>OZ010794.1:93088235-94373235 GCA_963932465.1 Maratus speciosus | reverse complement strand
CTGTTATGTTAACTCTTTTAGGGGGGAAATTACTCTGTTACTGAAATGACTGAATAACACCAGGATTGACGAGCAAATTTATTTGAAAATGAGTAACAGCCTTTCATCCTGTACAAATAATAGCAAAATTTTATTACAAATTTCTGGTACCATTGTGGGATTAAAATTATGTGGGTTTTTTAATATCCCAACGACGTTCAAGAGGTTAATGGTGAGTCCCTGTGATTCGAGAAAAAAAAAAAAAAAAAAAAAAAAAAAAAAAAAAAATTTTTCGACTTCCATCCAAAAATGAACCTTAACGGTTCTAAAATATTCTACCACAAATTCTTGATCTGATAAATAGTAAAGAAGATATGGTTAATTTTAAATTTAAAAAAAAGAAAAAAACATATAAAACATACGAATATAAAAATTGATCTATAGTGGAATTCAATTTTCATCATAAAAAAATTATGCTCGTCTGAAACAGAATTGCTGTTTTCTATATACTTATTCCAAATTTCAAAAGTCATATAGGGTCATTCCATGTCAGTTCAGGCAGGCATGTAACCCACCATCACAGATTTTGATGAAACTGCGTGTGTTTGTTCCTTTTATTAAGATATGATTCCCAGTATTTTTTTTTACTCCTTGGTCAAATAGTTTCTGAGAAAAAAATTGTCAAAATTTTGAAAAACTGCCATCAGTTTGCATTCTTGACTGCTCGATTTTCAAATGTAGCATGACATAAATATGATCATATTTCAATATCTATTCCACAAATCATCTTCAAATAATTTATGCATAATATATAGGGTACGTATTTTATGAAAAAAAATACTGTTACGCTTATATAACATTTTAAGTGTGTCTAAAAAAATGTTTAATCTTTGAAGTCGTGATTTTTTTATGAAAAATAATGCATTACCTAAAATAGCATTATTAACAAAAGGCGGTATTTTTATTAAATTTATTTTTTGTGGGGGATATACTTAAAGGTGTCCTTTACCTGATTCTGAAATAAAAGTAGTGGGATTTTGGGTGTTTTTAGTAGTATTTCATATTTAAAAATATTTTGAGGCGTATTTCAAATCAAATCAAGCAGACACATTCCATGTCAGTTCGCCTAAGATATTTAATTCACTGTCACAAATTTCAATGAAACTGGGTATGTTTATAGCTCATTTTAAGACAGGATCAAGGAAATTAAAGGTGATTACAAGTAAAATATTTTTTAAGATAAAAAAAAAAATATCTAAATTTTGAAATTTTTTTAAAAATGTTTTTAATGGCAGATCTATATTCAAAGACTGCATAAAAAAAAGTCATTTCAATATAAAATCACTAAATAAGTTTCAAATAATGTATATGTGACAAATAATGTAGGCAGATTATTATTTATTGTTGTTTGTCATGTTTAAATGCTAAGAGTGTGTTTAATCTTGTGAATTCTTAAAATCAAGAATTTTGTGAAAAATAATGTGTTAATCAAAAATTTATTGTTAACCGAAGGCAGGCTGTTATTACCTTTTTTAATTGTACGTAAAAATATCTTTTCAATAGTTATAAAATAAAAATAGTGAAAATATGAGCGATTTTAACAAAATTTTCATAAAATGTGAATGTTTAATGATAAATATTGAAGCTTTTCATGCTAAGATGTACTAAAATGACTACGATATCGTGTATTTCTACTCTTGCTTAAATATAATACATACAATAATAAAATAACAAATATTATTTACAGCAATAAAAATTAAATTAAATAGTACCAGTTCCTTTACCAACACTACATTGCTCAATAGCCGACTTAAAATCAACAGCCCGCACTCTTTTTGAAAAATACTTTCAACTGTTCAAATAATAAATAAACTGCATTTAAAAATTTTAATATCAACTTATTATCTTAAGACGATAATAATAACTAAACAACATGATGAATTTATAAATCAGCTTTTAATTGAAAAGTCATGAAATGGTTCCTTTAAATATTGTTGTTCATCGAGTCAATCAAAACAAATTATATAAAAAAAAATAGTGAGCCTAATATGCTGACTGCAATGACACTTCTAACAAAACTAGTTAATTCATTACCATCTGAAATCAAACCCGAAAGATCAAAAAGAAAAAAAAAATCATCTGTAGTGTGAATGTGACATACTCAGTGGTTGTTGAGGTATGTCTTTGTGACATTTTCACCTGTACTTCAATAAAATATAAACATGTAAGCTTTTTTCATTCATCCAAATTAAGTAAAACAATTATAAAATTTTGTTGTCATTACACCAGATGTTAAATTTTTCGTTACATACTATTAGATAAGTTCTTTACTTTTAGACATTATTGACATAATATCATAAAATTTACTATATGTATTTTCTGTAAGTGTATAATCAATATATATATGCTTTATTAAACATAAATAAATAATTTTTAAATAATTTGTTTGAGAACAGGGATATATATACACACATATATATGTTGAAAACCCATCTTTCAGCAATATTGTGATGAAATAAATCAAATTACCGTAATTTCCGGTGTATAGCCCGCGGATCAAACAATCGTGTTTCGACCCAGAAATTTTTAAAAACAAAATGTAACTTTTTAGATCACAGTAAATATTGGTCTTCAAATACTGAATAAAATTTCTGGGTCCAAACTGAATTGTTTGATCTGCGGGCTATACACCCGAAATTACGGTACATATCATTAGAAACTGAATAAAGTTACAAAAGTGCAACTCATTAAGTTTTAAATGTTTTTTAGATATAGTTATTTGAAAGATATAAATATAATGGATTATGCATTTTTTGCATATATTTAAAGCACAATACGTCAAAATTTTCTTCAACAGAGTGAAATTTCGTATTTTTTTTCAATATTAGCAGCTCAATGCTAAATTTTCAATATTAACAGCCAAATATGAGTTTAAAGATTAGGACTGTCATTTTGAAAATTTCTATTGGGCGGTGAGGAGCTAGTGATTTTTCTCTTTTTTGGAAAGGGATAATTGCTCTTCGCCCTAGAAGTTTTACTAAAAAACAATATTGTTTATTTTTTTCCTTAAGAAACGAACATAAAAGATAATTTGAAAAATAAAATAAATGTATAAATAAAAATATTTCCAGGGATGATACATTGGATAGGTTTTACATTTGAAAATATTGATAATTTTAAATATGATTTAAATACTACTAAAACCAACCCAAATCCCACTATTTTTATTTCAGATCCAGTTATAATGTAGTATTATGTACAATTTAAAATTAAAAAATTTGTCATAGAAACTCCGCCTCTGATTGATAAAGATTTTTTAATAATTTCATTATTTTTTGTAAAATATTTTTGATTTCAAAGATTATACAATTTTTTAGACACATTTAAATATTTTTTAACATTACAGCAATATTTTTTTCATAATCTACATACTTTATTTACCTTGCTTAAATTATTCGAAGAAGATTTCTTTATTAGTTATTGAAATATGATTTTATACATAAAATGAGGCCTTTGAAAATTGAACAACAATTAACTCGTGGCATTTTTCCAAAATTTTGATAATTTTTTCTCATATGTTCACTATTTTTTATTTTATAACCATTTAAAAGATATTTTTACGTACAATTTAAAAAAAGCAATAACACCCTGCCTTCGGCTAATAATAAATTTTTGATTAACACATTATTTTTGACAAAATTCTTGATTTTAAAAATTCATAAGATAAAAGACACTCTTAGTGTTTAAACATGATAAAAAACAAGAAATAATAATCAGCCTACATTATTTGTCACATATACATTATTTGAAACCTACTTAGTGATTTTATATTGAAATTACTTTTTTTTTATGTAGTCTTTGAATATCGAACTGTCTTTAAAAAATTTTAAAACAATTTTTCAAAATTTTGATATTTTTTATCTCTCTATTCTAAAAAAAAGTAACTACCGCTGTCACCGCCGCCGCCGCCGCCGCCGGTTTTGATTTTTTTGTGACCGGAGGCCTTTCTTCGTTAATATTAACAAAAATAATGCATACAAAAATATGAAAATCAGTGGTTTTATACAGAAATGTTTGATAAACACGCTGATGCAGACAGTTTTCAAATCGAAGAATTATTTTAAGAGTTATTTAATGCTAAAGTTGGACAAAATCGTTCCACTAAAAAAGTTTTATAGCAGCAAAAACTATACATGGCAGTGTAATCATTTTTAGATCATTTTATGCGTTAGAATTTGCCGGAGTGCAGATTGCATTAATTTTTCTATTTTGACTCATTTTTTCAGGTTTTATTTCTATTTTAAATTCAAATTTTCAGCATTTCTAGAAATATTTTTTACAGATTTCAGAAAATTGTACTAATTTAAACTGTTGCCAACATGTATAAAAAGCGCAAGCAATAATGTTTGCTTCAAATTAAAAATTTATTTACACGTGACTATTATAAACAGGAAAAAAACTTTCAAATTAGAATTAAATAATTACGTATAAAAAGCAGGAACTTATTAAAAATTACGTCATAAAAAGCATACACGTGAATTTTAAAAGAGACAGGATATTGTAAAATAATAAATTCATTAACATGCGTTAGAAGTCTTAGGAGAAATTACGTCATATTTACGTCACATTATAGTTATTACATAAAATGAACACAAAATAATATTGCAAAAAAGTTTAAATTTAGAAATTGCGCTAGACATTTATTTGATATTTTGAGAATTAATTTAAAATGTCTCATTTAAAAGAACTTTCTTTTCGCTTTGTTAAAAAATACCAGGAGACAAAGACTCTCTTTACTTAATTCCTTTTATATTAGCTTATTTTGAAATGTTGTTACACGTGTATACGTCATCAAGTTACTTTTATTTCGACGTTTTATTTGTGTTTTTATTAATGTTGTACGAATTTATTTGTTCTTTCGTTATTTAAAATAAAAATTATATCAATTTGTATAATTTGGCGAGTGGTTTGGTGATTTATATAATTTGGTGAAATTGGTCGACAGGATAATCAAGTAGTACCGCAGCGGATTTGGCGTTAAAATTCCCCAATCAAAGAGAAATGAATAGAAATTCGTTTATAAGGAGATAGCCACTGTTTTTTAAATTATAATTCAATCTTTCGACATCTTTTTAAAGCCGATCAAATTAGCGTGCATTTAGAGTCTGCGGTGTGTGGACGGGGGTTGGCGAGCGTAGCTCGTAGGGGGCCGAGCCCCCTAGTCTTAAAAAATATTTTACTTAGGATCAAGAAAATTAAAGGTGATTACGTCTTAAAATAAGCTATAAACAAACCCAATTTCATTGAAATTTGTGACAGTGATTAAATGGCTTAGGGGAACTGACATGGAATGACTCTGCTTGATTTGATATGAAATGCACCTCAAAATATTTTTAAATAGGAAATACTACCAAAAACACCCAAAATCCCACTATTTTTATTTCAGAATCAGGTAAAGGACACCTTTAAGTATATCTCCCATAAAAAATAAATTTAATAAAAATACCGCCTTTTGTTGATAATGCTTTTTTTGTTAATGCATTATTTTTCATAAAAAATTCACGACTTCAAAGTTTAAATATTTTTTTAGACACACTTAAAATGTTATAAGCGTAAGAATATATTTTTTTTCATAAGCTGCGTACCCTAAATATTGTGCATAAATTATTTGAAGATGATTTGTAGAGTAGATATTGAAATATGATTTTATATATGACATGCTGCATTTGAAAACCGAGCTATCAAGAATGCCAACTGACGGCAGTTTTTCAAAATTTTGACAATTTTTTTCTCAGAAACTATTTCACCAAGGAGCAAAAAAAATTACTGGTGATCATATCTTAATAGTAAGAACAAACACACGCAGTTTCATTAAAATCTGTGATGGTGGGTTACATATTGATATTTTACTGCCTGATTTGACGTGGAATGCCCCTAATACCCATATGGATACGACTTAATGTCATCAATGCGGCGTTGTGTGGGGTTTCTGTGTGCTCCTTAAAACATAAAACTTTATTTAATATATACGCTATTTAACCTTTAACGGTGTGAAAATTAGAATAATATAGTAGATCTGTGTGACATGCAAACTTGAAACAACATATCAGGACGTGAGTTTGAAAACTCGAACTATCCAAATTTTAAAAAACCCTGTTTTTTCTATCAGCCTATTCTATTGGTAAACATGCATCGAAAAGCACAATAATGTAAAAAAAGAAAAACCAAGTTTTATTTTGTATTTTTGCCATTGTAAAATCATGGTTTAAAATTAAAACCAATGGACGCAGTTACAGGTTTTTCGCGATTTCCGAAAATTTGGTTTTTTGGATAAGTCTAGTTTTGAAACACACGTCCTCATATCTTGCCATAAGTATGACTTGAAACTAAGTCTGAAAAAGTATATTTTCTATAAACGTAATAGCGCTTATATATGGATTTCAAAAATAAGTTTTAGAAAATTGTGTCTTTTTAATAAGATCTTTAAAAATTATTTTACATTCATTGGATGAAGTTGTACCTTTAAAATCTAAAAGGGCTAGAAGTGATCTATTACTTGATATTTTCAAGGTGAAAATTCTTCTTTTACTAAAATGTTGAAATGATTGAATAACACCAGGATTTATGAACAAATTTATTTGAATTGAGCAGTTTTTCTTTACGTGCAGATAAAAGCATCGTATTATACTAAAAGTTCTGGTGTTTTTTGTGGCGTTGGGGATTAAAATTTTATGGGACATATAATATCCGAATGCCCTTCAAGAGGTTAAGGCGGTTCAGTACCTCTCATACATATTAATTTTTTGATAAAAATAAATTAAAGTGTACGAAAATACCTTTGTTAAAAAATCTATTCATGGACGTTTCCAGCGTTTTAAATCTTTCTATTCTAAAAAAAAAAAAAAAAAAAAAAAAAAAAAAAGTAACTAACGCTGTCCCCGGCGCAGTAAATGAATTTTTTGTGACCTAGGCCCTTTCTTCGTTAATATTTAGAAAAACACAAAATAGTGACACAAAAATATGAAAATGGGTAGTATTATGGAGAAATGTTTGATAAAATTGTTGAAGCAGACAGTTTTTATATTAAAAAAAAATATTTTAAGAGATATTTAAAGTTAAAGTCGGTCAAAATCGTTCCATTCAAAATGTTTCATAGGAGCAAATAGGAATTTACTTATTTTGCTCTACGGATAATACATTAGAAGTTCCCGGTGTGCAGACTGACTTTTTTTTTTTTTTTTTTGACTCATTTTTTCTTATGGTTTATTTCCATTTTAAATTGGAATTCTCAGCATTTCGAGAAATATTTTTTACATATTTTAGAAAAATTTGTTATTTTAAATAGTTACCAATTGTAAAAACACAACATGGAATAATATTTCCTTCAAATTAAAAATGTATTTATACGTGACTATTATAAACAGAAAAAAAAATTCTCAAATTAGAATTGATTAGGTATTAAAAGCAGGAAAATATTGAAAATTACGACATGAAAACTATATATACACGTGACTGTTAAAAGAAAAAGAAAATTTTAAAATAATAAATTCATTAATATGTGTTAAAAGTCATAAATGACGTCCTATTTAAAATGGTCAAATAATAATATTGCCAACCACTTTAAATTAAAAAATATATTGATACGAGACATTTAATTCATATTTCGAGATGATCTTTCAAACCATCGTTGCCAATTCTAAGGTAACGCAAATAAAAATTATTTCCTTTTTAGCAAAAAATATTGTCCCGTGAATATTGAAAAGAGAACGAAAACTTTAAAATAATAAATCCATTAATATGCGTATTTATATAAATAAACGGCAATTACTTCTTCTCTGATAAAGGTCTTGGGAAAGCCCGAAACTACTAAGAAGTTTTAAATAAAATGTATATTTTTAACTTGTAAAATCTCTTTTATTATTTTAGTCGCCTTTTAAGAAAAACAGTGAGCTTTTAATGTTCATATTGTATATTTTATGTATAGAAAGTTTTAAACTACCCTATTGTTTTAAATTTTGCTTTCTAAAAAATTAAATATATATTATTCATTAATTTTAAATCATAAATATAGATACATTTCCTCATAAATGGGTGTACGATTAACAAGTTAATACTCCCATTAATTAGCCATATAAACTTATATTTTATTGCATATAATAATATTTTTTGTTACGTAGAGGAATAATGTCTACGTAATGTCCAAACAATATGCTGAAGAAAAATTAATGAATATCATAAAAAAAATTGAGACAAAGAAAAATAATAGATTAACAAGAAAATATGACCTTAATGAAAATAAAACGCTTGTGTTAAAACAGAATAGTAAAAATCCAGAACTTATCGTAGTTCCAGGAGACTTAAAGATGACAGTCATAAAAGAGGCACATGGCCCTCATTTCGGTTTCCGAAAAACATAGGAAACAATCAAGTCGCGTTTATTCTGGTACGGAATGTACCAAAATATAAAGAATTACTGCACAAATTGCGTAAGATGCTATTGTAGCAAGCAACACCAAACAATTAAAGTCCCAGTGGAGAAGATGGAAAGAAATTTACAAATCGGGGCAAGCTTGCATATCGACACTATTGGAAAACTTCCGTTAACTTTTAGTAAAAACTGCTTCATTTTAACTATAGTGGACGCAGGATCTAGATTTCTTTTTTTCTTTTTTTTTTTTTTTTTTTTTTTTTTTTTTTTTTCTAGGTAGATTTCGTAAGAAATACTACCTATTGCAGTCATTACCATGGTGCGACTTTTTAAAAATTCCTTCATAACTTTTCATTACATGACCCCAGGAACCCAAAACCACCCCCACCTAAAAAGTTTATATATATATATATATATATATATATGTATGTATGTATGTACTAAATTTTGTCCGCACGATAAAAGTCGCAATTATGCACGGAGCGTCTTCAAACTCGTCAATAATTTTAAGATGGCTAATTTCTCGGCGGGGATTGAAAATGAGCAAAATCGGTCCAAGGGAATGGGAATTGGGAAGGTTAAAAATTTTGAATACCGTCGGAACATGATTCTGATAAAACCAGCTTTTACACAACAATGGCAGGAAAAAATAAATATTTTTCGTTATAGCTGTTGCCAACAATTAAAAAAAAAGCTATAAAATTCTCACCACAATAATTGCTTTTCTAATGCAATGTTTTCACGTGAAAAATTAAATTAGATAAACAGTTTGACGAATTGAAAACAAATTGAATATTACGTCATAAGTTTTCTAGAGCAAGATTTCTGCATGAAAATTCAAAATGAAATAAATAGTTTAACGAATTAAAACAAAAAACAAAATACTGCGTCATATTGAAAATATAATGGACCACAGCAGGTGAATATGTATAACGTCATGTGAGTTTGAAGAAACGTATTAACACGATAAAACCCGAGTATGGAAATATTAACATATTTTAACACTTTGAGGTTCTCTGAATTTGATTTAGTCATTTTTAAACCTATTCCATATACATGCGTGTGTGTATTTGTGTATATTAGAATTTTCACAAAATGTGTGGCTCTCTAGAGCTCATTCTTAGCGAAGGAACTGGGTTTATCTTTAATCTTGACTTAAGTTTTGTTGGTGAATTTAGTACTTAACTTCGAAACCTACCTCCGCCTATAGGCCCGAGCCGGCAGGGATTTATCATTTTTTATTTATTTTTTTATTTTTTTAATAATAAAAAATAAAATTCTTACAAAAGTCAGAAATTCAAAAAATGAATTTATTTTACGAATCTCGACAGATATTCCGGAAAGTTGTAATAATAATATCATTTTTACGGCATTAACCAATTAAAAATAGGGCATTAAAATGAACGTTTCTTAAAAATGGAAAAGTTATTAAATTTTATTTTTTTAGATGCTTTTTCTGTAAAACAATTTTATAACTAACACAAATAACTCCTTTAAATGATTTCTTATAAAAACTAAGTTTAAGTTATACCAGTGAATACTGGCAAATGTCGTAAATTTGATGTGCGACATTCAGCGACTTTGGCCAATATTTTTTGTGCTACCCCGCAAAAAAATGGGGACGCACATACAATAGCTGTATAAGATTATTATTGTTGTTGTGTATAATAGTAACACTAGGCTACAAAATTTCGGCTGTGAATTGTTTTTTAGTTTTTGATAATTGATTTTTATGTATTTTTGAGCGTTGAATCCGAAAATGACCCTCATTTTTAATCAGCACGTTGGGATTTTTCGAAAATCGTAAATTTCGAAGTTAAAAAGTAAAAAATTAGGAGAAATCTGATACTGTAAAATAAATGTAATGGCTGTGTTTGTGATAATCGATTTTTAAGTATTTTTTTATCGCTGAACCCGAAAACGATCTTCACTTTTTACCATCACGTCAGGAAATTGACGAAAATCCCAAATTTTTAAAAAGCTGAAATATTGCGAAAATTTGATACTATATAATATAAATAAAACTTACAAAATTATTTATTCATTTTATGCATTTTTACAGCTAAACATGTAAAATTTGGTGCATTTTAAATCCTTTCATTGTTATTCCATCTGTGGAAGTTTGTTTGGACATCTTGCAATATTTTTTGATTAGTTAACTTTGATATTTAAGATTTATGAAAAATCCTGACATGGTGATTTAAATGAAGGTCATTTTCGGAATCAGCGCTAAAAAATATACAAAAATCAATTGTCAAAAGTTAAAAAACACAAACATCACATCTATTTTATAGTATGAGATTTTCGCAATTTTTTTTTACCTTTTTAACTATTCAGCGCTAAAAAATACATAGAAGTCAATTATCAAAAGTTAAAAAACACAATCATCGCAGGCTTGTGCAATGATTACTTAGATGAAAAGCGACTAATTAAAATGACCTATTATAGAAACAAAATTAGTTTTTTTGTTTTTTTCAATAATGGAAAATAAAATTCTTATGAAAGTCGGAAATTCGAAAGCATTTAAAAAAAAATAAACAAGCATCCATTTAAAAATTAAATAAAATGAATTACTTTTTCATATAGATCCTTATTATGTATACAACACATCTTTGGTGTTTAAATGCTAAAATTCAATTATAAATTAAACATTATTAACACGATAAGTACCACGTGACTGACACTGAAGCGCTGGAAAATTTACAATGTTAAGTAATTTTTAAGAAAGTATAATCCTGTAATAAATAAAAGGTAGGTAAATTTTAAATAAATTTTCAGTAATTACTTAAAACAATATATATATTTTTAGTTTTATATCATATTTTAGAGATCAGTCATCGGTGAATGACGCGTTTTAAACGAAAAGTTCAGTCTCAGTCACCGGTGACTGGCGTGGCGCCTAACGTGTAAATCAATTATTCAACGAAGTACTACTTTAAAACATGCTAAAATCACTGTTGAATCCAGGGTGTGGCCTGGGGGGGAGGGACATCTCCCCCGTAAGATTTGAGATTTTATTCGTTTTAATGGAGAACAGTGCAATCCCCCACGAAATTCTAAAATATCTCCTCACCTTCCCTCCCGGAGCTACTGAAATCTCTCACGGAGAAAAGCGTCCGATTCAACACTGGCTTAAACCAGTGTTGCCAGATGGGCTACTTTTTTAAAAATCAAATTCATGATTGTCACCACTTTTTTGAAATGGTAAAATGCGCCTTATTTAATGATATAGTAATTAAGGCAAACAAAGAGAATTTTGCCGTTTCAAAAAAGTGGTGCCAATCAAGAAATCTGAATTTAAAAAAAAGTAGCTTACTGGCAACACTGGCTTAAACGGAAATCGCAAGGAACCACACTACTGTTTTCCATTTTAGACAGATTTTCGCCTAAGTAGCTACTCTGTCTACTGAAAGTATATTATGTTATTTCAAACGTTACTAAAAATTTAAATTTTTTTTCGCCTAAAGTGGGGTACCGTTAAAAATAGATTTGACATGTTTTAAGCACTTCTGTAGGAAATTGTTAATCTCTTTTTTCTCGAAGCTGGTGAATTTTCAAATATCATACTAAGCGAAAAATGCACGAATGTTTGTTTATCTGTACTGCAAAATTGGCGTACTTTTTTACTCAAAGTGTCAACCAGACTTTACTTTGCTCCATTTAATGACAGACATACTGGAATTGTATAAAACAAAGATTACGACTTAAAAATTCTGATAGATCTTTTGCACGAATTCTTCTTTAAATTAGCTAAACTGTTTTTCGCACTTTAAGATTTAATTGCCACGCCTTTTGAGAATATTTTTTCTGAAAATGGGCGGGGGAGAAAAACGGATTTCAAAATGCTTGGAATTCTTTCTGATGACGTGATAAAATTCAATAACTTGGACAAAATGTTTTATTACAATTTTAAATCGAAAGTTTTAATATATTATTTAAGTAAATAAACACTATATATTTATGTAAAGTAAATTTTTTTTGTAAAATATCTTAAAATTTTTTTAATTATTGCCGTTTATTCGTTTTTGTTTATCGATTTGAATGAAGTTGCAAATGCAATTTTATCTATAATAGTACTGAATGTACAATGGTTAAAAAAAAAAGCAGTTTAATTATAAGTTCTTGTAGCAGATGATCAAAATTATGCATTTCCGAAATTCCGAAGTAATGTTCAAATCATTTCGATCCTCTAAAAATAAAAATTTCATGTTGACACATCAGCTCCTATAGATATGAACGTAATCACAGGTATATTTATGCTAATTTAATGTAATATATTTAGATAGTACACTGGAAACACACACATATGTATTTCAATTATGTACTTTTTCAGTTTCAAATTTTATAGCTAAGACGCTCTTCATTCGTGTTTCCTCTTTTTTAAATTTTTTTTATTTGATTTAGTCCAAAAGATTACAAGTTCATAGTTCACTTTCGAAAGACATTATTATTATTATTTCATTCATTCATTTCTTTGGTAACAAGCAGATCGAAGACGAAACAGTCAAATCACAAAGAATAGGAAAATACAATAAGAAGCTATTTACAGTAATATGAATTTCTTCCAAGACAAGAATTTATATCTCCCCCGCCCCAACCCCGAAAAAGAATATTTTACAACGCTTATATTAATATTGTAATATAGGGGATTTTGGCTGCTAGCTATAAATAATCGGTTGCAATAGGCACATATTCACCAATGAATAACAACCTTTCCATAGCAGGCAACCAGCCAATTTGTTGTTATAAGATGCCATACCAGGGCTCGCAGCGTTCCTAAAATTTTCGCTCTTTGCTACTAGTATTTTAAATCAAAAATCTTCGTGACAGATTGCTTTAACATCTACAATAGAAATTTCTAGAATAAATATTATCGTTTTAAAATTGTGGTAGGAATGTGGGAAAATTTTAGGAACGGTGCGAGCCCTGCATATATACAAATTCGATTATTAACTTCTAAGATTAAAAAAAAAAAAAAAAGCAAGAAGTTGGCTTTTTAAAATATTTATTCCAAAAGCCATTCCTATATCAGGGTTCGTACGGGTACCGTTATTTTCAAGGCCAAATATCAGTATTTTTTTATAGAAAAATAGACCTAGTTTAAGCGCGCGAAATTTTGCCTTGTATAAGGATATATTTTCTATAAGAAAATACTGGTACGGAAGTATTCCTTAGTCAGGAAATTCAAGGACCCGTACGAACCCTGTATATATGAACGACTTATTCACTTAAATTTAATTTTTGATGTGACTAACTTCAATTTCGACTGCGACAACTAGACAATATGGAGTTATGCCAAATATGCAAGTTAGATTATTTTTCTCTCTGAAAAAAAAAAAAAAAAAAAAAACGCAATTAGTAAAAATTCTAATAAAAAAATTGATCTACATTAGAATTCAATTTTCGTCATAAAAAAAATGAACGTTTGTCACAAGCAAAATTTTCTTCTAAATCTAAATACAGTAGAACCTCGATTATCCGAAGTAATTGGGACAGACTCTCTTTCGGAAAATCGAAATTTTCGGATAATCGAGAATGCTTCAGTTTTAAGATTAAGGAGAAATGTATGCATTATTTCTTATTATGGTAACAAGTGCTTAATAAAAATAAACCATTAGCAAAATAGAAACAATAAAAAATTACCTGAAATTTAATTTTCAAATTAAGTACTTTTTTACATATATCACAAGGGTTTTAAAAAAATGTTTTGTTTGTCGCAGTTTCGATTGATTTGCTTTGAAGACATATCGCGGAATTTTTTAATATTAATTGTTTACCAGTATCACAGTCTTTCTGCTGCTCCAGCCATGTCCAACCTTTTGCAAAGAATTCAAAAGCTTCAGAATTGGTAATTTGTTCGTTTCCTTTGTTCCACACCGCAGCTTGTGAGAGCTCAAGTTAAATTCAAAGGAACTCTAAGAAAGGGTATCGAAAATATTTATATATACCCGTAGTTTGGAATGGACCGAAAAAAAAAAAAAAAAAAAAAAAAGGTTTAAAAATGGATTTCGGTTAATCGAGAGTTTCGGACAAAAGAGGTTTGTATTTATTACCAAAATCGTACACATGGTACGGCTGTATGTCATAAATTTAGCACTGTAAAGTAACATCTTTTAATTATTAAAATATTCTCTTTAAGTTTTAACGGTGTACTAAATTAAAATAATCTGAAAATTTTCATATAGTAGATTTGTGACCATAAAAACTTGAAACAACACACGAGAACGTGAATTTCAAAACTCGCCCTATCCAAAATTTTAAAAACCGTGTTTTTTCTATCAATCCATTCTCTTGGTAAACATGCATCGAAAGAAAACAAGAATGTAAAAAAAGAAAAAAACTAGTTTTATACTGTATTTCTTCCATTGTAAAATCTTGGTTTACAATTAAAATCAATGAACGCAGTTAGAGGTTTTTCGCGATTTCCGAAAATTTGATTTTCTGGATAAGGCGAGTTTTGAAACTCAAGTCCTCATATCTTGGCATAAGTATAACTTGTAACTAAATTTGAAAAAGTATGTTTCCGGTACACTTAAAAGCGACGCTTAAATAGGAATTATAAAAATAAGTTTTAGAAAATTATATCTATTTAAATAAGATCTTTAAAATTATTTTACATTCATTTGATAATAAATATACATTTAAAAGCTAAAAGTGCTAGAAGTGATCTACTTAAAATTTTCAGGGAGAAAATCCTTCTCTTACTAAAATGTCGAAATGATTGAATAACACCAGGATTTACGGACAAATTTATTTGAATGTGAGGAACAGCTTTTCTTCACGTGCAGATAATAGCAACATATTATACCAAAAATTCTAGTGTTATTGTGACATTGGGGGTTAAAATTGTGTGTGCATATAACATCCCAACGCCTTTCAAGATGATAAGGCTCCGCTGCACCGAAACTCCCCTATCGAGAAATCCCATGTTAGCCTATGGGAAATTTTTCAAGCGCGATGACTCATTACCTAATATAATTATTAAAATACCGTTTTCACCATTAGAAAGTAGACGTCAGATGCCGATAATGTGCGTTTTTAAAAATTATCTCCGTAAATTTTAAGTACATAAAAAATCTCCATAAACTTTGAAATTTCAATTTGATTAAATTTTATGATCTTCTTAAAAATATTTAAAATTTACATAGACAATTTTTAAAAACGCACAGCATCTGCATCTGACGCCTACTTTCTGATCGTGTAAACGGTATTTTAATAATTATATTAGGCAATGAGTAATCGCGCTTGAAAATTTTCCCATAGGTTAATATGGGATTTCGAGTTCTGGGAGTTTCAGTGCAGCGCCCCCCAATGGCGGATCCAAGGGGGAGGTCACGGGTGTCATGACCGCCCTCTGAACACCAACAACAGTATTAAAAGATCATTTTAAAAATGAAATATACAGTAGAGTCCGGATTCTCCGAGTCCCGCTTAACCGAGTTTCCGTTTTAACCGAGTTATTTCCTTCTGATGGACTGATGGCTTCCATTATTATGAAACAACCGTTATATAAAGTGTTAGGTGAAGATGAAAGAGAAGTCGTAAAAAATTAGAACTCTGATTTTCTGGTCAGAATGGGGAAAAAATGAAAAATTATGCCCATTTTTTTCTCCCCATTCTGACCAGAAAATCAGAATTCTGACTTTTTACGACTGTTCTTTCATCTTCACCTAACACTTCCTTTTCTAATGGCTGTTTCATAATAATGGAAGCCATCAGTCCGTCAGAAGAAAATGTTCCATTCAGAAGGTATAAGTTCGATTGAAAAAAACTATTTAATACTTTGAGCAGAGGCTACACCTGCAATTTTCATGACACTAATAGAATCACATAGCTTCCAATTTATACGATTTTGTTACCTCAAAAATTTAATTCAAATTTTTGCCATATTTAATGGGTTTTTTAAACTGCATTTCCGGAAGCGACAGCCAATTGTTTCCTTGCGACATTTCAGTGGCTGTCAATTCGTAAAACTTGGCTAAAAAGTTTTGACAACATTTTCTGAATGAATCTTTGCCTTTATAAGAAAAGGGGAAACTCTTTAATTTCTTGGTATCTGTACAAAATCGGTAAATTTTATATTTTTACGAATATTAATGCACTTTTTTTGTATTTACGAATGAAAATGACTTTGCGAAAGTATCAGAAATGTAGTTAGTTTGTATTTCGGAATAGCTTTCACTATAAAAAATTCTCATAAAGAGATGTGATCCTCTCCCACCCCAAAAAAAGGAAATCCATGATCCCTCTTTAAATGGTGAGCTGGATCCGCCCTTGGCGCCCCCTTAAGGCGGCCCAGTACCTCTTATACATATTGATCTTTTGATTAAAAAAAAGTAAATAAAAAATAAATAAAGTATACGAAAATACCTGTGGCTATTTATGGGCGTTTCCAGCGTTTTAAATCTTTCTATTCTAAAAAAAAAAAAGTAACTAACTAGCGTACCCGCCGCAGTAAATTAATTTTTTGTGACCCAGGGCCTTTCTTACACTGTTAAAAATTTTGCAGCATTCTGACAGGTCATTCAACCGTTTTATGAAAAAACGGTTTCATAACCATAATTTAACTATAGTCTCACCATAAAATGGCCAATAATATGGTCAGAATAGTGTTAAAATTACGGTTGTGTAACCGTTTTCGGAAAAAACGGTCAAATGACCTGCCAGAATGCTGCAAAATTTTAACAGTGTAGCTAATATTAAGAAAACGACAAAATAGTGGCACAAAAGTATGAAAATGGTTAGTATTATAGAGAAATGTGAGATAAACTCGTTGAAGCAGACATTTTTTTAAAATAAAAAGAATATTTAAAGTTAATGTGGGTCAAAATCGTTGCATTCAAAAAGTTTTATAGGAGCAAAAACTATGCATAGGAATTTAATCATTTTTTCAAAGGATAAAACATTAGAAGCTCTCGATGTGGAGAATGCCTTTATTTTTTTAATTTGATCTAATTTTTTGAAGGTTTATTTCCATTTTAAATTCAAATTTGCATTAGATAATTTGTACATATTTGAGATAATTTGTACATATTTTAGAAAAAGTTGTTATTTTAAATAGTTGTCAATTGTAAAAACACCACAAAGAATAACATACGTAACTATTATAACTTTCAAATTAGAATAAAATAATTGCATATTAAAAGCAGAAAATATTGAAAATTACGACATAAAAACTATATTTACAAGTGTATATTAAAAGACAAAGAAAAATTTTAAAATAATAAATTCATTATTATGCGTTAAAAGTCATAAATCACGTCCTATTTAAAATGGCCAAATAATAATATTGCCAAGCACTTTAAATTAAACAATATATTGACTCGAGACATTTATTTTATATTTCGAGATGATCTTTTAAATCATTGTTGCCAATTCTAAGCTAGCGCAAATAAAAATATTTCCTTTCTAGCAACAAAATATTTTCTCGTGAATATATATATATATATATATATATAAAAGAAAAAAAGAAAAAAAGAAAACTTTAAAATAATAAATTCATTAATATGAGTTAAAAGCAGTCAATAGGGGAAATTACGTCCTATTTAAAATGACCAAAACACGATATATTTATTTCGTATTTTGAGATTTTTAACTACTGTTGTGAATTCTAAGATAGTTATCTTTTATTGTTAGAAAAACAATACACTATGACGCAAAAGTTTAGACAATGACGTCATTCAGCTTTAAAATGTAGAATTATGACGTCAGAATTACAAAAACCTGTAAATATATTCAAAAACTGATTTAAAATGCTATGTACAAAAGACAGTCGTTTTATTTGCTATAATACTAATTTTTTTTCATAAAAATTCAAATGTGCTTGTCGCAAAAGTTTAGACACTATTCTAAATTTCTTTGAATATTCGCTGGCATATGCAAATTTAGAATCGATGATGTCACAAATTTGGAGTACTTAAGTTCTGCAAACGATTGCGCTTCATAGTCGACATGCCGAGAGCTAAAGAAATTCAAGTGAATGAGGTTTCAAGGATTTGGCAGTTGAAAGGTGAAGGGAAGAGCGTTTCTGAAATTTCTGCTATTATTAATAGGTCAAAAAAATCTATTTATCGAGTTTTATGGAGTGGTTCCGAATATAAAGCAAAATGTCGGTCTGGGAGGCCACGTGTGACAAATGTACGAGAGGATCGCCTGATACAAAGACTAGCGAGTACTCAACAAATGAGCGTACGTGGAGTTCAAAGCTCATCGGGACTCTCTGTATCAAAGGATACGATTCGTAGACGAATTTTGGAAAAAGGAACAATCGTTTATAGCAAAATGCAGAAGAAACCAGCTCTGAAACCACATCATAAGTTACAAAGACTTATGTGGGCTCGAACGCATATGTCATATGGAGAGAAATGGCAGTCAGTCATATTTAGCGATGAAAAAAAGTGGAATCTGGATGGTCCAGATGGTTGTTTATCGTATTGGCATGACTTGCGGAAGGAACCTCGACGTTTATTTAGTCGCAGACAAGGAGGGGGCTCGGTGATGGTTTGGGCAGCCTTTTGCTATAATGGACAAGTATCTCTGACCTTCACCAGTGGTTGTCAAACTTCACAGCATTATACACAGACATTAGAAGAAAACCTACTGCCATTTGCTGAGCTTCTAGGGGGTCCTCAGTGGGAATTTCAGCAAGACAATGCTTCAATTCACACTGCAAAACATTCAAAATCTTGGTTTAATTCCCATAATATAAGAGTTCTCGACTGGCCAGCATGTAGCCCAGATCTTAACCCTATAGAAAACCTTTGGAGCATCATGTGTCGCAAAGTTTATAGCAACGCTAGACAATACTCTTCTGAAAAGGAACTTAAGACATCTATTGAGAATGCATGGTACGATATCGATCCACAAACTATGCAAGATTTAGTTTCTTCCATGCAATCTCGTGTATATGACGTAATACATAAGCATGGATGCGCAACCAGGTTTTAAAAATTGTTTATTTCGATTTTATTTAATTTGTGTCTAAACTTTTGAGACAGCAGTTTATTTTTGTTACCATTTAATTTATTGCAATATGCACAATTCCACTTTTCTTTGTTATAAATATTGTTCATATGTACAGCACATTAATTTCAAGCAGTGATTTGAAAATTGAATAAATATTTTTCAAAGTATGTAAGAATTTCTTCATTGTCTAAACTTTTGCGTCATAGTGTAAAAGTATTTTTACGTGAATATTAAAAAGAGAAAGAAAAGTTTGGTGAAAATTACATCAGATTTAAAAAGATTACATTTCAAATGTCTTATTTAAAACAATTTTCTTATAGTTAAATTATGTTATAAAAATATGTTTAAAAAATACCAGGAGGCAAATACTCTGTTTACATAGTTCATTTTATATTAGCTTTTTTAAAAATGCTTAACTGATCTTATTGAATCAAAGACGAAAACAGCCATTGGATCTTTAACAGCAGCTGATTCAGCCATAAAATTCGCTAGACAAAGGGAAATTGAATGGTAATCTGTTTACAGGGAGATTGCCACTGATTTTTTAATTATAGTTCAATCTTCCTCAATATTTTTAAAGCTGATCAAATTACCTTTTTTATTATTTTTCTTAATTTGCATTGCCTCAATGTTTGTTTGTGAACGTAGCTAGCTCGTGGGAAGCAGAGCACGCTAGATTTACAAAATTTATCTTTTCTTTTAGCAGTAACGTCGCAAAACTATTCATATGATAAATAAAGCTTTGGCACGAAAAATGAGCCCAGTATTGCCATCTATTGAGAATTCTATGAACAATTTATATTAACAGCCGTGTAGGGAGATAGCAACAAACCATAAAATCATTTTTTAACACTAGAACGCCCGGAAGGAGTCGATTCGACTCCGACCATAGTATTAAATATCAACTGGAACCAGAAATTCTTTCAAAAATAAGTTAATTTTAAACCACACAGATTTACGTTAAATAAATCAGTCAAAAAATTTTAAATAAAAATTCTGGTGTCAAAATTTTTTATGAAACTTGAGTAAAATTTCCCGGAGTTCTAGTGTTAAAGTTTGCTGTATAAGTAACATTGATTTTTAGGTATGCTAAAGATATACAACACGGCAATACCAAATATTCATTTGGTTATGGAATATTAGTCGGAAACAAATGCTAAACTGTTTGTATTTTTTTAGTACAAACGGGTTTATCTTTCTTAATCCTCTACGCGCGATAGATATGATACATATATTTTAAAATCATGCATGAAAATTAATTTTTAAATCATAAAAAAAAAAACAATCAAAAGGGATTGATTAAAAAAAATATTACATTTGAAAGAACATTTTCACTTTCTTCTATCTTCAATTGAAGGAAGTCTTGTAATCAAAAATTTTTTTGACGGCTTTAGAAGTTTTAGGACTCAGAGATCCCCAAAAACTTGTTTATAAAAAATGTCTGCCTGTCCGCTTCTCGCCATTTTACCATCTAAAAGAGTATGAAGTTATGCATAGAATTGAACAAAATTTTTTGCACATGTTTCTGGCTATAGCCAGTAGGTCTTCCTTGAATTTGGAAACATTCCGCCGGAAAGGGGCGCTGTAATAGCCATTTTTGTAAAATTTTCTCGATTTTTCGTAGTTCTGTTGTACATTGGCGACTCGTACAGTGACGGGAATATCGCGTCCTGGTAACCTTCGCGAACAGCGGATGTACAACAGAACAACGAAAAGGTATTGATTTAATTCAATTCATGATAAATATCATGATCGAGATTAATTCGTTTTACTCTGATTAATTGACTGAAGCAGAAACTTAAGATGAAAATCCAAGTTGGTATAGCTTTAAACTAATAATATTAAAGTATTAACATTTGAAACTATTAAGATGTGTGAGATAGAAGAATGTTTTGGGAATGGCACATCCAACTATTTTTTTTTTTTTTTTTTTCATTTTACTACTTAACGATGTAAAAATTGAAAATACGCGCAATATTTAGAAATTTTAAAAAATGCAATAAAAATTTTAATTAATCGTCAGCAGCTGACACCGTCAAAATGACGTCACCGGTACGTTTATCCTTTATAATACATTTTTTTTCAAAAAATAATAGAACAGCACTATGTGCAAATTACTTAAAAAATGAAAAAATATAAAAATGTGTTACATTACTTTAATATCTTTAGTACTTTCAACTATACATAGCCTTCGTCAGAGAATGCAAAAATACAAGCGCCTTATTTTCAAATTTCACATAGTTGCTGTCGAAAGGAGTGAAAGTGAAAGTCAATTTTTAGATCCGGAAAACATTGGGAAAATAAAAATATGGATATAGAGGGAAGTCAAATATTACTTGTTTTATGATTCTTTAAGCAAACTGAGCCAAATTCTGGGTATGTTGTGGGATAAAACGTCATTACAAACGGCATTTTCTTTAGTAGTAATTTCTATTGATTCATGGATAATTAAATTCTAATAATTCTTTAAGGGGCATATAATTTATTTTCCCTATTTTTTTCCGAATCTAAAAATCTACCGGAACTTTCACTTTCACTCCTTTCGGCACCAACTACGTGAAATTTGAAAATAAGACGCTTGTATTTTTGTATTCTCTGACGAGGGCTATGCATATAGTTGAAAGTATTAAGGATATTAAAGTAATTTAATACCTTTTTATATATTTTTCATCTTTGGAACAGATGCTGTATATTCCCTCGGCCGCCATCTTGGACTTTTTCTTGGCGTGAAAACCCCCTTCCGCCAAGTAGTAAATGTCACCGAGCAGCGATTTATGCGCATGTTAGGCTTAACGGGGTTGCCAGAACCATGGTTGCCTTTTCGATAAACAACGCCAACAAAAAATCGCCAAGAAATCCAAGATGGCGGCCGTGGGAATATACAGCATCTTAGCGTCATCTTTTAAGTAATTTGCACATAGTGTAATTTCAAGTTAAACTTTTTAAAGATGAATTTAGCATTCTATTTATTTATTTTCTAATAGAAAAGTAGTTTACGTAGAAAAAAAAAAAGCCTAAAAGTCTAACACGATGTATTGTTATCGCTTAGAGGTAATCCATCCATAGTTTTCTTCCTATAATTTCCATTTGTTACTAAACACAAATCAATTTCGATTTTCTTTTAATGCTCAAGATATTTAGTTCCTTTGACCTGGAAAGAAAGGGTAATAGAGGATATCTCCCCCCTTACCCTCTCAATTTGCAGAAAACTCTGAATAGAATGGAATCGAAGTATATATATAAGTGGTTGTTCGGTAGCCCAACAGTCCAATTAGCGTCGAAAAAGAAGGAGGTTTCCGGAGCAACAAGAAGAGATACCCTTTCTCCTTTTTCTTTTATATGCACTCTCTCCATTCCAGAACAAGATTTAGGAAAATAGAGACATGTTTGGACACTTTTCTTTTGTGAAAAGTTAGATAGGTCAGACTAAAATGTTTTATATCGAAACAAGAAAGGAAAAATAATGCTTCAAGCATTGGTTCTGAAACACTTTCCAACGCATTCCCAATAATGTAACAAAACTTCCCCTTTTAAAAAGTAATATTACACTGTACAACAGTGGTTTTGTCCTAGAGCTGAAATTAGTTGATTCTAGATCAGTTTTTGGCGCTGATTCAGAATAGGCTTTCCGTTTATCTTTAGGTGGTGCAGGTTTTGAGAAATTTGCATATTTAAATTTATGCAAATTTAAGCTTTTATGTGCTATTTTATGCAAATTTTAGATACAATATATGTCACATCTAAATACGTTTTCTAGATAATGGCTACTTGACTATTTGCTTCAGATAAATGTTACGATTTGCATATTCTTAACATTTATTTATCAGTAATTAAGCCTAATTTGCATATTTTTCAATGGTGTAATGTTACATCACTATCAACTTTAAAATAATTGCCGCAGAATTGACGTAATGTTTTTCTTGACTAGATTTTTATGCTGATTTCAAATCTGCAGTCTGTTTTCTTATGCCATGTCTAGTTTTTGAGTAAGATAAATTTCTACTTTTGCACGCCATTAACACAGGTCTGATATACGATACTTTTTTAGGGGTGTATAATTCATTGACAAGAAGGTGAACAGGATCAGATTCATATCAGAGACATACACAAAAATTTATATAATCGAAAAAAAAAATAGTAGAATCTATCCTAACTAGTTGAAGTTTATCATACAAAGTATCATAAAAATCTATTTCTGGCTTTTTTGACCAAAAACTAAAATTTAACTTTTTTCAAAAACTAGACGTGATATAAGAAAACAGATACAAGATTTGAAATCAGCTCAAAAAACTGGTTTAGAAACGCATTAGTGTGCTCGTGTGGCAGAAATATTTGAACGTCAAGAAACATTATTAGAAAAACATGAAAATATGCAAATTAGGTACAATATTTCACAGTCATATGTCAGTATAATCTTAGAAACAACGTTTTTGTGAAGTAAATTAGGTAGTAATCATAACATAAAACAAAAAACCCTGCCTGATATTGCTTTATACCTTAAATTTGCAAATAATTGTATAAAATGTACTAAATTTGCATAAATTGAAATATGCAAATATCTCTCAAACTTGACGTGCTGGAGTAAATCTAAAAGTAGATTCGAAATCAGCACAAAAAACCGCATAAAAAACGACTAATTTCTGTTTTAGGACAGAAACAAAGTTCAAATTTGTTGACTAGTGTTATGTTTAAGTATTAAAAATACATATATATTAAGACAGACTTAAGCACAATTAATACAATAACCCAACAGGAGTGAAAAATTAGCCTGGGCCAGAATTCGAACCTGGGTCGACAGCTTACCGTACTGTTGCTTTACCACTAAGCTACCCTGGCCGATATCCTAGCCCGGCGATTTCCCACTAATAAACCGTGTTGGGGAACGTCATCGGCCGGCAACCGCACGGCAAACGATATTAAATAAATACATTCAGACGTTAATTTATGTGTGTGCTTTAATAATATTATGTTTATTAAGTTTAATATTATATCTAATTCAACTGTATGGAAACACATAACACATTTTAAAACCCAATTTCAACTGCTCCCATCTACAATCAGAAAATAATCCGAATTCTTTGAGCAGCCCTGTATATCTATATAGATTTGTATCTGTTAACTACATGCATGCAAAAATTTAATTCAGTTACGAAATATACGTACCTCAGTTGAAAATATCCCGTCAGCCATTTCCTCATAAGGAGAATGGTACGTGAATTCTTTTGTGCAGCTCTGTATACGAGGTATAGAATTTATTTGTAATGAGTAACATGCAAGAAGTGAGTTCAGTTTAAAAGCGCATACCGAAATTGAAAACGTACTTCTAG
Organism: Maratus speciosus; assembly: GCA_963932465.1. Lineage (NCBI taxonomy): Eukaryota > Metazoa > Arthropoda > Arachnida > Araneae > Salticidae > Maratus > Maratus speciosus. The sequence goes on along the minus strand of OZ010794.1, from coordinate 94,348,536 downwards.
CAAATATTGATCAAAGACTCTATCGTAACCGATTTCTTTTGTGTCCTTGTAAATGAACAACAAATGCTATGAATGTTCTATTCTATCGTAATCATCCTATAGTGAAATTCAATGATTTATATGAGTTTCGATATATCTGAAATAGCGTAATGTCATTAAAATACACTAAAAACTATTTTTTTCTCTAATATCGTAAAGAAATGTAATTATTTTGAGTGTCCCTGTAAATGAAATATTAATGCTACATCCTTCATATGCAATACCGAACATGCCATGATAAGCACCAATAGGATTTTTTAATTGCATGAAAATCCGAGTCCATTTACGTGAGTTAGAGCGTGGACAGACGGTCAGACAAACCGAATTCCTAAACACTTTTCAACTTCGTTGGAAAGTATTAAATATAATAATTAAGGGTTCTTTACAGCAATGTTTTTTTTTTTTTTTTTTTTTTTTTTGTGTGTGTTTCGTTCAACTAACGAAACACTATTCGAGTTATTCCTCTGTCTGTCTGTCTGCCGCGGAGTTCGTTCTCAGAAACTGTATAAGTTAGAGATTTGAAAATTTGCATACTTACAGCTGAATATCTCCGATCACACAACAAATCACAAAATTTTGAAAAAGTATTATATTATTTTAATTAAATCAATTAATTTAACCCCTTGGGGACGAGCGACACGTATACGTGCCGGAAATAGGCCTAAGGATCCTCGTTTATCCTCACCAGTAAAATTTTACTGTAAAATTTGCCTTATTTAATCCGAGCATTTTCCCGATTTGAATAGGCACAAACTTCTGTTTTTTAAAACCGGTAGCAAAGTAATAAACATTTCGTAAAAGGCTCCTGTCGCGAAGGGGTTAATGACAACAGACCATTTTTGAGATTTAGATTTTAAAACAAAACCTTAATTCAGGTGTGTAAAAATCTAGGCGCCAGCGGGCAGTCTCTCACCACTAAATTTTATTCGTTATTTTTCGTCTAATATTTCGTCTAAATTTTATGCAAGAATGCTAATACAATTTAAGCGAAGAAAACTAATAAAATTTAGTGGTGAGAGACTGGCCACTGGCGCGTAGATTTTTACACACCTGCCGTAATTTCAGTCCACTTCAAGTAGGCTAGATGGCTCCGTGTTAACGAATTTGCCTACTAATCAAAAGGTCCCCGGTCCGAAGCTCGGCGTCAGAGTTTGGATTTTTTTTTTTAGAATATATTTCATTATCTAATGCATTCAATTTCACAGAATTTTTGCAATTGTTTGTGATATTTTAAGGGCAAAAGTTGTTGTAAAATATTTTATCAGTTATTTATTTTTTTTTAATTCAAAATTCCTTTTGTGAGTAATTGCGCAATTTTAAAATGACTACATTTCCATCTCTGGGGATTCAATTATAAGAAACTTCGTATTTCTTTGCAATTTTAAAGGTTCCGTTTTTGTTTTAACTAAAATTAAATCGTGTAATTAAATATGCATTTATGTTTTACAGATATGAAAATATATGCTGTTACAACTGTCTGAAAAGCAGTTCTTGAATAATTTTAATTTGATTAAAAAAATATCTTCAAATTGTAATAATTTTAAAATTAAATTTAATGGTACTGTCATCTATGTTCTTGTTGGAAAAGGTTAAGGAATCAATAATTATAAATTAAGGATTTGGATTTATTAATTAAAAGATAAAGTATTTTGAAAGGAATATTAAACAAAACACTCTGTGAGATTTTCGATCACACTTACCAACTTGTTTTCTTTTTTTTTTTTTTTTTTTTTTCACTCGGTGGTGGTTATTTTGGTCAAACAAAGGTGAAAGAATTATTTCGAAGAAATAGACACCCCCCCCCCACACACACACACACACACCCTATCTTTAAGTTATGCTTTAAAATTTGCGATTGTTCATCGGGGTTTTATTACATTCTTTTTTCTAAAGAACAAAGTACTGTAATAATTTTCTTTCGATTTCCAGTTTTCGAAGGATTTACTCGTTTTGAGGATCACAGATGCATAGAAATATGTTTATACAAAAATGTCCGTGTGTCCTCTTTGCATCATAGAGAAGTGTATTAAGAAATGAACCAATTTTCATATGTATGATTTTGGCTATCGCCAGCAGCTCCCATTTGAATTTAGGAATATTCCGGCGGAAGCGGGCGCTGTGACAGCAATTCTTGTGCCATTTAATATTTGACTATGAAACGTCAGGTCGCAGTTGAAAATGATGATATTCCCTCTGAAAGGGGCGCTATGATAGCGAATTTTGTCCAATTTTTGTCGATTATTTGTAGTTCTGCTGCACAGTCGTGGAAAAAAAAGTAAACACCCCCTACTAACTCCTCAACAAATTATCGTAGAAGAAAGTTACTGGTACCGAACGATTGGAAATAAAGTCTACTTTTAAATAATGTATATAAAATTTGCTTAGGGGGTCATCTACATATTAAAACGAACCATAACTTTGTTTTTTTTTTCAATATCAGTACACAGTTCTGACAGCATAAATGAACTCTACACCCTTCAATTAGTCTAAAAACAATTTTTTATGCAATTCGTACCATATGTTTCCGAGAAATTAATTATTTTAAAACGAGCGTATTTTAAGGGCTGTATACAAATTGAAGTTTGGTACTCGATTGTTAACCGAGAGAGAGATCTTGATCAAGGCACCTTAAGAAGTCAATTAAGCCTGTTTGATTACAGGATAGCATAAAGAATTTCAAAATATTTAGTCACTTCTATCATGGATCTTAAACCATCATTTTGCCGTTTTTTAAGCATAATTTGAAAACTACTTGGAAGAAAAATCTGAAATTTTGGATTTCCATACAGCAGAACTTAATAAAACCGAATCCATAAAAAAATTGTAGGTTGCAATTCATAATTTTTTTTAATATTAATTTCATAATTTATAATCCATATTAGGAAATTATAAAAATTGCAAATTCAACGTATTTATGTTTGGGTATATTAGCAGGGCTTAATTTCTACCAAAAAAAGTACCAGAGCCCAAAAATTCTGCAGTACTAAAACCGTAGCGTACCTCCCCCCCCCCTCCTCCTGTCTTCACTCTGATCCACACACACACACACACACACACACACATATATATATATATATATATATATATATATATATATCATATATTATTTGCAAAATTTAAAGCATCTTCTTTTCTTAGTAAAATAAAAATTTTAAATATATGTACTACTTACATATACTTAACTGTCCTCTTTTTAATATATCACTCCTTCCGAATAGAAATCGTTGCCTAATTCCAATGCTAATTAATCGTAACATTCTGCAATTAAATAATGTAAGAATTGTGATTAGAAAATAGTGTTAACACACAAAAAAAAGAAAGGTTCGATGCTTTTATAGAAAAAGGCAAAACACTGCTCAATTGCTTTCAATCAGAATAACAAACAATGCATAGCAATTATATCTATTTACAAATGAAACTTCGTAAATGTACACAGCAGAGCCTTGGCAGGTGCAGCTTTCATAATGAAAATAAGTGGAAAATTCACTAACTTTTTTTCATACTCGTACACAATAGAAGGCTAAAAACCTCAAAGAAACAAAACCTCAAACTGATGCTCCTTGAATTAAAACAAAATAAAATATTCTTTTCAGGTTAGATATCTAAATTAAAAAAAAAAAAAAAAAAAAAAAGTGATCAAACTAAAAAATATCCTACTGTTACTAAATAAAACGAACTGAATGGTAATTTAGGCATCGGTTTTTCGGTAGCACTATTGCACTGGGCTCCAGAGCCCTGTATTTATGAGCTCCGGTGAATTCCAACCAATATTTAAATATTTACTGAAAACAAAGAAATACCGGAGCTGAGCTCCGGTGGGCTCCGGCGTAAATTAAGCCCTGTATATTAGTATTATTGTTACACCAAAAAATAGAACATTAGAATCATAATTTCAGAAGTTATACATAAAAATATGAAAATGTAATTTAACATTAGAAGCACTAAATTTTGAATGTTTATAATTCAAAAACTTATCATTCAAATGATTTGAAATTTGGTGTCTAGGCATAGTTTGAACCAAAGATTTGAAATATCTCGTTAAAATTGGGTATTGCCATTGAAAAAAATGAAGGTTGGATTCGTTTTAATATGTCGATGGCCCACAAAGCAAATTTTATATACGTCATTTAAAAGTAGACTTTATTTCCAATTGTTCGGTACCAGTAATTTTCGTCTACGATAATTTGTTGAGGAGTTAGTAGGGGGTGTTTATTTTATTTTTTCCACGACAGTGCATCCGCTGCTTGTGCAACGGCGGACGCATCGCATCCAGCTAACCAGGCGATTCGCAAGCAACGAACGTACAACATAATAACGAAAAATATTGATTTTATTAAATATTATCTTATCATTGTGATGAACTCGTTTTTACCCTAATTAATAAAATGAAGCAGAAATTGGAAATGAAAATCAAAATCGGTGTAGTATGGAAGTAATAATATTGATATATTAATTTTGTTAGCAACTTTTTCAAATGTTAACATGCATGAGACAGAAGAAAGTTTTGGGAATGGTACATCCGAATAGTTTTTACCCGACTGCTAAGAAGGGTTATGTGTTTCACGCGCATCTGGGTATGTGGATTTCTTTATACCCTCGAAACATCCCAAGGGCTGGATGGATTTTAATGAATGAGGTCTTTATCGATCCATCTTAACCATCCGATGGTTATAGGCAAGGTTTTGCTTTTATAAATTCAAAATGGCGGCCGTAAAATACAAAATGGCGGTAGAAACGAAAAAAAAATTCTTAAGCACCATATTGTGTGACATATCATTGGACAGGCCTTTCAAAATGAAGACGATGTTTCATTGACTATTTTACAGTCAAAAGCTCCGTTTAAATGTTACACAAACTGGAAGTGGTGTAGGTGGGATCTCTAGCTTTACTGCAACTGTAACCATCATAAACATCTATAAGCTTCATCAAAACAGTGGTTATAGATAGGAACTAACAATTATACACAATTTAAAAGTCATCAATACAAGTAAATAAAAAAATAGGTAAGTAATGTAAAAAATAGTTTCACTTTAATGATAAATAATTAATTCGCTTCTTACGCAGTCTGGTTTTCTGATTTTTTAAATTTAATTTTTACTTGTTATTATTATTTTTTCATAGAAAGAATAAAAATCTGCTTCATCTGCAGATATTAAGTAAGAATGAGAGCAAAGAAAGTTTTTTTTTTTTTCAAATAAAAAGAGAGTTACCTATTAATTTTAGCCCGTTAGATCATGAATAAAACCTGTCAAAAAACAATTTTGGTGGAAGGATTGGGTTACTTGATCAATTTTTTTTCTTGCGGCTCAAGATTGCATCAGGCTCACTGTTTTTTCTGCAATAGTGCATGTTGGTGTTTGGTTGCATTTTTGTTTTTATGGATTGGGTTCAGTTATAAGTTTCAAAAAAGAAAAAAGAAAAGAATTTTCCTTTAGAAGAGAATAACTATAAAATAATATTCAGTCACTGAATTTATTCCTTTTTCTTATATTCATTATAAATTAAATTTACGTTCAGATGTAAAAATATCACTCTCACTGAACCTATATACAATGCACTGAAATTTATTTATATGAATAAATTGATTTATCTCTTGTGCCACGCTATCCAAAATCAAAAGTAAAATTTATGTAAATGATTTCTTTGCGTCATATTATCCAATCGCATACATTTCGCTTAGTTTGTATACAATGACGCAAAGAGAAGATGAAAAGAAACTACTTACATAAATTTTTCTTTTGATTTTGGATTGCGTGGCACAAAAGATAAATCAATTTATTCATATAAATACGTTTCAGTGCAGTGTATAGATTCAGTGAGAGTGATATTTTTAACACTATATTGGAAAATTGAAACTTTTGGTTGGATGGGTACATATATTTGGCCAAACTTGAAAACAATTCAAATTGAATTTTGAAACAAATTGTTTAAAGCTACATCAAGGTGTCACTTAAATTTTGATATCATATCTTTAAAACACATATTTTGAATTTATGAAAGATGTGAATGATAAAGCATCAATGGATAAATTTTTATACATCCTTTTAAATTTAACATAATTCTTACACATACAATTATAAATAAAACAAAAATAAAATGATGAAATAATAATATATACATTAATAGCATAGCGTCATTTAAAATTTGATATCATTATTTTTAAGTTCCATATTTAAAATTCTTATAGCAATAAGATAAAGTGAAACAAACTTTTTGCCCGTTAAAGGGTTTTTGTATTGATATGCTATAGTCAGAGGGCATATATACGCCAGATAGTATACACTATAGCTACGGAGGGTATACAGAGTTATCCAGAAGGTATACGGCGTATACTACTGTATAACCTCCACTACATTCCTGGTCACAATGTGACCTCACTAAATGGTGGAATTTTTTTCACAGATGTGACGTGACCACTGTGACTTATAGGGACTCCACAATGAAGTCACTGGCACCATGATTGCTATAGGGTATGCAGCAAAAACATACAAATTTTGCTCGAGCCAATTAGAGTTAGATTTCTAAACATCTAAAATTTAAATACTGTTCTTTTTTGTAGAAATTTATTTTTTAAGATGTTTACATTCAAAATCATGCTGACAATTCCATCTTACGTTGTTACGAAGAAGAGATAGACATTCCATCTCTTTCGTTTCCATCTATTCCCATTTGTCGTTATTATACACAAATAAATTTTTCTTTTATTGTCCAAAATATTTAGTTTGTTTGCTCTGATAGAATCAGGTTAAAATACTTCGCGCCCCTTTCCCTTCCGCTGTACACGCAACAAACTGAGTAAAGTGAAATCTCACCAGATACCTATAAAAGGGTTGTTCGGAAGCTCAAACAGTCAAATTAGTGATAGAAAAGTGGGAGATTTCCGGAGAAACAGGAAAGAATGCAATTTCTCCTTTCCCCCTTTTTTTTGTGTGCACTTCCATGCCCAAGGCAAAGCTGCAGGTAAGACGGACATCTTTGGCCATCATGAGAGCAGATGTTAGATCTGTTAATCAAAATTGTTTTATGTCGCTCTGGCATTTAATAATTTTTTAACAGGAGGTTCTACTTATTTGGTTTATTATTTACGCGATTTTTGCTTTCTACTATCTTTACAGGAATAAAGTATTTAATTATTTAAAAATATCGCCGGATTTATACGTTTTATAAGGTTCTCAACATGATTTGACAGTTTTAGAAAATGTCTGTTTGTGTCTGAATGTGACAAAAATTTGTGGGCGCTCTATCTGAAGAACTAATGCATGGAATTTAATAAAACTTTAGATTCATTTTCACGATCAATCCCACCCCCCCGTGTTCTTCTTACTCGTTCACTCACCGACAAATCATCACAAGAGATTATCTTTTGCTCATAGTTATTCCTTTCATCGCCAAATACCTGGTTATTGTAATTTGTTCCACTGACAATCGTAGGCCTTGTTTTGGAATCTTCTTTTATACACTTCACTCATTTTAATCTCATAGATGTGTCCTTAACTCAAGAACGTAGATAAGGATATACAGAAAAATACAATACATGAAGAAAATAAAATTAATTAAACTGTAATTTATATTAAGCATACGGCTCATTAACGTCACAGACCTTACAAGTGTTTTATTTCTTATTTCTTCGCTTTTTGAGCATTTCTTAATTAATAAAAAGCAAACAAACGAAATAGACTAAGTTTTTCGGCGAAAACTAAAGTAAAAAAAAAAAGAGACATATCATAAGTGGCCACCAAAAAACTAAAAGTAAAATGTCGGAATTTTAAAAACCTCCGGCAATGAGAATCAAATGCAAGGTGAGGGGTGGGAGAGAGTTTAAGATATCGGAAACAATTGCGAGAACTTTTCGGCAACTGCTTTTCATCCACTCTCAATCAACTCCCACAGAGAGAAGAGTTTTCTTTTCTGTGCCCCCACCCCTCCTACTTTCTCCCTGCACACTCCACCACAACTCCTTAGTTTATATTGATTGTTCGTTAGACAATAAGCAATTTTCTACATTTCAAAATTCATTACCTTTTACTTCGAGGTATTGTTTTCTGTATGTAGGAGTGAGGGAGAAAGACATTTTTTCTTTGAAAAAAGTTAGTTAAAAAATAAACAAGTAAATAAACAATATTAATATAAGAAAAAAAACATGCATCAGGCAAAGATTATGAAACACTTCCAGCATAAACAGGGTGTTAGGTATTATATTATTTTTGATCACAATTATTCAATTGGTAAAACTAAATTCCCCGTGCCAGAGCCGAAAGGCTCCATGCGGTCTTTCTAATGGGATCGCGTAGCTATCCTCAGTCCCAAAAAACACCAGCCGCCACAAAGGTAGTCCGCCAGCCAAGTGAGCCGAACAAGCCAGACACAAGCCACAGCCATTCACAGAACAGCCAGTAAGACGAGGCACCCCCAAGACCCTAGCTGAGGAACCGAGACCGCCCGCACGCAGGACCGAAACAGCAAAAGCAGCCTGAGCCGCACCGCGAAGTTTCAGACCCAGCACTCAGGGAGTACTTAGCAGGAAAAGCGATCCACTTATCGTTACACTCAAGGAAAAACTCTGAAACCTTTTGCGATCACCCGCCCGTAACGCGCCGACACTACGGCTACGGACTTCTCTAATAGAGTTTTGCGTCCAACTGATTTTGAAATCTGCATTCAAGGACTGAACTAGGTGTGCAAGAGCTCAAGTGCCCCTGCGACCACCAACACGATCCAAGGCCCTAGTCAAGAGGTCGCTGACAATAGCCACGATTTCTTTCCTGCTGTAATGATCTAGATCCTGATTCAATCGGTAAATAAATCATACGAGTTTTAAGTTTCCAAGTGGGTGAAAAATGTCCTGGCCAGGATTCGAACCAGGGATCTCTTGGCTGCAGCCGCCAATGCTCTGAAAACTGAGCTATATCATCGGACGAACCTGGAGGATCTAATTCACCCAGCTAACCTTAACAATCACAGCATCTGGCCTGATATCTAAATTAGCTCAACAGAACAAATAACAGGTTATGGAACTCCAGTAAACGCTGGATGCGTAATTATATACAGGGTGTTTCATAAAAGACAGAAAAACTTTAACAGCTCGTAGTACACATCCAAACAAACAACTTTCATCAAAGAACGCATGGTCGAAAATAGAACGCAAAGGTGTTGGAACATTTCTAAACTAAGTCCATGCAAACGTCAACGGTGCATTCCGGTTGCAACTTATCGGGAGAAGAACGTCAGTAATAACATGCAAATGTGATATGGGGAAGAAGAAGAACGTTCATGCAAAATTGCGCCTCGATTAATACATAAAAGCGGCTCATCCGAGTGTGTAACTGTCAATTGCGGTATGAACGTATAGGAAGATGTTGCCCTTCACTAATAAGGGAAAGGCTGATATATATTTTGTCTACGAAATTGCAAATGGAAATGCCTCATAGGCTCAACGATTATACGGAGAGCGGTTTGCTACCTTTCTTTTGTCACTTAATTGTTCTTTGTGTGTTTTTGCCTCGTCTAACAACATAACTTTCGGCGCCCTCTAGCACCTTTGCGTTTTAATTCCAACCATGCATTCTTTGATGAAAGTTGTTTATTTGGATGTGTACTATGACCTCTTAAAGTTTTGCCCATCTCTTATGAAACACCCTGTATATCAGACCAGATGCTGTGATCGATAAGGTTAGCTGGGTGAATTAGGTCCTCCAGATTCGTCGGGGATGGCTCAGTTGGCAGAGCATTGGCGGCTGCAGCCAAGAAATCCCTGGTTCGAATCCTCGCCCGGACATTTTTCATCCACTTGGAAATTTACAACTCATAGGATATTAGGTACTTCCATATTATCCGGGCGAGTTAGACAGATCGCTAAAAACTGTTGTCAATCACCCATTTTGTTTATCGTTGTCAATTGCCAATCGTGTTCAAATTGCTGATTTAATGTACATTTAACAAACACATTACATTGTTAAAAATTATAAATAATGAAAAAGCAAATAGCACAAAACAGTCATTTTGTACACATTTATTAAATACATAACATCAAATTGACTGCTTTTAGCAATAAACAATATTTACAATGGTAGTTTTATTTTTACCTCACATGCAAATAATTAGAGATTATTTAATTGCGCTTAATTATTACAGTTTTAAAAAAAATAAAGGTAAACATTTTATCTCAAACATCAACAAAACTTTTTATTCTATTTATTCCCTTATTCCAAAGATATCGTTTTATCGTCTGCTGCCAAGGTAACATGATAAATTAAATTTTATTTAAAAAATTTGCAGTAGTAGAAAAGTATTTTACTAAATCGAGTAGTTATTTTAAATTTTGGTTTAGAATTAAATTCATGAACTCCCGTGCATAACGGGTTAAACAGCTAGTATAGCATAAATTAGACAGTGAACTTTCCTTAATTGGGACTCCACGTCAAAGTATTCTAAAGATATTTTTTGGAACAATATGAATTGCACTCATGAAATTACGCTCGATTTTTAAAATAAACATTTAATGCTTATAAATATTTTTTAAACTATTTTTACATGTATTTAAGAAAAATAATAATAACATTTTGCTCACCAGACTATTTAAAAGTCATATGTTACCTCTCAGCGGAGTGCTCTTTCAGCATTTCTTAATTAATGAAAACAAACAAACGAAAGAATCCTTATTTTTCCTGTATAATTACAGCTAAAAAGGAAGAAAAAAAAATCCGATATCACCAGCGGCCAAGAAAGATAAAAAATGAAATCTGAAACCTTCTCCTGTAACATTAAAATAAGAGGAGAGAAGAAAAAAAAAAAAAAAAAAAAAAAAGAAAAAGAAAAAAAAAAGAAAAGAAAAGAAAAAAGAAAAGAAAAAAAATATCAGAAACAAATGCGAAACCCATTTTAGCGACTGTTCTTTACTCTTCTCATCCCGGGAATGATACACTCAAACAAAGAGAAGAGTTTCTCTCCCCTCCTCCTCATAATGGTTTATCGATTTTCCGTTAGACAATAAGCAATTTTCCGCATTTCAGGATTCATTACCTTTGTTTTCGCAGTTGTATTTTTTGAATATAGAAAAATAGGGTGCCTTTTTTTTGTAAGAAGTTGGACAGCTAAATTAAAATAAATAAGTAAATAAATATGCGACGAATAAATCAAAGGATAACAGCGTCTCATTAGTAATAATAATAGTAATAAAAGAATAATAACAATAAAAATAGTTTTTTTGATAAACCATTTTTATAAGCATTCAATGTTTGTCTTAAAAATCACATCTCATTTCATAACTGAAATTTAGTTTTTTTTTCCCCAAAAAAATATTACAATAATTTTATTTTGACCGCAATTTTGGAAAATTTGCCAACTGGCTAAGAAACTGTGACAACGGAGTATTTTTAACGCAAAAAAGTAAAAAATATAAATAAAGATCAGTAATTTTTGAAAAAAATATTCTTCTCTTTTAAAAATTTAATACTAATTAAAGTATGATTATGCGTCGATGAAACGCTTTAGAAAACAAACATAAATTTATTTGTTTTTTGCTGACATGTTGCCATAGCTTAAAAAGGAAACAGAGCAAATATTATGTATTTTTAAAATAAATTCTTGTTCGTAGTTTTTATAATGCGTAAATTATACGGGGAATTTTCCTCAATTAGGTACCACGGCAAAGTATTGCAAGGAAAATTTTTAAAACAACATGAATTGCACTCATGAAATTGTTCTCGTTTGTTAAAAAGAAAAACAAGTAATGTAATTTTACTTTTATATTTTGTATTTGGCAACACCGTTCCACATTTTTTTTTATTGACTTCTATTTTCGAGTAGATTTTTTGAACGGTTGTTTATGTTTCTTGTTAAAATTATAAAACATTAGTAATATTTGTCTAAAAATACTTTAGAAATTAAGCGCGATTTAAAAAAATAAACATTAAATGCTTATAAAGTTTTTTTTTTAAAACTATTTTTACTTTCTTCTATCTTTACAAGAATAAAGTACTAGATTCTTGAAAAATTTCAACTTCCGGTTTTCGATGGATTTATACGTTATAGAAGGTCCTAGACACGATTTGATGGTTTTTAGAAAATATCTGTCTGGTAGTTTGCCTGTCTGTGACAAAAATTTTGTGAACGCTGTATCTCGAGAACTAATGCGCGGAATTTCACAAAACTTAAGATTCAGTTAGATCTTGATATAAACTGGACTTGATTACGTTTTGGTGTAAATCTTCCAACAGGTGGCGCTACTATGCTGCATTTTTCACGATTTCCGCAATATCGCAAGAACTGTTGCACGAATTTGCATCAAACTTCAGATTCAGTTAGATCCCAGTATAAAATAGTCCTAATTAGTTTTTGGTGAAAATAGCCCGACTGGTGGAGCTACTATGCAGATTTTTTTACGGTTTTCGGAATAGCTCTATCTCAAAAAATAATGCATGAATTTTCATCAAACTTCAGATTCAGGTAGAAGTTGACATAAGTTGTTGCTGATTAGATTTTGGTGTAAATCCCCTAACCGGTGACGCAACTATGCTGCATTTATTAGGAAGTATTACACGTATGAGATAGAAGAAAGTTTTGGAATTGCAACTCCCGACTAGTTACTTTTATTTAAAAAAATAATAACTTTTTACTCACCAGACTGTTTAAAAGTCATATGTTCAATAGCCTCTAGGCGGAACGCTTTTTTAACATTTCTTAATTAAGAAAATAACACAAACGAAAGAATCTATTTTTTCTCTATAATTACAAATAATAATAAAAAAAATCCGATATCCCTAATGGTCGAAAAAGATAAAAAATAAAATATCAGATTTCGGAACTTTCTCCGGTAAGATTAAAATAGGAGGAGGGGAGGGGAAAAAAAAAGTTAATTGTGAAAGCCTTTCGACGATTGTTCTTCATTTCTCCTGATTCCGCGAATAATACACTCCCACAAAGAGAAGAGTTTCTCTCCTCTCCTCCTCATAATGGCTTATAGATTTTTCCGTTAGACAATAAGTATTTTCCGCATTTCAGGATTCATTACCTTTGTTTTCGAAGATGTATTTTTTGAATATAGAAAAATAGGGTGCCTTAGTTTTTTTGTTTTGTGAGGAGTTAGACAGCTAAATTAAAATAAATGAATACAGAGGCGAAAATGAATCACGAAATAACAACGCCATAGGTTTGTATCCCAGAATAATAAAAGTACAAATTGTTAGAAAAAAAAAACACTCCTTTATAAACATTCAATGTTTATCTTAAAAATCACACCTAATTTAATGACTTCAATTTATGTAGTTCCAAACCTTTCCCTTAAAATATCTTAATTTGGCATGAGGTCTTGATTATCGAAATTCACGTCTTTGATTTACGCTTTATAGAAAACGGAAACGGGTGAATTTATTATATATATATATATATAGATTTTGTTCTGTTTCTTTTTTAAATATATGGCAACAGGAAAAAAAATACGACATTACTTAAACTATCTTTTACGATTTTTAAATTGTTTACAGATGGTATTAATCATCAGTTAATTAACATGAAACTATTAAAAGATAAAAGAATATATATTTAAAAAAACTATCACACTTGTTATTTTTTATTTACATTTTAAAGATTTTAGTGTTTAAATTATTTTAATGTGGCAGTTTCACGACCTGTTGGCCTATTTTGGCGAGAGTGGTTTGGCCCCTCATTAACACAATTGTTTTTGTAACTCGCAAACAGTTATGAGAATAGAAATTATCCTTACGCGGACCGCTATTTCAGCATTTCTTAACTGATAAAAACAAGCAAGCAAAAGAATCCATATTTTTCCTAGATAAGTAGTTAAAAAAAAAAAAAAAAAAAACGATATCATCAACGGTCGAGAAAGATAAAAATAAAATCTCCGATTTCGAAACATTCTCCGGTAAGATTAAAATAGGAGGGGGGGGGGGAGGGGAAAAAGAAAACAAAAGATCAGAAGCAATTGTGAAATCCTTTCAACGATTGTTCTTTATTTCTCCTCATCCCATGAATAATACACTCATACACAGAAAAGAGCTTCTCTCCCCAACTCTTTATAATGGTTTATCGATTTTCCGTTAGACAATAAGCAAGTTTTCCGCACTTCAGGATTCATTACCTTTGTTTTCGAAGTTGTATTTTTTTTTTAATATAGAAAAATAGGGTGCCTTGGTTTCTTGTTTTGTGAGAAGTTAGACAGCTAAATTAAAATAAATAAACATACGGATACGAAAATAAATCACAGAATAACACAGCTATATGTTTTTATTCTAGAATAATAAAGATAAAATAGTTAGAAGAAAAAAAACACACTCTTTTATAAGAATCCAATGTTTATCTTAAAAATCACACATAATTTCATGATTGCAATTCATGCAGTTCCGTTAAAATTTGACGTGGTTCTCAATTGCTGAAAATTCACGATTTTGATTTACTCGTGATAGAAAGCGGATACTTGCGAAATTTAATTAAAATTTAAATGCTTTGTTTCTTTTTACTTTCTTCTATCTTTACAAGAAAAACGTACTGGATTCGGGAAAAATGTCGACTTCCGGTTTTCGACAAATTTATACGTTTCAGAAGGTCCTGAATACGATTTGAATGTTTTTAGAAAATGTCTGTATGTGACAAAAATTTTGTGGGCGCTCTATCCCAAGAGATAATGCACGGAATTCAATAAAAATGGAACACATGTCATATTCGCACCATATTGGCGCGATTTTTTTCTGTCGCCAATATCATATAGGCAACAGGTACTTAACTTGCGCCAAAGTGTGGTTATTTTGTTTGATGTGGTAACCCGGATTATGTTGTTTATGCTGTTGATGTTTTCGCCAAATTGGCAACCGAAAAAAATCGCGCCAATATGGGGCGAATATGACATCTGTACCATAAAAATTTATATTCAGTTAGTCCCTGATATAAATGGGTGTTGATTAGTTTTTGGTGTAAATCGCTCAACAGGTGGCGCTGCTAGGTTACATTTTGCAGGATTTTCGCAATAGGTCTAATTCAAGAACTCATGCACGGATTTTCATAAAACTTTAGATTCATTTAGACGCTGGCATAACTTGTTTCTGATTAGGTGTTGGTGTAAATCGTCTAACAGATAGCGCTGCTATGCTGTCCTTTTCAGGATTTACACAATTAATGCGTTAGCCATATCTCAATAACTTGAATTCCACCAAACTTTATATTCTGTTAGACCTCGGCATAAGTGAGTGCTGATTGGATTTTCGTGTAAATTAAATAACAGGTGACGCTGTTATGTTACAAATTTCATAATTTTTGCAACAGCTCTATCACAAAACTAATACATGGAATTGGATCAAACTTCAATTGAATCAAATCAAATATTATTATTATTATTATTATTATTATTTTGCTGTCCTGTTGCCAGTAGCAAATAAGTACGAGTAATAAGACTTAATTGCGTCCACTAATAACCATATGTCACTGCATTTGAATTCATATGCGTTATCTTTTCGCATCCCGAATATATGGGTTGAATGGTTTGACAACTGCACTGTTAAAAATTTGCAGCATTCTGTCCAGTCATTTGACCGTTTTTACTGAAAACGGTTACACATCCGTAATTTAACACTATTCTGACCATATTATTGGCCATTTTACGGTCGGAATATAGTTAAATTATGGTTATGAAACCGTTTTTTCAAAAAACGGTCAAATGACCTGCCAGAATGCTGCAAATTTTTAACAGTGTGGCGGAGTCGTAACATAAAGGGAACACGTGCGATGGTGAAAATGTAAGGCGCTTTGTTATGTTTACTTGTTTGCATTCAATGATTTTCCATTTTTCATATGCATTGTATTTGTAATTTCTGTTATACATCCTGATGACGACTCAGCGAAGGAGTTGAAACATGTCGATAGAGGTTTTTAATTTATTTTTAATGTGTTTTTAGTAACGTCTTTTGAAGCAAATAAATATTTTAATATATGTTTTGACTTTCCCGTTTGTAATATATATTGTGATACTGTTGCCATAGTTTAACAAGTAAAAGTTAAATTTAAAAAATCGAAAAACCCGACTGCGTAAAAAGCAAACTAATTAATTATTTCTCATCAATGTAAAACTATTTTTTACATTACTTACCTATTTTTTTATTTACTTGTATTGATGACTTTTAAGTTGTGTTTAATGGTTAGTTCCTATTTATAAACACTGTTTTGATGAGGCCTATAGATGTCTATGAAGGTTAGAGTTCCAGTAAAGCTAGAGATCCTACCTACACAACTTCCAGGTTGTGTAATATTTAAACGGAGCCTCTGACTGTAAAATAGTCAATGAAACATCTTTTTCATTTTGAAGGACCTATCCAATGATAGGCCACTCAATAGGGTGCGTAAAAATTTTTTTCGTCTCTACCGCCATTTTGAATTAATATAAACAAAACCTGGCCTATAACCATCGGACGGTTAAGACGAATCGATAGAGACTTCATTCATTAAAATCCATCGTGCCGTTGGGATGTTTCGAGGGTATAAAGAAATCCGCATACCCAGATACACGTGAAACACATAACCCTTCTTGGCAGTCGGGTAAAAAAAAAAAGAGAGCAAAAATTAGGTATTTTAAAAATAAATTCTTGTTCGAAGTTTTTATGTAGCGTAAGTCATGCGGTGAATTTTCCTTAATTGGGTTCAGCGTCGAAGTATTGTAAATTGATATTTTGGAACAACACGAATTACACTCATGAACTTACGTTCGATTTTTAAGATAAACATTGAATGCTTATTAAAAAAAAACTTTGTTTGCTTTTATTAAAAAAAAAAAAAAACTTTTTGCTCACCAGACTTTTTAAAAGCCATATGTTTAATAGCAGCGCTTTTTCAACATTTTTTAATTAATAAAATGAAACGAACGAAAGAATATTCTTCTTTTTGGTATAATTACAGTTAAAAATGCTTTGCCTTTTTTCATTATTTCTTTGTGAGAAGTTGGACAATTAAATAAAAAAAATAAATAAATATACGCCAAAGAAATCAAAGGATTAACAGCGTCTTCTAATAAAAATAGTAATAAAAAAATTAATGTAAAAATAGCCTTTTTTTTATTTTATAAGCATTCAATGTATATCTTAAATATCACGGATCATTTCCTGTCAGGAATTAAAAAAAAAAAAAAATCTATTACAATAATTTTTTGGCGTGGGCCGCAATTAAAGAAAATTTTCGAATTGGCTATGAAAGTGCAACAACGGAATGTTTTTTAACATTAAAAAGTAGAAAATATAAGTAAAAAAATAAAGATAAATATTTTTTGTAAAAAATACTTTTCTCATACGCTATATGACCAAAGGTGACCGATCACTTGCAATTTTAGACGTTTTGTAAAATATCTAGAAATACACGAGGAATTAACCTGAAACCACAGGTGTGTAAATAGCATAGTATAAGTCATATATTTCGGTGAAGATTTTTTTCCGAAACCCCATAGGGGGCCGTCAACATATTGAAAAAGAACGAATATCTTTTGGATAACCCTGTAAAAACTAATGTAGAAAAAGCGTTCAAACTCGAGATTATTAATAAGTGGCTTATTGTAATACACTATGTTCATTTTTATGAGGATAGCTTGAATATTCGTAGAGAAATTAAGGTTTTTATAAAACAGTCCAAAATTTCGCCAAGTTTTTACTTTCTTCTATCTTTACAAGAAGAAAGTATTGGTTTCATGAAAACTTTCGAATTCCAGTTTCCGACGGATTTACACGTTTTATGGGTCAGAGATTCCAAAAAACATGTTTTTAAAAAATGTCTGTCTGTGAGTCTGTCTGTCTGTCTGTCTGTCCGTCTGTCCGTCCGTCTGTCTGTCTGTATGTGACACAAATTTTGTGGGCGCTCTATCTCAAGAACTAATGCACGGAATTCAATAAAAATTTATATTCAGGTAGACCCTGATATAGATTAGTGCTGATTAGTTTTTGGTAAATCGCCCTGCAGGTGGCGCTGCTGTGTAGCATTTTGCAGGATTTCCGCAAAAGCTCTATCTCAACAACTAATGCACGGATTTTTATAAAACTTCAGATTCCGTTAGTCCTTGACGTGGATGGATGCTGTTTACGTTTTGGTGTAAATCGCCCAACAGGTGGCGCTGCTATGCTGCATTTTGCAGGATTTACACTATTTTCGCAGTACCTCTATCTCAAGAACTAATGGACACTTTTTCATCAAACTTCGGATTTAGTTAGTCCTTCATATGAAATGATGCTGACTACGTGTTGGCGTAAATCGCCCAATAGGTGGCGCTGCTGTGCTGCATTTTGAATAGCTCTATCTCAAGAACTAATGCACGAATTTTCATAAACTTCAGATTTAAGTATAACTTGATTAATATTGCTGTTGATTATATGTTGTTGCAAATCGCTCAACAGGTGGCGCTTCTATGCTGCATTTGTCATGATTTGCGCAATACTTCTATCTCAAGAACTAATGCACGAATTTTCCTCAAACTTCATATTCAGTTAGACGTTGACTTAAGTTGGTGATAATTAGGTTCTGGTGGAAATAACCCAATAGGTGGCGCTGCTATGCTGCATTTTGGTGGATTTACACGATTTCAGTGACAGTCATACCTCAAGAACTAATGCACGGAATTCCATATTTTTAGAATTCTCATGATGAACACAGATTGCCATTTAATTTTGCACTGAGATAGTGAATTTTGAAGTATTGACATGTATGAGATAGAAGAAAGTTTTGTGATGGTCACAGCATACTAGTATGCTTATAATTTGCAGAGTTCTTAATATAAAAAAGTTCTTTTCAGAAACTATGACAAACAACATTGTACACAATACCCCGCAATCAGAATGAAAAAATAAAAACTGTATGAAAAATGAGCAGGTTTACTAAATAATGATTCATTGCGCACGCTCGAACGTAATCAAAATATAATTTGCATAATGTGTTAGCTAAATGTATAGAGCAACTTTTGTGAAAGTCTCAAAAACATAGATTGAAAAGTCTGATAATAATCGTTTATAGAATAAGCTCAAAATCCGTTATACCTAAAAGGGAGCAAAAAGATGAGGTGCTGTATCCAAATAAAGTAGTACGTGCAATATTGTGTATGCTATATTGGCACTAATCAATGGATATATGGATACAACCCCTCATCTTTTTGCTTCATTTTGGGAACAACGGATTTTGAGCTTATTTTATAAACGATTATTATCAGACTTTTCAAGCTATGTTTTTGAGACTTTTACAAAAGTTGC
This sequence comes from Maratus speciosus, assembly GCA_963932465.1. NCBI lineage: Eukaryota > Metazoa > Arthropoda > Arachnida > Araneae > Salticidae > Maratus > Maratus speciosus. Next base: position 94,329,277 of record OZ010794.1, on the reverse strand, counting down.
GCGCAGTGAAACATTTTTTAGTAAACCTGCTCATTTTTCATCCAATTTTTATTATTTTTTAATTCTGATTGCAGAGTATTGTGTACAATATTGTTCGTCATATTTTCTGAAAGAACTTTTTTTTATATTAAGAACTTTGCAAATTATAAGCAAAAAACTTAGCAAAATTTGGGACTGTTTTTATACAAAAACCTTAATTTCCCTACGAGTATACATGCTATCCTCATAAAAATGAACACAGTATATTACAATGAGCCACTTATTAATAATCCCGAGTTTGAACGCTTTTGCTACATTAGCTTTTACAGGGTTATCCAAAAGATATTCGATCTTTTTCGATTTGATGAGGGTCCCCTATTGGGTTTTGGAAAAAAATCTTCGCGGAAATATATGATCTATACTATACTGTTTACACACCTGCAGTTTCAGGTTAATTGCTCATGTATTTTTCTAGATATTTAACAAAACGTCTAAAATCGCAAGTGACCGGTCACCTTTGGCCATATAGTGCAAAATAGTTTAATACTAATTAAATTATGATTATACCTCGAGAAAACAGTTTAGAAATTCTGAACTATTTTTACGAAATTACGTGCGATTTTTAAGAAAAACATTAAATGTTTATAAAAGGCTTTTTTTTTTAAATAATTTTATTACTTTTATTTAAATAAAATAACTGTTTGCTCACCAGACTACTTAAAAGTCATATTATAACTGTCCTCAAAGCATTTCTAAATTAATAAAAAGAAAACAAACGAAAGAATCTCTATTTTTCCTCGATAATTAAAGTAAAAAATAAAAATAAAAATCCTACATCACTAGCGGCTGCGAAAAATAAAATATTAGATTTCGAAAGCTTCTTCTGTCAGACTAAAACAGGTGAAGGGAGAAAGAATATAAAAGATCAGAAACAATTGTACAGTTTTTCAACGGCTGTTCTTTATTCTCCTGATCCCGCGAATAATAAACTCCCACATAGAGAGGACGCGCCTATGGTTTATGAAATTTTTGTCAGACAATTTTCTTCAGTTCAGAATTCATTACCTTTATCTTCTAGGTCATATTTTCCGAATATAGAAAAATAGGGTGCCTTATTTTTCTTTGAAAAAGGCGGGCTACTAAATTAAAAACAATAAATAAAGATGCGAAAATAAATCTAAGAATATCAGCGCCACCGTCGTCTGGACCAAACTAGCTTTCCCCCTCGGACATTCCATGACTTATAACCTTCGTAGTGGGAATAGACCCTTTTATTCTGTCTCAAAAGCAGAAATTTACTTATCTGTGAAAAATGCTACTTCGCTGAGACATTGTTACACTCTTATCATTTAATGTTTAATATTAGTAATTATAAATTTTGGCTATACGTTCAGTAAACAATTTAGGAATTATAAATATAATTTTTACTTTCTTCTATCTTTACATAAAGAAAGTATCAGATTCGTGAAAATTTTCGATTTCCGGTTTTCGACGGATTTACACGTTTTAGGAATCAGAGATTCCAAAAAAACCTGTTTTTACAAAATTATTGTCTGTGAGTCTGTGAGTCTGTCTGTGTGTGACACAAATTCTGTGGGCGCTCTATCTCAAGAACTAATGAACGGAATTTAATAAAAATTTATATTCAGGTAGTCCCTGATATAAATTGGTGCTGATTAGTTTTTGGTGTAAATCGCCCAAAAGGTGGAGCTGCTATGCTGCATTTTGTAGGATTTCAGCAATAGCTCTATCTCAAGAACTAATGCACGGATTTTTATAAAACTTCAGATTCAGTTACTCCTTAATATGAGTTGGTGCTGTTTATTTTTTGTTGTAAATAGCCCAACAGGTGGCGCTGCTATGCTGCATTTTGCAGGATTTACACAATAGATCTTTAGCAATAGCTTTGTCTCATGAACTAATGCACACATTTTCATCAAACTTCAGATTCAGTTAGTCCTTGATGTGAAATGTTGCCGACTACATGTTGTTGTAAATCGCCCAATAGGTGGCGCTGCTGTGCTCCATTTAGCACGATTTCCTCAATAGATCTATCTCAACAACTAATGCACGAATTTTCATCAAATTTCAGATTCAAGTATACCTTGATTAATGTTGCTGCTGATTATGTGTTAGTGCAAATCGTTCAATCGTCAATCGGTGGCGCTGCTATGCTGCATTTGTTATAATTTGCGCAAAAGCTCTATCTCAAGAACTAATGCACGAATTTTTCCAAAACTTCATATTCAGTTAGACGTTGACATAAGTTGATGATGATTAGGTTCTGGTGTAAATCACCATACAGGTGGCGCTGCTATGCTGCATTTGGCTGGATTTACGCGATTTCAGCGATAGTCATATCTCAAGAACTAACGCACGGAATTTTATCTTTTTAGAATCCTTATGATGAGCATACACTCTAAATAAAAAAGAGTGACTATTCACTCCTCCGGAGTGAATAGTCACTCTATCGCAGACTCAAAATATGCCCAACCTCTTTAGAGTGACTATGCACTCTGAGCAAAAGTAAAGTATTTGACTCTCTGAAAGAGTGAATAGTCACTCCTGGAAAGTGACTATTCACTCTAAACAGTGGTGGATAATAACTCTTTCGGAGGAATGACTATTCACTCTTGCTAAAGGAGTGCGGTTTTTCACCCTTGGTAGGAGTGAATAGTCACTCTTTCATGGAAGTGAATGTTCATTTTTTTGTAGTCGGTTCTTTTTTCTTTTGCTTTTATGGTCATTTTAAAAGAATCACATCTTTTACGGCGTGCAATGAAAATAGATACAAGCGTGGTAAAGATTGGAATAAAATACTTTATTAGCAATATTTATTTAATTCATAGTTTGTAACACTAATTGAACTTTTAAGGAAAAATTCAGTTAAAGTTACATACGAATTTAAATTAGATTACTGACAGAAATAAACTAAAATATTTTATTCCAATCTTATCCTTTGTGTTTGCTTTTACTGCATGTCCTATAAAGATATTACTTTTAAAGTTTTATTAATAACTTTTTAATAGGTGGTTGTTATATGTTTAACAATGTTTGATTTGATTTTAATTTTTGTTTTAAATATAAAACCGTAACTTTTTTCTTAAATTATTGCTATTTCTGAAAAGTCCTATTGTTGTAAAGTATTTTTAATTTTTCCATTTAAAAGCAATACTTATAAACTCATTTCTTTTTAAAATAAGTTCTAAGCATGATTTAAACGTTAAGAATGTGTAATTTTTTTTATCCGTTGTGATTTGCTTTTGTTTTGTTTAATATGAACATGGAGTCTAAATTATGAGTTCTCTGGAATATGTATATATTTTTCTTTTAAACATATTCCTTAACTTAATCATGATTTTTAATTTTCGTCCGTTATTACTGAAAAATGGAATTAATACGATAAGCCATATTTAATTTAAATTTTTTATTCGCGTAGATATTGTATTTTGTGACTATGAGCAAAATAGATTTTATATGTTTTATAGGAAAAGATTGACCTCGGAAATAGAAAAAAAACAAACTTAAAAATAAAGTAAATGACTGCATTAGAAATATTCTTATTGTTTGAAAAACATTTGAATGTAAAAAAGTAGTTATTAGTAATATCTTTAAAAAAAATATTCAGTCCTGTATTATGTAAGTAAATATGATCATTTTTAAAAAATATACTAAAGCAGTCTTATCCATAAACTTCAAAACAAGTATAAAAAAACATTTTATTCCAATGCTTAAATATCATGTTTTATTGTTTAGCACCAAAAATTACTTGTATCAAAAACGTAGAAATTTTTTTTATAATAGAAGGAAATTTAATAACTGATGCAGAATATCTATAATTAATTTTTTTTTTATATTACTGTCTCGAAATTTTAAAATCATAACTCGCAGAAAAATGTTTAGATACAATTTAAAAAAAAATAATATACAGTAAAACCTCCCTAAAGCGACCACGTACTGTTCCAATAAAAATTGGTTGCTCCGAGAGGTGGTCTCTTAATGGAGGTCACGTTTAAATCTAGATTTTAATTGTTGAAAAATGGTAACAGTGTTACTAAAATTTATTTTTCACATTAGAAAAAAATATAAAAATTTAAGTATCAAAATAAAAGTTAATTACATAAGTTAATTACTGCAGAGTTTAAAAAATGAACACATTGAGCTTTGCTTTAATTTTACAGTTTTATATTTTATAATTTTTATTTCCAAGTCCTTTCGAAGTTCAGTAAATAAATGCATTTTTTTGTGGACGGGAACAAATAATGGCGATTTCATTACTTTATCTATTTCTTTGGGATTTTTCCGACAGAACAGGGCAGAGGAGTTTATTGACCGTGAGTCTTAATTTGTAATCAGAGTTAAATTCATTGCCTAAAAAGGCACAAAGGGGTTTAAACACTTAAAAGTTACCGGGATTAAAAAAAAAATTCTAAACTTAGTTTAGAAGTTTGCTGAATAATGCCCTCTCCTGAATTACTTTTTTAATAAAACCTTCTTCAAGCGACCAGGAAAAAACGGAATTTATTTCATTTTCTTCAAAGAAATCGGTCTCTCATGGAGGGAGTCCAACTGGGATGGTCTCTGAATAGAGGTCAAATTAGTATTGAGCCAATGGGAATAAATTTCGTTCCATGAAAAAATGGTCGTTGAGGGAGGTGGTCGCTAATAGAGTTGGTCGCGCAGGGAGGTTTCACTGTACCAACCTTTTCGTAATATCATAAACATCAAATATTCTATTTAACTCCCAAACAATAATAAATACTCTTAAATGTATATAATCCGAAATCGAAATTAAACCAAAAAAAAAAAAAAATCTCATAGAACGGCAAATTAATGTTTTCGAGAATGTGTCTCCTACGATTGAGAAAATCCAGATCTTCTCTGTTATGAGTCAGTCACCCTTTCAAATGAAAGAGATAAAACTTTTTTTGTTTTGGTCGTGGCAAAAGTTTTATTATTTGCAAATACAGCATTGAAAGGGAAGAATAAAATATGCACAGTCATTTTTTTTTTTAATTCACATTTCCTGAACTAATGAAGTTTTGATTTTGCATTGTGCACTTAGAGGTCTGCACGGGCTGAAATTTCCAAGGACCCAGCCCGACTCATAGAAAAAAAATTCGGCCCGGCCCGTAGAAAAAAAATTGGTCCGGTCCGGTAAAAAACTTAAAAGTTCGGCCCGAGCCCGACCCGGAAAAAAAGTTAAAATCTCGGCCCGGCCCGAGTGAATTTCAACAAAACATTGATTTTTTATTTTTTTGAAGTGTTAAAAATCTGGAAAATGCTATACAGTAAGATGGAATTGTATAGAAAAAAAAATGCGTTATAGACAAGTTCCCGTCTTAGCGAGTATAAATGTATTATATATTCTTTTCTTATGTATTAGTATATTAATTATGCATGGATCAATACGTTAGTGAGTTTAAAACTGGGTCCCGTCATACGCAGGTTCTTTTTCACACGTTTTACTATGTTTTAATTTAGCTATATTTTAATAGGCGCAGAAATCTAGTGTTCTTAAAAAATAATAAATTTTAATGTTTAAGTGTAGAATAATAGCGATTTAAAAATGTATGCATTTTTTGCAAAAATTTTTGGGCCAGACTTAATTTTACTGACCTTTAAATAGACCAGGCCACGCTGAGACAATGATTTTCATATACGGGCTGGGTCAAAATTAGGACTGAAAACTTTGGGCCGTGAAGACTCGGAATGAACCAGTCCCGGCTTTGTACAGAAAAAATAAGCTAGGCCCGGCCCGAGCCTTCAGATAAAAGTGTGGCCCGGTTCCGGCCCGAGTTCCGTGAGTGAAAATCGGCCCGAGAACGAGCCTGCCCGTGCAGATCTCTAGTGCGTATTCAATTATTAAAAGAATGATTTCAAACCGCTGCATGAAGAAATATAACAGACAATCACTTTTGAACACTGTAACGATCAATCTTTTTCTATACAACATACAACTATTAGGTAATAATCTTAACATTCCCCATATCTACACGGATAAATGCTTAAAATTAAATAAGACCTACCTTTATTTTATGTATTCCAATAAGAATAATTTTAATGATATCCTAATCTGTTAATCGTATGATGGCGGACAAAAAAGTGATCATTTTTCTTATCTTTTAAGGGTGTCGTCGCCTTGCTGCTCTGATTGGTTAAAAGCAATGCACACGTAAGTCACTCTGCTTTCTGGAGTGAGGCATCTCACTCCTTTCTAGAGAGTGGAAAATTCCACTCTTTAAGGAGTGTATTTTTATAAAATTCACTCCAAAAAGAGTAATAATGCCTGCCACTCTTTCAAAAAGTGAACTTTTCACTCCTCCCAATTTTAGAGTGTAGATTGCCATTTAATTTTGGCACAGTGATAACGAATTTTGAAGTATTGACATGTATGAGATAGAAGAAAGTTTTGGGATTGGTACATCCGACTAGTTTTTTCTGATATCAGAGTTTAAAAAAGGAACAAAGCAAAAATTATGTATTTATAAAATAAATTCCATTTCGCGGTTTTATCAAGCGGGGAATTGTCTATAATTGGGATTCACGTCAATTAAAGTATTTTGAAGAGATTTTTTGAAACAGCATGAATTGCACTGATGAAATTAGGCGCGATTTTTTAAGATAAACATTGAATGCTTATAAAAGTTTCTTTTTAAACTATTTTTAATTTTATTTAAAAAAATAATAATAACTTTTTGCTTTCCAGATTATTTAAAAGTCATATATGTTCAATAGCCTCCCAGAAAAGCGCTTTTTCAGCCTATCTTAATAAAATTAAAGAAACGAAAGCATTTTCTTTCCCTATATAATTATAGTTAAAAAAAAAAAAAAAAAAAAAAAAAAAAAAAAAAAAAAAACATGAATTGCATTCATGAAATTACGCGCGATTTTTTAAGATAAACATTGAACGCTTATAGAAGTTTCTTTTTTAACTATTTTTAATTTTATTTAAAACAATAATAATAACTTTTTGCTTTCCAGATTATTTAAAAGTCATATATGTTCAATAGCCTCCCAGAAAAGCGCTTTTTCAGCCTTTCTTAATAAAATTAAAGAAACGAAAGCATTTTCTTTCCCTGTATAATTATAGTTAAAAAAAAAAAAAAAAAACATGAATTGCACTCATGAAATTACGCGCGATTTTCAAGATAAACATTGAATGCTTATAAAAGTTTCTTTTTTAACTATTTTTACTTTTATTTAAAAAAATAACAATAACTTTTTGCTCTCCAGACTATTTAAAAGTCATATATGTTCAATAGTCTCCCGGAAGAGCGCTTTGTCAGCCTTTTCTTAATAAAATCAAAGAAACAAAAGAATCTTTTTTCCCTGTATAATTAGTTGAAAAAAAATATCTATATCACCAGCGGTTGAAAAAGATAAAAAATAAAATCTCAGATTTCGAAACCTTTTCCGGTAACATTACAATAAGAGGAGGGGAGAAAAAAAAATAAAGGTTCAGAAACAATTGTACAATCCTATTCAACGATTGTTCTTTATTTCTCCTCATCCCGCGAATAATACACTCCCAAACAGAGAAAAGTTTCTCTCAGTCCTCCACATAATGGTTTATCGATTTCCCCTTAGACAATAAGCAATTTTCCGCATTTCAGGTTTCATTACCTTTGTTTTCGAAGTTGTACTTTTTGAATATAGCAAATGAGGATGCCTAATTTTTTTATTTTGTTGGAAGTTAGACAGCTAAATTAAAATAAATAAATATAAAGATGCGAATATAAATCACAGAATAACAACGCCATATTTTGTTATTTCATAATAAAGAAGATAAAATAGTTAAGGGGAAAAAAACACTCTTTTATAAGCATCCAAAGTTTATCTTAAAAATCGTAGCTAATTTCATGATTGCAGCTCCGAAAAAATTATGCAGTTGCGTTAAAATATGTTAATTTGACGTGGGTCTCGACTGTTGAACATTCGCCGCTTTAATTCACGCTTGATAGAAAGCGGATACTAGTTAATTAATTAACCACGAAATTTTAACTATTGATTAAGCAGATTGTGTTTTTTTATATAACTAGACGCCTTTGGCGACCAGTTTGGTCTCCCTTAAAATTTATGTTTGGGACAGCATGCTAAGCATTGTATCATGTTACTTTTATTCATAATTTAATTTACTTGGACTCCCTTAAATATAATTAATATAATCTCTTAAGCTAATATTATTTTTTGTTGCATCTCAATTTGTTGATTTTCTGTAAGCAAGTAAACCCTATTGGTTTACAATCGAAGTCTGTGGGAATTTGGCGAAGTATTAGAGGTATCGCCAAGTTGGCATCCCTTTTGGCGATATATCACCGAGTTTGTGACAAACTTGGCGGTATTTGGCTACAGAACAGGGTCCCCCCTATGGTAACCCCTCTTATAGGTATGGTGATGCATTAAATGCTGTTTAATAACCAAAGAGATGCGTTTCATTCCGGCGTTGCCATTAACAATTAACAAATAATTACAATTTCTGTGCCACGTACGATAGCGTAATATACAAGGTGAGACTGAAAAGTAAGGTGACTCACCCCTCCTTTCGAAAATGAGAACAGCCCGACAACCGGACACATGCGCAATACGATCTTCGGTATGTAACGTTAAAGCTCAGTGTCATTTGCAAAGTCTCTTGGTTAGTGTTTGTTCGTGCAGTTGCTTAAACATAAGAGGTGGTAGTGCATTGCGTAATGGAGCAGAAAACGAATATGAAATTCTGTTTAACTGCTACAGAAACCTTGGAAATACTTCAAAGTATGTATGGCGAAGAAACTTTATCTCCCAAGACAGTATTTCAGTGATCCAATCGTTTCCGTGAAGGTCGTGAAAGCGTGGACGATGAGCATCGCAGTGGAAGACCGGTGATGAGCAGAACCACGGCAAATGTTGAAAGAGTTAGGAAGTTATTTCTGCAAAATCGCCGTTTGACCGTCCGAATAATGGCAAACGAATTGAATCTTCCTCGTGAAATCGTCCGAACAATATTGACAAACGATTTGGGTAAACGGAAACTTTGTGCGACGTTTGTCCCTCATTATTTAAGCGATGAACAAAAACAGCAGCTAATGGACTCCTGCGGCGACTTCATCAATGCAGCAGACAAAGATGACGCGTTTTTACAGTTCATCGTCACAGGAGATGAAACGTGCTGTTTCGCGTATGATCCACAAATGACATTCAAGCTGCTGTTACCAAGGAACTTACAGCAGTCTCAAAGGAAGACTTTTCAAAAGTTTCCAGAACTTGTATGAACATTGTCAAAAGTGTATTGTAGACGGCGGGAACTACTTTGAACAACAATGAGGTAGTTATCTGCAAATATATAATACAGTGATCATTATGACGTCAGTCACCTTACTTTTCGGTCTTACCTTGTATATATAGATGACATTAAAAATTAACTAGACTTTTACAGAGTTTTCTTTCTTTATTATTATTCATGTGTAAATACATTTTTATGAAGTAAATAATCCCATTTCTTGATTTCAACGGGTATTCATTTAATTATTATTTTAAAGTTTTCTTTCGGTTTTAAATAGTCACACGTGTAAATACTTTTTTTTTTTAATTGAAAGGAAATGTTATCCCTTGTGCTGTTTTTACAATTTGGCAGCAATTTAAATAATGACCTTTTCTAAATATGAAAAAAAACCCTCTTGAAATGATGAAAAATTGAAATAAAAACTAAAAAAAATTAGTCAATTTAAAAATAACTGTCTGCACACCGCAAGCTTGTGCAGTATGTCCTTAGAAACAATGTTTAAATTCTCACGGATAATTTTTGTTCCTATAAAACTTTTTTAACGGAACTATTCTGACCAACTTCAACATTAAATAGCTTTTTAAGCTATTTATAGCTTAGATTGACAAATTACCTGCTTCAGCGTGTTTATCATACATTTCTTTATATTGCTACTAATTTTCATATTTTTGTATGCAATAGTTTTCGTAATATTAGTTACTCCGGTCACAAAAAAATTGTTTACATCGGTTACAGCATTAGTTAATTTTTAAGAGTCTACTTCCATCACAAGAAGAAAGAAATACGCTAGTGTTAAGAGTCCACAATAATCACGCGGATAACCTCGAACGGTAATGTAAAGTCTATGGGGGCGTTATTTTCAAATTTCTCGCTTTGATTTTAATATTTTTGAATGATTTTTTTTTCCATAGGATGGCTCAGGACGATCTACAACTGGGCTAGTTTTTACTTTTTCCATTTTAGTTTCAGATTTAAAAAAAAAAAAAAAAAAAAAAAAAAAAAAACTTTAACTTTTGGAACCGGTTCTGAAATTGAAACAATCATAATATAAAAAGACCAAAATCGAAAAAGTAAAAACTAGCCCGGTTGTAGATTGTCCTCAGCTAGTCAATGCAAGAAAAATCATCCCACGATATTAAAATCAAAGCGAGAAATTTGAAAATAACGCCCCCAGAGACTGTACATTATCGTTTTCCTTTTTTGCTGTGACTGAAGTGGACTCTTAAGAGCCTACACTAGTCACTCAAAAATACCCGGATGATAATATTAATCCTATGGGGAAGTTATTTTCAAATATCTACCACTTGAATTTTGCTATTTTCGAATGACTTTTTTTGCATAGGATAGCTGAGGATGATCTAAAGCCGTGCTAGTTTTTACTTTTTTGATTTTGGTTATAGTTTTTTTTTATATATTAGGATAGTTTCAATTTCAGAACTGGTTCAAACCGGTTCCGAAAGTAAAAGTAAATTTTTTTAAAATATTATACCAAAAAAAAAAAAAAAAAAGTAAAAACTAGTTCGGTTGTAGATCGTCCTCAGCCAGCCTATGCAAAAATAACCCTTTGAAAATATCAAAATTCAAGCGAAATATTTGAAAATAACTTCCCCATAGTATTAACATTATCATCCGGGTCTTTTTGATTGACTAGTGTTGGCTTTTAAGTCTAAGGAGGCTTTATTTTCAAATTTCTTGCATTAATTTTAATTTTAATTTTAATTTTTTTTTTTTTTTTTTTTTTTTTTTGCATAGGATAGGTGAGAATGATATACAACCGGGCTACTTTTTACTTTTTGGATTTTGGTTTAAGACTTTTTTTTTTAATTACTTTCACAATGAAACTATCCTAATATATATATATAAAAAATTGCAACCAAAATCGGAAAAGTAAAAACTAGCCTAAAAGTACTAAACTAAAAGTAAAATCTAGTTGTAGATCGACCTCAGCTATCCTATGCAAAATCATTAAAATTTTAAAATCAAAGCGAGAAATTTGAAAATAACACCACCAGAGATTTTAACATTAGTATTTTCCTTTCTTCCTGTGACTGAAGTAGGTTCTTAAGCGCCTACACTAGTCACTCAAAAAGACCCGGATGATAATGCTAATCCTATGGGGAAGTTATTTTCAAATATCTCGCTTGAATTTAGATATTTTTGAATGATTTTTTTTGCATAGGATAGCTGAGGACTATGCACAACCGGGCTAGTTTTTACTTTTTACTTTCTTCTATCTTCATTAGAAGAAGGTATTGTAATAGAAATTTTTTTCGACTTCCGGTTTTCGACGGATTTACACGTTTTAGGGGTCAGAGATCCCAAAAAACATGTTTATAGAAAATGTCTGTCTGTCCGTGCGTCCGTCTGTCCATTTGTCTGTCGCCATTGTACCATCAAAAAGTGTATGAAGTTATGCATAGAATGGAACCAAATTTTTACTTTAAGTTTTTGACTATGGCAAGCAGATCCTCTCTGAATTTGGAAAAAATTCGCCGGTAGGGGGCGCTGTAACAGCGATTTTTGCGCGATTTTGAATATTGTACCATCCAAAAGTGTATGAAGTTATCCATAGGATTGAACAAAATTTTTATTTTAAGTTTTTGGCTATGGCAAGCAGATCCTCCCTGAATTTGAAAAACATTCGCCGCTAGGGGGCGCTGTAATAGCGATTTTTGTGCGACTTTGAATATTGTAGCATCCAAAAGTGTATGAATTTATGCATATAATTGAACCAAATTTTTTGTGTATGTTTCTGGCTATGGCAAACAAGTCCTCCCAGAATTTGAAAAAAATCTGCCAGAAGGGGGGCGCAGCAATAGCGATGTTTGTGCCATTTTCTTTATTGTGCAGTTGAAAAGTGTATAAAATTATGCATACAATTGAACCAAATTTTTTGTGCATGTTTTTGGCTTTGTCCAACTGGTACTCCTTGAATTTGGAAATATCGCGCGGTAAAGGGGCTGTGTGATAGCGATTTTTGTATACTTTTCTTGATTTTTCGTAGTTCTATTGTCCATCGGCGGCTTGTGCAAAGGCGGGAACTCGCTTCCTGCTAAGCCAGCTATTCGCAATCGCAAACATCTGATAACAACAGAATAAGGAAAAACTATTAATTTTAACAAATATCATGATATAGATTAACTCGTTTTTAGTTCGTTTAATTGACCGAAGCAGAAATTTAAGATGAAAATCAAAGTTGGTATAGTATCGAACTATTAATATTGAAGTATTAACATGTGTAACTAGTTTTTGAAATATTAAGATGTATAAGATAGAAGAAAGTTTTTGAGATTGGGACATCCAACTAGTTTGATTTTCGTTTCAGATAAAAAAAAAAAAAAACCTACTTACTTTTAACTACTTACTAATTACTTTTACTTTCCGAACCGGTTTGAACCGGTTCTGAAATTGAAACTATCCTAATATAAATAAACTATAACCAAAATTGAAAAAGTAAAAACTAGCCCGGTTGTAGATCGTCGTCAGCTGTCCTATGCAAAAAAAGCATTCGAAAATATCAAAATTCAAGTGAGATATTTGAAAATAACTTCCCCATAGGATTAACATTATCATCCGGGTCTTTTTGAGTGACTAGTGTAGGCTTTTAACACTTTCCAATGTTAGTTGAAAAGTGTTTAGGTATTCGGTTGGTCTGTCCATCTGTTTGCCCGAGCACAACCCGCGAAAATACAGCTGGATTTCTATGTAATTGATATACTCGTATGTTGTTGGGATATACTATGGCATGTTCGGTATTGAAAATGTAGTGTGTAACGTTCATAGTTCGTGTACAGGGGACTTAAAAGTATTCTGTTACATTATGGTCTATGGGGGAAAATCGTTTGTAATGTATTTTAATGATGTTACGGTATTTCAAGAATAATAAAGTTGATATGCATTTCTGAGGTGCATTAAAAGTGCTTTCTGTAGGGCGTGCATAGCGTAAATGATTCATATACAGTGACACACAAAGGTTTTCGGTTACAGTACAGTCTAGTAGTGATAATTGTTGGAAGTGTGTTTTCAGTTGCGGTATGCGTTTTTAAATACAACAAATTTTTTGCATGTCACTTGGTGTGTATAAATTATATATATCATATGCAGGGCTATACAAAACAATTCGAATGCATTGATGAAAGGGATTATTTTTACAAATTTTTTTTCACAATTTACCTAACTGAATATGTTCTACATATACAAATCGGTAGATAATACACAGAGATTAGGGATTGACCGAATATCGAATCAACTATTCGGTATTCGGTGGTTCGGCATGCAAACCGAATATTCGGCTTCGGCCGAATGCTTTTAAGTATTCGGCCGAATAATTGCAGATAAGTATTTTCTTAGAAATAGAAGAATTCTCTTTTACTTAGCAGTAGAATAGGCTAAACGATGAGTTTCAATATTATGTGCATGAGTTCAGAGTTCAGCTGCCAAGTCAAAGGCCATTTTTAATTAAAAAAAACTTTCCTTCCTAAAATAATCTACATAGATGTGAAATCAAAACAACTGTCTACAATAGAGAAAAAAAAGTAATGAAGATGCACATCTTTCCCTTATCATTTTATTTTATTTTCTTCTACATTAGTTTTTTTTTAAATTTAAATTTATTTAATGTGTATTTTCTTTAATATACACATCAAATAAGTATATCAGAGTTCATATCTGTATATCTAAGGTGTGTATTAAAGAAAATATACACATCAAATAAGTATACCCCTATGCCTATCCTATAGCTTTTATAACCCTTATATCAAAATCTCTCAAATTTCTTACCTTCATCACCACAATGTTAAAATATTAATCAAAATATAAATATTCTATGAATAATTTGACAGAAAATAGTTAAATGTACAAAGTGATCTGATACCTTTTGTATTTTGAGAACATTCCTATTCAATATGTTTATAATTAGACTTAAACAATCAGTAAATCAGCTTAATGACAATATTGTTTCTTTTTATTTGAATGAACTTTTGTTTTTCTGACAATCCTTATCCTTAATAATATCCTGTATAGTTTAATACTTTCATAGGTTATTTTTGGGTATTGGCTACTGTAAAATAATAAAAAATAAGTGATAGGTTAATGAATTTGCGAGTGGAAAGAAGTAATTAAATTTTTTTGTATAACTAGATTAAAGAATAAAAATGTAACTGAATTAAATTACTGAGAATTTAATTTCAATTAAAGCTTAATAAAAAAGCTAATATATGCAAAAACGCATATTAAAAAGTTTCAAGTATTCGGTTGCCGAATATCGAAGCTTCGGTATACACTTCGACCGAAGCTTCGGTATTCGGTATTCGGCAAAATTGCTGCTTCGGTCAATCCCTAACAAAGATTCACCAAAGAATTTGAATTATTTTACGACTGCAGATCGCAATTACCGAAATCGAGATTCCATGCGTTTTCCAAATAGTTTATCATCCTACTAGCTGCCCTTGGCGACCAGTTTGGACTCCCTTAAAATTTATGTTTGGGAAAGAATGCTAAGCATTGTATCATGTTACTTTTACTTATAATTTAATTTACTTGGACTCCCTTAAATATAATTAATACAATTCCTTAAGCTAATATTAGTTTTTGTTGCATTAAAATATCTCAACTTGTCAATTTCCTGTAAGCAAGTAAACCTTATTAGTTTACGATGGAAGTCTATGGGAATTTGGCGAAATATAAGAGATATCGACAAGTTGGCATCCCTTTTGCCGACTCATTTTGGTCGCCGAACTTGGCGATATATCGCCACGTTGGCGACATACTTGGGAGCATTTAGCGACAGAACAGACTCTCCCTATGGTAACCCCCTTATAGGTATGGAGATGCATTAAATACTGTTCAATAACCAATGAGATGCGTTTCATTCGAGCGTTGCCATTAAACAATTAACAAATAATCGCGATTTCTGTGCCACGTGCGATAGCATAATATATATAGAGAGATAATCTGTCTACTTATTAAACAGCGAATTTTTGTTTCAGTATTAGAAATGTGTTGGGAAGTGTTTCATAATCTATGCTTGACACATGATTTAACTTTCTTGTTTTAGAATAGAGAGAAACAAAAAACATGATTAATCTTAATCACACAATAAAATCCGACAGTAAGACTTTATTTTTTCTTTCTTTTGTTTTTCATTGCCTTTTCAGCATTTCTTAGTTTATAAAAGCAAACAAGAATATACTATATCATCAATAATTTAGCAAAAAAAAAAAAAAGAAAAAAGAAATGCAGAGGTCATCAGTGGACGTCGAGATGAAAAAAAAAATCAAAACTTTATGTAAGATTCAAATACATAGATAAAAAAAAAAAAAAAAAAGATTAAAAGATCAGAAACAATTGAGAAATCTTTTGGAGGACTGTTTTTCCTTTGACTCCTAATAAACTCCCATAGAGAGAAGTTCTTTTGTTCCTCCCCCCCCCCTTCCTCCCTCCGTGGTTTTATAGATTTTCCGTTAGCGAATAAACAATTTTTTATGTAACAGAATTCATTATCCGTGTCTTATCAGGTTATAGTTTCTGGATATGGAAAACGGTGGGTAGAGGGGATACTGCCTTGATTCTTTTTCAAAGAAGCTAAAATAATTAAAAATAAATAAAGTTGGAGAAATAAGTCTAATGAACGAGATGTTCCATACTCGTGTATTCTCAGATGGGAAAAAATGTTTGTGTTCATTATTTTATGAAATTTATTAAAATTGTCATGATTGAATTTAACAAAATTAATTTTTTATCGCTTTCCAACATAATTGAAAGGTATATATGAATTCGGTTTCTCAGCCTGTCTGTATGTCATCTGTCTATTCGTGCTCCAACGCTATTAAATATATTCAGATTGCCACAAATTTTTATATGTTATTAAGTTTTACTATGGAATGTTCGGTAGCAAAAATGTAGCATGTAGCATTTATAGTTCGTGTACAGTGACATGTAAAAGAATTCTGTTTCATTATGGTCTATAGCAGTCATACTCGCCCGGCGACCTGCTATGTGTGGCCCAAAACACATAATCATTAATTCCTATTTATAAAATTAATTGAGATGTGCCGTGCATAAAAGCTTTTTAAGGTTCTCACTGTTCTTTTATATATTTTTATGGAAAGGCTAAATTTGTTCTGTTATTTATAATTATTATTTTAAAATTATCTTAAAGCATCTTAAATGCTGCTTCCTTAGTCAAAAGTTGTTTTACATTCCTATTTCTGCTACAGTAGTGTATACATATTTTAATCTTCAACACTAATAAAATAATATTCCAAATTAATTAAATTTGTACGATACATTTCTACTTAACAACAACAACAACAAAAAATAATAATAAAGTTTTTTTTATTGAGCAGAAAAAAAATATATAAAAAAATTATTTTATTTTATTTTTTATTTTCTTGAGCTTGGAAATGCAACATTGTTATGTTATAACGTTTTATAGCAAACATATAGCTAATAATGCTTATTATGGTTAAACGATTGTCGCGGAAAAAATGACAGTGCAAAGTTTTACACCACTATTTCCAAACAAGAATCTTTGCGGCCTGTTTTTACGTCATGTGCAACAGCAAATCGCCACGAAATATATTCATTCGAAGTAGTGGTGGTAAATGTTTTGGTAACATTTCTTCCATGAGAAACGTTCAATCCTATTGATTATAATATCTTTATTATATTGCTTTCTTATGGTATTTTTGTTATCTCACTATTTTAATTACCCGTTTTTTACATTATTATATAAAAGTGTTGCGGCCCGCCTAACGTTATAAACCTATGTTTGCGGCCCGCGCGTAAAAATGTTCAGAATAGCTGGTCTATAGGGAAAATTCGTTTGCGGTGTATTTTAATTGTGTTACGATCAGGGTCAACGCTCCCCAGGGCTCGGCTAAGACTCTCTAGTGCCCCAGAGCAAGCATCATTCTGGGGGTGCCCTTCCTATCTAGCCATAGAAATTTTTCTTAATTAAGCTGAAGTGATTTGTAATTAATTTCAAACTTATTGTATGTACAGTCGTGGAAAAAAAAAGTAAACACCCCCTACTAACACCTCAACAAATTATCGTAGAATAAAAGTTACCGGTACCGATTGGAAACGATTGGATTTTATTTTTTTTAATAGCAGTACACAATTCTGACAGCATAAATTAACTCTACACCCTTCAATTAGCCTAAAAACAAATTTTTATGCTATTCGTACCATAAGTTTCTGAGAAATTAATTATTTTAAAACGAGCATATTTTAAGAAGAAATATCCCAGGGCTGTATCCAAATTGAAGTTCGGAACTCGATTGTTAACCGATAGAGTCACAGTCTTGATCAAGGCACCTTAAGAAGTCAATGAAGCCTGATAGATTACAGGACAGCAGAAGAAATTTTAAAATATCTAGTCACTTCTATTATAGACGGCCCCTTAAGGTATCATTTTGCCGTTTTTTAAGCATAATTTGAAAACTACTTACGACTTAAATACTTAAAATTAAAATACTAAATAAAAATACTAAAAAATACGACTTAAATATTTTTGTTAAACATACAATATATCTATATCTAATGTATAGTATATACTTATGTTCTTTATAGGTCTAATTAAAAATATCATTGAAAGAAAGATGTTTTAATGTAACAAGGGATAAATATTAAACTTCCCATTATGCTTTTAAAAAAATAGAATTTACTTGTGCGGCGGAAAATTTTGAATAGATTAGTTTTAAATTTAACAAATTACGTTAGCTTATTACAGATACTTCTTGTACAGTCGTGGAAAAAAAAGTAAACATTTATAAAGCAGGACTTAATAAATCTAAATCCATCCAAAAAGTTGTAAGTTGCAATTCATAAGTTTTTCGAATATTAATTTCATAAATCATATCATAAAATTATAAAAATTGCAAATTCAGCGTATTTATGTTTGAGTATATTAGTACTATTGGTACACAAAAAATTAGCACATTAGGAGTATAATTTCTGAAGATATAAATAAAAATATGAAAATGCAATTTAGCATTGGAAGGACTAAATTTTGAATGTTTATAATTCGAAAATTTATCATTCAAATGACTTGAAATTCGGTGTCTAAGCATAGTTTGAACCGAAGATTTGAAATATCTCGTTAAAATTGGGTATTGTCATTGAAAAAAATGAAGTTTGGATTCATTACAATATGTAGATGGCCCCCTAAGAAAATGTTATATGCATCATTAAAAAGTAGACTTTATTTCCAATCGTTCGGTACCAGTAACTTTCTTCTACGATAATTTGTTGAGCAGTTTGTAGGGGGTGTATACTTTTTTTTTCCCCACGACTGTATATGTTACCGTGAAAGACCGAAATTGGAGAATTTCGACTTTCACCGGTGAATCCCAACACATACCAAATACGTCGGTGAAAGACCGAATATTTGATTATATTCTTCTACATTCGGACGATCACCGGCGAATATCGACAAGCACAGATATGCTCAGGTGGAGGTCGATATGAGAAGCGGTGTTCAACAGAGAAAGCTGCAGTCTGTCACCAAATTCTTTGTTCCACTGCGAGTCAGTTAGCTTTGTCAGTTTTATGCAAGGTTTGATGGTCCGCACAACGTTTTCTTAAATATTATTTATTTTTATTCAATATCCTAATTTATATTGAATGAACAATGCAGTGAGCCGTGATCTTTTTTTTTTTTTTTTTTTTTTTTTTTTTTCCGAAAGATTAAATATATTGAGAGTAAAGGAGAAAACAGTTGTTTTTATTTTTTTCAAGAACAGTACTCTAAAATAATTTCTGAAGTGACTTCTGCTAAAACTAAGTGCAGCAACTTTGGATTACAGACGATTAAAACTTTTTTATGTTTTAAAAATTAATGATCGCGCCTGAAATATGGAGAAGTAAATGCAAATTTCCGACATATTCAAAATTCACCATTACTGCATGGTGAATGTCGACATTTGCCGGTGTAAGTCAGAAATAAGGATATTTAGCAAATATTTCGGACATACATAAAGCGACTATGTGAATGTTGACATTCGCCGGTGAAAGTCGGCATTCTCCAGATTTCGGTCTTTCACAGTAACATATACGTAAATCTTCCTGAATGTCTCTCTTTTCCTAAATCTTTAAAAATGTAAAAAATAACTCAAATGTTAGAATAGATACATTTAAGACGTTAATGATAATTTTATGAATAATTTATATTCACTGCTGTATTGGGAGATAGCAGCAATGAACAAAATCGTCTTTTAAGGGGACAGTGGACACTGAAAAATATTAAATTCGATTAAAAAATCGATTTTTCAATTTTTACGAATAAAGTCAATTATGTTTTATATAAATATATATGGGGCATTCTCATAATCTTTTTACTTTTGGGAAAAAAATCTGACAAAATTAAATTTGCTAAAATAACATTTTAATCTGATAGACGAATGCCTTAATGATTCAAAATAAAGAAAAAAGGGTCAGCAGCGAACAATTTTTTATTTAACTGAGGTTTAAGTTAAACTTGCGAGTTTAATTTTCCTTACCGTTTTACCCCTATAACTTTTTATTTTCTTCTAAATATTTACTTATAATGAATTTGCATAGTACCCACAGGACATTCAAATAAGAAATAATAACAATGTAGTACTTTTAATACAGAATTTTTGTATAACATTCTCTTAAAGGGGTGTTAAAGAAGGGACGATAAAGTAAAAAAAAAAAGGGATGGTATAGGAAAAAAGGGACGAAATGGTAAAAAAAGGGACGGTAAGGATGGAACAGTAAGGAAAATTACCACCTATTTTTAGGAAAATCATGTTAAGACTAAGTGATAGCCACAATGTTCATTGATTTTTAGAGACAATTGTTAACCTTGGATTAAACAATTTTTTTTTTTTTTAATTTACCTCGAAAAGTGCAGGAATAAACCTTGGGGACGGTGGGACTACCAATAAAGCCACGATGCTTGAAATTGATATTTAGATGCTGATTTAAATTCTACAGTAAATTTCCTGCCAAATAATTTTAGACATTATTTCTCTAGCATACTTCTTCTGCATGAGAAAAAACTTGAAAAAAATTATGTGGCTGCATCTGAAGTGATTTTCTGTATAATTTTAGAAGAGGGATGGTAAGAAATCTAAAACCCAGGGACAGAGTTTAAAAAGTAATAACAACCCTAAAAATGTGTGCAGGTTAATTTTTAGCTACATATTTATATAAAACAATAGTTCCAGTTTCAGAAAAAAATTACATCGAATTATGTTTATTGAAACAATTTTATCCAGACAGCTCCAAACTTAAAAATCAGCATCAGGGACATGGGACGGTATAGGAGTTTTCCAGGTGATTTGACCCCCAACATCATCCAAAACTTATTTATCTCGTTAATATTGTTGTGCAATCATGCAATGGGATGTTCCCCAGTATATGAAATAATAAATTAAAAAAAAAAAACCCACAAAAAAGTGCATTAAAATAAAAATATTATTCAGGGACATGAAAGTTAAAAGATTGTCAGAATGCCCCATATGTATACGTATAGCAAATGATGTTTGATTAGTATATTATAGTTTAACTTGCAAAATATAACTTTAAATATGTGTGCGTATTTTAAACGCTGTTTTCTCAGAATTGAAAATTTCGCACATTTATGAAATTTGAAACGTTCCATGTGCATTCCTAATTATCAGATTCCTTTAAAATTTTTACTGCGCACCCCTCATATAAAAATAAATAAAAGTTAGCATAAGTAATTCCATTTAAGGAACATTTTAATGTTAAAGTTTGCTTCATAATACAAAAACTAATTTTATTTTACAAGAAAAAGTAGAGTATATACTCTACTATTTTATAAGAATATTCTTATAAAATATTGTTTTCTTTTTACACGTTCAGTGAACTTTTACAATTTATTCTAACTTTCTTTCTAATAGCCGATAAGTACCTGACCCCTTCCCCCCTCCAAAAAAAAAAAAAGTCATGTTCTTTTCAAAAGAAATGCGCATGGGGCATTTTAAAATATAACAATTATTCGGTATTTCAAAATATTAAAATTTTAATAATTTAAAATCTTTTTTATTATTTTAACACTAAATTTTGAATTTAACTGTTTGAACTTGCCATTAATAAGTCTACCAGTTATAAATGAATCTGTTGAAAATTAAAAGACTTGGTTTTTTATGTACCCTGCCCTCTTAAAGCCCGCTGTATAAGTAACATTGTTTTTTACTTTCTTCTATCTTCACAAGAAGAAAGTATTGGATTCGTGAAAATTTTCGACTTCCGATTTTTGACGGATTTATACGTTTTAGAAGCGCCTGAACACGGTTTGATCGTCTTTAGAAAATCTCTGTCTGTGAGCAGTGTTGCCAAATTGGGGAACTTTTTTGTCCCCAGATTGTTGATTTTCACCTCTTTTTTTAAATAGAAATATTCGGCCTATTTTAAAATAGATTAAAAATTCTGAAAAACAAGGCGAATTATACTATTTAAAAAAAAAATGGAGACATCAAATAATCTGAATTAAAAAAGCCCCCAATCTGGCAACACTGTCTGTGAGTCTGTCTGTCACTCTGCGGATCTGTATGTGACAAAAATTTTGTGGGCGCTCTATCTCAAGAACTAATGCACGGAATTTCACAAAATTTTAGATTCAGTTAAACCTTGAATAAACTAGTTCTGACTAGTTTTTGGTGAAAATCGCCCTAAAGGTGGCACTGCTATGCGAATTTTTTCACGATTTCTGCAATAACTATATCTCAGGAACTACAGCACGGATGTTCATAAAACTTCAGTTTCAGTTGGTCCAGGATAGAGTTAGGTGCTGATTACAATTCGGTGAAAATCTCCCAACAGGTGGCGCTGCTATGCTGCATTATTCGTGATTATCGCAATAGCTCTAACTCAAGAAGAAATGCACGAATTTTCATCAAACTTCAGATTAAGTTAGTCCTTGATATAAATTAGTGCTGTTTAACTTTTGGTGTAAATAGACAAACAGGTGGCGCTGCTGTGCTGCATTTTTCAAGATTTCCGCAATAGCTGTGTCTCAAGAACAAATGCATGAATTTTCATGAAGTTTCAGATTCACTTACTTCCTGGTATAAATTGGTCCTAATTAGTTTTTGGTGTAAATAGCCCAACAGGTGGCGCTAGTATGCAGAACTTTTTACAATTTCCGCAATAGCTCTATCTAAAAAACTAATGCACGGATTTTCATCAAACTTCAGATTCAGTTAGAAGTTGTCAAAGTTGTTGATAATTAGGTTTTGGTGTAAATCATCTAACAGGTGGTGCTGCGATATGCTGCATTTTTCAAGAAGTATTAACATGTATGAGATAGAAGAAAGTTTTGGGATTGTCACATTTGACTAGTTGAGTATGCAACGCGGTGAAACAAAGGGTCAAGAGATGATTTTTGTCGATCAGGCTTATCCATGTCTGCTAATTTTCATTTATTTTATACCAGAAAAAAAATGTAAAGATGCAATTTTCGTAAATTTTTTAATTTTTTTTTTAAATAATTATTTATTGAAGTTTACTTGCTAAACAGTATTTCAGAAATTTTATGCAATGAAACATAAGAAAGATAAGCGCATCCTTTTTAGGTGCATTTTTAATTAAACTCTTAACGGTCGCATTAAATTTCTGCTTAAAAATTCAAATTACTTATTGGCACCACTTTTTAAGAAAAGAAATAGTCACCTTATTTAATGACAGGTAAAATGATACCATAATAAAGCCAATTACACTATTTTACAAAAACGGGGGGAATCAAACAATCTGAATAATAGACACAGCCCGTGAATATTACGGGAGCGAGAATTAAAGTGTTAATACTAGAAAAACCGAGAATTTTACTCAAATTTTAGAAAAAAATTTCACACCACAGACTTTTTATTTTAAATTATTAACTTATCCATTTAACTAGTTTTAATAATTATTATTTGTATATTTTAAACTAGTTTTATAAAAAAAATTCTGGTTCGAACCGAGATATATTCGTTTGGTAGCAGTCAAAATGACTGCTCGCGAGCTTTCTAGTGTTAAATAAATACGTAGCACCTATAGCCGTCGTCTGCTCAACCCGTCCGGCTGTCCGCAAGGAACAGTGCAAAATCTACCCATCCGAATGTTTTGAGATCTAATATATAGAATAGTTGCAGAATTTTGTCATTTCAAATTTTATGAAAATCGAATCAAATCTTAAAATGACATTTGATAAAAGTTTTCTTCATTCTATTCAATCCTATTCTACGTCATTATTTCAATGCTATCCCATGATAGGGTAATGGTTCTAGGGTGATGACGACCTATTTAAGAGAATTTATATTATCACTGAATTTAATGTATATCGATAATCATAATAAATTTTGCATTCCTGCATTTTTCCATAAGAGTGCAACAGCTATGACACCAAGATCCGACTATTTATAAAACTAGTTGTAGTACGAACGCACTTCATTGGCCACGTTTGACGTGCAATATCCGATTTTTTAAGCTCTTGATTGATTAAACAAGTTGGAAATTGCTCCTCAAGCGTTGCAAATGAGGTGCGTTCGTACTATAACTAGCTTTATAAATATTTTTTTGCATCGCATATTGTATACTGAATATGTATATTAGTGAACTTCATAAGTGCCTATCCATTTCATTCTGTTCGAAAGGAAATGACATCATTAAAATGCACTTGAAATATTTTTTCTCATTGCCCGTAATGTAATGGAAAACTTTTGACTGTCCCTGCCATTAAACTATACATCCGATTTTCATAAAATTTGAAATGACTCGACAAAATCTTGCTAGAATTAAATATTTAAAATTTCAGACCATTCGGAAGGCTGTAACACCATTAACCCCTTGAAGGGTGGTGATGCAGTCACGGCATCACATAATTTTAATCCCTAATTGCCACATTGGTACCGGAATTTTATAATGAAAATTTCGCCTTTATTAAGTACATGGGAATATGCTTTTACTTGTTTACAAATAAATTATCCTGTAAATACTGGTGTCATTAAAATATTTCAACATTTTATGAATATATGTACCTTGCCCCTGAAAGGGTTAAAATGCACTTGCAATAATTTTTTCCGATTGCCATAATGTAACGGAAAACTTTTGACCCTGTCATTAAACTATACATCCGATTTTCATAAAATTTGCAATAACTCGACAAAATTATTATTACAAAATATTTTAAATTTCAGACCATTCGGTTGGGTAGTTTTTTCTCTGTTATATGCGGACAGACGGACTGAACGACGACTATTGGTGCTACGTATTTATATAATTACGAACGGACCTAAAAAGCCTTAAACCTGGCTTAGTTTTATCAACCAGAAAACTCTATATAATCGCCCAAGGGAGGTGCGATCGCCTTTTCGCTCCTGTCTTGGATCCACTATTGCTTCCGGTGTCTTTTTTTTTTTTTTTTTGTTAGAAATTAAGGCCTGACTACAATCATTCTTGATTACTCCAATTTTGTAATTTTTGCTGGATATGCACTAATATTATAAAGAAATAACGTTTGTTTGTTTGTAGGGGGGTAATCTCTGGAACTACTGAACCAAATAGAAAAAGTATGGTTACAAATGGATGGTGGATAGTCTCTGCTCCCACATACGCTATATCTTATGTCGGTGCCGCTACCTCCAAGAGGATGCAAGAGCGAAAAATGTTACGATTTCTTTGATACAAAAGGGGCTAGAAACTTGAAATGTGATATGGTAGTTAGTTATAAGATGTAAACCCTCTCTAAGAACGATTTAAAAAAAATAAATCAAAAGGGTGAAATCCACGAAAAGCGTTCTACAAACGTTTTAAATTACGCTTTCTTTGGAACTGTTAAAGATAAAAACTTGAAATTAGACATGGCTGCTACCTTTAAGACAAAAATGCACGCGCAGGACAGTTTTTAATAAATTCGAAATTTAAAAGGGTGCAGGAGAAAAGAACGTTCTAAACGTACGGTTTTTAAGACACTGAAAGGACTAGAAACTTAAAATTTGGCATGACAGTTACTTTTAAGATACAAATGAGCAAATCCAAGTCAATGTAAACATTTTTAGTATTTTATTTTTTACATCAAATAGGTAATATACATCTATTTACTGATATTATTAAACCAATACTTTTTTAATATTTACAATGCATTGTATAAAAATTTTAATAGTCAAAATCAATAAACTCCATTATAATCAGCATAGCTTCTTTTTATGTGTTTATTTGTTTGTCTGTTACAAATTTGATGTTGGTCTGCTATAGGTAAGATTACATATTTTGCATAAACATAATGTGGCAACAGTCGTATTTTGTGAAAGACGTATGCTTCTTTGAATGAAAACACATTTTGGCCATTTTATAAGTAATGTAGATTAACATTATGGTATTCGAAAAGCATGGCAATTTCTGTTTGTCTAATACAATACCATTTTTTAATCATAATTAAATAATTAAATTACATTAAATAATTTATTCATAATAACTATAGTGATTTATCTTCTAATATCATATGCTAATTGTATCCATATTTGAATTACATATTTATTATTTTTTAAATAAGATAAGGCCATTTTTTTTCTTTATGACTGTTATTCTGTTACAATACCATTTTTTTTAATCATAATTAAATAATTAAATTACATTAAGTAATTTATTCATAATAACTATATTGATTTATCTTCTAATATCATATGCTAATTGTATCCATATTTGAATTACATATTTCTTATTTTTTAAATAAGATAAGGCCATTTTTTTATGACTGTTTGTCTGTTACGATGCGGTTGCCCAAATACTTTCTAAAAAAAAAAATCGAAATTTAAAACAGTGAAATGCGCTAAAAATGTTCTAAATCACGATTTCTTACTTTCTTTTACTTAACCCTTTAGTGCGCAGCTTTGCATATATGCAAACAACAGTGTTTTGAATTTAATAGATTTTTTTATTCGTATACCTAATTCACACCAGAAAATTAAAATAGCAACATTTGCTTTTAATTAATAACAGACATTCTGTTTTTAAATAAAGCGAAATTAACCATTGAAACTTTCTGATGTAAAGTCAGATTCTCTGAACTATTTAATTTCTGGAACGCGTTCTATCATGGGAATTAAAGGGTTAAAAGTTAAGTTTTACAAAATAAATAATTATCTAAAATAAGGTATTTGGAGACATACTTATTATAATTACTAATTTGCATTATTTTATGCGTAAAACAGTCACACGACAGTAGTTTTTACTTGTATTGCAAATGTACAACAGAAGAAAAGACTGACTTATTATATGAAAAATGTATCTCTGATTTTTTTCATTATTTTTCCTGTGTAACAAACCCTTCAGAAAATCATATAACTTTCTCGAAACAAAATAAAAAATCGCGCATTTAAGGGTTAATATTCTTTCACTAAGTAATTCCACATCCATTTCAAAGGTACACAAATACAATTTGGCATATTTCAACAACTAAGCGTGCAAAGCCGTGTATTTTGCCAATAAAAGGAACAAAAGAAAAACAAAGCAATCAACAAAAGGTTAATCTCGCGTGTCGTTTCATCAAAAACGTTCACATTCTCTAAATGTTTTCCCAACAATATTCCCTTTTCTCTTTTCTTTTCCTGCATTGTTTGTTCCGGAAATAATTCTATTTGTGTTGTGACATCTCGTTTTTTTTCTGTTTTTTTCCAGGCTCCAAGAAACCGATGGAAACTTCTTCGAGACTTTCACGGCGTTGTCCTGGAAACAGGAGAACAGGCGTCTCCAGGCGGCTCGGGAGGTAAGGAGGGCCCCCTTTTCCCACTTTTTTACTTTCGCATGCAGAAGAGATCCCGAAATGATCGAGCGGTTCTATTTTTGGGACCGGAGTAAACACAGAAAGCATCTGGACTCGTCGTAAAAATTTACCTGACCGCAGCACGATCCAGGGAGGATCACGAAGGGGTAAAGGGGTGGGAGGGAGGGGGATTTAGAAAATCCGGAAAGGGAAACTGCAGAAATCTTGAAAGTTGTAACTTTGTTTGCTTCAGCGCAACAGAGGTCGGATTTAGGGTCCTGGTAGGTTAGGGAGCCTGGCTGAATGTTATTTTTAAATTCGCGCACAGATCGGTGTCAGAAATGATGAAATTTTACAACTAATCGATTACAGATGTATTATTTTTTTTATACAGAAGAACTTCGTTTGTGTATAGATATGAGGACGTGAGTTTCAAAACTCGCCTTATCCAAAATTTTTATAAATCTAGCTTTCTCTATCTTTCCATATTGGTAAACCTGCATCAACAAAACACTAAAATCTGCAAAAAAAAAAAAAAAAAAAAAAAAAAAAAAACTAGTGTTATCGTGTTTTTCTGTACTGTTGAAAATTTGCAACAAACTGACCAGTCCATTCTACTGTATTCTGACCATATTATTGCCCGTATTACAGTCATAACAGAGTTAAATTACGGCTTTGTAACAGTTTTCTATAAAAACGGTCGAATGACTAGACAGTTTGTTGCAAATTTTCAACAATGTGCCATTGTAAAATCTTGGTTTATAGTGAAAACTTTCGCATGCAGAAGAGATCCCGAAATGATCGAGCGGTTCTATTTTTGGGACAGGAGTAAACATAGAAAACATCTGGACTCGTCGTAAAAATTTACCTGGCCGCAACACGATCCAGGGAGGATCACGAAGGGAAAAAGGGGTGGGAGGGAGGGGGTTTAGAAAATCCGGAAAGGGAAGCTACAGAAATCTTGAAAGTTGTTACTTTGTTTGCCTGAGCGCAGCAGAGGTGGGATTTATGCCCTGGGAGGATAGGGAGCCCCGGCTGAATGTTATTTTTAAATTTGTGCACAGATCGATGTCAGAAATGATAAAAATTTTACAACTAATCGATTACAAATATTACTGTATTTTTTTTTTTTTTTTTCACAGAAGAACTTTGTTAGTGTACATAGATATGAAGTACTAGCTTCTAATTTAAGGTGTTGGAAGTAAAAATGCATATGCTTAAAGTGATAACAGTATATATAAAGGCTTATAAATACCTTTTAGTAAACAGAGCAACAAGTTTCGTAAGCTCAATCGGCGACATTTTCGAGATCAATAATGATTGATAAATTATTTATGCAAACTGTTTTGAAAATGAACTTGACAAACAAAAACCACAAGATCACACCTATAATAAAAGATGCGTTAAAATCGTCCTCTGTAAAAACGCGAATGATTTTAATTTGTAAAGCATCTCACGCCAAATTTTAGGTAACTCAAAGGATGCCGATTCAGTGCATATCTTTTCGCTTCTCATATATATTTCTATTGATTCTCGGACAATGGATGGGGTATAAAATCTTGATGGATAAATTATTCTACTTGTTCTTAAAACTAATTCGTGAAGATGCTAAGTAGTCTGGCTAAAGCTGTAGTTCTTTTGCTGTGTTTGATAACTGCTACATCGTCGGTACCATGTCAAACTATCCAATATGAAAACACTGTTGCCAGTGGGCTACTTTTTTTAAATTCAGATTCCTTGATTGGAACCAGTTTTCTGAAATGGTAAAATTCCCCTTGTTTTCGCCTTAATTAATACATGGTGTGTTCACAAAGTTTCAAGACTGGTCAGATAATTCAAAATTTATTAAACATTTTTGATCAGCGAACTAAAATTCTCCGAAATATGACCCGTGGTCATCGACTCACCGCTGCCAGCGTTTTTTCCATTGTTCATAGGCCCCATACAAGTCTTCGCACGAAAGGCTGTTAAGGGACCTCGTCGAAGCTGCCTGGATCGCTGGAATCGTGTCGAATCGCTTCCCTTTCAGGTCTTTCTTGACCCGGGGGAACAAAAAAAAGTTGCTGGGACCGAGGTCGGGGCTGTAAGGGGCTGGCAGCAGTATTGCCACGTTAAATATAGCCAAAACTGATGGAGAACTCCAGAGGAAAACTGACCTGACCTGTCGCGTCCGCCCAGACATCAGAAACGTTTGGATTGTTCCCCACGACAATGCACCCTCTCACACGTCGCTCGCCGCAGCCGAAGTTTTGGCTATCTTTAACGTGGTAATACTGCTGCAATACACCTACAGGCCCGACCTCGCTCCCAGGACTTTTTTTTTGTGTGCCCCCGGATCAAAACAAACCTGGAAGAGAGGAAGAGAAGCGATTTGTAAGGATCCCAGCGATCCAGGCAGCTTCGACAAGGTCCTTTAACAACATTGCGCGTGAAGACTTCCAGGGACCGTATGAACAATTGAAAAAACGCTGGCAGCGGTGTGTTGATGCCCAAGGGTCATATTTCGAAGAATTTTAGTTCGCTGTACAAAAATGTTTAATTAATTTTGTATTCTCAGACCAGTCTTGAAACTCTGTGAACACACCATGTATGTCATTGAATACGGCGAAGCTTACTGTTTCAAAAATCTGGTGCCAACCGAGAAATCTGAATTTTAAATAAGTAGCCCACTGGCAAGACTGTTTTCATATTTGGATGGTTTGACATGGTTCCGACGATATGTTTTTTTTATTCTAGATTAAAACTTTCTATGTATCATTTCCTACATAACATTGAAACGTTTCATTTGCTTTGGTGAACTAAATTTCAGATACTTC
Source organism: Maratus speciosus (assembly GCA_963932465.1). Lineage (NCBI taxonomy): Eukaryota > Metazoa > Arthropoda > Arachnida > Araneae > Salticidae > Maratus > Maratus speciosus. Next base: position 94,299,483 of record OZ010794.1, on the reverse strand, counting down.
TGATAGTTGACCAGTTTCCAATAGATCTATTTTCTTGAATGTTTTTTTAATTTTATGGAAGGTTTTGCAATAAAACAGACATTGAATGTGTTAAGTTTATTCTGTTCAGTTTTTCAAATAATCCAGGAAAATCTTGTAAAGTAGATAGCTTGGAATTTCGCTCTTTGAAGTTTCTTTTCTTCTTGTTATCCATGTACATAATTAATTTATTAATAGTTCTTTCTTTATATGCGTTTGGTAAAGTTCCATTGGCACTATCTAATATCTAAAAATGAAAATTTGTCTGGCTGTAATTCTATACAAATACACAGTTTGGAAGCTAGAATTGTGCAATGTTACGTACATGTGTATTAAAACACGGCCGAGGCAACTACAGTAACCCGGATACAGTAAACAGCAATTTCCTATCAAATTTAAACATTTTTAGTTATAGAAGTTACCAATAATTAAAAATCCGCAATAAAATTCTTACAACAACAATTACTTTTCTATTCCAAGATTTCCGCGTGAAAAATGAAAATGAAATAAATAGTTTGACGAATTAAAAAAAAGTGAGTATTACGTCATAACATTTCTATTGCAAGATTTCCACATGAAAAATGAAAATGAAATGAATAGTTCTGCGAATTTTAAAGAAAGTGAATATTACGTATTATTGGAAATATAATGGACATCAGCAATTAAATATATGACATCATATGAATTTGAAAAGGCGATTGAAACATGATAGGAACCCTATTATGGAAATAGTGGCCTTGTGTGTATATTAGAATTTCCACAAAGGTGTAGGTTCCTAGAGCTCATTATTAGTGAAGAACTGAAATAAAAATTTCAGATTTTTTTAATATAAAATTCATAGAACTTTTGGACTTGCCATTTTTCTTTAATCACGGAAAAAATTATTTAAATAACAAAATACTCGTAAGTAACTTTTCATCAAAAGATTTTGAACTCGGTCTCAATTCAGTTCACAGATTATATTTACTGAGTAAGCAGGTGATCTGTCGTCCGGATTAAATGAATAAAAAAGAGAGTGAAAATTATGTTAATTAACACACAATCGTAGATTTTTCGAAACAAACATTCTTAAAATTCCAGGCAATGCCGGGTACTTGGCTAGTATAAGTATATTAGGAACAGATGTCATAAGTTCCCCCCGGCCGCCATCTTGGAATTTTCTTGGCGTGAAAACCCTTTTTCCGCCAAGTAGTAAAGGCCGCCAAGCACCGGTTTATACGCATGTTTGGCTTAACGAAAATAAAATGTAAATAATAAACAAAATTCGCTAAAATGGCAACCAGTAATCGTTGTATGTGCGCTTTGCGCACATTTTCCGAAAAAAAAAAAAAAAAACATCTCTGCATTCAGCACTTCTCGAGGTGTAGCATTCTCAAAATTCAGCAGTTCTCGCAATCTCAAATGTAAAAAACTCAAAAGCAGTAAAATATACATAAAATTATCAACATACCTTAACAGACATCTGCTTTCGTGAAAGATCCAGCTCGAAATATCATCGCCGACAATTTCCAAAATAGGCTTATCAATACGTATTCACAAACTATAAACAAACCTTCTTTTCTTGTCAAAATTTCCTCACATTTCCTAATTATTTCAGCAACAGCGTTTAAACGGGCTACAGAAAACATAGTCAAATCAAATACATTCAATAAATTTCACATAAAAATAAAAAGGCAGAACTATACAACACGATATCAAAATACATTCACAATATTCCAACATGAACTTCTCGGTTGCCAGAACGACACGTCGCGTCACAACAACACGTCACACGGGATTCAACATATCGAGGTTGCCATATCCATAACCACCGTCAACACGCCAACAAAAAATCGCCAAACATTTCAAAACAACAACGGCGGAGGGAAGCTGCGGCATCTGTTCCGTATATTACAGTGTTTGTGCAATAATTCTTATAATCATCATATGCATTAAAACTCTAAGATAAATTTTCAATTCAGTGCAAAATGGTCATAACTGCGCATGCGTACAAATAAATATAGAACCTGTTCAGTCTTAGATTAAAGTAGGACGATATCCGGTTAGCCCAGTGGTCTAAAGCATCTGTTTTAAGCTGCGAATCTCTGTAGAGAACGTGAGTTCGAACCCCGCGCCCAGCAGAATGATTTCTGTAATATTTTTTTACGATAATTCATCTCAATAGTGTTACATTTTATTTAAGAAGGAAAATTTATATGATTTGTATTTCATTATTATTATTTATTTGAATGCATTATAATTTGATAAAATTTAACACTGCACAATATTTTTTAAAATACTAATTTAATATTAAAAATATTTCGTAAGTAATTATCAATTTAATAAATTGAACTGATCTACAATTTTTGCTATATTTTTTAACCATTATCAAGAATATATATGTGTGTGTACAAAGAAAAGTTTGTGTTTTTGCCTTAAAAAAAGAAAATATTCATATAAGAACTATAAAAGAAATTGCCTTGATATACATGGTTTAATAATTAATGAAATTATAAGGCAAAACTCAAGTAATTAAAATATGTAAATTATAAATCGTTAGCTACTACCATCAAGTTTTAAGTTTACAGTTTTAGAATGAGGAAGATAAAAGTTAATAAAAGATTTTAATGGTCTAATTACTGGCATTTGTTACGGTACTCTAAAGATAATGAAATTAAAAAGGATCAGTGGCATGCTCTACAACATGTTTTCGATAGATTAAGGAGTGCGAAGTTTTCATCTTCAATTATAGAGTCACACAAAAGTATTCAGTTAGAGGATGGACAATAATAGATTTGATTATGTTACTGCTGGAAAGCATTTCATAATCTATGCAGGATGCATGATTTTTCGTTCTTACTTAGCTTTTACTTAAATTCAAAGTAATTAATCAAAAATGGAAAAAAAAAAGAAGAAAGGAAAAAAAACATGTAAAAAAAAAAAAAAAAAACTGAGGCTTTCGACATTTTCTTTAAAGAAATTATGCAGATCAATACATAAAAAAATAAATCCTCTTAACTTTCTCAGTCCTTGTAGAATAGACTGAAAATACCAGGAGATTAAAAATTTCCGGTATTAAATCGATTCGACAAGTGTAAGTTTTTTAAGTGGATAACACTCGAGATGAACGATTATTTATTGCTTCCAAAAAAAAAAAAAAAAGCGTTCACCGTCGACTTGTTTTCAGATTTTCTGCTTCGGTAGTTTCTATCCAATTTTCATCCAAAATTTATTCAAATTTCTCGCACTTCATTGAACAAATGAATTGTTTCTGAAAAATTCTCGCCCCATCAGCTGCCGAGAGGTTCTGCTCTGAAAAGGGGAGATGCTGGGTTCGAATCCAGGTCAGGCTCGTCGGCCCAACCGTTCTGAGTTCTCAGTGGTTTTATTCGGTGCTGGATGCAAATACAGGTTAGGTATCGTCAGAAAGACTCCTTACAGAAAGCAATCACCTCCGCCGCTCTCCCGGGCTTTATCATTTTTCCAATTTTTAACCGACCGTAAAAAACCCCACCGCTTCAAAATTTTCAACTTCATTTTTGAGGTTTTTTTTCCCTTTAATTTCTTAGCTGAAAAAGAACTATTTTCTGACGTATTCGACAAGCAGCGTTATATAGGCCACAACATTAGTTACTGTAATGTAAGTATTTATTTATTATTCATTGCATGTATTTTAAGTTGGTAAGATGCTGACAGTAGCATACAGTAAGTTTTAGGACGCTCAGTTCATCTTACGGGAACTGAAGCTCCGTCATATTGGGAAGTAGCGTGGTTACAATTTCGTTCACCTTCCAGTTCTTAATTTCGTCCCGGGGACGAAATTAGGAATGCTTTTTCATGACATTTTTTTCAATTTTTTTCCTCATGTTTCGATGGCTAATGTTTCGTTATGTTATTTTTCCAGTGATAGTTAGTACATTTCTTCGTGCCTCACTTTAATGTAAATTAAATTACTTACTCATTTAGAAATAAATTTTGATTTAGTTATAAGTTAAGCCTCGGCGTATTGGATTTTTTGGGGGGACGAAATTGGGACCATTTTTAGGTAGATTTCGTATGAAATACTACCTATTGGGATCGTTCCTATGTTGGAATTTCTGAACAATTTTTGCAGATCTACACCGATCATGACCCCTAGAACCCAAAACCACCCTCAGTAAAAAACTATATCTATCTATCTATCTATCTATCTATCCTCGTATCTATCTATGTATATATATCACTTTCTTCTGGACACGATAACTTTCGTAATTCTGCACCAATCTCTTCCAAACTGATACATAAAATCAAAGGGCATAAAATCTCGGTCAAGTTCGTTAATGGGCAAAATTGGATCAAGGGGATGGAAATAGGGAGGGGTTTTGTGAAAACCGAAAACCCCCCATAACTTCTTAATTTTTGTACATAACAAATCAGTATAAAGTTTTTATTACTTCTAAAAATAGGGCCAAAATTTTATGTATCACAGATTTTTGATAAAGTTAAAAATGGGCTCAAGGGTCGCAAAAAATAGGGTTTTCGGGAGAAAAAAATTCATAACTTCGTCAATTCTCAAGATATCAATTCCAATTAATTTTATTATAAATCTAGTTCATATTATCTACAACTTTTATATTCACAAGTTTTTGATAGGACCAATTCGTACCGCAAAAAAAAATTAAAAACAAAAACAAAAACGGGGTTTGAAGAAGTAAAAAATCCATAACTCCGTCAATTCAAAAGATATAAAATCCCCATGAATTTATCATATATCTTCTTAATATTGTCTACAACATCTATATAGACAAGTTTTGGATAGGACCAATTCTTACAGCAAAAACAAATTAAAAATACATAGCGGTAGAAGAAAAGAAAATCATCTAAGTAAGGGTGTATTCTAATCCAAAATGTGTATTTTCTGACTCATTTTACAATTCATTTTTGCTCTCAAAGGCTTCCAATTGGTAAGTTTTCTTACTCAGAAACTATATAATGTACCGTAATGATCGATTTTTTGTTAGAGACAGAATATATTTTAAAAAATGCTGTTAAAGTGGGCATTTTGAACCGAATTTCCCGAAGTGGATTGTGTTGGAAAAATCATTGCATTAAGGATGCACTCAAATCTAAACTGCTTATTTTCTGACTCATTTTTATATTCATTTTTTGCTCTCAAACGCATTTAATTGGTAGATTCGCTTATTCAGAAACTATATAATGTACCGTAATGGTCGATTTTTTGATAGAGGCAGAATATATTTTTAAAAATGCTGTTAAAAAGGGCATTTTGAACCGAATTTCCCGAATCGAATTGTGTTGGAAAAATCATTACATTAAGGATGCACTTAAATCCAAACTGCTTATTTTCTGACTCATTTTTAAATTCATTTTTGCTCTCAAACGCATTTAATTGGTAGATTCGCTTATTCAGAAACTATATAATGTACCGTAATGGTCGATTTTTTGATAGAGGCAGAATATATTTTTAAAAATGCTGTTAAAAAGGGCATTTTGAACCGAATTTCCCGAATCGAATTGTGTTGGAAAAATCATTACATTAAGGATGCACTTAAATCCAAACTGCTTATTTTCTGACTCATTTTTAAATTCATTTTTGCTCTCAAACGCATTTAATTGGTAGATTCGCTTATTCAGAAACTATATAATGTACCGCAATGATCGATTTTTTGATAGAGGCAGAATATATTTCAAAAAATGATATCAAAGTGGACATTTTGAACGGAATTTCCCGAAGTAATTGTGTTATCACTTTCTTCTGGACACGATAACTTCCGCAATTCTGCACAAATCTCTTCCAAACTGATACATAAAATCAAGGGACATAAAATCTCTGTCAAGTTCGTTAATGGGCAAAAGTGGACAAAGGGGATGGAAATGGGGAGGGGTTTTGTGAAAACCGAAAAAAACCTTTAACTTCTTAATTTTTGTACATAACAAATCAGTTTAAAGTTTTTATTACTTCTAAAAATAGCCCCAAAAATTCATGCATCACAGATTTTTCATAAAAAATCCATAACTCCGTCAATTCACAAGATATAAAATCTCCATGAATTTATCATATATCTTCTTAATATTGTCTTCAACATTTATATAGACAAGTTTTTGACAGGGCCAATTCTTACAGCAAAAACAAATTAAAAATACATAGCGGTTGAAGAAAAAAATCATCTTATTAAGGGTGTATTCAAAACCAAACTGTCTATTTTCTTACTCTTTTTTAAATTCATTTTTGCTCTCAAACACATCCAATTGCTAGATTCTCTTATTCAGAAACTATATAATGTACAGTAATGATCGATTTTTTGATAGAGGCAGAATATATTTCAAAAAATGATGTCAAAGTGGGCATTTTGAACAGAATTTCCCGATGCGATTGTGTTAGAAACGAAAAATATTGCCCTACTGAGAAAATAATTATTTATTAATCAAGTTTTAATTAATTGGAAGAAAAATAAAAACACAGGTCGGTTATAAATCTTTTCAAAAATCGCGTCAGCATGTTTCATTTTTTTTTTTTTTTTTTTTTTGGTAGATTTTCACTGAAAATTACAACTTTCAAGGGCCTAAAAGTGACTGGGGGACGATAATAGGGCACCTTACCCTATCTCTTTTTTCTTAACAGAAAACAAATCGTAAAAATCACGTAAATTTTAGGCGAAAGAAATAGAAACCTCCCTTATCAAAATTATGCAAAATTTTTCACTACTGGTCTGTTTTTAATAAAAATAGAACTAGAAAGACAGAACTAACGAGCGAATGTTCCATTTTTTAAACTTAAGGCTGTTCTCAACTACTCTGCTCAACAAGTGCAAAACGTTTTGACGCATTTACAAATTCATTTTTTTTAACGGAAAGGTATAAAATTGGAAGGCATGACTATGGAAGCGATTTGGAATCGATCTGTGTTTTCCATTTTTTGATCAATAAATTACCCATAGAGTTATAAGTGATTTTGATCACGTGACAAACACGCTTTTCGCAAATTCTTGAGTGGTTATTCATCTTTTGCGCAGAAATTCGGTTCAAAGCGCCCACTTTGACACTCTTTTCTGAAAGATCTATTGCGTTTGCAAAAAACTGAAAAACAGCTCAATTACATAGTTTCTGAACAATACCTGCTAGTTTCATGCATCTCCGAACATAAATAAATTAAAACTTATGTCATAAAATTGCCCTTTTGAATTTGAGAACATCCTTAACCTATAGAAGGCCGAAAAAAGGTTGTGTTTTAGCATTTTTTTTTTCTGAAAGATTTTAGCTCAGGGATTTTGGCATGCTATTTATTATCTTTTAAAGAACATTTTAAAATTTTTAGGGTTCCGTACTTAAAAAGGTTGTGTTATAGCATTTTTTTTTTTCTGAAAGATTTTAGCTCAGGGATTTTGGCATGCTATTTATTATCCTTTAAAGAACATTTCAAAATTTTTAGGGTTCCGTACTTAAAAAGTATAAACGGAACCATTATAAGATCACTCCTGTGCCCGACTGTCCGTCTGTCACAGCCATTTTACTCATAAACTATGGAATGTGGAAAGTTCAAATTGGGAGAAGTAATAAAGGCTGTTGATCCACTTATTTTAATAACAAGAAAGAAAAAATCATGCTTCAAGCATAGATTATGAAACATTTTCCAACACATTCAGAATAATGATACAAAACTGCACCGTTTAATAAGTTAAAATACAGGGTGTTTGTAAAGTCCCGGACCCATTTTGATGTTTAATAACTCATAAAATAATAAAGATAGATTAAAATTAATAACATAAATGGTTAGACAGACTCAAAAAGTTTCATGACCCTTGTCAATGAACTTCCACGTGTGCCCCCTTCGTCGCACGGAGAATATCAAGTCGATAGTCAATTTCACGCCAGGTAGCGGCAAGCATGTCGGCATCCACAGAGGCTATTGCGGTTGTAATTCTGGCTTTTAAGTCATCAATGTTCGACACTCTCCTCCTGTAAACATTGTCCTTTACAAATCCCCAAAGGAAAAAGTCCAGCGGCGTTATATCAGGTGATCTGGGTGGCCAAGGAATTGGACCTCCTCGCCCAATACATCTTCCTGGAAAATGGTCATTCAAAGAAGTATGAACGATGGTACCCCAATGAGGTGGTGCACCATCTTGTTGCAAAATGACATGCGGCTGAAGCTCTTCTAGTTGTGGAAATACGAAGTTTTCTAACATGTCTAATTGATGACTTAAAAGCCAGAATTACAACCGCAATAGCCTCTGTGCATGCCGACATGCTTGCCGCTACCTGGCGTGAAATTGACTATCGACTTGATATTCTCCGTGCGACGAAGGGGGCACACGTGGAAGTTCATTGACAAGGGTCATGAAACTTTTTGATTCTATCTAACCATTTATGTTATTAATTTTAATCTATCTTTATTATTTTATGAGTTATTAAACATCAAAATGGGTCCGGGACTTTATAAACACCCTGTATTATGTTTAAATCAACCCGATGGAAAAGCATAAAACATTTGAAAACCCAGTTTCAGCTGTTACCCTCTACAATCGGGAAATTATCGGAATTCTTTGATCAGCCCTGTATATATTGTATTGCCCTATTGTATAGTAATCATTTTGCAGTGAAATTCAGTGATTCATATCAATTTCAATACATCTGAAATAGCGTCATGTCATTAAAATACACTGCAAACGATTTTTTCCCCATTGACTATAATGTAACGGACTTCTTTTGAGTGCCCCTGTCAATGAACTCTTAATCCCACATACTTCCTATACAATACCAAACATGCCTTGGTGACCCTCAATAACCTTTATCAATTGCATGAAAATCCGAGTCTATTTACGGGAGTTGGAGCGTGGGCAGACGGACACACGAATGCATAAACACTTTTCAACTTTGTTGAAAAGTGTTAAAAATGGGTGATGTGTCTCGAGTTGGTGGGTGTATGTCCGTGCGTGCTAGCCGTGCACTTCCAATTAGGCGGGATACGATCGTTCACCAGAGTCGCTTTCAATCAATTTTTTAAGGATTATGAAAGGAGATACTATATCTTGGAGATTCAACCACTTTTATGTCAAAAAGTTGAAAATCAACAAAGTGGTAGCCATTTAAAAATAAACTCTATTTCTGAACCCCTTTTTCGCACTTTGGCGTGCTTCTAAAAATGTTTATATTTTAGATAAATGGTTGAAAGCCGTCCAAGCTCCAATAAATTGTATTACTTTTAATTAAAAAAAATTAGAAAGATCGATTTAATAGTTTTTGCATTTTGATTCCGCATAGTTTGAGAAAAATCATTTTGCGTAAAATGTGTTTGTAGTGAATTGTTTAAGCCCTACGAACACGTTGCGCTAATACACTAAATAACTAGGAAAGGAGGACTTCGAATCCGGCAATGAAGACCCCCCCCCCCCCTCCAAAAAAAAAAAAAGAAAAAGAAAAAGAAAACGATTCTTTATTTATATGGAATCACCTTAAAATAAGAAACTATCAACAAAAGAGTATATCATTCTTATCACCGGAAAGTGTGGACGTTTCAGACGAACATACATTTAAAAATCAGTAAACTACTATAATATTTTATTTAAGGGTTCTCAAGGTTCTCTCTAAGGGTCTTAAAGCTTCAAACTTTTCGAATTTTTTTTTTTTTTTTTTTTTTTAAGATGTTAAACTACTACCTTTTTTGAACCTGTTGCTATAATTGTTTCCTTGAAATTCCCATTAGAACAGAACTTATGACTTTAAGAATTATACCTGCTCCATAGCTGAAGCGGCGTTTCCGAAACTTTGAAGTCATTTTTCTCCAAATGACATTTTAGTACATAACGCGCACGGTATCTCAAAAACTTATGAATATTTTTTCATGAAATTTTCGAAACATATGTTTCATGTTAGTCTGTATAAACGGAACATAAATTTCCTTTTTATTGTTAAAAAATAAATAAATAGACATTTTTTTACGTGATTATACTGTTGAAATTTTCTAAATTTTTCATTAGGCATACACAACTTTGTATTAAAAATATAAAAATGCTTTGAATACAAATTTATTTAGGTTCAAGGTAATTAGTATAATCTGGTGTCTAAGTAGGAATTAAAATTGCTATTCTAGTTGCAAAATTTATTTTGTAATCCTGCGCGTGATCTGTTATGCCGATTTTCTGCTCTTCAAATGTCTGATAGTTTGGAGCTCCCTGTAAATGCTAATTCTGCATCTTGCAATTGCTTAAATGCATAAAATGAAAGAACTTACGTATATCTTCCACCCTAATAAAAATTTCGTTTTAAAATCCTATACATTTTAAGATATTAAATGTGTGATATTAATGTGAAAATTGTTTTTTTTTTCAATGTTTTCAATTTTAAGAGTCCTGGGAACCTTTAAAGAAATTACAGAGATCAATACATAAGAAGCCTTTTAAACTTTATCGATCCTTGTAGAATTGAGCAAAAAACAGCAAAACATTAACATTTTCCAGAATCATCGATAAAACGAGTAAAAGTTTTTGCAATCGATAACACTCAGTAAACGATTATTGATACAAAAAAAAAATAACATGTATTCACTGTGGACTTAGCTTTAAGATTTTCTGCTCCAATAGTTCAGGTTCAATTCAAATTATTTCAAAGATGTATTTTTTTCTCCTCATAATTCTCTAAAAAAGTGGATTATTCAAGAAAAATCCTCCACTTCATTTTCAAGCTGCTCTTTTTACCCGACTGAAAAGAAGGGTTATGTGTTTTACGCGTATCTGTGTAGGTGGATTTCTTTATACCCTCGAAACATCCCAACGGCTGGATGGATTTTAATGAATGCGGTCTCTATCGATTCGTCTTAACCTTCCGATGGTTATAGGATAAGTTTTGTTTTTATAAATTCAAAATGGCGGCCGTAAACTACAAAATGGCGGTAGAGACGAAAATTTTTTTTACGTACCCTATTGAGTGGCATATCATTGGATAGGTCCTTCAAAATGAAGACGATGTTTCATTGACCATTTTCCAGTCAGACGCTCCGTTTAAATATTACACAACCTGGTAGTTGTGTATGTAGGATCTCTACCTTTACTGTAACTCTAACCTTCTTAATAGACATCTATAGGTCTAATCAAAACAGTGTTTGTAGATAGGAACTAATAATTAAACACAACTTAAAAGTCATCAATACAAGTAAATAAAAAAAAGGGTAAGTAATATAAAAAATAGTTTCATATTGAGGGGAAATAATTAATTAGTTCGCTTTTTACGCAGTCGGGTTTTTTGATTTTTTAAATTTACTATATTTATTCTTTTAATTTTTTTGGCTCATAAAATGCTTCTACCGGAGGTACTAAAAAAAAAAAAAAAAAAAAGATATAATAAAAAAAGTACCTAGACACTTTACGGTGATTTAGAAGATATATATCTATAAAATATTTAATAGGATCGTTGGTTTTTTACGAAAAAAAACCCCGAGAAATTTCATACCACTACTTCGTGTACATTGATTAATATTTCCTCACACACTTAAATCAATACAAGGATCTCGATTTTCACTTTGTAGCAGCCTACCTAAAATGTGTTTAGTAATAATATAATCCCTTTTAAACATTTTACAACACAGCTGAAAAGTGCCTTGGTTTGTTAATTTTTTTCTGTTCCATCGTGCTCTTTCATAACTTTCATAAGTGTGCTTGGATAATAACGCAATTAATTTATCTTATAAAATTTCGATTTATCATATTCTACGATAAAATATTTAATAGTGGTGTTGGTTTTTGACAAATAATAATTGCAATAATAATAATAATACATCTATTTTATGAACTGCAATTCATGATTTATCCAAAAAATTACGTCTAAAGACATTTATTTGACGTGGGCACCGAGCCCGATTATAGAAAATCGCCCTTTTGCACTTCGTAGAAAGCGCGAGCTAGTGAATTTTAAAAACATATAATTTTTGCTAGGCTTAAGATATAGCAAAAGGACATATAAAAAAGCAATATTTAAACTTTTTAGGATTTCTAAAACTCATAATCATAATTTAATTATTATGAGACTATTAAATGACTAGGTGACCACTCTGAGTTGTTCGGGCTAGTCAAAAAAAAAAAAAAAAAAAAAAAAAAAAAAAAAAAAACGCACAAAACGCAAAAAAGCACTAAAAATCGCGAAAAATTAAAAAATCGCTGCAGGAATTCCGAAAAACTTTATTGAAAAGAGGAAAAAAAAATACTTTATTAAGCTAAAAGTTTGAAACCGAATTATTTTTACAAATGTCAAAAAATCACGGTGAAACGCGAAAAAACGCTAAAAATCGCGTTGAAAAGATGCAAGTGTTCTTCGGCAAATGACTGAAATTACTGCAGTACTCGATCAAAGAATGGGATCGATACCTGTGCCGGGAACTTAACTTAAGAATTTACTGAAATTTCTATTCGAAAATAGCGGTAATGACTCATAAATTAACTTTAAGATTGTGAAATGTGTTAATTAAGATATTAATGTAATAGGTCTGTGGTTTTTGGTACATCCAAATTGCGGGCAACACTTCTTGCAGTATGAAATGGACCTGCAGTAATCGTATTATAGCAGTAATCGTACCCCCACAACAACTTCAACTCGAACCCTAATTGAAGAAACAATCTCCCCACACTTCTTATTAAAGGTTTTCCACACGCAATGCTTTGCACATGGTGTTCTGTGTTTGGTGCTTCTACTGTCTATCGCTGTGAATTATATAACTCCTCGTTGTATTGTCATTGGTCCTTTACAATGCTCTTCTTTCCAAATGTTTTACGACAATGTTTTTCATATGTGCACTGTTCCAACGTCATTTATAGTTTTTCAGTACGCTGATGAATCTACACAGGAACATTCAATTTTTAGAACCTAATAAATTAAACATGCAACCACTAGAAAAAAAATCACCCCCCCCTCCCCCCCCCCCCCAAAAAAAAAAAAAAATCTTAACATCCAAAAATCCATTGAGAGACTTTGAGGGAAACATGCATTAAAAAAATACTCTTTGAAGTTCGAAAAGAAAAATGCGACTGCAACCCTTTTCTTTAAAGAAATTACAAAGATCAATACATATAAAAAAGCACTTTTAAATTTTGTCAGTCCTTGTAGAATAGAGTAAAAACTGGCATGGAATTAAAATTTTCCGGGATTAATCGATTCGTTGAGTGAAAGTTTCCAATCGATAACACTAAATAAACAATTATTGATACAGTAAAAAAAAAAATAAAAGAAAGAAAAAAAAGAAAAGAAAAAACGCGTGTTCACCGCCGACTTTTTAAAAATTTTCCCCTCCGACAGTTCTTATCCAATTTTCTTCCAATATTTATTTAAATATATTTTTTCCCACTTTGATGAAAAGAGGAACATTCAAGGAAAATTCTCAACTTTTCCTTTCGAGGCTTTTTTTTTCTCCTTACATTTTTTTGGCTCGTAAATTGACTCTAAAAAAGGATGTAATCGAAATAAGTACCCAGATACTTTACGGTAATTTTAGTACAGAAAGATACTTATAAAATATGTAACACAGCTTTTGATTTTTCATCTACTTGAGAAAAGAAAATATAACTTTTTTTTTTCAAAGTTATCTTATATTTTTCAAGGTAATCTTTTAAGTGATAACACCTTGTTTACATTATTTTTACTTTCTTCTGTCTTTACAAGAAGAAACTATTGGATTCGTGAAAATTTTTGTTTTTCGACGTATTTTCACGTTTTAGGGATAAGATACCGAAAAACATTTTTTTACAAAACTAGGGGGCTCTGCCCCCTACGAGCTACGCTCGTCAACCCCCGTTCAGACACCGCAGACTTTAACAGCACCATAATTTAATCGGCTTTAAAAAGATTTCGGAAGATTGAATTATAATTTGAATATGAGAATTATAATCTGACGTAATTTTCACCAAACTTTTCTTTTTCTTTTTAATATTCACGTAAAAATACTTTTATTAGAAATGAAATATTATGATCATCTTAAAATATCAAATAAATGTCTTGAGCAATTTTTAAATTTAAACTGTTTTGCAATATTATTTTTTGTTCATTTTATATAATAAGTGTAATGTGACGTAAATTCTCCTATTTAAGACTTCTAACGCATGTTTATGAATTTATTATTTTACAATATTCTGTCTCTTTTAAAATTCACGTGTAATTATAATTTATATGATATAATTTTCAATGAGTTCCTGCTTTTTTATATTTTCTGTTTATAATAGTCACGTGTAAAATAAATTTTTAATTTGAAGTAAACATTATTGTTTGCGCTTTTTATACGACTGGCAACAGTTTAAATTAATAACATTTTCAAAAATTTGTAAAAAATATCTCTCGAAATGCTGAAAATTTGAATTTAAAATTGAAATAAAACCTGAAAAAATGAGTCAAATAAGAAAAATAAATACAATCTGCACACCAGAAACTTATAACGTATAAAATGATTTAAAAATGATTAAATTCTCATGTATAGCTTTTGCTCCAATAAAACTTTTTTAATGGAATGATTTTGTCCAACTTTAGCATTAAATATCTCTTAAAATAATTCTTCGATTTTAAAACTGTTTGCATCACCGTGTTTATCGAACATTTCTCTATAATACCACCGATTTTCATATTTTTGTATGCAACAGTTTTTTTCATATTAACGATGAAAGGCCATGCTTAAGCATTCAAATTGGATGTGGATCTACGCAGATTTTCATTGGTCCATTTCCAAATCAAAACTTTTTTTTATATATAGAAGGATGTCTGCCTGTCTGTAGTTACAACAACATTGTGGACTCTCTATCTCAAGAATTAATGCACGGAATTTAATAAAACTTTATATTCAGTTAGTCCCTGATATAAGTTGGTTCGTGATCACTTTTTGGTGTAAATCGCCCAACAGGTGGCGCTGCTATGCTGCATTATTCATGATTATTGCAATAGCATATTTCAAGAACTAATTCACGAATTTTCATAAAACTTCAGAATCAGTTAGTCCCTGATATAAATGGGTACTGATTAGTTTTTGATGTAAATCGTCCATCAAGTGGCGCTGCTATGGAGAATTTTTTATGATTCCCGCAATAGCTCTATCTCGAAAACTAATGTGCGGATTTTCATCCAACTTCAGATTCAGTAAGACGTTGACATAAGTTGTTGTTGATTAGGTTTTGATGTAAATCACACAAGAACTGGCGCAGCTAGGCTGCATTTTTCAGGATTTTCATGATTTTAGCGATAGTTCTATCTTAAGAACTAATACACGGAATTTTACATCTTTAGAATCCTCATGATGGACATAGATTGCCATTTATTTCTGGCACTGCGATAGCGAATTTTGAAGTATTAACATGCATGAGATAGAAGAAAGTTTTCAAATTGCCACATCCGATTAGTTAATAGTATAATTATATTTTCCACATTTATTTACTTGAATTGTGCTTTGCTAAGTTTTTCTTTTTTTTTACAACTCTTTCCACACTGTAACTTTCGTAAATATTGTTAGCTAAACGCAAAATTTATGTTACAGAAGTTCATTACATCATCTTCTCGGATGAGAATAGTGCATGCAAAACAGTAAATTACTTTTCCAAAAGAATTGAGTTCCTTGAAGTCTTTAGTCCCTTTACGCTACTTTCTATTCATCAAAATTCATATCTATCTGAAGAATAACTCACACTTTAACACAAATTATTTAAAGGCGCTGGTTTCTTTATGTAACACTTTATTTAACACAGAAGCAGCGCACCGCCGCTTTCTCTTACACTCACATCTCAACACAATACTTAAGCTTACTTCACTTCACTTCAGATGTTAGTAACTGATATTTTAATTATAGGTGGCGCGGCATGTCTTGCTACATGGAACATACTGGCCCCCATTGACATGTTTATAACATAATAACAATTTTTACCAAGTACTCTAATTTACACAAATTAATACAAAAATTCACTTATACGTTAATTAAATACAATCCTTTGAAAAAATATCAATACAACACACATATATACACAATTACTTTCTTTTTTTAGTTTGAATTGTCAAGGCGATCAGGTATGGGTAAAATACATAATTTACTTATCGACCTTTTAAAAGTTCCATTTTGAGTGTTTACTTTAACTACTCGAATTTTGTTATCGTTACCGTGATACACCTCAATAATTCTGCCTAATGGCCACTTATTTGTCGGTAAATTTTCCTCTACTAACACTACTAAATCTCCGATTTTTACATTACCTTTTTCAAATCTCCATTTACCCCTTTGTTGTAATTCACTTAAATAATTATGATGCCATTTGCGCCAAAAAAGTTGTAGAATTTTAGTTATTCGTTGCCATTTTTTGAGGCGATTTTCTCTTATATTGGTTAAATCAGGCTCAATAATGGAATTTAACGGCCTGTTTATCAGAAAATGAGCCAGAGTTAAGACTCCAAAATCATTCTCATCATCTGATAATGCACTCAAAGGCCTGGAATTTAGAATTCCCTCAATTTGTATGACTACAGTAAGAAGTTCCTCATAAGTGAGATTAGCACCTCCCACAACTCTCTTAAAGTGATACTTAAATGATTTTATAGCGGCCTCCCAAAGACCCCCGAAATTGGGTGCCCTGGGAGGGATAAATTTCCACTGAATGTCTTCCGTGGATAAATAATTGGCTAATTTCTCATCAGGTTTTTTTTACTAACTCATAAAAAGCCTTAAGAATCTTATTTGCACCAATAAAATTTTTCGCATTATCCGAATACAATTTGGCACATTTACCTCTGCGTGCAATGCATCTTTTCAATGCAGCAATAAATGATTCGGAGGTTAAGTCTGAAACAATTTCTATATGTACAGCTTTAAATACAAAACAAACAAAAATACAGATATAAAATTTTTGCAAGATAGTTCAACGTGCATACCCCACCTTGACCATAAATGGGCCACACAGATCTACTCCCGAAATATTAAAGCAGTAGTCCAATTGAACTCTATCCCTGGGCAAATCGCCCATCAATTGATTTGCAATAACTGGTTTAGCTTTAAAACATGGGATGCACTGATGAACTACCTTTCGACATGTTGCATGACCATTTATTGGCTAAAATGTTTCTCTTACCAAAGAAAGTAATGTTGAAGCACCGACATGAAGGTATTTTTTATGATAATAATTTATAATAATTACAGTAAAATTATTAGACTTGGGCAAAATCGCTGGGTGCTTTCTCGCAAAACTTAAATCACTATTATCTAACCGGCCTCCAACCCTTTAAATTCCAAATTCATCTAAGTATGGGTTGAGGCTTTTTAGCTTACTACTTGGACTTACCGAACCTTTGGTCTGCAGACTACGTATGTCTGCATTGAATTCTGCCCTTTGGACAGATTTAATTAAATAAATCTTTGCATGCTCCAATTCTGAAGTTGACAAAGGCCCACCACACTTATGAAGTGGGTTTCTTGCATTCATGTCAAACCTGAAAATATAACTAAGAATACGTAAAATAGTTATATAATTATTACTAAGATTAATTAAGTCATTAACAAAACAGTTATCTGTAACATTACAGTTCATTACACTAACTTCATTAAAAGGATTTGAATTTGTTTTGAGCTCTTTTTTGAACTCTTCATTAGCTTCTGGTATTATTACTGAATTTTGGTGATAGTCAGTGTTATTAAGAAAAATGGGTCCACGCCACCACAAGTCACAATCAATGAGTTTATCTGGATCCATACCTCGTGAAAGTTTATCAGCCGGATTATGTTCAGAGCAGATATGATACCACTGCTCAGGACTAGAGTTTTGAATTTTAGCCACCCTGTTCTACACAAATTGTTTGAGATCAATAGGTTCCTTTTGAATCCACGCTAACACAATAGTTGAATCGGACCACAGGAAAACATTAGTAATTATTATTTTCATGGATGACAAGACTCTTTTTACCAGCTTGGTTAGCAAAACTGCGGCGCATAGTTCAAGTCTGGGAATAGTTAGACTCTTTACTGGTGTAACACGTGATTTGCTAGCTATTAAATTCACCATCACATTTCCTAGAGAATCATAAGATTTACAATAAACCGCTGCTCCATAACAACGTTCTGAGGCATCTGCGAAGCCATGTATTTCAACAATTTCCGGGTTTTCAATTATAATGCGTCGACTTATTTGTATATTATTAACACTTTTAAGCGATATAAGAAATTGATGCCACTCGTGATATTCTGACTCAGGGAGCTCGTCATTCCAGTCAATATTAATTCTCCACAATCTCTGCATAAATATTTTGGCTTTCGCTATAACTGGGCCAAGAAGTCCTAGCGGATCAAAAATTCTGGCAATTGTCGACAATACTTGTCGCTTGGTATAGGAATCGCTCAATTCTACTTTAACTCTAAATAGGAAACAGTCATCCCTTGGGTTCCACGAAACCCCTAACTTTTTAGTCTCAATATTGTTTTCAAAATGATACCCTTCTCCAGGTGTCAGCGAAAGATTTTTATCACTTGTGCACCATTTATGAAGTTGCATACCTGCCTTATGCATAATCGCTATGAGTTGCCGCTGCAACTCTTTGGCTTCCTCAAGCGTAGGTGCACCACACAAAATGTCATCCATATACATGTTTTCACGAAGAACTGGTGCTGCAATTGGAAAATTATTTCCTTCATCAATTGATAGTTGATTGAGCGTTTTCATTGCTAAATAGGGCACGCTGACCGTTCCATAAGTCACTGTTTGTAATTCGAAAATTTTTGGTTCTTCTTCAAAATTATCGTTCCATAAAATTCTCTGCAACGAATGCTGACTAGGGTCAATGTTAATCATTCTATACATCATCTTGACATCTGCAGTTAAAGCATAAACATGTTCTCGGAAGCTAATCATAATTGTAAATAAGTCGTTTTGGATGACTCCGCCATTATATTGTAATGAATTTAGGGATGTCCCATTTGCTGTCGCGGCAGAACAATTAAAAACAACTCTGAGTTTAGTTGTCGATTTTTCTGGACGAAATATACCATGATGTGGAGCATAGTACACAATATCAGGTTCATTTGTATCTTTCACCTGTTTCATATGCCCTAAATCTTCGTATTCCTTTAAGAATTCTTTATGCAGCTTAAAATATTGCTCATCCCTTGATAAGCGAGTCCACAATTGCAGTTCTTATAATTACATTTCTGTACGCAACAATTATAATTTAAACATTTGAAACATGCTTTATTTAATTTCACAACTTCAACTCTTTCTTTTATCGAAAGTTTTTTGAATTGCGGACAAGAATGTAATGCATGATACGCCGTAGGTTTACACAAAATACATTTATTATTTTTTGTTTCCGAAAGGAAAACATTTGAGACCCCCCTTTCAGGGCGTGCATTTCGCAATTTATTTCCCGCTATTTGCTTATTTTCATTTACGAAATTTCTCGAATTTGATTCATTTCTGTTTTTATTTTTAACAGATAAGAAAATATCGCATTCTCTGCCAAGCTGCTGTGGTTTAAAATATGATTCTGCTTGTTTAATTGCAATATGACTCATTAATTCGCGATCTAACGAATTGAAAATTCTGTCTGAAACAATCAGATCGCATAACGATTTAAAATCATTTATTTCACGCAGACTACAGTAATATAGAAAAATTGATTTCAACCTAGATGCAAATTGAACATAATTTTCTGACGGTAATTTTTGCGTTTTCCTGAAATTATTTAAACACTCTTGCTCTGTAGGTTGAAATTCCTTTAAGAGTATAGTTTTCAATTTATCATCACTAATCAACTCCTCCTCTGACAAATAAATCATTAAATTACTCGCTTTTTTCCCCGAGAACGTTTAGAAGAATTTCTGCCTTAAACTCTTCGGGTACATTTTTAGTTTTGAACGCTTTTTCAAGTGATTGAAAGAAAAGATTAAATGACTCAGCTCTCGTCAGTACACGAATAGTTAATGTTTTAACACTTTTAATAAAACTTTCTAGGTCATTGCTCACTACTTCCGTTTCCGATTTTTCTGTTAAGGACGACAAATTTTCGCGGGAACCTCTACGCACTTTGGCCAGTTCTAATTCTTTTTCTAACTGAGCTAATTTAATTTTTTCAAATTCAGAATTTTGGAAAGGTTCTTTGCGAATATTTGCTATTTCTAACTCTTTTTCTAACTGCACTAATTTAATTTTCTCTAATTCTAGTTTAGATTTCTCAGTTTCTTTTCGCGACTTATACTCCTCAACAATCGAATTGACTACATCTTTCATTAATTGCTCATTTGAGTAGTGCTCACTTTTCTCTATAATATCTCTCAACTCTATAATTTTACTGCTTTCAGGAGCAGTTAAACCTAATTCCTCAACAACAAGCTTAAGCTCGTCTTTATTTAAATTATCAATAATAGACATAATTTAACTAAATCAAAACTAGGAAAATTGCTCTTACCTCAGTCACTGTGGCAATCACGAAGTAGATTTCGCTGTATAACTCCACGGTCACATTTATAAAAATAATATCTCCATACTGAAATCTTCTTAGTCGCAAACTTCTCTTATTAGGCACAAATTATCACGACACTCTCACAACAAAGGTGAACTAAACATCTTTAAGCACAAACAGAAACTAAATTATATACTGTTCGAATTTGTTCTTGTTATCGAAAGCACACGAATTATTTTAATTATACTCCTCCGTTGGGTCGACGGACTGTGAAGAATAACTCACACTTTAACACAAATTATTTAAAGGCGCTGGTTTCTTTATGTAACACTTTATTTAACACAGAAGCAGCGCACCGCCTCTTTCTCCGACACTCACATCTCAACACAATACTTAAGCTTACTTCACTTCACTTCAGATGTTAGTAACTGAGATTTTAATTATAGGTGGCGCGACATGTCTCGCTACATGGAACACTATCTATATTACAATAACGCAATTCATGTGGCCGTCCTAAACAGATACGAGGCTGACTGCGTCACATTTCACTTGTCAGGCGACCATTTTTACTTAAAATATTTTTCGAATAAAATTACATAAAAGTTACACTTTTAGAGAGAACGTTTAAACGAGAAAAATTAATGTTTGAACTATGAGTTACATTCGAATATGTATATATGTGAGTTGTGGTTTTTAGGTTCTCAAAACACACTCATGCTAGTAACAAGATGAATCAGCAAAGTTTCCATAGGAAATCTAATAGCGTAAAGCCCAACCAACAAGTATGTACTGAGGCGTAACTCTTATAAATCTGGCCTGGGAATGATTTGAGATTGCAGAGTTAGAAATGCATTGGCTTTTGATCGGGATAAGATGCCCCGTTTCCATCCTCTCGACAATTACACCCGTACTGTAGGCCAGTGCCTTTTATTTCCCCAAATCTCCCTTAATTTTAATGTGCACATATTGTAATCATTCTGTACAACCTAGATTCATTAAACTGTTATTGCTTATAAACCCTAAAATTATTATCTAACATATATTCTGTAATAACTTCAGTTGAAATTAGGCTGACAGTCCAATATCCCATTCATAAACACAGTTCGTCCTTTTGTGAGTGCCAAATATATTATATCATGGATGTAATCATTCTCAAAGAAAGTTCTCCAGCGATAAATTTTGCAGCGACCCTGGTGTCTGAGAAATAATTCGGACCTATATGGTAATAAATGTTTAGCTTAATTCTGTTAAGCGACGTGCTATATAACTCAACATCCTTCACGATCTTATCTTAGCGCTAAATAAATGTAAACAATCGCAACTCATATAATAACACTTAATTGACTCTGGGTAACGGATTGGTAATGTGGTAAGACCCTATCAACCTTTTCACAGAGAGGGCGCCTGAGAGGAGAGAGCGAGCCCTGAAGAACAAGACTTGGTGCTCTCTAGTGTCGACGGGACTCGCGCGATCGCCATGCAGGATCTCCCGGAGTTACAGTCAGGAGGAGTATCGAACAGTGCCTGATACGCTTACTGCGTCAGGTGGCTCATTCTGCCAAGAGTGCCCCCGGCGACAGGACGGCGGCCGCGGAGGGACGCCAGTGTGGTACTGGTCACCTGACGTCGTGACGTTTCCCCTGGGAGGGGGTCGGCCGGCATGTCCTCTACAAGGATCCACCCCACAGGGAACCGGGCCGGAGGCTCGCCGGCTAATGCGGCGGCGCCTCAAATCTCGGACGAGCTCTCGGTCCGACCCAGGTCCTGCGTGTATGTGCACTACTGGAGTTTATTGCACCCAGTGGTGAGGATCTAGCGGTATCTCAAAAATAACTTTTGATCAATTAACAGGTAGCGGTCGCCATTGCAGAAGAAGGGGCGCTCGTGCCTAGGTACCACGGCGACCGTGAGGTAAGATAGCGGGGGAAGGTCTCTCGTGGCTTCCCCGTCTAAGGGCGAGGTCGAGTTGTGTGGTACCGGCGGGACCCCGGACCCCCCTCAACCCCTTAGCGAGGCGGAGTCTATTCCGTCAGGGAGAGGCTTTTCGTGTCCTCCCTGGGTTGCTAACGGCACCTAGTCTGATCTCTCATGTCTTCCTGCGATGAGCCGCGAGGGCTTTCGCACGTTCCAGTGAGGAGATCGGGCGAAAACACCTAGTGAGGCGATGTTGGTGTCGTCAGAATCCCCGGGGTCCGCTAGAGGCATCCTTCATGATCCCCCGAATGAGGCGATGACTATGTCGTTAGGAGAGCGTTTCCTCGACTCTCCGGGGATTTCTGCGAGAGGCAACTCCCCCTCCTATCGGTTGTTTTTCATAAATGTCTTTGCTCAGTAATAGTAGTTGATCGTGAGAGACCTCCGTAAAGCAACTCCCGCTCTGGTATCCTTGGCATCGGCTCGTGGGACCGACGCCTTTGTAGGTGTTCGGTTACGGCGGGTCGCTGGGGTGAACCGAGTGGGGCACCAAGAGAAGGGACGATTTGACTCTTCCGGGCTGGGTGGTGAGAACTGTCGCAATCGCCTGGTCGTCTCTTGTTTTGGGAGTTAAACTGCGTAACGTGCGCTGGGCAGTGCGCAGCCGAGACCGGCGCTCTTATGAGTGGCGGCCTTCGGGCCGCTAAGATCGTGGGCTACAAGGGCCTTCCTGGGATTCCGCGCTTTATAACAACGTGTAATGAATGATATTTCAAAGCGAATCGTCAGTTAATTGTCAGGAATTATAGAAAGAGAGGTATGAGTGTTATGAAAAATCCTGAACATTATTTTTTTAATGTAAAATTTTTGGATGCTCTGTTGAAATTCATAATGTTTTATGATCTTTAAATGTGTCCTTTCAAACTAAATTAACCCTAAAACATTAATACAGTATGGTTATTTGAAATAAAAGTTTAAACACACACCTTTTTTATACATCATTAAAAGCGTTAAGATAATAAGGCGGTTTTAACACAATAACCCAGCTCAATGTAAAATTTTTGGATGCTTTGTTGAAAGTCATAATGTTTTATGATCTTCAAATATATCTTTTCAAACTAAATTAACCCTAAAAAATTAATACAGTATTGTTATTTGAAATAAAAGTTTTAACACACACGTTTTTTATATATCAGTAAAAGCGTAAAGATAATCAGGCGGTTTTAACACAATAACCCAGCTCAATAATATAGAGGGAAACATTTCAGAATGGGCATTAGGATATTTTAGATAACATACCCAAGCCCAGTGCCGTAATGATCAGCACGTCTGGCTGCCACGCTGCAGGTCGAGAATTCAACTCCCGGATAGGCGAGGTTCATTCATCTCTTTGGGTTCGATAAAATGAGTACCAAGCCTTGCTTGGTAACTGAACACCGAGGGTTCTCAGTTAAGCTGACCACCTAACCTGGTCATATGTTGTATTTCCCCTCGGGGCCCATGGTCAAGAAAACAAGAGATGAACAGCCCTAATCATTTTTTAATCGTATAGCCACTGGTTTAGTTTTTATTTTAGATAACATACCTTCTGAATAATAATGAAATAAAAAATCGCTTTCGAACCTTTTCTTAAGAAATAGCTATCAACATTGCTGTTACACATGTTAAAAATATAAAATGAATCAATCTATAATAAGTAAGTCAATTTGATACTTCTGCGAAAT
The DNA here is from genome assembly GCA_963932465.1 of Maratus speciosus. Classification (NCBI taxonomy): domain Eukaryota; kingdom Metazoa; phylum Arthropoda; class Arachnida; order Araneae; family Salticidae; genus Maratus; species Maratus speciosus. The sequence goes on along the minus strand of OZ010794.1, from coordinate 94,275,460 downwards.
GATTAATAAACAAAATTTTAGTCACAGTCTGCAACATAATAACAACACAATAAAATTACAGTAAGAATAAATCAATTTATAAGCAGGGCCATCGCTAAGACTTTTTATTTGGAGTGTGGAGGAGGACCTTAAATTGTCAAGTCTAATTTTAGTATTTTCCAACTCATTGAAAAGCAATAATAAATAGTTCTCGATGTTTGCCAACTACTTTTATAATTTTGCCAAGTTACCACAATTAGAAAATGAAATATTGATCTTATTTATAAAAAGCTTAATAATATTCCGAATTATATTTATAACTTTTGCCAAGTCTACCAGAAACAGAAAGTGTATTACAGTTTTTTATTAAAGTTTTAAACAAATTTGCCAACTAAGTTTGTAAATTTGCCAAGTGTAACAGAAATTCACGAACGTTTGATGGGAGAGTCCCCTCCACCCCCCCGCCCCCCCTTAGCAATTTCCTGTTTATAAATAAAATACAGAGGCACTAAATTACCCTACTTCTTTATGTGGGGCAATTTGGTACTTGCACTAATATTACTTTTTTCTGGGTCTTTCTTTGAAGTCATAGGCAGTTTCCTTAAAGATTCTTTTAATATAGTGTGCATTATAAAAAGATACTTTCTTTGAAATCCCAAAACAAGATTTGAAGCTATCGTCATTTTCCTTAAAGCGTCTTTTTTTACAGTGTATATTATTAAAAGATACTTTCTTTGAAGTTGTCGTCATTTTCCGTAAATCATCTTTTTTTACAGTGTGCATTATAAAAAGATCCTTTCTTTGAAATCAAAAAACAAGATTTGAAATTGTCGTCATTTTCCCTAAAGCGTCTTTTTTTACGGTGTGCATTATAAAAAGATACTTTCTTTGAAGTCATCGGCCTTTTCCTTAAAGAGTCTTTATTTTTATAGTGTACTTTATAAAAGGATACTTTCTTTGAAATCCAAAAACAAGATTTCAAACTATCGTCATTTTCCTAAAGCGTCTTATTTTACAATGAACATTATAAAAAGATACTTTCTTTGAAATCCAAAAACAAGATTTGAAACTATCGTCATTTTCCTTAAAGCTTCTTTTTTTAATATATATTGTACATTATAAAACGATACTTTCTTTGAAATCCAAAAACAAGGTTTGAAACTATCGCCATTTTCCTTAAAGCGTCTTTTTTACAATGTACCTACATTATAAAAGGTACTTTCTTTGAAGTAGTGTTCATTTTCCTTAAAGTGTCTTTTTTTACAGTGTACATTATAAAAAGATACTTTCTTTGAAGTAGTTGTCATTTTCCGTAAAGCGTCTTTTTTTACAGTGTACATTATACAAAGATACTTTCTTTGAAATCAAAAAACAAGATCAGAAATTGTCGTCATTTTACGTAAAGCGTCTTTTTTACGCTCTACATTATATAAAAAAAACTTTCTTTGAAGTCATCGGTATTTTCCTTAAACAGTCTTTTTTACCCGGCTGCCAAGAAGGGTTATGTGTTTCACGCGTACCTGGGTATGTGCATTTATTTATACTTTCGAAACATCCCAATGGCTGGATGGATTTTAAGGAATGAGGTCTCTATCGATTCGTCTTAACCGTCCGATGGTTATAGGCCATGTTTTGTTTTTATAAATTCAAAATGGCGGCCGTAAAATACAAAATGGCGCTAGACACAAAAAAAAAATTACGCACCCTATTGAGTGGCCTATCATTGGATATGTCTTTCAAAATGAAGACGATGTTTCATTGACTATTTTACAGTCAGAAGCTCTGTTTAAATATTACACCACCTGGAAGTTGTATAGGTAGGATCTCCAGCTTTACTACAACTCTAACCATCATAGACATCTATAGGCCTCATCAAAATAATGTTTATAGATAGGAACTAACAATTAAACACAAATTAAAAGTCATCAATACAAGTAAATAAAAAATAGGTAAGTAATATAAAAAATATTTTACCATTGATGAGAAATAATTAATTAGTTCGCTTTCTACGCAGTCGGATTTTTTGAATTTTTAAATTTAATTTTTACTTATTTTACAATGTACACTATAAAATGTTACTTTCTTTGAAATCCAAAAACAAGATTTGAAACTATCGTCATTTTCCAAAACCGTCTTTTTTTACAATGTACATTATAAAAAGATACTTTCTTTGAAATCCAAAAACATGATTTGAAACTATCGTCATTTTTCTTAAAGCGTCTTTTTTACCCGGCTGAAAAGAAGGGTTGTGTGTTTCACGCGTATCTGTGTATGTGAATTTCTTTATACCCTCGAAACATCCCAACGGCTGGATGGATTTTAATGAATGAGGTCTCTATCAATTTGTCTTAACGGCCCGATGGTTATAGGCTAGGTTTTGTTTTTATAAATTCAAAATGGCGGTAGAGAAGGGAAAAAATGTACGCACCCTATTGAGGGGCATATCATTGGATAGGTCTTTCAAAATGAAGACGATGTTTCATTGACCATTTTACAGTCAGAAGCCTCGTTAAAATATTATACAACCTGGAAGTTGTGTAGGTAGGATCTCTAGCTTTACTGCAACTCTAACCATCATAGACATGCATAGACCTCATAAAAACAGTGTTTATAGATAGGAACTAATATTTAAACACAACTTAAAAGTCATCAATACAAGTAAATAATAAAAAAAAAGTAAGTAATATAAACAAGTAATATAAAAAATGTTTGAAGTCAATTCCTACTTAGGTCAATAAAAGAAATTTGTTTTTCTCCCATTTATCTTTCCCCTTGTGTGGCGTTTAAAATACCTTGATCAAGAAGAGGGCTCTCTCGATTATTGAAAATTAATTAATTCAATTTAATTAATGAATTAATACTTGAAAAAACTGGATTAACATCAAGTGTCATCCACTACAAGTTTAAAAAAATTTATTTGAGTTTGATTGGATGAATAATAAGTATTTTATTAACGATTGAAAATTTGAACCAGATATATATAGCGAGAGTGTGAGCCAATAGTAGGAATTGAAAAAAAAAAATAGTTTCACATTGATGAGAAATAATTAATTAGTTCGCTTTTTATGCAGTCGGATTTTTTGATTTTTAAAATTTAATCGTTTATTTACAGTATACATTATAAACAGATACTTTTTTTTAAGTCCAAAAACAAAATTTGAAACTGTCTTCATTTTCCTTAAAGCTTATAAAGCCTTACATGCAAAAATAGCACGAAAACAAGAAGAACTTTAAACTTTGTCGGTCCATGTAGAATAAAACGAAAGGGAACAAAAGATTAAAATTTTCCGACATTAATCGATACGACGGGTGCAAGTTTTTCCAATCGATATCTCTCAATAAACGATTATTCATACAGAAAAAAAAGAGTGTGTTCACCGTTGACTTGTTTTACGATTTTCTACTTCGATGGCTTTTATCCAATTTTCCGGCAATATTTATTCAAAGATAGTTTTTCTCTCACTTCGGTAAAAAGATGGATCATAGAAAAAAAATTCCCAGCTTCATTTACGAGAATTTTCTTTGCAGCTTTTAATTTGCTGGGCTCATAAAATACTATTTCTGGAGGTATTGGATAAAAGTATAATGGCACTTCAATTTAGGATTATCTAAGCAGTGAGATATTCTTAAACTATTAAACCCTTTATGTCCCAAATTATGAATTCATGAAAATTTCATCTTCTAAAACATTTTTCGTCAATTTTTGAAAATACATTAACAGATTTACACAATCATTTAATGCATTTTAGAAGGATTTTGCCTATTAAATTTAAGTAATTAAATTTGTATTTATAGGAATTTTGCGCGATATTTAAAACGCCACTTAAACCTTTTATATATTTTTTTAATGTTTTTTAGAGTTAGGAAATGCACAAATATAACGTTCATGCAATAGAAATATAGAAATATTTCCTAACAGAACCCCTCCCCCCCCCCACACACACACAAAAAAAAAAAAAAAAAAAAAAAAAAAAAATCTTTCAACGTTAAGAAAGCTGAAAAGATGCAAAGGTAAAAGAAATCACCCTTTTTAAGTTTTTGTTTTATTTTGTTCAACCCATAATCCTTTTGGAACAAGTAAAGTATCTATAACTCATTCTGAATTGTATTACTACTAATCAATATATTAAATGAAATTTATAACATTATTATATATAATTATAACATAATTTATATAGTTATTTTAATGGTACTTTAAAATTACCGTTGGGGGATAAAGGGTTAATAAGACTATCTATTTTTGACAAACTCATAATAAAAAGAACTCTATATTATAACGTTGTATGTACAGCCGTAGAAAAAAAGTAAATACCCCCTACTAACTCTTCAACAAATTATCGTAGAGGAAAGTTACTGGCACCGAACGAAAGGAAATAAAGCCCACTTTTAAAAGATGTATATAAAATATGCTTAAGGGGCCATCTACATATTAAAACGAACCAAAACTTCATTTTTTTCAACGGCAATAACCAATTTTAACAAAATATTTCAAATCTTCGGTTCACACTATGCCTAGGCACCAAATTTCAAGTCATTTGAATGATAAGTTTTTTAATTATAAACATTCAAAATTTAGTGCTTCTAATGTTAAATTACACTTTCTTATTTTTATTAATATATCCTTAAATTATACTCCTAATGTGATAATTTTTTGCGTAGCAATAATACTTAAATACCCAAACATAAATACGTTGAATTTGTAATTTTTATAATTTTTATGATATGAATTATGAATTTATTATTCGAAAAAATTATGAATTGGAACCTACAATTTTTTTGATGGATTCAGATAAGTCCTGCTCAGGGATGAGAGCGTTCCGACACAAATGACCGATTACTACCACTAAATTTTTATAGTATTCTTTGCTTTATTAAATCTCTGAAATTCTGTCATTAAATAATGCGAGAAATACTATTAAAATTTAGTGGTAGTAATCGGTCATTTGGGTCGGAGCGCTCTCATCCCTGGTCCTGCTTTATAGAAAACCAAAATTTCACATTTTTCTTCCAAGTAGTTTTCAAATGATGCTTAAAAAACAGCAAAATTATTGTTTAAGGGGCCGCCCGTCTATGATAGAAGCGACTAGATATTTTGAAATTTCTTATGCTATCCTGCAATCTATCAGTCTTCAATGACTGCTTGAGTGGCCCATAAGATGCCTTGATCAAGAGGGGGGCTCTATCGGCCAACAAAGGAGTACCGAACTTCAATTTGGATATAGCCCCTAAAATACGCTCGTTTGAAAATAATTTCTCGGAAACTTATCGTACGAATTGCATAAAAAATTGTTTTTAGGCTAATTGAAGGATGTAGAGTTAGTTCATTTATGCTGTCAGAATTGTGTACGGCTATTGTGAAAAACAAAGTTATGCTTCGTTTTAATATGTAGATAGCCCCCTAAGCAAATTTTATACACATCATTTAAAAGTAGACTTTATTACCAATCGTAAGGTATCAGTAACTTTCTTCTACGATAATTTTTTGCAGAGTTAGTAAGGGGTGTTTACTTTTTTTTCCACGACTGTACTTTTAAAGATTCTTTATATTTAACATTTAAATAAATGCATTAATTTCAGTTGTGTTTAGCAATTGAAGCTATAATGAGTGGAAAAAATGGCGTTAGATTTATGGGAGGAAAAAAAACAAGGATCATGAATTGGTCTGCTGCAAAAGCATTGTTATAATCTCTCTATTCTAAAAAAATCCCTGCCGGCTCGGCCCTACAGGCGGAGGTAGATTTCGAAGTTAAGTACTAAATTAACCAACAAAATTTATATCAAGATTAGAGATAAACCCAGTTCCTCAACTAAGAATGAGCTTGTGGTGAGTCGCTCGTATAATATAATCACTCACTTAAAAACTCTTTACTACCTTTATTCGTAGAACATTGATAAACGTCGATTCTGACACTCTTCGTATTCGAACACACAAAAACACAATGTAAACATTTTCGTCTGCGCTGCTATGACAACGGCTCTGGCCAGCTGCCATTCCGAACGAAGAATTTTCTCCCTTGCCTTTCTGCGGCTGCCACAAGCTCTAGGGAGCTAAACATTTTGTGAAAATTCTAATATACACGAATACACACACGCATGCATATGGAATAGGTTTTAAAAATAGCTAAAGCAAATTCAGAGAACCTCAAAGTGATAAATAAATTAATATTTCCATAGTCGGGTTTTTATCATGTTTTAATACGTTTCTTCAAACTCACATGACGTTACATATTCACCTGCTGAGGTACATTTTATTTCCAATATGACGCAATATTTTGTTGTTGTTTTTTAATTCGTCAAACTATTTATTTCATTTTGAGTTATCATGCAGAAATCTTGCTCTAGGAAACTTATGACGTAATATTCAATTTGTTTTCAATTCGTCAAACTATTTATTTTATTTAATTTTTCACGTGAAATTCTCTCAAAAGAAAAGCAATTGTTGTGGTGAGAATTTTATTGCTTTTTTTATTGTTGGCAACTGCAATAACGAAAAATATTTATTTTTTTCTGTCATTGCTTTGTAAGAGCTGATTTTATCGGAATCATGTTAAGATGGTATTCAAATTTTTGAACCCTCCCCATTTCCATTCCCTTGGTCTGATTTTACCCATTTTCAATCCCCGCCGAGATATTAGCCATCTCAAAGTTGTTGGCGAGTTTGAAGACGATCCGTGCATAATTGCGACTTTTATCGTGCGGACAAAATTTAGTACATACATACATACATACATACATATATATATATATATATATATATATATATATATATATATATATATATATTAATACCACAAACAAAATATCAAAATCCATCACTCACCATAGCTGCATTGAAACTCACATCAAAAATATTATAACAACCAACATAAACTTAACTCTTAAAATCAAACTGAATAACCAAACTAAAGAAAATATATATAATTGCAAGACATAACAGAACAGAACAGAAGGCGAGCGGTATGTCTAACGACATACACTGCAGGGTTAAGTCAGACTTTACGCATGCTACGTCCCCCTTCACTCGCCGAGACCAAAATTGAAAAAATGAAAAACTATGAAAAACCAAACAGAACTGCAACATCCACCAAAATATCTCTCTAACTCATTAGATCAATCAACTCATCAAAACCTCCATTCTCATCCATCACGGAGTTCAGTTCAGTTCCGTACCTGCTACTCTTAATAAAATCACAAGTTATTCTCCTGATGAAATTGCGAGGATAACCATGCTTGAATCCCAAGCGGCACCACTCTAAAATATCACTAAACATATCTTTAACTCTAGTACTCAGTCTTTCGATTCGTATTAATCCATTTCTAAGTACATTTCTTTTAATCGAAACATGCACATTGGAATCAAAATATATCAGCTTTAAGGTATTAAAGTTGAAATCATTTCGCTTGTCAAATATCTTAGATATCAAATTTTCACTTTCTATGCTCAGGTTCACATCTAGAAAATTAATATTTTTACAATTCTGGGATGAGGGTTCCAGACTCAGAGACGTAGGATAATATGTAAAATCAACATTTTCAATATCATTGTTTAATTTAACTATCAAAACATCATCTATATATCTGTAGGATAATGTGTTACTGTTTAAATTATTATTTCTTTCATATATATGTAAGTAAATGTTTGCCAAAATGGAACTGCAACTCCCCCCCATTGGAATACCCCGAATCTGTTTAAATATTGTATTTCCTTCGTAAAGGTAGTTTTCTTGTACTACTAACTGAAATAAATTTATGAAAAAATCATAATGAACATCCAAAGTACTATTTGTATTATAAAAATCTACTATTTTATCTTTTAAATCTGTCAAATCAATTGTATTATAGAGGTCTGCAAAATCGTAAGCGAATAAACCAGTAATATTTTTTAATTTTTTCAGGTTATCTAATAGTGTATAGCTATTTTTGATAATAAAAATCGTCTCTCCCCTCATCACCCCGTCAAACACCCCCTCCAGCACCCTCAGCAAAGCCTTGCTAGCGGCACCAATATATGAACCAAATCCACAGGTCACACTCCTGAATTTGATAGGGGTTTTATGGAATTTAGGCACTAGTATGAGATAAGGGAAACTTTGACTCATTTGTTTCAGCTTAACTTTTTTATAGATGGCTTTAATCCTATTTTCTATTACTGCAGCTTTCGAATTCAATGGTAAATAGCTATTTTTATTATTGTAGCAATCATTCAAAAGTTTACCGTAAAGTACCTTACATATCAGTGCATAACTTGTATTTGCTTTATCCACATAGGTGATTATAAAATTTTCCTGAATCTCTTTAATTGAATGTGTAAGTTTGTTGTATTTCTCTCTATTAACTCCGTCAAAATGTCTGGAAAATTCTCGTTTAAAATCTCTTAATATATAATACTTCCACTCGTCAAAAACACTGGATGGCAAATTGTATCTATACATTAGTTTATTTATAAATATATCTATATTAATAGTAAAACGTTTAATTGCAACACTTTTAGTGAGAGTACGTTTCACACGATATTTAGTTCCGTACTCCATTAACCTCCTCAACTCCTCATCCTTTACTATCTTTAGATCTCCAGTAATAACATGTCCATAATACTTGTCTTTATAATTAACAAATTCAGAATCATTGCAATGGCAGATACTCCCTGCAATACTTTTCTGTAGATCTTTAGCAAATAAATTATAATTAAAAATAGTTCTCCCCAAAGGCTTATCATATTTAAAAGCCTTAACTATTTTTATTTTACCGACTGGTAGTAATTCATTGTATTTATTAAGCATTTTATTGTAATTTACACCCCTATGGCTATATATATATATATATATATATATATATAAACTTTTTAGGTGGGGGTGGTTTTGGGTTCCTGGGGTCCTATAATGAAAAGTTATGAAGGAATTTTTCAAAAGTCGCACCATGGTAACGACTGCAATAGGTAGTATTTCTTACGAAATCTACCTAAAAAAGTAACTACCGGTGTCACCGCCGCCGCCGGTTTTGAATTTTTTGTGACCGGAGGTCTTTCTTCGTTAATATTAAGAAAAATAATGCATACAAAAATATGAAAATCGGTAGTGTTATACAGAAATGTTTGATAAACACGCTGATGGAGACAGTTTTCAAATCGAAGAATTATTTTAAGAGATATTTAATGCTAAAGTTGAACAAAATCGTTCCACTAAAAAAGTTTTATAGTAGCAAAAACTATACATAGGAATTTAATAATTTTTAGTTCACTTTATACGTTATAATTTCCCGGTGTGCAGAATTGATTTATTTTTTTAATTTGACTCATTTTTCGAGGTTTTATATCTATTTTAAATTCAAATTTTCAGCATTTCGAGAGATATTTTTTACAGATTTTAGAAAGTGATATTAATTTAAACTGTTGCCAACTGTATAAACAGCGGAAAGAATAATGTTTGCTTAAATAAATATATATATATATATTTATACGTGTAATAAATTAAAAATTTATTTACACGTGACTATTATAAACAGAAAAAAACATTTGGAATTAGAATTAAATAATTATGTACAAAAAGCAGGAACTTATTAAAAATTACGTCATAAAAACTATAATTACACGTGAATTTTAAGAGAGAAAGGAATTTGTAAAATAACAAATTTATTAACATGCGTTAGAAGTCTTAAATAGGAGAAATTACGTCATATTTACGTCACATTACAGTTATTACATAAAATGAACACAAAATAATATTGCAAAACGGTTTAAATTTACAAATTGCGCTAGACATTTATTTGATATTTTGAGAGGATACTTTTCAACTATTTCAATTCCTACTATTAGCTCACACTCTCCCTATATTTATTTATTTATATATTTATATATTTATCTTGTTCAAATTTTCAATCGTTAATAAAATACTCATTATTCATCCTATCAATTTGAATAAAAATTTTTTATCTTGTACTGGATGACAATTGATGTTAATACAGTTTTTTCAAATATTAATTAATTAATTAAATATTAATTAATTAATTTTAGTTTTGCATGGGAAACAAAATGGCGGTCATTGGTTATTGAAGTTCAATGAAAGTATTTTCAATAAGGGGTTACCATAGGGGAGACCTTGTTTTGTCGCCAAATACCGCCAAGTTTCTCGCCATTTTGGCGATATATCGCCAAATTTGGCGGCCAAAATGAGTCGCCAACTTGGCGATATCTCTACTATTTCGCCAAATTCCCATAGAGTTCCATTGTAAACCTACTTGCTTATAGAAAATCAACAAATTGAGATATTTTAATGCAACAAAAACTAATATTAGCTTAAGGGATTATATTAAATTTTTCTTTGATGGCCTAAGTAGGAATTGACTTTAAAAACAAAATTTTTATATTACTTGTTTTCTTAGGAAAGCGCAAATAATATTTTATTTCTAACACAAGTATTTTCACGTGAATATTAAAAAGAGAAAGAATAGTTTGGTCAAAATTACGTCAGATTAAAAACGATTAATTTAAAATGTCTCATTTAAAAGAACTTTCTTTTCGCTTTGTTAAAAAATACCGGGAGACAAAGATTCTGTTTACTTAATTCCTTTTATATTAGCTTATTTTGAAATGTTGTTACACGTGTCTACGTCATCAAGTTATTTTTATTTCGACGTTTTATTTGTATTTTTATTAATGTTGTACTAATTTATTTGTTCTTTCGTTATTTAAAATAAAAATTATGTCAATTTGTATAATTTGTCGAGTGGTTTGGCGATTTATATAATTTGGCGAAATTAGTCGACGGGATAATCAAGTAGTACCGCAGCGGATTTGGCGTTAAAATTTCCCCAATCAAAGAGAAATGAATAGAAATCCGTTTATAGGGAGATCGCCACTGTTTTTTAAATTATAATTCAATCTTTCGAAATCTTTTTAAAGCCGATCACATTAGCGTGCATTTAGAGTCTGCGGTGTCTGGACGGGGGTTGGCGAGCGTAGCTCGCAGGGGGCAGAGCCCCCTAGTAAATATAAAAGTAACTAGATCGATGTGCCAATCCAAAACTTTCTTCAATGTCATACCTCTTAATATTCCATTCTAAAATAACACAAAAAAGTAATTTAGTAAGCATATATATATTTGTTAAGTACATAACATCAAATTTTTATAAATAAACGATATGAACGATGGTAGTTTTACTTCTAGTGGTTTATTATGCACAAGAGAATGAATGTAAATATTATGTAATGTAAGTATACTATAGCAATGAATATAATGTATGATATCCATATATATATATATATGCTATATTATGTTAAAAACTTATACGTATATACCGGGTGCCCCAAAAATGACTGATGGATTTTAAAATTCAATAACTTCCAAAAGGTGACAGATATTTTAAAAAATCTTCCAGTAGGGTTATGTATGATGTCAGGAGTTTTTGTACTGTGATTCTTGATTTTAGTTCGAATTTCAAACAAGAGATGGCGCTGAGAGCAATAGGCGCTCAGTCCAGACCCGATTTTTGGTACATTGGGATCCATTCAAGATATTTTAATCTCCTTTTTTTGCATGGAAGAAGAGAGAGGCCAAAAAAATCGAGCCTGGATTGAGCGGTTATTGCTTGCAGCGCTATCTATCGATGCTATTTGTAACTAAAACTGAGATTCGCAGCATAAAAACTCCCGGCATCTTACATAACATTCCTGCAAGTTTTTTTTTAAATATCTGTCACCGTTTGTAAGTCATGGAATTTCAAAATCCATCAGACATTTTTGGGACATCCGGTAAATATCTTCGCCACTGCCTTTAAAACCCTACGTTCTGTAGAATTTTCCATGCATGTTTAAAAATTCATAAAATAATAGCTATGAAAAGTACTGGTATCAGGATTTGTATTCGATAACCATACATATTTGTTTATCTTGCGCAGTTTTAAAAATTAATATTAATATCAATTTTGTGTTAAATCAGACTTTGAATTAAAATAATTACGTGACGGGAAAACAAGATTATGACGCTTAAAATGTTAATAAGACGACTACATAACATCAGCTATGCAGTTAAAATGAAGAAAAAAATAATCAATAAAAAATGGGTACTGTAATTAATATTTTTGGCGGATTATTGACTTATGACCTGGCCCGGATTATACGCAAGTACCTAAAAGATAATAATAACTAGAGAACAGGAATTCTGCTTTTTCAGAATTTAGTGTCGCCCCGGCATTTCCATTACTTCATTTTCTTCTGGTGGACTGGTGGCTTCTTTTATTATGAAACAGTCATTATAAATGAAGCGTTTAAAAAAAATTATGACCATTTTTTTTTCCATTCTGACCAGAAAATCAGAGTTTTAACTTTTTACGGCAGTTCTTTCATCTTCACCTAACGCTTCATTTATAATGGCTGTTTCATAATAATAGAAGCCACCAGCCCATCAGAAGAAAATAACTCGGTTAAGCGTGACTCGGATAATCGGGACTCTACTGCAAAACATATTTCAGTTTTAAGACTTAAAGCACGCGCTTTTATGTTATGTAAAATGACGTCATTTGCATTAATATAGAAACTTAAAATTAAATATAGTTTATAATAGCTCCCTGTTTTATCATAAATCCTTCATTTATATTTTTCTCAAAGTAGCACGTGTTTTAATTAATTTTTTTTTCAATTTAATTTCTTTTAATTAATTTTTTTTTCATTTTATGAGAAAATGGCAACAAAAAGATATAATTGCTATTTTTCAGCAATTTTTTCTTTACTTTCTACAGAAATGGCGTACTTGAGTTGCCAAAATGAAACAAATGTCGCTAAAAACTTCAAAAAAATTAATATTTCAAAAACAAATAGAGATGCAGTTTTCAAACAAATTGCATTAAAAAGTACTTTTTTTTCCCAATACGATCGTATAAAAACTGAAAATGTGCGATGTTTAGAAATTTTAAAAAATGCTATAGAGCATTTAATTGTACAATGATACATCTACTTTGTTTATTGCTAGCGTCTGTAAGCTAACGTTATTTTTTGGACACAAAATAAGCTGGGAGAAAGTTACCGTACCGGGGCTAATAAAAAAAACTACTTTTACTTTTATACTTCTTATAAGAATGCTTTTACAAAAGACAAATTCATGCTCCCTACTCTCTTTTTTTCCCAAGATTCTGTAATCCTTTAACATCTTTCAACAGTCGAAAAGTTTGTGTGCCAGTTTTTGCACTCAATTTCAGAATTTGTTTTACAACTACAAAATTTATTTGCGTTATAAAAGTCTTCTACATTCTGTTTCTCTGATTGAATAGCGCACGTAGCTTTTATAATAGTTTTGAAAGGCTAGACATAAGAATTCGAATACACCATCACCTATGCGCAGCAATTATTTAAAAATATTTTAATGAAGTTTTAATATTTTAAATTTATCAATTTGGTTAATATCTGTTATTAAGAGGCCCTAAAGCATGTTTTCTGTTGGAAATAATACATGCCGCTTTCGTAATTCTTATACAATTGACGCTCGATAGAATTTGAATACATTAATGTCTACAGACAGCTACTCCTTGTAGTGACGTTTTTCACGTTTTTATACGTTTTTCAGCCAGACAGAATATTAACATACATTGTATTATATTAATACCTATAGTTATCATTCAAGGTCAAAGAAAATTGTTTGAATAACACATTCAGCGAAATATCTATACATTATTTTTTTCTTCTTCTAGTTTGAATGCGTCAATCGCAATGTTTCTGATACGCCGAGTTTCATCTTGGTGGAATCACGAGTTAGAATATGCTTAAATATATTAAGGGAATATTGTAAGCAAATTTTTCAATAGACAGTATTCAAAGGAATATAAATTTATATCTGTATTATTAAACAACAACATGCTCGTGAGTAATGCTTGCGTCTTATTGAGGGTGACAATATTTCACAATTTCAATTTTTAAAACGTCGAATAAAAAAAAAATCTTTCAAATGCAATTGGCTTGAAAACTGTATCTCAAGTAACCGATTTTTTATTATTTTTTTTCATAATTTTCAAGCTAGAATTTAAAAATATATATACATGGAGCATTCTCACAATCTTTTGACTTTCGGGAATAAAAATCTGGTGAAACTAGCTAAAATGAAATTTTAATCTGATAGACGAATGCCTTAATGATTCAAAATAAAGAAAAAATGGTCAGCAGCGAATTTTTTTTTTATTTAACTGAGGTTTAAGTTAAACTTGCGAGTTTAATTTTCCTTACCCTTTTACCACTAAAACTTTTTATTTTCTTCTAAATTTTTACTTATAATGAATTTGCATAGTACCCACAGGCCATTCAGATAAGAAAGAATAACAATGTAGTATTTTAGTACAAAATTTTGGTATAACATTGTCTTAAAGGGGTTTTAAAGAAGGGAGGGTAAGGTAAAAAAAGGGGATGGTATAGGAAAAAAGGGACGAAATGAGGGGAAAAAGGACGGTAAGGATGGAACGGCAAGGAAAATTACCAACTATTTTAGGCAGATCATGTTAAGACTAAGTGGTAGACAAAATGATCATTGATTTTTAAAAACAGTTATTTACATTGGATTAAATAATAAAAAAAATAATAATTTATCTCGAAAAGTGCAGGAATAAACCTTATGGACGGTGAGACTACAATAAAGCCACGATGCTTGAAATTGATATTTAAATGCTGATTTAAATTCTACAGTAAATTTCCTGCCAAAGAATTTTAGACATTATTTCTCTAGCATACTTCTGAATGAGGCATGTGAAAAAACTAGAAAAAAATTCTGTTGCTGCATCTGAAGTGATTTTTTTGTATAATTTTAGAAGAGGGATGGTAAGGAATCTAAAACCCATGGACAGAGTTTAAAAAATAATAACAACCCCAAAAATGTGTGCAGGTTAATTTTTAGCTACATATTTTTATAAAGCAATAGTTCCAGTTTCTGTAAAAAATTACATCGAATTATTTTTGTTGAAACAATTATATCCAGACAGCTCCAAACTTAAAAACCAGCATTAGGGACACGGGACGGTATAGGAATTTTCCAGGTGTTTGGACCCCCAACGTCGTCCAAATCTTATTTATCTCGTTAATATTGTTGTGCAGTCATGCAATGGGATTTTCCCCAGAATATGGAATAAAGAAAACACAACAACACGTACTAAAATAAAAATTATTAATCAGGGCCATAAAAGTCAAAAAATTATAAGAATGCACATATCTCTATCATGTGCTGTTTCATTACAAAAGATAAACTCGCCTGCACTTAAAACGTTATAAATAGCTCAGCATTGTTTCTGGTTAATATTCCATGATAAAATTAAAACTTCATGAATAAAGAAATAACTAAAAGTAATTCAATATAAATAAAGCTCAGATTTAACAGACATATAATCGAAACTACGCGCTGAAGCCACTTAGACTATCAGAAGACTGAGACTATAAAAAAGTTTGCTATAAGTAGCGAAATCTTTGGCAATTTCTGCGTCTATTAACTCCTAATAAGCGGCTGATACAAAAGTATTGCTTTTAATGAATTAAAAACAATATAGACTACATTATTAATATTTTTCATACACAAATGCTTTTTGGTATTAGTGGGCAACCAAAAATATGTATTAAATATGAAAAAATCCATTAGAGTTATTTTTTTTTTTTACTAAAATGGTTCTCACTATGTTATGTTATTTGGAAAGTCTGGGTTTTTTCTCTTAGTGTTATTAATATTAAAAATGTACAATTGTCTACTTGAGGCATATGATTTTTGAACCTTTAAAAATTCACATCCCTGCTGATGCCATATAAATTTTGATGCGATTTTTCAGTTACATTGTCTATCTCTCTGCCAATTTATCCTTATTCTAACCATTATAAAAAGTCTATGTCACTGAACATAAAATACTGTAGTGTACATATTTTGAAATTTCAAGAGTACACAGGATTTCATAGGACTAAATATAAAGTTTTATGTACACATTCTAGTCTTCATATAATTTTTCTGGAAAATCACAAAATTAATTATAAAAAGATCATGGTTATATGGGTAGGATTAAGTACCCATATTTCGTCCCCTCTCCTAATTTCGTCCCCCTTAACTTCTCCGCTTCTGCGAAAGTGGCGCCACTTATGACGCAAGGCACAGGGGACGGGAAGGAAAAGGGGTCAGTGTTGAAAGTTTCGTTCGGCAAGACGCATACATAAATTAAAGACGGCAAATTTCCTATTTTTAGACTACCCGAGTTCTTATTACGTCGTTTGTAGAACGTTATTTACTGTACTATAATTATTTATTTCTTATTCATTGCATGTATTTTACGTTGGTAAGATGCCGACAGTAACATAAAGTGAGTTTTAGGACGCTCAGTTCATCTTTCGGGAACTGAAGCTCCATGATATTGGGAAATAGCGTGGTCCCAATTTCGTCTTCCTTGCAGTTCTTATTTTCGTCCAGAGGACAAAATTAGAAATGCTTTTTCAAGACATTTTTTTCAATTTTTTCCTCATGTTTGGATGGCTAATGTTTCGTTATGTTATTCTTCCACTGATAATTAGTACATTTCTTTGTGCCCTACTTTAATGTAAATTAAATTACTTACTCATTTAGAAATAAATTTTGATTTAGTTATAAGTTAAGACTCGGCGTATTGGATTTTCTGGGAGGACGAAATTGGGACCATTTTTTTTTTAGATAATTTTGAAAAAAAACAAATTTTCTCATTGTTAAAATTTTTTTGTATGATATTTGCCTATGTTTCTGTGTGCGTGGGTAGTTAGTCTATGTAAAATCCAAGTTTGGTAGATTTTCATTGAAAATTACAACTTCCAAGGGCCTAAAAGTGACTGGGGGACGATAATAGAAAGCCTTACCCTATATTGTACATACAAATAAGCGCGTAAATATTCCCTAACAGGTGGTATAAACTGGAAAAAAATCCATCGGGTAGTTTCTGAAATTAATGGAACATACAGAGACTTTTAGGGCCTATTGCTTTATAATGTAAATGTGACGTCACAAAGTAGAAGCACTCAAGTAAAGATGCACTTCTCAACTCAATGTAGGCAGAAAAAAAATTATCGCAGACATAGTAATTCATAATGTATTATTTACTACACATAATATGATGTATTATGCCAGCAGGTCAAGCAAAACGCTGCTTACTGACAGAAATATTTTGCATTTCTGAATTTAGGATAGAACACATTTTAATTTTCAGCAAATAAAATACTTTTTAAAATGAGAAATTCAAAAAAAAAAAAAAAAAAAAAAAAAAAAAAAACCGACCAAGAAGGGGTTAACCCTTTATGAACTGAATTATGAATTCATGAAAATTTTATCTTTTAAAGCATTTTTTGTGAATTGTTTAATCTACATTAGAAGATTTGCATAATCATTTAATAAATTTTAGAAGTAATTTAGAAGAGTTTAGAAGGATTCATTAAATTTGAATTTATAGGGATTTTGAGCAATATTTATAACCCCACTCAAATCTTTTGTTTTAAATATTTTTCTTAGTACTTAAACTACATTAGAAGATTTACATAATCATTTAATAAATTTTAGAAGGATTTTAGAAGGGCTTAGAAGGATTCATTAAATTTGAATTTATAAGGATTTTGTGCACTATTTATAACACCACTTAAATCTTTTATTTTAAATATTTTTCTTAGTATTTTGTAGAATTAGGAAATGCACAAATATAATGTTCTTACAATAGAAATATAGAAATATTTCCAAATTGAAAATGCCAAGAAAGCTGAAAAGATGCAAAGGCAAAAGAAACAATCTTTTTAAAAATATTTTTGTTTTGTGTAACCCATAGTGCTTTTGGAACAAGATAAAGTAGTGTATCTATCACTCATTCTAAACTGCATTACAACTAATCGAGGTATTAAATGAATTTTATAACAAGTTATTGTAATGGTACTTATCAGTATCGTCAGTAGATAAAGGGATAAAGTAAAACCTATACAAGTGTCGCAAGCCTGGGAAGTCGTTAAAAAATCATTAATAGTGAGGAATATGAAGACACAAGGAGGACACATTGTAACTGGTGCTTCTATGTCCCTTTAAGACAAATGAGAAAGAAAAGTAAAGATGAATGAAAGAAAGGGAAAAATAGAGACTTTCAAATTTTTTTGTTTAAAGAAATTGTAAAGTTTCATACATACATGACCCTCCACCGAAAAAGAAAAAAGAATATTTAACTTTGTCAATTCTAGTAGAAGAAAGCAAAAATTAGCAAAATTAAAATTTTCCTGGATTAATCTATTGTTCGAGGGAAAATTTCCAATCGATAGCACTCTTAATACGGTTATACGTATACAGAAAAAAAAAGTGTTGTTCACCGTTGACTTATTTTGATATTTTCTGCTCGATAGCCCATCACATTTTCCTCCAACATTTGTTTAATGACATTTTTCAATAAATATTGGATTAAAAATGTCCTTTCACTCTACAACACAAAACTTTGATGCAATAGCTTTGTCAATTTAATAAACAAAAGCTTAAAATTTACCGTCATCACTACCGAAGGGGTTTGGTATCGATTATCATTCTCAATTTTTACCCGACTAAAAAAGAAGGGTTATGTGTTTCATGCGTATCTGTGTATGTGGATTTCTTTATACCCTCGAAACATCCCAAACGGCTGGATGGATTTTAATGAATGAGGTCTCTATCAATTTGTCTTAACGGCCCGATGGTTATAGGCGAGGTTTTGTTTTTATAAATTCAAAATGGTGGCTGTAAAATACAAAATGGCGGTAGAGACGAAAAAAAAATTTTACTCACTCTATTGAGTCGCATATCGATGGATAGATCTTTCAAAATGAAGACGATATTTCATTGACTATTTTACAGTCAGAAGCTCCGTTAAAATATTATACAACCTGGAAGTTGTGTATGTAGGATCTCTAGCTTTACTGCAACTCTAACCATCATAGACATCTATAGGCCTCATCAAAACAGTGTTTATAGATAGGAACTAACAATTAAACACAATTTAAAAGTCACCAATACCAGTAAATAAAAAATAGGTATGTAATATAAACAAGTAATAGAATAATAATAGAAAAATTAAGTCAATTCGTACTTAAGAAATTTTTTTTTCCCATTGTTCTTTCCTCTTGAGTGGTGCTTAAAATGCCTCGATCAAGAAGAGGGCTCTCTCGGTCTTAAAATACCTTGATCAAGAAGAGGGCTCTCTCGACTACTGAAAATTATATAATGAAATAAAAAATATATAATGAATTAATATTTGAAAAAAACTGGATTAACACAAGCGTCAGCCACTACAATTTAAAAAAAAATATTTGAGCTTGATTGGATGAATAATAAGTATTTTATTAACGACTGAAAATTTGAACAAGATATATGTAGCGAAAGTGTGAGCTAATAATAGGAATTGAAAAAATAGTTTCACATAGATGAGAAATAATTAGTTAGTTCGCTTTTTACGCAGTAGGGTTTTTTGATTTTTTTAATTTAATTGATTATTGGATAAGCGTTATTAAATCGTGAATTATTAATTTATTGCTCCAACAACTACCTATACCAGACTGTTGAACTCAAAAATAGGCTTGAAACACCAAATTTTCCTCTATTTGGTAAAAAATCTTTTGAGTTTATAGCAAAAATTCGGTGTCTTAGCATGTAAATAAAAATATCTGCAAATGTAATAAAAAATGAGTTCAGGAATGTGTCAGAAAGCAACTAGTTTGAATTTGAGATAAGCCCAAAGAAAATTTATTATTTTCTATAAAAAAGTAACCTATCTGTATAAATATTATAAAGAAGTACAGTAAAAGCTCTTTCATCCGGCATTCTATAGTTCTGCAGATTCTATAATCCGGTACGCTATCCCGTGGTTTTTTTTTTTTTTTTTTTTTTTTTTTTTTAACGATCCTTTTTGACTGGGATTGCTGGGTTGTGCGCGCACTTCATTCAGGATTCAGACGTCTGTGGTGCTATGTGCGTAGTTTAGTTCGCTCAGTGTTTATCGTGGCTCAAATTGTTGCCTAAAGACGAAGATGATGATCAAAATTAAAATGTTCGAAGTGATGACCAAAATATAGTGCTAGATTTGGTAGAAGCCGTGCCAAATAGCTCTTCAGTGATATACCCTGTAAGGAAATTATAGACTGGATTGAAATCTACGACAGCGTGCCAGTGGTCGAAGAAATCAGTGACGCACTGATTATACAAAATGTTTTGAACCCACAAAAAGCCCACATTCAGGAGGTGGAATCGGATGAAGATTGAGCAGTGGCAGATTAATCTGATTAATCTCGTGGAAATTGAAACAGGCTTCTGATGCATCAGATACTATAAAAATGTTCATAAAATGTGCCAAATCGAACGAAAGGTACAACTCTGCAGAACTCATAAATCTGTGTATAATCTGTAATGATTTTTTGGCGGAAGCAACGTGATATCAGAGACTTTTTTTAAATATAATGTTCATATTATTTTTTTACTACATGCACAATGATCAAGATTCAAATGTTCATATGAAGTATATATTAAATAATTGGAATTTAATTTTGTATTCTGTTTTTCTTTAATTCACACAGTTGTTAGAAGGGGGAAATACGGAACAGTATTTGTCAGATATTTATACAATTTGCACAGGTTCATAATGTAGGTGAACACAAAAAATGGACTGACGTTCGATAATCCGGCAAAATCACTAATTCTGTGTCCACTAATCCGCTGCCTGTGGTACTGAACGTGCCGGATTAAAGAGCTTCTACTGTAGTGTGCATTTGTATGTAGAGGGGTAATGTCTGAGTTGATTAAAAAAAATAATGGTGGCAAAATGATGGTGACCCTCTCCACTTCAACATAGGCTTTATTTTATTGCGGTACAATAATCATAAAGAGGGTACAGGAGCCAAAAAGTTATTAAAATTGGAATTTCTGTGATATTGTTGGAGTTAGAAATTTTAAATTTGTTGTGGTGGTTACGTTTAAGATATCAACACCCTCTATGAAAGGCCTCTTGCTTCTTCGAAATTTAAAAGAGTGAAATAAACAGAGAACCTTCTAAATTGCGGTTTATTTGGAATTATTAATGCTAGAAACTTGAAAATATATAATAAAAATAGATTTCTTCCCCCGCTTCTCCACGCAATCTACAGACTTCATGCAATTTAAATTCAACACAACGGATTTCCAACCAGTTAGTTTAAAATATTTTCCTACACAATTTTTGTTTATTTCTTGCTAATGAATCTACATTTCCGAACATGTATGGAATTGGGAAAAGTGAAATAATCGAAAAGCAGCCATATAGGAATAACACTTTGAAAGTTACTTGGAAGGCTCAACACTAATATAAATGTTTTACACACAAAGTTATACAGGGTGTCCCAGAATTCATGGGCCAAACTGTAAGATTAGATAAAGTACACATAAAGAAGAAATTTTGGTACAGCAATGTGGGATCGGAAATAAAAAGTTTTGGCGAAAAATAAGATTTGAGGAGGAAATGAAAACAAGGGTTTTATTGAAGTAATAATTACTCGGCTGCCAAGAAGGGTTATGTGTTTCACGCGTATCTGGGTATGTGGATTTCTTTATACCCTCGAAACATCCCAACGGCTGGATGGATTTTAATGAATGAGGTCTCTATCGATTCGTCTTACCAGTCTGATAGTTATAGGCTGGGTTTTGTTTTTATCAATTCAAAATGGTGGTCGTAATTACAAAAGGGCGGTAGAGACGAAATTTTTTTTTTTACGCACCCTATTAAGTGGCATATCATTGGATAGGTCTATCAAAATGAAGACGATGTTTCATTGACAATTTTACAGCCAGAAGCTCCGTTTAAATATACACAACTTGGAAGTTGTGTAGGTAGAATCTCTAGCTTTACTGCAACTCTAACCATCATAGACATCTATAGACCTCATCAAAACATTGTTTATAAATAGGAACTAACAATTTAACAAAACTTAAAAGTCATCAATACAAGTAAATAAAAAAAAATAGGTAAGTGATATAAAAAATAGTTTCATACTGATGAGAAGTAATTAATCAGTTCGCTTTTTACGCAGTCGGGTTTTTTGATTTTTTAAATTTAATTTTTATTACAGTAAGTGCTCAAATTGGCCACTGGCAGTGTAAAGCAATTGATTGGCGTACCCTTTTGAAGGTTCCAGATGTCTCATCTTTGAGGCATCAGTTGACTCTGATGAGAAGTTTGTCTGACGAGAAGTTTACAATTTGGCCCATAAATTCTGGGATACCTTGTATATGTGTAAGTGTGTTTAACATAAATGTGTATCGAATAAAGCTCAAAGCCGCGTTGGCGGTCCAATGTATTCTCAACCACTCGAGCCCGCTGATCGATATCTTTCATTTAAGGAAAAGAGCTTTTAAATTTATCCAGTGGAATCTTCCAATAATAATAAAACATAAAAGGTAATATAAAACATAAAGGCGATATAAAAAATAGAATGGTCGAATAATTAACACTATGTGTAAAATACTAATTATACACGATAATAATAGCTTAATCTAGGAAGACATCCAAAATCTTAATCAAAAGTCCCACTCTGTTGCTTTTACTTTAACAAATGTCAAATTCTCAATTGAAAAAAAAAAAAAAGTCAAATTCTCAATTGAAAACAACAACAACAACAACAACAACAAAACAGTTGTCTGTTGAAAAAAAGCTCATTGATTTGTTTTTTATTACCAATGGGATTAAAGATTTTCTAACTGCATTCATAGGGATTATTTGCTGATACCTTTTTTTCATTCCTTTTTAATCAAATGTATTTCAACGATATACGAAGAGAAAATCTTAATCAAAAGTTCCACTCTGTTGCTTTTACTTTAACAAATGTCAAATTCTCAATTGAAAAAAAAAAGTCAAGTTCTCAATTCAAAACAACAACAACAACAAAAACAGTTGTCTGTTGAAAAAAAGCTCATTGATTTGTTTTTTATTACCAATGGGATTAAAGATTTTCTAACTGCATTCATAGGGATTATTTGCTGATACCTTTTTTTCATTCCTTTTTAATCAAATGTATTTCAACGATATACGAAGAGAAAATCTTAATCAAAAGTTCCACTCTGTTGCTTTTAGTTTAACAAATGTCAAATTCTCAATTGAAAAATAAAAGTCAAATTCTCAATTGAAAAAAAAAACAACAACAAAAAAAAAAACAGTTGTCTGTTGAAAAAAAGCTTATTGATTTGTTTTTTATTGCCAATGGGATTAAAGATTATCTAACTACATTCATAGAGATTATTTGCTGATACTTTTTTTTCATTCCTTTTTAATCAAATGTATTTCAACGCTATACGAAGAGACAATGTCAAAAGACATTTGAATAACTTCATTTATAAAACTTTATAAATATTAGTATTTAGATGAAAAGTTTTTGAAAACTGAAATTTTTTGTAAAAATATTTTTTTTAATTTTAAACTTGTTTATTTTTTTATATAACTCATGCCCGATATCATTACTTTTTTTCACTATTGTGGGCAGAAAAGGTTTCTTGTAAATTTATCTTCAGTATTTGTAAAATCATTACTCACAAAATTTATAATAAACTAGTGTAAAGGCTCGTCCTTGGACGGTGGGTAAAAATTGTGTTTTTCACTTAAAATTTGAAAAACTGATAAAAAATAATTGACAATATGGAAGCGTTTAGATGAGCAAAGTTCGGCTAGTTTATGTTCTAATAAACACACAATTAGCATTTACAATATTTCTGGGTAAACCAAGTTTTCCGGCTAATATACCATAACAAAATTAAGATTTCTTAATAAAACAAAAATTTAACAAATTTGCAATAAAAGTGCGTAATTAAAACAGTCGGCTGCAACTATTGAAATAGTACTATTTTTTATAACACTTTGAAATTGTATTTTTATCATTTACACTCCTCCTTTCCAAACTTTTTTTAATATGTATATTGATTAATAAGTAGGTGTCTCGGGTTGAACCCCATCCGAAAGAACGAAAGGGAAGCATTGTTAAAGTGTTCTTCACGCCTATTGGTGTTTTTCTTCTGTTTACCCGCGGCTGACGTCACGCAGCACACTGTAAAAGATAGTGGGAACGTTTACTATTCTAACAGGAACATTTCTGACTGTATCGGATATGTGAGAGATATTTCTATTTTCCGAAACAACCGGGAATGTTCCTGGGTGTTTCAGTTTACTTTCCCTGTAGCAGTGAAAGCGCCTGTACGCATGCGCTCCAAGTATTTCACCACTATTTCTCCTTACGCTGAAACCGTAAGCAATCGCCTAAAGTGAAAGTAAACTCGTATGTAAGAGATGGCGACGTAGGGAACTTTACCCTTTACCACGTGTATTTGAATTCGTTTTATTTTGAAAAAAAAAAAAAAATATTATAACATTTTTTTATATTTTGCGGGTATTTTTTATTGCGTTTTAAAATTATGCGAGAAATGTACCTTGGTTATTATCAGTGGACTTTTTCAGAGCTTTGGAAATTTAGTATTATTGAACACGGAACGATCGTAATTCTGGGTAAGTGTTTTTTTTTTATCATCTACAGTATTACTTTTACTTATTATTATTTATTTTTACTTACTTCTTTATTAGTTATCTTTGTTGCAATACACGAAAAGAAATTAATAACCTATTTATTTTTTAATATAACAGACTTTGTTTTGTCTGTTTTTTTATTATAATATATATACATGTGTACATGCAAATAAGATAATATAGTTAAATGCGGTATCGTATTCTCCTTTTCACAGCGTGTTCTTAACAAATTATTAAATGCGTTATAACTGAAAAGAAAATTTACGTATTATATTTTAATCAAACAAGCTGAAGGTTCATTGTCATTTTACTTCTTTATTATTGATTGCTTTTATGTAAAAAATACAGTATTGTGAGTAAAAATAAGCAGTAAACTATTCTTAGAATTATAGGATTTATTTTTATAAATCATTACAGTAAATAGAATTGATTCATTTGTTTTGCTCTTTCCTAAAAAGCTTTCCAAAATTCATTTTTTATATTCACCTTTTTTCTCCTCAAATTTTGATAGAAAAATAAAAAGAATCGTTTTAAGATCATTAACTTGTTTAGTACTCAGGTTCAGATATGTAAATTCCTCCCCCCCCCCCTCCCACACACACACACTTTTTTTTTTTTTTTTTGTTAATGCTTAAAATTAACCATTGCATTTTTTGCGATTTGAATTTTACTTTTTCATCTAAATGTTCTTGCTTGAAAAGAAAAATGTTTTCTTCTGATTTTGCAAGACAGAATTGTGAAAAAAAAAAAAAAAGATTTTATTGTTGTTATTTAACTTATGCACTTTACAGTAAACAAAATTGAAAATTTCTAGATTATTAACCATCAGCTTATTTTATGAAAATATAGTACACACAATTTCTTGCTTTAAGTTATAAGGCATTTTAATTTATTAATATTATGCTGTGATAAGCATAATACGATATTGAATCAACAATAACATAAATTGCAATCATACCTTATTTACATGCACTAATAATAATGTAATGTTATGCATTAAAATGTCTGTGCAACAAAGAAACGCTAATAAAGAACTAAAATAATAAGTAAAAATAATGCTGTAAATGATTAAAAAAATAAATAAAACGCTTTTCGAAAGAAATTATCATTCCATTTTCAATAATGATACAGTTCTGGAACTTTAATGTTACTTGTTAATCCGCATGGTTAAAAAAATATCACTGCAAGATGTTAAAACGCAATAAATTTTATCTAAATTATGAAAAAGGTATAATAATATTGATTTTTTTTTTCAGAATAAATCCAAGCAGATATATCAAAAAAAAAAAAAAAAAAAAAAAAAAAAAAAACTCAGAAAAAGATTATTCAGAAATGAACTTCCATATAAGACTCTTTCATAAAAATTCATTTAATAAAACTGGCTTCTTCACAAAATCCATTTTACTAATCTAAGCCCCTTTCACAAAATAGTCTTCAATAATTGAATGTTTAAATACTAGTGATCAATTCAACTTGAGTAAATAATTAAAATTCATATAAAAAAGCTCAAATAAATGTACTAAAACTACTTGCAGGTGCAATGCACATAATATAAAATTATTTAAAATATACAGTCAAACCTCGTTAACATGAACACGCTTAACATGAATTATTTTCACAGTCCCCTATAAAAATGAATACAAAGATTT
The DNA here is from genome assembly GCA_963932465.1 of Maratus speciosus. Lineage (NCBI taxonomy): Eukaryota > Metazoa > Arthropoda > Arachnida > Araneae > Salticidae > Maratus > Maratus speciosus. The sequence goes on along the minus strand of OZ010794.1, from coordinate 94,249,340 downwards.
GATACTGATAACATGAAGTGCGGTTAACATGAACAAAATTTTGATTCCCCTTGAGGTTCATGTTAACGAGGTTCGACTGTATTAGAAATATCTTAAAAATACATTAAAAATTTTAAGGTACTTTTGAGATTATCTCTAATGTATTTTAAGTGATTTTATATTATATGTATGCACCTGCAAGTAATTTTAGTACAGTTATTTCTGCTTTTTTATGTAAATTTTAAAATAATCCTCGTCTTCAGAAAGGTTCCATATATATTCAGAAACCTTTCCGATTCGCAATAAAAGGTTTCCTATACATTCAGAAACATTTCTTAGTCTTCAGAAAAATTTCATATGTATTCAGAAACCTATCCGATCAGCAATGAAAGGTTTCCGATATATTCAGAAACCTTTCATTGCGAATAGGAAATGTTCCGTATTATAAGCAAAATAGTTTTCTGCTCGAATCTGAAACCTTTCCGTTAGTATCGTGCAGCACAGGTCTCCGTTACTTTCGGAAACGTTTCTGAAATTTTTTTACAGTGCAGGGGTGAGACAGCTTCAAGTGATGTCATTTATGTCGTCTCCTTTAATCTTCATAGCTCCATGGTTTAATTTTTTTTTTCAATGAATCACAAAAGGAATGACTCTCTACTACAACTTCATATTTACGTTTTATCGTTTCACGCACGAAGTGCGCTACGTATGTTTTCTGAAATGGCTGCGTAAATCATTGAAATTTTGATATAGAAATTATTTTGAAAATTATTTTGAACAGAAAGGATTTCAGGAAGAAAAGATTTGTATTTAGGCAGATAAGTTTTCTCATATACATCTCAAATCAAAATTAAGCCTAACGTGGCTCCATCTTATTGGAGACTGGTATGATTGATGGGTTCGCCCTGGATGCGTTACACTGCCTTTTATCATATAGAGATTTAAAAGTAGAAAAAAAGAGGATTTATGAGGACAATTTTTACTTCGAGGACTATGTTTTCAAACTTTTCACAACACTGTAAAAAAAAATCTGTAGTTCTACAGATGTAAAGTTACATGCTTACTAAACTTTCATCTGTAACTGTACAAAAAAATCTGCAAATCTACAAAATTATTTTTTGTAAAGCTACAGAAATCTGTAACTGTACAAATGAATCTGCTAAAATTACAGTAATCTTACTAAAATTTTATCTGTAACCTGGGTTGCAGTTACATGAAAAGTTCTAGGCATCCCAGTTTCCTAAAAAATTTCTAGTAACCTTACAGATTTTTTGATTTTCGGCGCAAAAGTGCGTCTGTTACAGGAATTTTTGTTGTTGCCGTTACATAAAAAGTTTTAGGAATCCCAGTTTCCTTGAAAAACTTTAGTAACTTTACAGATTTTTTTTTTACAGTGAAGTAATTAATTATTCTGAGACTAATTATTAGAAAGATTAGCATAAAAACTCTCTACGAAATTTCATACACACATCTTGTAAGAAAGTTTAGGCATATCCTTTTAAACAAGAGAAATTACGATGAGAATTGTATATTTTAACATCAGTCATACGGAAATAATAGGACTCCCTCTTCACCTTGGGAACATACAAGGAAGGTCTCCTTACAGGGCATACTCAGAATATGTTGAAAAAAATGCTAGTTCAACTACTCATGTATGTAATAAGGGATCAGTCATATTTAGCGCCGGAATTTCAGTAGAAAGTCTGTAAAAAAATAAAATACCTTCGAATATTTGGCGCGAAAATGCGAAAGTGACACGCGATTTGGCGAGCAGGATTTTTCCTCGTCAAAAGCAAACGATTTTAATGCATCTGAAAGTTGTTTATTAATTGTTTTTTAGAATGCACGGTGTTTAATGATTCTAAACTTAATCAATGAAAGAGGTTATTACATATTTTTTATATTACATATATATGTTGCTTGTTGCTGTAGTTATTCAAATTTATCACTGTAAACATATTTTCTATGCTTTGCAAGTTGCAAATATCTATTTTAAGTTATAGTCAGCTTACATCTGATTGCCATAATACATTTCCATATCAAAGACAAAGTCGTTTCCATAGCAACAAAATCAAATCGACAGTGTTCTATCTGCCTTATTTTTGAGCTTGAAATAATTTAAACTAATTTAAATTTTGTTTTAAATCGTAAAATATGATATTTATACTTTATTATAAATACATATAAATATATATGATAAATTGTAGTTAAAACAAACTAAAAATGACGAAATTATAGTTAAAACAAATTAAAAGTGACAAAATAAACTTATTTAAATTAAACTTATATAAACAAATTCAACATAAAAAGTTTTTTCCTACATAAAAGCGTATTTTTTTTTCATCGCCAACCGGTGATAAATCGCCAAATAAACGAAAATTTCGTTATTTTTTTACGGGCGCTGTATCGGTGTTCCGCCAAAATTTTTTTTATAAACATATAAATCCATATGAGAAGAAAATTCTGTATTTTTTTTCCGATTTTTCTGAATATGCTCGTATGGAGACCTTCCTTGTTAGAACCTATCATGGGATATCATTGAATTCATGACGTAAGATAAGATTGAATAGAATGAAGAAAACTTTTATGAATATATTTTTCAATTTTGATTCCATTTTCATAAAATTTGAAAGGACTTGACACAATTCTGAAACGATTCTGCACATTAAATTTCTTGCCATTTGGTTGCATTCGGAAAACACACGTTTTTACTCTGTTCTATATGCGGACAGACGGACGGTCCAAAAGACGACTGTAGGTGCTACTTATTTATATAATTATGAACGCACATAAAAAAAAAATAGATATATATAAAAACTATAAACACCCATAAAAACTCTGTACGAACCTTCATACAGGTATCATGTGAGAAAGTTTACATATATCCTTTTAAACATAACAGATTATGAAATAAAATCTATTCTGAGATAAATGGACTTAAACTTTCAGTTACGGACAGAGCAGAACTGTCTACACACAAAAATTGAACTACAACACAAATATTGTTATATATGCCGATGTAGCTCATTGCAGAAACACACGGGTTTATTTGATTTATTTAACTTTAAAGTATTTTATTAGCAAGAAAATTAAAAAATACATTTTAAAGAAAATTTAGATTCCCAGAACCCTTAAAAACACAACACAACACAAGTTGTTGCTTGTGCTCTAGTATCAAGATCCCATACAACTGTGTGTCTTTGCGCAGCCATTTTCGGAAGCTACACCTGGCTGAGATGACCGGAGCAGGAGCTTTAGATTTGGGGGGGGGGGGGGGGGTCCTGTGCCGGGGTATTTCACCCGAAAGGAAAAGAAGGAGGAAGAGGAACCCTCTCCGGTTTTATCCAGGTTTCTCCCTCTCTCCAGGTGGGGAAAGCGTCTATTAATAGAGTATCGATTGATTTCGGCTTTTACAGATCTCCCATCTGTGCCGACAGACGTGAAGGGGATTTGACAGAGCACACCTGGACTCCGGTTTATATTGGAAGAAATTAGGAATGTTTCTTGGAGCGCATACTCCATACCTTATTGACAATAGTTTCGTTTTGTATACCATATTTAAATATATAAAATATTACACTGGTCGACACCAAAATCCTCTCTGTAAATACAAGTAAAAATTAAATTTAAAAAATCAAAAAACCCGACTGCGTAAAAAGCGAACTAATTAATTATTTCTCATCAATGTGAAACTATTTTTTATATTACTTACCTATTTTTTTATTTACTTGTATTGATGACTTTTAAGTTGTGTTTAATTGTTAGTTCCTATCTATAAACACTGTTTGGATGAGGCTTATAGATGCCTATGAAGGTTAGAGTTGCAGTAAAGCTAGAGATACACCTACACAACTTCTAGGTTGTGTAATATTTGGTTTGGTACCTTTATAGTACTAAAAAATCGTAATTTGATTTTGTACGTTTAAATGTTCTTGTTTTTTACTGCTTTAAACTTTCTATTTTACACCTTTTAGCAGTTAAATACCATATTTAGTAACTTTTTTTCCCCATAACTTATAGTACAGAGGGTTTCGCGCATTTTTGTAACAATTTTGTCTTTTTCTTTGATTTAAATTTAAATGAAAAAACAAACGAATATGGCATCTATTCGGAAAAAGGTTTAATGATCGCCTGCATCATTAAAAATATTCTCTGGTTTAAAATATCGCTGAAAAAAAAAAAAAAAACAATGGATCCAAGGCTTTGTATTTGCGCTTTCCGTAGAGACTCTTATACAATTATTGAAAAAAGGTGTGTAAAACATGGTTTTAAGTATTTCTACGTTTAAAATAAGTGTATGTATGTATACTAATGTATAAGTGTATACTAACATTTATATAAATGTATACTAACATTTTAAAATAGTAACATTTGTGTAAAGTATACCAACTTACCTTTCTAAAAAATCTATTTTTGAACTATTTTAATTTTAAGTATTAAAAGATCTTCTTAAAACAGCATCTAAAACTTTTAAATGTGCTAGGTCTTTAGAACGATCTGAGTCTTTCTTCGTCAGTCGCAAGAAGACGTTCTTCTACCATAAAAGCAGGAGCAAGACTTAAATAAGAGATAAGGGAAGGGAAACAAGCTGAATAAAGAGCCATTAGGATATTAGAACTCAACAGCCAATAGGAAAGCAGAAGACAACAGCCAATCACAGAAGAGTATAATCAAAACAAAATAACACAGAGTAGATGGGAAATAAGGAAACAAATTGGGAAAAAAGTACATGAAAATAAAATTAAAAATAAATTATAATAAAGGGAAAACACACACATATTTAAAAATGTGGAAACACATGAAATTTAAAAATAAATAAATGAATAAAATATAAAAACAGACTAATATTAATTAATACAAAAAATAAATTATATGGTAGTACTGAAAAGGTTTTCCAAGCTGCAGAGAGCATTGTGAAATCCGATTTATCATTAACAATAACTTCACGATTAAGATAAATAGCTAAATTTTCAAGAAAGTTCAATTCAGAGATACTGTTGGCATTGAAGATAATTTGAGGATTTTGAAAATTAAAACTATGGCCGGAATCCCAAGAGTGCTTGGCAATAGAGGATTTAGAAATTTCTTGATCAATTACATAACGAGAGTGTTCTTTTAAACGCATTTCAAGATTTCTTTTAGATTGACCAATATAAGATAAATCACAGCCGTTACAAAGGAACATTATAAATTCTACATTTACGAAGATCAGGAACAGGAGATTTAATGGAAAAGAATTTGAATTTATTGAAAGGTTTAAAGATAATGTTAAAATGGAAACGTCCTAAAACTTTAGCTAATTTGAAACATAAAGGTGGATAAAAGTGGAGGGCAACCACATTATCAGGTTTGCTTTTGGCAGATTTGGAATATGTAGATTTTTTAGACGGTCTATTGAATTTCTTCACAGCATTATTGATAACAGAAGGATTGAAACCTCTTTTGACAGCAAGAGTTTTTAAGTAATTAACTTATTTTCTTTTATTTTAATTTTACAAAATTTACGAAGTTTATTTTAGCTATAACGATGGAAACGGTTCAAATGATGAATAAACTTTTGCCATGAAAAATTAATTTAAATTTCCATTTGTTGGGAATTTTTTCAGAAGAAAAATAATTTATATTAACTGCTGTCTTGGGAGATAGCAGCAATTAAATAAAATTTTCTTTTAAATACCACTATGTAAGAAACTTTTGGTTAAGTTGCAGATATACAACGCGGTGATACAAAGGGTTAAATTAAAATTTTGTCACCTTTGTTTAAATTCAAAATGAAACATCTGCGTAAATCCCGTAAAATGAAATTCTGTTTCTAGATAAACTCCGTTGTTCAACGTTTGTGATTGAAAATATGTTTCGATGTCTCGTAATCTTCAATCTTAATCCTTGCCTTTTCACATCTTAGAGTGTGCAGAGATGAATTCTCAAAATTTCATTTCACCTCCAATAACCTTTTGAACTGCACATTGTTATAACTATTGAATGATTTTTTAAATTTTCGATTATTTATTCTTCATGATTATAAACTAAAACAAGTATATACAGGGTTTCCACATGAAACTTCCCTGATTTCAAATGTTAATTTGTACCGAAACTATGAATCCTAGACATTTGGAGGTTTGCGGTATCATGAGTAGCAACACAAGTTTATTTTGCTGCAACTTTTTCCACCGAAGCATTTAATTTTTGTTGTATGTATTTTTGACATGTTACGATGACAAGTTTATTTTGCTGCAAACATTTATTTGTCTGAAAAAGTTAAGTTGTTGTCTATGTCGTTGCCTCAGAGGCCTCTGTAGGACATCTAGTAATAATCGAAAATGAGAAGTCTGACTTACTGCTATGAGAAACTGTGCATCTAGTGGAACATCTTATGAAACACAAAGTTATATTTAATACTATATGTCAGATTTATTTTATAAAAATTCTCTACTGTTCCACTAGATGCATACGCAGTTTTTCATTTTTTACCCGACTGCCAAGAAGGGTTATGTATTTCACGCGTATCTGGGTATGTGGATATCTTTATAACCTTGAAACATCCCAACGGCTGGATGGATTTTAATGAATAAGGTCTCGATCGATTCGTCCTAACCGTGCGACAGTTATAGGCTAGGTTTTGTTTTTATAAATTCAAAATGGCGGTCTTAAAATGCAAAATGGCGCTAGAGATGAAAACAATTTAATATGCACCCTATTGAGTAGCACATCATTGGATAGGTCTTTCAAAATGAAGACGATGTTTCATTGACTATTTTACAGTCAGAAGCTCCGTTTAAATATTCCACAACCAGGAAGTTGTGTAGGTAGGACCTCTAGCTTTACTGCAACTCTAACCTTCGTAGACATCTAATAGGCCTCATCAAAACAGTGTTTATAGATAGGAACTAATAATTAAACGCAACTTAAAAGTCATCCATACTAGTAATTAAAAAAAGTAGGTAAGTAATATAAGAAATAGTTTCACATGGATGAGAAATAATTAATTAGTTTGCTTTTTACGCAGTAAGAATTTTTTATTTTTTAAATTTAATTATAACATCTGAGATATAGTATTAAACGTAACTTTGTGTTCCACTTGATGCAAACACAGTTTCTCATACCAGTAAGTTCAGAAATCTCATTTTTTATTATTACTAGATGTCCTACTGTTGCGTCTCAGGTGACGATGTATGCACTTCGAAATGGCTCCGTTCGTAGCGCTCGGAATGCCAAGTCGATATTCAGTTTCAATCCACGTGTTACGCAGCATGTTATGCGTGACGAAATCGATGGTTTTTGCAGTTTTATGGTGGAGATTACAAGCATTATGTAGAAATTTTGCACCAAAATAAACTTGTTGTATTACTATTTATGATACCGCAAACCGTAAATCTCTAGGACTCATAGTTTCCGCAAAATTAACATTTGAAATCAGGGGACACCCTTTATTTGCAAAAGGAGGCAAATAACCAATTTCAAATGGAGTTTTTAATACTTTCCAAAATATCTAAAAAGGGTTTTAATTTATATAATAATAAATTTTCACATATTGCATCATCATTTAAGGATATATTTTACTATCTCAATATTCCTCATTGCTTTTTAAATTTCCACATTTATTTACATAATACAAGGCTAAATTTTACTATCTCAAATATTCCTCATCTTTTTAAATGTTATTTATATTCTCATTTTTTTATATTACAATTTTTTGTCTTTAAAACGTTAATTTAATCAATTGCCCTTTTATTTATTTTTATATAATTCCTTATTTCTTTCTTTATTTATTTGTATTAATTTATTTCTTTTCTTTATTTTATTTTGTATTCACTCAGTACTTATTAAGTTTATTCCTACTTTTTCATTCTAGTTTAACTAAAACTTAATCTAAGTCTTTTCTTGATTTCTTCAATCATTTTCATTCATTTTATTTATTATTATTTTTTTTTTGGGGGGGGGGGGGGGGGCTTAAGATGGCAGCTCTAAACATTATTGTTATTAATCCAGTTCCAATTTACATTTTTCCTTTCTCACACTAGATGGCAGCACAGTTATGGGTTTCATTGAGATGCTCAATTGTAGATCACATGTTAAAAAAGTCTTAACATTGTTTTCCATGCTGATATGCAGTAGTTTTGTTTCTTAGTATGTTATTCAGGTATTGTGCTCTAATAATTTTTAATATCCTGTATGAGGTGTATCTTTCTTTGGATCTCTTAGCTTTTTATTATCTATTTTCTGTAATGTTTGCGTTATAAGGAGCTAAATTTTGTCATTTTAGGCTTAATGCCGACAAAATTGGATGAAATAACGCATCTTCTATGAATGAACTCACAAGCTCCTCTGATGATTCTGTGAGTCCTTCCTAGTTTCTTATTTTACATACTGGTGTCATATGTTCATTTCTAAATCATCTTTAGAACTTTATCAATTTCTTCATATATTTGTGATTTCAAATTTATTATATATATATATATTTATTTATTTATTTATATATATATATATATGAATTATATCATATACAAATGTTATATGCGCCTAATGATTTATGCATGCATGCGAAAAGATAATCCCTCTATTCTAAAAAAAAAAAAAGTAACTAACGCTGTCACCGAAACTGTTTTTGAATTTTTTGTGACAGGAGGTCTTTCTTCGTTAATATTAAGAAAACTACTGCATACAAAAATATGAATATCGGTCTTTTATAGACAAATATTTGGTAAACACGATGATGCAGACAGTTTTCAAATTAAAGAATTATTTAAAAAGATATTTAATGTTAAAGTTCGTCAAAATCGTTCTATTAAAAAAGTTTCATAGGAGCAAAAACTATACAAAGGAATTTAATCATTTTTAGATCATTTTATATATTAGAGGTTCGCAGTGTGCAGACTGCATTCATTTTCATAAGTTGATTCATTTTTTGAGGATTTATTCCCATTTTATATTCAAAATTTCAGCATTTCGAGAAATATTTTTTGCATCTTTTAGGAAAGGGTATTATTTTAAACTGACGCCAATTTTTAAAGCAGCAGAAAGAGCAATATTTCTTTCAAATTAAAAATTTATTTATACGTGACTATTATAAACAGAAAAAAAACTTTCAAATTAGAATTAAATGATTAAGTTTTAAAAGCAGGAAAATATGATAAATTAAGCCATAAAAACTATATTTACAAGAGAATTTTAAAAGAGAAAGAAAATTGTAAAATAATAAATTCAGTAATATGCGTTAAAAGTCGTAAATGGAGGAAATTACGTCATATTTAAACTGGCCAAACAATAATAATGCCAAAAAGTTTAAATTTAAAAATATATTTGCGCGAGACATTTATTTCATATTTTGAGACAATCATTTAAACTATTGTTGTCAAATTCTAAGACAGCACAAATAATATTTCCTTTCTAACAACAAAAGTATTTTCACGTGAATATTAAAAAGAAAACGAAAGCTTTGGTGAAAATTACGTCAGATTTAAAACGATACATTCAAAATGTCTTATTTAAAAGAACTTTCTTATAACGTTGTAAAAAAATACCGGGAGACAAAGACTCTGTTAATTTGCTTTATATTGGCTTATTTTCAGATCTTTCACCGATCTGATTCAATCAAACACGAAAACAAGGCCGTTAACAGGGATATCACCACTGTGTTTTTAATTATAATTCATCCTTTTTTTAAAGCCGATCAAATTGGCGTGCCTTTAGAGTTTGCGGTGCCTGAACGAGGGTTGGCGAGCATAGCTCATAGGGGCAGAACCCCCTAGCATGTTAAAAAGTACTATCAACGTCATTCACAAACAATAAATTATATTGTGAGCTGAGAAATTATAGAAGTAATCAAACATATACGTAAAATTTTTACGATTTATCGATATCTGTCTTTGTTCAAAAGTAAAAAAATCTCTAGTATATCCGAAGTATAATGATAAACTTCCATCTGCGTAAATCCCGTAAAATGAAATTCTGTATCTCTATAAACTCAGTTCTTCAATGTTTTCGATGTCTTGTCACCTCCAATCTTAATCCTTCCCTCTTCACATCTTTCGGTGTACAGAGATGAATTCTGAAAATTTCATTTCGTCTCCGTTAATCTTTGGAAATGTACATTGTTATAACTATTGAATGACTTTATAAAATTTCTATTATTTACTCTTCAGGATTATCAATAAAACAAGTACATATTTGCAAAACTAAATAAATAACCAATTTCCAATGGAGTTTTTAAGGCTGCTCTGAAATCCAAAAGGGCAACTTTATGTCATAAGTTTTATTTATTTATTTATTTTTTGGAAATGCATGAAACTAGTAGGTGTTGTTGTTTAGAAACTATGTAATCGGACTGTTTTTTTCCGTTTTTTTTTGGAAACGCAATAGATCTTTCAGAAAATAGTGTCAAAGTGGGCGTTTTTAACCGAATTTTCGCGCGAAAGAAGAATAACCAGTCAGCGAAGGGCGAAAAAGGTGTTTGTCATGTGATTAAAATCGCTTATAACTCAATAGGTACTTGATAGATCAAAAAATGCAAAACACAGTTCAATTCCAAATCGCTCTCATTGTCAGGCCTTCCAATTTTATATCGTTCCGTTAAAAAATGAATTTGTAAATGGGTCAAAACGTTTTGCGCTTGTTGAGCAGAGCAGTTGAGAACAGCCTTAATACTTTACATAATAGCTAAAAAAGAGTTAATTTTTTTATATACAGGGTATCCAATTACTAATTTATAAATCGTTAGTCATAGAGATATAGTTCCAACAGCAAAAATGTTTTAAATGGAGGTAAAAAATTGTTTTAAAAGTCGTTTAAAATGTTAGGAATTTTAAATTTTTATACGGTCCCCTGGTCATATCTGTGTTATTTAGAAAAAAAATTCCTATTATTCTAACAAGTAAAAAAAAAAAAAAAAAAAAGTCACATTCTTTAACACTAAAATGGACCGAGTTGTGAAACTTACGCCAATTTTCTACATTGGAACACAGATGAGTTGGGTCATGGATTGTACACAAAGTGCTTAACGTATTAGAAGGATTTATTTTGCATGCACATTTCTGAATGCAGCCGAAGGGAGTCCCTTTCACCGAGTTTTAAGATAAATTTAATTTGTAATAATTAAGTTTTAGATTAGATAATCTAATAGCATTTTAAAATATGTATCATTTTGTAAAGAATTGCGACTGTTGCTTTTCATCATTTCATTTAACAAAAATTCATCATTTTTTAACAAGTATATACTTATATTTTTAGTACAAGTTGTACATTTATTTTTAATATGTCAGAATGAAAATAGATTTCAAATTTAAATCGTAACGTTAATTTTACTTTCAACTAATGTATTTATTTTCACCTGACGATTTTTTTTTATATGTCCAGCAAATTTGCGAATGGCCCCTGTTTTGCTTCAAAAAAAGAGGCTTCCACTTTAAACATCTATTACTCTGTCAGTTTTAATCGTAAAAGACCTTTATTATTATTATTATTTTTTTTTTTTTTGTCTTACTTCTGAGTGCAATGGGATATTTTTACCAAATATAGCTTATACTAAATAGAACTTATAGAAGGCAAGGGAACCGTATCAAAAATTAAATTTCGTAATTTTTTAAGAAATGTTTTTATTGACCCAAATCGCTTTTAAAATACTTCTTTACCCAATTTAAAACATTTTTGTAACTGAAAAATTAACTTAGGAATTAGTCATTGAACACCGTTAAAAGTGGACATGCACCTTGTATAGGAATTATATCATATAAAAAATGATTTATGTGTCTAATGATTTATGCATGCATGCGACAAAGATAGTATGTTAAAAATCACTATAACCATCATTCATAAACCATAAAATACATTATGAACTAAAATATTATCGAAGTAATTAAACATATACGTAAAATTTTCAATATTTATTGATATCTGTCTTTGTCCAAAATTTAAAAAAATTACAATGATATCCGAAGTTTGTGAAAAAATGTGTGATGCTAAGACAGATATTATGTTATAAATTTCACTTGCTACATGAAATGTAAGTAAATTAATAAATGAGTAATAGAAATAGCTATATAAATGAGTAAATTTTACAGAGTAACTTATTTGAAAAGATAAATAGAATAAGCAATTAAATTTAAAAAATAAAAAAAACCGACTGCGTAAGAAGCGAACTAATTAATTATTTCTCATCAATGTGGAACTATTTTTTTTTCAATTCCTGCTATTGGCTCACACTCTCGCTATATATATCTTGTTCAAATTTTCAATCGTTAATAAAATACTTATTATTCTTCCAATCAAGCTTAAATATTATTTTTTAAACTTGTAGTGGATGACACTTGTGTTAATCCAGTTTTTCTCAAATATTAATTCATTAATTTAATTATACTAATTAATTTTCAATAATCGAGAGAGCCCTGTTCTTGATCAAGGCATTTTAAGCGCCACTCAAGAGGAAAGAAGAATGGGAGAAAAAAATCTCTTATTGACCTAAGTAGGAATTGACTTAAAATATTTTTTTATATTACTTGTTTATATTACTTACCTATTTTTTTCATTTACTTGTATTGATGACTTTTAAGTTGTGTTTAATCGTTAATTCCTATCTATAAACAGTGTTTCGATTAAATCTATAGATGTCTGTGATGGTTAGAGTTGCAGTAAAGCTAGAGATCCTACCTACACAACTTCCAGGTTGTATAATATTTTAACGGAGCTTCTGACTGTAAAATTGTCAATAAAACATGGTCTTCATTTTCAAAGACCTATCCAATGATATGCCACTCAATAAGGCGCGTAATTTTTTTTTCGTCGCTACCACGATTTTGTATTTTACGGCCGCCATTTTGAATTTATAAAAACAAAGCCTAGCCTATAACCATCGGGCCGTTAAGACAAATTGATAGAGACCTCATTCATTATAATCCATCCAGCAGTTGGGATGTTTCGAGGGTATAAAGAAATCCATGTACACAGATACGCGTGAAACACATAACCCTACTTTTCAGTCGGGAAAAAAATGTGAGAATAGAAAATTTAAAGAATTGTTATTTTATATAAAATGTGTTTTTCTTTAAAAAAGTATGTACATGGTTAGTACAATGATTAAAAATTAGTGCTTAGAACGATCTAAAAGAATTTTTTTCTATACTTATTTTCTTAAAATTCATCAATTAAAACAATCAATCAGCAAAAATCATTTTGATTTGAAAATTAGAGAGCAGCCCTGTGGGTAAACTTTTAGAAGCCGCCCTGGTACATCTCAAACCCTAGAGCTCCAGTTATCTTAGCTCAATGGTTAATTTATCATTTTGCTGTTTTATCACAAAATGTTACAAGTCGTTTATTTATGCATAGTTCTAGCAGCAATGAAATTTATAATCTCGTATTATTAAAAAAAAGCGAGATGTCGTATTATAAAAAGTTTAATTTAACAAAAATTAATAAACCTTAAGGAAGAAACTTTACGCTTTTAAATTAGCTTGAAATTAAATTCCTGATTATATTTTAATTTTTTTTGTCTTTTCAATTCTGAATTTATTATCGGGAAACAATATAACTAAAAATGGAAAACACACTTCTGATTTGTTATTTTGTTTGAAGTAGTTTTAAATATAAAAGTTTTTTTTTAGTGATTTCATATTATTCATTTTTCTTCAAAGTAATTTCAAAGAACTAAAATGAAAAATTATTTCTAATTCAGAATTGTTTGTCATTTAAGAGATTTGCGAATCAACTTTACAATAAAAAAGTTTCGAAAAAGTTTTTTTTTTTAAATTTTCATATATAGTTATAGTTTTTCTCGGAAACTAATGCTGTTATCCTTTTAATAGTTTTCCCCCAATTACTCGAGAAACACTTTTTTAACACTAATCAATTGATTAGGCCATAAACTTTTTATCTCTGTTAATAAAAATAAGCACAAATTAATAAATTCAGTAGTTGTAAAAATTGCGATTGCTGTTTTGAATTTATATAACAGATTAATATATATATATACATATTTATACAAAAGGCTCGTATTTTTTTACAACATATCACGTGAAAGAAACTTAAGTGGTTACACGAAATTTTATACTTTAGGCCACTTACTTATAATTGCTTAAAAAATAGTTCAACTTTGGGATTATTTATTTATTTTTGGAGGCAGTAGATAAGATTTATGAACATTGTGTGTTTGCATAAATGCTTATTAATCTTTTAACAATTGATTCATATATTTTTATACAGGGCGTCCCATGATTATTGGGACAAACTTTAAGGGGAGGTAGGGGACATCACAAGGATTCGGATTTGCACAGGAACCCATGATTGGAAACGCTTTCCTGGTGCAGTCGTGACACCATAAAACGCAAGAAAGCAAGGACACGAACAGGGAGAGAAAATTGTTTATTATTCTTAGTGCTTCAGAAATGCCGGGACAATGTTATAAAGGGCTGAGGAACTTGATGCACGCATCGTGGCAGCTGCTGGGGAAGTCCGGGACACTCCCAGTATTTTTGAGAACATTGGATCTTCCATGCGCCGGAGATGCGCTTCCATGCATCAGAGCCCGGGGTCGTAATTTCTAACACCTACTTTGATGACGATCGTTGTCTCTTTAATGCTCTTTTTTCTTAGTTTTTAGCTCTACTAAGGATAATAAACATGTTTTCTTCTCTTATTAGTGCCCTGTCTTTCTTGTGTTTTGTGTCGTCACTACCGCGCCAGGAAAGCATTTCCAACCATGAGCTGCTATGCAAATATGAATCCTTGTGATGTCCCATACCTCCCCTTACAGTTTGTCTCAATAATTCTGGCACACACTTACAAATAAATAAAAAAATAAAATCAAGGTGTCGTCAAATTTGGCGGCCTGAATAATTTCAGGTTTGGAAAACACGGCCGATCTGCGTAAGTTTCATCTTATTCAAAACATGGTTTGAAATTGGAAATTCATTTCTTTATATTAGTAAAACATAATTTATTAATGAATAAACCTAAAATACAGTGATTTTCTTAATCTTTATAAGGTAGTCATTATTCATTCTGCAAACTATTAAAATCAGTCTACAAATTATTATAGCGTTGAATAGTTCTTAGTGTGAGTGTTAACACTTTAAAATAAGTATATAAAAATTATCATCTTTTGAGCAATTTTTATTATATAACTTAGAAGTGACAGGATGACATGATGTGCAACAGAAACATAAATAATTTTTTTCACTGTTTTTCTAGTCGATGATGAAAAAAAAAAAAAAAAAAAAGATTCAAATGTAATGTTTTCCGAAGGAAAAAAAAAATATATATATATGCATTGAAGGGTTAACCCCTTGTGGGGCGTTGGGAAGCATTACATTCTCCTCAGTTTTCATCAATATTTGAACCAGAATAATTTATTTAAATATTACTTTTATAACTTTGGTGAAATAAAGTTGTAAAATTACATTTCCTTATTTTTAAATAAAAAAATTTCGAAAATTTCGGTGTGAATTCAACATTATAGAAAAAATTAATTACCCCTAAAAGGGTTGAGAAAAAGATCCAGATAAATACATTCTAAAAGTGAAGAAGAAAATAAAGAAATTAAAAGAAAAGGAAAAAAAATAAAAGAATAAAAAGAATAAAAATAAATAAAAATAAATAAATTAAAGAACAAAAATAAAATTAAAGAAGAAAATTAAAAAAATAAAATAAAAATAAAATAAATGAAGAAAATAACGAAACTGAAAATTAAACTGTTATCTTAACTCATAAGAATAAATAAATAGATTTTAAGAAGAGTGACTAGAGAAACAAATAATTTTAAGAAAATGTGCAATTAGCAAAACGTTAATCAATTAAAAGGAAAGTTTAAAAATAATTACACACACCCACACATTTAAAAATTTTGTCTTATGCTAATTTGACTTACGGTGCATATTTCAACATCAATTATCTTTAAAAAGATAAATGAGAGCTACGCATGTCTCGTTAGGAGGTAACCGATATCAGACATGTTGGACGTGAAGAGATTTCAGCGCTGTAAAGCCTTCTGTAAATACTCCTGTCTCTATTATTATTATTATAGATGAGTTTATAAATCGGGCGTGAAAATTACTTTTAGAAGTGTTTATCACCAGAAGGAAAATGAAGATCAACCACTGAAGCGTTAAGTGAATTTCCGGAGCCTCTGTTTTCTCTCATGACAGACTATCCAGCCGTTGAATCCATCACAAGTGGGTAGGCTGAAGCGACGGCCATCTTGTTTCCCACTTTGCACAATGGTTCACGATGAGTAGGAAGTAGAGTCGTACAAATCGTATATACTTGTGTATAAGTCGAAGAATTTTAGACAAAATTTGCAAGTTGAAAATAAGGGGGGGGGGGGGGTCGACTTATGCACGAGGAAGTAAAAAAAAAAAAAAAGTGCAATTTAACAAATTATAACGACCATTTTGAAAATGATTTTTTCAAAGACTAAAATTTAAGACATAAAAAATCGCACGGAGTTGATCATACATTACGTACGCCATGGATTACATTTTTCGGTACTGTAAATTTTTAAACGTCTACGGAGCTGGTCATACATTACGTACGCCATGGATTAAACATTAATATTCCTGGACCCATTTTAAATGAAATTTCATTTTTAAACTTCTAAACATCCCACAATATTACTTTTTATACCGTCGTATAGAGAAAAAAAATGTACTTTTAAATGCAATTTGTTTGAAAGCTGTATCTCAATTTGTTTCTGAGGTTTTTTTTTTTAGTTTTTATTACTTTTTTGTCTTAGTGGCAACAGAAGTATCCATCTCTGTTGAAAGTAAAGGGAAAATACAGATTACTGTATAGATCCATCAGAAAACGAATAAAATGCGGATTCAACCAATAAAACGCTTCAGATATGTTTTTGATTTCCTACCTTGACGGAGGACAATAACCATTTTTCCAAATGGTTAAAAAAAAAAAAAAAAACAGGTTAGAACACAAAATTTGAAGGTTTAGAAAATAGAAAATTGAAGAAGTACGTTATTAAAAATATAAGGTAAGTAGAATATAAACAAAATGATTAGAAAAAGCTGTATTTTTTATGAATAGGATAACAATTATGATGTAAATAAATTTAAAAATTTTAATTATGATACAGATATGTAGAATATAGATACATTTAATTGCTTTGTCACGTTTAAATTAGTTTTACAGTGCGTTTTTCAACGCTGATTATCTTTAAAAAGACAAAAGAGTGTTACGCGTGTCTCATTTGAAGGTAGCCGATTTCCGGCGTTTTGGACGTGAAGCGATTTCAGCTCTGTAAAGCCCTTTGTAAAAACACCTGTCTCTATTATTATTATTATAGATGAGTTTATAAATCGGGCCTAAAAATTAATTTTAGAAGCGTTTATCACCAGAAGGAAAATTAAGATCAACCTCTGAAGGGTGAAGGGAATTTCCAGAGCCTCTGTTTTCTCTCCTGACAGAGTATCCAGCCGTTGAATATATCACAAGTGGGTAGGCTGAAGCGACGGCCATCTTGTTTCCCACATTCACGAAGAGTAGGAAGTAGAGTCGTAGATAGGTTGTATTGTACACTACCTGAATCCGAAAAGTCATCTTTAAGTTCCTTCAAAACGCAACCCGAAGCCGACAAAAAAATTCTTTCTCAACGCGAAACCCTATCCGAGACCGATACACTTCGCTTCAAAACAAAATTTTCAAACCTGAATCCGACCCGAACCCGAAGTGAATAAGAAAATCATATTTTAACAAATTTATAAAAAAAGTAATCTATACGTACATCTCTTATTTTAATTTAATTTTTTTTTTTTTGTATAAAAACAAAAATATATACACATATTGTTATTCAAACATATAGTTTTTTTCATTGAAAAATATTCGTGAATTTATTTTGAAAAAACAGATTAAACACACCTTCAATGAAAAAGAAAAAATAGCCTCAAACCGACCCAACTCGAGCGGCGGATCGGGTTCGGGTAACCGACGCAGGACTATTGTAAAAATGAACGTCCTGCAAAAAATTAAGCCAAAAATCGAACGAAGGTTTTAAATTTTCATTCGAAAAATTGTTTATAGTGTACAGTTTTACTTGCTATAAGTTCGTACATAGCGAAAATATCATCCATATAAGTGAAGGAATTACTTTTCGAAGTGTTTATCATCAAAGAAGTGTAGGAAAATTAAATACTTCTCCATTAGTCCATCGACCACTTTCCCTAAAATAATATATTAAATTAAAAAAATCAAAAAACCAGACTGCGTAAAAAGCGAACTAAATAATTATTTCTCATCAATATGAAACTATTTTTCATATTACTTACCTTTTTTTATTATTATTTACTTGTATTGGTGACTTTTAAGTTTGTGTTTAATTATTAGTTCCTATCTACAAACACTCTTTTGATGAAGCCTATAGATGTGTATTATGAAGGTTAGAGTTACAGTAAAGGTAGCGATCCAAAGTACACAACTTCCAGGTTGCGTGATATTTAAACGGAGCTTCTGACTGCAAAATGGTCAATGAAACATCGTCTTCATTTTGAAAGACCTATCCAGTGATATGCCACTTAATAAGGTGCGTAAATTTTTTTTATCTTCTCTACCACCATTTTTTATTTTACGGCCGCCATTTTGAGTTTATAAAAACAAAACCTATCCTATAACCATCGGAAGATTAAGACGAATCGATAGAGACCTCATTCCTAAAAATCCAACCAGCCGTTGGGATGTTTCGAGGGTATAAAGAAATCCACATACACAGATACGCGTGAAACACATAACCCTTCTTTTCAGTCGGGTAAAAAGAACTATCATCAAGCTGTAACGCCCAATCAACAAACAGAAGGATGCTGTCATTGGTATCTCAAAAAATACAAGAAATTTGGAAAAGTTCCACTCACTAAAGTGTCAACTATGAGAAAATTTAAACAATAAAATTTACAATACATTAATGAAAACAGAAAAAAAGCAGAAAAATGCAATTTAACAAATTACAACGACCATTTGTAAAATGATTTTTTCAAAGACTAAAATTTAAAACATAAAAAATCGCACGGAGTTGATCATACGTACGCCATGCGTACGTGATGATTACGTACGCCATGGATTACATTTTTCGGTACTGTAAATTTTTAAACTTCTACGGAGCTGGTCATTCATTACGTACGCCATGGGTTAAACATTAATATTCCTGGACCCATTTTAAATGAAATTTCATTCTTAAACTTCTAAACATCCCACAATGTTACTTTTTACACCGTCGTGTAGAGAAAAAAATGTACTTTTAAATGCAATTTGTTTGAAAGCTGTATCTCAATTTGTTTCCGAGTTATTATTATTATTATTTTTTTTTTGTAGTTTTTATTACTTTTTTGTCATAGTGGCAACAGAAGTACTCTGTTGAAAGTAAAGAGAAAATACAGATTACTGTATAGACCCATCACAAAACGAATAAAATGCGGATTCAACTAATAAAACGCTTCAGATATGTTTTTGATTTCCTACCGTGACAGAGGACAATAACCATTTTTCCAAATGGTTAAAAATTGGACATTTATTAATTTGCATTTTTTTCTGCTTTTTGGATACATGCTTGCGAAAACTGACGTAATGTAACTAAGCTCGCAACATTTTTTTTTTTAATCCTTTTCCTCTTTTAATATCATGACGTTACCAATTAATAACGTAATCGCCATTTTAAATAACGAAATAACAAATAAATCAATAACACATCCTTAATAATGCAGATAAATCTGGAATTAAAAATCCCTTGATGACATAAACAAGAAACAAAAAAAAAAAAAAATCACACGTCAAGCATAGATTTTGAAACACTGTCCAACACATTCAGAATAATGTAACAAAACTGCACTCTTTAACCCTTAAATGCCGGGTGTTGCTTTTCGGCAACATACCCAATTTAGGCTCTAAAGTACTATTAGAATAATATTGAAGCTAAAATGCCTAGTGTTGCCAATAAAATACGTTCTGCAAATATTATTAAATCGATTTTCAACATGTAGATGGCAACACTTGTGCTGTTTAAGGATAAAGATAGGTTTATTTTTTTTCAATTGTTGCTACTTGTTCTTTTTGTTTTGTTTGGAAGCTTGCGAAATACCCTATTTTTTTCTGCAGTGAGCAAGTAATTTTTTTTTCTTATTATAGTTCCTAAAATTCTTGTGTGTTTAATATTATAGAATTTTATGAAGGAAAATTATTTTTTCAATTAAACACCAGTATTGCCGATTAGTAACAAACTGTTTTTAGCCGTAAACCATACTTAAAACAAAATATGAATTTTAAAGTATTTTTCCCATGATTTATTTAAAAAATGAAAGTCGAAAAACATTATTACAATGATTTTTGAAAAATCAGGCATTTAAGGGTTAATAATTTAAAATATTATAATTCAATCCTATGGAAACGCATAACACATTTGAAAACCCAATTTCAGCTGTTGCCACTTGCAACCAAAAAATTATCCGACTTATTTCAGCTGCTCTGTATAGGATATATAGATTTGTATCTATTAACTACAGGCATGCCAAAATTGAGTTCAGTTAAGAAATTCATATACGTCAGTTGAAAATTCCCCTTTAGCCCTTTCCGCTCATACAGAGTGTGGTATGTGAATTCTTTTGTGAAGCCCTGTATAGGAGGTATAGAATTTATATACAATGAGTCGCATATGCAGAAAATGAGTTCAATTTAAAAGCGCACATACCGAATTTTAAAATGCACTTCCAGCAATTATTCCCCAAGGAACCTGTAACCGATTTCTTTGTGTGAGTTTTGTCAATGAACGAGAAATGCTATGAATGCTTTATTCCAGGGATGGCGAACCTATGGCACGCGTGCGTAAAAAAACTTCTCTGGCACGCGAGAAAAGTTAGATATATTCAGTTTATGGAGAATTATCTATTTTACGTTTTATTACAAAAAGTATAGTTGTGTAACAGGCATGTAATTTTCTTTAAAATAATTCGTTACTTTTGAATGAATTAATTTATTATAGATCTCAGTGAAAGTTGCCCTGTAGCGTTATTTTCACGCCAAACCATTCAACATATGGTATTTTTCAAATCATTTTGCTTCTCTATTAATTTTCAAAAGCTTTTATTTTTGAAAATTGAATTTTAAAGGATAGTTTGCATAGTAATATTCCTAATTGACACGCTTCTATTTAGATTAGGCTTAGGGTTTTGGGTTACTTTAGATTTTATTTTTGAAAATTTAATTTTAACTGTTAGTATAAATAATTATGTATCTATTGAAGCTGCTTCTACTTGAAGAATTAAAAATGTTCTGATTCGGAAGTATAGAACAAAAGAAAAACTTTTTTATAGATAATTGTTACGGAATTCAATGCGGCATGGTTATTATTTTTGAGTAAACGCAGCATAATACATAAGTTAGGAATAGAATTTAGTATAAGTGTAAAAATATTTAATCCCTTAAGGGGCATTATATCCCAACTACGATTAATGCAGATTTGCACCAGAAAAATTTTATTAAATTTTACTTTTCTCATTTTGGTGGGAAAAAGTCGCAAAATTGCTTTTCCTTATATCGAAATAAAATTTTCGGGAGATTCCGGTGTGAACTCGACATTATAGAAACATGGTTACTTACTCCTGAAAGGGTTAAGTAAAAAATCTATAAAATTTATTGATTTATCTAAATTAAAATGCATTTGGCACGTTAGAATGTTGGTACATAATATTTTTGAAATTTTTGGCACGCATGATCAAAAGGGTTCGCCAACACTGCTCTATTCTATCGTCATCCTCTTGTTGTGAAATTCAGCGATTTATATCAGTTTCAGTACATTTGAAATAGCGCCATGTCATTAAAATACTCTGCAAACGATTTTTCCCTATATACCATAATGTATTATTTTGAGTGCTCCTGTCAATGAACTATTAATCCCACATACTTCATATGCAATACCAGACATGCCTGGGTGACCCTAAATAACCTCTATCCATTTCATGAAAATCTGAGTGCATTTACGGGAGTTAGAGCGTGGAGAGGCGGACAGAAAAACCGAATGCATAAACACTTTTCAACTTTTAAAAGACTGAATAAAATGAATAAAATAAGACAGACTGGAATACAGTTTTACTAAAAACATTAAAAATATATTCAGTAAACTTTTCGCCATGCAATTACAAGGCCTTATCAGTACAATTTAACCATTGTAAAAACAAACAGAAGAAATCAAGTACAGTTAAAGCTAAAGTTATTATTATTTTTTTTAAATAAACAATATTCACCAGGAATGGAACAGGCTTCATTCGATGTTGGCGAAAGAAAGAAAGAGGGAAAGAGGGAAGAAGAGGGAGAAAGAAAGACACAGAAAATGGGAAACACACACAGAAAGACACAGAAAGAGGGACAAAAAGTACTTTAGTATAATTTCGAAAATTAAAGGATTTCAACACTAAAGATTTATCTCCTCTTACTAAATAAGTCAGAACATCAAATGCTCGAAATATGCGAGATTTAAAATGAGATGTATATTTCAGAGGAAAAGTGCACAAAAAGAAATGTTTTTACTATATGCATAAGCAAGAATTAAACTGAAAGGTTGTTGTTGCTGCCATTACAGAATTAGTCGAATGTACCCATTTCAAAACTTTCTTCTATATCATACATGTTTATCTTTCAAAATTCACTAGCACAGTACCAAAATTGAATGGCATTTTATGCCCATCATGAGGATTCTTAAGATATGAAATTCCGTGCATTAGTTCTTGAGATAGGACTTCCCTAAAATTGTGTAAGTCATGCAAAATGCAGCATATCAGTGCCACTGATTAGGTGATTTACACCAAAATCTAATCATCAACGACTTATGTTAACTGCTAACTGAATTTGAAGTTTGATGAAAATCCGTGCATTAGTTTTTGAAATAGAGATATTGCGAAAATCGTGAAAAATCCAGCATAGCAGCGCCACCTATAGGTCGACTAATGCAAAAACATAATCAGCAACAACTTATGTCATTGTCTAACTGGATCTGAAGTTTGATGAAAATTCGTGCATTAGTTCTTGAGATAGAGCTATCGCGGAAATCGAGAAATGTGCATCTAAGCAGCGCCAGCGTTTGGGCGATTTATACCACTTATTCACATCAAGCACTAATTGAATCTAAAGTTTTGTGAAATTCCGTGCATTAATTCTTGAGATGGAACGCCTAAAAAATTTTTGTCACATACAGACAGACTCACAGACAGACATTTTCTAACAACCATCAAAACGTGTTCATGACCTTCTAAAACGTATTAAATCCATCGAAAACCAGAAGTGGAAATTTTTCACGAATCTAATACTTTTTTCTTGTAAAGGCAAAAGAAAGTAAAAAGAAATAAGCGTTAGAACACAAAATGTAAAGATTTGAAGATAGAAAATTGAATTAGTATGGTTTTAAAAAATACCAAATAAGTGGAACATAAGCAAAATGATTAGATAAAGTTGTATTTTTTAAGAATAGGATATTAATTAAGATGTAAATAAATTAAAATATATTAAATAAGTTATTACAGAGAGATGTAGAATATAGATACATTTAGAAGCTTTGTAAAATGTAAAATTGACTTACAGTGAATTTATCGATACAGATTATCTTTAATAGAAGCTTTGTAAAATGTAAATTTGACTTATAGTGAAATTTTCGAGACAGATTATCTTTAAAAAGGCAATTAAGAGTTACGCACGTCTCATTTGAAGGTAACCGATTTCCAGTGTTTTCACCGTAAAAAACAATCTGTAGTTCTATAGTTGTAAAGTTACATGCTTACTGAACTTTCACCTGTAACTGTACAAAAAAAGCTGCAAAAATCTACAAAACTAGTTTTTGCAAAGCTACAGAAATCTGAAACTTTACAAATGAATCTGCTAAAATTACAGTAATCTTACTAAAATTTTATCTGTAACCCTAGTTGCAGTTACATGAAATGTTCTAGGCATCCCAGTTTCCTAAAAAATTATAACCTTATAGATTTTTTGATTTTCGGCACAAAAATGTGTCTGTTACATGAATTTTTGTTGTTGCCGTTACATAAAATGCCCTAGGAATCCCAGTTTCCTAGAAAAACTTTAGTAACTTTACAGGGTTTTTTTTTACAGTGTTGGACGTGAAGCGATTTCGGAACTGTAAAAGTACTCTGTAAACACTCCTGTCTTTATTATTATTATTATAGATGGGTTTATAAATCAAGCGTGAAAATTATGTTTAGAAGTGTTTATTATCAGACCGATAAATCATTCTGGCCGCCGAATCAATCACAAATGAGTAGGCTGATACGGTGACCGTCTTGTTTCCTATATTGCACAGTGATTCACGATGAGTACTAACCAGAGACGTGCATGGGTTGAGTTTTACCCGACCGGAACCCGAAAAGCCCGCTTAAAGACTGTAAAGCACTCCGTATACACCCCTTTCTCTATTTCTCTCTATTTCTCCTTTCTCTCTGTTTTATTCTATGTGCATGTTAATCCTATGGGCGATTTCTTAAAAATATTTATTACAAAATTCCATCTTCATACACAACACCAAGTTGAATTAAGTAAAAGAATTAAAAAAAATATCTTTCGAAAAATACAGTGTAGTAACATAGACAGCATTTTAAAACACGTCAGTCAACAATTGAAGAGCTAAGTGGAAGAACATGTTAAGTAGCAAAAAATGCATTTGAAGAAATTTGAAGTGAAAGTTTTTGCTGTCAATTTTAATGATTTATTTTCTATTTGATACCATGCCTTTAAAATATTAACACGTATGGTACTAAACTCTCTCAAAAAAACTTATTCATATTTAATTTTCAAATATTAAAAATTATTAATATTACTGACATTATTAAATACTAGCAAACCCCGCGGCTTTGCTCGCGTAATAGTTGAAATATGCCAAGTGATATTTGCATGACTATTTTTTATTAGAAGAACACATTTTGGAATAATTCAAAAATTACAAATTAAGCTACAGTTTGACTAAACTTCGTTATAAAAACTGCAATAGACATAGACAGAAATGAGATTTTAATGAATGAGAAGAACTAAAACTAATTCCAAATAAATGATAATTTAGAAAGTATTTTGAGACTTTTATGCTCTTTTCATACGCTCTTTTCAGCATTCATTTGATGTTTTGAATTTTTTAGAAACCATCTTAACACAATTACATCTTAAAATTAACCATCATGTCAAATTCCAAGCTTCTTGTCTAACAGTCTACCACCTCTCTGATGTTAGTGGCACCAACATAAAATGCCGAAACAGGGTTGAAATAGAGTGTCTCGATAAATGTTGAAACAGAGACTGTCATCATTAATTTGCCAAAAACATTAACCTTGAAAGTGGTTGGTATTTCGTAATATTCTATAGAAAACGTAATTTAGATGTTTTTAAAGGCTTTCTTGTTCTTCCTGCCAACCAGGTGGTAGTGACACCGGCATAAAATATAGCCCGTATAGGATCAGGGACTATCACCCTTAATTCGCAACCAATAACTTCTGTAATCGGTTTATTATTTCCTGAGATTCCACAGAAATTGTAATTTAGGACTCTTTTAGAATGCTTTTCGCTCTTTCCCTTCGCTTCACCCCTTTTTTAATTTCGAATTTACTTTCGACTGTTCTTAGAGGACATTTATATTTTATAAGTAACTACCGTGCTATATTTAAAGTTTCTAGCCTCTCCAGTACCGCAGAAATCGCAATTTAGAAAGTTGTTTGCTCCTGCAACCCTTTGGTGGTAGTGGCATGAACATATAACTTATGTTTGAGCAGTTCTATCACCATCAATATGCAACCATTATGTTTGAAATTGGTTGCGTATTTCATAGGATTGCATAAACATCGGAATTTAGAACGCTTTTCGCTCACTTCATCCTTTTAAATTTGGAATTTTCTTTCGACAATTCAAAGCATTTGCATCTTTGAAGTAATTACCATTCCAAATTTAAAATGTTAGACCCCCTCCTTAACACAAAAAACGCAATTTAGAACATTTTTTGCACCTGTAACCTCCAGGTGGTAGCGACAACAACATAAAATATAGGCTATGTTGGAGCGGGAACTGTCACCATCAGTTTGAAATCATTACTTCTGAAATCGGTTTATATTTCCTGAGATTGCGTAGAAATCGCTATTTAGAACGTTTTAAGAACGCTTTGTGTTCATTTTAACCCCGCTTTTAAATTTAAAATTTTTAAGGAACTCTTCTCAGAGAGTACTTACATCTCATAAGTAATTATCATGACAAATTTCAAGTTGCTAGCCCTTTCAGTATCACAAAAATCACAATTTAGAACGTTTTTTAAAATGCAACCGCAAGGTGGTAGTGACGCCGACATGAAATATATCATATATTGGAGCAAGGGCTGTCATCATCAATTTCCAACCATTACTTTTGAAATCGGTTGGGTACTTTCTGAGATTGCGTAGAAATCGCAATTTAGAACGTTTTCCGTCAATTTTCACTCCCTTTTAAATTTAGAATTTTTAAAAAATGTTCTTAGAGATAATTTATATATTATAAGTAACTACCACGCCTAGTTTCACTTTCTAGCCCCTGCAGTATTACAAAGAACGCAATTTAGATCGTTTTTTGTTCCTTCACACCCTTTGGGGTGGTGACATGAAATACAGCCTATGTTGGAGCGAGGGCTGTCACAGTTGGTTTCAGACCATTATTTCTTAAATCGGTTCGGTACTTCCTGAGATTGCGTAGAAATCGCAATTTAGAAAGTTTTTTAGAACGCTTTCCTCTCATTTTCACCCCTTTTAAATTTCGATTTTTTAGGAAATGTTCTTAGAGATCATTTGTATCTTATAAATAACTGCCCTGCCTAATTTCAGGAATCTTGGCCTTCAATAACACAAAATCGCAAATTAGAACGTTTATGCTTCTGCAGCCCCTAAGTGGTAGTGACACCGACATGAAATAGAGCCTATGTTGGAGCAAGGGTTGTCATCATGAATTTTCAACCGTTACTTTAGAAATAGGTTGGGTACT
Organism: Maratus speciosus; assembly: GCA_963932465.1. NCBI lineage: Eukaryota > Metazoa > Arthropoda > Arachnida > Araneae > Salticidae > Maratus > Maratus speciosus. Next base: position 94,222,397 of record OZ010794.1, on the reverse strand, counting down.
TTCTGAGGTTGCGTAGAAATCGCCATTTAGAACGTTTTTTAGGAATCTTTTAGCGCATTTTCACCCCTTTTAAATTTTGATTTTTTAGGAAATGTTCTTAGAGATCATTTGTATCTTATAAGTAACCATTCCAAATTCCATGTATCTGGGCTCTTCAGTAACACAAAAATCTCAATTTCGAACGTTTTTTCGCTCCTGCACCCCCTTTAGGGGTAGTAGTACCGACATGAAATGTAGACTATATTGAAGCAATGGTTGTCACCATCATTTTGACACCATTATTTTTCAATTCGGTTTGGTACTTCTTGAGATTGCGTAAAAATCGCCATTTAGAACGTTTTTTAGAACGCTTTTAGTGCATTTTCACCTCTTTTAAATTTTGAATTTCTTAACGAAATGTTCTTAGAGAGCATTTATATCTAATAAGTAACTACCATGCCAAATTCCATGTATCTGGGCCTTTCAGTAACACTAAAAAGCATTTTTAGAACGTTTTTTGCTCCTGCACCCCCTTTTGGTCAGTGGCACGCACATAAGATATAGCCTATGTTCTAAGTTGGACTAACACCATCATTTCAATACCATTACTTTTGGAATCGGTTCGGTAGTTCCAGAGCTTACCTCCTACAAATAAACAATTTTTACCTCTTTATAATATTAGTATAGATTAAAATATTAAATATTAATGAATAATGAATAATGTCTTAAATCTTCAAGACTAAATGGAATCTTAGTATTTTAGCTTGATCATGTGATAGAATACCTCATAACGCTTTCATCCAGAAGATAAAAATTTTTTTTAGAAAATGTGGCATAACATATTCATCCACTCAGCTCTTCAATTATTAATTAAAAAAAGTTTTTTTTTTCATTCTCAGATACCTGATTGGAAATACAGTAAAATCTCCCTAAAGCGACCACGTTCCGTTCCGATAAAAATTGATCGGTATGAGAGGTGGTCTCTTAATGGAGGTCACGTTTAAATCCAGATTTTAATTGTGGAAAAAAGATAATAATTAATGTTACTAAAATTTATTTTTCACATCAGGAAAAGATATGAAAATTTAAGTATCAAAACAAAAGTTAATTACATAGTTAAATACTGCAGAGTTTAAAAAATGAATACACTGACGTTTGCTTTGATTTTACGGTTTTATCTTTTATACCTTTTATTTCCATGTCCTTTCGAAGTTCAGTAAATAAATGCAATTTTTTTTTTGGACAGGAACAAATAATGACAATTTCATTAATTTATCTATTTCTTTGAGAGTTTCCTGACTGATTAGAGCAGGGAACGTCATTCTTAATTTGTCATCAGAATTAAATTCATTGCCAAAAATGGCACAAAGAGGTTTAAACACTTAAAAGTTACCGGGAAAAGAAAAGAAATCTAAACTTAGTTTATAAGGTTGATGAATAATGCGTTCTTATTTTTCTAATAAAACTTCTTCAAGCGACCAGGAAAAAACAGAATTTGTTTCATTTTCTTCAATGAAATCGGTCGCTCATTGAGTGAGTTCAACTGAGATGGTCTCTGAATGGAGGTAAAATTAGTATTGAGCCTACGGGAATAAATTTCGTTCCATGAAAAAAAATGGTCGTTCAAGGAGGTGGTCGCACAGGGAGGTTTCACTCTATCTCGTTTGCATTTAATTTCTTTTTGGCATGGGTAGCTGAGGTCGATATCTACAAAGGCCGTTTTATACCTTTCCGACTTCTTTATAGATTTTTTTTATGCAGATGCTTTCACTGTCGAAGCCAGTTTCGAAAGTGAAAGTATCATCATAAAAAACGCAAACAAAATCTCAAAAAAGTAAAAAATGGCCTTTGTAGAGATCGACCTCATATATCCTATGCAAAAAAAAATCATTTTAAAATATAGAAATGCCAGCTAGATATTTTTTAAAAAAAAAATTCTCCCAGAAGGTTAACATTAACGAGCGGGTGTTTTCACATGAGTGAAGTAGCCCCCCTAATAAAATATTTACATATGTGCCGCCATCCATTTCATTCATAATCAAGGATTCAATTTGTATCATACAAAGTTGCAATTTTTCAGAGATAAATTTATTTATAATCCGTTTATATTAGTTTAGTTGTTACTTTTCTTCTTTTCAGGGAGGTGGTCGCACAGGGGGGTTTCACTGTATCTCGTTTGCATTTAATTTCTTTTTGGCATGGTCGATATCTACAAAGGCCGTTTTATACCTTTCCGACTTCTTTATAGATTTTTTTATGCAGATGCTTTCACTGTCGAAGCCAATTTCGAAAGTGAAAGTATCATCATAAAAAAACGCAAACAAAATCTCAAAAAAGTAAAAAATGGCCTTTGTAGAGATCGACTTCAGATATCCTATGCAAAAAAAAAAAAAAAAAAAAAAATAAATATAGAAATGCCAGCTAGATATTAAAATAAAAAATTCTCCCAGATGATTAACATTAACGAGCGGGCGTTTTCACATGAGTGAAGTAGCCCCCCTAATAAAATATTCACATATGCGCCGCCATCTATTTCATTCATAATCAAGGATTCTGTTTGTATCATACAAAGTTACAATTTTTCAGAGATAAATTTATTTATAATCCGATTATATTAGTTAAGTTGTTAATTTTCTTCTTTCATCAATAAATAATTTCCATTTCTTTTTTTTTTTCAAAAACAAATACGTGAAAACTGGATTTAGTTTCTGACGAAAGCGAAAAACATTATTTATAAATGCATGAAGATAAAGAAAATTGTAAGTAGATTATCTTTTCACTCGTCCAATAATGTCTATCTAAGACATTGTTAAATACTAAGAGCAGAATGTTAAATATATTTTTTTTTCAAACATAAATAAATTCTTCTTCTTCTTAAATTATTCTTGGAAATTTTATAAAATATCCTCTTTTGTTTATTTAAAACTATGGTGTTTTACAGAATAAAATTATATATTATTTATACCTATACTAATGACCTTAACATTTTTGTTTAGCTAAGAGAAAAACATTTCGAAAATACTTTATTTCCTTGTAAGAAATTTAAAAAAAAAGGTCGGAAATTGTATGTCAAACGTGACCAATGAGGTGCATTCGTAGTATAATTAGTTTTATATAGTCAGATGTGGGTGTAATAGCTGTTGCACTCTTATAGTAAAGTGGGGACAGATGCCGCAGAGATTGTGTAGGTGACACTAGCGTTCCCTAGACCAATTTTAGAAGTTCGTAGTGTTCCTCTGTGCTGTGTGATGTGTTGTATGCGTTTCCACCTCTTAATTGTCAGTATTTACATATTTATGCCAGTTTTTATGGCTCGAACCTGCATGGTAAGTTGCTAAATTTATTCTAATGAAGTTTTATTACATATTTTAAGAAAAATAAACAGAGATTTCATCCCAAAATCGATTGCAACTATAGACTACATCCTCGTAGAATACTGATATGCGTTTTCCTTTCTCTCGCGTCGCTCACATGACACAAAATGGCGGCGCGGCATCTTACCCGCCATTATGGGACAGATGCCGCACCGAGGTTGAGGGACAGATGCCGCAAAATATATTTTCGTTTTTCGGTTCAATAAAGTCATCACTTCGATTTAAGTAGAACTTACATTTAAATGAATGTATATTAGCGCATTCTGCTACTTATCAAAATATTCTCAGCAACAATGTTGGTTCACCATGGGTGAATAAGGAAAACGTAGGCCGTTTACAATTCTCACCATCTAAACTGTTAAACAAAATCTCTCCTACCCCAATGGTCAAAAGACCTATACAGCCAAGTAAGAGAAAGTAAAAGGATGCAAATATTACAAGCACAGAGTATATAAACAATAAAAAAGAAGAAGGAAATGAAAAACAAAAGAAACTAGAAAGCGTCAAAGAACGATAACTTGGCGGAAGTAAAATGTGTAAAAAAAGGAAAGGAAAGATCAACTTGAAAACGTCTTACTTAAGGAAAAACCTAAAATATGAGTCATCTTCCAACAATGGGTAAATTGTTCCTCATATGGATTCTGGTGGCCGAACTGGATTGAAATTTAATGAATCTGCATATGTTGAGTGTCTGGAGTCTTATAAAGGATCAAAGTCTAAAGCGGACAGGATTTAGTGCATCAAATTCAATCGATAGCTGCATGAAAAACGCTTACTTTACATTTGCAACGGGAAGTGTGGTGTGATTGTGGGCGAATGGAAATACAAAATCAAAGAATGAGAAGAAAGGCCAAAAATAAACAGTCTAGGGCCTAAATAGAATAGAACTAATATTTTCATTAAGAGCAAACTGCAATGTTCACCTGGATGTAAACCAGTGATTTATATCTTTTTTGGAATTATGCTATCTATTGTTTCCAGTAATTATGCTATCCATTCATGTAAATTCAAATGATTTTCTTTTCATCTTCACTTTTTGTCTTAAGTTTTGTTTATAGAGATTACACTTTTGCATTTTCGTTAAACTTTTCACAATTTAGTGATATATATAATTTTTGTAAGCTTACTGTTATTTATTTTCGTTTTAAGTAGTTTGAGAAAATAAAAATATGATTAGCTTGAAAAAAAAATAAACAGCCTAGCATTTTTCTCCATGCGGCATCTGTCCCACACCCCATGCGGTATCTTATCCAGCACATAAAAAATGATGTTAAAAAAAGAGGTGTGGGAAAATAATTATGCCTACTTTATTAAGAGGATTTTAACTTGTTTAACATAGAAATTAAATTCTAAAGGGTTTGATCAATGATTTCTGGTACTTAGTTTTTTTTTTTTTCATTTTTTTTTGCTTTATTGCACATTTTACAAGAAGAAAAGAAAAATTGCGCATCTGTCCCCACTTTACTATATACAAAAACACATGAATGCAAAATTTATTACGATTCTATAGGTTGAATTCAGTCATACGGAAATAATAAGACTCCCTCTTCAATAGAACGTCATTATCCTAGAATCATGACCTGTCATGGGATATTATTGAATTCATGGCGTAGGATAGGATTTAATAGAATGAAGAAAACTTTTATGAATACCTTTTTAAATTTTGATTCGATTTTCATAAAATTTGAAAGGACTCGACAGAATTCTGCAACGATTTCAAAAACCATTCAGTTGGATAGTTTTTGCATTGTTATATGCCGACAGACGGATGGACCAGACGTCGACTATAGGCGCAACCTAATCATATAAATACGAACGCACCTAAAAAGATTTTTATGGGAACGCCTTTTGACTAGGGTTCGCCTAGCTTAGTTTTCAACTTACAAACACTCTAACCAACACTTGTTCCTATTCTAGAATTTACGAGTACGAATTAGAGTCATGCATCGGGTCGGGTAACCCGATTTTACACAGGCCCCACACGATTTGGGTTGACTTCAATAGTTTCGGGTTCTGGACTGTTTCGAGTTGGAATTTGATTCTTTGCGGTCGGGTTCGAGTTGAACCAATTTAAAAAATATATATATCTAGAATTTCAGATGAAACAAATTTGAGCATTAATAAGTATATATGTGTTCATTTTTCAATTTAAAAGATAAAATTGATTTCAGTGATGTAAGTATAGACTCTTAATCCATAATCGAATTAAAATACTGAGTCATTTTCTTCCATTTCGGATTGGATGTCTGACTCAATTTTTACTTATTTATTTATTTAATTTATTTTTCTTACGGATTTGGGCCGGGTTTCGGATTAGCTTGTAAAAAAGATTTCAGATTTTGATCGGGTATAACACGACACGCACAGGACTTGAGTCCCTATTAAAAGAATCGCGGGGTGTTCTATTATGGGAAGTTAAAAAATATATATTTCATGCATTACGTTCATTCACTTTTCATATGTGTATTTATATTTCGATAAGAATATAATTATTTATAAAAATAGGGGGCTCTGCCCACTACACTGTACAAAAAATCTGTAACAATCTGTACAAATCTGTACAAATCTGTAACTGTACAAAAAATCTGTAAAATTACTAAAGTTTTTCTAGAAAACTGGGATTCCTGGAACTTTTTATGTAACGGCAACAACAAAAATTCCTGTAACAGCGTCTGTTACGTGAATTTTTGTTGTTGCAGTTACATAAAAAGCTCTAGGAATCCCAGTGTCCTAGATAAACTTTAGTAACTTTACAGATTTCTTCTTCTTCTTCTTCTTTTTTTTTTTTTTTTTTTTTTTTACAGTGTACGAGCTACGTTCGCCAACCCGCGTTCAGACACTGCAAACTCTAAAAGTACGCTAATTTGGTCGGCTTTAAAAAAATTTCGGAAGAATGAATTATAATTTAAAAAAAACAGTGGCGATCTCCCTGTTAGTGAGTTATTTTCATCTTTGATTAAATCAGATCAGTGAAATACGTGAAAATAAACTAATATAAAATGAATTAAATAAACAAAGTCTTTGTCTCTCGGTATTTTTTAACAACGCTATAGGAATTTTTACTTCAATAACACATTTTAAAAAGTATCGTTTTAAATCTGACGTAATTTTCACCAAAGTTTTCTTTCTTCTTTTAATATTCACAAGAAAATACTTTTGTTTTTAGAAAAGAAATATTATTTGAGCTGTCTTAGAATTCTCAAGAATAGTTTAAAAAGATTATCTCAAAATATAAAATAAATGTCTCACGCAAATATATTTTTAAATTTTAACTGTTTGGTAATTTTAAATAGGATGTAATTTCCTCCATTTATGACTTTTAAAGCTTAATAATGAATGTATTATTTTACAATTTTCTTTCTCTTTTAAAATTCACGTGTAAATATAGTTTTTATGATGTAATTATCAATATTTTCCTGCTTTTAATACGTAATGATTTCATTCTCGTTTGAACGTTTTTTTCTGTTTATAATAGTCACGTATACATAATTTTTTAATTTGAAGGAGATATTATCCTTTGCGCTGTTTTTAAATTTGGCAACCATTTAAAATAATACCCTTTTCTAAAAGTTGTAAAAAAAAAAAAAGTCTTGAAATGCTGAAAATTTGAATTTAAAATAAAAATACAACCTCAAAAAATGAGTCCAATGTAAAAAATAAATGCAGTCTGCACACCGGGAACTTCTAATTTATAAAATGATGTAAAAATGATTAAAGTCCTATATAAAGTTTTTGCTCCTATAAAACTTTTTTATGGAGCGATTTTGACCAACTTTAACATTAAATATTTCTTACAATAATTCTTTGATTTGAAAACTGCCTGCATCAGCGTGTTTATCAAACATTTCTCTAAAATACAACCGATTTTCATATTTTTGTATGCAATATTTTTCATAATATTAACGAAGAAAGACCTCCGGTCACAAAAAATTCAAAAACAGTGGCGATGACAACGTTAGTTACTTTTTTTTAGAATAGAGATAGACAGAAAAATAATGCAATCGTTCGTCGCTGGATGTACGATAGATATACGATGTGGTGAATCGCTGATAACCACCACTCAAATTTTAATCCTCCACACATAAAGATACTAATAAACACCCCTTAGTTGATATGCGACCACCACTGGTATAGGTATCACTGTTAAAAATTTGCAGCATTGTGGCAGGTCATTTGACCGTTTTTTCCAGAAACGGTTACACAACCGATAATTTAACACTATTCTGACCATATTATTGGCCATTTTATGGTCAGAATATAGTTAAATTATGGTTATGAAACCGTTTTTTTCAAAAAACGGTCGAATGACCTGCCAGAATGCTGCAAAATTTTTAACAGTGTACGTGGCACCGGACACAATGTAAGAAGTTTGGGAATAGCAATAAAAATTCTTCAAATAATACTGAGTGGAACTTTTATTCACAGATATTGACATATTTACAACCAAACACAGAAATTTAATTATAAGCACGGATATAGCAGATCCTACCAAACATTAAATTATACATTATGATATGATCTGCGTACAAGGTTATATCATTAAATTTCACTATTCCTTTCTGTAATGATTGAATTCAGATATGCTTATACAACGAGATAACCAGACAGGTCTCTTCCGAGCTTCCGACACATACACGTATACTTCTCCAGAAATATACTCCATGCGCACAGCAGGAGTAGTTACTTTTTTCAAACGTTTCACGTCCAGCTCAAGACTGACTCTCTTTTCCTTTCTTAGCACAAGTTCTCTCAGGGTCTCAGAAGTTTTCACTTATAAATCAAGGACGACCCACGTGCCTTCTGCCCGCATGTTCACCGACCAGCCATAACGAGAAATTATCTTTTGTTCATTCTCCTTGCTTCTTAGTATCTGACTCTCTCTTGTTTTCTGCATTCCGCTATATAAAAGAACATTCTTCTGGTATTTCCTTTTATACAATAGATGCGTTTCATACAATACAATTAGGAATACAAAGGAACTCCTTCTTATCCCATAGATAAGAAACATGTGTCCATAACTCCAGTACGTAGATAATGACATACAGATAAATACAATACAAGAAGAAAATAAAATTAACAGAAATTTCCATTAAGCATACGTCTCATTAAAGACAGACACATGACAAAACCATTTAAAATTTTTTTGTAGAAAGATAATAAAAAATAATATAAACTCTTCAAAGAAAACATAAAAATTTAATTATTAGGATGAGCGAAGTGAATCCTCTACTAGGCTACACAAATTATATTTTGTCGTACACTTTACAAAAAAAAAAAAAAAAAAAAAAACTATCCAATATTTTGTTTTGAAATTAAACATAAAAATAAATTTTAATCTCTAGTTTTGCACAATATTATTTTTTGCAGAATAACCTTAAAAAATTTATTATTTTAATTAATTAATTTTACATGTTTTTCCATTACGGACGCATTTTTGCAAATAAAAAATGAAACACGTCTATTTTCGGAAGAAAAAATAAATCATGGAGTTAGTCATTATAGATAGAATCATGATTAATTAAATAGTTTCACGATCTCTTTTATGAAATTTTTAAAATACCTTTTTTATGAAAATTATAGCATATTTTTAATGAATTAAAGTTTGGGAAAATTCAGTTATTTACATTCAATTATAAAAGTATTTTTCAGTGTTAGGAATTCAAATACACAATTTATTCTGATTATGTGAAATCCTTTACACAGACAATACTTACGCATTTTAAAAGAATTGCATTATGATTTGTATTTGTAAAATGGCAACAAAAGAATTGTAAACAAATAAAATTAATTGTTAAATTCGTTATATCATAAATAAAAAATTTCGAGGAAATTCTTAGTTATTTGGCTGAATTTACATTTCTAAAATTAAAATGTGTCAAAACATAAAATAACGTTTTTGCTTAGTAAAGATGCAAAAATAATATAAAAAAATATTGTTACTTTCAAATATTTATCTTATTAAATAATGCTTCCCGAATCCAAACAAAGCATGGCTTTTGCTAGTTTTAACCTTGTTTTATTTGACAAAGCTGATTCATGTATATAAAGAGGAAATATCGTAATCCATTTTTCACTCACTTGCTGGCAGGCTACAGTTATAAAAATTACTTATGCAGGAGTGTTACCGATCCCAAATATATCATTTTACAATTTTTAACAACTTACTAAGAGACTCTAGATTTCTTAATACAGGAATCTGATTTTATCTCCGACTCTTAACATACCGGGAGGCAGTGGCACAGACCACACTCTCATCCAGTTGACGGCTGAAATTCCAGGATTAGACAGAACTCGATTAGCATATTAAAATGCAACTGGTCTGCCAAGTCCTATCTTAGTGCAAACCACCTGCTGATCCTATTTTAGTGATTGATTGGTAGGTTTATCGTTGTGATTTCCTGCTCCCAGTCCTCCATGCTTTCATAACTTATGGTGCAGGAAAACAATGTTAAACCTACCGCTCAAGCACTAAAATAGGGTTTCCAGGTGATTTTCTTAACCTCTTCACTACTGAGTATTAATGCAGCATTATTAATTATTACTGAATTATTTTCTTCTCCTATTTGACTACAGAGCAAGATTTTTATTTTATTTGAATTATTGTTGCTCGAATCTTAAACTTCGAAACATTTCAATCTCATATCGAAATTGTAATTATGTTCAAGTACCATTAATAAAATGGGACAAAACTGAAGTCCTCATTTGGGGACACCAGGGAGCAAAGAGGATAAAGATAGAACTTGGCAGACCAGTTGCATTTCAATATGCTAGTCGAGTTCTGTCTAATCCTAAATTTCAGACGTCAACTCGATGAGGTGGGGGTTTGAGCAGACGCCTCCCGGTTTATAAATATTAACTGTGCATTTTGTGATTTCTGCACCTCTCAATATTCAGCGATGCAGTCGGTCTGTATCTGTACAAACACCTAGAACTCGTGAATAAACTTTACTGTGCCTTATTTACAAGAACCTAAACAAACGTTTCAGACAAAAAGAATTAAAACAAAAATTGTTTTTTGTTCAAAATTCTAAAGTAATGTTCGCCATGAATGCAGCCGAGTTGTGTAATCCTCTTTTCGACGAAATCAGTCAATAAAATGGGAAACACTCTCTAAACTTTCGAATTTTACACCCATAAAACCGTCGTAATCCAGTCTTTCAATCAGCAGACGATTTTCATACATAAAGCAATTTCCAAAGAATAGAAAGAAAGAAAAAGCATCTCTCGGATGTGCACGTTCCTATTGAATCTGTAGGCATTTCTCTGGATGTTGCCATTCCCGCGTTATTAAATCTCTCTTCTTATTATGAAAAATGATGGAGGGTTTTAAAATTGAGAGATCGGGCGTGAAAAATTTCTCTCCATCTTTCACTACGGATGGAGAAGGGAAAAAAACTGTTGCTTCGGTTTACAGGTGAGGGTGCTGCGTTTGTCGCGGAAGTGATGGAGAATCAAGAGATCTTCATCCAAGAGAATTTTGAGTAAGATTATCTGAAGCGCCATTTTGTTGTCCAAACGACATTGATAAAAATCAAAACTAAATTCAGCATTATTGTGAATGCTACGCAACTTTTGTTTTCAAGGTATCTGCACACCTTCGGAGGTGATTTTTTTTGGAATTTTTCAAAGTTTCTCTTTATAACAATTTTTTATGATGACATTTAAGTTAAAACTTTGAGAAATATGTAAACATTTTAGTAATTACAAAGAACAGGTAAAAAAAAGGAAAAATTAAAATGACTAGAAAACAGGAATTCTGATTTTTCAGAATTTAGTGTCGCCCCCGGCATTATCATTACTTCATTTTCTTCTGATGGACTGATGGCTTCTATTATTATGAAAAAGCCATTATAAATTAAGTGTTAGGTGAAGATGAAAGAGCAGCCGTAAAAAGTTAGAACTCTGATTTTCTGATCAGAAAGGGGGGGGGGGGGGAGTAATGGCCATATTTTTTTTACGTCTGCTCTTTCATCTTCATCTAAGACTTCATTTATAATCGCTGTTTCTTAATAATAGAAGCCACCAGTTCATCAGAAGAAAATAACTCGGTTAAGCGGGGCTCTACTGCAGTACAAAACATATTTCAATTTTAAGACTTAAAGCACACGTTTTATTTTATGTAAAATGACGTCATTCGCATCCGCTTAAGAATTCCACATTTACGATCTACTCTTAAACATCTACAGTAAAGCATGCATAGCACATCACTATCGCGAAATAATGCACAAATGCAGCAAGAAGATGCCGTCATTCAAGAAAATCGAAAAAAAAAGGCTATCTAATGATTCATCGATACTTACAATTAAATATAGTATATAATAGCTCCATTGTTTTAACAGAAATCATTCGTCTATATTTTTTTTTTCAAAATTGCACGTATTTTAATTACATTTACTTTCGGTTGTTACGAGAAAATGGCAACAAAAATATATAATTACTATTTTAAAACTATTTTTCCTTTACTTTCTACAGAAATGGAGTACTTCCGTTGCCAATAATTAGCAAATGGCTCCAAAAACTACAAAAAAGTAATATTTCAAAATTAAATGGAGATACAGTTTTCAAACAAAATGCATTTAAAAGAATTTTTTTTTCAATACGACGGTATAAAAATTGAAAATGTGCGATGCTTAGAAGTTAAAAAAATTGCTAAAGAGTATTTAATAGTAATGCTTTGTTTTACGGCTAGCTTCTATAAAGTAACGTTATTTTTTGGACACAAAATAAGCCGGGAGAAAGAAATAGCTACCGTACCGGAGTTTTAAAAAAAGTGATGAAAAATAGGGAAAAACAAAAGTGAAAAATACCTACGAAGGTGTGTTTCCGATGACGAACATTTTATAGTATTTTTAGCAATTTACTAAGAGAATCTAGAATTTTTAATCCGGGCATCTGATTTTACCGCTGACACTTGAGTATTAACGGAGCATTTTGTTAAATTTTCCACATCTCAGTGTTCACCGACACTGTCTGTTTATATCTGTACAAACCTAGAACTCCTGGGTAAATTTTACTGTCCTCTATTTATAAGTATTAAACAACAATTTCAGATAAAAAGAAGTAAAGCAAAGTTGTCTTTTGTTGTTTTAGTTGTTAACAAAATTTGTCTGTTGCCTATCAATGTCGCATCAACGATGGCGGAGTGTTTCTGTATAAACTTACAACTCTTCATGTAACTAATTGTGCATTATTTATTCATAAGTATCTAAGCAAACATTACAGATACAAAGAAGTAAACAAAAATTGTTTTTTGTTCACAATTCTAAAGTAATAATTGCCGTGAATGCAGTCGAGTTGTGTAACTCCTTTTTCAACGAAATAAGTCAATAAAATGGGAAACACTCTCTCAACTTTCGAATTTTACACCCATAAAACCGTCTCAATCGTCTTTCAATCAGCAGACGATTTTCATACATAAAGCAATTTTCAAAGAATAGAAAGAAAGAAAAAGCATATCGTGGATGTGCGCGTTCGCATTCAATCTATAAGCATTTCGCTCGATGTTGCCATTTCCGCGTTATTAAATCGCTCTTCTTAGTATGATGGATGAGGAAGGGTTTTAAAATTGGAAGATCGGGCGTGAAAATTCCAACTTTCGTTTCGGATGGAGGGCAGAAAAAATCATGTTGCTTTGGTTTATATTGAGGATTCCGCGCTTGTCGCGGAAGCCATGGAGGATCATGATATGTGCATCCAAGAGCGTTCTGAGGAAAGTTATCTTCAGCGCAATTTTGTTGTAACTGTATTCATATAAACCAAAAGTAAAATAAGCATTGTTGTGAATGCTACGTAACTTTTGTTTTCAAGGTATATGCACACCTTCGGAGGTGATTTCTTTCTTTTTGAAATTTTCTCTTTATAACAATTTTTTATGATGACATTTAAGTTAAAACTTTGAGAAATATGTAAACATTTTAGCAATTACACAGGATACTTTTTAAAAGTAAAATGAAAAAAAGGGATGAAAAATGGGGAAAAACAAAAGTGAAAAATACCTACGCATGTGTGTTTCCAATGCCATTAGAGCATTTTAGTATTTTTAGCAATTTACTCAGAGACTCTACATTTCTTAATTAGGGCATCTGATTTCGCTGACTCTTAAATATTAACAGAGTGTTTTGTTAAATTTACTACCTCTCAGTATTCAACGACTTTGTCTGTCTATGTCTGTACAAACCTAGAATTCCTGAATAAATCTTACTGTCCCTTATTTATAAGAATCTAAATAATCATTTTAGTTAAAAGAAATAAACAAAAATTCTATTTTGTTGTTGACAAAAATTGTTTGTTGCCTCTCAATGTTGCACCGCCGATGGCGGACTGTTTCTGTATAAACTTACAACTCGTCATATAACTAACTGTGCATTATTTATTCATAAGCACCTAAGTAACCATTCCAGATAAAAAGACGTAAACAACAATTGTTTATGTTAAAAATTCTAAAGTAACGTTCGCCGTGAATGCAGTCGAGTTGTGTAATCGCCTTTTCGACGAAATCAGTCAATAAAATGGGAAACACTTTCTAAACTTTCGAATTTTACACTCATAAAACCTTCTCAATCAAGTCTTTCCATCAGCAGACGATTTTCATACATAAAGCAACTACCAAAGAAAAGAAAAAAAAAGCATCTCTGATGTGTGCGCTCTCATCTGTAGGCATCATTCTCACTGTTGCTATTCCCGTGTTATTAAATCTCTCTTCTTATTATGAAGGATGATGGAGGGTTTTAAAATTGAGAGATCAGGCGCGAAATTTTTTTCCAACCTTTGCCGCTGATGGAAAGGTGGGGGGGGGGGGGGAATCAAAACTGGTGCTTCGATTTATAGGTGAGGATGCTGCTTTTGTCGCGGAAGTGATGGAGGATCAAGAGATCTTCATCCAAGAGAATTTAGAGGAAGGTTATCTGAAGCGCCATTTTGTTGTCCATACGACATTGATATAAACCAAAACTAAATTAAGCTTTGTTGTGAGTGCTGCGTAATTTTTGCTTTCAAGGTATCTGTACACCTTCGGATGTGATTTTTTGAAATTTTTGAAATTTTCTCTTTATGTCATTTTTTTTTTATCATGACATTTAAATTACGACTTTGAGAAATATGTAAACATTTTAACAATTACACAGAAATAATGAAAAAAAGTGGTGCAAAACAGGGAAAAACAAAAGTAAAAAATACCTATGCAGGTGTGTTTCCGATGTCAATAGAGCATTTTAGTATTTTTAGAAATTTACTAAGAGACACTAGATTTCTTAATCAGGGCACCTGATTTGACCGCTGACTCTTAAATATTAACAGAGTGTTTTGTTAAATTTTCCACCTTTTAGTGCTCAGCGACACTGTTTGTCTATATCTGTATACATGTAGAACTTCTGAATAAATTTTACTGTCCCTTATTATAAGAATATAAATAGCCACTTCAGTTAAAATAAATAAATAAAAATTGCCTTTTTTTTAACCATTTGGAAAAATGGTTATTGTCCTCGTCAGGGTAGGAAATCAAAAGCATATCTGAAGCTTTTTATTCGTTTAATCCGCATTTTATTCGTTTTCTAATTGGTCTATACAGTAATTTGTATTTTCCTTTACTTTCAACAAAGATGGATACTTCTGTTTCCACTATGACAAAAAAGTAATAAAAACTACAAAAAAAAAAATTAATAACTCAGAAACAAATTGAGATACAGGTTTCAAACAAATTGCATTTAAAAGTACACTTTTTTTTCTCTATACGACGGTGTAAAAAGTAATATTGTGGGATGTTTAGAAGTTTAAGAATGAAATTTCATTTAAAATTGGCTGTCAGATTTCTTGGAAATCTGACGATGGAAAAGTCTTTTCCCGAACAGCCAATGGAATGCTTGGATAATACGTAAGTTTCAGGTGGATAGTACGTACGAGTCGCAGGCGATTTTCGTCGCTTGCAATTTTTACGTGTAATAACACTATTAATGCTTAATTCATGGCGTACGTAATATATGACCAGCTCCGTAGAAGTTTAAAAATTTACAGTACCGAAAATTGTAAAACCGAAATTCCTTTTAAAATTTGTTCATGATGGGTCCAGGAATGTTAATGTTTAATTCATGGCGTACATAACGTATGATCAACTCCGTGCGATATTTTATGTCTTAAATTTTAGTCTTCGAAAAAACCATTTTTCAAATGGTCGTTGTAATTTGTTAAATTGCTTTTTTTTTTTTTGGACAAAAATTGTCTGCTGTCTCTCAATGTTGCTTCGCCGATGGCGGATTGTCCCCGTATAAGCTTTCAACTCCTGATATAACTAACTGTGCATTATTTATTCATAAGCATCTAAGGAACCATTACAGATAAAAAAAAGTAAACAGAAATTATTTTTTTTTTTTTTTTTTTTTTTTTTTTTCAAAATTCTAAAGTAATGTACGCCGCGAATGAAGCCGAGTTGTGCAATCCCCTTTCGACGAAACCAGTCAATAAAATGGGAAACACTCTCTTTCGAATTTTACACTTATAAAACCGTCGCAATCCAGTCTTTCAATCAGCAGACAATTTTCATGCATAAAGCAATTTCCAAAGAGTAGAAAGAAAGAAAAAGCATCTCTCGAATGTGCCCGTTCACATTGAATCTGTAGGCATTTCGCTCGATGTTGCCATTCCACGTTATTAAATCTCTCTTTTTATTATGAAGGATGATGAAGGGTTTTTAAATTGAGAGATCGGGCGTGAATTATTTCTCTCCAGCTTTCGCCGCGGATGGAGGGAGGGGGGGGGGATCAAAACTGTTCCTTCAGTTTATAGGTGAGGATTCTGCGCTTGTCTCCGAAGTGATGGAGAATCAAGAGATGTGAATCCAAGAGCGTTCTGAGGAAGGTTATGTACAGCGCCATTTTGTTGTCCTTACTATATTGATATAAACCCAAACTAAATTAAGCTTTGTTGTGAATGCTACATAACTTTTGTTTTCAAAGTATCTGTACATCTTCGGAGGTGATTTTTTGAAATTTTCCCTTTATAACAATTTTTTATTATGACATTTAAGTTAAAACTTTGAGAAATCTATAAACATTTTAGCAATTACACAGAAATAATAAAAAAAAAATTAAATAAAAAAAAGTGGCGAAAAAAAAATGAAAAGTGTCTACGCAGGTGCGTTTCCGATGACACTAGTATTGTATTTTTAGAAATTTACTCAAAGACTCTAGATTTCTTAATCAGGGCATCTGATTTGACCGCTGACTCTTAAATATTAACAGAACGTTTTGTTAAATTTTCCAGCTCTTAGTGTTCAGCGACACTGTCTGTCTATATCTGTATAAACCTAGAACTCCTGAATAAATTTTACTGTCCCTTATTTATATGAATATAAATAACCATTTCAGTTAAAAGAAATAAACAAAAATTGTCTTTTGTTGTTTTTGTTGTTGACAAAAATTGTCTGTTTCCTCTCAATGTTGCATCGCCGATGGCGGACTGTTTCTGTAAAAACTTACAACTCCACATATAACTAACTGTGCATTATTTATTCGTAAGCCTCTAAGCAACCATTCCAGATAAAACGAAGTAAACAAAAATAGTTTTTGTTAAAAATTCAAAATTTTAAAGTAACGTTCGCCTTGAATGCATTCGAGTTGTGTAATCACTTTTTCGACGAAATCAATCCATAAAATTGGAAACACTCTCTAAACTTTCGAATTTTATACTCATAAAATCGTGGCAATCCAGTCTTTCAATCAGCAGACGATTTTCATACATAAAGCAATTTCCAAAGAATAGAAAGAAAGAAAAAATATCTCTCGGATGTGAACGTTCCCATTGAATCTGTAGGCATTTCGCTCGATGTTGCCATTCCCGCGTTATTAAATCTCTCTTCTTAATATGAAGGATGATGGAGGGTTTTAAAATTGAGAGATCGGGCTTAAAAAATTTCTCTCCAACTTTCGCTTCGGATGGAGGGAGGGAAAAAATCAAAACTGTTGCTTCAGTTTATAGGTGAGGATTCTTGCGCTTGTCGCGGAAGTTATGGAGGATCAAGAGGTGTGCATCCAAGAGCGTTCTGAGGAAGGTTATCTGCCGCGTCATTTTGTTGTCCATGCAGTATTGATATGAACCAAAAGTAAATTAAGTATTATTGTCAATGCTACGTAACTTTTGTTTAGCTATGAACTGATATAACTTTTGTTTTGCTTTGAGTTGAAATGCTATTCACACGTTTTCATTTGTGAATATGCTGTAGTAAATCTCAATAACATATATCACTTCTATGGCAATCAGAGTCTATTTATAAGAGTTATAGCACGGATAGACGCGCTGTCAGACAGGCAGACAGACAAACTGAATTAATGAACATTTTAGACTCCGTTAGAGTTCAAATTTAAAAGTATTAAAACCAAAAATCTTAATATAGCTAAAAGGATATTGTAACTATAAAATAATATATGGGCATTTTCTCACAATCTTTTGACGTTTAAGTCCCTGAATAATAATTTTTATTTTAGTACATAATCTAGTATTTTTTTTTTTAATTTCATATACTGGGAACATCCCATTGCATGATTGCATAACAATATTAACGCGATAAATTGGACGTTTGGGGTCCCAATATCCAGGAAACTCCTATACCGCCCCGTGTCCCTGATATTGATTTTTTAGTTTGGAGCAGTTTCTATAAAACTGTTTCAATAAAAGTAATTCGACGTCATTTTTTCCGAAACTGGGACAATTGTTTTATACAAATATGTATTAAAATAACCTGCTCACATTTTTACGGTTGTTATTATTGTTTTAATTCTGTCCCTGGGTTTTAGATTCCTTACCGTCCTCTTCTAAAATTATACAGAAAATCACTTCAGATGCAGCCACAGAATTTTTTTCAAGCTTTTTTCTCATGCAGAAGTATGCTAGGGAAAGAATGTCTAAAATTCTTTAAGAGGAAATTTATTGCAGAATTTCAATCAGCATTTAAATATCAATTTCAAGCATCGTGGCTTTTTTGGCAGTCTTACCATCCAAAAGGTTTATTCCTGCACATTTCAAGGTAAATTATTATTATTTTTAATTTAATCCAATGTAAATAACTGTTTCTAAAAATCAATGAACATTGTGGATATAACTTAGTCTTAACATGATTTGCCTAAAAATAGGTGGTCCAACCGTCCCATCCTTACCATCCCTTTTTTTCCCTTACCGTTACCGTCCTTTTTTCCCTATACCTACCCCTTTTTTTACCTTACCGTCCCTTCTTTAACACCCCTTTAAGACAATGTTGTACCAAAATTTTGTACTAAAAATACTGCATTGTTATTATTTCTTATTTGACTGTCCTGTGGGTACTATGCAAATTCATTATAAGTAAAAATTTAGAAGAAAATAAAAAGTTTTAGTGGTAAAATGGTAAGGAAAATTAAACTCGCAAGTTTAACTTAAACCTCAGTTAAATAAAAAAAAAAATTTCGCTGTTGACCATTTTTTTTTCTTTATTTTACATCATTAAGGCATTTGTCTATCAGATGAAGTGTTATTTAGCAAGTTTAATTTCACCAGGTTTTATTCTGAAAGTCAAAAGATTGTGAGAATGCCCCATATGAAGAGCTCAGATGATAAAGGTGGTAGGTAAGTAACACAATCATCATTAAAGTTCCAAATATTTATTTGCGTTTATTATCAAATGCCACCTTTATCCTTAAAAATCTCTCAGTAAGTATGAGGTTTCTTTTTTCTTTTTTTCAAATAGTAATTCAGCAGATTGTTATTGAAGTAGCAGTGCCTTGGATTAAATTTATATAGAGATGTTATGACGTATTAAAATAAATGGAAATGCTGTAAAATGTTTTTCTCTACATAAGTTCAATCCAAGGCACTGCTACTTCTACTTCCAACTACGCTAATAATTATGGACTTTCAATTCAAACGGAGTGACGTATTTAAATGAATAGCATAATAATCATTTAAATTATTCCCCGACGATGGACGCGGGATTACAAGCCGTAAGTGCTAATAAATTTAAATAAAATGCATATTTTGAACTTGTAACGTCTATCTCATTATTACCTTTGTTGCTTTTAAAGTAAAACGGTGAGCTGTTTAAAAGTTCATGTTGTGTATTATTTGTCTTTTTTTTTCACATACCACCTTTATCATCTGAGCTCTTCATATAATAAGAATATACAGAATTGGAAATTAGAACTAACACAGAATCGATTACAAAAATTTATTATGAAAGGAATTCTAAATTAAATAAAAGCATATAAAAAAAGATTATTTATTTAAAAGACTAAATAAAATAAAGTAAGACAGACTTGAATACATTACAAAATATAATTTATAAAAAGTTTTAAAAAACACTAAAAACATTAAAAGTACACTTAGTATATCTTTCGTCAAGCAACCGCAAGTTCTCAAGCATAATTATTTATTTACACTGCTCAAAAAAATTAGGGGAGCAAGCAAAAAAGGGAAGAGAACAGTACGAGACAGCCATGCATGTGCATAAAATTGAGAGTAACATGTGTATCAATGCGCAATAATGAAAAAAAGGCGCAAAACATTTGCAAGAGCATTTTAATACTTTGAAACGATGGGTAAAACGTGAAAAGATGATTTATGGCAACAATTTGGTTACATGTAAATAACAAATGACTACCATACACCTATAGCTTTGTTTACATCTTACAAACACATTTAACCTAGACTTGTGTACATTCTAGCATTTACGAGTACAGATTAGAGTCTTGCAATGGATCTGGTAACCCGATACCCAGATCCCACCCACGGTTCGCTTTGGATTGGCTTCAATAGTTTCGGTTTCTTGTCGGTTACGAGTTGGGATTTGTTTCTTGGGGGTCGAGTTCGCGTTGAATCTATTTTTTAAAAAAATTCTAGAGTCTGCGTTCATTTATCAACATAAAAGATAAAATTGATTTTAGAGATATACTTGACGACATGAGTTCCTCCGAAAGAGTGATTATCCATCCCCGTTTAGAGTGACTATTCATTTCCCAGGAGTGACTATTCACTCTTTCAGAGAGTCAAAAATTCCACTTTTGCTTAGAGTTGATAGTCACTCTAAAGATGTCGGACATATTTTGACTCTGCGATAGAGTGACTCTTCACTACTCCTTTTTATTTAGAGGGCAAATAAACATTCTTTAAAAATATTGAAATGCGAACTAAATATATTTTTTTTTAAATCACCCACAGGATTAAAATTAATGAGCGAATGTTTTTACATGAATGAAGTACTATGAAGAAGTCACATGAAGAAGTAATAATGAAATATTTACATATGCTCAGCCATTCATAATCAGACATTCAATTTGTATCACATACTGTTACAATGTATCAGAAAACATTGATATAATCAGATGATAAATTTAAGTTTTTCTTTCCCTCTTTCACGAGTAACTAATTTACTTTTTTTTAATGTAAGCAAATAATTCGACTTACTTCTTAACGAAAGTGAAAAAATATTTACAAACACATGAAAGTAAATAACATTGTAAGTAGATTAACAGAGTAAGTAGATTAACTGTATTTTTTTTCTTCCCTGAACGTTGCATCGCCGATGGCGGACTTTTCCTGTAAAAACCTACAACTCTTCAGGTGACTAACTGTGAATTATTCATAAGTATCTAAGTAATCATTTCAGATAAAACAAGAACGAAAAATCATGCGTACGGCATAGATTATGAAACATTTTCCAACACAATCAGAATACTGTAACAAAACGTCACAGTTTATTAAGGTGGAAGAGGATGTCTTAATGAACAATTTGGAAAACGCCATAACGCATTTGAAAACACAAATTCTGTTATTAACATCATATATTTTATTAACATCAATAGTCGTTAAAATATAAGGGTTTTTTTTTTTTCTGCAGCCCTGTATAGGACCTCCAGATAGGTATGCATACTCCATAGTATGCTAAAAGTGAGTTCAGTTAAACGCATATAGTCAGGAGGGGTAATTATGACCACTTTTTACATTTTCAACATTGTTATTTTTTTTTTTTTTTGCTTATTTCTATTTGGAAAAGTGGTATTTTTATAAATAGGAAGTAACTTTGATCCTTTAAGAACACCTTTAAAAAGTTTTAATTCTCATAGATGGTTTTTTTTTAAGTTAAAAGGATGGTTATAATTACCCCACCAAAAACTCACAATCATATAAGTTTGGGGTAATTAAGACCACTAGTTGGTAAATTATGACCACTATATCTTCTCTTTATACTTGCCAATACACATTTGTTTGGGGTAATTGTGACCACTTTGAACTCCAAAGTGAAAAATCCGTTTATCAAAAAATTTTATAGACTTAGTTTCAAATTGCTATTCGGATCTCAAAAAGACTTCAGACTAGTAATAAAGAATATCTAAGATGAAATATATATTATGAGGTTAATGTATAAGCTTGAAAGAAAATTTTACAGTAGACAGTTTTCTCCAATATGACGGCGGTCATAATTACCCCCTGTCATAATTATTCCACCTGACCTTAACACAGTTGAAAATTTACATTCAGCCATCTTCGCCCATAAACGGATGCCGTTGAGATCTTTTATGTGACCTTGTATCTGATCTATAGAATTTATACAAACCAAATAATATTTAAACTAGTCGGATATGCCAATCCCAAAACTTTCTTCTATCTCATACATGTCAATACCTCAAAATTCGCTAGCACAGTGTCAAAATAAAATGGCAATATATGCCCGTCATGAGGATTCTAAGCATATAAAATTCCGTGCATTAGTTCTTGAGATAAGACTATGGGTAAAATCGTATAAATCATGCAAAATGTAGCTTATCAGCGCCACCAGTTAGGTGATTTACACCAAAATCTAATCATCAACAAATTATGTTAACTTCTAACTGAAGTTGGATGAAAATCCGTCCATTAGCTTTTGGGATAGAGCAATTGCGGAAATCGTGGAAATGCAGCACAGTAGCGCCACCTGTTTGGACGATTTACACCAAAAAGTAATCAGCACCAATTTATATCAAGGTCTAACTGAATCTAAAGTTTTGAGAAATTCCGTGCATTACTTCTCGAGATAGAGCGCCCAGAATATATTTGTCACACGGGGAATTCTCACAATCTTTTGACTTTCGGGAATAAAATCTGGTGAAATTAAACTTGCTAAAATAATATTTTAATCTGATAGACGAATGCCTTAATGATTCAAAATAAAGAAAAAATGGTCAGCAGCGAAAAATCTTTCATTTAACTGAGGTTTATGTTAAACTTGCGAGTTTAATTTTCCTTATCATTTTACGACTAAAACTTTTTATTTTCTTCTAAACTTTTACTCATAATGAATTTGCATAGTACCCACAGGACATTCAGATAAGAAATAACAACAATGTAGTATTTTTAGTGCAAAATTTTGGTATAACATTGTCTTAAAGGGGTGTTAAAGAAGGGACGGTAAGGTAAAAAAAAGAAACGGTATAGGAAAAAAAGGGACGAAATGGGAAAAAAAGGTATGGTAAGGATGGAACGGCAAGGAAAATTACCACCTATTGTAGGCAAATCATGTTAAGACTAAGTGATAGCCACAATGTTCGTTGATTTTTAGAAACAGTTATTTACATTGGATTAAATAGTAAAAAAAAAAATTAATTTAGTCGCCCAGTGGCGTGGACAGCTGCTCCCACGGCGGGGGCCCGGGTTCGAATCCTCGGGTGAGACATGGATGTAATTGTGAATGTCCCATTGTAGTAATATAATATATGTAATGGAAAATAAAAATTGTTGTGACTTGTTGTTGTTCCTCTATAATATATGGATCATTCGAGGCGACAGCCATAGTAGCTATAGGCCCCAAAGCATTCAACTTCGGTGGACTTCAAAAATTAATTTATCTCGAAAAGTGCAGGAATAAACCTCGGGGACGGTAAGACTACGAATAAAACTAAGATGTTTGAAAATGATATTTAAATGCTGATTTAAATTCTGCATTAAATTTCCTGTCAAAGAATTTTAGACATTCTTTCTCTAGCATACTTCTGCAGGAGAAAAAAACTTGAAAAAAATTCTGTGGCTGCATCTGAAGTGATTTTCCGTATAATTTTAGAAGAGGGATGGTAAAAAATCTAAAACCTAGGGACAGAGTTTAAAAAATAATAACAACCCTAAAAATGTGTGCAGGCTAATTTTTAGCTACTTATTTATATAAAAACTAGTATTAAAAAATGCTCTGACGAGCACCAAAAAAGGCTAATATGCTTTTAAGTATAAAAAAGGGTTTGACAAGGTGCTTCTAATTGAGCATGAAAAAGGACAAGGGGTACCTTCTTGGCTGCAGCTCACTGTCAATGCCAACTTTGAAAAAATCATATTTGCGCTTTTTCCATACAAAATATATTCGCAGTACTTTAGTAAAACTTTCCGTCGTGCTTTACATGTTAACTGCACTGCTCATGCGTCTGCAATGCAACTTTGTACAGTGCACTGTGTACTATTATTTCTCTACAAACTATACTACACTGTACATTCCTATTATGCTTTTGAACCTCAGTGCACACTCACATTGTGCTTTTGTACTTCCGTATTAAAGGTGTATGCGTCTAATGTTCGTTTATAATTTACATATGCACTGTTGTGCTGCATAGTACATCTTACAGCCACAGCCACTTGGATATAATTTCAACAATCAATGAATGCATTATACTGTTATGCGTGCACATGTGGAATGGTTCCTATGCAGACTGCTGCAATAGTCTGCACTGCACTACAAATCAGTTTTCTGTACGGTTCTACACTGCAGGCATGCTTTTTGGCACTGCATGAGTGTAATACGCTGCAGGAACTAAGATTTTTGGTACTATGTCGCCTTACATTCATATTTAATCAGGTTGCGTCTTTACTGGCTGTGTCTTTACACTACATATTTTTATCGTAACTGTGGCTGATTTTTTTTTTTTTTTTTTTTTTTTTTTTTTTTTTTTTTTTAATGGAAAAAGCGCAAATATGATTTTTTCAAAGTTGGCATTGACAATGAGCTGCAGCCAAGAAGGTACCCCTTGTCCTTTTTCATGCTCAATTAGAAGCACTTGTCAAATCCTTTTTCATACTTAAAAGCATATTAGCCTTTTTTGGTGCTCGTTAGAGCATTTTTTAATACTAGTCATCTAAATTTTTTGATAATTATATATTGAATATAAATAAACCTGAGTTGCTTTTAAATATTCCCAATACTTTTATCTTATTTCGCACAATAATGCACTATTTAACCAAGTGATACACACTGTTTTAAGAGGTTTAAAGTTTTTTAAATCAAATTCACGTTATTTTTATTCATAATTTAATTTACGTGGGCTCCCTTAAATATGATTAATATAATTCCTTAAACTGATGTTAGTTTTTGTTGCATTAAAATATCTCAATTTGTTGATTCTCTCTAAACAAGTAAACCCTATTGGTTTACAATGGAAGTCTATAGGTATTTAGCGATATATCCCCAAGTTGGCGACAAACTTGGCGGTATTTGGCGACAGAACAGGTTCCAGCCTATGGCAACTCCTTATAGGTATAGAGATGCATTAAATGCTGTTCTATAAACAATGAGATGCGTTTCATTCGAGCGTTGCCATTAAAAAATAAAAAAATAATCGCGATTTCTGTGACACATACGATAGCGTAATATATATATATATATATATATATATATATATATATATATATATATATATATATATAACCAATAATTAAACATAACCTACCACCAACAAAAACCGTAATATTATGAATTAAAGCTGTAAGTATATATAAAAAAAAAAAGATTAAATTATTTATAAGAATTATTATGGAAGAAAAATAAGAAAGTGGACACCGACAAATAATGGAAATGCTTATATATTGAATTACGTTTTCAAGGGCACAGAATTCAATGATATAAGCAAAATGGTTGTTTTCTGTGGGAAAAATAAGCTAAAGCTAAAAGTTATTTTCCCCTGTGCCCTAACAACCATTAAAATCAAGTGAATTGATTAAAAATGAAAACAGAATAGAAACAAATAATATGAATTGGAAAAAACAATAAAACCTATTTAAATATTTATAGGATATAAAATGAAATAATAAACACCATACCGATTAATATTTTAGAATAAATCCACGCTCACATGGCACCCATATCGTAAAGATTAAGGTTAATAAAACAGTTAAGAAATCACAGTAGTTGATACCATAGGATGCAGTTAATACATATTGAAATAAATGTTAAATAACTTATAATATAATAGAAAATAATATAAATAGAAAGTAATTACATAATTAAAATGCACTATTAAATTAATTAAAAACCGTTAAACAATATCGTCAAAATTTAGCTAAAAATTCCCCCTGGTGTAGTAAATTATAACTGAAATGTAGCTGGAAGAAGTAAATCTAGAACTTATCGAAAAAAACACAAATTGTGGTGCTGCCATCTAGTATTACATTTATGATTTAATTGTCAAAAGACTTGCTTCAGTTGTAAGCAATTGAATGTAACAATTGTTTTATTAACAGCAAAACCAAAAATATCCTAATATATAGATAATTATAAACTGAATATAAACCACACAATGTATTTAAAAAAAAAAAAAGAAAAAAACTATTGTTAATAAAATTTAAAAAGCATACAAAATATTCTATTAGCAAATTTATTTAAACTACACTAAGAATTTAAATAATTCTAGAACATCGATAAAATATAGCATATATCTATATGCTATAAAACAGAATAAATTCATTAATAATTAATATAAATAATTATTAAAAATATAAAAATCTTTAATAAAAACTATTATATATAAGATAATTATAAAATGAACAGGAAATAAAAAACATATGGTAGTATAAAGAAGGTGGATAAATAGATAGATAGATAGATAGATAGATTATCGTGGAAATCGAAGGTTTAGGCCACATCGTATTGTTTAGCTAGACCGATTATACTAACATCGTTCTCATGTTTTGCTACAATTTCTTTTATTGAACAGTAATTCGCTTAAGCTTCTTACTACTGCTATCACTAAGCACTTTTTCATTGTTAGAAGCCATAATGAGAGCTAATATTAGCTCAAACCTGAGTAAAAGTAAAACAAAAAGTTAATTTTTTTTTACAGTAATAAAGGTACACAAAGCACTCCTTACTCCAAACTTGACTAATAACAACAGTTATGTGAGGGTTGCCAACTGAACTATTCGGCAGCCTTGGTCGTGAACCGAGATATTGCACGCCAACCGAGTCAAATTTTGATCATCGAAGTTGGACATAAACCGAATTGGTCGTAAACAGAGGTGGTCGTGAACCGAGGTTCCACTTATATTTTGACCTATAAGTTTGCAAATATGGCATTAATTATATATTCAATGGCGATGATCATTAAGCATCTTGGCGATTTTGGCGATGAAACTCACAGATTTCAAAGTAACGTTCCGAAGTGTACTTGAAACGCCACAGATGTCATATGAACATCACGTTGACGCGATTTTTTTCTGATGCCAATATCATATACGCATCGGGATACTTAACTGGCGCCAGAGTTTTGTTATTTTGCTTGATATGGTAACCCGAATGTTGTTGTTTATTTATTAATAAATTGTTTATTTACTTTTATTTTCTTTTTTAAAATTATATAAATTGTTTTGTTCTATTGTTATTAATTAAACTTTTATAAATTTTACTGTTAATCCCTTTTTAAAAATATATATGTAACTGGTATTCGAAAACGAGGTTTTCGCCAAATTAGCGTCAGAAAAAATATCGCGCGACCGTGGTGCGTATATGACATCTGTACCATACTTGGTACAACTTGATTATCCTGTCGACCAAAAAATTATCGCCAATCTACAAGATTAAATGACAATAATGGATCAGAGTAAATGTTACATTCACTTGACATTAAACATGATACACGTGTTTGTTACGTCATCAAATGATTTTTAATTCAAGTTTTGACACAGATGTCATATACGCCCCATACTGGCGCGATTTTTTTGACGCCGCCAATGTCATATACGCACCGGGTACTTAACTGGCGCCAAAGTGTCGTTATTTCATCTGGGAACAGATGTCATATTCGCCCCATATTGGCGCGATTTTTTTCTGACGCCAAATCATATAGGCAAAGGGTACTTAACTTGCGCCAAAGTGTCGTTATTTTGCTTGATGTGGTAACCCGGATTATGTTGTTTATGCTGTTGATGTTTTCGCCAAATTGGCAACCGAAAAAAATCGCGCCAATATGGGGCGAATATGACATCTGTACCGACATCTGTGCCCAAGTTTTTATTAGTATTTTTATTAATGTTTTACTTATTTATTTCCGTTATTTAAAATAAAAATTATGTCAGTTTGTATCATTTGGCGAATAGTTTGGCGAAATTGGTCGACGGGATAATCAAGTAGTACCGTATATTTTTGCTGTACATTGTCGACAATATCTCAAGCAAAAGAATCTGAAGTTAAATGAAACCCTAATTATTTAAGGCACAGATGTCATATACACAACGGGTTTAGCGCGGGGTTTTTTTCTGACGCCAATTTAACGAAAACCGCGTTTTCGAATAGCAGTTACAGATATATTTTTTAATTACTTTCTATTATTTTAAAAAGGAAATAACAATAAATAATGAAAAGTTTAATTAATATCTATAGAACAAAACAATTTATATAATTTTGAAAAATAAAATAAAAGTAATTAAAAAAATAATTGATAAATAAACAACAATAGCTTAGTTACCGTATCAGGCAAAATAACGCCATTATCGCGCCAATTATGTATTCTGGTGCGTATATGACATCTCTTCCTTATTAAAAATAGATGGAATGGTATTTTTTAAGGTATGCTTAGTATGTGAAGTATTTATATTATTGCATAACTATCGCTTGTGTAAGTCAGGATGTTATGATGATAATTAAAAAAAACCTTACATTTAGCTCCTGAACAGAAGCTTGGGATTTACTCTGTTTTTCTTTTTCCTATCAACTCGTTTGTGCTCCATTGTGTCTATTACTCCAGTTCAAAATATTAATCAAGAAAGTTTACATATATATTTATGAAAATTATGCATTATCTGCTTAGGTTGATGTCGATTTCAAAAATACAAAAATCTGTCAGTTGAATTTCAATTTTTATTGACTTATAAAAACAAAAGTACACGTGTTATCCTTTTTTTTTAAATTATTGTACTGCTTTTTAGGGAGTGGCAACACGAAATAAATTATTGAATTAGAAAATTAGAAAATGAAAAGGAGAGATTTCTATAAGTTTATGGGGACATTATAAAAGACAATTTCGATTTTCTCAGCGACCGTCAAACATACAAAGATGAAAAAAAAACCTATTCTAAGTTTTAACAAGAGGATCAAAATAAAACAAAAACGAAGTTAATCCACCCACTGGAACGTTAGCTACACTTTGTTGAATTTTGTGTCTTCATTTTTTCGTTTAACATTAAATAAAAAACTACTGAAAGCTACAGTAATTTTTTAAATGCTATCAGTTTATTCGTCTCGTCGAGTTCTATCTTTCAAAAGAAAAATCATTGTCGTATGTCAACTGGTTCGCCAGAAATTTAAGAAAGTTATTTGCATTTTCTATTTCTTAATCATATTATAGCTTAACGCTACCGCGTTTGCTATGATATAGTTTCAGTTTCAGAAAAAAATCAGCAACAGGGACACGGAACGGTATAGGAGTTTTCCTGGTATTTGGACCCCAACATCGTCCAAAACTTATTTATCTCGTTAATATTGTTATGCAATTATGCAATGGGATGTTCCCCAGAATATGAAATAAAAAAACACAAGAAATTGTACTAAAATAAAAATTATTATTCAGGGACATAAAAGTCAAAAGATTATGAGAATGCTCCACATACAGACTGACAGAGTGACTGACAGAGTAACACACAGACTCATATACAGATATTTTCTAAAAACCATCAAATCGTGTTCAGGACCTTCTAAAACGTTAAATCCATCGAAAAACCGAAAGTCGAAAATTTTCAGTAATCCAATACTTTCTTCTTGTAAAGATAGAAAAAAAAAGTTAAATTTAAAGACGCATACCACAACTGAAAGCGCATTTACAACAATTATTGCTAGTATGCTTCATTAGTTCAATTACTGCTCATTTTCTTTTGTGGGTCCCTGTCAATGAAGGATAACTTCTATGCAAGCCCTATTCTATACAAGCCCTATGCAACCCCTATATGGTTAGAGCCTTGTAGTACACCTCAGTGATGTATATCCAATTCAATATGCATAAAATACTGTAATATCATTCAAATACACGGCAAACGATTTTTCCCTAGAGACCGTCCTCTAACGGAATTCTTTTGTGTGGTCATATCAATGAACCGAAAATGCTACACACTTCATTTTCACAGAAAGAAAACCACAGTTAACCCCAATAACATCAATCCATTTCAAGGCAATCGGACTCTATTTACGCAAGATAGAATACGGACAGATGGACAGACAAATCGAATTCATAAACACTTTAAACTATAGAAAGTGTTAAAGAAGTAAACGAAATTCGTGTTTTCATTCAAAATTCTAAAGTAATGTTCGCCGTGAATGCAATCGAGTTGTGTAATCCGTTTTCCGACGAAATCAGTCAATAAAATGGGAAACACTCTCTAAATTTCGAATGTTAGGCCTATAAAATTGTTGCAATCCAATCTTTCCATCAGCAGACGATTTTCATACATAAAGCAATTTCCAAAGGAAAGAAAGAAAGAAAAAAAGCATTTTTCGGATGTGCGCGCTCCCATTCAATCTGCAGGCATCTCTATCGGTGTTGCCATTCCCGTGTTATTAAATCTCTCCTCTTATTATGAAAGATGATGGAGGGTTTTAAAATTGAGAGATCCGGCGTGAAAAATTCCTTCCAACTTTCGCCGGAGATGGAGGGAAGTAAAAAAATCATAACTGTTGGTTCGGATTATAGGTGAGAATTCTGCGCTTGTTGCGGAAGGTATGGAAGAGCGAGAGATGTAGCATCTAAAATCCTCTGATTTTTGAAGAAGGTTCTCTACAGCGCCATTTTGTTGTCGGTAGTATATTAATATAAAACTAAAGTAAAATAAGCTTTGTTGTGAATGCTACGTAATTTCTATTTTAGAGTGTTTTAAAGGATTTCTGAAAAGAAAGAAGAAAAATCGTTCGTCAAGTTTTGATTATGAAAGGAGCTGTGCATATGTAACGTTATCAATTTTGGAGGAAGGGGGAGGTCTGGCACTTAACTGTAAAAAAAAAAAAAAAAAAAAAAAACTAAAAAACGGATATTCTACTGGCAATCGAGACGCCAGTACAATTTCCGAATTTTAATGGAAATTTCCCCATAAATTCCAGAAATCCGTATTTTTACGGAAATTTTTCTCTATAAATTACTGAAAATTTTCCGTTTTTCTGGAATTTATGGGGGAAAATGTCCGTTAAAATACGGAAATAGTACTGGCGTATTGATTGCCAGCAGAATCTTCGTTTTTTAGTCTTTTTTTTTTTTTTTTTTTTTTTTTTTTTTTTTTTTTTTTTTTTTTACAGTATAAAAAAAAAAAAAAAAAACATTTTTTTATTTTAATTAAAATTAAGTTTTAATTAATGTTAATCGTAAGATATCTCACAGAGAGGACGGTTTTGTCTTTTGATATCGTTATCATTTTTGATCCATCCAAAATTTTCTTTTTTGGGTAAATACATTACTTTATGAAAATACAAAGTTACTAGCCGCTCTTGGCGAACAGTTTGGTCTCCTTTAAAAATTATGTTTGGGAAAGCATGCAAAGCATTGTATCATCTTACTTTTATTCGTAATTTAATTTACTTGGACTCCCTTAAATATAATAATTAATATAATCTTTTAAGCTAACATTAGTTTTTGTTTCAGTAAAATATCTCAATTTGTTGTTTTTCTGTAACCAAGTAAACCCTATTAGTTTACAATGGAAGTCTATGGTAATTTGGCGAAATATTAGGTCATTTTTGGCGACTCATTTTTCTAAAAAAAATTGGCGATGTATCGCCAAGTTGGCGACAAACATGGCGACATTTGGAATCAGAACACGGTCCCCCCTATGGTAACCCACTTATAGGTATGGCGATGCATTAAATGTTGTTCAATAACCAATGAGATTTGTTTCATTCGGGCGTTGCCATTAAACAATTGACAAATAATCGCGATTTATGTTCCACGTACGATAGCGTAGTATATATATAGAGTATTAAAACCATAAACTGATTATAAAATCATCTCATTCCAAAATATGGAAGGACCCAACGCTTAGCATTCCTATTCTTCTGCCATAAGCGCATATAATTCGTTGTTAGAGAATCCAGGTTAGAAATGATATTTTTTATATTTAGTAGTAAAAAAATGGGGAATAATGTTCTCCACCTGTTTTTTTTAAAGAAGTTTTGCCCCCGTTCAAGAAGCAAGTGCATAAAAAGGCAATATTACTGTTGAAGGCTTTATATAAGAAAAAGCTATTATTAAATAGTTTTAAAAAGCAAGCATTTCTTTAAAGTGTTAATTGATATATTATAGTGAACTTTCATTAACCTCTTCTTTTCATTTATATGGGTAAAGTATGCGAATAGCAAATGTATAACCATCCCTGTATATTACTGCAAACGTACCGGGTGTCCCAAAAATGGCTGATGGATTTCAAAATTCAATAACTTCCAAACGGTGACAGATATTAAAAAAATTTCTTGCAGGAGGGTTATGTATGATGTCAGAAGTTTTTGTACTGTGATTCTTGATTTTAGTTCGAATTTCAAACAAGAGATGGCGCTGAGAGCAATAGGCACTCAGTCCAGACCCGATTTTTGGTACATCGGGATCCATTCACTACATTTTAATCTCCTCTTTTTCGCATGGAAGAAGAGAGTGGCCGAAAAATCGAGCCTGGATTTAGCGGTTATTGCTTGCAGCGCCATCTACCGATGCTATTTGTAACTAAAACTGAGAATCGCAGCATAAAAACTCCTGACATCTTACATAACATCCTGCAAGAATTTTTTTAATATCTGTCACCGTTTGCAAGTTATTGAATTTTAAAATCCATCAGCCATTTTTGGGACACCCGGTATATAAAAGTAAAAGAAATAAAAAGAAATTGTAAAAATTGTAAAAGAAATTGTTGTTGTGAGTTTTCAGACGCTGATAACAATATCATAAGAAGGAGGGGGGTGTGTTCCAGGAATGATAACGTATGATTTCGTAAGGGGGGGGAGGTGTCCAAACTTGTCAAAACAGCTGATAATGTTATACACGTACAACCCCTTATTCATAAGCATCTAAGAAACCATTTCAGATAAACAGAAGTAAACAAAAATTGTTTTTTGTTCAAAATTCTAAAGTAATGCTCGCCGTTAACGCAGCATGCAGCCCAGTTGTGTAATCCCCTTTTCGACGAAATCAGACAATAAAATGGGGAACACTAACACTCTCTACTGTTACACCTATAAAATTGTTGCAATCCAGTGTTTCTATCAGCAGACGATTTTCATTCATAAAGAAATTTACAAAGAAAATGAAGAAAGAAAAAGCATCTCTCGGATCTGGGCGCTCCCACTGAATTGTACATGCATCTCTCTCGATGTTGCCATTCCCGTGTTATTAAATCTCTTCTCTTATTATGAAGGATGATGGAGGGTTTTAAAATTGAGAGGTTTGGCATGAAAAATTTCTCTCCAACTTTCGCCGTGGATAGAGGGCGAGAAAAATCAAAATTGTTGCTTCAGTTTATAGGTGAGGATTCTTCGCTTGTCGCAGAAGTGATGGAAGAGCAAGAGATGTAGCATTTAAAAGCTTCTGAATTTCTGAAGAAGGTTCTCTGATGCGCCATTTTGTTTTCGATAGGAATTGATACAAAACAAAAGTAAAATATCAGGAGTTTCTTTTGAAAAATCGGGTGAACCTGAAACCGATCCGAATCAGACTCCCATCGAAAAAAAAATATTGTTGACCAATGAAGTAAAACAAGCAGGAAGCAGAAATTCTGTCTTTTCATAATTTAGTGCCTCCCTCGATTAAAAAAATATAAATATAGATAGCACAAAACATATTTCAATTTTAGGACTTAAAATATACGCTTTTATTTTATATAAAAACGACGTCATTTGCAGCCGCGGAAGAATTCCACATTCACCAGACAATATCTACAGAAAAGTATACATAGGACGCCACTCTTGCGGAATAATACACAAACCCAGCAAAAAGCGATGTCGTCCTTCAAGAAACTCTACAAAAGAATCGTTATATAATGATTCCTATGCCTTCATTTGTTTGTAACCTTAATATGGAGACTTAACCCGTTCGGGACCATGGAAGCATATATGCACCCTCAAAAAGTGCTTAAAACGCTTGAGTTTGAAAACAGTAAAAATGAAAAGTAAAATTGATTTTATTTAATTACGACATTTTCGTGATTTATAAAGTTAAGTAAAATAATTAACAAAAAGTGGTGACAAGCGAATAAAATTCGAGTAAAAGATGCCGGTCCTGAACGGGTTAAAATTAAATATAGTTTATAACAGATCCATCTTTTATGAGATATGATTCATTTATATTTTTTCAAAATAGCACGTGTTTTAATCACAATTTTTTTTTCATTTGTTATGAGAAAATGGCAACAAAAAGATAGGGTAATCTACTATTTTCCAACTATTTTTCCTTTACTTTCTACAGAAATGAAGTACTTTACTTACCACCTTTACAGAAATGTCATTAAAAACTTTAAAAAATTAATATCTCAAAAATAAATGGAGATGCAGTTTTCAAACAAATTGCACTTTAAAGTACTTTTTCCTTATGTGGAGATGTAAAAATTGAAAATGTGCTATGCTTAGAAGTTAAAAAACATTCAGTAGAGATTATCAGTATTGAATCGTACAAGGATACATCTTCTTCGTTTTGCGGCGAGCTTACCAAACGTAAAGTTATTTTTTTAGTGACGACACTTTAATTGCTGCCCGAAAGAAATAGCATATCGGGGGCTAATAAGCTTTGTGTTGTGAATGCTATATAATATCTATTTTAAAGTGTTTTAATAGATTTCTGAAAAAAAGAAGAAAAATTGTGCGTCAGGCGTTGATTTTGAAACCCTTTCCAGCAGTAGAACGCGGAATTTTGTATGAACGGAGATATGTCATCTTCGTAAGCTGTGTGTGCATAGATGATGTCTTATGAAAGTGCTAAAAATATTCAAAGTTACTACCCAGCAAAGAAAGAAACAGTGGGCTATCAGCTGGAAAAAAGATGGCAGCCAGCAGTGCCATCAGCGGTAAAGTGCAAGGGTGCCATTACTTAAACCTGTCGAAAAGTGTCCAAGCAGCTGGGCCATCAGTGATAGCCAACAGCAGGCCAGCATTGGTATGGCATCACATTACTTCAATCCGGCACTTTTCCTGCAGTGCTAGCACCTATCCCACTGCTATTCCTTTGCTGGCCCAGCACTTTCCCTTACAAAAATTTCTTATAGAATTTTATAATTATGGCTCTTTTAGGTAGCTTTCTTTACAAAAAGCTACCTATTGCAGCCGTTCGGAGGAAAGCGATTTCAAAAAATTTTGGTATATTTTCATCGATCATGACCCCCAGACCCCGAAACCACCCTCCGTTCAAAATTGATATATATATATATATATATATATATCTGACCTATGTCACACTGTAACTCTCGTATTTATGAACCGATTTGGATATAATTCGGTGTGTACATAGTACATACCAATGTCTCGACCGAGTTCGTTGGCCAGCTTCATCCGCCATTTTGTTTCAAAATGGCGGCCATTTAAAAATTTTTTAAAAATTTCAAATTTGAAATGTGGTACCAAAAAATTGAAAATGGAAAAATATTTTTTTCTTTTGTATTTGACCTTTATACAAAGACTCCGTAGCAGTTTTTGTTTCGTCTATATCTTAAAAAATGGCTGAGTTATAGCATTTTGAATTTCTAGCAAAGCTGACATTTTGAAACGTCCTGAATTTTGTCACGCGATAAAAGGCGTATTTATGAACCGATTTGGATGTAACTTCGTTTATACATAGTACAGACCAATGTCTCGAACGAGTTCGTTGGCCAGCTTCATCCGCCATCTTGTTTAAAAATGGCGGCCATTTAAAATTTTAAGAAAAATTTAAATTTGAAATGTGGTAGCAAAAAATTGAAAATTGAAAAAATATTTTTTCCTTATGTGTTTGACCTTGATAAAAAGATTCGGGAGCAGTTTTTGTTTCGTCTATATCTTAAAAAATGGCTGAGTTATAGCATTTTGAATTTCTAGCGTGGCTGACATTTTGAAACGTCCTGATATTTGCCACGTGATAACAGACGTATTTATGAACCGATTTGGATGTACCTTGGTGTGTACATAGTACATACAAATAACTCAACCGAGTTCGTTGACCAGCTTCATTCGCCATCTTGTTTCAAAATGGTGGCAATTTAAAAAAATTTTAAAAAAATTAAATTTAAAATGAGATACCAAAAAATTGAAAAATGAAAAAGATTTTTTTGTATGTGTTTGACCTTAATACAAAGATTCCGGAACAGGTTTTGTTTCGTCTACATCTAAAAAAATGGCTGAGTTATAACATTTTGAATTTCTATTGTGGCTGACATTTTAAAACGACCTGATATTTGTCACGCGATAACAGGCGTATTTATGAACCGATTTGAATGTAACTTGGTCTGTAAATAGTACATACCAATGTCTTGACCGAGTTCGTTGGCCAGCTTCATTCGCCATCTTGTTTCAAAAGGGTTACCATTAAAAAAAAAATTAATTTAAAGTTTAAAATGAGGTATTAAAAAATTGGAAAATGAAAAAGATTTTTTTATGTGTTTGGCCTTGATACAAAGATTCTGGAGCAGTTTTTGTTTCTGAAAATATGTTTTTTTGTTTATATCTTAAAAAGTGGTTGAATTATAGCACTTTGAATTTCTATCATGGCTAACACTTTGAAACGATCTTGTATTTGTCACGTGATACCACACGTATTCGCCTATTTCGATGGAAGAAGGCATGTGGATAGTATACATCAATATCTCGACCAAGTTCGCTGGCCAGCTTCATCAGCCATCCTGTTTCAAAATGGCGGCCCTTAAATTAAAAAAAATTATATTTAAAGTGAGGTGCAAAAAAATTAGAAATTGAAAAAGGTTTCTTTCTTAAGTATTTGACCTTGATATAAGGATTCCGGAGCATTTTTTGTTTGTCTTTATCTTAAAAAATGGCTTAGATATAGCAATTTCAATTTCTAAAGTGGGTGACATTTTGAAAAATCTGAATTTTTGCCTGCGACAGCACTCGTATATATCAACCGATTCCGATATGAGTGAGCATGTGCACAGCAATTACTAAGGTCTCGACCAAGTTCTCTGGTTAGCCTCATCTATCATGTTGTCTATAAATGGCAGGCATTTTAAGAAATCGCCAAATTTGGCAGCCAAATATATGTGACTTTAAATAGAAGCAGCTTGGATAAAGCTGACTAATTTCGCGAAATTCTCATTCATAATGATTTAGTATTGATACAAATTAGTATTGAATCTCCTACATTCGGTTTCCACTTAATTGAGCTTCGTGTGTTTGAATAATATAAGTTGGCTTTTTAAAAATAAGGAATATGAAAGCTACCTCTTCCTCCCGGCACTGGCCGGAAGGACTTTTTTCTATAAGCTAGTATCATCAAGAGCTATAGAAATATCTGTAGAAGTGTCTATAATAGAAATGTCTATAGAAATATTTGAACTGCATGTGGTCACTCTCCCAAGTACTGACCGCGGTCGATACTGCTTGGTTTTCGTGATCGGACATGAACAAGTACTTTCAGCGTACGCTACGACTGCTCGTAGTTTTCAAGCTCTCATTACACTATTTCAAGTTTGTTTCTTTTGTGATTTACGTTCCCAATCATTAAACTGGTATAGAAAATATTCTATTGTATAGAAATCCTACGTATTTTATGCGCTTTTTTTTAATTATTGATTCTGAACTGCGTAAATTATGAAAACCGAAATCCTTTGTAACCTAGTAAAACCAGATTTAAGGAGAAAAAAAATTGTGTTGAAATCAAGAATTTATTTATTTATTCATTT
Source organism: Maratus speciosus (assembly GCA_963932465.1). Classification (NCBI taxonomy): domain Eukaryota; kingdom Metazoa; phylum Arthropoda; class Arachnida; order Araneae; family Salticidae; genus Maratus; species Maratus speciosus. The sequence continues at coordinate 94,184,964 of OZ010794.1, read as the reverse complement.
ACTTATTTATTTTGTTGGTGGCAGTGGTGCTATATTTTTTACAATTTCAAAAATTTAGCTTCACAGCTTAAATTGTGTTAAGATATTCATTTCAAATTTGTGTTCAAATACTCAATGCTTCGATTTCGCAGCGCCACCTAGCATAAGGGTTCCCAGCAGAAATACTGCAAAAATTTGTGCACTTCCATGTAGTGGTGGGCCAGCGCACGAGCTAAAATGGATGCCCAACATAATTTTCTCTGATGATTTCCAACAGCAGAGATGGCTGAAGGTGTCCAGCAGTGGTCATGCAGTGGTAGACCATCATCCAGCACTTCTCCATCATTGCCAGCACCTATCTTACTGCTGGCCAGCAATTTCCTCTTTGCTGGGTGGCAACTTATTTTTTTTTTTTTTAATTTTTCATTTGTTTACCTCCTTAAAGCTGCTCTTAAATTGAAAGAGGTTATATTTTGGCACATTATTCATGTCATTTTTACTAACGGATGCATACAATTTGTTGGTATTTTTTTATAAGTAAAGAGAAATCAAATAAATATATAGCAAATTAACAACTTGTAATAATATACTAATTCCATTTGCTAAAAAGGTGTAAATTAAAACTTTAAAAACACTAAAAATACGTTTGTTCGACTGTTTACATGTTTGGACTCCACCCGAGTCATTATCAAAACGAATCAATAAATAAAAATATTCTAAAATTGCAAGGTCTATGAAATGCCATCATAGACAAACCGCAGTTTGTTGACAAACATGCGCAATACCTATTCAATCTTCGCAGTAGAAATCTTTCGAAAACGTTGCCATTTCCACATTATTAAATCTCTCTATCTCTCATATTACTCCTATTATGAAGTTCTTTCAAAAGGAACCAATATAATTTAAGTTGAAAAGAAACAACATTTCGTATTATCAAATTTCGAATTAAATAGTCGACTTTGAATTTCTGATTTAACCCATTTATGCCTGAATTTTTGCTTTCTCAAATTTATTGGTAAAATCACTTTAAAATGTTGCAAAATGAACTGGAAAAATACTAAAAAAAAATACGCTAAATTTTTTTTGTATTTATTTGATAAAATGTAAACGTACTAAATATGGGAATATCCATATGTGAAAAAATGCATAATTATATGTTTTAGCTAAATTTATATAAATTAAGCTTTTAAATTGTATATTATATGCTATAATTAGTATTTTTATGAACTATTAAAAAATATATTTATTTCTTTACAGAGAATAATACCATTATAAGCATAATTAATAATAAATTGAGAATAATTTTATTTGAGGCTAAAAAACAATTTATTTCAAAATCATCTTGAAAAGGACTTTACATCAATAACTGTCTCTAAATGTCTAATAGAAATAGGTATACCCATTTGCGCATTGCGTACCATATTTTGTACGTTTCAAACATGCATAAAAAATAGGCTTGAATGTATAATTTCGCAATTTAAAAAAATACATATTTCAAAGAAGCCTATAAGCTAAAATTATGACTTATTTATTTGGATCGTTGATACAAAAAATACAATTAAACTTAAATTTTTACACTTCGCGATCTTGAAAAATGAAAAAATCTATAAACATCGAAAAAAGGCCTTCATTTAATCAAATAAATAAGCAATCTTATGCTGTAACTTCTCGGTAATAGAATTTATAGGCAATTACTTCATACAATTTTCATGTTGTAAAGAAGAAGAAAATAATAAAAAAATATTAAAATTCGAAACGTCCCAAAAATGGGACGCTATGCATTTGGATTACGCCGTTTTGAAACACACGTATTTTTTTAACCACCTACTCAATCCGTTGCCATAATCGTAGGATTAAAGAGAGGAATAAATAATAATTTTAGCTAAAAGTAAATAACTAAAAAGAACAAAAATCTATGCAAATCGGCAATAAGAAATTCACAGAATAACATTATTAATAATAATCTAAACAATGATTATAACGAGATAAAGAATAGATTAATTTTTTTAACCCCTTAATTCTCGCTCCCGTCATATTTACGGGCTGTGTCTTTTTTTCAGATTATTCTGATTTATTTGGTTCCCACCAGTTTTATAGAATAGTGTAATTGGCCTTATTATGGTATCATTTTACCTGTCATTAAACAAGGTATTTCTTTTTCAAAAAAGTGGTACTAATAAGCAATTTGAATTTTTTAACCGTAATTTAATGCGACCGTAAACGGGTTAATTTTGTAGTGATACCATAAAAACAGCCCAGTTGCGTAATCTCTACCTCATTAAAATCGGTTTACACACATTCCATAAACTTTGCAGCTTTTCACCTATGAAACTGTAGTAATCCAGTAAACTTCGCATTCATAAAAGAATTTAAAAAAATAATTATAGCAAAAAGTAAATAAATAAATAGAACAAAAATCTATACGAATCAGTAATAAGATATTCTTAGAATAACTTTATTAATAATAATCTAAACAATCATTATAACTGGAAAAAAGATCCAATAAAAATATTTTTTTCCAAAGCTTGAGTAGAACACCACGAAAGAAGTCAAGCTGCTTGATCCCTACTTCATTAAAATTGGTTTATACACATTCTATCAATTTTCGAGTGTTACACAGTATGAAACTGTCGTAATCCAGACGCTTCGAATTCATAAAAGAATTTTCAAGGAAATATAATATTAAACAGTAATTTTAGCAAGAAGGAAATAAATAAATAAAACAAAAAATCTATGCGAATCGGCAATGAAATATTCTTAGAATAACATTATTAATAATTATCTAAAAAATGATTACAACAGGAAAAAGAATAAATTAAATAGATTTTTTTTCAAAATTTTATAGTGATATAATCGACACAGTCAAGTTGCGTAAGACCTACTTTATTAAATTCGGTTTTTACACATTCTGTAATCTTTTGAAAGTTAGACATATGAACCTGTCTCAATCCAGACACTTCGCATTTATTACAGAATTTTAAAAGGAGGGTAAACAATAATTTTACCGAAAAGTAAATACTAAATAAAGCAAACAAAAATCTATACAAATCGGCAATATTAATTATTAATATTTATCTGAAAAATGATTATAGCAAAAAATTAAATAGTTTTTTATTTTTATTTTATAATGATACAAGGAACTCAGTCAAGTTGCGTAATCTCTTCTACGTTAAAGTCGATGGGGCATTCTCACAATCTTTTGACTTTTATGTCACTGAATAATTATTTTTATTTTAGTACATATTCTTGTGGTTTTTTATTTCATATAGTGGGGAACATCTCATTGCATGATTGCATAACAATATTAACGAGATAAATAAGTTTGTGACGATGTTGGGGGTCCAAATACCAGGAAAACTCCTATACTGTCCCGTGTCCCTGATGCTGATTTTTAAGTTTGGAGCTGTCTGTATAAAATTGTTTCCATAAAATTAATTCAATGCAATTTTTTTCCGAAACTGGAACTACTGTTTTATATAAATATGTAGCAAAACATTATTAACCTGCACACATTTTTAGGGTTCTTATTATTTTTAAAACTCTGTCGGTCCCTGGGTTTTAGATTCCTTACTGTCCCTCTTCTAAAATTATACGGAAAATCCCTTTAGGTGCAGCCACAGAATTTTTTTCAAGTTTTTTCTCCTGCAGAAGTATGCCAGAAAGAATTTCTAAAATTTTTTGACAGGAAATTTGCTGCAGAATTTAAATCAGCATTTAAATATCAATTTCATGAATCGTGGCTTTATTGGTAGTCTTACCGTTTCCAAGATTTATTCCTGCACTTATCGAGGTAAATAATTTCTTTTTTTATTTAATCCAATGTAAATAACTGTTTCTAAAAATCAATGAACTTTGTGTCTACCACTTGGTCTCAACATGATTTGCCTAAAATAGGGGGTAATTTTCCTTACCGTTCCATCCTTACGGCCCTTTTTCTCCCATTTCGTCCCTTTTTTCCTATACCATCCCTTCTTTAACACACCTTCAAGACAATGTTATACCAAAATTTTGTACTAAAAATACTACATTGTTATTATTTCTTAATTGAATGTCCTGTGGGTACTATGCAAATTCATTATAAGTAAAAATTTAGAAGAAAACGGAAAGTTATAGTGGTAAAATGATAAGGGAAATTAAACTCGTAAGTTTAACTTAAACCTCAGTTAAATAAAAAAAAATTCGCTGCTGACCATTTTTTCTTTATTTTTAATCATTAAGGCATTCGTCTATCAGATTAAAATGTTATTTTAGCAAGTTTAATTTCACCAGATTTTTATTCCCGAAAGTCAAAAGATTGTGAGAATGCCCCTTATACACATTCTGTAAACTTTGGATCTTTAAAACTATGAAACTGTCGCAATCCAAACCCTTCGCATTCATAAAATAATTTTAAAGAGGAAAGTAAACAATAATTTTACCAAAAAGTAAATAAATAAATAGAACAAAAATCTGTGCGAGTCGGCAGTAAGAGATTTTAGAATAACATTATTAATAAAAATCTAGAAAATGGTTGTAGCGAGAAAAAAAAAATAAATTAAATAGATTTTTTTTATATAGTGATACCATGAGCACAGTCAAGCTGCATAAGCACTACTTCGATAAAGTCGGTTTATAGACATTCTGTAAACTGGAGATTTACACCTATGAAACATTCGCAATCCAGACACTTTGCATTCATAAAAGAATTTCGAAAGAGGGGAGTAAAGAATAATTTTACCAAAAAGTAAATAAATAAATACAACAAAAATCTATGCGAGTTGTCTATAAGAATTAAGGATCATTCGAGGCGACAGCCATTGTTGATATAGGCCTCAAAGCAATCTCTACGGTGGATATCAAATTGTCAATAAGAAATTCTTAGAATAACATTATAATGGAAATCTAAAATATGATTGATTATAACGAAAAAAGAATAAATTGTTTTTTTTTTCTTTTCAAAATTTTATAGTGATACCATGAAGTTGCGTAAGCCCTATTTCGTTAAAATCGATTTATACACGTTCTGTAAACTTTGGAGTGCTACATCTATGAAACTGTCGCAATCCAGACACCATGCATTCATAAAAGAATTTCTAAAGAGGAGAGTAAACAATTTTACCGATAAGTAAATAAATAAATAGAACAAAACTCTATTCTAGTCCACAATAAGTGTTCCTTAGAATAACATTATTAATAAAAATGTAAACAATGATTATAGAGAGAAAAGGTATAAATAAGAATACTTTTTTTTCTTTAAAAATTTTGAAGTAGAACTCCACAAGAGCAGTCAAGTTGCGTAATCCCTACCTTGTTAAAATCGGTTTATACACATTCTATAAACTTTAGAGCGTTACACCTACGAAACTGTCGCAAACCAGACACTTTCCATTGATAAAGCAATTTCTAAAGAAAAGAGAAAGACAGAAAAGAAAAAAAAATACTCGATGTGCGCGCTCCCATTGAATCTGTGTAGGCATCTTTCGAAGCTGTTGCCATCCTCGCGTTATTAAATTTCTGTCTTATTATAAAGGATGATGGCGAGTTTTAAAATTGAAAGATCAGGCGTAAAATTTTCTCCTCAAATTTTGCCGTGAATGGAGAGAAAAAAATATATATATATATCAAAACTGTTGCGTCACTTTGTACAGATGAGGATTCTCCGTTTTTATCAAAAATGATGGAAGTGTTTCCAAAAGCCTCCAATTTTCTGAGGAAGGTCGGCTGGGGCGCCATCTTGATGCAGATAGGATAGGATAAATTAATGAGAAATTAAGTTTAATTACAAATGTTATTGCAGATTTTTAGAGTTTTTAATGTATTTCTAAAAACAACAATAAAGGAAAATCAGGATGCATATATTATGGCACCTTTACAAACATTATATGTTTCTACGAAATATCTAGGAGAAAGGAGATTAACAACAAAAGAAATTTCAGAAATAAAGTTGATTCAAACACAAAAATAATGCACTACACTGTAAAAAAAATACGACCAGTTTTCCTGTAGGAATCGGAAAGAAAAATTTCCGACCCAGCTCGGAATAAAATCCGTAAAATCGGAATAAAATCCTTAAAATACTGTTTTATTGACTATTTCCTTTTTTCTACGGATTTTATACCGAGCTGGGTCGGAAAATTTTTCGGTACGACAAGGGCAACTATTTTTCCGATTCCTACAGGAAAACTGGTCGGATTTTTTTTTACAGTGTAAATCCAACGATACTGGTTAATTACAGCACAACTTCATATGGATTTACGAAGACAGTGTTATATAAAACCACTACACAATAAGTAAAAAAGTAAAAAATTGTTTTTTCCCCTTTCAGCGGTCATTTTGAAAACTACGCCTATTTTTTTTACACATTTACACATGCTTTTTCCGGAAAATTTCGATTACATTACATCAGTTTGGATTGTGCGCCGAACACGATTAGGATAAATTCACTATTTTTTTTAAGCTGGTAGAAAGCACAAGAAAGTGAATTTACTAGAAAATACATTACAACTCTGTTTTTTTAAGATAGCGAATTAGAAATGAATAAAATATTACAAACATTACAAAAATGAAACATTATTGAGACCATTGAGACTATCTTTTTAGGATTTTTTGAACAGGTTTCTTAGCGTATCATCGTAAATTAATTAATTGATAAAAGCATATTCTTTTAAACCTTTTTTTCAATATTACAATCTTCGCTTTGAACACTTTCCAACAAAGTTGAAAAGTGTTTATGCATTCGGTTTGTCTGTCCGTCTGTCCACACTCGAACTCCCGTAAATAGAATCGGATTTTCATGCAATTGATAAAGGTTATTGAGGATCACCAAAGCATATTTGGTATTGTATAGGAAGTATGTAGGATTAATAATTCATTGACAGGGGTACTCCAAAGTATTCCGTTACATTATGATCTATGGGGAAAAATCGTTTACAGATCATTTTAATGACATTACGCTATTTCAAATGTACTGAAACTTATATAAATTACGGAATTTCACTACGATCACGTTAGAACAGGCCATTCATGGCATTTTTTATTCATTTACAGGGACACACAAAAGAAATCGGTTTCAGAACTGTCTTTGAGTCATAATTGTTGGAGTATACGGTTTAAAATTCGGTATGCGCTTTTAAATTTAATTGATTTTTTGCAGGTTACTCGTTATATATAAATTCTATAGCTCATATATAGGGCTACACAAAAGTAGTCACGTACCATTCTCTTTATTAGAGGAAATTGCTGAAGGGGAATATTCATCTGAAGTAATATGTATTTCTTAAGTGAACTCAATTTTAGCATGCCCGTAGTTAATAGATACAAATCTATATATCTTATACAGAGCTGCTGAGAAAATTCGTATCATTTTCCGATTGAAGATGGAAACAGCTGAAATTGGGTTTTGAAATGTATTATGCGTTTCAGGGCCGAAACTAACCTTTTTTGCGCCCGGGCAAACATGAATTTTGCCCCCCCCCCCCCTTTCTTCCTCAAAGTATATTTACAAAGAGAATGTTACTAATTTTCTAATGGCCGACTTATTTTAAAATTTAAAATATGCAATCATAAAATATGTAATACTGAACTACGTAAATTGAATGTGACGTTTGTTGCAATTAGAGTTCGTTCACATAAAAGAATTCGCATGTATTACCGGCTACTTACAGTGTTTGCTTATACAGTAGAGTTCCAATTATCCGAGTCCCGCTTAACCGAGTTTCCTCTTTTACCGAGTTATTTTCTTCTGATAGACTGATGGCTTTCATTATTATGAAACGACCATTATAAATTAAGTGTTAGGTGAAGATGAAAGAGCAGTCGTAAAATGTTTGAACTCTGATTTTCTGGTCAGAATGGGGCAAAAAATGGCCCCCTTTTTTTCCCATTCTGACCAAAAAATCAGAGTTCAAACTTTTTACGACTGCTCTTTCATCTTCACCTAACACTTAATTTATAATGGCCGTTTCATAATAATGAAAGCCATCAGTCCATCAGAAGAAAATGATCGATTCCAAAGGTATAATCTTTCACTTGGCGCCCCTTGGCTCTGGCGCCCGGGCACATGCCCCTTATGCCCCCCCCCCCCCTGTAAATTGCTGACGAAATTACGCTGTAAAAAAACGGACTAAAAAACGGAGATTCTACTGGTAATCTAGACGCCAGTACTATTTCTGTTTTTTTTACGGAAATTTTCCCCAAAAAATTACAGAAAATTTTCCGTTTTTAATCAGAAAAACGGACATTTTTCTATAATTTTTGGGGGAAAGTTTCCGTAAAAATACGGCAATATTACTGGCGTCTAGATTGCCAGTAGAATCTCCTTTTTTTAGTCCGTTTTTTTTTACAGTGTATGAGCACCAGTGACGAACTTCAAACCTCAATTAAAAGCTACTTTCCTTCACTTTCAGTTGACGAATATGAATGGTTAATGAACCCATTTTGTAATTTGTACACTGTTAAAATACTATTCTTAAGTTCAGAGCTCAGTTTCTAAATATGCGAGTCATTTGCCAATAGTAATTAATTCTAATTGTACCCAATTTGACTTCCCCCTGGGATTGCACTTATACTCTAAAGCGAAAGTTGGTTTCCCGGGGCGGTCATCCCTGTGGCAGGATTTGAAAGCGGTCGCAAGAATCTTCAATGCCTCAGGCACTGACTTGCAATATTGACCACGGCCAGTTAGCTTTAAAATCTGGGAATCATCGGTGACTAAGTACGAACAAGGGTGTGAACTGAACGACGAAACTAATACAAAAACTAGTCGGATTTGGCAATCCCAAAACTTTCTTCTATCTCATACATGTTAATATTTCCTGAAAAATGAAACATATAAGTACCACCGGTTAGGTGATTTGCACCAAAACCTAATCAGCAAACAACTTATGTCAAGTTGTAGCTGAATCTGAAGTTTGGTGAAAATCCGTGCATTGGTTTTTGAGGTAGATGTTCGGGTTCGTAAAAGAATATACATAGCAGCGCCACCTGTTGGCCGATTTACTCCAAAAATAATCAGGACCATTTTATATCAGGGACTTACTCAATGTGAAGTTTGATGAAAATTCACACATTAGTCCTTGAGATACAGTTTTTGCGGAAATCATAATAAATGCAGTCTAGCAGCGCTACCTGTTGGGCGATTTGCACTAAAAATTAAACAGCGCTAATTTATATCAGGGACTAACTGAATCTGAAGTTTTATTAAATTCCGTTCATCAGTTCTTGAGATAGCGGTGTTGCGATAATCATAAATAATGCCACATAGCAGCGCCACCTGTTAAGTGACTTACACTAAAAAGCAATCAGCACCAAATTATATCAAGGACTAACGGAAACTGAAGTTTTATAAAATTCCGTGCGCTAGTTCTTGAGATATAGCTATTGCGGAAATCGTGAAAAATGCAGCATAGCACTGCCACATTTTGGGCGATTTACACCAAAAAGTAATCAGCACTAGTTTATATCAGGGACTAACTGAATCTAAAGTTTTATCAAATTCTGTTCATTTTTTCTTCAGAATGAGTGCCCACAAAATTTGAGTCACACACACACAGACAGACAGACTGACAAACATACTCAAAGGCAGACATTTTGTAAAAACTTGTCTTTATGGTTCCCTGACTCCTAAAAACCGTCGAAAACTGGAATTCGAGAATTTATATGTATCGAATAATACTTTTTTCTTGTAAAGGTAGAAGAAAGTAAAAAAAAATTAAAAAGAAATTAATAAAGTCAAACATATTAGAGCGAATCCGGACAGGAAGAGGAGGTTGGACGAAACAGGAAAACAACGCAGCAGCTTCAGATACGAGTACAGTCCTTTTTAGAAGTAACTTTTCTTAAGGGTGTTCTCAAATCCAAAAGGGAACTTTCTGACATAAGTTTTAATTTATTTTTGTTCGAAAATGCATGAAATTAGCTGGTGTTGTTGTTCAGAAACTATGTAATTCAGCTGCTTTTTTTTTTCATTTTTTTGCAAACGCAATAGATCTGTAAGAAAATAATGTCAAAGTGGGCGTTTTGAACCGAATTTCCGCGCGAAGGAAGAAAGAGGCTCTAGAGCGGGTGAAAAACATGTTTGTCACGTGATTAAAATTGCTTATAACTCAATAGGTAGTTGATGGATCAAAAAATGGAAAAACAGTTCAATTCCAAATCGCTTTCATGGCCAGGCTTTCCAATTTCATACCTTTCCGTTAAAAAATGAATTTGTAAATGTGCCAAAACGTTTTACTTTTATTGAGAAGAGCAGTTAAGAACAGCCTTAAGCCTGCTTTGATAATGAACGTCTGCTCAAGATGGAGCATTACATCATTGATTTAGAGAGAAGTAATTGAGACTTCATCGCAGATAATCTGGATAATTATACATGTATAATCTATGAAGAATTGGCATCTGTAATTTCCAGAAAACGATTTCCCAAGTCACCCAAAAGCGATCCATTTGGTCATCCAATTTGATTTCTATAGGGGTCAATGCACGACATACACTATTTACAATTGCCTTAAAGTCTACATTTGCATCACTAGAGGCATTTATCGTGACGTTATTGCAGTTTACTTCGAGGCTAACGAAAAAGGCGTACTGTCGCACTGCGTTGCTGTTTTTCTCTTGTCGGACCTAAGACTCCTCGGACCTTTTGAGTCCCGTGATGCTTTTTTGGTTACGCAGGGGCGGAAAATAATAAATACAGGTGCATGAAAAAAAAAACATCACGTGATTCTAACAGTCCGTTGGAAAAAATATGCGAAACGTAGTGCATCAAATTTGATTTCTATAGGAGTCAATGCATGACATACACTATTTACAATTGCTTTAAATCTACATTTACATCACAAGAAGCATTTATCGTGACGTTATTGCAGTTTACTTCGAGGCTAACGAAAAAGGCGTACTGTCGCACTGCGTTGCTGTTTTTCTCTTGTCGGATCTAAGACTCCTCGGACCTTGTGAGTCCCGTGATGCTTTTTTGGTTACGCAGGGGCGGAAAATAACAAATACAGGTGCATGAAAAAAAAAAGCATCACGTGATTCTAACAGTCCGTTGGGAGAAATATGCGAAACGTAGTGCGACAGCCTGACTATTTTGTTAGCCTCTAATGTACTAGTGAGTCTGCCAAAATTATCGTGCAGTATCTTCATATTGTTAAGTTATAAACGACCGCACTTTGCTTATAGTGAGGATTTTAATTCAATAAATCGATTGCAATAAAGATTCTGCTGTGGAAAATAGTGTTTATATTGTTTTGTTGTATAATCTCTTTCCTCGTTTTTTTTTCTTTGTTGTAAAGGTATCCGACCATCGCATGTAAGCGTACGTGGGCCGAAATTTTCAGGTCTTCCCCGTTGATTTTTTTTTCACAGTTCCGGGCAGGTTTAACTCAATTTCTACAAAAATACCGATATATCTTAGCCAATATTACTCTGTCATTAAAATTATTTTAGAGAAATATTCCATACACATTCTTGTAAAGGAAAGTATTTTTCAGGTTTCATGAGACGTTGATGTTGAAAGTGGGACAAGTTAATTTTGAAAAAAAAAATGAGTTAAAGCTATTCTTATTACAGATTAACTTAAAATGTAGTTTTATAACCAATTCGCAAAAAATTGTTACTGCGTACTATACACAACTTTTCAAGAATTAGTGTCCATCTTGCATAATAAAGAAGTACAAAACCACTAAAATACATAATTATATTTTCTCTGTTTATTACAATACTGACATAATAAAAAAAATAGGGATACATTTCAACCAATAATTAGTTCTTTAATGAAAGCTTTGTTTACATCGTCAGCTTTCACTCTTTTTCTTACAGTTTTTTTCGTCTAATTGTTTTCTTTTTCCAAACTCTTTGTCTCTTTGTAATTACAGTTGTCGCGTCTCCGTAATTGTTCGTAACTGCCTTTCACACTTAACGACTCGAATATCGATATTTCTTTCTTTTTTTGGTACACAATTATTTCATCGATCGTACATTCAGGTAGGGTTTTCATCGTATAGAGAAATCGCCGCCAATTTCTATCGTCAAATTGATATAAAACTAATGGAGAACGTTTTTGCTCTGTAATTTTAACTTCCTCTAAATTTGACTTGGCGATTTAATATCCTCCCCTCCCCCCAATAAAATGTAGTAGCGTGTGAATATCGCAAAATGTAAGATTTTTAAAACAAAAATTTTGAAATTTTAAATCGTTTCAAAGCTTCTGATTTTTTAAAAATGTTGATTGAACAGCTGAATAAAGGAATTTATATGTAAAATTATTAAGGTTTGAAGAGCTTAAGTTCATTTTTATTTAATTATAATTATGTGCCATTTTCTTGGCATATGTATGCCAGGATAATGGCCGCCAGAATAAGCACATTTTTGACGGTTTTTTCTGTTTTTTTTTAGATCTAACATTTTAATATTGTTTAAAGGAACATGTTTCCTCTATAGTACCTCAAATTCAGTGTAATGTTGAGTTTAATTTGCAATTTATAGAAGTCAGGAAAATGACATAATAAAAGTCTACTCAATTTTTACAAAGCTTTTAAATACATTATTGTCAAAGAAATATCTAAACGATCTTGTTGGTAGCAATGATTTTATTACTTCTGACTTGAGCTGTGTCAAGAACAAGAAGAATCACTCTGCAGTGCCATCTCTATACCCCATAAAGAACTAAAATGAGCAGGCCAGGACAGTGACATTCCTTTTCAGAGACAATCATATTTTAATTATGGAAAATTATTTGTAAAATACAAAACTTGTAACCTTCCACATATATGTGTTGTATAAGGTATAATTATTAATTAAAAATTTAAAACTAGTATGTTGTGGCCATCACAAAACTTTCTTCTGTATAAATCGCGTCAATTAAATCATTTAAATAGTACAAGAATTTACATCAATTTAGCACCAATTCATATCAAAGTATCTGAATTTAATGAAAATTCGTGCACTAGTTCTTGAGATAGAGCTATAGCCAAATTCCGAAAAATGTAGCGTAGCAGCGCCACCTGTTGAGCGATTTACACCAAAACGTATACATCACTAATTGATATCAAGGTATACCTGAATCTGAAGTTTGATGAAAAGTCGTGCATTAGTTATTGAGATAGAGCTACAGCGGATATTCTGAAAAATGCAGCATAGCAGCGCCACCTGTTGAGCGATTTGCACCAAAACATAAACAGTACTAACTCATATCAAGGTATACCTGAAACTGAAGTTTCTTGAAAATCCAAGCATTAGTTCTTGAGATAGAGCTATTGCGGAAATCACAAAAAATGCAGCATATCAGCGCCACTTGTTGAGCGATTTACATCAAAATGTATAAAACGTCAATTCATGTCAAGAACTAACTGAATCTAAAGTTTGATGAAAATCCGTGCATTAGTTCTGGAGATTGAGCTATTGCCACCTTTAGGTAGAGCTATTGCGGGAATCGTGGATAAGGAAGCACAGCAGCGCCACCTGTAAAACGATTTACACCAGCACGTAATCAGCATTAACTCATATCAAGGACTAACTGAATCTGAAGTTTGATGAAAATCCGTGCAATAGTTCTTGAGATAGAGCTATTGCGGAAATCATGTAAATCTTGCAGAATTCAGCATAACAGCGCCAATTGTTGGGCGATTTACACCAGAATGTAATCAGCATCAACTCATATTAAAGACTAACTGAATCTGAAGTTTTATGAAAATCCGTCCCGTAGTTCTGGAGATAGAGCTATTGCGGAAATCGTGAAAAATGCAGCATAGCAGCGTCACCTGTTGAGCGATTTACACCAAAAACTAATTAGCATCAATTTGCATTAGGGACTAATTGAATATATTTTTTTATTAAATTCCGTACATTAGTTCTTGAGATAGAGTGCCCACAAAATTTGTGTCACATACAGACAGACAGACATTTTGTAAAAACATGTTTTTTGAAACCCTGACCTCTAAAACGTCTAAATCCGTCGAAAACCGGAAGTCGAAAATTTTCACGAATCCAATATTTTCTTCTTGTAAAGATAGAAGAAAGTAAAAATTAGAAAAATATATTTGTACATGATAGCAGAAAGCCTTTTTTTTTTTTTTTACTTTGCACACATCATAGTGTGACATGCCAGGAAAATGACGATTTGAAGGGGTTTTTTTAGTTGCTTTATTTATGTGTTATTATGAATATAATAACTCTTGAAAATACTTCTAAGAATATTTTTTATTAGAATGTAAAAAAGGAAATTACGTTATATATCATCAAATAGAAATTTTATTCTGCGGACTGCGATTTCCGTATTTTGTGATATTGATCCTAGCGATGACCCTGCCCAGATAATCTTAAAACTATTGCATTTATTTTTTCTATAATTGTTATAATAGCACAGTACAGGCAGGCCCCGATTATGACTCATTGGGGCCCTGGAGAAGATAAATTACGGGACTCCATTAAAATCGTTGCAACATTATTCAAATAGAAATGATAGTCAGTCGTATGTGATGTGTAATCCATAAACAATATTTTCGCACCTTGAATTTTAAATAGTAGAAGAAAATTCTTAGCTCCGTCAATTCTAAATTAAGTAGCCTAATTAATAAAAATACTATTATTATTATTATTATTTTTATTTTAACCATTTGGAAAAATGGTTATTGTCCTCTGTCAGGGTAGGAAATAAAAACATATCTGAAGCGTTTCATTAGTTGAAACCGCATTTTATTCGTTTTCTGATTGGTCTATACAGTAATCTGTATTTTCCCTTTACTTTCAACATAGATGGATACTTCTGTTGCCACTATGACAAAAAAGTAATAAGTACAAAAAAAAATTAATAACTCAGAAAGAAATTGAGATACAGCTTTCAAACAAATTGCATTTAAAAGTACATTTTTTTTCTATACAACGGTGTAAAAAGTTATATTGTGGGATGTTTATAAGTTTAAGAATGAAATTTCATTTAAAATTGATCCAGTAATATTAATATTTAATACATGGCGTACGTAATGTATGACCAGCTCCATAGAAGTTTAAAAATTTACAGTACTGAAAATTGTAAAACTAAAATTTCTTTTAAAATTTGTTCATGATGGGTCCAGGAATGTTAATGTTTATTTTATGGCGTACGTAATGTAGGATCAACTCCGTGCGATTTTTTATGCCTTAAATTTTAGTCTTCGAAAAAACCATTTTCTAAATGGTCGTTGTAATTTGTTAAATTGCTTTATTTATTTATTTATTATTTTTTTTTTTTTTTCGTACAGAACAAAAATTTTTTTTATATAACTTTAGCAACTTGTTATATTACTTTGAGATAAATTTAATAACTTCAACTTAGGGAAGAGATGGAATTGAAAAAAAAAAACGTAATTTTTTATAATTTAATATATGGATTTGGGGGCCCCTGGGCAGTGTCCCGATTTGCTCATGCGATAATAAGGGCCTGAGTACAGGTATCTTTCGCTTAGTGCGGTTTCGGTTAATGCGATTTTCAGTTGGTGCGGTATACTTTTTATAGATGCACTGTAAAAAAAAGTACTAAAAAACGGATATTCTACTGGCAATCGAGACGCCAGTACTATTTCCGTATTTTGACGGAAATTTCCCCCACCCCATAAATTCCAGAAATCAGTATTTTTACGGAAATTTCTCCCCATAAATTGCAGAAAATTTTCTGTTTTTCTGGAATTCATGGGGGAAATTTTCCGTTAAAATACTGAAATAGTACTGGCGTCTCTATTGCCAGTAAAATCTCCGCTTTTTAGTCCGTTTTTTTTTTTTTTTTTTTTTTTTTTTTACAGTACTCGATTAGGGCGGGCAAAATTTCGATGAGTGCACAAAAGTATACTTTTGTGCACTCATCGAAATTCCATATATGGAATGGGAGATGCTTGTTTTACAATAAAATGTCGTCAAATTTTAAAAACAGAATTTGACGAAAATCCAAAAACATAAATAGCATTAAAGAATCCTAACTTTTCAACAATTAGAATGCCTCAGACAGCATTTGTTAAATATAGACCCAGACATCGGTGGAATGGTGCAACCGCACCGTTTATTAGAAAACAAAATTTTGTGTTACCGCAAGATTTATTCCAAAAAACAAGAAAAATATTGTGCAATTGATAAGTTTTCGCTTAAATAAATTAAAATGTAAGTATATTTAAAGTAATCATATATCAAATTCTGTTATAATACCTTTTAAATCAAATTATGTAAATATTTCAAAATTATTTTAATGGTAAGTAAGCTAACGTATGTATAATCTAAAGAATGGTAGTAACTCAGACTTTTAAAACTTTCTCGACTGTTTATACTTATTAAATTAGCGCACATGTTTTTAATAATATAAATTGATGAAAATTAGCTAAACTTTTCTAAAAGTTTTAAAAGTAATAGATTTTTTCAAACAACAATACAAAAACCTTATCATTGTATATTATTGCATTGTCTATTTATTTTCGTGTATATTGAGTTTTTGAGAAAGTTCGTTGTAGATTTATTGCAGTTTTTCTCATTCGGTGTATATTTTGATTAGTTACTGTAATATAGCGGCATTAATTAACCCCTTGCGCTCTAGCGCTGTTAGCATGTCACTAGCCACAGGGTAGAGTCCTGCATCGGGTCGGGTTAAGCGCTTTTATCCGAACCCGACCCGACCCGACCCGGGTTGGAGCTATATTTTCCCATTGCGGGTCGGGTTGACTTTAATTTTTTTGGTGCGGGTCGGGTTCGGGTCGGGTTTCTTTCATTATTTCGGGTTCGGGTCGGTTTCGGGTTGGCTTTTTCTCTCTTGCGGGTCGGGTTCGGGTTGACCCGCTTTTTAAAAAGAATGTGTGGAAAGTATTTTTTTCCATAAAAGCCTGTATAAACCGCAGATCAAAGTTTCACAAAAGCAAAATGTGTGCCTGCCTGTTTTGTCTTTAGTCATCCTTTCACACCAGTCTTCGAAATAACAAACTGCATTATATTTTTTATCGTATATTAAAAATACAATACACAGCAAAACGCTAAATGGTCCTTCCTGTCTAATGTATCAAGTTTATTAATTTAATTTTGGTGATACGCGATGCACAATGTTAGACGGGAAAAACTAAAGGCAGATGGCCACTTGTGTAAAACAAGGTGTATCGTTATAAGTGGAACTTTTGAAAGCGCAACTAATTTTAAAGCATATTTAAAGATTAGATTTTTTGTTTTATACCATTTAGAGTCCTGCACCTGGTCGGGTCAGAGGTTTTACTACAGTTGAATATTAAAGAATATAGATTTGTTGATTCTTCTATGTAAAACATAAAAATGGTATTAGAGAATTAGAGGTCTGTACGGACTGGAATTTTCAGGCCCGCCCCGCCCCATGTAAAACTTAAAAGTTCGGCCCTAGCCTGGTACGGTCCGTTTATAATTTTATCGGCTTCGTCTAAATATTTATATTGGGCCGGTAGACCAGCTTAACTGTAGTTATCGGCCCGGCCTGACAGGGCCGTTCAATTCATTTGCCGGCCCGCCCCGTTGAAAAAACTCAAATTAAAGCGGCCTGGCCAGTATGAAATTTTGCCGCCCCGCCAAGGCCCGCGGGCCGGACCGGTTCAGACCTCTATTAGAGATACAATTGCAGATTATTTTTCATAATGGTGTTAAAACATAATTTGCTTTCCTTACATTGCGGCTTCGGGCCGGGTTGCGGATTGAAATATTGCGGGATCGGGTCGGGTGCGGGTTGATATACTTCGGGTTCGGTCGGGTTGCGGGTTGCCTGAAATTATTTTTGCGGTTCGGGTCGGGTTGCGGTTTGCCGAAAATTATTTTTGTGGGTTCGGGTCGGGTTGCGTGTTGACTTAAAATGAAATTTGCGGGTTCGGGTCGGGTAAAACCCGACCCGCGCAGGACTCTACCACAGGGCTTTGTAATAACATGAATTTTTGGACGTCATTGTTGGAAATCACCAAAATAGCATGACGTACGCTGCGTACGTCATAGCGCGCAAGAGGTTAAGAAAAGGTACGTCTTTGACCTAAAATCCACATGTTTTTTTTTTCTTTCTTTCTTTCTTTTTTTTTTTTTTTTTTTTTTTTTTTTACATAATGAAAGAGATACCAGCTACAAACTTTTTCTATTATACTTATTATACTATTATATCACTTATATTAAATTTTTCTGTGTAAAAGAAAGGAATAATACGCTTTGTGCGACGAGGAGTACCTTCAGTTATCCGCCGTGAATTTCCAATCGGGCGATAGTTTTTATCAGGTCACAAGCATCTGAAAAATGTTTTGTTGCCAAATTATGAAAGGGCATTCTGTTCTTTGGAGCTTGTACCAACATTTAGAGTAAAAAGTTTAATTTTGACAACACGGTGGTCATTTGAGCAGAAAAGATCTTTTTCCGCCTTTTTTTTTACAACTTTCAAACACACACACACACAAAAAATAATCTATGCAAATTATTCTTTTTGGTGGCATAAGCTCCAGAAAAAACGATTACTTGTTTAGTAAGTAAAAGACTAAGGAAATCCGTCGTATAGTTCTCGAGAAAAATGGACACCAAGATGGAAAATTGAAAACAGGGTTTCGAGAAAAATAAGTTTAAAATATTACAAAAGAAATTCTTTCAACGGATAAAAAAGGTTACAAGAAATTAGAATGTCGCAAAACCGTTTTAGAGCAACAATCTACATGCTTGAGGGATGGAAAAAATGAATTTAAAAATCGAAAATTTTGATCCAAAGAAATTGAACTTCCCCTTGAAGGGCTATTTCACTCACGCGGAAACACATCGCTCACTAATGTTATTCTTATGGACGAAATTTTTTTAACATGTCCCGTTTGGATTTCAATATATATATATATTATTGCATAGCCGAGTTTGATGTCTATAAAAGCCGTCTTTTTTTTTTTTTTTTTTTTTTTTCGATTATGTTTGCAAGGTTTTTTTTTTTTTTTTTTACTTTCCATACGGGTTTAAAGTGAAAGTACCCTCTTATTACATATAAACCGGTAGGTGGCAGCACAGACAATCACCTCATTGAGTTAACGGCTGAAATTCCAGAAATAGTTAAAACTCGATTCGCATATTAAAACGCGATCGATCTGCCAAGTCATATCTTGGTGGAAAAACCTGAAAACCCGATTGTAGCGGTTGACTTCCTGCTCCCAGTCCTGCATGTTTCCGTGCCTTTGGGTGCAGGAAAACACAATAGTAAACCTACGGGTCAACCGCTGAAATCGAGTTTTCATGTGTTTTCCACCAAGATATGACTTGGCAGACCGATTACTTTTTAATAGGCAAATCGAGTTTTAATTAATTCTGGAATTTCAGCTGTGAACTCGATGAGGTGATTGTCTGGGATGCCGCCTCCCTGTGTAATATATTTCAATGAAAAATTTGATCTTTAATGAAGTTTTTTTGATGGATAGTACAGATTGGGGGGAAGTTTAGCTACAATTTTTTAATGTGTTGGAATCTGTGTCATCATCTTTGACGCATGTTTTTTTTCTTCTTTTTTTGTTGTTGTTGTTGTATGAGGCCGAAGAGATCTTTGTTATGTAAAAGTTAGAAAAATATTAAAGAATGCATCTTTAACCTAATAAGTAATAAAAAGAAACTGTAAAAAAATTGGTAAAGTAAAACCGCCTTTCTAAAGATCAATCTCAGCTATCCAATGCAAAAAAAAAAAAAAAAAAAAAAAAAAAAAAAAAAAAAAAAAAATCATTTAAAAATATTGAAACACAAACTATATATTTATAAAAGTTATCTGATAAGAATAGCATTAGCGAGCAGGTGTTATCACTTGAGTCAAGTACTCTCTTAACTGCACTAATGAAAGGGAAATCTGTATATATATTATTTGACTGCGTATATATTTCGATAAGTTATTTAGTTGTTCACTGACTTTTCTTATTTTTTACATCTCCCCTTTTCATCCATTATCATCATATCTCTAAGAGTTGTCGTGTCAAATGGCAGTCATTTTTGTCTTTTTAGCTTTTTTTTTTAATTACAGGGGTTTTTTGTCTTTTTATTTTTGTTTCTGTCTTAATTACAGCCTTTTTTTTAACTTTTTTATCTTTGTTTCTTTTTTAATTAGTCTCCTTTGTATTTTTATCTTTATTTCTGCTTTATTTACAGACTTTTTGTCTTTTTATTTTTGTTTCTGTTTTAATTACAGTCATTTTTGTCTTTTTATCTTTGTTTCTGTTTTAAGTACAGTCATTTTTGTCTTTTTTTCTGGTTCAATTACAGTCTTTTTTGCCTTTTTATCTTTGTTTCTGTTTCAATTATAGCCTTTTTTGCCTTTTTATCTTTGTTTCTGTTTCAATTATAGCCTTTTTGCCTTTTTTCTTTCTTTCTGTTTCAATTACGGTCTTTTTTGTCTTTTTATCTTGTTTTCTGTTTCAATCACAGTCTTTTTTTGCTTTTTTATCTTTGTTTCTGTTTCAATTGCAGTCTTTTTTGTCATTTTATCTTTGTTTCTATTTTAATTACAGTCTTAGTCTTTTTATCTTTCTTTCTGTTTTAATTATAGTCTTTTTTGTCATTCTATCGTTTTATTTTTTTTTTTTTTTTCAGTTTCAATTACAGTCTTTTTTGTCTTTGTATCTTTTCATTCTTTTTCCTGTTTCAATTACAGTCTTTTCTTGCCTTTTTACCTTTGTTTCTGTTTCAATTACAGTCTTTTTTGTCTTTTTATCTTTGTTTCTGTTTTAATTACAATCTCCGCGCTTACCTAATTGTTCGTGACATTTGACACATTTGACAACTACTCCGATATCAATATTTCTTTTTTTCATATATCCGTGTCAGCTATCGTAGAGTTATGCAGGACTGAAATCGCAGAACGAAACCATCGCGATTTACTATCTTCCAATTGCAATAACTGTCTAGGGACGTTTCGGCTATCGGTATTTTTAGCTTTCACTAAAATATTGAGCCTTACCTATCGCTAAAATTTTGAGAAAAAAAAGTCCCCGTTCTCTCGAATTCAATATAAAATTACGAAATATTTTAGAAATCACCTTTCCAAACGGAAACCCTTTTGAAAAATATGAATCTTGGAAAATCTTTTTCATTTTGAATGGTGTCGAAATGGAAAATTCCATGAGCCGGAACGCTATTTCAAAATTGTTTACTAAAAAAAGTTTTTTTTAGTGTGTAGACAAATTTATTTTTAACCATACAAAATATTTACTAATCGGTATAAACTAAAGTGTGCTTTCATTAAACAGAGAAAAGAAAAAGCGGTTTTTTGCTATAGTAACAGCAATTATAACACACAACCTGCACTGCTTATTTTCGTCCCGGGGACGAAATTAGGAATGCTTTTTCATGACATTTTTTTTCAATTTTTTTCCTCATGTTTAGATGGCTAATGTTTCGTTATGTTATTCTTCCACTGATAATTAGTACATTTCGTTGTGCCTTAATTTAATGTAAATTAAATCACTTACTCATTTAGAAATAAATTTGATTTAGTTATAAGTTAAGCCTCGGCGTATTGGATTTTTTTGGGGGACGAAATTGGGACCATTTTTTTTCCTTTGCATTTTTTAAATACTTTTGAAAAAGCAATTTTTCGCATTGTTAAAATTTTTTGTACGATATTTGCTTATGTTTCTATGTGCGTGGGTAGTTAATCTATCAAAAATCCAAATTTGGTAGATTTTCACTGAAAATTACAACTTTCACGGCCTAAAAGTGACTGGGGGACGATAATAGGGCGCCTTACCCTATGCTTTATAATATAAGTCGACTTTTAGAAGTTTCACGTCAAACGTAGGCTTGTTGTAACATTTTTCCAACTCTCATATGCTTACAACTGTATATTCATATCCGCCAGTGACAAATTCTCATCAAGATTGGTGAAATATTGCCAAATTTAGCGACCAAAAACTCATCTAGTTGACAGCTGCAATTTCAGGATTAAAACACAACTGGTCTGCTAGCTATCTTGTTGGAAACCACCTGCAAACCTGATTTCAGTGGATGACTGGTAGGTTTACCATTGTGTTTTCCTGCACCCAAAGGTAAGAAAACATGGCGGACGAAGAGCAGAAAAAGACATTGGTAAACCTAATGTCAGCCACTGAAGTCAGGTTTGCAGTTGTTTTCCCCCAAGATATGACTTGGCAGACCCGTTGCATTTTAATATGCTATTCAAGTTTTAACTAAGGCGCGCCACACACCAGGGAGACATGCAACAAGAAAGCGTGAGGCATGTGACAATTTCACCCTGCTATCAAAGAAAAAACTGGTTTGAACTGCAGAATTTGCCTCCTGTCTCACAATTATTATCGCATGTCTCTCTAGTGTGTGGCGCATCTAATCTTGGAATTACAGCCATGAACTCGAAGAGGTGATGACTTGTGCAGCTCCTTCTCGGTCTAATACATTTCGATGAATAATTACACTGCTCAAAACAATTAAAGGATATTGCAGTTTTAGGTGGATTTTGTATCTGGTAAACTGTTTAGCTGATTGATACATGGTCGACAGACATAGTAGTTTATATGCGAATAAATTACACATGTTTGGCAGAAAAAAATGCATTTTATTGCGCATTTGTGTACTAAAGGAAAAAAACACAATTTGTGCATATGAGAAAAAAAGAATAAGAAAAGGTGTTTTCTTCAAAGAAAATCATTTTCAGTAGGGGGTATGGTTTCCACGGGCGGCCAGCAACGTTGAACACCTTTGAGGCATGGACTCAATGAGGCTATTAATGACGAGTTGGGGTATTCTGCCCCACTCTTCCAGAAGAGCTCTTTCCAGTTCTTGGAGAATTTGTGGGGGTTGTTGGCGGCCAGAAACTCGTCTTCCTAGAGCGTCCCAAACGTGCTCGATTGGATTCATGTCTGGAGAACACGCTGGCCATTCCATTCGAACGATTCCTTCCACGAAAAGGAAATCCTCCACCAGGTTTGCACGATGTGGCCTGCAGTTATCGTCCATTAAAATGAAGTTATCTCCGATTGCTGCAGCGTAAGGGACTACAATAGGTCTGAGGATCTCATCCCTATATCGGCGACCAGTCAGAGCTCCATCTCGAATGAAGTAGAGGTCAGTGCGCCCGTCAATGGAGATGCCACCATACACCAACACTCCTCCACCGCCAAATCTGACACTTTCGTGCACGAACACAGGATTATTCCTACTGCCACGGTCCCTCCAGATGAAAATACGCCTATTATCCGGATGCACAGAAAAACGGGACTCGTCAGAAAACAGAATATTGCTCCATTCATTTCTCCTCCAGTTGACATGCTCGGGTGCCCACTCCCTGCGGTCGCGACGATGCCTTGATGTTAATCTAACACATACCATCGGTCGGCGAGCATACAGACCTACAGCATGGAGCCGGTTTCGGACAGTCTGAGTTGAAATCGTGGTGCCTGTAGCCGAGCGAAGGTGTTGTTGGAGAAGAGTAGCGTTCATGGTTCGGTGTCTCCGAGCTGTTAACGCTAAATACCGATCTTCATTGGGCGTTGTTGCCCGTCTACGACCTTGCCCTGGTCTTCGGCCTGCACATCCACTCTCCAAAAAACGGTTCCAGATCCTGGAAATGACACTTTGTGACACTCCAATGGCTTGCGCTACTTCTGCTTGAGTTTGGCCCCCTTCTAACCTACCAACAATTCTCAAAGCTTCTGAATCTGTCAAATGACTTCGCTGAGACGTCGTACTCATCGAAACAAAGCAATCACAGAATGCCGATCATCCTTGTCTTCATTCTCTTTTATCCAGTTGAAAGTCAAATTTCATTCGCTGCCGCTGAAGCGACGTTTTTGACGTCGAACTCTAAAATTTGCATACTCCACAGTTTGAAAACCAGAAAAATTTGCATTTGTGATTCTCTTCTTCTATTTTCGGCAAAAAAAATTTCGTTTATATCTTTATTTTATATAAAACTTCAAATATCCTTTAATTGTTTTGAGCAGTGTAGTTCTTTAATGAAGTTTTTTTTTTTTTAATCTTGTATCTGTCTAATTGCTTTCTATTTTTTTTCGACGATTTGTTTCTTTCTAATGTCAGTGGTCGCGTGTCTCTATTTGGTAGTGACAGGCTTTCACACACTTAACTATACTCGTATATCAATATTTCTTCTTTACTTTCATCTATCTTCCATAGAAGAAAGCATTGTAATCGAAATTTTTTTCGACTTCCAGTTTTCGACGGATTTACACGTTTTAGGGGTCAGAGATCCCCCAAAAATATTTTTATAGAAAATGTCTGTCTGTCGCCATTGTACCATCAAATAGTGTATGAAGTTATGCATAGAATTAAACCAATTTCCTTTTTTAAGTTTTTGGATATAGCAAGCAGGTCCCCCCTGAATTTGGAAAATTTTCGCGAGAAAGTGGCCGTGTAATAGCGATTTTTGTGCCATTTTCAATATTGTACCATCGAAAAGTGTATGAAGTTATGCATAGAATTGAACCAAATTTTTTTAAGTTTTTGGATATGGCAAGCAGGTCCTCTTTGAATTAGGAAAAATTCCGCCGGAAGGGGGCGCTGTACTAACGATTGTTTTGCCATTTTCACTATTGTACTATCGAAAAGTGAATGAAGTTATGCATAGAATTGAACCAAATTTTTTGTGTATGTTTTTGGCCATGGCAAGAAGGTAGTTCCCGAATTTAGAAATATTCCACCGAAAGGGAGCGCTATAATGGCAATTTTTGTATAATTTTCTTGATTTTTCGTAGTTCTATTTTACAGCGGTATATCGTGAAGCGACGGGAACTTCCCATTCTGATAAGCCGACTATTCGCGAACAGCTGATGTACAAAAGAATAACGGAAAACTATGGCTTTTAATAAATGTCATTATCGAGATTAACTCAAAATAAAATAAATAATGTGAACATTAGAATGGTCCACAATCTTACTTAAAAGGTGACTAATGAATGAAAAAGATGTTACAAGTTTAAAATATACGTTTTATTTAAAACTTCTTAGTACTTTCAAGCCTTCCAGGCTCATCATCAGAGAATATCTTAATAACTAAATGTTGTTTATTTATACAAATACGTCACTTTGTTTTGAAAATGAGCAATTTTTTAGATTGAATTTAATTAGAGGAAATCTAATTTACTACGTCTACTTTCAACTCTAGTAATTATTCGCTCTCTCATTTTCAAAACAAAGAGACGTATTTGTATAAATAAACAACATTTAGTTATTAAGATATTCTCTGATGATGAGCCTGGAAGGCTTTAAAGTTCTAAGAAGTTTTAAATAAAATGTATATTTTTAACTTGTAACATCTTTTTCATTACGTTAGTCGCCTTTTAAGTAAGATTGTGGAGCTTTCTAATGTTTACATTATTTATTTTATGTTGAATCAAGGTGAAAAATTGCGTTTCGTCTTATAATATTATTCGAGATTAATTCGTTTTGACCCCGATTCATCGAGTGAAGCAGAAATTTAAGACGAAAGTCAAAGTTGATATACACTGGAGTCCAAAATTAAGGTCCAATCACATAATGCTAACTTTCAAGTACGCGAATACTCAAAAGGAAATAATATAATTCGAGTAATGACTATCTCTACAGCACAGCTAGTCCATATAACACCTCATTTATGTCACACATGGTCACAAGTGTCACAGTCACTACGGTGAAGCAAAAAAAAAAAAAAAGGAAATTCCATATATCTCATTATGAGTCTCAAATGATCACTATATGTGATTCCAGTGTGACTTCGCCGTCACTGCTGCTTTGTGACGAGTCACCATGTGACTTTACAATGTAGTTACATTGTGACTCTCTTGTGACTGTCATCTCTAGGCTCAATTTCAAAGTCATCGTGAACGCTGCATTGTGATAAGTTACCAAATAATGTCACATTAAAGTCACATGATGACTTTCAGGTGACAGAGAGACTACTGTGAAGTCACCATTGTGCTCTTTTCTGAAAAGTCACCATGTGACTATAATGGGATATTATTTGGTGACTTATCATAATGCAACGTTCATGATGACTTTGAAATTGAGTCTAAAAATTAGTTACATGAGAATCACAATGTAACTACATTGTAAAGTCACTTGGTGACTCGTCACAAATTACCAGTCCCAGTGACGTCTCAGTAGAGTCACATATAGTGATCATTTGAGACTCATAATGAGAGGTGTGAAATTTCCTATTTTTTGTTTCACCGTAGAGACTGTGACACTTGTGACCATGTGTGACCTACCTACAGTCAACCTATAGTCAACCACTGAAGTCAGGTTTGCAGTTGTTTTCCCCAAGATATGACTTGGCAGACCCGTTGCATTTTAATATGCTATTCAAGTTTTAACTAAGGCACGCCACATACCAGGGAGACATGCAACAAGAAAGCGTGGGGCATGTGACAATTTCACCCTACTAACAAAGAAAAAACCGGTTTGAACAGCAGAATTTGCCTCCTGTCTCACAATTACTATCGCATGTCTCCCTCGTGTGTGGTGCGTCTAATCTTGGAATTACAGCCGTGAACTCGAAGAGGTGATGGCTTGTGCAGCTGCTTCTCGGTCTAATATATTTCAATGAATAATTAGTTCTTTAATGAAGTTTTTTTTTTTTTTAAACTACAAGTGCTTTCACTGCCTTCCAATTTTTTAATCTTGTCTCTGTCTAATTGATTTCTATTTTTTCGACGATTTGTTTCTTTCTAATGTTAGTGGTCGCGTGTCTCTATTTGGTAGTGACAGGCTTTCACACACTTAACTATACTCGTATATCAATATTTCTTTTTTACTTTCTTCTATCTTCCATAGAAGAAAGCATTGTAATCGAAATTTTTTTCGACTTCCAGTTTTCGACGGATTTACACGTTTTAGGGGTCAGAGATCCCCCAAAAATATTTTTATAGAAAATGTCTGTCTGTCGCCATTGTACCATCAAATAGTGTATGAAGTTATGCATAGAATTAAACCAATTTCCTTTTTTAAGTTTTTGGATATAGCAAGCAGGTCCCCCCTGAATTTGGAAAATTTTCGCGAGAAAGTGGCCGTGTAATAGCGATTTTTGTGCCATTTTGAATATTGTATCATCGAAAAGTGTATGAAGTTATGCATAGAATTGAACCAATTTTTTTTTTTTTTTAAGTTTTAGGATATGGCAAGCAGGTCCTCTTTGAATTAGGAAAAATTCCGCCGGAAGGGGGCGCTGTAATAACGAGATTTGTGCCATTTTCACTATTGTACCATCGAAAAGTGAATGAAGTTATGCATAGAAATGAACCAAATTTTTTGTGTATGTTTTTGGCCATGGCAAGAAGGTCGTCCCCGAATTTAGAGATATTTCGCCGAAAGGGAGCGCTATAATAGCGATTTTTGTGTAATTTTCTTGATTTTTCGTAGTTCTATTTTACACCGGTATGTCGTGAAGCGACGGGAACTTCCCATCCTGATAAGCCGACTATTCGCGAACAGCTGATATACAAAAGAATAACGGAAAACTATGGCTTTTAATAAATATCATGATCGAGATTAACTCAAAATAAAATAAATAATGTGAACATTAGAAAAGTCCACAATCTTACTTAAAAAGCGACTAATGTAATGAAAAAGATGTTACAAGTTTAAAATATACATTTTATTTAAAATTCTTAGTACTTTCAAAGCCTTCCAGGCTCATCATCAGAGAATATCTTAATAACTAAATGTTGTTTATTTATACAAATACGTCACTTTGTTTTGAAAGTGAGCAATTTCTTGGATTGAATTTAATTAGAGGAAATCTAATTTACTACTTCTACTTTCAACTCTAGTAATTATTCGCTCTCTCATTCTCACAACAAAGAGACGTATTTGTATAAATAAATAACATTTAGTTATTAAGATATTTTCTGATGATGAGCCTGGAAGGCTTGAAAGTTCTAAGAAGTTTTTAATAAAATGTATATTTTTAACTTGTAACATCTTTTTCATTACATTAGTCGCCTTTTAAGTAAGATTGTGGAGCTTTTTAATGTTCACATTATTTATTTTACGTTGAATCAAGGTGAAAAATTGCGTTTCGTCTTATAATATTATTCGAGATTAACTCGTTTTGACTCCAATTCCTTGAGTGAAGTAAAAATTTAAGACGAAAGTCACAGTTGATATAGTATTGAACTAAAAAAAATAAAATATTGACATCTGTAACAACATTTTGAAATATTAAAATATATAAGATAGAAGAAAGCTTTGGGATTGGCACATCCAACTAGTTTCCTTTGAAAACGTCCATTTCAACGATTGAAGATCCATGTGGGATTTAGACTGCAGAAGACATCCATGTTTTCTTTCGTTCTATTCCCTGGAGAGATTTTTCCCTCGATGGATTTGTAACTTTCAATTACCCTTTGCAAAAATCTCTTTCAGAGAAGATTTAGATCGTGTTTGGAAAATCTACAGCGAAAACGATTGTGCGCGATTTTTTTTTTTTTTAATGGCAATT
Source organism: Maratus speciosus (assembly GCA_963932465.1). Classification (NCBI taxonomy): domain Eukaryota; kingdom Metazoa; phylum Arthropoda; class Arachnida; order Araneae; family Salticidae; genus Maratus; species Maratus speciosus. The sequence continues at coordinate 94,156,614 of OZ010794.1, read as the reverse complement.
TTAATTTTTCTCCCCGTCTGACTAGGCTCCTTTAAGACTGTTCTTAACTGCTCTGCCCAACAAGCGTAAAACGTTTTGACACATTTGCAAATTCATTTTTTAACGGAAAGGTATAAAATTGGAAAGTCTGGCCATGGAAACGATTTGGAATTGAACTGTTTTTTCAATTTTTGGATCCATCAATTACCTATTGAATTATAAGCGATTTTGATCACGTGACACGACATTTTTCTCCCCTTATTGACTGGATTTTTTTCTTTCGTTTGGAAGTTGAGTTCAAAATGCCAATTTTGACAGTATTTTCTGAAAGCTCTATAGCGTTTACAAGAAAACGGAAAAAAAAGTTCGATGACATAGTTTCTGAATAACAACACATTCTAATTTCATGCGTTTTCGAACGAAAACAAGTAATATAAAAATTTTGTTTTTAAAGTCAATTCCTACTTAGGTCATTAAAGAAAAATTTAATATTATCCCTTAAGCTAATATTAGTTTTTGTTGCATTAAAATATCTCAATTTGTTGATTTTCTATAAGCAAGTAGGTTTACAATGGAAGTCTATAGGAAATTGGCGAAATATTAGAGATATCGCCAAGTTGCCGTCACTTTTGGCGACTCATTTTGGTCGCTAAATTGGACGAAATATCGCCAAGTTAGCGACAAACATGGCGGTATTTGTCGACAGAACAGGGTCCCCCCTATGGCAACCCCTCCTTATAGATATGAAGATGCATTAAATGCTGTTCAATAACCAATGGCCGCCATTTTGTCTCCCATGTAAAACTAAAAATAATTAATTAAAATTTAATTAATGAATTAATATTTGAAAAAACTGTATTAACACCAATTGTCATCCAGTACAAGTTTAAAAAAATTATTTCAACTTGATAGGATGAATAATAAGTATTTTATTAACGATTGAAAATTTGAACAAGATATATAAATAAATAAATATAGGGAGAGTGTGAACTAATAGTAGGAATTGAATAAATTAAAACTTATGTCAGAAAGTTGCCCTTTTGGATTTGAGAACACCTTTAATACATGCTGACTCATCAAGCATCTAATTTCCCAGTTACCGTTTGTCTCCCATTGATTCCCATGGAGCAAGAAATTTTAAATGATTATCAAGCATTACAGAAGCCTTACGTTCGACAAGGTAGATTTTTTACTGTACTTTTTATTCCGTAGTATATAAAGGATATATAGTACTCTATATATGATTTTGAAAGCCGGGCATTCTGTAGAAAAAAAAAGTAATTCAAGCTAAATCTTGCAGCAAATTAACATAAAATGTATGTAAATATATAACAAGTTATAAACACGCTCTAATAATTTACTTTTTTAATTGATAAAAAGGCGTAAAATAAAAACTTTAAAACGGTAAAAAAGTTTTATTACATCATTTTTCGAAACTGAAATAAATAAGTAATGTTCTAAAATTGCGCGATCTATGATATCATAATTTGAAACGGCATCATTCCAATTTTCACGGGCCCCATCAATGGCCGAGAGGTTCTGTTCTCGAAGCTGGTAGACGGGAGGTGCTGGGTTCGAACCCAATGGTGCCTGTCGGCCCGTCGAGTTTTCGTGGTTTTCTTCGAACAGCGGATTTGCATGCGTAAATACGGGTTAGGCTGCCTTAGAAAGACCCCCACGAAGGGCACGCCCCCTGGGCGTATATCCCTCGAGCAGATAATTGACCGTCAAAAATCAACCCAACCCAACCCAATTTTCACGTACTCTTTTATATGACACACGTTATTTATTCATTTATTTATTTATTTACTTGGATGTTTATTTCCATATTCCTAACCATGGAGTTTATTCGAACCATAATTTTGGTATGTTAAAGGAAGTTGCATTGTTACATATTAAATTTTTAAGTGGTATAATCTGTATGGTTTCTCTCTTGTAAAGGATGGATAGTATAGATATAGACTGAAATATTGTCATAAAATTTTGAATATGTTGAAAACTGTTTCGTAATCTATGCTTGACGCATGATTTTTCTTTCTTGTTTTTGCTTTAAGAGGTCAGAGAGACTCTGTTATGTAAAAAATTAGAAAAATATTAAAGGATACACCTGTATCTTCTGTCTATTTAATATACAGTTACAATTTTTTTTTTTGTATTTTTTATTATGCATATGCTTCGATAAATAATTAGTTCTTTAATTTTTTTTCTTTTTACTTTTTTTTACAACCACCAGTGTTTTAATTGTCTTCCAATTTCTAATCTTGTCTCCATCTAATTGCTTTCTTTTTTTTCGACTCGTTGTCTCGCTCTATTGACAATGGTCGAGTTCCCTAATTGTTTGTGGCAGGCTTTCATACTTAACTATACTCGGATATCGATATATATTTTTTTTCTTTAGATACATACGTTTCATCGATCCCAGTTTCATGCGGGATTTAAGCTGCAGAGAGAAAACGCCCCCATTTTCTTTCGTGTTATTCTCCGGTGAGATTTCCGCTCTAGGGATTTTTAACTTTCAATTACCCTTTGCTAAAATCTCTTTCAAGGAAGATTTAGATCCTGTTTGGAAAATATGAAGAGAAAATATATCTGCGGAATTTATTTTCAAGAAAGATTTCAATTTTTCTCCCTGTTTGACAAAGTGGATTTTTAACTATACTTTTTATTTTGTAGCATATAAAGAATATATAGTACTCCATATATGAGCTCTTGATACTGAAAGTAGGGCATTTTGTGGAAAAAAAATTAATTAAAGCTAAATCTTAATTCAGATTAACATAAAATGCATGTAAATATATAAAAAATTATAGCACCCTCTAATAAAATACTTTATTTAATTGCTAAAAGGTGTAAAATAAAAAAAGCAGTAAAAAAGATCTATTAGATTGTTTTTACAGATCAAAAAAGAATTTTCTAAAATTGCACGCTGTATGATGTCGTGATTTGAAACGCCTTCATTCCATTTTTCACGTACTCTTTCAGATGACCCGGGTTATGATTTTATTTTTACTTGGCTGTTTATTTCCATATTCGTAACCATGGACCCAACAAACACATGATTTCGGACCGCATGGCGTTTTCGTTGCGGCCAGTGTCAGTTAAGGCCATTTGTAGCCAAACAATACTGTGCCGTAAGTGACGCGCCACTAATTACAGCAGCGATCACCAAACAGATTACGAATCGGAAGTGAGAAAACAGTTGCGTTTATTTTACCGGCCAATCATTGAGGGCAGTTTCCGGCAAGCATCTAATGCCCCCCATCGTTTAGACAGTAGAGGGCTAATATTACCTAACCGGCATATTTATTTAAAGAGAGGAAATGTATTTTTATTTCTTTTAAATTAATCTTAATTACTTTAAATGTGGGTTTTAGTAAAAATATAAATACGTAATGAGATTTATATTTAAAGCAGTAAAATAGATTAGTTATTTTTATTTAGTTTTAAAATATTTTTACAAAATGTAAAATAATATTTCCAAACTAATCTTTGATATCTTTGCATGGATATATATTTTATCGTCATACTGAAAACAATGATTGTAAAATAAAATACTATAAGATGTAAAGTTCTGAATTTAGTGTAAAGGTAATAAAAGATAAAATTTCTTGCCTCTATTAAATTCCTAACGATTTATGCGTATTCATTTGCTTTATTATCATTATTTCACTAATAAAAGTTATAGTTACAGCCATATATATTTTTTCATAGGCATAAAAATATTTTTTTATGTCACTCTGAATACATCATCAAGAAGTTTACTTTTAAAGAAAAAAATCTTTAACCGTCAAACAAATTCGAATCTGAATAATCTTTTAATAAAATACAATTCATAATTATAGATTGGCTGCGAGAAATTTTTCATATCATTGGAAATGTGATTTAAAGTGTAAGTATCGAAGATATTTGTTAAGGATGTTCCCAAATCCAAAGAGCGGCTAATTTCTGACACATATTTAAGTTCTGTTTTTTTTCCGGAAACAGATGAAATGGCAGGTGCTGTTACTCAGAAACTATGTAATCGAAAGACGTTTTCCATTTGTTGCTAAATGCAAAAATTCTTTCAAAAATACAGTTAAAGTGGGCATTTTGAGCCGATTTTCCGACGCGAGACAGGAGAAAAAACTGTTTAATTATAATAATAATATAAATAATAATTAATAGTAAAAGATATAATTCATATTTCTTTTGTTAAGAAGTTACTTAATTTCTTAAGAAAATAATTGTGAACCCAAAGTAACTAGTTATTTTTATTAAATTTTGATTGTTAAAATAATTTCAATAGTATATTCTCTCCCCCCCCCCCTCTCCATCAGATTTTAAAATTTCATAAAAACTTTTGTTATCTTTCAAAAACAGTGGAAAAGAAAATCCAGGCAACAAAATAAATAAGTATGGAAAAGATATGTTTGAAGGCAAGAATTTTCTTTTAATTTATTATAATAGAAACTGATAACAACTATTAAAAACATCCCCTAAATGTTTTTGCACCCTTCCATTTCTTCAGCTTTCTTCAGTATAGAGAAATGTACCCTCTAAAAAACATTTGGCATAAGGGAACATAAGGGGAGTGAGAATACTCTTCAGGGTCAGTGTTGCCTGGAGTCATTTCCGAAAAATTCATACCACGACTACCTTGAATCTTGCTTCGTCATTCACTCCTCTGTAGTTTGTAGTTTGCATTCAGCGAATGTAGAAGAAAGGTTGTTTACAGAACATGATCTACGTTAGTAAGTTTTTAAGTCTATAGTAATATGTTGATTTATTAAAGCATTATACGAGGGTGAGTCGAAAAATAAGTTTCCCCTGGCAACTGTGGACAGAGGTGTATATGAAAGACAAAAAATGTAACGAAACATTAAAGATAAGACGTAACTTTATTTTTCTATATAAATGCCAAGTGAGTTGAGACATTTGTCATATCCCTTTATAAGCTTCAAAAAGCACTCCTTGAAAAAATCAGGGCTTTGCATCATTCTGTTCCCGGTAGATATGGAGAGAAAGTGCGTTGTGAATTCGTGGTCAAAGGAGGAAGTGAGAGCGGTTGTCCGCTATGATTGGGCACGTGGAGTTTCGGTAGTAGAAATCCATAACCGCCACGTGGGAGTCTATGGGCCAGAAGTTTTGTCGAAACAAATGGTGCGGAGATGGTGCCGCCAATTCAGTGAAGGGCGTCAGCAAGACCGGAACAGACGTGCACGGCCACTACAGGCGAAAGCATTGCTTGACTACTTCTTTGTAAAGAATGCTGAAGTCAAACAAGCCATTCAACGCTTCTTTTGTATGCTGAGCCCTGTTTTTCCCCTGAAGGGTTTTATGAAGCTTATAAAGGGCATGACAAATATCTCAACTCACTTGGCACTTAAGTAGAAAAATAAAGTTACGTCTTATCTTTCATGTTTCATTACATTTTTTGTCTTAGATACACACCTCTGTCCACAGTTGCCAGGAGAAATTTATTTTCCGACTCACCCTCGTATGATTATAATCTGATATTTCTTTTGCATCATTTAATATTAAAGTGTTGTAGGGTGTAAAATAGTTACATACTAATTATTAAAATTCCATAAGTAATTTTATCAAACGCAGAATGATATTTGCTTTATAATATTTCTGATACAGTGCGTATGATTAAAAAATGTCGGATAGAAAATAAGTAAATTTGTTTTTTTGTATCAATCTATATTTTTACGATTGTTTGATAAGAAAATATAAAAATATATTAGTTTTATGAAATCACAAGTATTTTTTAATTAATTTTATTACATTCTAATTTTAGTAAATGTAATATATTATTTAATACATATTACGTAATTCACCGGTTCTCCATTATATAAAAATTTTGTGCAAATTACGAAATAGGGTATTTTACCATATTTTTCTCTCAAAGTTTGGAATTTTATCACCTTTTCGAAGTAATGATTGTCAGTTTCTGATCATGCATGAAATAAAAAATTTTGCGAAAGCTGGAATAGTTTAATTTAAGTAAAGTTTATTTTTACTATAAAGATAAAATATACATTTATTTTAGAAAAAATTGTTAAAATAATGATGATTAAAGTATCATATTGTTGTAAAGTTTGACTATTGGCACTACATCACTCATACGCGAAAACATCCGCTTGCTAATGTTAATCCTATGGAAGAAATTATTTTAAATGTTTCGTTTGCATTTCATTTTTTTTTCTTTTTTCGTATTTGATAGCTGAGAGTGATCTTTGCAAAGACCTTTTTAATTTTTTCGATTTTATTTAGTGACTAAAGTAGCCTAGTAAAAAAAGCCTGTCTTTAAAGAGGTAGATTTCAGAGCTACTAATGCAAAAAATATTATAAAATAATAAATTCAAACAAATTTTTTTTAATTTCCCCCTCAGGATAAACATTTGAGAGCGGGTATTTTCACGTGAGTGAAGTTGCCTCTTAAGCTGGGAGGGAAAAATCTAAATGTAAAATTTTGAAATATTTAAATGATGCAAAAATATTCATTGTGTTTCAGACTATGATTTGCTTTAATAAACAAACATATACTGGTAACAGGCTTATTAATAAGTTTAAAAACCAGATAAAATGAAAATAATGTATATATATTCACAAACACATTATTTTAATATAAAACACATAATTAAATATAAATTAAAAAACACACATATTAAGATTATATAAATTGTTTAGGCGTAAATTCAAAATTATTGTTCTGTAAAAATACTTGTTGGAAGTACATTTAAATGATTAAGTGTTTTTGCATGAAAAATAATATATTAAAAATCATTTACGTACATTTCTATATAGTAGTTCTATATATATTTCTATATATTTCTATTTAATATATAATAGTTTTTCATGTAAAAACAATTTATCGTTTAAACATTTTTTCAACAAGTATTTTTTATGCAACAAATTTTGAATTTACGCTTAAATAATCTTTATGGAATGACAGTGGCATTTTTGTGAGCAGCTTTGGGCTAAATTTAATTTTTGCAAACACAAATGGCTGGACTAAGGAGAGCTTCTGGCTATCCATTATTTTTAGTGGCCATTAAAAGAATAAATGTGGCCAGTTTGAGGCTATCTATCATTTTTAGTGAAAAGTTAGTGGCACGATTGTGGACAACTTCTTATATTTACGGCCATTTTTCTTGTGGACTCATTGTGTCCAGCGTGACACCTTTTTTTACGGAGCCGTAATGGTCAATGATAGCGGACCTGCACCGAACACTTTCGGCCAAGGCTAACGAACCGATCAGTGGCCCGAAAGTTCTGTGTTTGTTGGGAATTCATTCGAACCATAATTTTGGTAATTTAAAGGATGCTGCATTGTTACATATTGAAATTTCACGTGTTACAATATTTATGGTTTCTCTTTTAATGGATGGATACAGAGGAGATTGGAAGGAAGTTCAGCTACAATATTTTGAATATGTTGGAAATTGTTTCATAATCTTTGACGCATGATGTTTCTTTATTGTTTTTGTTGTATGAGGCCAGAGATGAATAAGAAACATATATCTTTTCTCTATTAAATATAAACTTAATATATTTTTTTCAATTTTACTATTGACATATTACGAAAAATAATTAGTTTTTTTAATGGAGTTTTTTTTTTAACCACAAGTGTGTTTTCGTCGTCTTTCAATTTCTAAATCTTGTCTCTGTCTAATTGCTTTCTTTTTTTTTCGATACTTTGTCTCTCTCTAATGGCACCGGTCGTATTTCTCTAATTGTTCGTGACAGGGTTTTACACACTTAACTATACTTGTATATCGCTATTTTTTTTTTCTGTTGGATACATACGTTTCATCGATCGTAGATTCATGCGGGATTTAGAACGCAGAGTGAAGACATCCGCGTTTTCTTTTGTTCTATTCCCCGGAGAGATTTCCGCTTTAGGGATTTTATACTTTCAATTACCCTTTGCTAAAATCTCCTTCAAAGAAGATTTAGATCTTGTTTGGAAAATCGGCAGAGAAAATACTTGTGTGGAATTTGTTTTCAAGGGCGTTTTCAATTTTTCTCCCCGTTCGACAACGTGGATTTTTAACTATACTTTTTATTTCGTAGTATATAAAGAATATATAGTACTCCATATATAAGCTCTTGATATTGAAAGTAGGGCATTTTGTGGAAAAAAATAATAATTATAGTTAAATCTTAATACAAATTAATATACAATGTGTGTAAATATATAACAAATTGTAACACCCTCTCATAATATACTTTTTTTAATTGCTAAAAGGCGTAAAATAGAAACTCGAAAAGAGTAAAAAAAAGTCGTATGAGACAGCTTACATGTTCCGAAGCATTATCAAAACAAATAAGAATATTCTCAAACTGCACGGTCTATGATGTCACCCCCATTCAATTTTTCACGTGTTCTTTCAGGAGACCCGGGTTACTTTTTATTTTACTTTCGATGTGTATTTCCATACTCGTAATCATGGAATCATTCGAACCATAATTTTGGTAAGTTAAAGTATGCTGCATTGTTACATATTGAAGTTTCACGTGTTACAATATTTATGGTTTCTCTTATAATGGATGCATACAGTACAGATTAGAAGGAAGTTTAGCTACAATATTTTGAATATGTTGGACATTGTTTCATAATCTTTGACACGTGATTTTCCTTTATTGCTTTTGTTGTATGAGGCCAGAGATGAATTATAAACATATATCTTTTCTCTATTAAATATAACTTAATATATTTTTTTCATTTTTAGTATTGATATATTACGACAAATAATTAGTTTTTTTAATGGAGTTTTTTTTTTTAAACACAAGTGTGTTTTTATCGTCTTCCATTTTCTATATCTTGTCTCTGTCTAATTGATTTCTTTTTTTCGACACTTTGTCTCCCTCTAATGACACTGGTCGTATTTCTCTAATTGTTCGTGGCAGGGTTTCACACACTTAACTATACTCGTATATCCCTAATTTTTTTTTTTTTTTTTTTTTTTTTTTTTTTTTTTTTTTTCTGTTGGATACATGCGTTTCATCGATCGTAGATTCATGTGGGGTTTAGATTGCAGTGCGACATCCGCGTTTTATTTCGTTCTATTCCCCGGAGAGATTTCCGCTCTAGGAATTTTTAACTTTCAATTACCCTTTGCTAAAATCTATTTCAAAGAAGATTTAGATCTTGTTTGTAAAACTGGCAGAGAAAATATTTGTGCGGAATTTATTTTCAAGGGCGATTTCAATTTTTCTTCCCGTACAACAACGTGGATTTTTAATTATAGTTTTTATTTCGCAGTATACAGTACTCCATATATGAACTCTTGATATTGAAAGTAGCGCATTTTGTAGAAAAATAATTAATAATTAAAGCTAAATATTAATACAGATTAACATAAAACGTATGCAAATATATAACAAATCATAGATAATAGACTTCATTTAATTGCTGAAAGGTGTAAAATAAAAACCGCAATAAAAAAGATTTATTAGAATGTTTTTCAGAGCAAAATAAATAAGAATTTTCTAAAATTGCAGGCTCTATGATGTCGTGATTTGAAATGCCTTCATTCCATTTTTCACGTACTCTTTCAGATGACCCGCGTTATGCTTTTATTTTTACTTGGCTGTTTATTTCCATATCTGTAACCATGGAGTCACCCGAACCGTAATTTCGGTAATTTAAAGTATGCTGCATTGTTACATATTGAAATTTCATGTGTTACAATATCTATGATTTTCCTTATAATGGATGGATACAGTAGAGATTGGAAGGAATTTTAGCTACAATATTTTGAATATGTTGGAAATTGTTTTATAATCTTTAACGCATGATTTTTCTTTATTGTTTTTGTTGTATGAAGTCCGAGGTGAATTAGAAACATATATCTTTTCTCTACTAAATATAAACTTAATATATTTTTTTTCATTTTTACAATTGATATATTACGACAAATAATTAGTTTTTTTTTTTAATAGAGTTTTTTTTCTTTTCTTTTTTTAACCACAAGTGTGTTTTCATCGTCTTCCATTTTCTAAATCTTGTCTCTGTATAATTGCTTTCTTTTTTTCGATACTATGTCTCTCTCTAATGAAGCTGGTCATATTTCTCTAATTGTTCGTGACAGGGTTTCACACACTTAACTATACTCGTATATCGATATTTCTTTTTTTTCTGTTAAATAGATACGATTCGTCGATCGTAGATTCATGTGTGATTTAGATCGCAGAGAGAAGGCATCCACATTTTCTTTCGTTCTATACTCTTGAGAGATTTCCTCTGTAGGGATTTTTAACTTTCAATTACCCTTTGCTAAAATCTCTTTCAAAGAAGAATTAGATCGTATTTAGAAAAGCGGTAGAGAAAATATATGTGCGGAATTTATTTTTAAGGACGATTTCAATTTTCCTCACCGTTCGACAATGTGGGATCTTTAACTATACTTTTATTCCGAATTATATAAAGGATGCATAGTAGAATCTCATTACAACGAATTTAATTTTAACGTATTTTTCAGTTTAACGAGTATTGCAGTAAAATCTCGTTACGTCGAATCTCCGTATAACACTGATTAAATTCGCTATACCGGAAATTTCTTTAAAGTGAATGTTTTTATAATGAAATAGGATAATAGGATTTTTTTTAACACTCGAAATAATACTCGTTAAACTGAATAGTTCCTTAAAGTGACATTCGTTGTAGCGAGATTCTACTGCATTTAGATTGTTAAAAAAATCCTATGATCCTATTCCGTTATAAAAATATTCACTTTAAAGAATTTTCAGTATAGCGAATTTAATCAGTGCTACCCGGAAATTCGTTGTAACGAGATTTTACTGTAAAGTAATCTATATAGGAGCCCTTGATTTTGAAAGTAGGGCATTTTGTATAAAAAATAATAGTTAAAACTAAATCTTACGACAAAATAATATAAAATGCATTTAAGGGCTCAGGTACCCTTTGAAACCAACAAAGTACATGAAAAAGTGACCTCTGTAAGAATTGTAGCCACTCTTTAACTAATTAATTTTTAATTATAAAATTGAAAACACATGTTAGGAACGATTTATTTTATCAATTAAAGTTGTTAAAAAAGTTATACATATATATATATATATATATTTATTTATTTTATTTATTTTTAAAGATAATACAATTTTTACGAAAGAATTATTCTTGCATGCACTGCGCTCATGATTTTTCTCATTTGAATGGTTGGAACAAGCCAAGATTTTTTAATGAGTACAGATATAAAGTGTTTTCAAAATGACCTACAATGAAAAAAATAAAACATGTAGATCCCGAGAAATTTTTTTTTTAAAAATTTCGAAATATCGAGATTTTTTTCATACAAAAGTAGTCGTGAATTCTAAACTTCTTACTTGAGAAACATAATAATAGGTCATTTTGTGCTTATGTACATTTAATACATCCACCGAAAATTTCGTGAAATTCTAGGTAACCGTTTTTCAGAAATCATGCGCGCAATGATCAAAGTCGCTGTTTTGAGAAAATTGGCTTTAAAGATTGAATCACCCATTGATCATATCGCAAAAGCTCAAAGTGTTTTAGACATAAATTCTCTTCTAATGCGAATTTTTATATGGAGTTTGCTTTTCAATGTTTCTAAAGAATCATATTTATTTATAAGCTATTTAAAAACACAAATTCGATTTCTGGTTTCTTTAAAGGGTACCTGACCCCTTTTAAACAGATAACAAATTATAAAACCCTTCAATAATATATTTCTTTTAATTGCTAAAAGGTGTAAAATAAAAACTTTAAAACAGTAAAAAAGATTTATTAGATTGTTTTTCAAAGACAAAATAAATAAGAATGTTCTAAAATGGCACGATCTGTGATGTCGTGATTTAAAACGCCATCATTCCATTTTTTCACGTACTCTTTCAGCTGACCCGCGTTATGATTTTATTTTCACTTGGCTGTTTATTTCCATATCTTCAACCATAGAGTCACCCTAACCGTAATTTTGGCAAGTTAAAGGATGCTGCATTGTTACATATTGAAATTTCACGTGTTACAATATTTATGGTTTATCTTATAATGGATGGATACAGGGGAGATTGGAAGGAAGTTTAGCTACAATATTTTGAATACGTTGGAAATTGTTTCATAATCTTTGACGCATGATTTTTTCTTTATTGTTTTTGTTGTATGAGACCAGAGATGAATAAGAAACATATATATTTTTTCTATTGAATATAAACTTAATATATTTTTTTCAATTTTACTATTGATATATTACGAAAAATAATTAGTTTTTTTAATGGAGTTTTTTTAACCACAAGTGTGTTTTCGTCGTCTTCCAATTTCTAAATCTTGTCTCTGTCTAATTGCTTTCTTTTTTTAGACTCTTTGTCTCTAATGACAGTGGTCGAGTTCTTTTAATTGTTCGTGGCAGCGTTTCACACACTTAACTATACTCATATATCGATAATTCTTTTTTTTTCTTTTGAATACATCCGTTTTATCGATCGTAGATCCACGTGAGATTTAGATCGCAGAGAGAAGATTTCTTTTCTTTCGTCATATTCCCCGGAAAGATTTCCGCTCTAGGGATTTGTAACTTGCAATTACCCTTTGATAAAATCTTTTTCAAACAAGTAAAAATTAAATTTTAAAAATCAAAAAACCCGACTGCGTAAAAAGCGAACTAATTAATTATTTCTCATCAATGTGAAACTATTTTTTATATTATTTATCTATTTCTTTTATTTACTTGTATTGATGACTTTTAAGTTGTGTTTAATTGTTAGTTCCTATCAATAAACACTGTTTTGATACGGCCAATAGATGTCTATGAAGGTTAGACTTGCAGCAAAGCTAGAGATCCTACCTACACCACTTCCAGGTTGTGTCATATTTAAACGGAGCTTCTGACTGTAAAATAGTCAATGAAACATAGTCTTCCTTTTGAAAGACCTGTCCACTGATATGCCACTCAATAGGGTGCGTAAAAATTTTTTCGTCTCTACCGCCATTTTGAATTTATAAAAACAAAACCTAGCCTATAACCATCGGACGGTTAAGACGAATTGATAGAGACCTCATTCATTAAAATCCATCCAGCCGCTGGCATGTTCCCAGGGTATAAAAAAAATCCACATACCCAGATATACGTGAAACACATAACCCTTCTTGGTAGTCGGGTAAAAAGATATAGATCTTGTTTGGAAAATCTGCAGCGAAAATATTTATACAGAATTTATTTTCAGGGACGATTACAGTTTTCTCCTAGTTCAACAAGGTAGATCTTTAACTACATTTTTTATTTCATAGTATATGAAGCATAAATAGTACTTTATATATGAGCCTTTGATATTGAAAGTAGAGTATTTAGTGGGAAAAAAATTAAGCTAAATCTTAATGCAAATTAATATAAAATGTATGTAAATTTATAACGCAATACAAAATCCTGTAATAATATTTATACTGTGGGATTTATGTGAATAATGCATTAGTTAATCGAAACTGATATTCTTCAAAATGAGAATATGTATAAAAAAAGTTTACTAGATAATCAAACATGCAACTTAACATTCAAATAACGTCGTACAACTGAACAATAATTGCCGCAAAAGCTTCCCTGAGCCTTGCGTTAAATAATCACCAACCACAATCATAGCTGAAATCTACAAAGCAACCACATTTCGCTCTTCTCTTTTCACTTCACTTTTTATGAGTTTCGCTTGAGATATCACGTTCATTGAACCATTGAGTCTATTATCTTTTATTGTTCCACACTTTATCTTTTATTCCCCCATTACTTAGTCTTTTAATTGTTAAAAGGTGTAAAATGAAAACTTTAAAACTGTTAAACAATTGTATTAGGTCGTTTACATGATTCGATGCCATTATGGAAACAAAAAAGAATATTCTACAATTGTACAATCCATGATATCATGATTTGAAACACCATCATCCCATTTTTCACGTACTCTTCAAGATGACGCACGTTATTTATTTATTTATTTATTTTTACTTGGATGCTTATATCCATATTCATAACCACGAAGTCACTCAAGCCATAATTTTGTAAGTTAATTTTCACCATAGATCGTAACGTAATTGAATTCTTTTCAGTGTCTTGTAAATGAACTATAAATGCTACACACTTTATCTTCAATACCTAACGTGCTATGCTAAACCCCAATAACATATATGATGTATAAGATAATCCGAGTTTATGTAAGCGAGTTAGAGCACGGACAGACGGAGAGACAGACAAACCGAATCCATAAACACTTTTCAATTATGTTGGGAAAGCGTTAAAAAGGTTTCAATAAACTCTTTACGTATTTCGTCGCCGCCGGAGACATTATCAAAACAAATAAGAATATTCTTATTTATTATTAAGATGGAGCTTGGTGCAATATAATAGAAATGCAAAACTATTTACGTTAAAAGCACCAATAATTATAAATTTGAAGCATACCGTTTTCGATAGCATATAGCATACCGTCCGCAGTACTAATGATGGCGGAAATTTGCTCACATATGTAGGAGAGTTGCTGGATTCAAGTTAAAGGTTTATTGACCAGTAGGAAAACAGAGGATTGCAGGTAACCGCCAATAGGAAAAGGAACCGAGATAGTGATAAATTGCTTTAAAAATATTTAAGAAAAATAGGTTTTTATGTAATATTTCCAACAATCTGTTAATGGGGGAGTAACGAATTCACAATTAACAATATTTTCAAAATTTTTATAAATGTGAAATGCTTCAAGGAAGTTAAGTTCGTGTATAGAAGTAGGTTGAGAGATTATTTTAACCGAATTGAAGTCCAAAGTATGATTAATCTCCCAGCAATGCTTTTCAGTAGAGGATTTATTGGTTTCTTGTTTTTTAAAGATATTGTTGATGTTCTTTAAAACGAAATTTTAAGCAACGTTTGGTTTGTCCAATATAGGAAAGACCGCACTGGCAATTAACAATTTAACAAAATTTAAAATTATTGGTGCTTTTAGTGTTGATATTTTTACATTTCTATAATATTCTTATTTGTTTTGATAACTTCGTTTTGCTTCGGTTGAGTCAAGACATATAAATAGTTTTGTTCAAAACATTTTTTACTTTATAGTTTTTATTTAATGCCTTTTAGCAATTCATGAACTCATATTTCTGAGTGTTGCGATTTATATGTTTAAATTAAACGTGTTTTATACGAGAAAATTTGTTTAATAAAATATTTCTTGTGCCACTGGTATATAACTCTTTAACCCTTTCAGGGGCAAGCAATTGTGTTTCTGTAATGTTGAATTCACACCAGAATTTTAGTAAAACTTTACTTCAAAATAGGGAGAAGCAATTTTACAACTTTATTCCACCAAAGTTATAAAAGTAAAATTTAATTAAATATTTCTGGTGCAAATTTTGATTAAAATTAGCAGAGATTGATAAAAATCAAGGGGTTAAGACGGAAAGATTTTTGGTAGAAATGAAAAGTTTTGGTAGTGTCCCTTAAATAATAGGATCATATTTGATTGAAAAATAAAAGTACCCAATGTTAGGTCAGGGCCCAACTAGCAAATCTCTGTGCCCAGGGCACTTTTAATTTTTCATGCCCCCTTAGATTGGTTGATTTACTGATACTAGTTTTTTTTTATTTTTTTTATTTATTTTATTTTATTTTTTATTTTTTTACATATTACACACTTATTCGAAAAGTGTCAACTCAAAAAAATAAATATCCAGAAAATTGTAAAACGGTTCGATGACTAAAAATAAAATATTTTTCTATTATTTACTGAAATAGGCATTTAACCATATATTGAGATATATTTTTGTCTTTCATTGTATTAATATCTGATATATTACACTTTTTCACAATTATGATTTTTCAATGGAAATTTAGATGAAATTATGAAAAATTCTGTGCCCCTCAGAAATTTCGTACTGTGCGATAGTCAGGGCTTGCGTGAGGTTATGCCAAGGGAGGATACATGCAATTCTGTGAGTGCAGGCTCGGCTTTAAATCGCTCAACAAGAGGACAATTATTTTTCTTTTTCGTTAGGATCACCTACACAATTGTGTAGGTCAGGTCTTAAAATAATACCTGATTTAATTTATTATGTGAAATTTCTGACTCGAAACATGCTTATTTGACTTTAGTGAAATTGAATATAAGTTTTACGTTGGAAAAATTCAGCCATTACTCATATGCCAAAGAAAACACTTTTTTTTTGGTTGGGAGGGGGGGGGGGTTGGGGTGGTTGGGGAGCGTTACATATTTTTTTTATTTGCAGATTTAAATCGTCGCTCCCTCCTTTTGAATCTTTCTCGTATCTCGGAAATGAGTTTAAAATATGCATTTTTGAAGAACATTTTTTAAAAGAGTTTCATTTCAAACAAAACTTTATACAGTTTTATGAAACTTGAATAAGAATCTCTACGCAAGGAAATTCTACGAATCTGCATAGGAAATTCTACGCAAGTACAGATAAAAATCATTTCATGAATGTGTGAGAAAGTAGTCAATTTGGATTTCAGAATATTGTCAAACACTGGGTGATAATAATAACGCATGAAACAATATGCGGGATGCGCTGCATAATTTAGAGATCTCTCTGGATTTGGCGTTGACTGGAATTGGTTTTGACTTTTGACATTACACAGTAGTTCGACTCGCGGCGCATCTATTTTGTTTAGTGTTGCAGTTATCAAATTGTTTCTCAGAGAAAATTGAAGTTTAATCTAGTTTGTGAATATTCTTCGTTGTTAAATGTCATCGATATAAAACCCAGACAGAAACTTATTCACTGCATATACAGGGTGACAAGAAATAAACGCCCCAATTTGAAAATGAAATAATTCATTAACCCTTTACGCACTGAATTAGGAATTCATGAAAACTTTATCTTCTAAAGCATTTTTCGTGAATTTTTGAAACTACATTAGAAGATTTACATAACCATTTAATAAATTTTAGAAGGATTTAGAAGGATTCATTAAATTTGAATTTATAGAGATTTTGTGCAATATTTATAACCGCACTCAAATCTTTTATTTTAAACATTTTTCTTAGTATTTTGTAGAATTAGGAAATGTACAAATATCATGTTCTTACAATAGAAATAGTTCCGAATTGGAAAATCCCTCAACCCCCTAACACCAAGAAAGCTGAAAATGTGCAAAGGCAAAAAAAATCATCATTTTAAAAATATTTTTGTTTTTTGTAACCCATAATGCTTTGGAACAAGACAAAGTAATGCATCTATAACTCATCCTAAACTGTACTACTAATAATCGATGAATTAAATGAATTTTATAACAAGTTATTTTAATGGTACTTATAAGTACCGTCAGTAGATAAAAGGTTAAATATTATGAATATGAAATGAGCGATATTTACATCTGGAGATTCTTAAATTTCATGTTGGGTAAATCTAAAAATAGCTCAAATTTTCGTCAATAGATGGTGCTGCACCGTCTCAAAGTGCAATAATGCTCAAACTAGCATGCAAAACTGCATAAAAAATCTGAAGTTGTATTATTATTATTATTTTTTTTTTATTTAGCGATTGAAAGACGAAAAGATTTTTTTTATATTTATTTGCGCATTCTTAATGTTTGAGACTTTACAACACCATCTATTGACGGAAATTTGAACTATTTTTAGATTTACAAAACATAAAATTCAAGACTCACCAGATGTAGATGTCACTCATTTCATATTCATAATAGTTAATGAAATATTGAATTTTCAAATCGGGTGTTTATTTCTGGTCACCCTTTAGAATATGGCTTTCGTTCGATATTATATACTAGCTGTTTAAACCGTTCTACGTACGGGATTTCATGAATTTAATTCTTAAACCAAAATTTAAAATAACTATTCGATTTAGAAAAATATTTTTGTACTACTGTGCATTTTTTTAATGAAATTTCACTTATTATGTTGCATGGGGCAGCAGACGATAAAGCGATATCTTTGGAATAACGGAATAAATAGAATAAAAAGTTTCGTTTATGTTTGTGATAAAACGTGTTTCTTTATTTTTTAAAAAGGGTAATAATTAAGCTCAATTAAATAATCTCTAATTATTTGCCTGTGAGGTTAAAGAATTATCGTAATAAACGCTACAGTTTATTAGATTGCAGCGTGGCGTACATAATATGTATATCTCTAGTTATTTGCATCTGAGGTAAAAGAATTATCGCGATACCCGCTACAGACTTTTAGAATTGCAATGTGGCGTACGTAATATGTATGTCTCACATTGCCGTAAACATTTAGAACTGGGTAGAATTTGCGCGATTATATAACATAAACAAGTAAGAAAAAAATCATGCGTCAAGCATAGATTATGAAATACTTTCCAACACATTTAGAATAATGTAACAGAACTACACCGTTTAAAAAAATAAAATATTATGGCTAATTCAACCATATGGAAACGCATAATACATTTCAAAACATAATTTCAGCTGTTCCCTTCCACAATCGCAAAATTATGCGAATTTTTTCAGCAGCCCTGTATAGGATATATAGATTTGAATCTATTAACTACATGCATGCCAAAATTTAGTTCACTTAAGAGATACATATAGTACTTCAGTTGAAAATTTACTTTTCAGCCATTTCCTCTAATAAGGAGAACGGTAAGTGAGTACTTTTGTGCAGCCCTGTATTTGAGGTATACAATTTATATATAACGAGTAAGATGCAAAAATTAATTTAATTTAAAAACGCATACTGAATTTTAAACCGTACACTCCAGCAATTATGACTCAAGGACAGTACTGTACTGTAACGATTTCTTTTGTGTGTCCCTGTAAATGAATAAAAAATGCTATGAATGCTTTGTTTAAACGTGATCATAGTGAAATTCAGTGATTTATATCAGTTTCAATACATTTAAAATAGCATAATGTCATTAAAATACTCTAGAAACGTTTTTTTCCCATATACCATAATGTAATGGAATACTTTTGAGTGCCCCTGTAAATGAACGATTAATCCCACATACTTCCTATACAATACGAAACACGCTTTGGTGACCCTAAATAACCTTTATCGATTGCATGAAAATCCGAGTCTATTTACGGGAGTTAGAGCGTGGACAGACGGACAGACGGACAGACAAACCGAATGCATAAACACTTTTCAACTTTGTTGGAAAGTGTTAAAAAGGAAAAAAATCGTCAAAAGCATAACATTTTCGATTTGTTTGCCCAATCGTTCATGAGCCACCTACCAGCAACCCCTGTCCCAAATTTCGTAGCCCTCCGCCCTGTGGTTGCCGAGTTTTTGAGGTTACAAAGATACGGATTTTAATAGGGTAGACTACTAGGGGATCCAACCAGGGCTTTCCCGGGTTACAAGTGAAAACGAATTTTTAAATTGAAAGCGCCTATAGATTTTTTACATTCAAATATATTTTTAAAGTTATTTTTCACTAACAATACAGAAAATCTTTTTAACCCTTATCCGGAAACGTGCCGTCTGTGAGACGGTTGCGTCTACGTATCTACACTTTACACAAAAATAAACGCATCCCCAATCTTATCACACAATCTAATCCTTACGCTACTGGTCCTCTGCCTCCCCCACTCATTAACAACACCTGCGCAATTTTAGTTATTGAAAGAAAAATTATTTTATTTTCAACGCAGTCTGTGGGACGGCATGTTTCCGTTTATGTAATTTTTTGCTCTGGGGTATTGATATGGAGGAGCCGTCAAAGCGGGTACGCTACAGTGATAAAAAAGACAGAAGAAAGTGCTTTGAGATTGTTTGATGAAGTAGTAAGTGACATAAGCGATATTGGAAGTATTTCAGATGATGAATGTATAAATTTTGAACACGAAAGTGATTCAACATTGTCAAAAATGCATAAAAAATGCAGATATTTAGAACATGCTGCAATATTTACTATTAAATGTTTTGTTAATTTTACTGCGTAATATTTTTTTCTAATTCATATCGTACCGAAATATATAAAAATACTAGCATTTATTTAATTATTATGACGAAAGTTTTATATTTTGTACAATAAAGTGTAATTTCAAAATATTTTCTGCCTCCGACATTCAAAATTTATTTGTATGCTGTCATATTAAAAAATTGGTCCTGTTAATGCATTACTATTAAATATTAAGTGTTTAAGTTCACTATTTGGTAAATTATTAAGAGTTATTTTCCTTTTAAAATTTTATAGCAATTTTTTTTAATTTAGCAGTCTCACAGACGGCACGTTTCCGTTTGTGCACGGGATTTTAATGTTTCCTGTTAAGGGTTTATATGAAAAAAGGCAATAATGCATTCAAATAAAGTTTTAAAATTTATTAAAACCGATACTTTTGTATTAGGCCTCGTGCCTGCAGTTAATAGCCAAAGAAATCGTCAAGGAAAAGATCGATATTTACAACTGCCTTTTGGATTTTGAAAATTTCTGTTTTCTAAGAGCGTAGTTCCATTACATGTTTTAAGTGCAAACGGAATTATCTTTTCTAATCGTCAGTAATCGATAAAGTTAGATTTAAAATAAAATAATGATTAAAAATTAGTTTTTTAAATCACAATAAATAAGTAAGTTGCGGTACAGTTTTCACGCAAACTTCATTTGAAAGCACATTTTTTCCTCTATTCGATGGTGTAAAAATTGAAAAATTGTAATATTTAGATGTTTAAAAAACTGCAGTAAAAGCGAAATTTAATAGTCTTGTGTTGTCGCCGTCAAAATGACGTCAGTGTTACGCACGGACACGTTTGCCCTTTAAAATATAGACTAAGGGTTGCAACCCGGGTTAAAGAATACAGTGAAGAATATAGTTAAGACGCATTGGAAAATATTGCCGGCTGAATAAGAGTCCACACCACATGTGCCTTTTTTTCTTTTAAATATAAGTCAAACATTTTTCCTTAGGAGTCCAAACTTAAAAACTTGTATATAAAAGTAGCATGACAGAAAACAATTGTAATACAGGAGAGTTATAACATGTTGCGCCTGATACATAGCTGCCAACTTGTACGGATTTTTCTCACCACTAAAATTTAATAGAAAATTTTATCAAAAACAATCGCCGAAATTTGACTTTTTCTAACGATAAAACAATACAAAAATTTCTGTTAAATTTTAGTGGTAACAAAAATCCGTACAAGTTGGCAGCTATGCTCATATCAGAAAACTTCAAACCATATAAAATGGAAAAGCTATTACTATACCGCCCAACTTTATATTTCTACACAACGTACATGTTCAATACGAAACTCTAACACATTTGCCGGAAAATTTGGATAACACAGGTTGCTCAAATGAGACACTCTTTATTGATTGCTAAGATCTTCACTGTTTATAATTATCAGTTATGATTGACTCAAGACGTGGGTGCAAATTATAAAGCAAGTAATTCATATATGACTAAATTCTGAAGACGCTTTTCACGGGCTCATTAAAAGCTGCAGCCTTAACAGTGATAGAAAATGTTTAGTTTGAACCCGCAGAAGTGTTTCGAATACTCTTTCAGAAAGGTCTAGTATAACAGATAATAATTCACAAAAATCATTCTGAAAGATAAATCAAGATATGTGTACCTAAAACATTTTTTTATTAGACGAAATTCGTATCATTAAAAAATCATTTTGTGTCGTAGATTATTAGTAGAATCATTTTATTTTATATGAAAATAAAAAGTTTTGATCAGAGGTACAGAGAGCTAACTTGGACCACACGTATAACTAATTAATAATTATGTATGATACGTATTCACTAATATCATATAAACATATCGGTCTTAAGCAGCAGCCATACACTCGTTATCTAACTCAACCGAGAAATCAAAGTTTTGCAGCCGTAAAATTATGGATATGAGTGGAAGATCAGGCCGACGTCCATTGGTTATTTCCCGGAAATAATTACTGAAGCTTTTAGATTCATCAAATATTTATTAGATAATCATAAAATGCACCAAACTCCACTAGCAATATGCTACCCATGTTCGGGCCTTTGTTACGTCGTAAATAGAAATCACTAGATGTTAAATATTAGAACAGCATGACGAAGATACAGTAAACAAAGCTCTCCAGGTGACATGGGTTGTTTAAGCAAATCAATAGTAATATTCTCTCTCTCCCAGCCAATGAAACAGGTTAAATACTTGTGAAAAAAACACGCGTACAAATACATTATCAGTGAAGAACCAACCACGAAAAAATAGCCGGAAGGATACGACGAGAGGCAGGCTACGATAGGACTTAGCTCCGGAGGATGGAGAAATACGCATGACGTCGATGACGAACTCTTTAGTCTCGGCGTCAGTTTTATAACGTAAGCAAATGTTGGCAGTCTTGGCAAGGAATTATGGGATATGGAACATCAGAGAGCAAATGATATTAAATACATTCGAAACAAAAAGAATTTAGTTTCAGAATAAAAAGAAAAAAGTAATTTAATGGGTTTTATAAGATTAGACGAATGGATTTAAGATTTTTAGAATAATAAAAGAATACGCATTTAAAGCATGGAAAAAAGATTAAAGATATTTAAGATAGTACTAAAACTAAGTAAAAAAGGTAGATTATAATAATTTGGAATTAAGATAATTAAGATTTAATTAAGATAGAAGGGCGAAAATTTTTATTATTACATGTATATTTAAAAAACACGTGTAATTAATATATATATATACTTATGTATGTATTCATTACTTTAAAAAAATTTTCGATATTTTTGTTTTCGGCCGAAAATTGGAAAATTACCAAATTTCTGTTTCGGTCTTGAAACCCCTTTCAGCCGATCCTGAATTAAATCCTTTCGTGTGATGACATACGAAGAGGTTTCGCAAAATGGGAAGTTATCGTTAAACTGGGGGAAAGAACCGGTAACATTAAATCTTATCCTACGTGATAAATTCAGTGTTATCCCATGACAGGTCATGCTTCTTTGTTGCCATGGTGATGATGTCCGATTGAAGAGGGAGTCCTATTATTTTTGTACTAGCCGCTTTTGGCGATCAGTTTGGTCTCCCTTAAATGTAACGCAAAGATTTGTATCATGTTACTTTTATTCATAATTTAATTTGCTTGTTCATTTTTTCTCCAAATCGAAAGATTCTGATAGAGAAATCAAGAACTCAATGTATTTATGTTAGCCGGACGCAGGATTTTAATCGCCAAACATTGTTGTGATGTCGCATTTTTTTTCGTATTTTATTGATTTCATTTAAAATATAATCCTTTCATTCATTTTATTTAAAATACACAACATTAATTTAAAAATGAAACATTTAAAATTCATGGCTTTCACTTATTTCTTAGA
The DNA here is from genome assembly GCA_963932465.1 of Maratus speciosus. Classification (NCBI taxonomy): domain Eukaryota; kingdom Metazoa; phylum Arthropoda; class Arachnida; order Araneae; family Salticidae; genus Maratus; species Maratus speciosus. Next base: position 94,133,402 of record OZ010794.1, on the reverse strand, counting down.
AAAAAAAAGAAAGAAAAGAAAAAGAAACATAATAAATGATACCATAAACCATGACATTTGATTTAAACATCAAAGCATTGTTTTAATTTACCGCGCCAGAAATAAAAAATGCTATTGGAGAGATTTTTTACCCGGCTAAAATGAAAGTACTAAGAATTCTTTACGGTCATGGCAGCGCAAATGAAAAGCGTAATTGCTTATGACAGTCACATGACTTGAACTATTATAATATAGATGAACTGATGGTGATGGAACAATATTTGGTGATTAATCACCTGCGCCAAGTACAAAAATGGCCGCCTGGCATATAAAAATCGAAATGGCCAGCCCGGAACTGTTGATGACAGTCACATGCCTTAGGCTATTATTATAGACATGACTGAATTTAATCTATAGAATTGTAATAGATTCCGTATTTCTGCATTTTGGCATAAGAGTGCAACAGCTATTGCACCAAGATCTGAATATCTATAAAATTAGTTATAGTTCGAACGCATCTCATTTACTACGTTTGACATACAATTTTCGACTTGTTCATTTTAGAAAATGTATTTAATTAGTGATTAGATGTGGGGTGGGGAAAGAATATCTCAAAACTTCGAGTTATTTACGAATAATTACGATCTCCTGAGTGTCTCAGAAAGCATCCAACCTGGATTTTAGAATAATCTTAATTAATGGATGCGCGTGATTCTCTGAATAATTTAGAGATCTCTCTGGATTTGGCGCAGTCTTGAGTGGGATTTAATTTGACTTTTGACATTACACAACTATTCGGAGCATCGCTTTTGTTGAAACGCTGAATAAACAGTTTTATTCCTTCTGTGAAATTTTCTCGAAAATTTGTTTACGTTGATAAACAAAGTCAAATGAAACTCAGATCGGAAAATAAAATTAATTGAAAATACTTATTAGAAAATAGAATCATGGAAAAATAATCCACAATTCTATCTATCCATTTTTAGGTGCGTTCGTAATTATGTAAATACGTAGCACCTATAGTCGTTTTCTGGTCTCTCTGCCTGTCCGTCTGTCTGCCTATAAAAGATCTAAAACTACTCAACCAAATGGTTTAAAATTTAGTATATAGAATCGTTGCAGAATTGTGTCGAGTCCTTTCGAATTTTATGAAAACCAAATCACAGCTTAAAAAGATACTAATAACAATTTTCTTCATTCTATTAAATCCTATCCTACGTCATGAATTCAATGCTATAATATATATAATGGGTCTCGGTTCTAGGGTGATGACTTCCTATTGAATGGGGAGTCCTATACTTTCTGTATGACTAAATTTAATGAACTGAATCGTAATAAATTTTATATTCATGCATTTTTGCATAAAAATGCACAAAGATCTGTATATCTATAAAATTAATTTTTGTGCGAACTACGTCAAACGTGGCAAAACGTACAATTTCCGATTTGTTCATTTTGGAAAATGTATTTAATTAGTGGTTAGAAGTGGTAAAAGAATACCTGAAAATTTCAAGTCTTTGCGAATGATAATGTTTTCCCTAGTGCATAAGAAAGCCTCCAATCTGGATTTTAGAATAATCTTAATGAATGAATGCCCGTGATTCTCTGAATAATTTAGAGATATTTATGGATTTGGCGCAGTGTTTAGTGGGATTTAATTGGACATTTGACATTACACAATTGCTCGGTGCATCGCTTTTGTTGAAATGCTGAATAAACACTTTTATTCCCGAGGTGAAATTTTGCCGAAAAATTGTTGACGTTGATAAACAAAGCGACCCAAACTCGGCTCGGAATATGAAATAAATAGAAAATACCTTTTACAAAATATAATTATGGAAAAATAATCCACAAATCTATCTGTCAATTTTTAACACATTCCAACATAATTGAAAAGTGTTTATGAAATGAATAGAAATTACTGTTTACAAAATACAATTACGGGAAAAGAATCCACAATTCTATCTGTCAATTTTTAAAACTCTCCAACATAATTGAAAAGTGTTTATGAAATGAATAGAAATTACTTTCTTACAAAATACAATTACGGTAAAAGAATCCACAATTCTATCTGTCAATTTTTAACTCTTTCCAACATAATTGAAAAGTGGTTATGAATTGAATAGAAATTACTTTTTACAAAATGCAATTACGGAAAAAGAATCCACAATTCTATTTGTCAATTTTTAACACTTCCCAACATAATTGAAAAGTGTTTATGAAATGAATAGAAATTACTTTTTTACAAAATACAATTACGGAAAAAGAATCCACAATTCTATCTGTCAATTTTTAACACTTTCCAACATAATTGAAAAGTGTTTATGAAATGAATAGAAATTACTTTTTACAAAATACAGTTACGGAAAAAGAATCCACAATACTATCTGTCTATTTTTAACACTTTTCAACATAATTGAAAAGTGTTTATGAAATGAATAGAAATTACTTTTTTACAAAATACAATTACGGAAAAAGAATCCACAATTCTATCAGTCAATTTTTAACACTTTCCAACATAATTGAAAAGTGTCTATGAATTGAATAGAAATTACTTTTTACAAAATACAATTACAGAAAAATAATCCATAATTCTCTCTGTCAATTTTTAACACTCTCCAACATAATTGAATAGAAATTACTTTTTACAAAATGCAATTACGGGAAAATAATCCACAATTCTATCTGTCAATTTTTAACTCTTTCCAACATAATTGAAAAGTGTTTGTGAATTGAATAGAAATTACTTTTTACAAAATACAATTACGGAAAAAGAATCTACAATTCTATCAGTCAATTTTTAACACTTTCCAACATAATTGAAAAGTGTTTATGAATTGAATAGAAATTACTTTTTACAAAATGCAATTACAGGAAAATAATCCACAATTCTATCAGTCAATTTTTAACACTTTCCAACATAATTGAAAAGTGTCTATGAATTGAATAGAAATTACTTTTTACAAAATACAATTACGGGAAAATAATCCACAATTCTATTTGTCAATTTTTAACTCTTTCCAACATAATTGAAAAGTGTTTATGAATTCAATAGAAATTACTTTTTACAAAATACAATTACGGAAAAATAATCCACAATTCTATTTGTCAATTTTTAACACTCTCCAACATAATTGAAAAGTGTTTATGAAATGAATAGAAATTATTTTTTACAAAATACAATTGCGGAAAAAGAACCTATAATTCTATCTGTCAATTTTTAACACTCTCCAACATAATGAAAAAGTGTTTATGAATTGAATAGAAATTACTTTTTACAAAATGCAACTTCGGAAAAATAATCCACAATTCTATCTGTGAATTGTTAACACTTTCCAACATAATTGAAAAGTGTTTATGAATTGAATAGAAATTACTTTTTACAAAATGAAATTACGGGAAAATAATCCACCATTCTATCTGTCAATTTTTAAATCTTTCTAACATAATTGAAAAGTGTTTATGAATTGAATAGAAATTACTTTTTACAAAATACAATTACGGAAAAAGAATCTATAATTCTATCTGTCAATTTTTAACACTTTCCAACATAATTGAAAAGTGTTTATGAAATGAATAGAAATTACTATTTACAAAATACAATTACAGAAAAAGAATCTATAATTCTATGTGTCAATTTTTAACACTTTCCAACTTAATTGAAAAGTGTTTATGAATTGAATAGAAATTACTTTTTACAAAATGCAACTACGGAAAAATAATACACAATTCTATCTGTCAATTGTTAACACTTTCCAACTTAATTGAAAAGTGTTTATGAATTGAATAGAAATTACTTTTTACAAAATACAATTACGGAAAAATAATCCACAATTCTATTTGTCAATTTTTAACACTCTCCAACATAATTGAAAAGTGTTTATGAATTGAATAGGAATTACCTTTTAGAAAATGAAATTACGGGAAAGTAATCCACAATTCTAACTGTCAATTTTTAACTCTTTCCAACATAATTGGAAAGTGTTTATGAATAGAATAGAAATTACTTTTTACGAAATACAATTACGGAAGAAGAATCTATAATTCTATCTGTCAATGTTTAATAATTTCCAACATAATTGAAAAGTGTTTATGAATTGAATAGAAACTACTTTTTACAAAATAAAGTTACGGAAAAACAATCCGCAATTCTATCTGTCAATTTTTAACACTTTCCAACATAATTGAAAAGTGTCTATGAATTGAATAGAAATTACATTTTACAAAATACAATTACGGAAAAAGAATCTATAATTCTATCTGTCAATTTTTAACTCTTTCCAACATAATTGAAAAGGGTTTATGAATTGAATAGAAATTACTTTTTACAAAATGCAGTTACGGAAAAAGAATCTATAATTCTATCTGTCAATTTTTACCACTTTCCAACATAATTGAAAAGTGTTTATGAATTGAATAGAAATTACTTTTTACAAAATGAAACTACGGAAAAAAATGCACAATTCTATCTGTCAATTGTTAACACTCTCCAACATAATTGAAAAGTGTTTATGAATTGAATAGAAATTACTTTTTACAAAATACAATTACGGAAAAATAATCCACAACTCTATCTGTCAATTTTTAACTCTTTCCAACAAAACTGAAAAGTGTTTATGAAATGAATTGGAAATACTTTTTACAAAATACAATTACGGAAAAATAATCCACATTTATATCTGTCAATTTTTAACACGTTCTAACATAATTGAAAAGTGTTTATGAATTCGGTTTGTCTATCCGTGGGCGTATGTTTGTCCACGCTCTTACTCACGGAAATATCCTTGGATTTCCATACAATTGATATTGGTTAATGATTTTTACCGTGGCTATGTTTATAGTTCATTGACAGGTGCACTCAAAAGAATTCCGTTAAAATAAGGTCAATAGGGAAAAATCGTTTGCAGTGCATGTTAATGACACGACGCTAGTTCAAATGTATTGAAATGGATAAAATCACTGAGTTTCACTACAAGATGATTACTATAGGACTAGCAGCCCTTGGCGGCCAGTTTAGTCTCCCTTAAAATTTATGTTTGGGAAAGCCTTCTAAGCATTGTATCATGTTACTTTTATTTACTTGCACTCCCTTAAATATAATTAACATAATCCCTTAAGCTAATATAAGTTTTTTTGCATTAAAATATCTCAATTGGTTGATTTTCTGTAAACAAGTAAACCCTATTGTTTTACAATGGAAGTCTATGGGAATTTGGCGAAATATTAGAGACATCGCATAGTTGGCGTCACTTTTGGTGACTCATTTTGGTCTACAAATTTGGAGATCTATCGCCAAGTTGACGACAAACTTGGCGACATCGGGCGACAGAACAGGGTCTCCTTTATGATAACCCCCCTTATAGGTATGGAAGTGCATTAAATGCTGTCCAATAACCAATGAGATGCATTTCATTCGGGCGCTGCCATTAAACAATTAACAAATAATCGCGATTTCTGTGCCACGTACGATAGCGTAATATATATATATATATATAGATATGAAATTCATAGCATTTATCGTTCATTGACACACAAAGAAATCACTTAGAGTAATGCCTTTGAGAAATAATGGCTGGAAATGCGTTTTCCTTTTCGGCACTTTAAGTTAAATTAATTTTTTGCATGTTATTCGTTGTGTATCAATTCTCTACCTCATCTACAGGGCTGCAGAAAAGAATTCGCATGTTCCATTCTCCTTATTAATTAAAATGGCTGAAGGAGAATTTTCAATTGTGGTATCTATTTCCTAACTGAAATCAATTTTGGCATGCATGTAGTTTACAGATACAAATCTATAGGGTAAAGTGCTCATATTTCGTCCCCTTTATTAATTTCGCCCCCCTTTACTTCTCCGCTTCTGGCGCCACTTATCACGCAAGGCACGGGGAATGGAAGCTAAAAGGGATCAGTAGTGAAAGTTTCGTTCGCAAAGATGCATACATCTGTTAAAGACGCCGAATTTTCTATTTTTAGAAGACCCGAGTTCTTATTACCTCGTTTGTAGAACGTTATTTACTGTACTGTATTTATTTCTTCTTCATTGCATGTATTTTACGTAGGTAAGATGCTGATAGTAGCATACAGGGAGTTTTAGGACGCTCAGTTCATCTTACGAGAACTGAAGCTCCGCCATATTGGGAAGTAGCATGGTCCCAATTTCGTCTCCCTTGCTGTTCTTATTTTCGTTCCGGAGACGAACTTAGGAATACTTTTTCATGACAATTTTTTCCTCTTTTGTGGATGGCCAATGTTTCGTTATGTTATTCTTCCACTGATAATTAGTACATTTCTTTGTGCCTTAGGTTAATGTTAATTAAATTACTTACACATTTAGAAATAAATTTTGATTAAGTTATAAGTTAAGCCTCGGAGTATTGGATTTTTTGAGGGGGACGAAATTGTGACCATTTTTTTTTTTTTTTTTTTGCCATATATAGATACTTTTGAAAAGCAAATTTTGCATTGTTAAAATTTTTTGTACGATATTTGCCTATGCTTTTATGTGCGTGGGTAGTTAGACTATGTAAAATCCAAATTTTGTAGGTTTTTACTGAAAAGTACATTATTTAGGGCCTAAAATTGACTGGGGGGACGAATATAGGGCACCTTACCATATATCTTATACAGGGATGATCGAATAATTTGGGTAATTTTACGACTATAAATAGTAATGGCTGAAATTGGCTTTTCAAATGTGTTATGTATTTACAAAAGGTTCTATTACACATCCTATTTCAACTTATTAAGGGGTCTTGTACCTTTTAAATGCGTCGAAAATTAACGAAAATTTCAAAGTTAGAATTAGTCTATCTTCAAAACCTTTTTATGTATAAACATGAAATTTTGGATATTGATTAAGCAGATACTGCTTTGTAATATGGTACCATTAGAAATTTATTAGCCTTTTACAGAATTTGTGTATTGTTGAAATCAAAATAGCTCTTTTTTTTACTCCATAAGTCATTGCGCGCATGATATCTTGAGAAAGTATGTATGGATTGTCACGAAATTTGGTAAAGATACTGAACAAATAGGTGTGACTAAAATGAACTACTTTAAAGTATTTACAATGGTAATACTTTTAGTTATGACTATTTTTATTCATTAAAATACAAAATTTTTATTATTTTTTATTTATTTATTTATTTATTTTTTTTTTTTTACAAAAATATATTTTTTATATAGTTAATGAAATAATTTTGGTCTAAGAGTAGTTCATTTTAAACACACATATATGTTTAGTATCTTTACCAAATTTAATGACAATCCATACATACTTTCTCAAGATATGCGCGCAATGACTTATGGAGTAAGAAAAAGAGCCATTTTGATTTTAACAATACACAAATTCTGTAAAAGGCTAATAAATTTCTAATGGCAGCATATTATAAAGCACAATCTGTTTAATCAATATCCAAAACTTCATGTTTATACATAAAAAGGTTTTGACGATAGACTCATTCAAACTTTGAATTTTTTCGTTAAATTTCGTCGCGTTTAAAAGGTACAAGACCCCTTAAACGGAGATGATTTTTTATATTATTCTGAATGTGTTGGAAAGAGTTTCCTAATTTTTGCTTGGAGCAAGATTTTTTCTTTCTTGTTTGTATTTGTAAATGAACTGGATCTGTAAAATTTAAACGCATTTAAACGTACATCAATTAAACAAACTAAGCTAAAAAATGCTATAAAAGTGATAAAATACCTTTATTTAGATTAACGAAAGTTTCCTCGAACAAACGGCGACATTTTCAAAATAATTTTTGATAGAAATATTTTCGCAAAATTTTAAAAACAATAACTTGGTAAATGATTCTACAAGACCTCATGCATAATGAATATCAGTGCAAACATAAAATAAAATGAAATTGGATTTTTGTGAGAATGCATTCATTTTTACTATTGTTACTAATCCTGCATAGCATCTCTTTCCAATTTTAGGTGACTTAAGGGACACTGAATCATTGCAAATATTCTCGTTGCGTAAAAATATCTCGATTGATTTCCGGATAATGGATGGTCAATAAAATCTTGACGGATAAATTATTCTGCTATTTTTAAAATCAATCTATAAAGGTTCTTTGCTGCATAATCTGACCAAAGCTGTGGTTCTCCTGTTGTAAATTTGTGAAAATATTTCTGTCAAGAATGATTTGGAAAATGTTGCCGTTAGTACGATGAAATGTCCGTTAATCTAAATAAAAGTATTTTATCGCTTTTATAGCATTTTTTATCTTAGTCTGTTTCATTATAAGTGATTATCATACATATTGTATACTAGTTATTTTCATCCGAAATTAAATATTCTCCACTTTCTTCCAAAAAACAAATATTTCTGGTGTTTCTAGAAAGTTACGATTTAATATATCGCAATATTTTGTAGTTACAGAACATATCGTTTTTAGAAACTTTTATTATCATCTTCTTTCTAAGCATGGAACACACGAAACATTTCTCTAACTATAAAACGACTTTCCCAACAATAACACTACTAAGGCGGAAAAAAGTCCCGTGCACGGTAGAAATGCAGCCGAACATTTCCACATTCTTGAAAAGAAAAGAAACCGCTGGAACAATTAATTATCTTAAATGCATTCTACGCCGAAATAGAATGTCCAGGCTTATTTCAAAGAGAAGTAGGTCATGCTTTCTTAAGTATATTACTTTGTTATAACTTTGTTTTGCTAGGGGGCTATCGGTGTTAAACCTTCAAAAAACATTTTTTTTAGCTTGAAAAATTTCTATTGATCGTTCTAGAAAATTCTACATTTCCAACGTCAGCACTGCCTTGTTCAACACTCAATTAAGGAAAAAGAAAAGCGTTTTTATAAGACCCAGGGCCTGACTAATGCAGGGTCATGCGGGCAGCTGCCCGGAACTCTCTTTTTAGGAAGCCACAAAGAAAATAATCAGGATTTCGATTATAAGGTGTCAAATGGTTAAAAAATGGGCGAAAAGTGATCAAAGTTCATATATTTTTTAAACATTTAGGAAGGGAGTGCGGCTCCCTTCCTCCCTCTGCTTCCAGTACCCCCTCCACACACGCAAAAGAACAATCTATATCATTAGAATATTAATGATTAAAATTTTATTATAACAATTTAGTATTCAATTGTTTTCATGAGAAATTCTTTATTGAGGTTTTTCTCGTAATGAGGTAAGTTAAAATCATTAATCGTGACCAATCAAGAGCATTTTCTGTTAGACATCTTGTAATATACGGAGATATGCAACAAAAAAGTATTCCTGCCAACCAAAATACCATTTTAAGTAAGGTGGCTTACTTGCCATAAGGCTTTTAGATGTCTAGTAAGGTTGTCTAGTATTATTACTAGACGTCTAAAGTGTTTAATTTTTAGCTTCGTTTGTAATTATATAAATACGTAGCATCTATAGTCGTCGTTCAGTCCGTCTGTCTGTTTGTTCGTCCGTCTGTCCGCATATAACAGAGCAAAAACTACCGAACCGAATGGTTTGAAATTTTAAATATATAATTGTTGCCCAATTTTGTCGAGTCATTTCAAATTGATGAAAATCGGATGTATATTTTAATGACAGTCTATAGTTTAGGGATAATATATGTAGTTTAGGTTAATATAGTTTAGGGACAGTCAAAAGTTTTCCGTTGCATTACGGCCAATGGGAAAAAAATTATTGCAAGTACATTTTAATGATGTTACAGCCTTTGGAACAGAATGAAATGCATAGGCACTAATGAAGTGCACTAAAATATACATTCAGTACACTATGCGGTGCAAAAAATATTTCTAAAACTAATTATAGTACGAACGCACCTCATTTGCCACGTTTGACATGCAATTTCCAACTTGTTTCTACTATTATCCTACTGATATTTTTTCTTAAAGTTGTGACACCCTGTATACAGATGTGAGCAGTACCGGGTACAAAATTTATGCATGCATAGAACATGTATGAAGTTTAATACTAGCCACTTCCAAATTATTCACAAAAAACTTCTGTGGATAGATAGGAAGGGGGGAAATGATGCTTACCCTCGTGTCCTTGATAGTGTTTGCTGCCAAAACATTAATACCTTTTAAATGTGTTTACCTCAAAAACAGGAGGGCATTGGGAAAAAGCTAGAAATAAAGCTATCGACTTGAAATGTCTAGCAATGCTATATGAGACTCTACTTATCTGCTGAACCATTAAAATTTTCTTTATAATTACTACTATTAAAAAAAGTTGGAAATTGCTCGTCAAACGTGGCAAATGAGGTGCGTTCGTACTATAACTAGTTATATAATTATTTTTTCCACCCCATATTGTACTGAATGTATATATTTTTTAACTTCATAAGTGCATAGTCTGTAACATCATTAAAATGCACTTGCAATATTTATTTTCCCATTCCCCGTAATGTAACGGAAAACTTTTGAGTGTCCCTGTCATTAAACTATACATCCGATTTTCATAAAATTTCAAATGGCTCGACAACATTTTGCAACAATTATATATTTGAAATTTCAGACCATTCGAAAGGCTGTAACATCATTAAAATGCACTTGCAATAATTTTTTCCCATTGGCCGTAATGTAAAGAAAAAATTTTGACTGTCCCTGTCATTAAACTATACATTCGATTTTCATAAAATTTGAAATGGCTCGACACAATTTTGCAACAATCATATATTTTAAATTTCAGACCATTCGGTTGGGTAGTTTTTGCTCTGTTATATGCGGACAGACAGACGGACGGACGGACAGACGGACTGAACGACCACTATAGGTGCTACGTATTTATATAATTACGAACGCACCTAAAGAGTGACCGTTAAAAATCTCTTTTCCCTTTTTATCCAGCTATTTCAGTATTAAGGCTCGTTAAGATTCCCTAGTAATGATATAATAGTTTTTGGTTAAAATGAATAGTTTCCCAGATTTCTGCATTCAATTAAAATATTTAAACATTTGTTTGTTTGTTTCCTAATTACCTTTACTCAACTATTCTGAACTTCTTGGTGATCCATTGGATTTTATTTTTACAGGATTTGTTATTTAAAGCACGTCTAAGCGAACATTTTATCCTGCCAAAAACCATATTTCTCTTACAGTTTAATAAATACTCGGATCGCACGACTTCCATTATTATGGATGATCGGGGAGAGCCCAGAATTCAAAAATCGAGCGAGGAAATTTATTTTGGAGAGAAAACAAGTTCGCTTCTCTTCGAATAAAATACAGTATAGCTTCAATAATCCGGCATCATTGGGACCGAGACTATAACGGATTTTTGAAAATTCAGGATTTTTGAAGGAATATCAAAAGTAGTAACTATGAATATCAAAAGTAGTACTATATTTTTAAGGGTGCCTTTAGCCATACTTTAATTCATTATTAAGTGATAATTATGTAAGAAAAAGAGAAAATTAAATTAAAAAAAAATTACTTTATATGATATTTTCTATGTTACCGGAAAAAAATCTAAAAAAGAGTGAAATTATTTCTTCTCTTCTAATTTCGGAAACATCGATGTCAACTTTGTTTGCTACAGTTTTTTTGGCAGTTCTTTACCAATTTTTTTTTTTAAATACAAATTAAGAATGTTTATTTCGGAAATATAGTATTGTTTTTCTAAATCATATATTAATACTCTAGTTAAATTTATGCATTTTTCTAGTTACACCTTTTTCTCTGACAGTTGTTCATCGTCGTCTTCTGAGCTGCTATTAGTATTATCGGCGGTTCTATTTAGCACAGCGTCAGCGATGTCGCTGCCCGTTAGATTGTTTGTTGTTGATGCATTTTCCTCAATGCTTAGCCAATCTTCTGTATCCCATTTTTCGACACTTAATTCATTTTCAGATTTTGCATGTTTAATCAGCTCATAAATTGCAGCTTTTTCACAGCAAATTTGAAAGTCTGAAAATTCTTCCACATCATTTATGTCGCCGTTGTCAAAAATTCGTTCCAGCCAAATATTTTGCCATGCATTCATCAAAGTTGTCCCTAAAGATTTGTTAAGCAACAGCACAGCTCCCAGAAAATCTGTTCAGAAAATAATCGCATCTGACAAATATATATATATAAAGTCAAATAGTCTTTTTTAGCCTTTTTAGGTGCGTTCGTAATTATATAAATGCGTAGCACCTATAGTCGTCGTTCAGGCCGTCTGTCTGTCTGTCCGTCCACATATAACAGAGACAAAACTACCCAACCGAAAGGTCTGAAATTTTAAATATATGATTGTTGCAAAATTTAGTCGAGCCATTTAAAATTTTATGAAAATCGGATGTACAGTTTAATTACAGGGACAGTCAAAAGTTTTCCGTTACATTACGGGGAATGGGAAAAAAAATTATTGCAAGTGCATTTTAATGATGTTACAGCCATCCGAATGGTCTGAAATTTTAAACATATAATTGTTTCAAAATTTTGTCGAGCCATTTCAAATTTTATGAAAATCGGATGTATAGTTTAATTACAGGGACAGTCAAAAGTTTTCCGTTACATTACGGGGAATGGGAAAAAAAATTATTGCAAGTGCATTTTAATGATGTTACAGATTATGCACTTATGAAGCGCAAAAAAATATACATTCAGTACAATATGGGGTGCAAAAAATAATTATAAAACTAGTTATAGTACGAACGCACCTCATTTGCCACGTTTGACGAGCAATTTCGAACTTGTTACTTTTGATCTTGAAGTTTTTAATTCATAAACAATTGCTATTTTTCTTCTCCCATAACTTGAAAGTGTAAAAGAAAAAGGAAGAGAAAACATGATTTTGCTGCCGGATTTTTTAAGTCACACTGTATAATAAGTGGCAACCCAATAATCTTATATGATTTTTAAACTCCCAAATATGTTCAGTGTTGTTGAAGTTTTACTTTGTCACAATTTGTACTTATACCTGTTTAGAAAAATATTGTCATAATCAGCAATCTATCATTAAAATGTGTTACTAATTTTGGTAAATGAAAATCATATGTATTATTTCTGTTGTCAACATCCATTTTTCTCAACTAGTATGTAGCGTACAAACGATGAATGAGGTATCATTGGATACGATTTTTTACCCACATCTAACATTGCATACTAAATTTCTGTTAAAAGACATTGCTTGTTTGAAATTTCTCGGAAATTATACCTCAAACTTTTGGCCAAAGAAGTGATTTCGTACTATAGCTAGTTTTATAAATATTCAGATCTTGGAGCAATATAGTTGATAACACTCTAATGCAAAAATGCAGAAACACAAAATTTAGTACGAGTCTATAGATTAAATTCAGTCATAAGGAAATATTAGTACGCCATCACCCTGGCAACATAGATTCATTACCTGTCATGGGTTATCATTGAATTAATGACGTAGGATAGGATTTAATAGAATGAAGAAAACTTTTCTGAATATCCTTTTATATTTTGATTCGATTTTCATAAAATTTGAAACGACTCGACGAAATTCTACAACAATTCTATGAATTAAATTTCAAACCATTCGGTTGAGTAGTTTTAGCGCTATTCTATGTGTACAGACGGACAGACAGATTGATGGACGAACCAGAAAACGACTATAAGTACTACGTATTTGTATAATTACGAACGTACAGTCGTGGAAAAAAAAAGTAAACACCCCCTACTAACTCCTCATCAAATTATCGTAGACGAAAGTTACTAGTACCGGACGATTGGAAATAAAGGCTACTTTTAAATGGTGTGTATAAAATTTGCTTAGGGGCCCATATACATATTAAAACGAAACCAAGCTTCATTTTTTTCAATGGCAGTACCCAAATTTAACGAGATATTTCAAATCTTCGGTTCAAAATATGCCTAGACACCAAATTTCAAGTCATTTGAATGATAAGTTTTTGAAATATAGACATTCAAAATTTAGTACTTCTAATGTTAAATTACATTTTCATATTTTTATTTATATCTCCTGAAATTATGCTCCTAATGAGCTATTTTTTGTGCAGCAATAATACTAATATACCCAAACATAAATACGTTGAATTTGCAATTTTTATAATTTTATGATATGAATTATGAATTATGAAATTAATATTCGAAAAAATTATGTATTGCAACATACAATTTTTTTGATGGATTTAGATTTATTAAGTCCTGCTTTATGGAAATCCAAAATTTCACATTTTTCTTCCAAGTAGTTTTCAAATTATGCTTAAAAAACGGCAAAATGATGTTTTAAGGGGCCGTCTATGATAGAAGTGAGTAAAGTTTTGAAATTTATTCTGCTATCCTGTAATCAAACAGGTTTCATTGACGCTTAAACGTGCCTTGATCAAGAAGGTGGCTCTCTCGGTTAACAATCGAGTTCGGAACTTCAATTTGGATACAGCCCTTAAAATACGCTCGAATTAAAATAATTAATTTCTCGGAAACTTATGACACGAATTGCATAAAAATTTGTTTATAGGCTAATTGAAAGGTGTAGAGTTCATTTATGCTGTCAGAATTGTATACTGCTATTGAAAAAAACAAAGTTATGGTTCGTTTTAATATGTAGATGGACCCCTTAAACAAATTTTATATACATCATTCAAAAGTAGACTTTATTTCCAATCGTTCGGTACAAGTAATTTTCTTCTACGATAATTTGTTGAGGAGTTAGTAGGGGGTGTTTACTTTTTTTTTTTTTTTTTTGCACGACTGTACCTAATAACAATAATGCGAAAGAAGTTTTCACACTGCAATACTTGGAAAAAAATTCTTATTCTTTTTTTTTTAATTATTATTAAGTTACAATGCTCTACAATTCATAATCAAACAACGTGCTTTTTCGAAATGCGAATATCAAAAACCTGTTCAAAAACTTTTCGTATGCTATCTCATTCATCGTTGTGCGTTTTATATGTGCACAGAAAGAGATATCCTGATATCAGAAATAATACGTTTGGTTATTTCTTCATGCCCTATTTATTTTGCGCGTTTTAAGATGGCTATAACAAGCGTCGTTAATATGAATACAAAACCAATCACTACCCTCTTAAAATAAACGAACATCATATTCTGAGAGATAACGTGTTTTACACACGATTTAATAAATGCTGGAGTTATTTTAGGTCGTGTTATTGGAATTATTATGGATGATAGAAGAGCTTTGCAGTCAGAAATCGAGAGAGATAGATGGTTTTGGAGACAGGGCAAGTTTTCTTCACTTCGAATAAAATATGCGAAGTGACGGCGGTTAAGGGATTTCCGCTCAAAAATTTCCGTCCCGTATATGAAGGATAGCGGAGATTTAACCCCTTCGAGACGAGCGTCTTTTACAGTATTTTTAATCTGTTATCATCGGGTTTTCAAAACAGAAGTTTTAACCCTAATTGAATCGCGAAAATGTCCTAATTAAATAAGGCAAAATTTACAATATGAAATAACAAACTAGAAAACATGAATTCTGCTTTTTCAGAATTTAGTGTCGCCCCCGATGAAAAAGAAAAATGTGTATATAAATAGTACAAAACGTATTTCAATTTTAAGACTTACAGCACACGCTTTTATTTTATGTAAAATGACGTCATTCGCATCCGCTTAAGAATTCCACATTTACGATCCACTCATCTACAGTGAAGTAAGCATAGGACATCACTATCACGAAATAATACACAATTGCAGCAAAAAGATGCCGTCATTAAAGAAACTCGATCAAAAAAAAAAAAAAAAAAAAAAACGGCTGTCTAATGATTCATAGGCCTTCATTTCTTTGTAACATTAATATAAGATACTTAAAATTAAATATAGTTTCTCCATGTTTTAACAGAAACCCTTCGTTTATATTTTTTCAAAATAGCACGTATTTTAATTACAATTACTTTTTCGGTTATTATGAAAAAATGGCAAGAAAAATATATAATTAATGTTTTTCAACTATTTTTCCTTTACTTTCTACAGAAATGGAGTACTTCCGTTGCCAGTATTAAGCAAATGGCTCCAAAAAACTACAAAAATATTAATATTTCAAAAAGAAATGGAGATGTAGTTTTCAAAAAAATTGCATTTAAAAGTCCTTTTTTTCTTCCAATACGACGGTATAAAAGTTGAAAATGTACGATGCTTAGAAGTTTAAAAAATTGCTATGGAGTATTTAATCGTACTGCTTTGTTTTACGTTATTTTTTGAAGACGACATAAAATAAGCTGGGAAAAAGAAATATCATAACCGTACCGGGGGCTAATAAATAAATAGAATGCTAAATTCATCTTTAAAAAGATAAACTTAAAATTACACTATGTGCAAATTACTTAAAAGATGAAAAATATATAAAAAGGTGTTAAATTATCTTAATATCCTTACTACTTTCAACTATGCTCATACCCGTAAGGCATGGTGACGTCACGTCGACGTCGTTGTGACGTCACGCTGTGACATTGTGACCGTCGATGTGACGTCACGTGACGTCGATGTGAAGTCACTGTGACTAGAATGTGAGGTCGTTATGGCCGTTTTAGAGCTCTTTTGTGACGTCACATTGTGACGACTTTGTGAAGTCAAGGTGTGACAAATTTGTGAAGAGTGTGTCATTTGTGACTATTTTGGTATTAACTTTGTGACGAATTTGTGACGAATGTGACAATGCTTTAAAGTCACATTGAGATCAATTTGTGAAATATGTGTCATTTTTGACGAAATTGTCTTTAACACTGTGATGATTCTGTGACGACAGCGACACTGCTTTGAAGTCACATTGTGACAATTTTGTGAAAATTGTGTGATTTGTGACAATTTTGTCATTAACGTTGTGACGAATATGTGACTAGCGGCAATGTTGTGAAGTCACACTATGACATTCTTGTACAGTTGTAAACACGTATGCATGTCACACATAGTCATAATTATGCATGTTGTAAAATCATTTACATCTATAACGCTAATATACTTCGGCGATACATCGCAATTAAAACTTGGGGGCCGATATAACAAGGGTATACCAAAAGAATTTTATTGAATCAAAATGCAATGCCCCGCAGACTTCAATTTTTGTTGCATCTTTCTTTCCTACTGCAATAAATGAGAATATTGCAGACAACTGAATGATCGATCTATCACATTTTTTTTTTTCAAAATTAGCTATTTCTTAAAAGCATTAAAATTACCAAAGAAACAATTTGTTTAAATTTTCAAATCTTTATCAAGATAAAATTTGTGTTGAAAATATAATATTTTATAATATATACAGTACTTTTTATATTCTTTAAACTATAGAAAATACTGAATGAAATTAATTTATTTCATTTAATACGCATTACAAACTCGAAGTCACTGGTGAGGTTGAATTTTTTTCGATTACACAACATTTATAATAAAAAAAATGAAAGATAAAAAGAAATACCGATATTAAGTAATTAAATTTTATATGTTTTATGATATTGATTACCATAATATATATATATATATGATTGTAATTCAAACAAGTTGGGGCTGAGAAAATAGGAAACTTCTTTGTTATAGAGGCCCCTATAAATTTGATTATGCAAAAATTGCAGTAACGACATTGCTAAGATCATTGTGAAGTTTATGCATGCGTTATATACATATATATATATATATATATATACACTCGAAACGCTCATCATGTGCCATATAGTCATTATATATGTATTGTTTACGTCTTTTATGCCCCATACATGCATTACAAAATTTCTGAAGTACATTTTAGCAATAAGCATTTGAAACTACTCAAATGAAAAATACAGCTTTGGTTTAGAAAATTAACTGAGTATCACCAGTATCATTATGTTGAGAATTCTAAGAAAAAATTTCGGCAATAATCGTTATGTTGGAAGATAGCAGCAATAAATAAAATCGTATTTTTATGCTCACTGTAAAAGTAAATAAAACTTTTAGGTATGCATAGAACGGTGATACAAAGGGTTAATTTATTTTACATCAGGGTTTGCTTGGAGTAAAATCCATATATAAAACAACTTTTTGATTATTAAAAAATAACTTTAATAATTGATTGCCAAAATTACATTTTTATTTATGAAATTATATATTATAAAAATAACTCTTACTATCTAGGATTTTTTAAAACAATAATACCTTATTGTTTATAAAACACAGCACCGCAGCTACTCTATTTTGCGTCTAATGTGAAAGTTTTTATGTTTTGCCAAAGATCTATCTGGCGGGATATATGTTGCCATGACATCTATAACTCTGATAGTGTCATAAATAGTACAAACAGATTAGAATCTACAACGAAATTTTTAGAATAAAGTCTGGTGAAAGTTTTATAAATACAGTAGAACGCCGATTATTGGAACTCCAATTAACCGAACTTCCAATTATCCGAACAGCATATTTCTCTCAAAGAATTCTTTTTAACCGAACTTTCAATTATCCAAATATTTGTCTCTGTAAAAAAGAAAAAAAACACCTAACTTCCAATTTATTTTTTGCTTAAATTATAATCTCTGAAGTTTAGAAAATGATAAAAGAAAAAAAAATTAAATAATAAGTAAACAAAAAACAATTAAAAAAAACAAAACAATTTTTAAGCACTCCAGTACTAACTGGTGCTGTCAGTCTTAAACCTAGATAAAGTGTGAAGGTTTTAGAATAGTCAGGAACATCCCTTAAACTGACTGCCCATTTATCCGAACTTTTGTTTATCCGAACTAGGGTCGGTCCCGACTTGTTCGGACAATTGGCGTTCTACTGTATATATTGTATTAGAATTACAAATAATCATATTTATTTTTATATGACACAATAAAACAAAATAATGAACTCAGTATCAAATGGTTAACTACTTTTTAATGTAAATAAAGTATAAAAATTGAGCCCATAAACACAAAATAGAGCCACACATAGGTTCATTATTATTATTAATATTTTATTTACAAGATTATGGTAATTATAAATAAGAAATCCATTTTAATCACGCTGTTTATAAAGAGTGTATAATATCGATACTTTGAAATTTATCTCGATAAAATCATTCAGGAGATAAAATGATAAAATTATCCAGAAAAAAAAGTAAATAATAAAAGATGATTATTACATTTTAGATTCATACCGTTCAAGTATTTGCGTTATTTTTAAAGTAAAATCATATTTAAACACTTACTGATTGCGTAACTTCTATATTTTCATTTGCCAACAGACTTCTAGTTCACTTTGAAAACATTTCAGTAAGAATGTTTAACAACTGAAAAGCTTTCACCCGCTATGACTATTTCTTTATAGATTTTAAAACATTTCTCAGGTTGAATAATACATTAAATAATCATTTTTTTTCTTAACATTACATATCTACGATCTCTTTTAATAGTATACGTTTCCATTGTGTCTTATTTTTTATAAATTCCTCTTCTGAGCAGATGCAATTTTTTTTAAATAAAAACATGCAATTCAAATTGTTTAAGACCATCACTTAATACAAAATTAAAAAATTATGTTTGCCAATAATTTTATTCCATAAAAAGACTTTTTTTAAAATAACTTAATTATCTTTAAATGTTTATTAATTATATTAATGACTGATTATAATACTTATCCATATACTTTCATATTTAGGACACTATGTGGTTTTAACCAAATATTTAAATAAGAATATAAACCAGATTAAAATGCAATTTAAATCACTAATTTTAATAATCTGATCAAAGCTGTTGAAAAGGAAGTTATATATTTTAACAAAATAAAAAATAAATGTAATGAAATATTTGTGTTCTATAACATATTTATTAGAAGATAACTAAAATCATTGTAATTAAAAAAAAAAGCAAACAGGGAAAATAATATTTTAGATATTTCAACAAAATAAAAAATAAATGTAGTGAAATATTTATGTTCTACAGCATGTTTATGAGAAGCTAACTAAAATTGTTGCAGTTAAAAAAAAGCAAATAGGGAAAATAATATTTTTACTTACCTAATTTCATTGACGTTGTACGTGATACTTTGATTTTGGGGAACCAATTAAATCCGATAATAAGTACCATAGCAATGACTTGAATCATCTTCAACAAGTCAAAGCTACCGTAATTTTCTCGGGTTTATATTTTGTTAGCTGAACTAACTTGGATCCTGAGAACGTTCTTGTTTCACTTTTTAAATCCGTGTCAACACGTCTATGCTGTCCAATGTCCACATAACTTCCCGCGTTTATTCTAAAAAGCTTCACTGTTACTTTTATCCGTTATTCTGCGGTGAGTCGTAACAACTGAAATAGTACAGATGCAGACGATTTTTAAGTTTCGAAGTTCGAAGCAGATGTTTTTTCGGTTTTATTTGTTTTTCTATACAACAGTTTCGGAAGGAAATTAAATGCGTAATAATTTTATCAAATTGTCTCTAACTCAATTTCCTGTTTGAAAATGTTTTATTGTATTTCACCTTTTATTTTTATCAGTTTTATTGAATTGTAAAGTTTCATTTACGTAAATTATAATAATAATATTATCCATAATTAGAGTTTACTAGATAAAACATTGCTTAATTTTTCAAAATGTGTATAAATTAATTTAATGGTAATAATGATGACCCCCTCCTTTTTTTATATCACAGGTAATATATACAAAATATCTTCTTAAAAAATACAACAAGATTATCGAGAAGAGATGAGTTTTTCTTTGCCAATCTGTCATTATCTTAATATTAATTTTCTGTAGAATAAAACATCTTGTAAAATAATTTTTAAAGATATATTTTGAAAACAAAAAATAAAATATGAATAATTAATTATGTCATGGGCTTTGCCTAAATTTTGTACATTAATTTTATATTCGGAAAATGTCAATTTTATTTTAAATGTCTGAAAGAAGTAGAATTAAAAAAAAGTTACTTAAAATAGTGAAACACTAAGAGGAAAAAAAATGACTTGAATGCAAATTATAAAGCAAGAAATGCATATATGACTAAACTTTGAAGACGCTTTCTGCGTGCTCATTAAAAGCTGCAGACTTAACTGTAATAGAAAGTTTTTAGTTTGAAACCACAGAAATGTTTCGACTACTCTTTGAGAAACTTCTACTATAACAGATGATCATTTACAAAAATCTTTATAAAAGATAAGTCGGGGTCTGTTTACCTAAACCATTTTTTTAATAATATGAAATTCGCATAATTAGGAAATATTTTTGTGTCGCTGATGAATTAATTATATTTTATGTTATATGAAAATAAAAAGTTTTGGTTAGAGGCACAGAGGCAACTTGGACCACTGTTTAAAAAAATTTTAAATCCGGCAGAAAAATATTTTTTACAGTAAATAACATGATTTAATAATTTTTGTAATTTTTAAAGTTTTCTAAGAAGTTCACATCTCAGTCACAATGTGACATCACTGAGTGGTGGCATTTTGGTCACAGATGTGACGTGACCACAGTGACTTACAGTGACGTCACAATGACGTCACTGTGACCATGCATGCTATGAGGGTAGTCTTCGTCAAAGAATACAAAAATAGAAGCGTCTTATTTTCAAATTTCATGTAGTTGGTGTCAAAAGGAGTGAAAGTGGAAGTCAATTTTTAGATCCGGAAAACATTGGAAAAATAAAAATATGGATATAGAGGGAAGTGGAATATTATATGCCCTTAAAAAATTACCATGATTTAATTATCCGTGAATCAACAGAAATTATTACTAAAGAAAATACTGTTTGTAATGCCGTTTTATACTACAACATACACAGAATTTGGCACAGTTTGCTTAAAGAATCATAAAACGCGTAATATTCCACTTCCCTCTATATCCATATTTTCATTTTCTCAATGTTTTCCGGATCTAAAAATTGACTTCCACTTTCACTCCTTTCGACACCAACTACGTGAAATTTGAAAATAAGAAGCTTGTATCTTTGTATGCTCTGACGAAGACCATGTGTATAGTTGAAAATACTAAGGATATTAAAGTAATTTAACACCTTTTTATATATTTTTCATCTTTTAAGTAATTGCACATAGTGTAATTTTAAGTTTAAAAAATAACTGTTGGGAATAATCAAGAATTCTCAGCATTTTATGCGTCACGTATACGTGAAACTCGTGCCGAAGGGGTTAAGCTCCAACATATGTACACTGTTTAAAAAGGAAAAAAGAAGTATTTCATAACCTAGAAAAATATAATATAGCCACTAACGAAAATATGCAATAACCGCTTCCAAACTACCACGATTCCGAAAAACGTTCTTTTTCTTTAAAAACCTCAGAAACCAATCTATTTTCCAGATTTAAAGAAGCATTTATAAAAACAAACTTTATTTTACTGCCACTGATTTTGAGAAACGTTTCCGAGTTGTTTTTATTCTGAATTAATAAGTTTCTGAACACAGAATATCAGTTTTTTGTATGCTAACTACACTGGTTTCCAAAAATTAAGGAAAAATCACAAAAAGAACGATAACTCGTTCAAAAAGGAACCTATTCGTATGAAATTTGCATATGTTGTTAACTAAAAGATACTGAATAAAATTACAAAATGCAAATTAGTGGCGCTGCAATCGGATTGCGTCCTCTATAAGAAGCATAAAAATGCATGCTAGAGAGTACGGCTGCTGGAGTCGCTGTGATTATGATATAAGAAAACTGAGATAGACAATTCATTAGTATGACCTCGAGGTATCATTTGTCCGCATAACTGCAATATAGAGCTATTGGAAGATTAGAGGCAGGTCAAAGTCAGACAGAGGTTGCCACATGACTAAATCTGAGACTTTCTGTTTTTCATAGGCTTTGGAAACAATTACAAACGACTGGTTCTGCCTCCAGAAGGTTTAGCCAATAACGGGCAAGAGCTACGACAAGCACCGATGACGATATTTGCGGTTATGTGCACGAAGGAATATAACAGCAACAGCGTCTTATCTTAAATTCTGCTTATATTAGATTCTAGCTGCAGCCACTGGAATGTTGGTATGAAAGTCTACTGTGCGGAGAAGGCTTCATGAAGATGGTCTTTATGCGATGCGACCAGATATTTGTGTGCCGCTCACCTCATGTCACCGAAGGGAACGTTTAAGGTGGGCACTTCAACATGTCCAATGGACAGCTGATCAATGGAGGCGTGTTCTCTTCAAGGATGAGTTCCAGTTCAGCTTCCAAAGCAATAGTAGGCGTTGATTGATTTGGAGAGAACATGGAACACGCTATCATCCATCAAACATTCGTAAAAGAGATTCGTATGGAGGAGGCAGTGTCTGTGTGTGGGATGGTATCTCTTTTGGCGGACGTACAGACCTACATGTCTTTCCTCGTGGAACTGTGAATGCTCGCGTCTATAGAGATGACATTCTTGATGCTTATGTTCGCCTTTATACCGGTGCAATAGCTAATTATTTCCTGTTACATGACGATAACGCTAGACCGCGCAGGACTCACATCGTAGAAGATTATCTTCAGCACCAAACAATTCAGCGCATGGAATGGCTAGCTCGATCACTGGACTTTTATCCCATCGAGCATGTTTGGGATGCCTTAGAAAGAGGGTACACGACATTTCGGTCCCGACACTTCGGTCCCGCCATTTCGGTCCCGCCGTTTCGGTCCCGAGACATTTCGGTCCCTGGCCATTTCGGTCCCGAGACATTTCGGTCCCTAGCCATTTCGGTCCTGAGACATTTCGGTCCCTGGCCATTTCGGTCCCGAGACATTTCGGTCCCTGGCCATTTCGGTCCGGAGACATTTCGGTCCCTGGCCATTTCGGTCCCGAGACATTTCGGTCCCTGGCCATTTCGGTCCCGAGACATTTCGGTCCCTGGCCATTTCGGTCCCCAGCCATTTCGGTCCCTGGCCATTTCGGTCCTTAGCCATTTCGGTCCCTTGTCATTTCGGTGCCCACCACCTTATAACTCGTATTCTAATTGTCGTGGGCCGCCAAACGCTGTAATTTAAACATTATTTGGGACCTTTTTTAATTTTTTTAACACCCCCACCCCCCAAATTAAAAAAAAAGCTGAATATAACAGTCCGATAAATTTAAACTTTTATAACTCGTGATAATGAAATCACAGCGAGCTGAAAATTTGTTTGATTGAACAATGTGATATAATTTTACAGGGGACATTGTCTTTTTATTATTATTATTATTTAACAAAATGGATTTTTTAAGCTGTATTATTTGTTATTAATATTAGGTATTTTATATATACTATAAACTGCCATAGATGATTTTTTGGTTGTTTTCATACGTTTTTTAGAACCTTTAAATTATCATCATTAATTAAATAATTTAAAAAACTGTTCTTATTTTTTTTCCTTCTTACAATTAGATTACTAGTAAATGTCTTCAATAATTCAATTGGACACTTATAAGCTATTGTAGGTAAATATTTCCTCAAACCATTCTTCTACATCCTCTCCTTTAATAATTCAGAAATGAGATATATTTATTGAAGCAAAAATATTTAATTTTTCTTATTATATTTTTCTTTTATAATACAAAGTTATAATTTTGTTTTCATAAGTTACTTTACCATTATAAACATTGGGAAAACAATAGTGATTTGGTAATTAGGTGTGCCAGGAAAAATATTTTGTTGTCAGAAAACTCCACCCACCGCTTCATTTTTTTTTTTAAATAATTATTGGTTGCATTTTTAACAGTCTTCTCACCCATTGCAGACGATTTTTGTGAACTAATTTTATTGAAACTGGGCCTATTTCCTTGTAATAAGATGATTATTTTTTATTTTATGTAATAGTGTAAGTATTATTTTAATTAATTTTATTTCCAATTTTTAACTGACAAAACTAAGGTTTTTAGGTGCGTTCGTAATTATATAAATACGTAGCACCTATAGTCGTCGTTCAGTCCGTCCGTCTGCCCGTCTGTCTCCGCATATAACCGAGCAAAAACAACCCAACCGAATGGTCTGAAATTTTAAATATATGATTGTTGCATAATTTTGTCGAGCCATTTCAAATTTTATGGATATCGGATGCATAGTTTAATTACAGGGACTGTCAAAAGTTTTTCTTTACATTACGGCCAATGGGAAAAAATTATTGCAAGTGCATTTTAATGATGTCACAGGCTATGCACTCATGAAGTGCAAAAAAAAATATACATTCAGTACAATATGGGGTGCAAAAAATAATTATAAAACTAGTTATAGTACGAACGCACCTCATTTGCCACGTTTGACGAGCAATTTCCAACTTGTTTGTATTTGTCGTTTATTTATTGATTTTTAATATTACCCTTTTCCTCCCACTTTCCCAGAAAAAAAATCAATAATTTTTTATCTTAGTTTTATTATTAATTATATTAATAGTTTTAAATTTCGGTGACTTTAAATATCAAATAAATAAACATGTAAAAGATAAATTTCAGTTTATAACTACTATATGATAAATTTAATATAAAATGTATTATGTATTGAGTTTATTTTAAAGTAAAAAAAATGTAATGTATATTAATAATGTTATTAATTTAATAAATTAAGGATACATTAAATAAAAAATATATTTAATAAAATATTAATTTAATTTTTATACTAAAATTCCTAACTTTTTTGAGAATTAATTAATAGCAATTATTAGTAGCAATTATTAATAGCACTTAAATTTTTTATTCAAAAGTTTTAATTTATAATTTCCAAAAAATAATATAGGAATTTTTTGAAAAATCAGTCAAAAACATAAAGTCTAAGTAATAATTAATTAATTAATTATACATAATAATAATAATAATAATAATACAACATTGTACAAATACGTAAAAATACCTTTTAACAGTGTTAGGTGATATTATGCAGATTTTAATTTTTTAAGTACAGTTATAATTTACAATTCGCAAAAAGTAAGAAATTATTAATTAATTATAATTAAAGAGCAAAAATAATATTAGAAGCTAACTAATAAATGAATAAACAACATGTTTATATTCAGAACCCTTATCACTTTTATACATCCTAATGAAGTTAATAACGTTATAATAACCGAAAATTAAAAAAATATATATTTGCATTTACCCTATAAAAACTATTATATAGTTCATGTAATAGTTTTTAAACAAGCAATTGATAAATTAGTTATCTAAACAATTAATAATTAAAATAATTTTGAATTGATAAATACGTTTAATAAAAACAATTCAATTTTTGAATTTTTTTTTACTTAACAATATAACTATGAGTGTTTTCAACTTGTCGTGCAAGTTAAATTCATGCTGTATCAAATTTATTGCAAACTAACGGCAAACAAGTAATCAAAAATACTGCAAACTTACTGCAAAGTAGTAATCTTTCCATATCACACTATAAGTTTAACCCCTTCGAAGGGGTCAATAGACCTGATCAGGTCTATTGATGCGAAAGCGCCGTCAGAAGGCGCATGCATAGGTTTTATCACTATAAACAAGTTTAGGTAATATTTGTACTTTTCATTTCGAGCATTTTTTGGTATTTAATAAGTATAGCGTTTAGAAAAAACGGTGCCTACCGAATAAAATTTTTGTAATTTCTGCGTATGTGCTGATTCTCATTGTTGTTGAGTCTCTCAATAGAGAGATTTTTTGCTTTCGTGAATTAAAGACAGTCTTGCCATCAGTTTCACAACAAACTACTCATGCAAGTGGGTGATGGTATACCTTGCGGGAGATTTGCTGCGAATTTCTCAATTCAAATTTGTCACGGCAAGATAATATCAGAAAAAATCAAACTTTCTGCTAATGTTCATGCTATCTGGGTTACCTCAAAAATTTCCATGGGGAGCGTGACGGACCGCATGAACAGCTCATGCGATTGACACTTATGTGAAATCATTATCCAATATCTATTACAGCACAAATTCTTAATTCAATGGCAAGAAATTAAACATGAAAATTGCTGTTTTACACTTAACCACTTTGCCCTAACTTTATTGTAGGCAAATGTTATGTAATATGAAACTTGATTTAACCCATTCGCTGCCAAAACTAAGAATTTTCAAATTTTTTGTTGAAGGTCGTTTGCCAGCACAAATTCAGAAAGATAAATTTCGCTTTACTAATACAGCGAAATTTCTGCCAATAAATGAGGCATTTTTTAAAAATTCTAAAATAGTGGTGTAATCAATAAATTAAAGCCACGAGTATACTCGTGAATGACAGCGAATGGGTTAATTAAATTTAACTCTTCAGTATGCGCTCAGATTTTTACATCATAAGTTAATCTTTTTCACTGGTAAATATTAATGTAACTTGAATGTATTATTAGTTGCAGTTATAGAGATTGGCCTTATATTTTTTATCAATGCTTTTTTTTTAAATTAAGAAATTAAATAAGGATATACCTAAATTCTTAAAGTTACTCGAAATACTTCTATCATATATACACAGTCAAGACAAGATTCCAAGGACTGGTAAAAAGCTCCATTTTAGACAGGCTTCCATGTAAAGAAGTGTAATTAATTATACTTCTAAGATACACTACCTCAATAAGATCTATTGTTCGTTTCGCAGGGATTCTGAAACTCTTCCGTTTGAGACAGGATTCCGTTATAGAAAGATTCCGCTTTCACAGGTTTCACTATGCTTCACTAAAGAAGGGTGAAAATCCCCTTTTCAGACAGGTTTTCAGCAAATTTAATTGTATCGCAATTCATATTAAGACCATGTAACGCTTACGTTAAAAACAAGATTCTGTTATAGACAATTACTATTTTGACAAGTTTTATTCTATTCATATGATATAAATAAGTATATTTATATAAATACACAAAACTTTTAAAAATGGAACCTGCCTATAACGGAGTTCTGTCTTAAACATAAATGTTCCATAGTGCTACGGAAAAGAATACTATACAAATACACCAAATAACACGGAAACTTGTGTAAAACGGAATTTTTCACCAATATTTACAATTTCATCTTGACAGGTTTTACTATATATATAACATGAAGGGAAAATTCTGGACCCTCCCCCCCCCCCCGAAACGAAATCCTGGCTACGCCACTGCATGTCGTCCCGGGTTTTTTAAGCCATTAAAGATGAAAAATGCCGTGTGGCCACAAAAAAGCGCCGGCTGACAAGAACAAAGAGAGCGCGAGTAGAATAATTCTTCTATCTGGATCTTTATTTAGCATAATCAAATGGGGGAAGGCAGGACATCTACACTTGACATATATATATACATGTATAATATTCTTTTGAATGAATAACATATAGATATCAAGAAAAGCCAAATATGTTTTCTAAATTTCCAAATTTCTTCATTGTGATATATTTATAAAATTTCTTAATTTAAAATGAAATTTTACGTAAAAGTGATTCACTATACATTATTATTTTGAGATTTTATGTTATTTTTTTGTATTTTCATTTTTATTTTTTATTTGTCGTATTAAAACATGTAGGCTGCTTTAATTCTAAGTATATAAGTCAAATAAATAACAAAGAAATATTTGAAATACAGAATTAATTTTAAATACGAAAAGAATATTTTATGACAATAGAAAATTTAAAATTTTGATTTATGTTTATTGTGCTCGTAGTTTTTGAATGTAATAAGCATATAAAAGTTTTAAATATATTAAAAAGGATTTGTAATTGTTGCAAACCACTTCACCGTCGACAGGTATGGGGAAAAAGTGCTTTTATCCCCGAGTTATCTCGGGGCAAACGGTGAAGTGGTTCAAAATTAAAAATATTTTTAAACTTGTCATTCGACACCGGTAGAAATAGCGGTAATATTATTGTTACCTGTAAAAAGATTAATGCAAACTTTTAAATAGTTTTTCAAAAAATAGTAAATTAAAATAACTTTTAAAATAAAATAGAAAGTTCTAGTCTGTTCTGGTGCAGAATTTAAAAAAAAATAATGTGTCTTTATCACAATTCCATGTTAAGAACCACCTTTTTAAAAAATATGTAAAATGCAATACATTTAAAATTGATGCGCCGTTAAATAATAGGATAAAATAAAGATTTGTAAAAATACTTGCAGATTTTTTCATTATTAATCACATAGTGTGCAAATTATATACAATTGAATATGTGCATTTTGGCATGGGCATTTGCATATGAAAATTTAAGCTCGACTTATAAATATTTTTAAATTGTCTGGACTTTATATTTATGATAGACTAAAATATGAGGAGCTTCTATAAAGAATCCACAGAACTCTCCCTTCCCCCACTCCTGAAAACGATTACTTCTACCATATAAAATTTGCATGGGGTGCTATAATTTGATTGCGAGTTATAAGTGTTTGCGGTTTTCGGGCCCTTATATTCGGTTATACTAAAATTTCAAGGGTTCAGTTAAAAAATCTTATAATGTATCTCCTTTTTTAAAGATTACGTTTACCGTACAAAATATGAGTGTGATTACGATAATTACAGAGAGAGTTATAAATGTTTTAATTTATCAGGACCTTATACTTAAGATACACTAAAATATATAAAAAGTCAACAGAGCCCCCCCCCCCTGCCTTATAAAACGATTATGATTATCATAGGAAATTTGTGTGGGCTGCGACAATTTGTATCTGTGTTATAAGTGTTTGCGTTTTCGAGTCCTTATATTCGAGTTATACTAAAATTTAGGGAGTTCAGTTAAAAAATTTGATAATGTCCCTCCTTTTATAAAGATTACGTTTACCATACAAAATATGAGTGTTTTGTGATAATTATAGATCGAGTTATAAATGTCTTAATTTATCAGACCCTTATACTTATGATACACTAAAATATAAAAAATGTCAACCCCTTCCCCTTGTTTTTTAAAATGATTACCATACGAAATTTGTGTGTGTTTACTAAAATTTTAAGGCCTTTATTTAAAAAACTCTACAATGTCCCCTATAAAATTGTCACCTATTTCAAGTGCACAAACTTTCAGCTTGCTGGAGAAGGGACCGAAATATCTCGGGACCGAAATGTCTTGGGACTGAATTGTCTCGGGACCGAAATATCTGGGGACCGAAATGTCTCGGGACCGAAATGTCTTGGGACCGAATTGTCTCGGGACCGAAATGTCTTGGGACCGAAATGTCTCGGGACCGAAATGTCTTGGGACCGAATTGTCTGGGGACCGAAATGTCTCGGGACCGAATTGTCTCGGGACCGAAATGTCTCGGGACCGAAATGTCTCGGGACCGAAATGTCTTGGGACCGAAATGTCTCGGGACCGAAATGTCTTGGGACCGAAATGTCTCGGGACCGAAACGGCGGGACCGAAATGGCGGGACCGAAGTGTCGGGACCAAAACGTCCTGCTTCCTTAGAAAGATGTGTCGCTGCTCTCAATACCCCTCCTTAGACCCTTGCCCCGCTTACAACTGCTATACAAGGGCAATGGCTCGCACTTCCCAGCGAACTTATCGATCGCATAATTGACAGTATCACACATCGCTGTATGTGCTGTTTTGCTTCCAGGGATGGTCATACTCCATATTAAAGGTACTTTTCCTATACCAAACTGACTGATTTATTTTATTTATTTTATAGTTGTGTTAATTTCCGAAACACCGTAATCGTCTGGTAATTTCCTTTAATGCTATTTTATACTTTACAATGTGTTGTACATTGTGGCTCAGTTTTATTAAAATCTACTTGTAACATTTTGAGTAATCGTTACTTTTGTTGTTTTTTCTTAATTTTTGGAAACCAGTTTATTTCCAATTAAACGTTTTCGGCTGAGAAATTGGATTAATGTGAAAGAGTAACATAATAATATCAATGCTGTTATGATTTTCATTTCTTTTACACTTTGTAAGTAGGCATGGGTACCAGAAAACTTTTAAAATAAATTCTGCATTGGAAGAAAATCGGAACACATAATTGTCCAGTGCATTGGAACACTTGAGAGCACGATATTAACCCTTTCAAGGGCGGTGGTTACACGACGTGATCACCTAATTTTAATTCAAAAACTGACAAACATCACCAAGAAAATTTTAATAAATTTTGCTTTTATAGTGATAGTGTAAAATAGCAGGTTTTTATTCTCTAAGAAATTCGTTTGAAAATTCTGGCGTGAGTCAATTATTTCATCATTTTATGAACATAATTTTTCTGCCCTTGAAAGGGTTAAGAAAATATCTGTTTATTTACGAATCTCCTTTCACCACACCGTAGATATAACACTTCAGAACAGTATAACAGTAGCCTTTTTTAACAGCTTAAAGCATTTTAAAAATAACTAGTGAGCTCTTTGGAGGGTTTGTAGTACAATCTTTGAGATCATTTACTGATAAATGTTTTTCGTTATTTTGTAAATAACTGCCTTTTTTAAATCAAAGAATGTGTTTTAACGAAATATGTTCAAAATTTTTTCGTATGATATCTTATTCATCGTTGTTCGTTTTATATGTGCATAGAAATTGAGATATTGACATCAGAAATAATACGGAAGATCATGCCCTATTTATTTTGCACATTAGAAGACGAATAATAATTTGAATACAAGATCAATCGCCACCCTCTTAAAATAAACGAACATCATATTCTAAGAGAAAACTTGCTTCAGACACGATTTAATAAATGTTGGACTTATTTTAGGTCATGTGATTAAAATTATTATGGATGGCGGAAGAGCTTTGAATTCAGAAATCGAGACAGAGCAAGTTTTCTTCGCTTCGAATAAAATATGATAAGTGACGGCGGTTCAGGGATTTCCGCTCAGAATTTTGTGTCCCGTCTCTTAAGGATAGCAACGATTTCAACTTCATTCGAGTAATATCCAAGTAATAGTACATGTCAAAGCAAACAACATTGTTTCAAAATGTAAGTCATTCTCTGCGGTAAAAATAGATTTGTAGCACAAATATAGGTTTTAAGTAAGTGAATGCGATTTATTTGACAAACATTGAAGCAGGACAAGTCCATTTTGTGAAATAAATTAGTTAAAGCTAAATCTTAATTCAAAGTAACATAAAGTTTATGTTTTTAAATCAACTCACAATAAATATCTTTTAATACCAGTATCAATTTTTACTAGTACAGTGGAACCCGGTTAAGACGCGTTTCAAGGGAGCGGCCAAAAGTCGCGTATTAAGCGGGATCGCGTATTAAACGTGATTTATATAATGTTGTAGGAATTGGGCTTTATTTATACGTTTACGGTCGAAAGTTGAGTCTTTTACATATATTCAGATTGAAATTTAATTGTATTCCACTTTAACGTATTGTTTCTTTTTATAGGACAAACTGGAATAACAGCGGAAAATAAATATAGATTTCAACATGAATTTATTGTCGATTAATGCGTTGCAACCAAAAATAATTTTCCTACTAGACTCATTTTTTTAAACAGAAAGACAAATAATATTAAATCTTTGCAGCACAACCGAGTTTTTAAAATCATATTTAGTACTTGTAATAATGAGTACCATTATAATCTGTTCTTTATTATCAATATAATAAGAAAAACTATCCTTATAAAATATGGATATAGCAAAAAGTAAAGAGAGAGAGAATAATATAACATAAGAGAATTATCCAATCGCAGTCGTATTTAATCTTTGCGAGTTTCATTTTTTGTTGCCAATATGCATTATAAAACATAGTAGCGATATAAAGTACATTTAAAACATCTCTAACAACACGTATGAACAACTCTAATCATAATAATTTTTGTGACGTATCTAAGTAACCTGAATGCGTCTATCTCTCTCTACCACAGTAAAAACGTACACGAAGCGAGAGACAAGGAATGTTAGGAGGTGGGATCAAAGAAGAATTGCAGTTTTGCTAATTTAACGAGGTGTTTTTGTTATTCAAACATCTATCACTATTTCCGATTAGTAATTTTCGCCTTAATTAATCTGTTGCTAAATAAATAAAATAATATTCGGAAACAGTGTTTTTTATCTGAATAATATAAATCCTCTAAATCGTTAACACTCGAGAAGAAAAAAGGGATTCGCATCTTGATCAATGAATTCGCGTCTTAAGCGTGATTTTTTTCCTCAAAGAACCGAAAATTTATCGCGTATTAAGCGGGATCGCGTCATAACCGTTCGCGTATTAAACGTGATCTTTTTACATTAGCCTTATGGGCGATGTTCAAGGGATCCGAAAAAATCCGCGTATTAAGCGGGATCGCGTATTAACCGTGAGCGTCTTAACCGGGTTCCACTGTAATTTGTTACTACTGTTTTTATTGGGTCAACACAAAAAAAAAGTCATATGGCTGATGTGAAACTGCCACAATAGCATAATATTTTATACACTATAAATAAAACAGGGTGTAATCTGTAATATATATATTTAAAAAGTATTCTTTAATCAATTAACAGCTTCACACTAACAAAATTAAATTACAGGTTGAAAAATCTGTTTAGAAAAAAAAATAGTTTAAATAATGTTTCATACATTTCTCCTTGAAGCTCTATCTTAACCCTTCGGTGCGCAGCTTTGCATATATGCAAACAACACTGTTTTGAATTTAATAGATTTTTTTATTTGTATGTTCCTAATTCACACCATAAAATTAAAATAGCAATATATGCTTTAATTAATAACAGACATTCCGTATTTAAATAAATCGAATTTAACCATTGAAACTTTCTGGTGTAAAGTCAGATTATCTAAACTACGTAATTTCTAGAATGTATTCTATCATGGGAATTAAAGCGTTAAATGTTAAGTTTTATAAAATAAATAATTATATAAAATAAGGTATTTGGAGGCATACGTTTTAAAATATTTACTAATTTGCAATGTTTTAGCGTAAAACAGCCACACATCAGTAGTTTTTACTTGTATTGCAGATGTGCAACAGAAAAGATTGACTTATTATATGAAAAATGTATCTCTGATTTTTTCATTATTTTTCCTGTGTGTTTCCTTTCAGAGAGTCATACATAATTTTTTTGAAAAAAAATAAAAAATCGCGCATTTAAGGGATGTAAAAGAAACAAAACAAAAATTATATATTTTTTTATTACGTTCACACGCTCGCGCTGTCTACCAAGAGTTATAAAGAGTTCAATTTTCCATAGTCGAGTTCAGTGCTCACGCTAATTTAATCTATTGCAACGGAAATGTATGGGGAAAAACATGAATTTTAGTCATGAAATGGGGCATGGTTTTTAAGATAATCATTGAATGCTTATAAAAGCGGTTTTTTTTAATTATCTTCTTTCTAAAGAAGAAAGTATTGTAATCAAGATTTTTTCCGAATTCCGGTATTCAGCGAATTGTCACGTTTTAGGGGTCAGAAATCCCGAAAAACATGTTTATACAAAATGACTGTCTGTCCGTATGTCCGCTTTCTACCATCGAAAAGTGTGTGAAGTTATGCATGAAATTGAATGAAATTTTTTGTGTACTAAGTCTTTGGCTATGGCCTGCAGATCCTTGAATTTGGCAATATTCGAAATGAAGAGGATGCTGTAATAGCGATTTTTGTACCATTTTCATTATTGTATCCTTGAAAAGTGTATGATTTTATGCATTGAATTGTACCAAATTTTTCGTGTATGTTTTTGGTTATGGTCAGCAGGTTCTTTTTGAATTTAGAAATATTCCACCGGAAGGGGAACTGTAATAGCGATTTTTTTTCGATTTTTCATAGTTCTGTTACATACCACCAGTTCTTGCAGCGATGAGCAATTCGAATCCAGCTAACCCGTCTATTTTCATGCAACTGATGTAAAACAGCAGATTGATTTTATTAAATATTATGATCGATATTAACTTGTTTTGACTTCGATTAGTAAAATGAAGCAGAAACTTAAGACGAAAATCAAAGTGGGCGTAGTATTGAAGTAATAACACTGAATGATTAACATGTGTAACAAGATTTTGAAATATTAACCTGTATGAGAAAGAAAAATGTTTTGGGTTTGGCCCATCCAACTAGTTTAAAACTATTTTTACTTCTACACTTATTAAAATGATTATTTCTTCGCGCCCTATATATTTTGCTTTTCCGAGAATCGCTAATAAGGGGTTATCACTTCAGGGGTAAGGGGGGGAGTATCTGGTAAATGATATCGAAAGATATCTCTGGGGTGAGGGGGGCGGGTTGATTTTTGATATTGTTATCATTTTTGATCCAACCAAACTTTTCTTTTTTCAGTAACTTATCTTTAAGTCCAAATAGTCTGTTACATTTATTATTATTACTACATATTTTTATGAAAATACAAAGCTATTATTAAAGCCGTTAAATGTTTATAAAATCATTTCATTCCGAAATTTGGAATACCCCATCGTTTGACATCCCTATTCTGCCATATGTGCATATAATTCGCTGTTATAGAAATCAGGAGCATAATATGAAGGAAATGATACTTGTGTTTACCAGCAAAGAAAGACAAAGAATGTTGTCCACTTCTTTGTTGATAAGTGCTGTTTATTAACCCGGGAATGCTCGCGCATATCCAAGATATGTACGATTTATACTTTACCACCAATTAAATCAAACAAAAATTGCCATTTTTGTTAATCGTTGACATTGCTCGCAAATTCTTCGCTAAAAGAATTTGAAGATTAATTTTCGAAAATTAATGGTGATAAATGCAATAAACCTGCCCATCCTGAGTATGTCATACCCTGCGCGAGTAATCCCGGGTTAAGAGAATGTGCAAGAAGACAGTATTACTTTTGAATGCATTACATGACAATATGCTATTATTAAATACTTTTAAATAGTAACTAACTCTTTTAGAGGTTATTTGATATAAATTTATTGCAGGTTTTGATATTTTATTGACTTCTTGAATCCGTAAAGTATGTGACTAATAAATGTATAATCCTATGTGTATATCACAGCAATAGTATAAAAAGAAAGAAAAAGAATCTAAAAAAATAAAATTAAACATTGATAACGATATCATTGGTTGCGGGGGGGGGGGGGGGGTCGACGATAATAACGTATGATATCGTAAGAGGGGGAGGGGATCCAAAATTAGCAAAATGTTGATAACGTTATATATGTATAGCCCCTAAACGTTAGTTTAATAAGAATACAAAGCCAATCATCGCTGCTTTCAAATAAGCGATCATCTTATTCTGGCAGAAAACCAAAGTAGCACACACGACTTAATAAATGTTGGCTCTCTTTCCGGTCGTGCGACTTGAATTATTATGGATGAATCCGGAATGGAGCGAGAAAATGCATGTTGGAGAGGAGCAAGTTCTCTTTTCTCCAAATAAAATACGTCAAGTGACGGCAGCGGTTGAAGCGATTTCTGCGCGGAGTTGTGACCCGTACCACAGGTTGACGGAGATTTCCTCTTACACATCGGAAATTCTGTCTCGTGTCACAAAGCCGACCTAGAGGCCATTTTGTTTCTGTCATCGAGATGCCGAATGTACTGACAAGGAAAATCTTCGCATCAGGAGGAATTCTAGATAGCAGAATCAAAAAGGAGATTCGAACCAGATGGGCTTGCTAGAATTTTTTTTCAGGGAGTAAAAATAATCATTGGTATTTTTTTTTTCTTTTGAGGAATAAATATAGGTGGCATAAACAATACAATTACAGAGAGTCAGTGAACTCGCACGACGTAATCCAGTTAAAAAATACGAATTTTAAACCTTTTGAAAATTTTTTGAAAAGAAAGTTCGAATTATTGTCCTGCCTTTTTTTTTTTTTTTTTTTTTTTTTTTGAAGACCGCATCGGCTTTTTAGAGATATACTCACTTCAGTACGAAAAACAACCAATTAAGTAGCATACTTATTTCTTCCCTACGTCGCACAGTGGAGTATTTGACCCAAAATCCTGGCCAAAAATGCAAAAATTAAAAATTCACCAACAATTGTACAAATCCTATTTTTTATAGCTGATAAATTACCGCGTCGATCAACGTCTATTTCAGGAACCTGGGCCATATGCGGTGGCTCCAGCCCTCAGTTGAAGAGAAAACGTTGAAAGAAGACATGGTTCTTTGTTGCTTTTTGGCATTGTTGTTACTTTTAAATGTAATTTTTTTGTGGCTGAATGAATTGTTGAACTGAAAGTGAATAACGCTTACGTGTTTAAGAAAGATCAGAACTTAGTGTTAAATTAAATAGTTTAGATTTTAATATAATAAAAAAGCATTAAATTTGTAAAAAGGATATTTTTAAAGCGTTTTTGACTCTATTTTAAACATATCGAAAGCTTTTTAAAAGTGTACCGGGCTTTGCCGGGTCATTTTTGAACTATAATCGTATTGGTAATAGTTCTGAATGCCAATTTCACACAAAAAAAATTGTTCCGCATATTGTTGCAATTTTTTTATATATTTTTTTTTCGGAGGGACTACTTAAATCCCATTTTTGTGGCAATCGAATTGAAGAGATAAAAACTATATTTTTACTCTCGTACTGCAGGTTTTTTACCTTACAGGATATTGCTTGAGAGCTTTTCCCCCTACAGATTCCGTATGTATGTAGTAGGCACATATGTATGTAAGTACGCACATACGTACGCAACTCGATACCTCTTGATAAAAATATCAGATCGGCCTCAAATTGTAAATACTTATTTATTGAAAAAAGTTTCTCCAATTAGTTTCGGGGCTCATAGGTAGAAAATAAGGGGAGAAAGGAGGGAATTAAAGGAGTCTGGAGTAGACGCAGAAATGATTAAAAGGTTGTAAGTAATATTGGAAGTCATAACAAGTGGGCATCGCATTGACGAAAAAAAATTTCAAACATCTACTGATGAAAGAGCAAGATTGCATGCGATCCTTTACAATTGGTACCCCATGATTCCAACGATGCACAAGGTTTTGATTCATTGTGGCACCGTAATTAAGAAAGCAGTCGTACCCCTTGGACAACGGTCAGAAGAAACTGCCGAGACCAGAAACAAACACTTTAGACAATCCGTACAAAGTACTCAAGAAAGTGTAGTAGAGAAGTTCGCAATAGAGATGTTACCAAATTGGCTTCTTTTAAGCAGTGATCCTTTTATAAATTGCTCCATACAAAGACCAAGGGGAAAGAGCAAGCAAGCCATACAGTAGCGAAATTTTACAACTTCTTCTTCCAGCTAGGTCTGATGGTAGTCTTGATTAAATCTAAGAAGACTGTGATGAAGAAGATGAAAAACAGAGTTCTGAAGAATCAGGTTGAAACTGGTAATCGATTAAATATACTGAAAAACCAGCATCTCTGTACTGTACAGACTCCGCTTTATTAAATGTAACTTTATCAAATGTAAATAATCTTTATTAAATATAAATTAAATGTAAATAATAAATTTTATAGATAGTACAATTAAATACATTTAATTAAACATTACTAGTAAATAAAACAATCTATCAACAATTACTTTTCTCTTATAAACAGTAAACATTTAAGGGTGCTAGCCACTCAACTTCCAAACTCCCTTCGGTAATGTTAAGTCTATGGGCATATGATGTATTCGTATTTTTAAAATATCTACTTAGTAAATTAATATTTTAACTTCTTTTTTCTTTGTGATCTTCTTAAATGATGTCTCTTTTCTTCTTAGTTGTCAAAATATTTATAAAATGTACACTTGCTATTATGTGAAGTGTTAAAATCTGACTTGCACTTCGCCAGCTTTTCAGATATAAAATATGAAACTAAGCTATGGATTTGTATCTATACTACATAGCATGCTAAAAGTTAGTTCAGTGAAACGGATAGCACAGTTAAAATTTTCCATTCAGCCATTTCCATGAATAAACGGAAATGTATTTGAGAACTTTTATGCAGCTCTGTATAGGATCTATAGAATGTATCCACACTAAGTAATACTTAAAAAAAATAGTTCAATTTAAAGACGCATATCACAACTAGAAACGCACTTCCAGCAATTATTGGTCATAGACTTCAATAGTTAATTTTATTCTTCAGCCAAATTCTTTTGTGTGCCCCTGTAAATGAACGATATATTCTATGCACATCATATTCTACAATAAGTTCCTTAGTAGACCTCAGTGATGTACAGGGTGGTTATAATTAAACTTCCCCTATAAACAGCATTCTATAGCGCAAACGGGTGAACGGAATGCAACGAAATTTGGTATATAGACTATACACGAGATGCGCTAACGGTATTTCGAAAAAAAAGTTCCAAAATGTCCACCAGAGGGCGCTTTTTCCAGAAAAAACCTTTAATTGAACACAATAAACAGCCAAAACAGAATCTAGAAACAATATTAACATTTATTGACAATTCTGGATTCTGTTTTGGCTGTTTATTCTGTTAAATTTAATGTTTTTTTCTGGAAAAAGCGCCCTCTGGTTGGCATTTTGGAACTAAAATTTTTTTCAAAATTCCGTGAGCGCATCTCGTGTATAGTCTATATACGAAATTTCGTTGCATTCCGTTCACCCGTTTGCACTGTAGAATGCTGTTTATCGGGAAGTTTAATTATAACCACCCTGTGTATAAATTTCAGTACGTTTAAAATAGTGTGATATCATTAAAATACAGAGCAAATGATTTTTTCCCATAGATCATAATGGAAGAAAATTCTTTTGGGTGTCTCTGTCAATGAACCGTGAACGCTATAGACTTCATTTACAATACCAAACATGCCATAGCGATACCCAATAACATCTAGGAATTTCAAGGCAACTGGACTATATTTACATAGAAAAATATTTTTGACAGGATTTCGAGTCAAATACTCCACTGTGCGTCGTGGCACGACAGTGAAATTCGTTTCGAAAAATACGAATATTAACTATTAAAAAAAATTCGTGACTGGAAGTCAGACTCCTCGAAACACTCTTTTATATAAGCTAAAAGTAATTAAATGTCGGTATTATAATGTCGTATAAATATCGTATATGATGATATTTATACTGTATTTGAGTCAAATTTGTCTGAAGATAATGTCGTATAAAATGTCGATATAAATTTAGTACACATTCTTTGTACACTCAATTTATATCACATATAAATATCTGGAAGCATTCGGACAATCAGAAAGGAGTATTTCAGAAAAACAAAATCTCCTCTATATTAGCTCAGAACGTGAATACGCCGGTAGTTTGTTCTCATGTTTTTAAAATTAAATATAAATATTTTTGTATGAGAACTAACTATTCGCAGGCTACAGAAAAGTTACATTTATAACTCATAAAAATTTCAAAGAATTTGGACAATAAGAACTATTTACTTCTAATATTAATTTATCGCCTTGGCGTGCTTCATACAATCAATGATTGCACATGTAGAAGCTTATAAATTTATGGGAAAAAAAACAAAAACAATATAGGCTCCTAATTTTGTATTAATTTCCATATATGCATATTTTCATTCGTGTTTGTAATAAAAGATTGAAATTGTAAAGAGACTTTAGTGGGCACCCTGTACTTTGTATTAATAGTGTACGTTTAACTATTTATAATATACTAGCTGTTTAACCCGTTCTATGCACGGGAATTCATGAATTTAATTCTAAAACCAAAATTAAAAATAATTATTCGATTTAGTAGAATATTTTTCTACTACTGCGCATTTTTTTAATGAAAATTAATTTATCATGTTACTATGGCAGCAGACTATAAAACGATATCTTTGGAATAAGGGAATAAATAGAATAAAAAAGTTTTGTTGATGCTTGTGGTAAAATTTTTGCCTTTATTTAAGAAAAAAATTGTAATATCTAAGCGCAATTAAATAATCTATGATTATTTGCATGTGAGGTAAAATAATTATCGTAATACCCGCTGGCTCTTTTTAGTACTGCAGCGTGGCGTACGTAATATGTATATCTTACAGTGGTTAAAGAGCTCGTACGATTACGGGTTGAACATTAAAAAAAAAGGATTTTATTGTTAATTATTAATTGTTGGCAGCTGCTATAATGAGAAATGTTTAAATTTGATAGGAATTTGCTGTTAAATGGGTGGTTTTTTATTAATTAAAAGTTAATACTGTAAATTATTTCGATTCCGGATTGCTTTAGTTGCCTCGACCATGTTTTAATGCACATGTACATAGCATTTCACAATTCTGGTTTCCAAACTGTGGATTTGTATAGCATTACAGACAGACAGACAGACAAATTTTCATTTTTATATATTAGATTATCAGTATCTTCCGTTTGAAAGGATTTCTCAGAAAAAAATAAAAGCTTTAAAAACGACACTAAGTTCTCCTTTCGAATAAGCCACTCGTCATAAATACTGTCCTCAACTGTGAAGAGGTTTTAAAAATTTTACCGACCATTTTTTCTTGCCAAAAAAAATAAAATCACAGGTAATTAGTGGTCTGGTGAAAGTCTTTTCTATCGTCAATTTAGACATCATTAACCTTTTCAGTTCCTTTTTACTTTTTAAATAATCTCAACCTCTTTTTTAATTGCAGGTGTTACGTCAGCTAGTTTGCGAAAAGGATTTGACATCCTTTATACCCGCCGATATCCTTGTTTAAAAAGGGATTAAGCGACAAAAGCGGCGGTTGTCGTTTCTCTCCTTAAAAAAAAAAAAAAATCCATTTGTTAGCTTTAAAAATCTCTCCTGCGCTTTGCATATTGTATTAACACTTGATTATTAAACAAATACGACTTTTGTTAAGGTTTTTTTTTTTTTTTTTTTTTTTTTTTTTTTTTTACTGTCATTGTTTCATAGATGTGTCTAATAAAATAACAATAAAACAAAAATTTTCAAACACTACGTTAAAAGAATAATTAAATATTTATTAGCCCCCGGGATGCTATTTCTTTCTCACAGTTTATTTTGTGTCGCCTCCAAAAAATAACGTTACGTTGTATAAGCCAGGCGTGAAACAAAGCAGACGTATCATTGTACATTAAAAACCCTATAGCAACTTTTTAAGCTTCTAAGCATCGCACATTTTCAATTTTTATACCTTCGTATTGGGAAAAAAAAGCCCTTTTAAATGCAATTTATTTGAAAACTGTATTTCCATTTATTTTTGAAATATTAATTTTGTTGTTTTTTTAGAGCCATTTGCTTAATATTGGCACACCGTATTACTTCTCAGTAGCAAAAAATTGCTGCATTATAATACTAAACCCTTCAATTAGCCATATTCAAGTTAAGAAAAACAACCATTCAGTCTTCATCAACATTCAATTAATAAATCATTTACTAACAATAGGATCACAATATTCTCCCCCGTCAACAGATTTACAAAATGATCTTAATGATTGGCTAGAAGTAAAAGGTTCCAGCAGTTTATTCTTATTGGCTGGAGACCTAAACGCACACAGTACCTTGTGGGGTTACAAAAAAGATGATGACAAAGGGCAAAAATTAATATCGCATATGGCAACGAAAAGACTCTTGTTACTAAACGATCCCCATAGTTTACCAACGTATGAATTAATTAATAAAAAGGACAATACAACTTTAATAAAGGCTGGCCCGATGTTACACTATCATCAATGTCACTGTTCCCTTTACTGGACAACTGGATGGTACATCCAGATATGGACTTTGGAGATCGTAGACTGATCACATCGAGCTTTAATATTGATATCCCGCAGTTACCAAACAGAAGATATCGAACAAAACAAACATCATTTAAAAAATTCAACGATAAAATTAAAAAAGAATTAAACCAGCAAAATTTCAACTTCAAAAATATAAAAACCACTGAGGAATTTGAAGAAAAATATGAAGAATTTTACCAACTACTTAAAAGAACATGTGATCAGACACTCAAGAAAAGAAAAAGTACTCACCAACCGAAGATAACATGGTGGAACGATGAGCTACGCACAAAACGTAATTTAGTTAGGGCACTAAGAAGTAAAACAAAGCACCCGACAGCTACAGTACAAGATATAATTAAATTTAAATCACAAAGAACCATGTATAAAAAAGCAATTTCGAACGCGAAAAAACAGGCATGGACAAGATTTTGTACCCAATCCAAAAACCCTTATGGAAAAAAAAAAAAGTAGCTTTTAAAAATTATCATAATCGAGAACTGTATTCATTAGAAGAACAAGAGGAAGAAACGGAAACAGCAGAAAGATTCTACGAAACTCTAACCACAGAAATATTTGGCCAATCAGAAATGCCAGCGGACTCAATATTTAACCAGCAGAAAGCAGAGGCAATTGAAAATTTTACTTTAAAAGAACTTAAAAATGTCATCTACTCATTCAACAGGAACAAAGCCCCGGGGCCCGATGAAATTGATCATAACATAGTACGACAATTATTCAAGCATCATAAGTTTCTCTTACTAAAACTGTACAATGTTCTGCTATATTTAAATTATTTCCCCAAAACTTGGAAGATTGGAGAATTGGTTTATTTCATAAAGCCCTCTAAAAAACCAGACATCGCATCTTCATATCGGCCAATCTCCTTACTGCCAATCTTCGGTAAAATATATGAAAAACTATTATTAAAAAGGATAAACTTTAACTTATACAGCCAAAAAGAACTACAAAAATCACAACATGGCTTCCAAGAAGGTCGTTCGACGGAGTCAGCGATAGCCGAACTTTTCTCATTTATAAATCTGCTCAAAGAGAATAATAATTATATTTCCCTCATATCCCTAGATTTCAAGAATGAATTTGATCGACTACCGTGTCCAGAGATCTTAGAAGAATTAAAATTCCTAAAACTAAAACAAGCATTAATAAACATAGAAGCATCATTTCAGGAGCAATGCCGAATTGGCTGTCAAAAAAAATCCACTGGTTTAGAAGAGGTTACCCACAGGGGTCCTGTTTTGGACCTTTTCTTTGGAGAATATTCCTGAATAAATTACTGAGAATATTAAAGAAACATGGCTTTAAGATAATAGCATATGCCGATGATCTTCTTCTAATTATTTTTGGCCAAACAAGAAGACAGTTGGAGCAGATGGGAAGAAAGATACTACAAATAATAAGTGATTGGGCGAAACAAACGGATATGAAGTTCTCATATGACAAATGTGTAGTGTTAAATCTTCGAAGATCACGTTTCCTGAAGAGAGGACCAATATATAAATTGGATGGGCACTCCCTTAAATCTGAAAATACAGTAGACTACTTGGGCTTAACATTGGATAAAACACTGTCTTTTCTTCCGCACCTGAATAAAAAACGTATAGAAATTAATCAAATATCATAAAATCTTCTAAAATTCGCCGCTGCATATGGAGGCTTTTCGAAGCAAATTTTAAAAATCTGGTACTTACAAATATTAGAAAAAAAAAATATCCTATGCCGCTTCATGTTGGTTTCCACACCTACCAGTCTCACA
This sequence comes from Maratus speciosus, assembly GCA_963932465.1. Lineage (NCBI taxonomy): Eukaryota > Metazoa > Arthropoda > Arachnida > Araneae > Salticidae > Maratus > Maratus speciosus. The sequence goes on along the minus strand of OZ010794.1, from coordinate 94,089,406 downwards.
CGGCTACAGGCTACTATAGGCAATTCAGACACAATGCCTTTTGCTTCTGTCGAGAGATTATAGAAAATCATCAACGGCAGCTTTGAATGTATTGTGCGGCATTCAACCATTGGCGATCCAATTAAATACATTAGCAATTTCAAGACAGGTCCTACGTTTGGGGATTCCAATAGAGGACAACTTTCCAGTCTTCTATCAACCGAAAATATCCTCATCCATACCTTCCCCACATCAAGATTATCTTTTACTACAAGAAGGAGTTCCATCCACTTCAACAATAAATATATACACTGACGGCTCAAAATCAGATGCTGGCACAGCGTATGCTTTCTGTGTTTATAAAGAAGGAAAATGCATTCATACTCATCAAATAAAGTTACAAATACCAAATTCAATTTTTCAAGCTGAACAACTCTCCATATTAGATGGAATATTATGGGCAGACTCCTCAGGGGACGGGAACTTCGTCATTTACACAGATAACCTGTCAAGTCTTGCATTATTGGAGAGCGTTTTTAGTACAGATTTTATCACATCAAAAATTATAATAGTCTTACAGAAAACATCTAAATCAATTAAATTTCAATGGGTACGGGGACACACAGGTGTTAAAGGAAATGAACATGCCGATCAACTAGACAAAGATGCTATAACAAATATTAAGGTACGAGAAATATTTCATCCATACCCAGCATCACACCTTAAAAAGAAATTGAAAAAAGAAGCCATAGACAAATGGCAGCAACAGTGGGATTATGGTACCACTGGCAGATTTACTTACAAATTATGTCCAAAAGTATCAACAGACTTCATGTTAGTACATAGAAACCTGTATATCTTCTCAACTATTCATGGACCCTTCCCGTCGTACCTATTCAAAATAAATAAAGCTCCGTCGCCACTGTGTACCTGTGGTGAAATTGGTAACTCCCTTCACTATGTGCTCAGCTGTCCATTAACATCAACCCTCCATATCCGTAAATCAGCCACAATAGAACATCACCATTGGTTCAAATTTGTGCTGAAATCACCAATGCTATATACTAAAATAATAGAATGTGTGCGGTTACTAGAAAACAATCAACAAATTTTTCAAAACCCATAAATGCCAATAGATGAACAAGATTAGCACTAACGAACAGAAACATGAACTTCAGGCCAAACAGTGCCTAACTAAATCGAGAATATAAAATTTAGAAAACTCTTGTACATAGAACAGCCATACACTCAGGTTATCCATAACCTAAAAGTTATCTCACAACAAAAGACTTGAACTCCTGATAATAACTATTAAACTAATGCACCTGAGAATATGTAGAGCTTAAGAACATCTTATTCATCTGCTGCTATTCGTAATTAATCAATCATATTCGTGTTGAAAATAATACACATTTTCGTCTGTAAAGCGCTCAGCTCATCTGTTCTATTATTACTTTTATTATTATATTTATAATTACTATTATTATTATTTGTACTATCACCTTTAATTCTTATTGTTAAAACTATTGTTAAATAATATTGTTTTTTTTTTTTTTTTTTTTTTTTTTTTTTTTTTTTTAATAAACTTGCAACGCGGGATCTGGAAGCCTATGCCAATGGTGGGTTATCTCGCGTTGTAGAAAATGTAAATGCTTAATATTGGCAACGGAAGTACTCCATTTCTTTAGAAAGTAAAGGAAAAATAGTTGTAAAATAGTAATTATATATTTTTGTTGCCATTTTCTCATAACAATCGAAAGAAAATGTAATTAAAATACGTGCTATTTTGAAAAAATACAAACGAATGATTTCTGTTAAAACATGGAGCTATTATAAACTGTATTTAATTTTAAGTATCTAGATTAATGTTACAAAAAAATGAAGGCATATAAGTCATTAGATAGCCGGTTTTTCTTTCTTTTTTTTTTTTTTTTTTTTTTTTTTTTTGTCAAATTTTTTTAATGAAGGCATCTTTTTGCTGCATTTGTGTATTATTTTGCGATAGTGATGTCCTATGCATGCTTTACTGTAGATGTTTAAGAGTGGATCGTAAATGTGGAGTTCTTAAGCGGATTCGAATGACGTCATTTTGCATAAAATAAAAGTGTGTGCTTTAAGTTATAAAATTGAAATATGTTTTGTACTATTTATATATACATTTTTTTTTCATCGGGGGCGACGCTAAATTCTGAAAAAGCAGAATTCCTGTTTTCTAGTTTTTACACTCTTTTATTTTAGTACAGGTAAAATAGACAATCAATAGCCATTCACGAAAATTTGAGAAAAATTTCGTTTTGGCACTAAGAAATGAAGATCCGACGAGTCTCCTCTAAAAAAGTTGTTTTACCCTGTTTTTGGGGGGGGGGCAAAGGGGGGCGGCGAATTTTACCTGAAGGAAGGGGGGGGGGAATCCAAATATATTTTAAGCAGGTCAAGTGGGGTATCGTTTATCATGAATTTTTAAATTCTGAATCGAATGACATCATTCGCAAATCGGGACGATCACTTTTTACAAAGTTACGGTAAGTTTTATGGATACAAAGTCGACACTTATACTTTATGCAGGTAAAACAGATTTTTACAATAACAGCTAATAGCCATTTATGAAATTTTCGGAAGAACATCGTTTTGGTACTAATGAAGATCCGATGAGTCCCCAAAAAATAAAGTTGTTTTATCGTGCTTTTATTTATTTATTTATTTTTTTGGGGGGTGGGTGGTGGGGGAAGCATTTTAACTCGGTTGGGAATAATTCAACTTTTTTTAGTTAGGTTAAGTGGAGTATCCTTTATTATGTATTTTTTACTTCTGAATCGAATTATACTATCTGCAAGTCTATACGATCGTTCGTTGCAAAGTTAGTCAGGTTTTGTGAATACAAAGTCAAGAATGGTTTTATGAATACACGGATTATGACAACTTTAATGATCTAGACTTTGATTATTGTTATTTTTGAGGACACTTAATATGTTTGAGATCATTTGATGTGATACAAAGAACATGCTTTGAACTTAAAATAAATGGGGCAAAGCTGTGCTCAACAATAAAGTAAGGTTTCCGAATTTGTGTTCACAAAACATTACCATAACTTTAAAATGAATGGTCGTATCGACTTGCGGAATATCGTTCGATTCAGAATTAAAAAATACATAGCAAACGATACCCCCACTTGATCTAATTCTGAAAAAGTTGAATTCTTCACTCTCCCTCTTTCCCCGAGTTAAAATGCCGCCCTTTTCTTCCCGAAAACACAGTGAAACAACGTTATTTTTGGGGGACTTATCGTATCTTCATTTCTAGTGCCAAAACGATGTTCTTCCCAAATTTTTGTGAATGACCATCAATTGTTACTGTAAAAACCTATTTTTTCCGCATAGAGTATAATTTTCAACCTTGTATTCATAAAACCTGCCGTAACTTTGTAAAAAATGATCGTATCGATTTGCGGATGATGATGATGATATTCGATTCACAATTAAAAAATATATAAGAAACTATACCACACTTCATCTACTTAAAAATCTTTTAATTTCCTCCCTGGATGGAAAAACGCCCTTTCCGCCTCCCAAATCACGGTAAAACAACTTTTTTTTTGGGGGGGGGGGGATCATCGGATCTTCATTTCTAGTGCCAAAAGAAGTTTTTCCCAAATTTTGGTAAATGACCATGAGCTGTATACATAAAAAAGAACTATTTCACTTGTACTATTTAAGGCTGTTCTCAAATGCAAAGAGCCAACTTTCTGACATAAGTTTTAATTCCTTTTTGTTGTGAAACGCGCGAAACTAGAAGGTGTTGTTATTCAGAAACTATGTCATCGAACTGGTTTTTCCGTTTTCTTGTAAACGCAATAGATATTTCAGAAAATACTGTCGAAGTGGGCATTTTGAAAGAAGAAAATCAAGCCAGTAAGGGGGGTGGAAATGCCGTGTCACGTGATCAAAATCGCATATAACTCAATAGGTAATTGATGGATCAAAAAATGGAAAACACAGTTCGATTCCAAATCACTTCCACGGTCAGGCTTTCTAATTTTATATCTTTCCGTTAAAAAATGCATTTGTAAATGTGTCAAAACGTTTTGCACTTGTTGAGCAGAACAGTTGAGAACAGCCTTAATTGAACTTAGTTTTCGTATTGAAAGATGAAATTTTGAAATCTACTTCTAACTAGTCTTCTAACTAGTCTACTTCTACTTTTTTTCCTGATAGGCTAAAATTATAAAAGATATGTGCAAAAGCGTGTTTCCGATGACAAAACAACATTTTGATATTTTTATAATTGAATTATTAATTAATAACTTAATTACAAAAAACAAGTTGAGTTTCATAAAAGTGTATAAAAAATTCAAATTGCTGTGAATATATTTCGAAGGTTTTTTATTTTTTTTAATCATTATTTCACAATAAATTCTACTATTGCGTGTTTTTAAGTTAATCACTTTCTCTGTCGCTGACGCTATGTTCTAATGTGAAATGAGCCATTTATTTCAAGTGCTGTAACTAACTTATGAAAATGATTTAAATTTTTAACCGACAACTTTTTTATTTAAAAAAAAAAAAACCGTAATTAGTGGGATGGCGAAATTCTTTTTCGGTCGCCAATTTCAACATCATTAACCTTTTCCAGTCTTTTTATATATATATTTGATCTCAACCTTTCCTTTAATTGCATGTGCCAACTGTAAGGTAGTTTGCGAAAGGGATTTGACATTCTTCCTACCGATATCCTTGTTTAAAAAGGATTAAATGACGGGCTTTTTTTTTCTTTGTTTTTTTACTTCTTTTGTTTGCTATAAAAAATTCTCTTGCGGCTTTGATTTTGAAATAACACTTGTTAAACGATTACGACGTAAATTTTTTAAAGATAAATGTGTTAATAATAAAATACGAGTATACCAGTGAAAATTTCAAACAGCTTGTTAGACCAATACTTAAATGTTTATTTTATATATACAGTGAAATACGTTTAACACGAAACTGAGGGGGGGCGAACATTTTTTTCGTGTTAAAAGAATTTCACGTTAAAAGATTCGTAAAAAAAAAGAACAAAACTCACAAATATTTTCGACGTCATCAAATTTTATTTCGATTTCCTGTTAAACTACTAGTAAACTGCATTCATTAGATTAAAAAGCAAGTAAAAAAATTTTGTTTTTTTGGGGAAAAATCAGATATCTTTTTTGTCTTTCTCAGATTTCTGAGATCTAGCTTGTTTGAACCAAATAAGCAAAGTTGTCTCTAAACTTCGTGCTTAGCAGTTCTGATACGTTTCCACTCTGGATTAAATATACTAAGCTTAAACATTAACGTAATGGGATCCCTGTTTTTTATTATCATTGATAAAGCAGAATTTGTAATGCCAAACTCTTTGCAGATTTCTGTTTTCGTCCTTTTTTCATCAACTTCATTAAGCAGCTTATCTTCATTTGAAGCGAAATAGCAGTTTGTTTTCGCACCCATTTCTCAGCCACTGTGCTCATAAAACCTAAGCTAATTTATAAAAAACACGAAATGCAGTGATTTTCACTCAAAATTCAGTGCTTTTAACACAAAATTCACCAATTTCAACTCTAACTGACTAGATCGAAAGCTAATGTTTTTCGTGTTAAACGATTTTTGTTTCGTCTTAAAAGAAAAAAAAATGCATTAAACTGCATAGTATACTGTCCGGACCGCTATGTCATTTCGTGTTAACCGATTTTTCATGTTAAGCGTTTTCGTATTAAACGTATTTCACTGTATATATAAACTCGGTTTACTGCGTCAGATGCTGCGATCTGAAGACTCTACAATAGTCTTTTTCCAATTTTTCCGGTCAAGGGTCCATTCCGCCTCCAGACCTCTATTCCGCATTTCCTTTACAACATCGTCCATCCCATAGACTTCTTATCTTTACTCTGAGGTCCATCCAGTTCTTTTGTCGTCTTCCCCGTTTCCTGTTTTTATTATTAAATGTGACTTTGGGTAGTTTTTAATCACTCATTCTTTTAACATGACCACAGCAGATTAATTGCCTTTTTTTTTTTTAATATCATCTAAAAAATGTTTATTTTAAAGTAAAAAGAAATCAAACAATGTACAAAAAAATCTGGAATGACTACACTTGACTTTCGTTGACGCGTTAAAAAAAATGAGAGCAAATTCATAAATTTCTGACAAAGTGAAAACGGCTGGATTCGAATGCTGGATCTCCCGTTTTGAAAATGGAGCTACCTTTGTGCAATAAGTAGTAGATGCAATATTTATCACTTATACTTTGTCATATTTCCGTAGTGATTTTCCCTAGGGGATCGGTCGCAAAATGATTTGAAAATAGTTTAAAAATGGATTCAAAACTTAATCCGTCGGCTGATTATTACGAAAATCCGTAACCGTTCTTGAAACAATGGTGTACAACCTATTTGCCAAATGGGAGTTCGATTGGAAATACCGTTTGTTTTTATCGAGTTCACACACGCCCGCACACACAAATCATGTTTACAATACAGGGTTATCAGAAATATATGATCTGATTTTAAAAAGTGATATTTTCAAAACTATTACACATATTATATTAAGTGATATATGAAAATAACGAATAACGTTCCAAGTTTTTTTTCTTCTCGTCTCTTAACATTGGATCGGCTGTGCAGGTAACGGGGATTCACCCATATTTACATGGTCACCGCAGAGATTCCAGTCATACCCCGTAAAGAAAAAAAAAAAAAAAAAAAAAATCGATGCCCATCATTTTTTTTCAACATGTACACCTTAGCGGAGGAAAATGTATGGTGTCGTACCGTATTTTTGCTAACAGATGGGCTAGAACTCCAAGATTATGTGGATTACCTTTAATTTTCTAAGTAACTAAAAATATCCCTGTAAAATTCCGAGCAGAGACCGGCAGCAGATATTCCAGTCATACCCCGTAAAAAAAAAAAAATCCCTGCCCATAATTTTGTGCAGCCCGTAATTTTACGGTGCAAAGATATAATGCACTTCGAAACACAATAACACTTTACTTACTGTTCCGTAGCACGTAGCACGTTAGATAATCATCACAAAATCGCTTTTTTGGCGGGTTGAAAAATATGTTAGGTCGCGGTTAAGTGACATTATTTTTCGAAACACAACTAAAACAAAGGGTTACACCCTAGCGGAGGAAAATGTATGAGGTCATACCGTATTTTGTTTAGTGGATCAGACCGTTTTTCATCAAATAAAGCCCGTGAAAATTGAAGACCAAACGCTCATAAATTTACCGTTTTTTCTGATAGTGCATGCGATTTCTTTTTGCGGGGTTACGTCAAAGATCTTGTTTATGAACCACCATTGCCGAAAATACTCAAATAACTTGTCGCCCGGTGGCGTGGTCAGTAAGCGAAGGCTGCTGTCACCCCGAGGGCCCGGGTTCGAGTTCCTGAGTAAGACATGGATGTAATTGTGAATGTCCTATTGTAGTTATATAAATATATGTAATGGAAATAAAAAATTGTTGTGACTTGTTAACGGTTTCTATGTATAATAAGGATCATTCGAGGTTACAGCCATTGTAGCTATAGGCCCCAAAAAAGCATTCTCCACTTCGGTTGACATCAAATGACTCAAATAATTAAACAACGTGTTGGCAGTGTAAAACTGCAAAATGCGTGGAACGAACTTGATGACAAATTAGAGATTTTGACATTTGTAATTAAAAAAAAATAAATAAATAAAAAAGACTTGGAATGTTTTTCTTTATCTTCATATATCACTTACTACAATATGTGTAATAGTTTTGAAAATACAGGATGTTGCAAAATTAGAGGGGTTCACATTCAGAGGGGTGATAGAAAACATCAAGAGGATAAATAATTACCATAGAACATGGGGTCGCAAACCACCAATTTAATCAAAAATACAGAGTGTTCTACCATAACCCAACTTTGGTTGACGGAAATAACTTTCAGAAAACTGAAGTATATTATAATGAAACTTTTAATAGGTTTGATCACCTTTCTTGTAAATATGATAAAACCAAAAAAGTTGGAAATTGCTCGTCGAACCTGGCAAATGAGGTGCGTTCGTACTATAACTAGTTTTATAACTATTTTTTGCACCGCATAGTGTACTGAATGTATATTTTAGCGCACTTCATAAGTGCCTATCCATTTCATTCTGTTCGAAAGGCTGCCATATCATTAAAATGCACTTGCAACGATTTTTCCCATTGGCCTTAATGTAACGGCAAACTTTTGACTGTCCCTGTCATTCAATTATCTAATCGATTTTCATAAAATTTAAAATGACTCGACAAAATTTTACAACAATTATATATTTAAAATTTCAGACTGTTCGGAAGACTGTAACATCATTAAAATGCACTTGCAATAATTTTTTCCCATTGGCCTTAATGTAACGGCAAACTTTCGACTGTCCCTGTCATTCAATTATACAATCGATTTTGATCAAATTTGAAATGACTCGACAAAATTTTGCAGCAATTATATTTTTAAAATTTCAGACCATTCGGTTGGGTAGTTTTTACTCTGTTATATGCGGACAGACAGACCGAACGACGACTATAGGTGCTATGTACTTATATAATTACGAACGCACCTAAAAAGTGGTAGATGTTTCCATTATTCGCGCCAGCAGTATCCACTTGACTCTCCACATGTTGGACTGTGATAATCAATATACAGTATCATCGATCAGGTAAGTACACTGTTTTTCCAGGACTTTTTGTGACGTTATCACATATCATACAAGACAAGGTAGGGGAGAGGGGCGGCACATGTGAACAATTTTTACGTTTTTGACTATTTCTCAAAATTGTTATGAGCTATTAAACTAAAAATTAATTTATATGAATATTTACAACTTGTTTGTTCTTTTGGTGAAACTTTTGGATGCATTTATCAAGAATTTCTAACTTATATCATCATTCTAAAAATTGTCTAAATTTGTTCACATGTGCCCCGGTGAAGGGGTAGTTGTGAACATAGCTGGGGCACATGGGAACACATTCATAAAAAAAGACAAAAAAAAGTTTGTGAATAAAAACTGTGATAAAAACTAATTAGATGCCCCCTTTCTAGTTGTGTGAATAAATCAATAAATGTTTCAACATAGATACAAGACATTATTCGTAAAATTGTGCACTAGTATGCCTACTCCTTTTGAGTCACTTTTAATTGTTATCTAACTTCCAGTAAATTAAAACTGTGAAGCAATCCTAAAAACATTGAATATATAGCTCAATGTTTGACAAGGGTAATTAAATTTTAAACTAAAAAAAAAATGCATTCACAGATTTAAAAAATGCACTTGTGAACTGTTCACATCTGCCCCCATATGTTCTGCTCACAAGTGCCCCATCTACCAACTTCAGCCTAACTTATAAAAAAAAAGATATTTTTAATTGAAATAAGGAAACAAAACTTTTTGTACACTTACCTAATTAATTCCACTATAGAATGCAATGCTGATATTCTTCTTTAAAAAATGTCTTGAATGAATTTTTACTTCAATAACTTAGAAGACTTTTTTACTTTACACACGGAAAGAACGATTTTATTAAATTACAAAAATATAGTTGTGCCAACCAAATTTTGCCCCCACCAAATATTTTTTGTTGGACTGACAAAATCCTTTTGTTAGTTCAATAAAATTTTATTGAACGAACAAAATCATTTGATCAGTTGAACCAACATTTGGTCAGTCCAACCAAACATTTTAGCTGGGGCTATATTAACTAAATCTCTTTTTCCGTGCACCTTCTAAAACAAACAAATTACAACTACCAGAAATCAAAATGGCCTATTGTTCTGAAAATTCAGCCAAAATATGGTACCAGTACTACCACCAATTGGTAATTTTTTGAATTTTTTTATTTCAAATTAACTGTGTGAAATATGTACTGTTCACATGTGCCCCATGTTCACATGTGCCCTCCTCTCCCCTACATGTCGTCACATTTTTATTACAATATTTTTCACAAAATTATGACCATCATGCCGTCTTCAATTATGGTGAAGCACCCTGTATTTGTGACTAAGTAAGTGGTTTCCGACCCCGTGTTCTATGGCAATTTTTTATCGTTTTGGTGCCTACTATCACTCCTCTTAATTTGTCAGTCGCATTTTGGACAGCCTTGTATAAATTTTTAAAATCCAGTCATTCATTTATATTAAACTAATAAATTTTTAGGTAGCTTTCTTTACAAAAAGCTACCTATTGCAGCCGTTCGGAGGAAAGCGATTTCAAAAAATTTTGGTATATTTTCATCGATCATGACCCCCAGACCCCGAAACCACCCTCCGTTCAAAATTGATATATATATATATCTGACCTATGTCACACTGTAACTCTCGTATTTATGAACCGATTTGGATGTAATTCGGTGTGTACATAGTACATACCAATGTCTCGACTGAGTTTGTTGGCCAGCTTCATCCGCCATTTTGTTTCAAAATGGCGGCCATTTAAAAATTTTTAAAAAATTAAAATTTGAAATGTGGTACCAAAAAATTGAAAAATGGAAAAATATTTTTTTCCTTATGTATTTGGCCTTTATACAAAGACTCCGTAGCAGATTTTGTTTCGTCTATATCTTAAAAAATGGCTCAGTTATAGCATTTTGAATTTCTAGCGAAAATGACATTTTGAAACGTCCTGAAATTTGTCACGCGATAAAAGGCGTATTTATGAACCGATTTGGATGTAACTTCGTTTATACATAGTACAGACCAATGTCTCGACCGAGTTCGTTGGCCAGCTTCATCCGCCATTTTGTTTAAAAATGGCGGCTATTTAAAATTTTAAGAAAAATTTAAATTTGAAATGTGGTACCAAAAAATTGAAAATTGAAAAAAATATTTTTTCTTATGTGTTTGACCTCGATAAAAAGATTCGGGAGTAGTTTTTGTTTCGTCTATATCTCAAAAAAATGGCTGAGTTATAGCATTTTGAATTCCTAGTGTGGCTGACATTTTGAAACGCCCTGATTTTTGCCACGCGATAACAGACATATTTATGAACCGATTTGGATGTACCTTGGTGTGTACATAGTACATACAAATAACTCAACCGAGTTCGTTGGCCAGCTTCATCCGCCATCTTGTTTCAAAATGGCGGCCATTTAAAAAAATTTAAAAAAAATTAAATTTAAAATGAGATACCAAAAAATTGGAAAATGAAAAAGAGTTTTTTCGTATGTGTTTGACCTTAATACAAAGATTCCGGAACAGGTTTTGTTTCGTCTATATCTAAACAAATGGCTGAGTTATAACATTTTGAATTTCTATTGTGGCTGACATTTTAAAACGACCTGATTTTTGTCACGCGATAACAGGCGTATTTATGAACCGATTTGAATGTAACTTGGTCTGTACATAGTACATACCAATGTCTCGACCGAGTTCGTTGGCCAGCTTCATTCGCCATCTTGTTTCAAAAGGGTTGCCATTTAAAAAAAAATGTAATTTAAAATTTAAAATGAGGTATTAAAAAATTGGAAAATGAAAAAGATTTTTTTTATGTGTTTGGCCTTGATACAAAGATTCTGGAGCAGTTTTTGTTTCTGAAAATTTGTTCTTTTGTTTATATCTTAAAAAGTGGTTGAATTATAGCACTTTCAATTTCTATCATGGCTAACACTTTGAAACGATCTTGTATTTGTCTCGCGATACCACACGTATTCGCCTATTTCGATGGAAGAAGGCATGTGGATAGTATACATCAATATCTCGACCAAGTTCGCTGGCCAGCTTCATCAGCCATCTTGTTTCAAAATGGCGGCCATTAAATTAAAAAATATATATATTTAAAGTGAGGTGCAAAAAAATTAGAAATTGAAAAAGGTTTCTTTCTTAAGTATTTGACCTTGATATAAGGATTCAGGAACATTTTTTTATTTGTCTTTATGTTAAAAAATGGCTCAGATTCAATTTCTAACGTGGGTGACATTTTGAAAAATCAGATTTCTTGCCTGCGACAGCACTCGTATATATCAACCGATTCCGATGTGAGTGAGCATGTGCACAGCAATTACTAAGGTCTCGACCAAGTTCACTGGTTAGCCTCATCCACCATATTGTCTTAAAATGGCAGGCACTTTAAGAAATCGCCGAATTTGGCAGCCAAATATAAGTTACTTTAAATAAAGCAGCTTGGATAAAGCTGACTAATTTCGCGAAATCCTCATTCATAATGATTTAGTATTGATAAAAATTAGTATTGAATCTCCTACATTCGGTTTCCACTTAATTGAGCTTCGTGTGTTTGAATAATATAAGTTGGCTTTTTTAAAATAAGGAATATGAAAGCTACCTCTTCCTCCCGGCACTGGCCGGAAGGACGTTTTAGGCTATGTGTTCGAAAAGATATAAAAGCGTTTTAAATGTTTTTCTATGAAGAATTGAAATATGAGGTTACGGTAGTATGGAACTGGTGAAATTTTGTTCTGCTTTTAAATAAACAAAATTTTATGAATGCTGTAATGGCACTGCAACGTAAACCTTGTGCTTTTAAATGCAACCCACTTACTTCAAAGATTGGGTTTTAAAACTTTAGTATTAAAATAGGATTAAAATATAAATTATAAATATTTTTATGTAGATTGCTAAATGTAAAATAAGAATACAGTGAAACTTCTTTTAAAGGGCACCCCTATTCAAGGGCCTACTCTATTAAGGGCCAATGTTTTTTGGAACGAAAATTTTTCCCGCAGACATAATGTTAAATTTACTCCTATTAGGGGCCGCTCCTACCCCTCATAAAGGCCATTTTTTTCACATGGGCCTTAAATCCTAAACAGGTGTATTGAATTCCTGTACCAAAAGATAAGAGTTCAGCAAACAACTGCACTTGGAACAAAGAAGGCAGGGTGAAATGGGGAGAATGAAGTAACACAATGAAGGACAAAAACTTTTCCTCAAGTGAGACAAACAGGTATTTGTCACACTTTGTTTCCCCGTTGAACCTGTAGGGTTGGGTTGGAGGGGAAACTTGACCCTTTGTTGGGTGGCACACAAAGGATAAAAGGTTATCTAGAAAAACTGACTCCACATTTACTAAAACTGTGAATGCATATTGAAGCAAATTTTTACACTAGAAATTTTATGCTCAGGCTTGTGTGAAATTTAAAATTATGGCACCTAAATCAAGCCAAAGAGTACATTTGGATTTGAATGACAAAATCAAAATTCTTAATAGTCATGATCAATATCTGCAAGAAAATTGGCTTCACAGTTTAATTGCAGTAAGAATCAAATAAATAATATTGTTAAAAACAAAGAGAACTTACTGAATGCAGATTTTAAAAAACGCGGGATAAAAAGAAAGAGAAATGAAAAATTTGGTCACCCCTATTCAAGGGCCACCCCTCATAAGGGCCAGGTTTCAATGGAACGGAAGGTGGTCCTTACAGAGAGGTTTCACTGTATTATGTTTTAATTCGATAAGAATTTTTTTCCATTTAATATTTAAATTAAGATACTTTTTAAATGTGTTCATTTAAAATATATTTTAAATGCGAATATTTATTTATAAACAACTTTATAAATTCAACTTTATTTAACATTATTCAACTTTAAATAATAAATTGTGAGTACTTTTGGATGAATGATTAAAGTAATTGTTATTTATTTTTAAATTTGAAAACATTTTTTCGTTTTAATTAAAATAAGAAATCTTAATTTATAGGATTTTTGGATTTTTATTTTAAAAATAAATTCGTATTTTAGTATTAATTGGGCCAATACGCACGCATGCTGGAATGAACGGAATTTTTGCTACTTTTTCAGGCTTTCGGTACGAATTCACGGACAAAACATGTTTTCTAGGAGTACGGAAATTATTTGTTAAAAAATTAGGAATAATTTAGTGTATATTGGCGAGTTTCTCTGATATTGTACAGAAAACCGGACTAAAAAATGGAAATTTTACACTGTAAAAAAAAAAAAAAAACGGACTAAAATACGGAAATACTACTAGCAATCTAGACGCCAGTACTATTTGCGTATTTTAACGGAACTTTTTCCCGGTAAATTACGGAAAAATTTCCGTTAAATTCCGAAAAAACGGAAAATTTCCTGTAATTTACCAGGAAAAAGTTCCGTTAAAATACGGAAATAGTACTGGCGTCTAGATTGCCAGTAGTATTTCCGTATTTTAGTCCGTTTTTTTACAGTGTACTGGCAATTGAGACGCCAGTACTATTTCCGTATTTTAAGGGAAGTTTTTCCGTTTTCCTGGAATTTACGGGGGAAAAATTCCGTTTAAATTCGGAAATAGTACTGGCGTCTCGATTGCCAGTTGTATTTCCGTATTTTAGTCCGGTTTTTTTTTTTTTTTTTTTTTTTTTTTTTTTATACTGTGTATGTAACTGCTGAAATTTTGTTCTGGTAATAAACAATCAGCATGACATAAATGACTCCTAAACAACACTCCTAAATAAAACGTATGGTTTTAAAGATACAAGTATAATAATCCACTTATTTCAATGAGTTAATGAATAGGAAGCTAAATCAGGCACTTCATTCATAATAATTAATTTACGATGAGGTGAGAATCCAACGAATTCAATTTCTCACTTTCCCACTCGTATCGAACGAAACTCTTTTGATACGCAGTACTTTACCTGCCAAGAGCATTTTTTATTTTCCTCTATAGAATTTTTTGAGCAAAAAAATTAATTAACAGGATGATTAATTTTTTTTTCTATTGCCAGTTTTGAGCACCATTAATATCCTTTTCTTAATTAAATATTTGCTTTAATTATTCTTGTCGCGTGAATTTTGATTTTCCATTCTGAATTTTTTTTCAAGAGGAAATAAAATAATGGCCTACACAGATCGGCTTGTAATAAACTCGAATCTGAAAATCGCATTTGATACCCACTACAGTCCTGCATCGGGTCGGGTGATCCGATTTTACTCGAACTCGACACGACCGATGGTTCGGAATGAGCCGGGTTAACGCTAATTTTTTCTTCGCGGGATATATTTGGGCCGGGTAGACTTTTAAAGTTTCGGATTCGGAAAAGGCTTGATTCCATCGGGGAGGTTCAGGTAGATCGATTTCAAAAGAAAGTTTTGAACATTTTTGTAATGAGTTGGGTTGGGTTGAGTTTTGACGGCCAATTATATACTCGAGGAATATAGGCCCTAGAGGGAGTGCCCTCCGTGGGGGTCTTTCTAAGGGAAACTAACCCTATTTACGCAAGGTTTTCCAAGATTCGAAAGAAATCACGAAAACTCCGAACGGTTAGACCGACGGGCGCGATTGGGTTCGAACCCAGCATCTCCCGTTTACCAGCTTCGAGAGCAGAACCTCTCAACCACTCTTTTTCTAAGAAAAAATATATATATACTTGAATGCTAATGAGTGTATACTCTTTCTTCCTAACCGACGACCAGACCCCTACCTGTCAGGTAACTATATTGAAGCATGGATTAATTTTCTTTCCCTTCGGATTCGGATCGGGTTCTGTTAGTTGAGAATTTTTTTTTTCTCTGGTTAATTTTAATCGGAAAATGCAGATTCGGATCGGATATAACTCAACTCGTACAGAACTCTAATGTGAACCCACAATGCGATCTGACCCCCCCCCCCCGCCCCCCCGTCCCAAATCAACCAATCGTGGAGTTAACCATCTAACGTCTATTTATAAATTTCGACAAATCAACTTGCTAAGAAATCTTTGAGATATCATCTCTTACTATATCGAACATTATTAACACACTATTAATGGAAGAGTATCTAACTTCTGAAATTTGCAAAACAGAAAAAAGGCGCCAATTTTAATCATCTCCGCAACAAGTTCTTTACCTATTCCAAAGTTTATTGTCTCACTTATTAATTGTTGATTTCAGCAAAACAGTTACTATAAGAGGAAAACAGTGTTTTAAGTATATTTTGCAGGGTTCCGGGATACCATGTATCAATGCATATATATCTTGATAAAAAATCATGATATCTCCGATATTTATTTTCAAAATATCATGATGTTTGATATTTTCGATATTTAATTTCATTTTTTTTTTCTTTTTCTTTTCTTTTTTTTTTTTTTTTTTCAAAATATCATTGCATCACTTTTGATATTTTCAACAAAAAAACAAGTGTAAATTAAATTTTCAACTGTTATTCACTATATTTTTCCGTAGATAAAGAACTTTCGTAGAAAAAAAAAAAAAACTTTTCTAAGTTTTTGAAGCAGAATCTTTAAATTTGGAACCAATAATTATGTGGGACAATATTTACATAGAATAGCTAATGAAAGATAAACTGATTAATTTAGATAAGTAATTAACAGCTTCACTAGATCTGGTTTTGCTTTAGTTCAGTCAGTTTAGTTCAAACTGCACAAGAGGTTAAGAAACGACAAAGCGAAAAAGCGTACATTTATTTAAAAAAATTTTAAAAAAATATTTTGTATTTAAAATTTTTTTGTATAAAACAAATTTTTTTTTCTACTCTATACTAAATCCAGCAATTTGTTTTTCCTGAGTGCAAAAAGAAAATTGAATCATTTTCAATGAGTTGATCTTCAATTTTGTTAATTAAATGGTAAAAATCAAAGAAAAGACATTTAGAATATCGTTTTATTAAGCTTCCACGCTAAGTGCAAATATGTTTTAATTTCTAATTTATATTAACTCCGAAAATATTTATAATCATCAATAAATTCCTTTTTCTGAAAATATCGGATATTTTTTAATATTTTCAAAAATATTATAGTAGTTACGAATCCTGATCTTTCCGAATAGTCACTTTACAATTGCCATCCTTTATCTGTAAAATGTACTCTTTTCCGATAAACATTTTGTTTTCAAAGTAATTAGAGGGTTTTGAAAAGCCTAGTCTATTAGCACTTTCACCATCGTTAACCTTTCTCGCTTTTTCATTTTAATTATAATCTCATCCCTTCTTTTATAACAGATGTCACGCAACTTTGTTGATTGAAAAAAAATCCCTTTGATTTTTTTCCCCCACTTTCTCATTGATATTTGTGTCTGAAAAAGGATTGGGTGAACAAAAGAGGTTTCTCTTTTTCAATCATGCCATTCGTTTGTTTTAAAATATTCCCTGATACTTTGATCTTTTAATAACACCAGATAATTAAAAGGAGGAAAATTAGTAATTCAACAACTATCTCTTTAAAGAAATTTTTGTTGCACAAGTTTAATGTTTAAGCACCGTTGCTTCTTCTGCTTTCATACCGATTGCTGTTAATAACCGAAAAAAAAAATTTTACTTATAAAAACACTTCGAACATGGAAAGAAAGCAGTATTGTAGCGACTGCCTATTCAATTAACGTCTTTAAATAACGACCGCAACGTCTCGAATACCAGTGTTGAATTCAGGGGGTTGCCTTGGGGGGGGGGGGCATCTTCCCAGAGCAATGAAATGCTCCCCGGATGATTAGAGATTTTGTGTTTTTGGCAATTTGTTTTTGCGTTTTGTGTTTTTACAAAAGTGCAATTTCAATCCGGAACTCTATACTACCCCCCCCCCCCCGGAGCCACAGAAATCCCTCCCGGAGAAAAGTGTCTGAATTCAATACTGCCGAGTCCTGCATCGGTTCTGGAATAGTACGCGACATACAGTTCGGATTTTTCCGGGTTGGTGCTGATTCTTTCAATGCGGATCAGGTTTGGGCTTACTCGATTTTTTAAAAGAAAGTCCTGTATGTTTTCCGAATGCAAAAACTATGTAGTTGTATAATTAGGAATGTATATGCATTCATTCTTATATATAAAAAAAGATAAATTTGTCATGAGAGATACAATTGCAGAATATTTTGAAAAGCCTATTCTATTAGCACTTTCAGCTTCGTTAACCTTTTCAGCTTTTTCATTTTAATTATAATCTCATCGCTTTTTTTTTTTATGTAACAGATGTCACGCAGCGTTGTTGATTGAAAAAAAATCATTTTGGTTTTTTTCCCTTCTTTCTCATTGATTAGTATTTGAAAAGGGATAGGGTATACAAAAGCGAGTTCTCTTTTTTTAATTATGCCTCTCGTTTGTTTTAAAATATTCCCCGATACTTTGATCTTTTAATAACACCGGATAATTGAAAAAAAAGAAAATTTAAATTTAAAAAATCAAAAAACCCGACTGCATAAAAAGCTAATTAATTAATTATTTTTCATCAATGTGAAACTATTTTTTATATTACTTACCTATTTTTTTTATTTACTTGTATTGATGGCTTTTAAGTTGCATTTAATGGTTAGTTCCTATCTATAAACAGTGTTTTGATGAGGCCTATAGATGTCTATGAAGGTTAGAGTTGCAGTAAAGCTAGAGATCCTGGCTACACAACTTCCAGGTTGTGTAATATTTAAACGGAGCTTCTGACTGTAAAATAGTCAATGAAACATCTTCTTCATTTTAAAAGACCTAATCAATGATAGGCCACTCAATAGGGTGCGTAAATTCTTTTTTTTCCGTCTCTACCGTCATTTTGTATTTTACGGCCGCCATTTTGAATTTATAAAAACAAAACCTAGCCTATAGCCATCGGACAGTTAAGACGAATCGATAGAGACCTCATTCCTTAAAATACATCCAGCCGTTGGGATGTTTCGAGGGTATAAAGAAATCCACATACCCAGATACGCGTGAAGCACATAACCCATCTTCGCAGTCGGGCAAAAAGTCGGAAATTGTAGGTCAAACGTGGCAAACGTGGTGCATTCGAACAATAACTAGTTTTATAAATAGTCAGACGTGGGTGCAAAAGATGTTGCCCTCTTATGCAAAAAGGCATGAATACAAAATTTAGTACGTTTCTATAGATTAAATCTAGTCATACGGAAATAATAGGCCTCCCTCTTAAATAGAACGTCATCACCATGGTAACATAGAATCATGACCTATCATGGGACAGCAATGAATTCATGACGTAGGATAGGATTGAATAGAATGGAGAAAACTTTTATTCATGTCGTTTTAAGTTTGGATTCGATTTTCATAAAATTTGAAATGACTCGACACAAGTCTGCAGCGATTCTAGTATATATGAAATTTCAAACCATTTGATTGGGGGATTTTTGCGCTGTTCTAGTCGGACGGACGGACAGACAGACACACGGAGGGACCAGACGACGACTATAGGTGCTACGTATTTATATAATTACGAACGCATCTAAAAACAATTTAATTTACAGACACTTCGATCATAAGAACGAATCAGTGTTGTAC
Organism: Maratus speciosus; assembly: GCA_963932465.1. Classification (NCBI taxonomy): domain Eukaryota; kingdom Metazoa; phylum Arthropoda; class Arachnida; order Araneae; family Salticidae; genus Maratus; species Maratus speciosus. The sequence continues at coordinate 94,070,252 of OZ010794.1, read as the reverse complement.
AGAATGTTTATTTTCGTGCGCTTGGTCATTATTTAAAGACGTTTATTGAATAGAGTCCTGCATCAGGTCAGACAACCCAATTTTACCCGAACTCGACCCGATAAGCGATTCGGATTGACGTCATTTTTAAAACTTATTATTGAAGAACGTGTTGACTTTTAAATGTTTCGGGTCCGGGTAGGTTTCAGGTTAGATTTTCACGAGGAGTCGAGTTTGGGTTGACCCGATTTCATAAAAAAGTCCTGAATTTGTTTACAAATGCAAAAAACTACATGTACGAATTTTAAAGTATTTTTCAATTGTATTATGATATAGATTAATTTTCTTTCACTTCGGGTTTGAGTTTAACCCGGGAGAACTCGCTGCATGAGATTTTCTCTCACCGTCGTACTTCTTTTAAGACTCTTATTTAAACCATTTTTCATTTTAATTAAAATTTTAAAATGCTATTTCAATTATTTTACCTATTTGTGAGTAAAAGTACTAAGACAAACAAAAAAAAATTATATTAAGCGAATTTAAAGTAAAAGAGAAGCAATTGGGAACCGTGAGAGAAATTCTCATTAGCGAGTTCTCCCGGGTTAAAAAGGTCGGGTTTCGGAAAAAGCATAGAGTGAACAAAATGGAGTTCTTTTTTTTAATTATGTTATTTTAATATTTTTAAAATATTCCTTGATACTTTTATCTTTTAATAATACCAGAAAATTGAAGAGAAAAATTAGGAATTCAATAAATATCGAGTTAGGGAAATTTTCCAGTACAAGCTTTGAAGGTTTAAGCACCGTTGCTTCTTTTGCTTTGATGCCTATTGCCGTCACTAACTGAAAAAACAGTTTTATTTATGAAAACACTTCGGTTGTGATAAGAAATCAGTATTGTACTGCCTATTCAATTAATATCTCTAAACAGCGACAGCAATCCGCCGAAATACTTGGTTGATGGTTGATTTTTTGACGGCCGATTATCTACTCTAGGGATATACGCCCAAGGGGGGAGTGCCCTCCGTGGGGTCTTTCTAAGGGAACCTAACCCGTATTTAAGCATGGAAATTTATGGCTCCAGAAAACCACGAAAACTCCGAACGATTAGGCCAACGGGCGCGATTGGGTTCGAACCCAGCACCTCCCGTCTACCATCTTCGAGAGCAGAACCTCTCAGCCACTGGTGGGGCCCTCCGAAATAGAGTCCTGGATCAGGCCTGGTAGCCCGATTTTACACAACCCGCCGTTCGGGTTTTTCTAAAAAAAAGTCCATTTTTAATTAGCTGATCTTCAATTTTGTTACTTAAATTAAAAATTCATTTAGAATATCGTTTTATAAAGCTTCCACGCTAACTACAATATGTTTTAATTTCTAATTTCTATTAACTCAGAAAATATTTAAATAACTGTCAATAAATTGCTTATTTTAAAAACATCGGATTTTGTTTACATTTTCAAAAAATCATGGTATTAACGAACCCTGATCTTTTGAAATAGTTACTTTACAATTGCCAACCTTTTCTGTAAAATGTACTGTTAAAAAACCATTCGTTTTCGCTAAAAAGTAATTAGCAGAGTTTTGGAAAGCCAATTCTACTATCAGCACTTTCAGCATCGCTAACATTTTGAGCTTTTTCCTTTTAATTACAATCTCATCACTTCTTTTATTACAGATGTCACGCAACGTTCTTGATTGAAAAAAAAAAATCACTTTGACTTTTCCCCCCACTTTTTTATTGATATTTGTGTATGAAAAGGGATGGAGTAAACAAAAGGGAATTAATTCTCTTTTTTCAATTATGCTACTTTTTTAAAAAAATATTCCTTGATACGTTGATCCTTTAATAACACCATATAATTAAAGAGAAAAGAATTTGAAGTTCAATAAATATCTCGTTAAAGAAATTTTTATGGTACAGGTTTTAAATGTTTAAGGGAGCCTTCTACATTAGGAGACAAAAAAAAAAAGCCCTTTTTATGATTTTTTTTTTTTTTTTTGTAAGAAAACTGCAAGGTGGATATTTTTGAAATTTTAGCAGTTTATTGTACATATCTTAAGGTATACACAAGAATTTTTTTATTAGATTTTGTTGCTTCTACTCCAAATTATAAACAAATATGTTCAACCACATTTTTTGACACGATGGGCAAGATTTAAAAAAAAACTACTCAATGGATCATCTTGATTTTTTTTTCAAATTAAAGCTTGTTTAATTGCCTTCGATATGAATTAAATCTTTTACGAAAATTATTTAAAAAAAAGTTATTAACAAATAAGAACGAATTTTTTTAACAATTTTTCTTTTCCCTTTTTTTTTTTTTATCAGCCATTACATAACTTTTTTAAAATAAATTTATGGTTTCCTTTAATTTAACTAGAAGCTCTATACTCACGAAATTTACGAAAAAAATTTATTTTTGTGTTTCAGATAATTCTACAAGGCTCTATCAGGCCCACCGTCCACACGAAATTTTCCAAAGCAGTTGAACATATTTGTCTATAAATTAGAGTAGAAGCAACAAAATCTAATAAAAAAATTCGGTACTTTTCGGTTAGCCGGGCGCCAGTGTTATGTATACATACATATATATGTATACATACATATATATGTATATATACATATATGTATACATAATATTGTATGTATACACATATATACATATATATCCACATATATATATATGTATACATATGTATATATACATGTATATATACATATACATGTATACATAACACTGGCGCCCGGCTAACCGAAAAGTACCAAAAATTCTTGTGCATACCTTAAGATATGTACAATAAACTGCTAAAATTTCAAAAAGATCCATCATGCAGTTTTCTTACTAAAAAATCACAAAAAGGGCTTTTTTTTTGGTCTCCTTGTGTAGAAGGTACCCTTAAGCGTCGTTGCTTCTTTTAAATCGATACATATTGCTGATAGCTGAAAAAACAGATTTATTTACAGACACTTCGATCATGGAAAACAAATCAGTGTTGTAGAGACTGTCTATTTTGAAGTGTTTGGTCATTATTTACAGACGTTTATTGAACAGAATCTGATAACCTAATTTTACTCGAACTCGACCCGACAAGCGAATCGGGTTGACGCTCATTTTTAGGCCGTTCAAAATTACAGTAAAACCTCTTTTATCCGAAACTCTTTTAACCAAAACTCTCGGTTAACCGAAATCCATCTTTAACGCTTTTATTATAATTATTATTATCACGTTCCTTGTGTGCAAAATCCCTTTTTGAAACTTTTTTTTTAAACTATCATATTCCTTGTGAGCAAGCGGTCCTTTCCGATCGACGAGTACATATAAATATTTTCGATCCCCTCTCATAGAATTCCTCTGATTTTAACTTCAGTTCCCGTAAGCTGCGGAGTGGAAAGAACAAAACGAACGAAGAAAACGAACAAATTAGCAATTCTGAAGTTTTTGAATGTTTTGCAAAAGGTTTGGCATGGCTGGAGCAGCAGAAAGACTGTAACACTGATGAACTAATGATATTAAAAAACTTCGTGATAGAGATTCAAAGCAAAGGCAATCGAAACTAAACATTGTTTCAAACCTTTGTGAAAGGTACTTAATTTCAAAATTAAAAATTAAGGTAGTTTATTCTTGTTTCTATTTTGCTATTGCTTTATTTTTATTAATCACTTGTTACCAAAAAAAAAAAAAAATAAATAAATAAATAAAAAATAAAAAATAAAAAAATAGCGCATATATTTCTCCTTAATCTTAAAATTGAAGCATTCTCGATTATCCAAAAATTTCGATTTTCCGATAGAGGGTCGGTCCCAATTACTTCGGATAATCGAGGTTCTAGTGTATATAAAAAACGTAGCATTTACAGTCGTTGTCTGGTTCATCTGTCTGTCTGCATATAACGGCAGAAACTACCTAACTGAATGGTTTGAAAGTTAATGTATAGAGTCATTGCAGAATTGTGTTGAGTCATTTAAAATTTTATGAAAATCCAATCAAAATTTAAAATGATATTATTAAAAGTTTTCTTTATTCTATTAAATCCTATCATACGTAATGAACTCAATGATATCCTATGACAAGTAATAGTATTCTTGGTTGCCATGGTGATAACGTCCTATTGAAGAAAGAGTACTATTATTTCCGTATCACTGAATTTACTATATAATATCGTAATAAATTTTGTATTCATGCATTTTTGTATAAACATTGCTATTGCACCAAGATCTGAATATGTATATAACTAGTCATAGTACGAACGCACCTCATTGGCCAAGTTTGACTTACGATTTACGACTCACAATTTACGTTTTTCAATTCCTACTATTAGTTCACACTCTCCCTATATATATCTTGTTCAAGTTTTCAATCGTTAATAAAATACTTATTATTCATCCAATCAAACTCAAATACATTTTTTAAAACTTGTAGTGGATGACACTTGATGTTAGTATAGTTTTTTTTTTAAATATTAATTCATTAATTAAATTTAATTAATTAATTTTAGTTTTATATGGGAGACAAAATGGCAGCCATTGGTTATTGAACAGCATTTAATGCATCTCCATACCTATAAGGGGGACCCTGTTCTGTCGCCAAATACTTCCAAATTTATCGCCAACTTGCTGATATGTCTAATATTTCGCCAAATTCCCATAGAGTTCCATTGTAAACCTACTTGCTTATAGAAAATCAACAAATTGAGATATTTTAATGCAACAAAAACTAATGGTAGCCTAAGGGATTATATTAAATTTTTCTTTGATGACCTAAGTAGCAATTGACTTAATTTTTTTTTTATATTACTTGTTTCTTTAAGGGATGTGTTGGATTTAAAATGTTTCAGGTTCGAGTAGGTTTCAGATTAAATTTTTATTCTTACGGGTCGAGTTTTGGTTGACCCGATGTTTCAAAAAGAGTCCTGAATTTCTTTCTGATTTTTTTTTTTAAATGGAGAAAACTATATGTAAGAATTTTAAAGCATTTTTTAATTGTATTAAAATGTCAATTAATCTTCTTACCCTTCGGGTTTGGATTTCAATAGATCGGGTTCGGAAAAGGGATAGAGTGAACTAAAGGCAGTTAACTTTTTTGCATTGTGTTATCTCAAAGTTTTAAACAATTCCTTGATACTTTGATCTTTTAATAATACCAGAAAATTGAAGAGAAAAATTAGGAATTTAATAAATATCTCGTTAAGGAAATTTTATAGTACAAGTTCTGAATGTTTAAGCACCGTTACTTCTTTTGCACTGATTGCTATTGCTGTTAATAACTGAAAAAGAAAAATTATTTATAAAAATATTTCGATCATGGAAAGAAATCAGTCAAAACTGCCTATTCAATTAACGTCTGTAAATAACGACCGCAACGCAAAACGAATTGTACACGACGTGCAGTTCAGATTGGGCTGGTAGATACATATTTCCCGTTGATTTCAGTCACTTAGATTGTTAATAAACTACCGAGGTTCTTTACTAATTAGAATATTTATACAAACACTTCTGCCATCATTAATTCCTGAAAAACAATTTTGACAATAATAAAACCTTTACGGAGAATCAATTTCTAAAATTTTATTCAAATTATAGACACTTTACAAATGTTATTCTTTATATTTTATATGTAAAAAAAAAAGTTTTTACACTTTTGTGCACAGTTGTATTGTGTTACAGTTTTGTTACTTTTTTTAACGAGATATATTTATCCGAAAAATATCATTAGTGCGCTGGTGAGAAACCTTACTCTATTAACTGTTTCAGCATCGTTAATTTTTTAAATTTTTTCCTATCTTTTAATTATAATCTCATCACTCCTGTATAATTATAGATACCTCAGGAGATAGCTGCTCGAAAAAAGTAATTTGATTATTTTATTTCTTAATTTCTTATTGATATTCGTGTTACAAAATGTATTAAGCATGCGAAAGATATAGTCATCTATTTTAATTAACTCCTCTTGTCTGTTTTTAAATATCCCATGATGTTCTGATATTTTAATAACGCATGGAAAACTATTGGGAATTCCATAAATATCTTGTTAAAGGAATCGGAATACCAACTATGCACATTTTACATTTAATTGAAATCAGTTGTTCATAAGAATTCTTTTTAACGGATTATTACGCAAACTTTGATTTTTATTTTATTTATTTATTTAAGCGCTAATATTCTTTTTACATCATTGCTAATTGGCTTCAATCTTTAAAAAAAAGTGCGTTAGACTTGTTCATTTACAATGAAGTTTAGCTTTTAGCGTATTTTTTTTTTCTACATGTTGCACATTTTTAAATATTACACTTGGACAAGAAAAACATTTACTTTGAAATGCAATTTGTTTGAAAACTGTATCATAATTTACTCATTTTCTTATGGTTAAAAATAAGCATTTTTTTTTAATCCACCCGATTTTTTATTATTAAAACGTTTGCACTTAAACCAGTGCAAAAAGTTTAGCATTTGTTTCCCGATATTATTCCATATCAAAATTAAAACATGCTGGCTTCAAGTTATATCGTTGGTAAATCAGCTTCATTAAAACTACGTGTTGTATTATCACACATTATGTCTAATTCTACTGATATCGACTTCTATCAGTCAAAAATCTAATGTAATTATTCAGATAAAAATTTGTCGCTAATTTCAATCACTTAAATTGTTAATTAGCTAACGAATTTCTTAACCAATTACAATATAAATGCCCACCACATTACTCATTCATTACTGCAAATATATTTTGACAATAAGAAAACCTTTACGGAGAGTCAATTTCTAAAATTTTATACAAATTAGACACTTTATAAATGCTATTCTTTATATGTAAATATATGTGTGTGGGGATTATTTTAGATAGAAATATTGGCTGGACCACCGCAATTTTTTTTATTTCTACATAATACACATTTTTAAATTTTACACTTGAACAGGAAAAATAATGTACTTTAAAATTAAATTTGTTTGAAAACTGCATCAGAATTTACTCATTGTTTATTGTATCAAAAATGTTCGATTTTTTAAAATCAACCCAATTACACACGATTTAACATGTTTGCACTTAAAACAACGTTAAGGCTAATGTGAGACGAACGTCTTTTTGCACACTTTTTTTCCCTACATATCATCCCTACACAATGCTAGGAGCATTGTGTAGGGATGATATGTAGGGAAAAATGCGTGCTAAAAGACGTTCGTCTAACATTAGCCTAATAGTTCCTCATTGGTTTCCCGATATTATTCCATATAAAAATTAAAATGACACGGCCCACATTAAATTTGCCCTTTAGGCAAATCAGCTTGATTAAAACTATACGTGTGATGTTATCACAGATTATGTCTAATATTTACTGATATCGAGTTCCACCGGTCAAAAATCTAATGGAAGTATTCAGATAAATATTTGACATCAATTTCACTCACTTAGATTGTCAATTAACTAACGAATTTCTCAACCAGCTACAATATTTATGCCAACGCATTTGTCATTCATTACTGCAAATTTATTTCGGCAATAATAAAACGTTTACGGAGAGTCAATATCAGAAACGTTATTCAATTTGGACACTTTGCAATTGCTATTCTTTATACGTAAAAAATAGTTACTTTTTTTAACGAGATATATTTATCCGAAAAAAATCACTAGTGCACTGGTGAGAAATGTTATTCTATTAGTAGTTTCAACATCGTTAATTTTTCCGGTCTTTTCCAATCTTTTAATTATAGTTTCATCGCTCCTGTATAATCACAGATGTCTCGTGAGACCGCTGCTTGAAAAAAAGTACTTTGGCTATTTTATTTCTCCATCTCTCTTTGATATTCGTGTTATAAAAGAGATTATGTATGCGAAAGATAGAACTTCTATTTTTCACGCAATTTGAGTGCTTAAGATAATTTCTGGATTCTTTGATATTTTAATAACACAAAGAAATCAATTGGGAATTCCATAAATATCTCGTTAAAGGAATTTGAATATCAACAATGCACACTTTGCATTTAATTAAAATTTGTTGTTTAACCCTTTATGTACTGAATTATGAATTCATGAAAATTTTATCTTCTAAAGCCTTTTTCGTGAATTGTTTAAACTGCATTAGATGATTTACATAATCATGTAATAAAGTTTAGGAAGATTTTAGAAGGATTGAAGGATTTAGAAGGGTTCATTAAATTTGAATTTATAGGGATTTCGTGTCATACTTATAACTCCACTCAAATCTTTTATTTTAAATATTTTTCTCAGTATTTTGTAGAATTAGGAAATTTACAAATAGAATGTTCTTACAATGGTAATATAGAAATATTTCCTGATTGAAAATCACTCCCATCCCCCCTCCCTGACGCCAAGAAAGCTGAAAAGATGCAAAGGCAAAAGAAATCATCCTTTTAAAAATATTTTTGTTTTGTGTAACCTATAATGCTTTTGGAACAAGATAAAGTAATGTATCTATAACTCATTCTAAACTATATTACAACTAATCGATGTACTAAATGAATTTTACAACAAGTTATTTTAATGTTACTTGTAAGTAACGTCAGTAGATAAAGTGTTAAGAGTGAGAATTTTTTACTGCAGTATTACGCAATATTTGTTTTTACCCGACTGAAAAGAAGGGTTATGTGTTTCACGCGTATCTGTGTATGTGGATTTATTTATAACCTCGAAACATCCCAACGGCTGGATGGAGTTTTAATGAATGAGGTCTCTATCAATTCGTCTTAACGGCCCGATAGTTATAGGCTAGGTTTTGTTTTTATAAATTCAAAATGGCGGTAGAGACGGAAAAAAAATTAGCACCCTATTGAGTGGTATATCATTGGATAGGTCTTTCAAAATGATGATGATGTTTCATTGACTATTTTACAGTCAGAAGCTCCGTTTAAATATAACACAACCTGGAAGTTGTGTAGGTAGGATCTCTTAGCTTTACTGCAACTCTAACTATCATAGACATCTATAGACCTCATCAAAACAGTGTTTATAGATAGGAACTAACAATTAAACACAACTTACATCAATACAAGTAAATAATAAAAAAAAATAGGTAAGTAATATAAACAAGTAATACAAAAAACGTTTTTTAAGTCAATTACTACTTAGGTCAATAAGAGAATATTTTTTCTCCCATTCTTCTTTCCTCTTGAGTGGCGCTTAAAATGCCTTGATCTAGAAGAAGGCTCTCTCGGTCTTAAAATACCTTGATCAAGAAGAAGGATCTCTCGGTCTTAAAATAACTTGATCAAGAAGAGGGCTCTCTCGATTATTGAAAATTAATTAATTAAATTAAATTAATGAATTAATATTTGAAAAAAAAACTGGATTAACACCAAGTGTCTTCCACTACAAGTTTAAAAAAAATATTTGAGGTTGATTGGATGAATAATAAGTATTTTATTAACGATTATAAATTTGAAGAAGATATATATAGCCAGAGTGTGAGCTAATAGTAGGAATTGAAAAAAAAAAATAGTTTCACATTGATGAGAAATAATTAATTAGTTCGCTTTTTACGCAGTCGGTTTTTTTTTATTTTTTAAATTTAATTGTTTTTATTTTATTTTTACATTTCATAAACTGGTTTCTTCTCTTCGTTGATCATTGATATCAAACGTCAAAAAAAGTGTCGTAAAAGTTTGTCCTTTACTATTAAATTACATTTATATTGCAATTATTTAAAACTAGCAATAACTAGTATATAACCCACGTCAAAAATAACGGAATGTTGATCTACGTTTCATTTTCATAAGATTTCATACAAACAAATAGTATAAAGATTTTATTATTGAAAGCTTTATATTGTAAAAAAGTACATTTTAAAAAAGACAAATGACTTCTATAAATACAAATGATGAGTATATTGTTTCACACAATATTCAATTTCTGAAATAGTTCAACGATACGCAAAAGCTTTGATTCTAATCTTTAGAATTAAGAAAGGTAAATTCAGTGAAAATTATGTTATGTTGGTACAATCATATTCATTTTTTTTTTCTTAGTCCTATTAATGTAAAAATACATTTCAAGCTGAGCATAATATCACTGGATCACCGGCATATTTTTTTCAAACATACTTAATGTACGTAATTTTATGCTTAATCAGCGTATATTTAAATAAAAATACATTTTCTATTTAACCCTTAAATGCCTGATTTTTCAAAAATCATTTTAATAATGTTTTTCGGCTTTCATTTTTTAAATAAATCATTGGAAAAATACTTAAAAAATCATATTTTGTTTTAAGTATGGTTTACGGCTAAATAACTGTTTGTTACTAATCGGCAGTACTGGTCTTTAATTGAAAAAATAATTTTCTTTGATAAAATTGTATAATATTAAACACACAAGAATTTTATGAACTATAATAAGAAATAAATTTTACTTGCCCACTGCAGAATAAATAGGGTATTTCGCAAGCTTCCAAACAAAACAATAGGAACAAGTAGCAACAATTGAAAAAATAAATCTATCTATATTCTTAAACAGCACAAGTCTTGCCATCTACATGTTGAAAGACGATTTAATATTATTTTCAGAATGTATTTTATTGGCAACATTAGGCATTAAAGCTTCAATATTATTCTAATAGTATTTTAGAGCCTAAATTGGGTATGTTGCCGAAAAGCAACACTCGGCATCTAAGGGTTTTACTGTAAAGAAATATTTAACAAAGTCATAATGCATGAAAGTAAAATAAACTCAAGAGACACTATTCTCGTGATGTTACAATAAATATGGATTCTTATTCGCTTATTAAAGTACACGTGCACAAATTTTCCTCCAAAATAACTTGCAAATGAAGAAATATGTATCAAAAGTCAAGTGTCTGAATATTTTTCCGTATTTCTCTTTTATCTGGAACAATGGAAGTAATCAGACTTACCACCATTTTGATGAAATTTCATAAAAAACAATAAAATTAAAATCAAAATATAAAAGTGAAAATATTTTTTAAAATAACTCGTGCGGACACATATACAAATGAACAGCTTGATGACATAAAACGCAGCCCTGTGATTTAAATTTATAAATGGCACGGTTCACCCAGAATTGTTACCTACATTTTCCTACACTTGGATTTTCTATAAGTACATTTTCAATATTGCATATTTTGGATTTTTACACCATCGTATAGGAAAAAATGTACTTTGAAATACAATTTGTTTGAAAATTGTATCAAAATGTACTTATTTTTTATGGTTTTTAAAAATAAATCTGATCATCGTTTATTTTTTTAAAAATCCACCGGATAAAATTAATTCGATTTCACACGTTTAACACGCTTGAATTTAAAAAAAAGACATTTCAACATTTGTTTCTCGATATTACTCCAAATCAAAATTAAAACGAGCCAGCTTCAATTTCACTTTCTGTAAATAATCTTGACTCAAACTAATTGTGATATTATCACACATTACGCCTAATATTACTGATATCGACTTTCATCGGTCGAAAATCGTATTGAATTATTCAGATAAATATTTTGACATCGATTTCAGACGCTTAGATTGTCAATTAACTGATGAAGTTTTTTTTTTTTTTTTTTTTTTTTTTTTTTTTTTTTTTTTTTTTTTTCTATTCAAATATTTAAGCCCGTGCATTTGTTAGTAATTCCTGCAAATTTATTTTGACAATAATAAAATCTTTATGGAGAATCAATTTCTAAAATTTTATTTGAATTAGTCACTTTACAAATGCTATTCTTGATAAGTAAAAAATTGTTATTTTTTTTTAACGAGATATATTTAACTGAAAAAAAAAATTCATTAGTGCGCTGGCGAGAAACCTTATTCAATTAACAGTTTCAGCATAGTTAACTTTTTTCGTTCTTTTCCTATCTTTTAATTATAATCTCATCGCCCCTGTATAATTACAGATGTCTCACAAGACCACTGCTCCAAAAAATACCTTGAATTCTTTTTTTTCTCCATCTCGCATTGATATTCGTGTTATAAAAGAAATTATGTATGCGAAAGACAGAATTCCTATTTTTTATGCAACTTGAATATTTAAAATAATTTCTCAGGGCTTTGATATTTTAATAGCGCAAGGAAAACATTTGGGAATACCATAAATATCTCGTTAAAGGAATTTGAATATCAACAATGCACATTTTGCATTTAATTGAAATCTGTTATTTACGAGTGAGAATTTTTTACTGAAATATTACGCAGACTATGTTTGTTATTTTATTTTTTTTTCATTTAATAAACTTCTTCCTTTTCTTCGTTGGTGATTGGCTTCTATCACGATAAAAAAAGAGTGTCATAGGTACTTGTGCTTTACTATTAAATTACATTTATACTGCAATTATTTAAAAATAATAATAACCCTGTCAAAAATGACGGAATGTCGATCTGCGTTTAATTTTCATAAGATTACATACAAACAAACAGGATGAAGGTTTTATTATTGAAAGCGTTATATATAAGTACAATTAAAAATCACAAATAATTTCTACAAATACAAATTATGAGGATATGGGACATTCTTCACAAACTTTTCACTGTCGGGAATAAAAATCTGGTTAACTTAAACTTGCTAAAATAACATTTTAATCTGATAGACGAATGCCTTAATGATTCAAAATAAAGAAAAAATGGTCAGCAGCGAAAATATTTTTATTTAACCGAGGTTTATATTAAACTTGCGATTTTAATTTTCCTTACCCTTTTACCACTATAACTTTTTATTTTCTTCTAAATTGTTACTTATAATGAATTTTCATAGTGCCCACAGGACATTCAAATAAGAAATACCATATATACTCGCGTATAAGTCGACGAATTTCTGACAATTTTCGGTAAGCAAATTTGGGGGGTCGACTTATACGCGAGTCAGTTAAAAAAACAAAAACAAAAACTTCGAATGCTGCAAAAATAGGGCATCTTATGTGTATGAATAGAAAAATAATATATAAAATATACAAATAATAATAATTTATCATTTAAAAAATTTTCAATGATTTGTTTTTCTTAACTTACTACCTTTGCATTGGCAAGTGAAATCTTTGGTTTGATTTTGTGCAAAATTGAAGCAAAAAGTAAGGGGGTCGACTTATACGCGGGTTTTTGATTTTTTCCAGAATTTGCATTCGAAAGTTAGGGGGTCGACTTATACGCGAGTATATACGGTAATAACAATGTAGTATTTTTAGTACAAAATTTTGGTATAACATTGTCGTAAAGGGGTGTTAAAAAAGGGACGGTAAGGTAAAAAAGGGGGGATGGTATAGGAAAAAAGGGACGAAATGGGGAGCGAAAAGGACGGTAAGGATGGAACGCTAAGGAAAATCACCACCTATTTTAGGCAAATCATGTTAAGACAAAGTGTTAGCCACAATGTTCATTGATTTTTAGAAACAATTATTTACATTGGATTAAATTAAAAAATATATATTAATTTACTTCGAAAAGTGTAGGAATAAACCTTAGGGACGGTAAGACTACCGATAAAGCCACGATGCTTGAAATTAATATTTAAATGCGGATTTAAATTCTGCCGTAAATTTCCTGTCAAAGAATTTTAGCCATTCTTTCTCTAGCATACTTCTGCATGAGAAAAAACGTGAAAAAAATTCTGTGGCTGCATCTGAAGTGATTTTCTGTATAATTTTAGAAGAGGTACGGTAAGGAATCTAAAACCCAGGGACAGAGTTTAAAAAATTATAAAAACCCTAAAAATGTATGCAGGTTAATTTTTGCTACATATTTATATAAAACAATAGTTGCAGTTTCGGAAAAAAATTACATAGAAATATTTTTATTGAAACAATTTTATACAGGCAGCTCGTAACTTAAAAATCAGCATCAGGGACACGGAACGGTATGGGAGACTTCCTGGTATTTGGACCCCCAACAACGTCCAAAACATATTTTTCTCGTTAATATTGTTATTCAATCCTGCAATGGGATGTTCCCCAGTATGTGAAATAAAAAAAAACACAACAGCATGTACTAAAATAAAAATAAGAGACATAAAAGTCATAAGATTGTGAGAATGCCCCATATATCTTTTTTTTTTTTTTTTTTTTTTTTTTTTTTCACTCAATATTAAATTTCTGAAATAGATCAACGATCCTTAATTCTAATCCATAGAATTAAGAAACAAAAAATCAGTGAAAATTGCGTCATGTTTACAGAGTCATGTAAATTTTTTTACCTCTGTTTCATTAAGGGCTCTTGTATCTTTTAAACGCGACGAAATTTAACGAAAAAAATTCAAAGTTTGAATTAGTCTATCTTCAAAACCTTTTTATGGATAAACATGAAATTTTGTACATTGATTTGTGCTTTGTAATATGCTGTCATTAGAAATTTATTAGCCTTTTACAAAATTTGTGTATTGTTGGAACCAAATAACTCTTTTTTTTTTACCCCATAATTCATTGCGCGCATGATATATTGAGAAAGTATATATGGATTGTCATTAAATTTGGTAAAAATATTAAACATATATTTGTGTTTAAAATGAACTACTTTTAGGCCAAAATTACTACATAAAAAAATATTTTTGTAAAAAAAATAAAAATTTTATATTTTTAATGAATAAAAATAGTAATAACTAAAAGTATTACCATTGTAAATACTTAAAAGTAGTTCATTTTAAACACACGTATTTTTTTAGTATATTTACCAAATTTCATGACAGCCCATATGTACTTTCTTAGATATCATGCGCGCTATGACTTCTGGAGTGAAAAAAAGAGCTATTTTGATTTCAACAATACACAAATTCTGTAAAAGGCTAATAAATTTATAATGGTAGCGTATTACAAATCATAATCTGTTTAATCAATATCCAAAATTTCATGTTTATACATAAAAAGTCTTTGAAGAGAGACTAATTTAAACTTTGAAGTTTTTCGTTAATTTTCGACGCATTTAAAAGGTACAACACCCCTTAATGTAAAAATACATTTCAAGCTAAGGATAACGTCACCGCGCTGAAAACTTTTCAAACACACTTTATATACTTGATTTTACACTTAACCACAGTATACTGAAATAAAAATATATTTTCTATATAATTGTAAGGAAAACTCGTCATTGGGGACCATCGTAATACTTACCTATCATGGATATGGGTAACATAAAATATGAAAATAAAACATGTGTAAACTTTTTATAAAACGCATATCCAGAGATAACTATGTTTACTAAAACTTAATAGGCTTTGTTACGCTATTACATTCTAAGTACAAACCGAATGTTTAAAATCGTGGCTTGATGACGTCATAAACTTTAAATGCTCTATTGCTAAAATGCGTAAAAGAAACATCCTTATAACTCCAAAAATGATAATATTATAACGACAGTCTACTGCGTCAGATTAAGCGTCTCATTTCCAATTAAAATGTATCTTTGAATCGAAATTTGAATGAAATAGAGGGTCATAAAAAATCGAAGAGTGTGGAAAATAGGATTACAAATACCTCGGCAACACATTATCCGATCGACTTCATTCTTTATGCAAAATTTATTTTCTTTTATTGTCTTTTATATCCACTCCTTAAAATTAACAATTTCGAAAAAAAAATTATACCTTTTATAAGAACGAATATTTCGAGAGCCCGAAAAAAATAGTTCGGGATAATCGAGGTTAATGAAATTCAACAGACTTCTTGTGACTCTAACATACTAAGTACACACCAAATTTCAAGTCTTTATCTCAATTTGTTAGGAGATAGAGCGTTTAGAGACACATACACAGACAGACGGACGGCATATTTTTTTTCTAAAATTATATTTTTCGGAATCTCTATTGTCTGAAACGTGTAAATTCGTCCAAAAAGTTTTCGATTTTTAAAACAATTACAAGACTATACAGCGTATGATAAGTAAAACTAATAAAGTAATAATGCATAAAAGTTAAATAAACTGAAGAGACAATATTCTCCTGATGTCGCAATAAATGTTTATTATTATTCGCTTATAAAAATAAAGTACTTACGCACAAATTAGATACTTTACAAATGCTATTCTTTATATGTAAAAAATGGTTACTTTTTTAACGAGATATATTTAACCCCCCCCCCCCCCCCGAAAAAAAATCATTAGTGTTCTGGTGAGAAATCTTATTCTACTAGCAGTTTCAACATTGTTAATTTTTTCCAGTCTTTTCCTATATTTTAATTATAATATCATCTCTGCTGTATAATTGCAGATGTCTCACGAGATCACTGCTAGAAAAATACTACTTTGATTATTTTATTTCTGTATCTCTTATTGATATTCATGTTGCAAAAGTATAAAAATTAAGCATCCGTTATCTCTTTCATTTTTACGCCACTTGTCTGTTTTATAATATTCCGAGATGCTTTGATATTTTAATAAGACAAGGAAAACAATTGGGAATTCCATAAATAACTCGTGAAAGGAATTGGAATATCAACAATGCACATTTTATATTTAATTAAAATATGTTGTTCATGAAAAATTTCTAATGGTTTATTACACAAGCTTAGATTTTTATTTTATTTATTTATCTATTTATTTAAGCGCTGTTGCTCTCTTTACTTCGTTGCTAATTGGTTTCAATTGTCAAAAAAAGTGTCGTAAAGTTTTGTCTTTTAAAATGCAATTTCGCTTTTACCGCAATTTTTTTTTATTTCTACATATTACACATTTTTAAATTTTACACTTGAACAGAAAAAAAATGTACTTTGAAATGCAATTTGTTTTAAAACTGTATTAAATTTACTCATTTTTTATCGCATACAAAAAGCACGATTTTTTAAAATTAACCCGATTGCAGACGATTTACCACTTAAAACAACGTTAATAGTTCAGCATTTGTTTCCCGATATTATTTCATATCAAAATTAGAATGACGCGTCTTCCATTTGCGCTTTAGGCGAATCAGCTTGATTAAAACTACGTATGGTGTTATCACACATTATGTCTAATATTTACTGATATCGAGTTCCATCGGTCAAAAATCTAATGGAAGTATTCAGATAAATATTTGACATCAATTTCACTCACTTAGACTGTCAATTAGCTAACGAATTTCTGAACCAGTTACAATATTCATGCCAACGCATTTGTCATTCATTACTGCAAATTTATTTCGACAATAATAAAACGTTATATATATATATAGAGCCAATTTCTAAACCTTTATTTAATTTAGACACTTTGCAATTGCTATTCTTTATATGTAAAAAATAGCTTTTTTTTTTAACGAGATATGTTTATCAGAAAAAAAAAATCATTAGTGCGCTGGTGAAGAACTTTATTCTATTATCAGTTTCAACATCATTATTTTTTTCCAATCTTTTCTTATCTTTTAATTATAATATCATCACTCCAGTATATTAACAGAAGTCTCACGAGATAAATACTTCAAAAAAAGAAGAAAAAAAAAAAAAAAAAAAGGTACTTTAATTATTTTATTTCTCAATCTCTTATTGATATCCATGTTGGAAAAGAAATTAAATATGCAACAGATATTTATCTTTTTTTCGGTGCGTTCGTAATTACACAAACTTGTAGCACTTATAGTCGTCATTCAATCCGTCCGTCTGTCTGTCCGCATATAACAGAGCAAAAGTTACCCAACCGAATGGTCTGAAATTTTAAATATATAATTTTTACAAGATTTTGTGGAGTCATTTAAAATTTTATGAAAATCGGATGTATAGTTTAATTACAGGGTTAGTCAAAATTTTTTCCGTTACATTACGGTCAATGGGAAAAAATTATTGCAAGTGCATTTTAATGATGTTGCAGCCTTCCGAACGGTCTGAAATTTTAAATATATAATTGTTGTAAAATTTTGTCGAGTCATTTCAAATTTTATGAAAATCGGATGTATAGTTTAATGATAGGGGCAGTCAAAATTTTCCTGTTACATTAACGCCAATGGGAAAAAATTATTTCATGTGCATTTTAATGATGTTACAACCTTTCGAACAGCATGAAATCGATAGGCACTTATGAAATACATTAAAATATACATTCATTACACTATGCGGTGCAAAAAATATTTATAAGACTAATTATAGTACGAACGCACCTCATTTGCCACGTTTGACGAGCAATTTCCAACTTGTTTATTTTGCCACTTGTCTGTTTTAGAATATTCCGATATGCTTTGATGTTTTAATAAGACAAGAAAAACAATTGGGGATTCCATAAATATCTCGTGAAAGGAATTTGAATATCAACAATGCACATTTTGAATTTAATTGAAATATGTTTTCCATGAGAATGTTTTTTATGGTTTATTACGCAAGCTTTGATTTTGATTTTATTTATTTATTTATTTAAGCGCTGTTATTATTTTTACTTTGTTGCTAATTAACTTCAGTCGTCAAAAAAATGTATCGTAGCTTTTGTTTTTTACGATGAAATTTTGATGTTACCGCAGTTTTTTTTTCTACATATTGCACATTTTGAAATTTTACACTGTTGAATAGAAAAGAAATGTACTTTGAAATGCAATTTGAATTGAAAACTGTATCAGAATTTACTCATTTTTTATGGTTTAAAAAAAAGTATGATTTTTTTTTTTTCAATCGACTCGATTGCAGACAATTTAACATGTTTGCATTTAAAACATTGTAAGTAGTTCAGCATTTGTTTCCTGGTATTATTTCATATCAAAATTAAAACGAGACGGCTTCAGTTTTGCCTGCGGCAAATCAGCTCGATTAAAACTACTTTTGGGATTATCACACATTATGTCTAATATTACACATGTAGACTTTCATCGATCAATAATCTGATAAAATTATTCAGATAAATATTTCACATCAATTTTAGTCGTTTAGATTGTCAATTAACAAACGAATGTTTTTACCATTTCCAATATTTATGCCCGTAGATTTGTTAACAATTCCTGCAAATTCTTTCAACAATAATAAAACCATTTCTGCGAAACAATTTCTAAAATTTTATTTTAATTAGACACGTTACAAATGCCACTCTTTATATCCTCCTGAGACCCCGCGTCCATTCTATTGGACATTTTTATTTTTTGTATAAAATACTTAATTTCAGTTGGAACTTGTAAATACGTGCAGCCCATTATACTAGATATTCTAGTGCTGCTATCTGTACACCGAAATAATAAAAATATTGCATCTAAATATGTATTTTAATTATTTGAAAGAGGCAGTGAACAAGTAACGACTGTTGAAGGTAAGCCGGCAGTTTTAACGCTAATTTTATATATATTTTTAAAATATTTTAATATTAATGCTACACACATCTAATTTTGAATGTTGTATCAATGAAATGACATTGCAGTTTAAGTAATCTAATGTATATTTTAGAGAATAAACAAACAAAAAAAAATTAATGTCCATTCTATTGGACGTTGGGTCTTCATCAGTTGTTTTTATTCATATAAGACTCTCTTTGCATTCTGAAGAGAGGCATTTGTTTTTACTTAAAAATCAACACAGTATTGAAACAAATAATAGATACAGAAGTGGATAATGTATTTTCTTAAATAAATAAATAATAAATAAATAAATAAATAATTATTATCCTAAAAATATATAATTTTACTTATAAAATGCTTGTTCTAATCCAGTACATTGTTAAATTTTTGATTTCAGTGAAATATATATGTATATATGTATATACATATACATGTTGCAGCATTTGGTAAATAGATATTTATAATTAAGCTTTTATTATGTTTTATTCTTATTCATTGTAACTATTTTTTATATTATTCTTCTGTTAGTATGCTATTTATAACTGAATTAATAAATTTAATCATGTTTAATTAGCAACAAAAATTTTTAGAAAATATAATTAAAGATAACAGTACAAGATTATAAATAAACTCATTTAGATTTCTTTTAAATTTCTTCTTGCCATTTACTTGCCAATTGTGGTAACTGTGCCCCTAATTATTATCATTACCAGGGCTCCCAAATGGTCCGCCAACTGAATACCAATATTTTCTTAGAAAAATTTTCTTTTTGGATTTTTCTTACAAACCGCCCCGAAATCACATTTGAAACTTAATTCTAGCGCAAACCTACCACAAAATTTTCTGTTAAAATTTATTGGTATACAGTTGGCGGACCATTTGGGAGCCCTGCATTACTGTAAGAAACAAATGACTGGTGTTGAGGAGAGATAAAAAACAAAACACAATGTTATTAATTTTTTGTATTAAAGTACCCTTTTTCTACTTGATGAAACAAAAATTAATTTATGTGATATTTACAAGTGGCGTATAAACGATTAAAACACACTTCTGATGTCAACAAACTTTGTAGTGAAAGAAATGGGAACTTGATGCTAAATATCTGGGTTTTAAAGCCTATGTAGCGATCTTATCTTACTTGACAAGTATAAAATAAAATAAGGTTGTGTGCATAAAATGCAACTTGTATTTGTATATTCGTTTAACTATAAAAAATAATTGCAGGCTTTTTATATTATCTTGCTGTTCGTATGTTGTTTATAAATAAATTAGTTAATTTAATTGAATTTAAACAGAAATAAAAATTTAAAGAAAATATAACTGAAAATCATAATTTTAGATTATAAATAAACTGCACTTTATTTCTTTTTTATTTCCTTTTGGCATCCAAATGTCAATTGTGATAACCGTGCCACTAACTATTTATAATTATTTTTAGATTAAAACTTTTATTGATGTGTTAGATTTTTTTAATTCCCTTTTAAAAAACTATTTAAAAAGTCACTAAATTGATTTATGCTTTTCAAATGAATTTCATCCAAAAATACTTTTTCTATTTGATAATGAAAAAATTCAAATTGTGCAATATTTAAAGGTGATGTATGAACGATAAAAGCACATTTATAATGAAAAAAGATTTTTTAAACTGAAATAAAAATTTTAAAAATATATACCTCAAGATAATAGTTTAAGATTATAAATAAACTGTGTTTTATTTCTTTAAAATTTACTTTTGGCATTCAAATGTCAATTGTGATAACCATGCCACTAACTATTTATAATTTCTTTTAGAAAAATCTTTTATTGATGTGATAGATTTTTTAAAATTCCTTTTAAAGGAACTATTTAAAAAGTCATTAAATTGATTTATACTTTTCAAATAAATTTCATTTAAAAATACCTTTTTCTCTTTAATAATGAAAAAATTTAAATTGTGCAATATTTAAAGGTGATGTATGAACGATGAAAACACATTTAAGATGAAAGAAAACTTTGCAATTAAGAATTTTTCATTCAGAATCATGTAATTCAATAATATGTTTTTTACAGGACTAAGACCCAATGTCCATTATATTGGACATGCGAAAACTCTATATATTTTTTAATTTTTAAAGTAAATGAATATATATAAAGTTTTCTAGCCCCACAAAGAGCCTTAATCCTAAAAATGGTAAAATTTGTGCCAAAAATGCGAGCTTGGGTCTCAAGAGGATATGTAAAAAAATAGTTACCTTTTTAAACGAGATATAGTTATCCAAAAATGATATCTTAAGAGAGCTGGTGAGAAACCTTATCCTATTAGCAGTTTCAGCATCGGAAAATTTTCCAGTCTGTTCCTAATCTTTTAATTATAATTTCATTGCTCCTGTATAATTACAGATATCTCACAAGATTACTGCTTGAAAAAAATTACTTTGATTATTTTATTCTGTATCTTTCAATGATATTCAAGTTGCTCTTTTATTTTTACGCCACTTGTTTTTTTTTTGTTTTTTTCAATAATCCTCGAACCTTTAATATTTTAATAACGCATGGAAAACAATTTGGAATTCCATAAATATCTTGGTAAAGGAATTGGAATACCAACAATGCAACATTTTATTGAAATATGCTGTTCATGAGAATTTTTGTAATTGCTTATTGTGCAAGCTTTGATTTTATGTTATTTGTTTATTTATTTAAGTTCTATCTTTTTACTTCGCTGCTGCTAATAGGCTTCAATCGTCAAAAGAAGTGCCGGAGACTTTGTCTATTACAATGAAATTTTACTTTTACCGCAAATTTTTAAAATTTCTACGTACTGCTAATTTTAAAATATTACATTTGAGCAGGAAAAAATGTACTTTAAAATTTAATTTGCTTGAAAGCTGTATAAGAATGCATTCATTTTTTATAATAATAATTTTTTAAATTATAAAAATAAGCATGATTTTTAATCAACCCGATTAAATTAACTCGATTGCAGAGGATTAACACGTTTCGCTTAAAACAATGTAAATAGTACAGCATTTGTTTCCCGATATTATTCTACATCAAAATTAAAACGTCCCGGCTTCAGTTTATTTCATTGGCAATTCAGATTGATGAAAACAACGTGGCATTATCAAACATTATGTCTAATATTACTGATATTGACTTTGATCGATGAGCAATATTACAGAATTATTCAGATAAATATTTAACATCGATTTCAGTCTCTTAGATTGTCAATGAACTAACGAAGTTTTTTACCAATTCCAATATTTATGCCCGTACTTTTGTTAACAATTCCTTCGAATTTATTTCAACAATAATAAAACCATTACTGACAATGAGAAATAATTTCTAAAATTTCATTCGAGTTAGACAATTTACAAATGCAACTTTTTATATGTAAAAAATAGTTACTTTTTTAAACGTGATATATTTATCCGTAGGGTATCATTAGTACGCTGGTGAGAAACCTTACTCTATTAGCAGTTTCAACATCGTTCCTTTTTTTTCGATCTTTTCCTATCTTTTAATTATAATCTCATCGCTCCTGTCTAATTACAGATGTCTCAAGAGATAACTTCTCGAAAAAAGTACTTTAATTATTTTATCTCTGTATCTCTTATTGATATTCATTATTACAAAATAGAAAAAGTATATGAAATATCTGTTTTATTTTTACGCCTCTTGTCTCTTTTATTATATTCCCAGATACTTTGATATTTTAATAACGCATAGGAAAACATTTGGGAATTCCATAAATATCTCCTGAAACGTATTGGAATATTAACAAAGCACATTTGCATTTAATTGAAATATGCTGTTCGTGAGTATTTTTTTAATTCTTTATTACGCAAGGTTTAATTTTTATGTTATTTGTTTATTTATTTATTTAATAGCAGCTGCTCTTTTTTGTTCGTTGCTAACAGGCTTATATCGTCAAAAAAAAAAAAAAAAAAAAAAAAAAAAAGGACTTTTGTTCTTTACAATGAAATTTCGCTTCTATTGCAATAATAATATTTTTAATCTTTAATTTTTATTTTTTAAAATTTTACACTTGAACAGGAAAAAGAAGTATTTTAAAATTCAATGTTTGAAAGCTGTATAAGAATGCATAATTTTTTTTAATAATAAAAAAAGCATGATTTTTTTAATCAACCCAATTAAATTAACTCGATTGCAGAGGATTAACACGTTTCGCTTAAAACAATGTAAATAGTACAGCATTTGTTTCCCTATATTATTCCACATCAAAATTAAAACGTTCCGGCTTCAGTTTATTTCGTTGGCAAATGAGCTTGATGAAAATTACGTGGTATTATCACACATTTTGTCTAATATTACTGGTATTGATTTTGATCGATTAACTTTCTGATTAAATTATTCAGATAAATATTTCACATCAATTTCAGTAGCTTAGATTGTCAATGAACTAACGATGTTTTTTACCAATTCCAATATTTATGCCGGTGCATTTGTTAATAATTCATGCAAATTTAATTCAACAATAATAAAACTATGCGTGTGATGTTATCACGGATTATGTATAATATTTACTGATATCGAATTCCATCGATCAAAAATCTAATGGAAGTATTCAGACAAATATTTGACATCAATTTCACTCAGATAGTCAATTAACTAACGAATTTCTGAACCAGTTACTATATTTATGCCAACGTATTTGTCGTTCATTCTTGCAAATTTATTTCGGCAACAATAAAACCTTTACGGAGAATCACACTTCTAAAATTTT
This sequence comes from Maratus speciosus, assembly GCA_963932465.1. NCBI lineage: Eukaryota > Metazoa > Arthropoda > Arachnida > Araneae > Salticidae > Maratus > Maratus speciosus. The sequence continues at coordinate 94,046,396 of OZ010794.1, read as the reverse complement.
ATTCGAATTATATACTTTACAAATGCTATTCTTTATATGTAAAAAATAGTTACTTTTGTAAACGAGATATATTTATCCGAAAAGAATGATTATTGCGCTGACGAGAGCCCTTCTTCTATTAGCCGTTTCAACATCGTTAATTTTTTCAATCTTTTCCTATCTTTTAATTATAATCTCATCCCTCCTGTATAATTACAGATGTCTCAAGAGATTATTGCTCGAAAAAAGTACTTTAATTACTTTATCTCTGTATCGTATTCATCTTACAAAATAGAAAAGTATATGAAGGATAGTCATCTGTTTTATTTTTACGCCCCTTATCTCTTTTATAAAATTCCCAGATACTTTGATGTTTTAATAACGCATGGAAAACAATTGGGAATTCCGTATATACCTCGTGACACGTATTGGAATACCAACAATGCACATTTTGCACTTAATTGAAATATGCTGTTCATGAGAATTTATTTATTGTTTTATTACGCAAGCTTTGATTTTTATGTTATTTGTTTATGTATTTATTTAAGCGCAATTGCTTTTTTTTTTTAAAACTTTGTTGCGAATAAACCTTAATCGTCGAAAAAAAAAATGTCGTAGACTTTTGTCCTTTACAATGAAATTTCGCTTTTACCGCAATTTTTTCTAATTTATACATATTGCTAATTTTAAAATTTTACACTTGAGGAGGAAAAACATGCACTGTAAAATTCAATTTTTTTGAAAGCTGTATCAAAATGTACTCCTTTTTTATAATAATTAAAAAAGCATGATTTTTTTTAAATCAACCTGATTAAATTAACTCGATTGCAGACGATGAGCCCGTTTTCACTTAAAACAATGTAAATAGTTCAGCATTTGCTTCCCGATATTATTCCATATTAAAATTAAAATGTTTATTTCGCTGGCAAATCAGATTGATGAAAACTACGCGGTATTATCACACATTATGTCTAATATTACTGATATTGACTTCATCGATCAACAATCTGATTGAATTATTCACATAAGTATTTCACATTAATTTCAGTCGCTTACATTGTCAATTAACTAACGACGTTTTTTACCAATTCCAATATTTATGCCTGTGCTTTTGTTAATAATTCCTGCAAATTTATTTCGACAAATAATAAAACATTTACGGAGAGTCAATTTCTAAAATTTTATTCGAAGTAAACACTTTACAAATGTTATTCTTTTTATGTAAAAAATAGTTACTTTTTTTTATATCAAGATACTGGTATCTCCTGACTTACGTAAGTAATGCGTTCCGTTAACTTTTACGTAAGTCAAATTTGTAAATTATTTAGCTAAATTTTGAAAGAAACTGAAATATACATAATGTATATATAATTTATACTGTATCAGTTTATAAATAAAGCATCATGCAGTAGTATTTACTCGTATATAAACCATAAAAGCATGAAAAATTTAAAAACAAACTGAAAAAAACTTTTTTGAAAAAAAAAATATCTTGTGGAATACAGTATTTATAAATTTAACATTGATGAACTGATTTATAACAATTTTGACAACATCTTTATAATTTTACATCAAACGACTATAAAAATAAGAAATAATTAAAGAGGAATAAATTATCTCTTCTCCATAAATAGCTCTTACAAAATAAAATAATCCTTTATAAGCATAATATTTATCATGAATTAGATTACTACTATGAATATCTACCAATAAAGATTAAGTTGTTTTGCCAATACTACTTATAGTACACAAAATCAAAAATGAATTGACACTTGTAGGATATTGAAAACTGGGCGTTTGATTTGTTAATCATTGAATTGTATATCCGAATAAAAATATAACTCTCTGTAATATATAAAAATATTATGGCTGTGGGTTTTATCTGCATATTTTATTTATAAAATAATCATCGAAAGTATGCAAATGCGTATCAAACGCACTAGTGTGTTCATAAATGAAATTTTCGAGATTTATTACGTAATTTGCGTAACGAATTTGCGTAAGTAGCGTAATACGTAATTCGGGGGATGCCTTTATATTTATCCGAAAAAAAAAAATCATTAATGAGCTGAAAAGAAATATTACTCTATTAGCAGTTTCAGCCTTGTTAATTTTTTTAATCTTTTCCTATCTTTTAATTATAATCTCATTGCTCCTGTATAATTACAGATGTCTCACGAAATGAATGATAAAAAAAGTACTTTGATTATTTTATTTCTGCACCTCTCATTGATATTCATGTTGCAAAAAGAATTAAGTATGCGGAATTACTTTTACGCCAGTTGTTTTTGTTTTTTAAATAACCCTCGACGCTTTGATATTTTAATAACATCCGGAAAACAATTGGGAATTCTATAAATATCTCATAAAAGGCGATTGAAATATCAACAATGCACATTTTGAATGTAATTGAATTATGTTGCTCACGAGAATTTTTTTAATGATTTATTACGCAAAGTTTGATTTATTTTATTTGTGTTAGTTTTTAGTTTAGTCTTTATTTTTAGTTTTATATTTAGTTTTTATTTTAATTTTTATTTATTGTGCTTTATTTTCTTCGTTTACAATTAGCCCCAATCGCCAAACAAACTAGTCGGATCTACCAATCCTAAAACTTTCTTCCGTCTCATACACGTTAATACTTCAACATTCGACATCACAGTGACAAAAATGAATGCCAAACTATGCTCATCCTGAGGATTCTAAAGATATGGAATTCCGTGCATTAGTTTCTGAGATAGGACTATCGCTAATGTCGTGTAAATGCTGCAAAATGCAGTATAGCAGTGACATCTGTTGAGTGTTGGGTGATTTACATTAAAACCTAATCAGCAACAACTTACGTCTACGTCTAACTGAATCTGAAGTTTCATGAAAATCCGTGCATTAGTTTTTGAGATAGATCTATTACTAAAATCGTAAAAAATGCAGCCTAGCAGCGTCACCTGTTGGGCGATTTACTCCAAAACATAATCAGCACCAATATTTATAAAGGTATACCTGTTTTGAAGTTTGATGGAAATCCGTGCATTAGTCCTTGAGATAGAGCTATTGCGGAAATCATGAAAATCCGACAAAATGCAGTATAGCAGTGGCAGCTGTTGAGTGTTGGGTAATTTACATTAAAGCCTAATCAGCAACAACTTATGTCAACGTCTAACCGAATCTGAAGTTTCATGTAAATCCATGCATTAGTTTTTGAGATAGAGCTATTACTAAAATCATAAACAATGCAGCCTAGCAGCGCCACCTGTTAGACTATTCCCACCAAAACATAATCAGAACCACCTGTTCGACTATTCACACCAAAACATAATCAGCACCAATATTTCTTAAGGTATACCTGTTTTGAAGTTTGATGAAAATCCGTGGATTAGTTCTTGAGATACAGCTATTGCGTAAATCGTGAAAAATGCAGGATAGCAGGCCACCTGTTGGGCGATTTTCGCCACAAACTAATCAGCACCCATTTATATCAGGGAGTAACTGAATACAAAATTTTATTAAATTCCGTGAATTACTTATTGCGATAGAGCGCCCACAAAATTTGCGTCTCATACAGAAAGACTCATAGACAGACATTTTCTAAAAACCGTCTAATCGTGCTCGGGACTTTCAAAACTTTTTAAATCCGTCGAAAACCGGAAGTCGATTTTTTTCATGAATCCAATACTTTCTTCTTGTAAAGATATAAGACAGTAAAAAAGCATAATAAGTATTTTATGGGATGTTTAAAAGCCTCTTCAATTTGCAATTTCAGCATAACTAACCTTTAATTTTTTTTATCTTTTGCTTAATTATAATCTCATGGCTCATTTTTAATTACAGATGTCACGAGGGGTTATTGTTTCAAAAAAGTACTTTGATATACTTTTCTCTTATTGATATTAGTGTTCGGAAAAGAATTAATTAAACAAAAGAGAATCATCCTTATTTATTGCCACTTTACTTGTTTTTGAAATATTCCTCGATGGTTCCATGTTTTAATAAATTATGGAAATTTAAATTAAAGTGGGAGTTCGTAGAATCTCAATAAAGCAATTCCACAGCAAAAAGACAAATAATAATATTCAGCAGTTTCAATTTAATTGAAATCTGTGAGCAAAGTATTTTAATTATAATGAAAATTTATTTTATTTTATTTAAGAGCTGTTGCTTTCTATAGTTGGTTGTTACTTGCTTTCAATCACCGGCAAATAGTTGTGTTATCATATATTATAATACGAGCAAATCTCGTGTGTGTGTGTGTGCGTTTGTGTATATATAAAGTGAAGCACCGTTTATACGTTTTTCAAGGTACCAAGAAAAAAAACGCATAAACGAAATTCACAAAAGTACGAACATTTCCGTAATTACAAACAGTAAAAAAATCAGAGTTAAATTAAAATACCGGGTGTCCCAAAAAGGACTGACTGATTTTAAAATTCAATAACTTGTAAACGGTGACAGATATTTAAAAAATTCTTGCAGGAGGGTTATGCATAAGGTCAAAAGTTTTTTTACAGTGATTTTCAATTTTAGTTCGAATTACAAACAATAGATGGCGCTGTAAGCAATAGTCGCTCAATACAGGCTCGATTTTTGGTCCTTTATCTTGTTCCATGCGGAAAAAGGAGATGGAAATGTATTATCCGGGCCACGAAGTACCAAAAATCGAGCCTGAATTTAGTGTCTATTGATCGCAGCGCCATCTATTGTTTGTAATTCCAACTAAAATTGAAAATCGCTGTAAAAAAACTTTTAACCTTATGCATAACCCTCCTGCAAGAATTTTTTAAATATCTGTCACCGTTTGCAAGTTATTGAATTTTAAAATCAGTCAGTCCTTTTTGGGACACCCGGTACATGAAATACAAGAGGTATGTAATACAAAACTTCTTATTCCGGATATAATTTACAACTTACTACTATTCATATTCATTCACCATGTGCAAAATATTTTGTTATTATAGGTTGTACGGAATTTTTGAAATGCACAGAAAAAAGTTTATTGTTCACAGATAAAAGTGCCATCTTAACATCATCATTCAAATCATTGCTAAAGAGGTATGTGTGCATGGTGTTAAAATCCACCAAAGCTTGTTGAAAATTTGGCAGTGGCATTTCAGTGCAGTTATCTTCTTCTTCACTGCTAGTTTCCTCATTTGCAATCATTTCATCCATTGTTAGAAGAGAACATGTTGCAAGTTCCGAATCACATTGCACAAAATCTTCAAATGTAGTAAGATCACTTACATTTGACCAGTTTTCTGGTGGAACAAAATGATCAGGTTCGGCGTTTTTAATAGGATTAATATCCACTGGAGTTAAAACTCCGCCAAGGGCGAAGCAGTTTTTTATCGTTTTGGGTAAAACATTTTGCCAAGCCATCATTAGGAAATTCATATTGCTTGCAAGATGTTAATGTTCTGTCACCGTCGTCTAAACTGGCGATAGGTGTTTACAGCAAAACTTTTCGATAATGTTGTTTTAGGGATTTTATGAATCTTAAATCCAGTGCTGCAATTTGCTGGCACAATTCGCAGGGAAGAATTTGACAGTTATGTTTTTTAGAAAAGTCCGTATCAGAGGTGGATGAGCGGGACACTGATTAATGAATAAAATGATTCGCCGCTTCTGGTTTCGCATGACAATTGATCACCTTCGGCCGGCTAATGGAAATATGCCTTAAAATTAACGTATTAAATAACAATAAGTACGGCTAATCAGTGTATACAATATATTTTAAAAATATATAATTAAAATCACATACTGCTCACAATAATAAAATGCAGTTATATTCCGACAGTTTCGGACAATAAAAAAAATGTCCATCATCAGGGAAGTATGCAGTGCAAAAGGACTCGTTACAAAATCTACATTACACAATTTTCAAAAACAAGCACTGCCTATTATAGGGAAAAATGCTTAAAATACACGAGTTAGAGTCCGGAGTGGTAAATAATATAAGACTTTTTGAAAATTTTATGGTTTTTCGTGTGATCGCAAGTGTTTTGAGATAAGTATGTAAAATTTCAAGTCTCCAACTTAATTAGGGGCTCAGTTAAAATGACTGCTTAAAATAGATAAGTTGGAGACCAGAGGGGTTAATATACGACTTTTTGAATTTTTTGTGTTTTGTCGTGTGATCTCAAGTGTTCAGCTATAAGTATGCAAAATTTCAAGTCTCCAACATCTATAGTTTCTGAGAACAGCTGAGAACAGACAGACAGAGGAGTGAGACGAATAGGATTTCGTCACATAAACTAAACCCTAAGAATAATAAATCTTTTCTACAAGTACAAATCATGAGGATTTTTTTTCCTACTCAATGTTTAATTTCTGAAATAGTTCAACGATCAATAAAGTATCCGATTCTAATCTTTAGTATAAATAAATGAAAAATCAATGAAAATTATGTCATATTGATACAATCTTATCCATCTATCGTTTTCGCCTTAGTTTTATTAATGTCAAAGTACATTTCAAGCTAAGCCTAACGTCAAGGGCGCAAACTTTTAAAAATACTTTATATACTTTTATACTGAACCACGGTATATTCAAATAAAAATATATTTTCTATTTAATTACAATGAAAAAAATTAATAAAGTCATAATGCATTAAAATGAAATAAATCTAATAGGCAATATTCTCGTGCTGTCGCAATAAATATGAATTTTTGTTCGCTTATTAAAATAAAGTACGCGTGCATAATTTTCTTTACCGAAAATAACTTGCAAATGAAAAATTACGTCCGAAAAGCCACGTGTCTGAATATTTTTCATTATTTCTCTTTTATCTGAAGCAATGGAAGTAATCCAATTGCCAGCATTTTGAAGAAATTTCATAAAAAAAAAACATTTAAAATTAAAATCAAATTATAAAAATGGGAATATTATTAAAAATTGCTGGTACGCGAGCATCTACCAATGAACAGCTTTCATTTAAAAAAATAATTAGCAAAATCGGTTCAGTAGAAATCTCAGGGCAGATGACTAAAAAACACCCTTGTTTTTTAAATATACCGATGGTACGGCTTGCCCGGAATAGTTACCTACAATTTTTTGCATTTGGATTTTATGTAAGTAGATGATTATACCTCAATAAAACAATTTAGAATCCTGAATAGATAATTTAAATAACTAGCCGCCCTTAGCGACCAGTTTGGTCTCTCTTAAAATTTATTTTTGCGAAAGCTTGCTAATCACTGTATCATGTTCCTTTTATTCATAATTTAATTTACTTGGACTCCCTTAAATATAATTGATATAATACCTTAAGCTAATATTAGTTTTTGTTGCATTAAAATATCCCAATTTGTTGATTTTCAGTAAGCAAGTAAACTCTATTGGTTTACTTACTATGGAAGTCTATGGAAATATTAGAGATATCGCCAAGTTGGCGTCACTTTTGGTGTCTCATTTTGCTCGCCAAATTTGGCGACATATCGCCAAGTTGGCGACAAACTTGGCGGCACTTGGTGACGGAACAGGGTCCCCACTACGGCAACCCCCCCCCCCCTTATAGGTATGGACATGCGTTAAATGCTGTTCAATAACCAATGAGATGCGTTTCATTCGGGCGTTGCCATTAAGCAATTAACAAATAATCCCGATTTCTGTGCTACGTACGATAGCGTAATATGTACATAGATGCTTTTTTTTTCCTGCTGCCATATCTTAAAACAAAATCAGAGAAAAAAATAATGTCTTTAAGTATATTCGCTATTTTATGCTTTCTACCAAGCATAAGTAAAAGTCACGAATTTTTTACAATCAGATCACATGCCAAATTAACGTACCGTAACGGAAATTATTTGTAAGGCATGATTGGTAAGATAAACATTAAATTCTTGTATAAAAGAGTTGGTTTTATAAAAACTATTTTTATTTTATTTTCTCATTGATATCCGTTTTTTTTTTAAAAGGATAAGATGGTGAAAAGATTATTTGCTTTTTTATGCTCATTGTCCGTTTTAAAGTATTTTTCCAGGCTTTGATATTTTAATGCCAGAAAATTAAAATTAAAAAGGAATAGAAATTCAATACATATTTCCTTAAAGAAATTTCAAAGCAAAATACTAACAATGCAAATTCCCATTTGTGTCTTTTGTTAAGTGTAATGAGACTTTTTCATTTGATTAGTTAAAAAAAAAAGGTTTGAATGTTTAAGCGGTATTGATTCCTTTACTTTAATGTTTATTGATGTCAGTAATTTGATAAAAGATGTATTATTTGTGATAAAAACACCTTGATCAAGGAAAGAAATTAGTAAATACAACCTTTCTGTTGTAGGAATGACCGTCTGCTTAGCTCAAATCTGCAAATAATGACCGCGCGGTGAGTAAAACCAATTGACACATTACCCAATCAATTTCTAATTATACTTTCGCCAAAGCAGCTTGCTAAACATATGTGTAGTATTATCCCGTATTATTCTGAAATATAACATCTGTTAATCAAAGAGCTTCTGAAAATTTCCAGATTAGGAACCAATTTTATTTTCGTTAATCGGTAATAAGTAGACTGAGTTATTTACCGATTCCTGGGAAACATTTTCCGAAGTTTTGTTGTTGGAATTAATCGCATTACAAACGCTATCTTTTATTTGTAAAGAGAGCAAGCACTCTTTTTTCGCCCAAAGAATATATTTTTCTCAAAAAAGTGATAATTAGTGGCCTGGTGAAAAGGCTTGTTTTATCATAAGTTTCATCGCTGTTAACCTTTACAGATATTTCTACCTTTTTAATTATAACTTTATCGCTCCTTTAATTATACAGTTATCGTGCGAGGTTATTGTTTGGAAATAAAAGTTGCTTCGATATTTTATTTTTCCATTTCTCATTGATATTTGCGTTTCAAAAAGTATTAAATAAATAAAATGGAGTTATTCTTTTTTTTACACCACTTATTTGCTTTAAAGTATATCCTGGGTCGTTGATATTTTAATAACACATCAAAATTTTAAAGGATATATTCGATAAATGTGCAGTAAATAATAATAATAATCAATAAATGAACAAAAGAGTTACTTTTTTATGCCACTTGTCTGTGTTAAAATATTTCCGGAGGATTTGGTATTTTGATAATGCCAGAAAATTAAAAAGGAAAACGAAATAAAAATTCAATAAACATCCCATTAAAGAACACTAACAATGCGTAATTTACATTTAATTTCTGTCTTTTGTTCAGTGTGGGAGAATTTTACATCCGAGTATTAAAAAAGGTTTGAATATTTAAGTGGCATTGTTTTCATTACTATAAGCATTATCGTTGAACAAAAGTTGTTTTATTTGTGATAAATACACCTCGATCATGAAAAAAAAAACTATTGAAGTATAGAAATAGAAATGTGTACAGCCCACATCCGTAAATTATAATAGCATTCTCAACAAAATACAATAATAATAATAATAATAATAATAGTAAATCCTGTAATTTACACTCTAAATTAAAATGTCTGAAATTCAGACACTTAAGTGTCTGAAATGGAGTGTTCAATTTTCAGACATTTTAAAATGTCTGAATTTTTTCAGACACTTTTTGCGTCTGAATTTCAGACACTTCAAACGTCTGAATCGCATCCATTTTTTTGTAAGCATCATACGTAGCCATGTTTGACCACGTTGAATCCTGGAAAAATATTTGGCTGTGGTCCTGCCCCCCACCCCCCAATACAGCCTGATTTTTTTGGTGCTCTCAGTTTTGGTATACAATTTTCGTTACGTTGATAATTTAAATCTTTTACGACATTGTACTGATTATAATCAATATCTTGAACTTCAGGAGTAGAACAAGATTAAAAAACAAAAAATATTTATCTAAATATTAGATTTTTTTAAATTTATTTTGTTTTTAACCCTATTTTACTTTAAAAGTTCAAAATATTGATTATAATCAGTACAATTTCGAAACAGATTTAAAATATAAGCTTTACAAATATTGCACATCAAATTTGGGGGCACTACAGTCGTAGGGGGACGGGGCACTTCCCAGTTTGCCCTTCCTTTAATCAAGAAGTACTTTTGCAAAAAACGCAACCCTGCATTATAGTTGTCTAAATTGAGATGTCCGGTATTCGGGAGTATCCGTTGTGGGGGTTAATGGACATTCTCGAATAGCGAACACCTCTATTTAACGAATACTTTTTTAATCAGCAGACATACATATTTGTATATTTTTACCTCAAAAAAGTAGACATCTCCAATTATCGGACAAATTCCGCGGTCCCGAAGTGTTCGCTATTAAGTGCTTTTAAGGTACATAGATAAATATATATATATATTTCATAATCTTGTCCTACTCTAAAAGTTCAAAATATTTATTATACTCGGTTGAATGTGGAAAAAGATTTAAAATATCAGATGTACGAAAATTGCAAAAATCCCCCCCCACCCCCCCCCAAAAAAATGAAAATATAAAAAAATATATTGCCACATAGGCAATTTTACATATACATCACTTGATAATCACAACAGCCATTTAACTATGAATAATGAAAATAAATAAATAAATATTCTACTTTAATAACATTGGGGAAAAAATGACTTTGGTATTTTGTTAAATATATTTGCGTTTTTAAACTTGTCCTACTCTAAAAGTTCAAAACTTTCATTATAATCAGTGCAAGATTTAAGATATCAGCTTTACAAAAATTCATGCAAAATCCCCCCCCCCCCCCAAAAAAAAAATGAAAATACTTATTTAAAAATTATGTTTTTAAAAAATTTATATTTCCACATGGGCAAGTTTTTATGTAGATCAGAGGGTACTCACAAAAGCTATTCAACTATCAATAAAAACAAATAAGTACATATTCTATATTAAAAACATGAGGAAAAAATAACTTATGATTTCCAAACTTCTTTCGTCTTAAATATATACAGTAACATCTGTCATTTTTGTATTTTTCGTATAAGTGCATATAAATAAAGTTACCACAATTTTAAATACGAAATCTAGTTAGAGGTTTTTACTTTTTCCCATTATAAATTTCAAATTACTTTTTTTATTAAAAATAATAAAAAAATCAGTATTAGAGTTGATTGCAAATCAAATGCATATGTATATTTTTACAGGCAGCTTCATATAATAGACCAGTCTCATTTACTTTATTTATCTTTTTTTAATCTGCGGTTTTATGCCAGGAAGTAAGAAAGCATTAGGTCATCTTTCAAAGTTTTTTTTTTCTTTACTTCCTTGTGGCCGTCATTTACTGCGAGATAAAAATTATCCGTTGAAACTAAGAACTGACATTGAATATATAATTCGTAATAAAAAAGAACGTCATAAGTTTAAAAATATATACTTCTAGAATTAGTGGGGTTTTTTGCGAACAGATTCAAAACTAATTAAATTTCATGCAGGATTTTGTTTAGTACAATAAATAAAATCATAAAATACACTAATTTTACTACTATAAAGAAACTTACTTGAGTTGCTGCAAGAGGTAAGAAATATTCCTCGATTTGAAATTTTAAAAACTACCACAACCACAGTGAGGGAGAAAGACTTTCATCAGTTTAAAAGGTAATCCCATAATACATCCGACTAGCCATATTTAAAGAATGAGATGTTTCATCCTAAAAACAGGACCCGCCAGACAAAAGTTTCTTTTTTTTTGCCAGCTTCGACAGGACGAAGATGAATAACACAATATTATTGATATAAATTGATACGAGTTAACACTAAGCCCATTGCACACGCTTTGTAGAATTTCCGAGTGTAATCTTCAACCGTCGTCTACTTCTGTTCTGTGTCTATCCCGCCCTTGTATCGACGACAGCTTCTAAGAGACATTTGATGTCGAGCACACAGGTCAGATGTATGTATTCAATAAATAAATACTCCAAGTTAATACGAATTAAAATCACAGTACTTCACATTTCGCAAAAAACGAATTAAAATACACGCGTACATAAAAACAAACTTTGTTTGAATTACAACGTATACCACTTCGAACGAAGACATCTAAAACGCATGCGCAACTGGGAGTGCTAGTGCCCCCTGGTGGTTATTGCGTCGGAAGAATCAAAACGTCTAAAATTAAGACACGTTTAAAGCAATGAAGTGTCTTAAAATAAGACGTTTGCGGATATTTTAGACATTATTCTCAGTTCGTTTACACCATGGTCATAGTAAGACGCTTATGTATCTTAAATTAAGACATCTATAGTGTCTTAATTTTCAGATTAAGGCACTTAAGTGTCTAAAATTCTTTTTCAGTCACATATGTGTCTAAATTTAAGACGCTTCTATTTGCAGTGTATGCAACTGACGAATCTTCTTCTAAGTAGTTACAAATTCGCCAAACCACCTAGGTATATATTTCTGTAATATTATCACATAATACACTTAATATTATTGATCTATTGACTTCTATTGGTCAAAGAATTTCTGGAATTTTCCAGATTAGTATTTGCGCCAGTTTTATTTGCCTTGATCGACAATAAACAAACTGAGTTATTTACGCCTGTATATGAGGGGATCACAACCGTAGTATAGGCCAAGTCCATTTTGAAAAAAAAAAAAAAAAAAGATATAGTCCATTTAGAAGGTGAATAAAATGTGTTTTATTCTCTCCCGCAGTGAACCAAGTCTGTAAACAGATGCCATATATGAGAAAGTATGAGAAAACAAACTTGGTTCATTGTGGGAGTGGAAAAACAGATTTTATGCACCTTCGTTCAAAATGGACTTGGTCTACTATGGTTGTGAGGCGCTTATATAATAGACCTTTCTCCTTCGAAACTGGTTTATAAAGAATTGCCTTTGCGAAGAAATACTTTAATTGTCCGAATTAATCATTTAACATTATTTTGAATCTGTAAAGAGAGCATAGTCTCCCCGCCCTCTTAAAATATATGTTTTACAAATAAAGTGATAATTAATGATATGTTCTCTTTCTATTAGCACTTCCAACGTTGTTAACTTTTACTGATATTTTCCCCTTTTTAATTAGAACATCATCGCTCCTTTAGCTACAGTTACTATGCGAAGTTATTGTTTGGAAATAAAAAGCGCTTCGATATTTTTTCCATCCCTCATTGATATTCGTGTTTGAAAAAAGATTAAATGACTAAAACAGAAGTATGTTATTTTAAAACCACTTATTTACTTTAAAATACTTCTCGGTGCTTTGATATTTTAATAATGTACAGATATTTTAAAGGAACTGGAAATTCGATAAAGTGTCATTAAAAATAAGAATAACAAAATACCAACAATAGAGTCAAAAGACTGTATTAAAAAACTAGTGTCGTGAAGGAAATTGTTATTAATACTTATAATAATTAATTTTTAATAATTAATTGTTATTAATAATTGTAATTAATAATTATGTTATTAATTAATTAATAATTAATATTATAATTGTTATTGATAATTATAATTAAAGGACCTTGTTAAATTTTACAACATATACTTATAACTACTTAAAAGGTGACACAAACATATAAAAATATTATTTTATACAACCTTGAGATCTTTCGAACACACACGCGTTCATTTTCAAAGGGAAGAGATGACTGACTGAATAGAAAACAAATTTTAAAAACAAAATACTACGCATGCGCAAGCCGAGATCAGTCCATTTCTCTGCAGAGGGGTAAAAACATCAGTTCATATTTTCAGGAGTTTCTGAAATATTTAGGATATTATACCAAATCGCGGGAATATTATAAGAAAGGACGATGTTTGTAAAGATGTCCTTTCTTATCATATTCCCGCGATTTGGTATGGCATTCAATACTCCGCAGCTTATACCATCGTTTACATTATTTATTTATTTATTTATTTATTTATTTATTTTTACGACCTTTTACAAGGTCGAAAAAATAATAAAAATTATTGAAAATTATACAATTATACTTGTCGTTTGTATAAGCTACAGCAAAAACGATTAATAAAAGCAAATAAATTTCTACAAACATATCTATATGGAGGAAATCGATCGAATAGTTCTCAAGAAAAATTATCGGTCATTTTGAACAGACTGTTTCGACATAGCTTCGAGACGCATTTTCGATATGGTTTCGAGACTGAATGAATTTCGAGCCTAAAGCTGCTCGTAAAAAGTTGATTTTTTACTAAGTGGTGGTCATTTGTATTAAAAAAAAAATGTCATTTTAAACCTTTTATAAAAAAAAAAAAAAAAAAAAACACCTTCTCTGAGCTCGAAAAAATAATTAAGGATTGAAAATTATGCTTGTCCTTAGTGTAAGCTCCAATAGAAACGATTAACAAAAGCAAATAATTTCTTAGAAATATATGTATACATATATTTATATGAAGGAAATCGGTCGAACAGTTCTGGAGAAAAATGGTCGGCCAGTTGGAAAAGACTTTTTCGAAATGGCTTCGAAACTCATATTCGACATGGTTTCAACACGCAATAAATTTAGAGCATAAAGTTGCTTTTAGAAAGTGCGCACGGCGTTACTTTCATTGAGCAAAGTAGGTTGTAAAAAATTGAGATCGAAACAGCTTTAAGGCAATAATCTAAAATACAGAAAAAAAAAAAAAAAAAAAAAAAAAAAAAACGGAAATTTTGACTCAAAGAAATAGAACCGGCCTTTAATTATAATATTATCATTCCCTATAATGTCGAGCAATCCCTCATAGCATGCATGGTCACAGTGACGTCATTGTGACGTCACTGTAAGTCACTGTGGTCACGTCACATCTGTGACCAAAATGCCACCACTCAATGATGTCACATTGTGACTGAGATGTGAACTTCTTAGAAAACTTTAAAAAATTACGACAAATAATAAAAACATGTTATTTACTGTAAAAAATATTTTTCTGCCGGATTTAAATTTTTTTTAAACCGTGGTCCAAGTTGCCTCTGCGCCTCTAACCAAAACTTTTTATTTTCATATAACATAAAATGTAATTAATTCATCAGGACACAAAAAGATTTCCTAATTATGCGAATTTCATATTATTAAAAAAATGTTTTAGGTAAACAGACCTCGACTTATCTTTTATAAAGATTTTTGTAAATGATCATCTGTTATACTAGAAGTTTCTCAAAGAGTAGTCGAAACAGTTCTGTGGTTCCAAACTAAAAACTTTCTATTACAGTTAAGTCTGCAGCTTTTAATGAGCACGCATAAAGCGTCTTCAAAGTTTAGTCATATATGCATTTCTTGCTTTATAATTTGCATTCAAGTCATTTTTTTTCCCTCTTAGTGTTTCACTATTTTAGCTAACTTTTTTTTTTTTTAATTCTACTTCTTTCAGACGTTTAAAATAAAATTGACATTTTCCGAATATAAAATTTATGTACAATTTATGCAAAGCCCATGACATAATTAATTATTCATATTTTATTTTTTGTTTTCAAAATATATCTTTAAAAATTATTTTACAAGATGTTTTATTCTACAGAAAATTAACATTAAGAGAATGACAGATTGACAAAGAAAAACTCATCTCTTCTCGATAATCTTGTTGTATTTTTTAGAAGATATTTTGTATATATTACCTGTGATACAAATTTTACTTTTAAAAAAAGAGGGGGTCTTCATTATTACCATTAAATTAATTTGTACACATTTTGAAAAATTAAGCAATGTTTTATCTAGTAAACTCTAATTATGGATAATATTATTATTATAATTTACATAAATGAAACTTTACAATTCAATAAAACTGATAAAAATAAAAGGTGAAATGCAATAAAACATTTCCAAGCAGGAAATTGAATTAGAGACAATTTGATAAAATTATTACGCATTTAATTTCCTTCCAAAACTGTTTATAGATAAACAAATAAAACCGAAAACATCTGCTTCGAACTTCGAAACTTAAAAATCGTCTGCATCTGCACTATTTCAGTTGTTACGACTCGACCGCAGAGTAACGGATAAGGCAGATGTCAGACGAGCGATTTTGAAAATCAGCATTTTCGACGCTCTCTCTTGAGAGCAGACGAATCTTCTGGTCTGTTCAGACGAGCGCCCACAAATCGTTGCGGTAAAAATTCCGAAAAGCTTCACGTCGAGGTTCGGCGTTTCCCTCAACTCGCTGGGAGCTGGTGGCGTGCTCAAGTCTTTTGTTTCTTCTATGTTGTCCAGACGAACCGAAGTTTTAACGCTGGCTTTAAGTTTCTTTATCAGTGATTCGTAAGTTGTTGGTTCTGGTTGCGTATCGAATTTTTTCGCTAGAATTTAAAATGGATTAACTAACTCACGTAGATTAACTAATTTTTGAAATACAAAAGTGTTCAATATAGTTGGACACCTCATGCTTACATTATATAAAGATAAAAATTAAAATATAATAACTTGGTTAAAGACATCATTGATTTACAAAAAAAAAAAAAAAAAAAAAAAATCAGAAAAATCTAAAGAAGATTAGGAAGTTATCGATAAATTATATGAATTAATTTTGTTTCATATAAACAAACAAGTTGGAAATTGCTCGTCAAACGTGGCAAATGAGGTGCATTCGTAATATAAATAGTTTTATAAATATTTTTTGCACCGAATTGTACTGATTGTATATTTGAGTGCATTTTATAAGTGCATATAAATTTCATTCGGTTCGAAAGGCTGTAACATCATTAAAATACACTTGCAATAATTTTTTTCCCATTGGCCGTAATGTAACGGAAGATTTTGACTGTCTCTGTCATTAATCTATACATCCGATTTACATAAAATTTGAAACGACTCGACAAGATTTTGCAAAAATTATATATTTAAAATTTCAAACCATTCGGAAGGCTGTAACATCATTAAAATGCACTTGCAATAATTTTTTTCCATTGGCCGTAATCTGACGAAAAACTTTTGACTGCCCCTGTCATTAAACTATACATCCGATTTTCATAAAATTTGAAAAGACTCGACAAACTTTTGCAACAATTATATATTCAAAATTTCAGGCTATTGTTTTTGCTCTGTTATATGCGGACAGACGGACTGAACGACGACTATAGGTGCTACGTATTTATATAATTACGAACGCACCTAAAAAATCATTTAAAATTATGCTAATATTGCAAGTTAACGTTTTATACGAAAAGTATTTAAATAGTAAAGTTTTATTATAAGAAAAATTGAATGTAATCTTTATCAAATACTACTACTAATAATACTATTTTGTCCTAGTATGTATACTAAATTAAATTCATTGATAATTGCAGGGGTTTTTCTTTGCAGGGTAGGGGGCGAAGGAGGCATTTTGCGAAAAGTAAATGCTAAAGTTTTCGTTTCGGGGGAACTTGTTTTCTTTACAAATTACAGATTTTTAAACCTAACAATGTTAAAATAATTAATTAATAGCATGTTTTTATGGAATATAATTTTGTGAAAGGGCCTGTTTTATAATTACGATTTTTGAGAAGCCTGTTTTATTAAATGGATTTTTGTGACGGGGACCTAAATAGACAGCAAATGTTGCATTTCTTAATAATAATAAATTCTTAATAATAATTCTTTGAAATTAAAATCATTGCAAGTTATATCTGGTTTTGAAAATCCAGTATGGGAAAGGAGACAGCAAAACAGAGCCTCTGTGGTCATATCCGGTACCGGTTCTATTTACTGCGAGCATGTAGTTTTAAAAATACTGTAATTTATTTTTTATTTTTTTAGCTCACAGGCTATCAAAGCTTGAGAACTAATGTGCCCGCCGGTTCTGTTACGGACATACGTACATACATACGTACGTATGTACGTAACGCGATAACTCTTGATGGAAATATCCGATTTGCTTCAATTTTTTTTCTAGTTTCATTCTGATAAGGCGCTTCCCTGATTAGTTTTGGGGATTCATTGGTTAAGTATAAAGGGAGACAACGGGGGGCTAATTCCAACTTTAATTTAGATAAATGTTTTTTTATGCAGATTTATCCGATTTGCTTCAAAAAAATTGTCTACGTTCATTCCGATAAAGCTCTCCTCTGATTAGTTTTGGGGGTTCATTGGTTAATTATAAAGTTGGAAAAGAGGGGGGGGGGTCTAGACTCCCCTTTAGTTTAGATAAATGGGTTTTTCATGCAGAATTATTCGATTTGCTCCATATTTGGTATACCGGTTTATTATGTTAAGGAGCTTTCCTGATTAGAGTTGGAGGTTCATTAGTTAAGTATAAATCGGGAAAAGAGGGCTAGTCCCCCGCCCCCTTTAAATTAGATAAATATGTTTTTCATGCAGAATTATTCGATTTGCTCCAAATTTAGTACACCAGTTTATTATGTGAAGGAACTACCTTGATTAGGTTGGGAGGTTTATTGGTTAAGTATAAAAAGGGTAACGGGGGATAGTTCCCCTTTAATGTAGATAAATGGGTTTTTCATGCAGAATTATTCGATTTGATTCAAATCTGATATACCGGTTCAAATCTGATAAACCTCGTTAAAAGGAAATCTATCTTCTTTGCTGTTTTTGAAGCAAATATCGTTAAGTTTGGTAAAGTGGCCGTTCCGTTTTCTTTCCTTTCTTTCTTTTTTTTTTTTTTTTTGGTAAAATTTTGTGTACAGCAAAGTTAATTTTCTACCGATTACTTAAAATAGGAAGAACCTAGTACCGTCTGTGTATATTTCTTTTTTCTAATTTCTTGAATAACTAATATAAAATTACAAAATCCTTTATTTCCTGCAGAAGATCCATTTTGCTTATTGAAAACATCGAATGGAAATCATTCTGTTACGGCGAATAATGTCGTCTGCTCTGTGTGGCGGGAACGGTTCATAGATCGCTCGTCTGACCGGGATAGCGCAGGTGTTTATTTTTCTTGTTGAAACCACAAGCGTTCAAAAAGTCGTTCGTCTGACATTTGTCTAAAAGTAACAGTGAAGCTTTTTAGAATAAACGCGGGAAGTTCTGTGGACACTGGACAGCATAGACGTGTTGACATGGATTTAAAAACTGAAACAAGAACGTTATCAGGATATAAGTTAGTTCAGTTAACAAAATATAAACCCGAGAAAATTACGGTAGCTTTGACTTGTTGAAGATGATTCAAGTCATTGCTATCGTACTTATTATCGGATTTAATTGGTTCCCCAAAATCAAAGTATCACGTACAACGTCAATGAAATTAGGTATGTAAAAATATTATTTTCCCTGTTTGCTTTTTTTTAATCACAACAATTTTAGTTAGCTTCTCATAAACATGCTGTAGAACATAATTATTTCATTACATTTATTTTTTATTTTATTGAAATATCTAAAATATTATTTTCCCTGTTTGCTTGTTTTTTTAATTACTATGATTTTAGTTATCTTCTAATAAACATGTTATAGAACACAAATATTTCATTACATTTATTTTTTATTTTGTTAAAATATCTAACTTCCTTTTCAACAGCTTTGATCAGATTATTAAAATTAGTGATTTACATTGCATTTTAATCTGGTTTATTTTCTTATTTAAATATTTGGTTAAAACCACATGGTGTCATAAATATGAAAGTATATGGACAAGTATTATAATCAATCATTAATATAATTAATAAACATTTAAAGATAATTAAATTATTTAAAAAAGGGCTTTTTATGGGATAAAATTATTGGCAAACATAATTTTTTAATTTTGTATTACGTGATGGTCTTAAACAATTTGCATTGCATGTTTATATTTTAAAAAATTGCATCTGCTCAGAAGAGGAATTTATAAAAAATAAGACACAACGGAAACGTATACTATTAAAAGAGATCGTAGATATGTAATGTTAAGGGGAAAAAATGATTATTTCATGTATTATTCAACCTGAGAAATGTTTTAAAATCTATAAAGAAATAGTCATAGCGGGTGGAAGCTTTTCAGTTGTTAAACATTCTTACTGAAATGTTTTCAGAGTGAACTAGAAATCTGTTGGCAAATGAAAATATAGAAGTTACGCAATCAGTAAGTGTTTAAATATAATTTTACTTTAAAAATAACGCAAATGCTTGAACGGTAGGAATCTAAAATGTAATAACCATCTTTTATTATTTACTTTTTTCTGGATAATTTTATCATTTTATTTCCTGAATGATTTTATCGAGATAAATTTCAAAGTATCGATATTATACACTCTTTATAAACAGCGTGATTAAAATGGATTTCTTATTTATAATTACCATAATCTTGTAAATAAAATATTAGTAATAATAATGAACCTATGTGTGGCTCTATTTTGTGTTTATGGCCTCAATTTTTATACTTTATTTACATTAAAAAGTAGTTAACCATTTGATACTGTCTTCATTATTTTGTTTTATTGTGTCATATAAAAATAAATATGATTATTTGTATTTCTAATACAATATATACAGTAGAGCGACGATTGTCCGAACAAGTCGGGACCGACCCTAGTTCGGATAAGCAACAGTTCGGATAAATGAGCAGACAGTTTCAGGGATGTTCCTAACTATTCTAAACCTTCACACTTTATCTAGGTTTAGGACTGACAGCACCACTTAGTACTGGAGTGCTTAAAAATTGTTTTTTTTAATTGTTTTTTGTTTACTTTTTTATTATTTAATTTTTTTTTCTCTTTTTATCATTTTCTAAACTTCAGAGATTATAATTTAAGCAAAAAATAAATTGGAAGTTAGGTGTTTTTTTTCTTTTTTAGAGAGAGAAATATTTGGATAATTGGAAATTCGGTTAAAAAGAATTCTTTGTGAGAAATATGCTGCTCGGATAATTGGAAGTTCGGTTAATTGGAGTTCCGATAATCGGCGTTCTACTTTATTTATAAAACTTTCACTAGACTTTATTCTAAAAATTTCGTTGTAGATTCTAATCTCTTTGTACTATTTATGATAATATCAGGGTTATATATGTCATGGCAACATATATCCAGCCAGATAGATCTTTGGCAAAACATAAAAACTTTCATATTAGACGCAAAATAGAGTAGCTGCGGTGCTGTGTTTTATAAGCAATAAGGTATTATTGTTTTAAAAAATCATAGATAGTAAGAGTTACTTTTATAATATATAATTTCATAAATAAAAATGTAATTTTGGCAATCAATTATTAAAGTTATTTTTTAATAATCAAAAAGTTGTTTTATATATGGATTTTACTTCAAGCAAACCCTGATGTAAAACAAATTAACCCTTTTTATCCCCGATATATGCATACCCAAAAGTTTTACTCACTTTTACAGTGAGCTTAAAAATACGATTTTATTTATTGCTGCTATCTTCCAACATAACGAGTATTGCCGAAATTGTTCTTAGAATTCTCAACATAATGATACTGGTGATACTCAGTTAATTTTTTATACCAAAGCTGTATTTTTAATTTGAGTAGTTTCAAATGGTTATTGCTAAAATGTACATCGTAAAATTTGCAATGCATGTATGTGGCATAAAAGACGTAAACAATACGTATATAATGACTATATGGCACATGATGAGCGTTTCGAGTGTATATATATATATATGTATATAACGCATGCATAAACTTCACAATGATCTTAGCAATGTCGTTACTGCAATTTTTGCATAATCAAATTTATAGGGGCCTCTATAACAAAGAAGTATCCTATTTTCTCAGCCCCAACTTCTTTGAATTACAATCATATATATATATATATATATTATGGTAATCAATATCATAAAACATATAAAATTTAATTGCTTAATATCGGCATTTCTTTTTATCTTTCATTTTTTTTATTATAAATGTTGTGTAATCGAAAAAATTCAACTTCACCAGTGACTTCGAGTTTGTAATGCGTATTAAATGAAATAAATTAATTTCATTCAGTATTTTCTATAGCTTAAAGAATATAAAAAGTACTGTATATATTATAAAATATTATATTTTTAACACAAATTTCATTTTGATAAAGATTTGAATATTTAAACAAATTGTTTCTTTGGTAATTTTAATGCTTTTAACAAATAGCTAATTTTGAAAAAAAAATGTGATAGATCGATCATTCAGTTGTCTTCAATATTCTCATTTATTGCAATAGTAAAGAGAGGTGCAACAAAAATTGAAGTCTGCGGGGTATTGCATTTTGATTCAATAAAATTCTTTTGGTATACCCTTGTTATAGCGGCCCCCAAGTTTTAATTGCGATGTATCGCCGAAGTATATTAACGTTATAGATGTAAATGATTTTACAACATGCATAATTATGACTATGTGTGACATGCATACGTGTTTACAACTGTACAAGTATGTCATAGTGTGACTTCACAACATTGCCACTAGTCACATATTCGTGACAACGTTAATTACAAAATCGTCACAAATCACACAATTTTCACAAAATTGTCACAATGTGACTTCAAAGCAAATGTCGCTGTCGTCACAGAATCACCACAGTGTTAAAGACAATTTCGTCACACATGACACATATTTCACAAATTGATCTCAATGTGACTTTAAAGCATTGTCACATTCGTCACAAATTCGTCACAAAGTTAATACCAAAATAGTCACAAATGACACACTCTTCACAAATTTGTCACGCAGTGACTTCACAAAGTCGTCACAATGTGACGTCACAGAAGAGCTCTAAAACGGCCATAACGACCTCACATTATAGTCACAGTGACTTCACATCGACGTCACGTGACGTCACATCGACGGTCACAATGTCACAGCGTGACTTCACAACGACGTCGACGTGACGTCACCATGCCTTACGGGATGTTGTCGTTTGAAAGAAGTTCTTTGACTCATTTTAGTAGCTCTCGGTATGCTATTTCTTTCTCCTACCTATTTATATGTCGTCTCCAAAAAATAACGTTACGTTGTATAAGACAGCCGTAAAACAAACCAGATGCACCATTGTACGGAATAATCTCTACTGCACTTTTTTTCTAAGCATCGTACATTTTCAATTTTTATACCGTCGTATTGAAAAAAAAAAGTATTTTTAAATGCAATTTCTTTGAAAACTGCATCTCCATTTATTTTTGAGATATTAATTTATTTGTAGTTTTTAGCACCATTTGTTTTATTTTGTTTACTTAAGTACTCCATTTCTGTAGAAAGTAAGGGAAAAACAGTTGAAAAATAGCAATTATATCCTATTGTTGCCATTTTCTCATAAAAACTGAAAAAAAAATGTAATTAAAATACGTGCTATTTTGAAAAAATATAAATGAATGATTTCTGATAAAATCATTCAATATAAACTAAATTTAATTTTAGGTATCTATATAAATTATTACAAACAAATAAAGGCATATGAATCATAAGATAGCCGATTTTTTTTTTTTTGCCCAGTTTCTTGAATGACGAAATCTGTTTTTTTTTTTTTTTATTTGTGTATTATTTAGCGATAGTCACGTCCTATGCCTATTTTACTGTAGATGTTGTTTAAGACTGGATCGTAAATGAGAAATTCTTTGATACGGATGACGTCATTTTATATAAAATAAAAGCGCGTGTTTGGAGTCTTAAAACTGAACTATCTATATTTATATACTATATATTTTTTTTTTCATCGGGGGCGACACTAAATTCCGAAAAAGCAGAATTCCTGTTTTCTAGTTTTTCATTTCTTCTAATTGACATGCGTGTTTAAAACAGATTAACTGAACAAAAGGAAATTTTTTTGGCGCCACTTGTTTAAAAATATTCCTCGATGCTTTGATATTTTAATGACATATGAATATTTAAAATTGTGAATTCGCGGCCAGAATCTGAATAAAATATTCCATTGGGAAATACAAATAATAAGCAATTTCCATTTAATTGAAAACTTTTGTAAATGCGCGAGAATTTTTCATTGGATTATTAAACAAACTTTGAATTTTTGAATTTAAATTACTTTAAGAGTTTTTTTTTTTTTTTTTTTTTGCTTTATCCTTAACCGCATTCAACCGCAGAAAAGTGTTACTTTATTATGTATGATAAAATTGACTATTGGGAATAAAATTAACTATGGAGAAAATAACATTTTTTGTAAGAATAATCTATTTTGACTACGTCTGAAAATTATGACAATAGAGATCCAAAAAATTCGTTTAGTAAGAAATCCATGTACAGTCGGACCTCTATTTAACGAACCTCTATTTTGCGAACTTTTCCGCGGAACCAACAACATTTTGCGAATTTCTTCGTACAATAATCTCCAAATAGCGAAATGTATTCTCTATTTAACGAACTTTTTCTTCTGATATAATTTTTTTTTCCCTATTTCTCAAAATATTTCCGGACACTTCGAACTTATTCTTTCTTTTACACATTTTATAATGCTCAATAACCTTGAATTAGTTTTACCAGGTGCTTAACTCAACGAGAGCAGTAAAATCCCTGTCATTCTTTGCATTTCATTCATGAAATGCAAACTTTCAATATCCCCCTTTCACACTCAAAAGGGCTGTTCTGTAGTAAATAAGTTTCAGTAATTAAATTTGAGGATGCATGTAGTAATACAATGCTTAAAATTACTTGTTATAATAAATACGATAATGTCATTAAATTCATTAATTTTAATGTAAATATTTTCTTAAAACTGAAAATACAGTGTATTTCCGGACAATATATTTTTTAATTCTTGTTGTGCTTAAGATTTCTTTTTGATGGGTAAAATGAATAATAATAAAAAAAATAAATATGATTTACAAAAAAAAAGTGTGATAATTAAGTTTTTTAGTAATGTTTAGTGTTTGTGAATTAAAAATATGTTTTGTGTAGTTTAAAGTATTTAAAAAGGTTCATCTCTATTTAACGAATTTTCCATATAACGAAGTTTTTTTCGGGATTTAGCGACTTATTTAAATAGAGGTCAGACTGTAATTCCATTTGATATTATTTATATTATAAAATAAAAACGTAACGCTGACGTCATTTTGAAGGTGGCAACACCTGACGATTAAATTTCTGTTCTGCAAGTTTTGCTGCTGCAATTTTTTAAACTTCTGAACATCACATATTTTTCATTTCTCCACCGTCGTATAGGAAAATAAACTACTTTCAAATGAAATTTGTTTGAAAACTATGTATCGCAATTTACTCCTTTATTGTTGGTTTATAAATAATTTTCATTCATGATTTTTTTTAATCTATCTCCATAGCGAGCAGGCTTCTTTACGGAAGAATAATGATGCATTTGCACTTCAAATAATATAAACAGTTCATCATTTCTCTCCGTTTTAATTTCCAAAACGAAATTAAAACTTCGCAAATAAATACATAAAATAAAATATAGTTAAACCCAAATACTAAACAAAATAGAGGTTGCTATCAAACGTACATCTTATTCACAAATTTAAAGATGACGTAAAAACAAAAACCCATGAATAAAATAAATCTCAACGTTTCAGTTTAATCTTCAAAACCATCTTCAGGAGTAAAATTTCCTAAAAACACAAATTAGCAGTAAACAATCTACATGCTACGTTATCAAAAATTAAATTCAAACTGGAAGAAGCAACGGAAACTTCAAAAATCCTTTAAAGACAACTCCACTAGCGTCATTTGTTATTTAAAATAAATAAATAAGGGGTGGGACTCAAAAAAACAATGTAACATCACAGTCCTTTCAAAATGATGACCCAGATTTCCGGAATAAGAAATGAAACACTATTGTTACATATTTCTTGGTTCCTTAAACGAATTTATAAAGATTCATGAATAATTGCTTTTTACGGAACATCTTGCATCGAAATAATCGTAGTTTTGTCGAAGTCGATAAATGAAGTACGAGCCTTAAGGAAATACCTTGACAGTGCTTTTGGAAATCTAAAAAACTTCAAATTCCTTTTATGTTCTTTTAATCTTCTCAAAAAAATCGACGTTTAGTCATACGAATATATGAGGAAACTGACCCGTGTTTAAACTTAAGGCTGTTAGCCACTCAATCTCTGAATTCCCCCCGCTAATGCTAAGTCTGTGAGAGTAAAATGCATTCGTATATTTAAAATATCCCCTCAGGAAATTAATATTTTTAATTGCTTCTTTGTACTCTTCGTAAAACATGTCTCTTTTTACCCGACTGCCAAGAAGGGTTGTGTGTTTCGCGCGTGTCTGGGTATGATTTCTTTATACCCTCGAAACATCCCAACGGCTGGATGGATTTTAATGAATGAGGTCTCTATCGATTCGTCTTAACCGTCCGATGGTTATAGGCTAGGTTTTGTTTTTATAAATTCAAAATGGCGGCCGTAAAATACAAAATGGTGGTAGAGAAGAAATTTTTTTTTACGTACCCTATTAAGTGGTATATCATTGGATAGGTCTATCAAAATGAAGACGATATTTTATTGACTATTTTACAGCCAGAAGCTCCGTTTAAATATTACACAACCTGGAAGTGGTGTAGGTAGGATCTCTAGCTTTACTGCCACTCTAACCGTCATAGACATTTATAGGCCTCATCAAAACAATGTTTAAAGATAGGAACTAAGAATTAAACGCAGCTTAAAAGTCATCAATACAAGTAAATAAAAAAAAAATAGGTATGTTATATAAACAAAAGAGTTTCACATTGATGAGAAATAATTAAATAGTTCGCTTTTTACGCAGTCGGGTTTTTTGATTTTTTAAATTTAATTTTTACTTGTTCTCTTTGTTCTAACACTATTTCTAAATTACATGCTTAATTTAATATTTTATGTGTTAAAATCTGACGAACTGGGAGTGAGATTTTAACGCTTCCTGTAAAATTAAGTATATATATCTTAGAAATATTTTGAAAAGTAAGAAAAAAAGAGGCATCCTTTGAAGAGTACACAAAAAAAGGAGTTAGACATGTTAATTTCCCGAGGAGATATTTTAATTTTACGAGTGCATCAAACGCTCATACACTTAACATTAATGAGGTAAATTCAGAAGCTGAGTGACTAGCAACCTTAAAGGGGATCTGGTAAATTCCGGAGAAAAATGTATATGGAACTGGCTCACCTTTCTTACTCATTAAATTAAGTAAAGTCACTGAATTAATTTACAGACGGGTCAGTTTCCTCATATATTGGTACGAGCTCCAAAATACTATTGTCGAGCTCAGTGGTGGTTTATCGGCGTAGACTTGCGACTTCACATATCACCATAGAAAATAATCCATTGCTGTGAGATCTCATGACGGAGGCCAGTTCGCAAGTCCATTACGCGAAATTATCACCGAATGCCTACCGCTATACACTTATGGTGTTTTGCACAATTTGACAGCCTTGTTCTGGCGTAAGTCCATTCATAGTAAAATGGCAAAACTGTTGACAAAAAATGCCGCCTCTATTTAAACAGCAGGCTACGCCCGGCTCATATTTAGATATAACAGAGTAAATAAATTATTCTGGCCTATCTTAATACACTGGTTATCAAAAATTAAGAAAAATTCACAAAATGCTAATTTTCAAATACGCGAACACTCAAAAGGAAATAATATAATTCGAGTAATTACTATCTCTACAACACAGCTAGCCCATATAACATCTCATTCATGTCACACATGGTCACAAGTGTCACAGTCACTGCGGTGAAACAAAAAAATAGTAAATTCCATACATCTCATTATGAGTCTCAAATGATCACTATATGTGACTCCAATGAGAAGTCAATGTGACTGCTGCTTTGTGACGAGTCCCCAGGTGACTTTACAATGTAGTTAAATTGTGACTGTCATGTGATTGTCATGTTGAGACTCAATTTCATAGTCATCATGAACGTTGCATTATGATAAGTCACCAAATAATATCATATTATAGTCACATGGAGACTTTTCCCAAAAGAGCACAATGGTGACTTCACAGTAGTCTGTCACCTGAAAGTCATCATGTGACTTTAATGTGACATTATTTGGTAACTTATCACAATGCAGCGTTCACGATGACTTTGAAATTGAGTATACAAATGACAGTCACCTGAGAGTCACAATGTAACTACATTGTAAAGTCACATGGTGACTCGTCCCAAAGCAGCTGTCACAGTGACGTCTCAGTGGAGTCATATATAGTGATCATTTGAGACTCATAATGAGATGTATGGAATTTCCTATTTTTTTGCTTCACCGTAGTGACTGTGACATTTGTGACCATGTGTGACATGAATGAGATGTTATATGGACTAGCTGTGTTGCAGAGATAGTAATTATTTGAATTATATTATTTCCTTTTGAGTGTTCGCGTTTTTGAAAATTAGCATTTTGTGACTTTTCCTTAATTTTTGATAACCAGTGTATATCAAGCAATAAAACATTATAGGTAAGTTTCTTATCTGTACATCTCCGCTGCAGCAATTCCTCTTTCAGTTGTATGGCCCGTTTTATCCATGTTGATTTACGTAGTATTCCAGTGTTTTATTTCCTTTCTAAACGGTGAAAAAAGAATCGCGTTTAATTAATATTAGACATGGAAATTTCTTATTTATGAGGCTGGTTTGTGCTTATTAAGGGTATATTGGAACATTAAGTATTAAATTGAATATTGAATGATACAAGTTACGCTGCATCCTTCGGCAGTGATTCAATTTTTACATGTTACTTATTTAACAGCATACAGCATAATAATAAAAAAGTCCTTTACAGTAATCACGTGATATCTCTTGCACATGCGTAGGAGAAATAAACAGTTTGGTTTGATATATGATTAATTATTTTTTGATTTCAGATAAATACAATTTAGATGTTGCAACACTTTGGTGATTATTAATTGATTTATAGTCTACTTTAACTCAGAAGGGAATTCACAAATGTTATTGCTCGTAATGATTAATGTCTCAATTTACTGTTTTCGTCATTTATTATTGATCTGAGGACGGTTATATTTTCATCAAAAACATACTAAGCACAAATCATCAAAAAAGCGTTGCCAATTCCAAAACCACACTTCTAAAAAAACACTCTTTATTTATAGAATTGTTATGGAGGAACAATATCTACAATTTCAGTAGAATTAGACATTTTGAAAACACTATTCTTTACACATAAGATTTTTTTTTTCATATAATACTTCTTTGAGAAAAAAAAATAATTAATAGGATAGTTAAAAATCTTATTCTATTAGCTATTTCACCACTATTAACCATTCCAGAATTTTTCTTTTAATTATAATCTCTTCACCTCTTTAATTACAGATGTCACGCAACGTTATTGCTTGAGAAAAAGGGCGTTAATATTTTCTTTCTCTTAGATGCCCTTATTTGAAAATATATTAATTGAACATAAGAGTGTCTGTTTTTTCGCCCCTTTTTTCGTTTTAAAATATTTTTCGATGCTTTGATATTTTAATAAACCAGAAACTTAAAAAGTAAAGAAATTAGGAATTCAAAAAATATCTCATTAGAGGAATGTTGTAGGAAAATACCAACAATGCGGCATTTTTCTTTAATTTAGGTCTTTTGTTCAGTGTGCCGGAATTTTTCATTAAATTATTTTAAAAATAATTTAGAATGTGTCAAGTTCTGATGAGCAGATACCATTTCCAATTACTGTTATATGATATTATCTATTTACTTATATATTGCATTCATGTCACTTTCTATGTACTGGGAATTTTAAGATTACATTCTCCTGCCCATTCAAAGGCATTCCTGAGGTAAGGCAGACAAAAGAGTTCCACCGTCTATCTAGAGAGATAATATATGTGACGGGAATGTGACAGTTGAGGTTGGATGAAGGGGAGTAGACCCTGGTGTCAGAGGGGATACCCTGTATAGGCTGTCTTGGGAGATGAGGGAGATAGCGGAGGGAAACCATGGGTAGAGTTCATGTGTGGACCTGGAAGTGTGTGGTCACTTTTTGGCCGAGTAGATTTCTCGGACAGAGCTTGTATTAAGTTGTGTGAGGATCTTGGAGCATAGAGCCGATATAACGGGAGATCAAATAGGATCTCCGATAATTCTAATTAACTAACGTAGTGTGAGAGGGATATAGAATATTTTAATAAGCGGACCAGTACGCAGAAAGTATTTTCTATATGTAACTTAAGGTCGGACCTGATCATCTCTATCCGAGTTCTTAATTGTAAATATTGTTTTGTTACTTGTAAATAATGTGTAAATAAATTGTTAGTTAAGTTTAATTGAAAAAGTTAGTATTCTTTTCGATAAGCCTCTCACAGCGTGCCCGATATCACGTAATTGTATCGGTGGTGGCAGCATATCAACTAAAAAGAACATTCTTCGAGGTTGTGTGGACCAAGAGTAAATGCGACATAATGCTTAAGGTATCTGTCGACGTTCGGAGCGCTATTTTAGGCATGATCGTAATTATATAAATACGTAGCGCCTATAATCGTTGTCTGGTCCGTCCGTCTTTCTGTCCGCATACAAAAGCGCAAACACTATCCCAACCTAATGGTTTGAATTTTAGTAGATAGAATCGTCGCAGAATTGTGTTGAGTCCTTTTCAAATTTCATGAAAATCGAATCGAAACTTAAAAAGATATTCATAAAAGTTTTCTTCATGCTATTCAATCCTATCATACGTCATGAATTTTATTATATCCCATGACAGGTCATGATGCCAGGGTGATGATGTTTTATTGAAGATGGAGCCCTAATTATTTCCGTATTACTGAATTCAATATGTAGAATCGTAATAAATTTTGTATTCATGCCTTTTTTGCATTAGAGTGCAACATCCACGGCACCAAGATCTGACTATTTATAAAACAAGTTATAGTACGAACGTACCTCCATTGGCCACGTTTGACGTAAAATTTCCGACTTGTTTACATTCGAGCACCTATAAAATAATTACATTATCACACTGAGATTAGATTCTAGTTCAGAACAAAGTGAGTAATATGGAAAGCATTGACAAAACCTCATTGAAGTAGGTTTAAAACATTTTATGTAATGAAGTTTATCATACATGGAAATAACTGAAAAATTGATTTTCTAGAAGTCGCATTTAAAGATTACTTTTATGTATTTCAGATTCATACAAAATTAATCTAGAAATGTGAATTAAGGTTTATTTTGTTTTTATGTAAAAAACGTAAGAAAACGATGGCTAAAAACATTGTTTAGATTTCACCTGGTATCCCTACGCCCACTTTAGATATTTGACTCATTACACCATGGTTATTAAATGGGCCATAACTGCTCTTCTAGATATAACAGGAATAAAATTAAAACAGATTTGGAATCGTAAACAAATTCATTTTCAAACAAAACAATAAACAAAATCGAAAATTTTCACGAAAAGAGCTATTTTAATACAGGTGGTTAGAGGATAGTTATTAAAAAATCCCTGCCCGCTCGGGCCTACAGGCGGAGGTAGATTTCGAAGTTACTAAATTCACCAACAAAACTTAAATCAAGATTAGAGATAAACCCAGTTCCTTAACTAAGAATGGGCTTTAACATATTGTGAAAATTCTAATATACACGAATACACACACCCATGTATAAGGAATAGGTTTAAAAATGGCTAAAGCAAATTCAGGGAACCTCAAAGTGTTAAAATATGTTAATATTTCCATAGTCGCGTTTTTATCATGTTTTAATACGTTTGTTTCTTCAAACTCACATGACGTTACATATTCACCTGCTGAGATCTATTATATTTCCAATATGACGCAATACATTTTTTTTTTTTTTTAATTCGTCAAACTATTTATTTCATTTTGAGTTTTCATGCGGAAATCTTGCTCTAGAAAACTTATGACGTAATATTCAATGTGTTTTCAATTCGTCAAACAGTTTATTTAATTTAATTTTTCACGTGAAAGTCTTGCAATAGAAAAGAATTGCTGTGGTGAGAATTTTATTGTTTTTTTATTAATTGTTGGCAACTGCTACAACGAAAAATATTTATTTTTTCCTGTCATGGTTATGTAAGACCTGGTTTTATCAGAATTATGTTAAGACGGTATTCAAAATTTTGAGCCCTCCCCATTTCCATTCCCTTGGGCCGATTTTGCCCATTTGCAATCCCCGCCGAGATTTGCCATCTCAAAGTTGTTGGCGAGTTTGAAGACGATCCGTGCATAATTGCGACCTTTAAAGTGCGGACAAAATTTAGTACATGCATACATATATATATATATATATATATATATAAACTTTTTAGGTGGGGGTGGTTTTGGGTTCCTGGGATCCTATAATGAAAAGTTATGAAGGAATTTTTCAAAAGTCGCACCATGGTAACGACTGCAATAGGTAGTATTTCTTACGAAATCTACCTAAAATTATATTACACAATTTATTTTTTTTGTTTATTTTTTCTATTTTATACTGTTTAATATATACTTCATTGTCGCAGCTTCACAGCCGGATTTCCTTTTTTGGGAAGCGTGGTTTGACGCATGATTAAATTCAGAGTGGTTGTATGCAATTGTAACCATTAAAAATTATCTTCCGATTTATCATCTGTGACAGATTATCGGAAAAATGTCTTAAAATTAAGTTGTAAAAATATTAAAAGGTTGCATTGCCATCGGAAAGCTTTGTTCATAATTTTTACAATTCTATCCTATTAGAAACAAGTTAACAGATGAATACAAAATTCCAGCTTTGCATACAAAAACCAAGCATTAATTGACTAAGAATAACAAAGTACCGATTGAGTCGTTAAAACTTTAAAAACTCATAAAAAAGGGAAGAAATTATGATAAAGGAGTGCGGAGTGCAAGAAAGGGAACACAAGGTAGTCGGCTTTTTAAGTAGATTTCGTAAGAAATACTACCTATTGCAGTCGTTACCATAGCGCGACTTTTGAAAAATTCCTTCATATTTTTCATTATGGGACTCCAGGAACCCAAAACCACCCCCACCTAAAAAGTATATATATATATATACATATATGTATGTACTAAATTTTGTCCACACGATAAAAGTCGCAATTATGCATGGATCGTCTTCAAACTCGCCATAAACTTTGAGATGGCTAATCTCGGCGGGGATTGCAAATGGGCAAAATCGGCCCAAGGGAATGGAAATGGGGAGGGCTCAAAATTTTGAATATCGCCTTAACATGATTCTGATAAAACCAGCTCTTACACAACAATGACAGGGAAAAATAAATATTTTTCGTTATAGCAGTTGCCAACAATTAAAAAAAAAGCAATAAAATTCTCACCACAGCAATTGCTTTTCTATTGCAAGGTTTCACGTGAAAAATTAAATTAAATAAATAGTTTGAATAATTGAAACAAATTTAATGATACGTCATAAGTTTTCTAGAGCAAGATTTCCACAGGAAAACTCAAAATGAAATAAATAGTTTGACGAATTAAAAAATATATATATTGCATCAAATTGGAAATAAAACGGACCTCAGCAGGTGAATATATAACGTCATGTGAATTTAAAGAAACGTATTAAAACATGATGCAAACCCGACAATGGAAATATTAGTTTATTTTAACACTTTGAGGTTATCTGAATTTGTTTTATCTATTTTTTAAACCTATTCCATATACATACGTGTATGTATTCGTGTATATTAGAATTTTCACAAAATGTTTAGCTGTCTAGAGCTCATTCTTAGTGAAGATCTTGATTTAAGTTTTGTTGGTGAATTTAGTACTTAACTTCGAAATCTACCTCCGCCTGGAGGCCCGAGCCGGCAGGGATTTCTTTTTTAGCAGCAAAGAAAAAAAATGTTAAAAAATTACATGTAGAAGGTGCTGACGACCCGAAAAATAATGAACAGGAGAACGATAAGCTCCACTCATTTGTTCTTCCAATAAAAAATGTTATACATGGCCTCCAGAACATTCTACGACACTATTGTTGTCCTGTTCATTATGTTTAGGTCGTCAGCGCCCTCTACATGTGATTTATTAACTTTTTTTTTTTTTTTTTTTTTTGCTGCTAAAATAAATCCGACTACCTTGTGAGCCCATTCTTGCAAACCGAACTCCTTTATCACAGTTTCTTTCTTTTTTATGAGATTTTAAAGTTTTAACGAACTTTTGTCTCTCTCGGTATGTTAAGTAAAAGCGAGTTAATCTCGATCATGGTATGTAATAAAATCACCGCTTTTCATTATTCTGTTGTACGTCAGTTGCTTGCGAATCGCCGGCTTAGCATGATGGGAAGCTCTCGTCGCTGCACGAACCGCCGATGTACAACAGAACTACGACAAATCGAGAAAGTTACAGAAAAATCATTACTACAGCACCCCGTTCCATCAGAATATTTCCAAATTCTAGTGGGACCTGCTTTCCATAGCCGAAAACATATACTATATGAAATTTGGGTCAATTCTATGCATAACTTCATACAGTTTTCGATGGTAGAATAATGAAAAATGGCAAAAAATCGCTATTACAGCGCACCCTTCCGGCGGATTATTTCTAAATTGAGGTAGGACCTGCTGGCCATAGCCAAAAACATATACGTATATATAATAAATTTGGTTCAATTCTATGCATATCTTGATACACTTTCTGATGGTAGTATGGCGTCACACGGACAAACAGACATTTTATATAAACATGTTTTTTGGGGATCTCTGATCCCTAAAACGTGTTAATCCGACGATAACTGTAAGTTGGAAAAAATTTCGATTACAATACTTTAGAAGAAGATACAGAGGAAAAAGTAAAAATGAAACCTTTGAAGCAGAAACGATTTCTAAAACTTCTTTCGTATTAGTTGTTTTGTAAACGCTATCCTTTACCTGCAATAAAGTTTAATTATTTACCTCAATCTCTCTTTTTGATTAAAAAAATGTAATTAGGGAGCTAATAAAGAGCCTCATTCTATTAGCACTTTCGGCATCGTTAAACTCTCCTGATTTTTTCCTTTTTCAAATAAAATCTCATCGCTCTTTTAATTACAGATGTCTCGAAAGTTTATTGTTTGAAAAAAAAGTGCGTTAATCTTTTTCTTTTCTCATACATATTCGTGTTTCAGAAAGGATTAAGTAAATGAACTTGAATACTTTATGTAAAGTATATAAAGTATAAATAGTAAGTATGTAGTAGTATATATAAAAAGTATAAAATATAAAATATATAAAGTACATAAACATAAAATCCAACAAATATCTTCGTATTCTTTTATTTTATTTTATTAAACATTTGGAAAAATGGTTATTGTCCTCGTCAGGGTAGGAAATCAAAAGCTATCTGAAGGTTTTTATTGGTTTAATCATCATTTTATTCGTTTTCTGATTGGTCTATACAGTAATTATGTATTTCAACCCTTTACTTTCAACAGAGATGGATACCTTCTGTTGCCACTTTGACAAAGAAGTAATAAAAACTACAAAAAAAAAATGAATAACTCCGAAACAAATTGAGATACAGCTTTCAAACAAATTGCATTTAAAAGTACATTTTTTTCTTTATACGACGGTGTAAAAAGTAATAGTGTGGGATGTTTAGAAGTTTAAGAATGAAATTTCATTTAAAATGGGTCGTCAGATTTCTTGGAAATCTGAAAATGGAAAAGCCTTTTCCCGAACAGCCAATGAAATGCTTGGATAATACGTAAGTTTCAGGTGGATAATACATACGAGTCGCAGGCGATTTTTGTCGCTTGGAACTTTTACGTGTAATAACACTATTAGACCAATGTCACACGGGCTTCTTTTTTGCTGCTTTTTTGCTTAAGTATTATCCATTCACGATGCCATCGTGAATGATAATACTTAAGCAAAAAAGCAGCAAAAAAGACGCCCGTGTGACATTGGTCTTAATGTTTAATTCATGGCGTACGCAATGTAGGATCAACTCCGTGCGATTTTTTGTGTCTTAAATTTTAGTCCTTGAAAAAATCATTTTCCAAATGGTCGTTGTAATTTGTTAAATTGCTTTTTGCCATTTTTTAGCAACATCTCATGCTTAGGCCAGACACTGCATTCAACTCAATATATTTCAATTTAATTTGTACTACATACTACTGTTACACTTACATGTGCACTGAACTAGGCGTTTTACATTGTCTTCAAAATTAACTAAAAAACTTTTAAAAATATGTCAAAAATACATATTTTTTTAAATAAAATATTACCATTTTTTTTTTATATTCGCGCACCTATAAAATAATTACCTTATCACGTGAAAATTAGATTCCAGTTCACAACACAGTGAGTAAATATGGAAAGCATTTTAACAAAATATCACTTAAACATGTTTAAAACATTTTATGTCATGGAGTTTCTCAAATATGGAAATAAGTGAAAAATTCATTTTCTTGAAATCTCATTTAAAGATGGCTTTTAAATATTTCAGATACGTACAAAATTAATCTAGAAGTGATATTAAGTTAAGGCTTATTATTGTTTTTATGTTAAAAACATAAGAAAATGATGAAAAGAAACATTGCTTTGTAAGCGTTTTACAAGATTTTATTTAACTTGCCTTGTCTGTCCGTTCGGCTCTTGCAGTCTACTTTTAACATACTTTCTGTACTATAATTGATCAAATTTTTGATAAAGTGTTGTATTTCCGACGACATTACAATGTACTGAAAAAAAAAATTACATCCGCTTCAGGGGCGAAAAAAATTTGTTCCTTAAGAGAAAGTAAATATCACCACGTATGTGATTACGTAAATGTCTTTGATTGCTTCAGATATAAGCTGATCTTCTTCGATTTAACCGAGGCACGGTTCGTAAATGGGCTATCTTTCAGTTCTGCTCAGGGGAGGAGGGCGAATGGATGGAGGTTCGATAATCAGGAGGGTGTATTTAATTTTTTCTTCTTGCCAGGAAGCTCGATTTAAATCCATTTCACTTAAAAAAAAAAAAAAGAGAGATACAAAAAATCACTCCCAATTTAATTTATTTCTTTTCAATAGGCAATTTTTTCAATCAATTTTCCTTCAATATTTATTTTCTTTTTAACTATATATAGTTGTTTCTATAACTATGGGTTAAAGATGCTGGAAGTACAGAACGTACATAAAAATCATTCTTAATTGAAAATGTCAATAGATATTTTACATTTAGCATATTTCCTTAAATCGTCACCATACGAAAAGTACGGTATTTTCATTTTAGCCCCACGCCTGTGGTGAATAGCGAAGTATTTCACTACAAATATACGCATTTTTAGGGTTTCGTTCATCTGACGAAACCCTATTCGTCTCGCTCCTTTGTCTGTCTGTCTGTCCGTCACAGATCCCGTTCTCAGAAACTATATATGTTGGAGACTTGAAATTTTGCATACATATAGCTGAGTACCTCA
This sequence comes from Maratus speciosus, assembly GCA_963932465.1. Classification (NCBI taxonomy): domain Eukaryota; kingdom Metazoa; phylum Arthropoda; class Arachnida; order Araneae; family Salticidae; genus Maratus; species Maratus speciosus. The sequence goes on along the minus strand of OZ010794.1, from coordinate 94,009,437 downwards.
CATCAAACGACAAATCCTAAAATTTTGAAAAAATCTTATATTTAACCTTTTGGGTTCTAACTTGTGTATTTTAAGCTTTTCTTTCTAACTCAGGCCCTAATTAACTTGAAGACTTGAAATTTTGAAAAATTATAGCTAAACACTTGCGATCAAACGGCAAATCATAAAATTTCGAAAAAAATCTTATATTTAACCCTCTGTGCTCTAACTTGTGTATTTTAAGCAATTTTTATCCTCCCCCTTTTCACCCGGAGGGCACTTTTTAAACTTTTGCCGACACCCCTTTGACCACTCTTTCATATTATGAACCATAGACTTACATATTTTAGTTCCATTTTTTACCGCCAGGGAGCGCCTACCTATCTCGGGTGCTATGGGCCCGATTCCCTCGACTAATATAGCTACGGATAGGTTGTAAAACGGAGTTTCGTTCGGATAGAAGTTTGTGTAGAATAGAGTGCGCCCCCTGGTTGCGGGATGTGGAACTAACTGATTTTGCAAAAGGATAAAGTGTTTTGAAAGGAATATTAAACGAAACTCTCTGTGGGATCTGTGATCACACTTACCCACTTGTTTCACCTTTGTTATTCTCATTATTTTAGTGTTTAAGAGCGTATTTCATTAACATATCTGTTAGTATTTTATTTATTTATTTGTGAAGTTTTAGATCCTTTTGGAAATTTGGTTATGGAATATAATGCGGAAACAACATGCTGAATTATTTACATTGTTTTAAGCGCAAACGAATTAATCTTCAATAATTGTATTGTAATTGCTTAAAAATTGATCGAGATTTGCAAAAAGTGAATGTTTCATAGTAGATTTCGGTGACCGCATCAAATGAATGTATTGCAAATGAAATTTTTAGGCAAAAAAATTATGAATTGCAGCCAAAAAATCAAGCATCAGTTTCAAGAAGAACATTGAATTCTTATAAAAGAGCTTTTTTAAAAAACTATACTTACTTTTATTTATTTATTTATTTATTTATTTTTGTGAACGAGATTTGTTTATTTTTTTCAATTCCTACTATTAGTTCACACTCTCCCTATATATATTTATATATATATCTTGTTCAAATTTTCAATCGTTAATAAAATACTTATTATTCATGCTATCAAGTTGAAATAATTTTTTTAAAACTTGTACTGGATGACAATTGATGTTAATACAGTTTTTTTCAAATATTAATTCATTCATTAAATTTTAATTAGTTAATTTTAGTTTTATAGGGGAGACAAAATGGTGGCCATTGGTTATTGAACAGCATGCATTTAATGCATCTTCATATCTATAAGGAGAGTTACCATAGGGGGACCCTGTTTTGTCTCCAAATACCTCCAAGTTTGTCGCCAACTTGGCGATATATCGCCAAATTTGGCGGCCAAAATAAGTCGCCAAAAGTGACGCCAACTTGGCGATATCTCTAATATTTTGCCAAATTCCCAATGACTTCCATTGTAAACCTACTTGCTTATAGAAAATCAACAAATTGAGATATTTTAATGCAACAAAAACTAATATTAGCTTAAGGGATTATACTAAATTTTTCTTTGTTGGCCTAAGTAGGAATTGACTTTAAAAACAAAATTTTTATATTACTTGTATTTAATCAGCTTGTTATATTTTTGCCGTCAAAGTTGTTTGCTGCTTTTAACACGTAAGCGCATTCGCCAGGGTAGATCTCACCCCAATCACAATATTTCTTCGAAAAAAAGGGAGAAAATTTTGGAGGACGCTTCTAAACTGTCTTGTACCTTTGAAGGTTTCTTTGGATTGAATGATCCCGTTCGTGTACGAAAGATCAATTTCGATAACACAGTTGGCAACACATACTCAAATATTTTTAATAAAACAGTAACATAGTAACATAAAAGCTACTTGTATATATTGATTAAATGGGTATTAAATGTAGTTAATGTCAATTTTACGAAATAATTCGTATTTTAAGGAGTAAAATAAATCGTTTGCAAATGGATAGCGTATTTTCTCAAAAAGAAAGAAAAACGTGATTATACTGCTACGAAATCTATAAATAAATATAAAAAACATGATTTTTTCCCTAAAATGAAGTAGAGCTGATGCATTTTACAATATACAGCGATAGATTTGTTTTTAAAACGTATTTAGCCAGAAATATGACGGGAGACAAAATGGTGTTATATTCATCCCATGCGTGTGCTAATGTTACAAAAATAGGCTCGTGTGCTTACGGGTTAATCACCAATTATTGATAATAAAAGCCCCATCATCATGGAAAGATATCATTGTAGAGATATTTGTACTGTTTATTACTTCCATTTGCTAAAAAAAAAATGGTTGTTGTATCTGTTGTACGTATATATTATCTATAAATAAACTTTATAGATTCAATAAGTATAAAACTGAGGCTGTACATGACTGACGCAACCCTCGGGTCCTAAAACTGAATGAGTAGAAATTGAGACAATATTTACGATAAGACAAACAAATTTATTTAAAATCAATACGATATGAGGTTTGCAGTGCAATGGGCAAAGCTGAACTACGGTGCTTATATTTAGATTCAGCTTATTCTCAAATATATTAAACGCAACTTACGTAAGAAAAACGGGACTAAAGTACGGAAATTGTACTGGAAATCGAGGCGCCAGTACTATTTCCGTATTTTAACGGATATTTTCCCCCGTAAATTTCAGAATAACGGAAATTTTTCTGGAATTTACGGGGGAAATTTTCCGTTAAAATACGGAAATAATACTGACGTCTCGATTGCCAGTACAATTTCTGCATTTTAGTCCATTTCTTTTTTTACTGTGTACCACTGAAAACATCACAATCAGTAGTTTTTCAACATGCCTTAAATGTTTCTAACTAACTTACTAAGAATCCCGTAGATCCCGAATTTTACTTTATGAATTTACACGCAGATTAGCTTCTTACCGAAAGTCATAGTCATCAGATAGCATGAAACTTCAATACCTTGGAATACGTGACATCAATGCGATCTCCAACTCTTAAAATCGAAAGACTCCAGTCTTGTTTTCGTCGAAAGGCAGGGCTCGACCCAATCCTCTCGTTCAAACTTTCTCTCCAGTACTTATACTCGCCAGCTGACCACAGAAAGCTGTTTAAGATACTTCCGCGAAGCCCAGGGATTAACGTAAAGTCTGTCATACTTGAAAAAGTCAGAGAAACGATATACAGATGTCACTTTCATATACGTTAAATGTCGGACAACACGTTCACTACTCTCATAAGTGCGTATCGAAGTGCTGTCATACTGTGTGAACACGTTTTAATGAAAAATGAACATATTTTATTATTTGGTGAACTACGTGTATTTTATTATTATATTGCACCTTATATCCGTTATTACATATTTTTCGTTGCGAATATTATTTTTATAATTATATTATGATTCCGTTTTGTACGTTTCGTGGAGAACGATCCGAAATGACCCGACATGTATCGTGTTGAATAGCGTAAACACCTTTTGTTTTTTCAAAAGTTCGATAATAAAAGAGGGAATGAACAGTCTATAAAAAACTTCGAGGAAGGGTAAGCACTTACTTAAGGGGTCTCAAGACTCTTAAAATTGGAAAAAATGAAAAAAAAAGAGAGCCATTTTTAACAATTAATATCTTAAAATGTATTTCATTTTAAGACACAATTTTAATTGGGATGAAATATATTAAGCATGTTCTTTCATTTCATGTGTTTAAAAAATTGCAAGATGAAGAATTAGCATTTACAGGGGGCTCCAAACTGTCAGATATTTGAAGAACAGAAAATCGGCATAACAAATTACGCGCAGGATTACAAAATATATTTTGCAACTAGAATAAAAACTTTGGTGTCTACTTATACTTAAGATTGTAATAATTACCCTGAACCTAAATAAATTTGTATTTAAAGCATTTTATCTTTTTTAATACAAAGTTGTACTTAGCTAATGCAAAATTTAGAAAATTTCAACAGTATAACCACCTAAAATAATATTTTTTTGAACAATTAAAAAGGAAAGTTTAGGTTCAGTTTATACAGACTAACATGAAACATATGTTTTGAAAATTTCATGAAAAAATATTCAAAAGTTTTTGAAATATCCTGCGCGTTATGCCCTAAACATCATTTTGGGGAAAAAGGACTTTAAAGTTTCGGAAACGCCGCTTCAGCTATTAAGCGGGTATAATTCTAAACGCCGTAATTTCTGTTCTAATAGCAATTTCAAGGCAGCAATTATATCAAAATGTTCAGAAATGATAGAAGTTTAACATCTAAAAAAATTAAAATTTCGAACATTTTAAAGCTTTAAGAGTCCAGAGACCCTTTAACCTTCTACATACTTCGTTTACACTTTCATGATAGAGGAGACCGAGGCTAGTAGCCGCAGTTTTTAGTTATTGATTTTTATAAATTTTATGTTTAAGTTTTTTATGAAATTTTAACTGTACTTTTAAAGAACAGGCATTGGGCTATAAATACCCGGAGTTTTGAGTTTGTAGCTTCTGTAGTTTATGTTTAGCGGAAGCATAAAGTAAAAGGAAAATTGTGCGCCAACCTACCCTGTCATGGGGCAAGTTGCCTACACCTATGGGGTAAGTTGGCACACGCTTTATAAAAATTTACATAAAGCTCAAATAAGACACGCAGTTAAGAGAAATCAATTTCATTATTACAAGTAAGTTTAAACAAAGTCGTTATAGTCGTGCAATGTAAATTCTAAATCATACAGACATAAAAATAATGAATAAAATATTAACATTGAGTAACTTCTATCCTACTCTATATCATAATCAGAGTTACAGTTGTCACAAATAAAAAATCGAGTGTCTCCGTTTGGACAAGCCTCGTGAACCCAAAATCTTGCATTGCAACCACTTTTCTCGTTGTTTGCTGTTTTTCAAGCTACCAGCACACACCAAACACGGAGTCAACTTGCCCCGTGTTCAATGCGCCTACTAGCCCCATAATAAATATCTTCACAAAAGGGACACATAATCCTCTAAGCATAAATAATCCAAGTAAATAACATATGGTGTAAGTACAGCTAATCATGTACTAAGAAAAACTGCACAAGTTAAATCGCAATTATTAAGATAAGTATTAGAAATTAGAAAAATAATGAAGCAACAAAAAATTACTTATGAGTGAAAAAACAGAAAAAACGTAATAAATGTCCAGTGCACGTAGATAACGCTGCAAAACTACAATGAGGATTGTAAAAAGCAATAAGAAATGTACTCTATGACTGGTTGCGCAATCTATCCACAAACAGGCGATTTATGAAGGCTGCACCTACTTACCCCTGTAGCCAACTAGCCCCGGTCTCCCTACTAGGTTGAGCAAAAAGTTCTGGTAAATTTGTGAAAGTTGCGCTGTTATGCGCAAATTAACAACAAAAGCAACAAGGACTATTCTTCAAAGTAGAGACCATCATAGTCCACGACTTTCTGTCATCGTTCTCCAGATTTCGGGTTTGCTGGAAGTACCATGGCGGCTCCTTGGAATCGAAAAACTTTTGACTTGCTTCTTCAACTTCATTAAAAGATTCAAATCGACAGCCTTTGAAAAAGTGTTGTATTGATCGAAAGAGGCCATAATCAGATGGAACCACGTCTGGACTGTAGGCGGGATGTGGAAGAATTTCGATGCCGTCCAACCGTGCAAACGTGTCCTTAGAATAAAAATTTCCCAGAAATTTTTGCTCAACCTAAAATAAGAAAATTCATTACCTCTTCGTGTTATGGATGTTCATTTAAAGAAAGAAAAAAAGAAAAGAAAAATCTATCTCTTTGATATCGCGAGTGTAAAAGTTTTGAGTTTAGATCTGTCTTTTGTCGGCGTCGAGATCTGAATATTTTATGAGAGAGAAAACGAATTGTTGAAATCGAAAAGTTTCGATATTTTCGAAACAATAGCGAAGTAAAATTCTCCACAAATGAAAATCTGAATTTCGGAATTGTAACGAGTTTTTTCTGCCAGTTCTAAGATTTCTCCTGACGTTAACGGTTTTCCTTTGTAATACCTACTTTGTTATAAAAAAAGAAAAACATGTAAATCTTTATGACTCTGTTTATAGGGAATTGTGTTAGCTAATAGTTAAATATAAGAATGTATTCGAAATACTAAAATCGCGTTTTTTTTATGCATAGATAATAATATACTACAGAAACCAGGAGTCTATAATAATACAAACAGATGTAATGAACGGGCAAACGGCTCTGTGTGTTTGGGTAATTCTCCCAAAACAAAAAAAAATACATGTAACTACCATATATCATTTTAAAAATAAATACAAAAATAATTAAAACTATTTTAATAAGTTTCTCATTTTCTGGGTAACCCCTATAGGTACGAAAAAAAAAAATAATAAATTTATTTAAAAAATATCAAATGTTCAAAATGTCCTGGCTTATAACTAGATCCGTCTAAGCTGTTCTAAAAGTTACATAAATTAACAATAAAACTAATTTTCAACTATCAGTTAATTTAATGCATTCATAACAAAGTATTTTATACAATAAAAAACAATTTAAAATAATTGCATTTATCTTTTCATACTCGAAAAAAATACTAAATGTGTGTAACTAAAAGAATATTGCATATGTGCCAACTTACAACTTAATTTCCGTAAAATGCTAATTTAAAGCAGGTTAAACAGGTTTCCAACCTGGCAACATTTTAGATTTATCATTAACTACTTAATTTCTTGTTTCAACGTGGAAATTATTTGATGTTATTTCTTTTAAAATGATTCGCTTTCGAAACCTGCTTAACGTGGTTTAAATTAAATCACATTTTTACGGAAGATAAGCCGGAAGTTGGCAAGTATGATATTGTCCTGGAAGTTTGCATTACTCTCAATATTACCTCATCAGATTTTAACAGGATTATATTTAATGCTTATTGCAAGACCTTTTACTAAGTAACTATTCTCTTTTGTTGCCATTTTATTTTTTGTTGAATTTTAAAGTTCTTGATTATGTTTAATTTGAATCATTTCTCTGGCATCTGAAAAAAGAACTAGGTGAGTTGAAATTTCTTTATATTACAACATAGAATACATAATAAAATTTTATTTTAGAAATGAATGTATTAACTTTACAATTTTTAGACAGAATGTTCCACCTTCTAATTACACTAATTTCATCATTATCCTGTTAAATAAAGAACAGGACAATGACAGAAATATATTGTCAGAATAATATTGTAATTAAATTGTAAATGAAATTTTATTATAATTTTAATTTGTATTTCAATAATTTATCACATATTAATGCGTTCATTCTATGAGCAAATTATGTTAATATCCAAATACTTTAGCTTTTAGTTCTCAGTATTTTGTATGGGATAGATTTTAATGAGTATAATTTATGTTAAAGCAATTATACTGTTTTGTTGGTATAACTCGTGAAAATTTAATTTTAATTATGGTCCAAGTTAGGTTTCAATAATTTATTATAAATGAATGTATGTATTAACAACATTATATTTCATCAACAAACAAATTAGATTACATTAAAAATATTTAATTGCATTTTAGTGCTCAGTATTTTTTTATGGAATACAGTTTAATTAACATTAATTTTAAATAATTGCATTTTATTGTTGGTAAAACCCATGCATTAGATATAAATTCTGAGTTTTATTTCTACACTGATTTATTTAACACAACTTGGTTTTTCTTTGTTAGGGTGGAACCTTGTAATTGATTTTTAACTCACTTACTATTAGGCTGGAATTACAAAATTTTTGTACAAAGGCGTTTTTTCGATGTTAATATATTAATATTTATATATTTTTTAAACCTTAATTATAAATTAATAACTACCTTTTAATTCATTTTCCTTTTTAGCGCGGCACAGGTGATAAATCGTCCAGTATTCTCTGTAACTCCTACAATTATGCGGGAAGTGAAAAAACAATGGATTTAATGATTGCCTATAAACGTCCCTCAAAATAGGCCAAATCGCTGTGGAACTGCAACAATGAAACATTATAAAGATTAAAAGTTGAAAATAAATTATCAATAAATTAGTCAGGTGTGTGAGTCCCAAAACTTTCTTTTATCGTATACATGTTAATACAGTAGAACCTCTTTTATCCGAAACTCTTTTAACCGAAACTCTCGGTTAACCGAAATCCATTTTTAAAGCTTGCTTTCTCTCTCTGTCTGTCTCTCTTTCTTTCCTTTGTTTTTTTTTTTTTTTTTTTTTACTATTACATTCCTTCTGTGAAAAACCCATTTTTAAAGCTATATTTTAGTATCATAGTGATCAAAGCGAAGAAGAGAACAACGATGTGGGCAAACAAACCAAATAAATTAGCAATTCTGAAGCTTTTGAATGTTTTACAAAAGGTTTTGACATGGATGGAGCAGCAGAAAGACCGCGATAATGGTGAACTAATAGTATCAAAAAAATTCTTGATAGAACTGCAAAGCAAAGGCAATCGAAACGGCGACAAACAAAACTTTTTTTCAAACCCTTGTGAAATATGTAAAAGGTACTAATTTCAAAATTAAAATTCAGGTAATTTACTCTGTTTCTATTTTGTTATTGCTTTAATACCCGGCTGCCAAGAAGGGTTATGTGTTTCATGCGTATCTGGGTATGTGGATTTCGTTATACCCTCGAAACATCCCAACAGCTGGATGGATTTTAATGAATGAGGTCTCTATCGATTCGTCTTAACCGTCCGATGGTTATAGACTAATTTTTGTTTTTATAAATTCAAAATGGCTGTAGAGACGAAAACAATTTACGCACCCTATTGAGTGGCATATCACTGGATAGGTCTTTCAAAATGAAGAGGATGTTTCATTGACTATTTTACAGTCAGAAGCTCCGTTTCAATATTACACAACCTGAAAGTTGCGTAGGTAGGATCGCTAGCTTTACTTTAACTCTAACCTCCACAGACATCTATAGGCCTCATCAAAACAGCGTTTATAGATAGGAACTAACCATTAAACACAATTTAAAAGTCATCCATACAAGTAAATAAAAAAAATAGGTAAGTAATATAAAAAATAATTTCACATTGATGAGAAATAATTAATTAGTTCGCTTTTTACGCAGTTGGGTTTTTTTTAATTTTTTAATTTATTTTTATTGAGCACTTGTTACTATGATAAGAAATAGCGCATATATTTGTCCTTAATCTTAAAATTGAAGCATTCTCGATTATCCGAAAATTTCGATTTTCCGGGAGAGGGTTGGTCCCAATTACTTCGGATAATCGAGGTTTTACTGCACTCGAAAATTCGCTATTTCAGTGCGAAAGTTAAATGACAATCTATGTCCATCACGAGGATTCTAAAGGTATAGGTTCGTTAAATTGTGTGCATTTAAAATGGACATAAAAGCATCAAAATTCCCAATCCAAACAGTACAAAAGCGACACCTGTTGGACAGTAGACAACCAAGCATAATAAGGATCTATTTATGTGGAAGTGTAACAGAATATCTAGTTTCATTCAATTCTATACATTAGTTTATGGGCTATACACTGTTAAAAATTTGCAGCATTCTGGCAGGTCATTTGACCGTTTTTATCGAAAACGGTTACACAACAGTAATTTTAACACTATTCTGACCATATTATTGGCCATTTCATGGTCAGAATATAGTTAAATTATGGTTATGAAACCGTTTTTTCAAAAAATGGTCGAATGACCAGCCAGAATGCTGCAAAAATTTTAACAGTGTAGCTATCTCGAAAATCGTGAAAAATGTGGCCTTAGCAGCGGCATCGGTTATATAATTTAAAGAAAACTTAACCCAGTTATGCCTAGCGTCCCATTTTTGGGACGTTTCGAATTGTTTTCATCTTTACGACATAAAAATTGTATGAAGTAATTGTCTATAAATGTCTTTATATATTACCGAGAGATGACAGCATAAGATGGATATGTATTTGCTTAAATGAAGGTCTTTTTTCGGTGTTTATAGGTTTTTCATTTTTCAAGATAGCGAACTGCAAAAAGTAAGTTTATTTGTATTTTTTGTATCAAGGATCCAAATATATAAGTCATAGTCTTACAACTTGTAGACTTCTTTGAAATAAGTATTTTTTTTAATTTCGAAATTATATGTTTACGCCTATTTTTTATGCATGTTTGTAACGTACAAAATATAGGGCACTAGGTACAAATGGGTACATATTTTTATTAACCATTTAGGGGACAGTTATTTAAGTAAATTTCTTTTCAAGATGATTTTGAAATAAATGGTATTTTAGCCTCAAATACGATTATTCTTAATTTATTATTAATAATACTTATAGTCTCTGTAAAGAAATAAATATAATTTTTTAAATCTACGCTATATATATAAAATCCTAATGAAACGAATTTATGAAACGGATGTATGAAACGAATTTATGAAACGGATATATGGATCGACTGATTAAACAACTGATTATGTTTCAAGCGATTTCTCCTAAAATATGGAATACTTTGCGATGAAATTAACACCAAAAATCAGCATTGATCCGCAGATCTCAATACTATTATTCGAATTTTTAAATTCGAATTAGTTTTCGAAATATTATTTATTTTTTTTAAATTTTATATACATTTTTCTAATGATGGCAACTCAAATTTTAATCAAACAGATATTTTTTTTTTCATATTTCAGAAAAGGTTGACATGGTAACCCGGCTATCGTTGTTTATTTGATAATAAATGTTTATTTACTTTTATTTCTTTTTATATAAATTATTTTGTTCTATAATTATTAATTATTTTTTTATATTTCCTTTAGAAAATAATAGAAAATAATTAAAAAATACGGTACTACTTAGTTATTTCGTCGACCAATTTCGCCAAATTATATAAATCGCCAAAACACTCGCCAAATTATACAAATTGACATAATTTTTGTTTTAAATAACGAAAGGACAAATAAATTAGTATAACATTAATAAATATACAAATAAAAAGTCGAAATGAAAATCACTTGATGACGTAAACACGTGTAACTTGCTTAAAGTCAACTGAATGTGACATTTACGATCAGCCATTATTGGCATTTAATCTTATACTTTGGCGATAGATTTTTGGTCGACGGGATAACTAAGTAATACCAAAAATGCATATGTAACTGGTATTTGAAAACGAGGTTTTCGCCAAATTTTCGTAAGAAAAAAAATCACGCCAAAGCTGCTGTGCGTATATGACATCTGGCCAAATATTACTACGTGAAAAAAAATGCTAACTGGCTAGTTGAAAAAAAAGCTATTGGCGAGATTTGCATCTGGCTACCGTAACAGTACCAAGAATTCTTTGCAACCATGGCAAATTTTGTGTAGTTTTATTCGAAAAAAAAAATTGATTTTTTAATCAAAATAGAAAACTTACGGTCCCATATTGGCGCGATTTTTTTTGACGCCAATGTCATATACGGAACGGGCACTTAAAGTATCGTTATGGCGCCAAAGTATCGTTATTTTGCTTGATATGGTAAGCCGGATGTAGTTGTTTATGCTGTTGATGCGTTCCCCAAATTGGCGATGTTAAAAAATCGCGCCAATATGGGACGTATATGACATCTGTGCCAAACTTTCATATGAACAGCGAACGGATCAGACCGTATTTGTTTATGGCAGTTGATGACTTGAACTATTATAATATAGATGAAATGATGGCGATAGAATAATATTTGGCGACTTATCACCTGCGCCTGGCTAACATTAAAGTACCAAAATGACACCTAGAGTATAAAAAGCGAAGTAGTCCGCCTGGAACTGTTGGTGATAGTGACATGACTAGGCTATTGTTATAGAGATTGTTTTAAAATACCGGGAGACACAGACTCTGTATACTTAATTTCTTTTATTTTAGCTGCTTTTCGAATGTTTAACTGATCCTCTTTAATCAAAAACGAAAACAACCATTGGATGTCTTAACAACAACTGATTCACCCTTAAATTTTTGCAATCAAAGGGAATTGAATGGAAACCTGTTTACAGGGAGATCTGCACAGCTTTTTTCAGTATAATTCATTCTTCTTTAATATTTTTAAAACCCATCAGATTAACGTGTTTTTAGATTCTGTGGTGTCTGAACGGGGGTTGACGAGCGTAGCTTGCAGGGAGTAGAGCCCCTTGTAGCTTATAAAAATACTAATTATAGTACATAATATACAATTTAAAAGCTCAATTTATATAAATTTAGACGAAGCATACAGTTATGCATTTTTCCTCATATGGATATTCCCATATTTAGTACGTCTATATTTTATCAAATAAACACAAAAATATTTTAGCCTAAATTATTTTAGTATTTTTTCAGTTCATATTGCAACATTTTAAAGTGATTTTACCTACAAATTTAAGAAAAAAACTTCTGGCATAAAAAAAAAATGCACTAGCTGATGTGAAGTCTAACGGTATATGAAGTTTCCTGAAATTCCGTTCATTAGTTCTTGATACAGGACTATCACTAAAATCGTGTAAATACAGAATAATGCAGCATAGCAGCGCCCCCTGTAAAGCGATTTACACCAAAACCTAATCAGCAACAACTTATGTCAACGTCTAATTGAATCTGAATTTTGATGAAAATTCGTGCATTAATTCTTGGGATAAAGCTATTACGGAATTCATGAAAAATACAGCATAGCAGCGCCTCCTGTTGGGCGATTTACACCAAAAAATATCAGCAGTCATTTATAGCAAGGTTTAACTGAATCTAAAGTTTTATTAAATTCCGTGCATTATCTCTTGAGATAGAGTGGTCACAACATTTTTGTCGCATACAGACAGGCATTTTTTAAAAGCAGTGCAATCGCACTGTAAAAAAAAAAAAAAAAAAAATCGGACTAAAAAACGAAAATAGTACTGGCAATTGAGACGCCAGTAATATTTCCGTATTTAAACGGAAATTTTCCCTCGCAAATTCCAGAAAAACGGAAATTGTTCTGTAATTTATGGGGAAAACTTTCCATTAAAATACGGAAATAGTACTAGCGTCTCGATTGCCTGTACTATTTCCGTTTTTTAGTCCGTATCTTTAACAGTGCGTGTTCAGGACCTCTTAAGACATTTAAATCCGTCGAAAACCGGACGTCGAAATTTGTCATGGATACAATATTTTCTTCTTGTAAAGATAGAAGAAAATAAAAATGTGACTCATATGGACAATGAATACCCCCCCCCCCCCCCAAACATTAGTTAGTGAATTAGCGAAAAACCTATTTTATTGTCAATTAAAATGTTTCAGTTTTTATATTCCTTTTAATAATAATCTCATGAGTCTTTTAGATACAAATGTCGCGGAAGATTATTGTTTGGAAAAATACTTTACGTATACTTTTTTTTCGATTTTTCTAATTAATATTCGTTATGAAAAAGGATTAAGCGAATAGTCTTTTTTATATGTCACTTATTCATTTTATAATTCCGGCCAAGTATTTGACATGTTAGTAATAGTCGAAAATTAAAAAAGAAATTTGTAATTCTATAAAAATCTCATTAAAAGAATTGTATAACAAAATATATACAGAGAGAAATTTCTAATTAAGTCTTTTTTTCGGGGAAAGAGACCTAGCTAGATTGTCAATGTCGCTATTGAATTATACAAGCCTGCGATGGTTGTGTTTTTTAACTTTTGATAATTGATTTTTTTGTATTTTTTATCGCTGAATCTGAAAAATACTTTCATTTTTAACGATCACATCCGGATTTTTCGCAAATCGTAAATTTCAAAAGTAAAAACTCAAAAAATAGCAAATACTGAAGTTTGAGGTGATGGTTGTGTTTTTTAACTTTTAAAAATTCATTTTTATGTATTTTATAGCACTGAATCCGAAAATGACATTGATTTTTAACGATCCTGTCAGTTTTTCGAAAACCGTTAATTTCACAATTAAAAAGTAAAGTAAAAAAAAAAAAAGAAAAGCGAAAATCTGATAACATAAAATAGATGTAAAACATTTTTTTGTTCAATTTAATTTTATTTAATTCATTAATTTGTTCAATTTTTTAGCTTATACTGGGGGATTCTTACAGTTAAACAGCCGATGGTTTCGATGAGGGTGGGGACTGGGGGAGGATGGAGGTGTTCATTTTTAACTATAAACTTTTAACTTTGAAATTTACAATTTGCGAAAATCCAGACGTGACGGTTAAAAATGAAAGCCATTTTCAGATTCAGCACTGAAAAGTGCATTAAAATCAATTATCAAAATTTAAATAAAAAAGGAAAGTACCCAGTTAAACTGATGGCATTGAGCTCACAGCCTATTCACACTAACTGTATATTATACTATTATACTCTTATTTCAAAGAATAATGCTCCTCAAAAATAAATGAAGGGGTATTAGCCCTTGTCTCCCCCCTTTGTACTTAACCAATGAATCTCCAAATCTAATCAGGGAAGCTCCTTAACATAATAAACCGGTATATTAAATTTTGAGCAAATCGAATAACTCTGCATAAAACACCCATTTATTTAAATTAATGGGTGGTCTAGGCCCCCTTTCTCCACTTTATACTTAACTAATGAACCTCCAAATCTAATCTGGGAAGCTCCTTAACACAATAAACCGGCATACCAAATTTGGAGCAAATCGAATAATTCTGCATGAAAAACCCATTTATCTAAATTAAGGGGGGGGGGATAGCCCCCTTCTCTCCTTTATACTTAACTAATGAAGCTCAAAATCTAATCAGGGAAGCTCCTTAATATAATAAATCGGTATCCCGAATTTGGAGCAAATCGAATAATTCTGCGTGAAAAAGCCATTTATCTAAATTAGGGGGGGTAGCCCCCCTTCTCCCTTTATACTTAACCTATGAACCCCCAAAACTAACCAGGGTAGCCTCTTATCAGAATGAACCTAGAAAAATATTTTTGAAGCAAATCGGATGTTTCTATCATGAGTTATCGCGTTACGTACAAACTTACCTACGTACATACATACATACATACAGAGCCGGCGGACACATTTGCTCTCAGGCTTTGATAGCCTGTGAGCTAAAAACAGAACAAACATATCTATTTTGTAGTATCAGATTTTCGCTATTTTTTGACATTTTGAGTTTGAAATTTATGATTTGCAAAAAATCCTTATGTGATGTTGTTAACAAATGAAGGTCATTTTCGGATTCAGGGGTAGAAAATTCACAAGAATCAATTATCAGAAGCTAAAAAACACAACACAAACCAAATTTCGCAGGCTAGTGTTATCATACCGAATAGCAAACAAATGACTGCATGTTTTTAAATATTCAATAACTTGCAAATGGTCGCAATATTAAAAAAATTCTTGCAGAAGGGTTAGGAAAAATGCCAGGAGTTTTTATTTTTTTATTTAATTTTTAGTGTGATACCTGGTTTCAGTTCCAAATAGTAGCGATAGATGGCTGTGGAAGCAACAGACACTCAATTGGGGTAAAAACCAAAATGGCCAGCCATTGATGCAAAAACAAAGAAGTTAAATATATGGAGTGGGTCACTAAGAACTAGACTGAATTGGTGAATGAGACTCACTTTTTATATTTATCCTTCTTTCGCATCAGTGATGCGTGGTTTCGGTATTGGCCTTGATGAGTGCCTATTGCTTCCAGCCCTATCTATCGCTGCTATTTGGAGCTAAAATCAGGAATCGCAATAAAAAAAAAGAAACTTCTGACATCTTACGCAACCCTCCTTTAAGAATTATTCTAATAGTTGTTACTACTTGCAAGCTAGTAAATTTTAAAATCATGAAGTCCTTGTTGGACAATCGGTATATATTTCTGGTCAAAATCCCTTTGTCTATGCACATTGAAAACGCACCACGATGAATGTGGTATCATATGCAAGATTTTTGAACAGGCATTTGATATACTGATACACTTGCATTTCACTAAAACACGTTATTTCATTAAAAATTGTTGTCAATTAAGACTAACGTGCACTTGCATGGGTCAACTGGTTAAAATATATTTATGGTATTTTTATTTTTCCTTTGCTATATTTCAAATGCACTGGCCACCAAAAGGTACCAGGTAAAGTAAAACCAGGCTTTTGAATTTAATTCCCAAGAAAAATAATATAAAGCCGGAAAATTTCTACAAATAAATAAGATCTTTCCTGAAAGATCATAAGAAACTCAATAAGTCACTAAATGATCGGAAAGTTTTGTGACCTTTTCCTCATCCGTAGACTCGACTGTGACTCAGGCACTCTCCGCCACCCGCCAAATCGTAACTTGCGATAAACACATAGAAACAATATCTGCAGCGTAATACCGGTTGTCCCAAAAATCACTTCTGGATTTTAAAATTCAATAACTTGCAAACGGTGACAGATATTAAAAAAATTCTTGCAGGAGTGTTATGTATGATGTCACGAGTTTTTTTATACAGTGATTCTTGATTTTAGTTCGAATTTAATACAATAAATGGCGCTGAGCGCAATAGACGCTTAGTCCAGACCAGATTTTTGGTACTGCGGGCTCCATTCAATGCATTTTATTCTCTTTTTTTCGCATGGAACAAGAGAGAGGCTGAAAAATTGAACCTGGATTTAGCGGTTATTTCTTGCAGCGCCATCTATTGATGCTATTTGTAACTAAAACTGAGACTCACAGCATAAAAACTCCTGATATTTTACATAACACTCCTGCAATAATTTTTTTAATATCTGTCACGGTTTGCAAGTTATTAAATTTTAAAATCAATCAGTCATTTTTGGGACACCCGGTATATAGCGAAAATAAACACATTAAAAAATTCATAACTTATTTAAACAAGTCTGAAATTACACATCATCCGTGGCAAATGTGGTGCGTTCGTACTATAATTAGTTTCATAATATTCCGATCTTGGTGCAATAGCTGATACACTCTTATGCAAAAATGCATGAGTACAAAATTTATTACGATTACCTATATACCGGGTGTTTCAAAAGTTCTGTGCGAAAGTAAAACGCGGTAAAACTAGTATGTTGTGGCCATCACAAAACTTTCTTCTGTATAAATCACGTCATTTAAATCATTTAAATACACTGGTGTCCAAAATTAAGGACCAATCACAAATTGTAAATTTTCAAGTACGCGAATACTCAAAAGGAAATAACAGAATTCGAACAATTACTATCTCTACAGCACAGCTAGTCCATGTAACATCTCATTCATGTCACACATGGTCACAAGTGTCACAGTCACTACTGTGAAGCAAAAAAATAGGAAATTCCATAAATCTCATTATGAGTCTCAAATGATCACTATATGTGACTCCATTCAGATGTCAGTGTGACTGTTGCTTTGTGACGAGTCACCATGTGACTTTACAATGTAGTTACATTGTGACTCTCATGTGACTATCATCTGTAGACTCAATTTCGAAGTCATCGTGAACGCTGCATTGTGATAAGTTACCAAATAATGTCACATTAAAGTCACATGATGACTTTCAGGTGACAGAGAGACTACTGTGAAGTCACCATTGTCCTCTTTTGTGAAAAGTCACCATGTGACTATAATGTGATATTATTTTGTGACTTAACATAATGCAACGTTCATGATGACTTTGAAATTGAGTCTAAAAATGACAGTCACATTTGAGTCACAATGTAGATACATTGTAAAGTCACCTGGTGACTTGTTACAAAGCAGCAGTCACACTGACGTCTCAGTGGAGTCAAATATAGACATCATTTGAGACTTCATAATGAGATGTGTGGAATTTCCTATTTTTTGTTTCACCGTAGTGACTGTGACAATTGTGACCATGTGTGACATGAATGAGATGCTATATGGACAGCTGTGCTGTAGGGATAGTAATCATTTGAATTATGTTATTTCCTTATAAGTATTCGCTTACTTAAAAATTAGCATTTGGTGACTGGTCCTTAATTTTGGACACCAGTGTAGTACAAGAAATTACATCCATTTAGCACCAATTCATGTCCAAGTATATCTCAATTTGAAGTTTGATGAAAATTCGTGCATTAGTTCTGGAGACAGAGCTATAGCGGAAATTCTGAAAAATGTAGCATAGCAGCGCCACCTGTTGAGCGATTTACACCAAAACACAAACACCACTAATTGATATCCTGGTATACTTGAATCTGAATTTCGTTGAAAATCCAAGCATTAGTTCTTGAGAAAGAGCTATTGCGGAAATCGCAAAAAAAAAATAGCAGCGCCACCTGTTTTTAACATCGATTGACACCAAAAACTAATCAGCACTAATTTGTATCAGGAACTAACTGAATATAAATTTTTATTAAATTCAGTGCCTTAGTTCTTGAGAAAGAGCGTCCAAAAAATTTGTGTCACATACAAACACACAGACAGACAGAGTCACAGACTCACAGACAGACAGACATTTTGTAAAAACATGTTTTTCGGGATCTCTGACCCCTAAAACGTAACAATCCGCCGAAAGCCAAAAGTTGAAACCTTTCACGAATCCAATACTTTCTTCTTGTAAAGATAGAAGAAAGTAAAAAGATCTATGTGCCGGAGAGACATGCGATTTGCAGATAAATATTCAGCGTGGTACGGGATTCTGTATGACACCCACATAAAAAATTAGTTAAAAATCTCGACAATAGAGGGCGCTACTGCAGATAATTTCATGAAATAATTCTATAGTGCTCAAACAACGCAAGATTTGGATACAAAATGTGTACATGGAATAATCTCTAATGTTTTCTTTAAATTCAGTGGTACGGAAACAATAGGACTCCCTTCTAAATAAGACGTCATCTCCATAGCAACCCAGAATCATGACCTATCATAGGACATCATTGAATTCATGACGTAGGATAGAATTTAATAAAATGAAGGAAACTTTTAGGAATATCTTTTTAAGTTTGGATTTGATTTTTATAAATTTTGAAAGGACTCGACAACATGCTGCAACGGTTATATATTATAGAAAACCAAATTGGCTTCGTTCCAATTTATGCCGGGTGTAGATATTTAAGATGTGTTACTTCTAAAATGATATAGTGGCTTCTTAAACTTAACAACATATTTATTCGCATTTACTTCGTCATGAGTATTCCAAGATATTATAAGGATCTCTCCTTCATAGCTTCTTTTTGAAGCGAACATTACACAATATCGTTACATCGGTGGATCAACAACAAGCACTGAAGTGTTCTCTTCATTTCCCTTCACAAGTGGGAGGATATCAAATTAGCAGCGCCACCTGCCTTTTATTTCACATTTTTTGACATATATACAGTCGAACCTCGTTATCCCGACACTCTAAACACCAGAAAAAGCGTCGTCATAAGCGGAGTGTCGCGGTACCGCAGTTGCAGAAAAATATGTTTATAAAAAGTTGACTTTTTACTTAATTTAAGACAATTTTAAATTAATAACTGTTCTTGCAGTTCTAAGCAATAAAACATTGTTATTAAACGGATTAAACACAAAAACAAAATTGGAAAGAATAAAAATCGGATTTATGATGACTTTTTTTATTGTTACATGAAATATTGATGAATTTAGGTTTGCTTATCCCTAGATGTGCTTCCTACAATTTTGTTTTCAATTTATACAATTTATACAATGAATTGTAATCAATATTCGTTTTTTTTTTTTTTTTCAGAAATAGATGTTAGATCATTTCTGATCGTGTCAATGCAATGAAATGCTTCGGTTTTAGTCAGATGAAAAACGCCGCGTAACCGGAACAAAAAGACCGCGAGTTGACTGATACGTCTCTCTGGAGCTTAAGTGGGTCATTCATATAGTGTGTGGGGTTTTTTTTATTCAGATTAAGTAAAATTTTGATATATCTCAATGTGTATTTTAGATACTTTTGTGAAAAGATTGGCTAAGACATTTCTTACCGCTTAATTTCCGTGTTTATAAGATGGATTATGAAAAATGGACAATTTTGCAAAAACCTGTCGGGTTTTCCGGAGTTGAAAATTATTCAACGACGTAAAATCCGGAGTTTATTTACATTCAAATCATGTACAGAAAATCGGGACTTTGAAAAACTGACGTGATATGCGGAGTGATATGAATACCGGATGTCGGGATAACGAGGTCCGACTGTATTAAATTTCAGTTTTTGCTCAGTTATATACGGACTGACCAGATGACGACTATGTGTGCTACGTATTTATATAGTTACGAACGCACCTAAAAAGGGAAAATGGAAAAGAAAAGAAAAAACTCTTCGTCGATACATGGAGAATTTTTTTTTTAAGTTCCTATCACCCAGTATTTTTTAGCCGCCGGTACGGTAAGCTATTTCTTTCTCCCAGCTTATTTTGTGTCTTAAAAAATAACATTACCTTACAGAAGCCAGCTGTAAAACAAAGCAGTACGATTAAATACTCTATAGCAAATTTTTAAACTTCTAAGCATCGCACATTTTCAGTTTTTATACCGTCGTATTGGGGGAAAAAAGTACTTTTAAATGCAATTTGTTTGAAAACTGCATCTCCATTTATTTTTGAAATATTAATTTTTTTGTGGTTTTTGGAGCCATTTGCGTAATATTGGCAACGGAAGTTCTCCATTTCTGTAGAAAGTAAAGAAAAAATAGTAATATAATAAAGAGAAAATAGTAATTATATATTTTTAGTGCCATTTTTTTCATAACAACCCAAAAAAATGTAATTAAAATACGTGCTATTTTGAAAAAATATAAACGAATGATTTCTGTTAAAATAGGGAGTTAATATAAACTGTATTTAATTTTAAGTATCTGTATTAATGTTACAAACAAATGAAGGCCTATGAATCATTAGACAGCCGTTTTTTTTTTCTTTTTTTTGTCGAGTTTCTTTAATGACGGCATCTTTTTGCTGCATTTGTGTATTATTTCGCGATAGTGACGTCCTATGCCTACTTTACTGTAGATGTTTAAGAATGGATCCTAAATGTGGAATTCCTAAGCGGATGCGAATGATCTCATTTTACATAAAATAAAAGCTTAAGCTGTAAATATTAAAATTTAAATATGTTTTGTACTATTTATACATACATATATATATATATATATTTTTTCATCGGGGGCGGCACTAAATTCTGAAAAAGCAGAATTCCTGTTTTCTAGTCATCTCATTTTTTTTTTTTTTAACTGCCGTTTTCGAAACTTCTGTGTATAACGTTACACATTTAAAAATATGTACATTTCTTACAATGTACTCTAAATCTAGGCAATAGATTAAAAAAAAAAATCAGAGATTGATTTCTGACATTTAGTGAAGGTAATTTCTCACGAATTATCTTTCATTAGTGTAACCATTTTCCAGACCATAATCATAAAACTATATAGGGTACTACTTGGTTACCCCGTCGACCAATTTCGCCAAATTGTGCAAATCGCCAAACTATTTGCCAAATTACACAAATCGACATAAATTTTATTTTAATGATTTGTTTTTCTTCATTGACTTACTGATCCTTTTGAAGTTAATTGTTTTACATCGTTCTTGCTGCTATTTCAAAAAGTAATCCTTGTTTTTAAAATGTCTTGGATTGTTTTGAAAACGGGATTAAGAGATTATGTACTTTTATAAAAAGGAATAAAATAAAGACACTTTTCAGAGAGAAAATCTTTTTAACCCAGATCATTAAAGTTTTGATTACTTTTCGCTTTCAATTAAAATCTTATCAAAATCTCGTCCGTTTAAAATATTTATGTCGAACTTATCTCGAGTATTTATTGATTACTTAAGAAGTCTATAACGAATCGGATTGGGTGTATTTCAATTTCAAGTACATTTGTAATTACATTGAAATACATTTAACACGAAAACGCTTAACATAAAAAATCGGTACACGAAAAGATATAGCGGTCCGGACAGTATACTATGCAATTTAATACATTTTTATTTTCTTTTAGCACGAAACAAAAATCGTTTAACACGAAAATCGATCTAGTTAGTTTGAGTTGAAATTGGTGAATTTTGTGTTAAAACCACGGAATTTTGGGTGAAAAATCAGTCAATTTCGTGTTTTTTGTAAATTATTAGCTCATGTTTTATGAGCACAATGGCTGAGAAATCCGTGCAAAAGCAAACTGCTATTTCGCTTCAAATGAAGATAAAGCTGCTTAATGCAGTTGATGAAGAGGAAGGGCAAAAACAGAAATCTGCAAAGAGTTTGGCATTGCTAATTCTACATTATCAACAATAATATTAAACAGGCATCTCATTACGTTAATGTTTGAGCGCAGAGTTTAAGAGGACAAGGGACGTTAAAATTTTGTTTATTATTTTTTGTAAATTTCACCTTAAATATTATTCAAGGGTACATTATATGCATTATCGCATATATTTATCACAAAAAAAAATATTTTTGAGAAAAAAATAGAATTTCACGCGTCGTTTTAGAAATCTTCGAAATGCCCCCTGTGCTTTCTATATCAATGAAAATCCCCAATATTTTTTATAAAAGTTTCGTTTATATATATAAATAAAATAGAGCATCGAATTTTATATATTTGAATTTAAAGGTAAAAAAAAATTTGAAATTTTTTCGAAAAAATTTCCAAGTTTCCAAATCATTTTCATTTTTTTTTTTTTTTTTTTTTTTTAATTTCATCTTATATATTATTCAAGGTTACATTATATGCATTATGGCATGCATTTATCAAAAAGAAAATATAAAAAAAATTATTTTTGAGAAAAAAATGGAATTTTACGCGTCGTCTTAGAAATCTCCGAAATGCCCCCTGCGCGTTCCATATCAATGAAAATTCCCAATATTTTTTTTTAATGAAAGTTTGATTTATTTATATAAATAAAATTGAGCATCGAATTTTATATATTTGAATTTAAAGGTAAAAAAAAAAAAAAAAAAAAAAAAAAAAATTAAATTAAAAATTTTGAAATTTTTTCGAAAAAAATTTAAAATTTTTCAATATTTTGTTTGTAAATTTCATCTTAAATATTATTCAAGGATACATTATATACATTATGGCAGGCATCTGTCACAAAAAAATTTAAAAAAAATTCATTTTTATGAAAAAAATGGAGTTTTACGCGTTGTCTTAGAAATCTTCGAAATGCACCCTGCGCGTTCCATATCAATAAAAATCCCCAATATTTTTTTTTTTTTTTTATAAAAGTTTGATTTATATATATAAATAAAATAGAGCATCGAATTTTATATATTTGAATTTAAAGGTAAAAAAAGAAAAAAAATGAAAAATTTTGAATTTTTTTCGAAAAAATTTCAAAATTTTTAATTTTTTGCGATAATTATAATTTATTGCGAACCCATAAATTTATAACTTATGTAATGGCTGATTATTATTATTTTTTTTTGTTAAAAAATTCGTTCTTATTTGTTAATAACTTTTTAAAAATAATTTTAGTAAAAGCTTTAATTCATATCGAAGGCAATTAAATAACCTTTAATTTAAAAAAAATCAAGATGTTCCATTGAGTAGTTTTTTTTTTTTTTTTTTAATCTTGCCCACCGTGTCAAAAAATGTGGTTGAACATATGTGTTTATAACTTAGAGTAGAAGCAACAAAATCTAATAAAAAAATTCTTGTGTATAGATTAATATATGTACAATAAACTGTTAAAATTTCAAAAAGATTCAGCATGCAGTTTTCTTGCAAAAAAATTATAAAAAGTGCTTTTTTTTTTTTTTTTCTCCTAATGTAGAAGGTCCCCTTAAAACCCAAACTTCTACAAATATTTGTCAAATCACTCCATTTTCTCTGTATCCTCAATAGAGTATACTTAATATAATTATTACGATGGAGCTTGGTGCAATGTAATAGAAATGTAAAAATATCAACGTTAAAAGCACCAATAATTTTAAATTTTAACCATAGCGGTTTCGGTAGCATATAGCATACCGTCCTCAGTGCTCAAAATATCAACGTTAGAAGCACCAATAATTTTAAATTTTAAGCATACCGGTTTGGGCAGCATATAGTGTACCGTTCTCAGTCCTGAGGACGGTATACTATATGCTACCGAAACCGGCATGCTTAAAATTTAAAATTATTGGGGCTTTTACGTTGATATTTTTTCATTTCTATACTGAATATAATTAGGGATGGATTTTACAATATAATGAAAATAAAAATAGAAACGTTGAAGAAATCATATTTTTTGCTGCGCTTTTGTCTATATTTGTATGCTTTATTTCTTTTCTCATAAACTAATTCATTAATTGTAAAATCAATCCTTAGAATTATAAAGTATACTCTGATAAATATCCACCCAAAAAATCATGGTAGAATTTTGAAAACTATAAGATAAGAATGATTTTTAAAATTCTTTAAATTAAAAAAAATTAAAATTCTCAATTTTTACCCGCAAAATGATTTTTTTTCTAGTCAAAATCAGTTTTTCTAAGTATTACCTGTAATAATAGTTCACACTCTGTTTAACGACTTTCAAGAAACCTCGAAAAATCGTTCTTAAATAGAGATCGTCCTTAAACAGAAATTGTGGAAAAATAATATTTGAAAAACATTTCCCTTCACAGTTTAAAGGCTTTTAGAACTGTCAATACATTTCTCAATATATTGGCGTGTTTAGAAATGTAATTATACTGCATACAAAAACAATATTACAGCATACAATGTTACTTACAGTACAATAAAAATATTTATAATACATTTAATCAAACAAATTAAGTTTTTAAAAAATCAAAAAGTGCAGATTGTTTAATTGGTGGTCGAGTTTTTAGTACCCTTGCTTCAAGCTTCACAAGAAGGTTGAATGAGTTTTCTTCCATATTTGATGAAACAATGTACTGGCGAAGAATATCCAGGGCAGAATTCGCATCTGAGTAAGAAGGGGGTGGTGTCTCGCTTTCTGTATCATCAGCTTTATCACCATCTTCTGCATCTGAAGTTGCATTTTCATTTGCGATCTCTTCATAAATTTGATCTAAATTTCTGAAGTCGGTTGTTAAAAGTCTTCGTCACATGGGTAATGTCCATTACACCCTTCTCCTTTATCTCTACTCATCTGAATTGCAAGAAAACTTGTTTTTCCATCAGAGGAAGCTCCCTCGTTCATGTTTAAAGTGATAGAGGTAAAAAATCTCCGTGAAAATCGTCGTTAAATAGAAACAATTTCGTCTTTAAATAGAGATTTTTTTACTTAAAGGAGACGGGACCGCAAAATATCGCCCTTAAATCGTCGTTAGAATTAGTTTATAAGAAAAGAAATAAAGCATACAAATATAGACAAAAACGCAGCAAAAAATATGATTTCTTCAACGTTTCTATTTTTATTTTCATTATATTGTAAAATCCATCCCTAATTATATTAAGTATAGAAATGATGATAAGGACGATCGTCGTTAAGTAGAGCGGACGTTAAACAGAGAGACGACTGTATGTGTATATAATAAGTGAATATGTATCAGTAAAATAAACAAAAATCTTCAAAGGGTACCAAGTTCCCTGGAAGAACCCACACAGCAGAGATTTTTAATTTCTGTTTTTCGATCTATTTTCAAACAACAACAGCAAAATAATACTAATAAATAAATAAAATAATATAAAATAACTGCCGCAGAAAAGCTCTTAGTCGTTAAATCGACATTTAAAAAAAATTTCCCTATCATTTTGCCTCCTTTTAATTGCTTTTCGTTTTCTTCTGATCTCTTAAAAGTTAATTTTTTTCGCCGTTCTCTTTATTATTCCTAAAAGTCGCATTTTTTAATATCTTGGTTCGTTTGAAAAGGGGATTAAGAGATTATGTACTTTCGTTCAGTAAAAAAAAAAAAAAAAAAATGCCGGGGAAAATACGCGTTTTAAAGAAAAAGATCTTTAACTAGAGTTTTAGAGTTTTGATTCGTTGTCGCTTTCAATTAAGTGAGATCAAAATCCTCTCTGTTTAAAGTGTCGAAGTTATCTAGAATGTTTATGGGTTCCGTAAAAAGTCGTCCTACATAATATATTTTTTCTTTTATATAATATTGCTTGAGATGAACTTAACTTTATGTTTGGACACAGTGGAGTATTTGAAGTAAAATCCTAGCCAAAATTATTTTTCATGTGTTTTGCAGTTAAATTCTGTTAAGTAGTTGACTTACTATTCGTAAATACACTTAATTAATATTAGGGGGGGATAGCACACAGTGAGACGAAAATTATTATTACTTAAGGAATGGCAACGATTTTTATTCTTTTGAAAAAATTTTTGCTACATCTTTAAGCTACGCAAATATGCTACACATTAATGTATAAATGTATATATGCATATACATGGTTTTAAAAAAAGTTATTTATAAAAGCACAGAAGCAGCATAACTGAGTATCGGAAATTGTCTCACTGTGTACCACAAGGGGTGCACAGTAAGACAATGCACATATTTTCATAATACTACGTTTTTACACTCTATCAATAATTTTCTGCAGTTTATGATTTCTAATTAATATTTCTAGATTTTCAAAATATTAAAAATATGAGCATTTAATATTTATAAAATATTTATTTAAAATACATAAGAAATATCTTAAAAATACATTAAATTTTTTTAATGGTTTTTAATGTATTTTTAAGATATTTCTAATATATTTTAAATAATTTTATATTATATGTAATGCACCTGCAAGTAGTTTTAGTACATTTATTTATGCTTTTTTATGTGAATTTTAATTATTTACTCAAGGTGATTTTAGCACTAGTATTTTAACTTTCATTTATTGAAGAGTATTTTGTGAAAGGGGCTTACTTTAGGAAAATGAATTTTGTGAAGAAGCCAGTTTTATTAAATGGAATTTTGTGAAGAAGTCAGTTTTATTAAATGAAATTTTATGAAGGAGTCGGTTTTAAATGGAAGTTGGTTTATGAATCTTTTTTTTTCTTATTTCTTATATGTATGTATATGTATTTGTTTGATTTTATTCTGAAAAAAAATCTATATTATTACACCTTTTTCATAATATGTAGATAAAATTTATTGTGTTTTAACATCGTGCAGTAATAATTTTTTAACAAGGCGGATTAACAGGTAATATTAAAGTTCCTGAACTTTATTATTATTGAAAATGGAACGACAAATTCTTTCGAAAAGTGTTTTATTCTTTTAAATCATTTATAGCATTATTTTTACTTATTATTTTAGTTCTTTATTAGTCTTTCTTTGTTGCACAGACATTTTAATACAGAGCATCTTATTATTGTTATTATTTATGCATGTAAATAACATATATTGACTCAGTATCGTATTATGCTTTTCACAGCATAATCTTCATAAATTAAAATGCCTTATAACTTAAAACAAGAAATTTTGTGTACTGTATTTTCATAAAACATGCTTATGGTTAATAATCTAGAGATTTTCAAATTTATTTATTGTAAAGTCCATAAGTTAAATAACAATATTTGTTTTTTGTTTTTTTCACAGTTCTGTCTTGCAAACATTTTTCTTTTCAAGCAAGAACATTTAGACGAGCAAGTGAAATTCAAATCGCAAAAAATTGCAATAGTTATTCTTTTTCGAAGCATTGAAAAAAAAAAGTGTTTGTGTGTGTGCGTGTGTGTGTGTGTGTGGGGGGGGGGGTTACATATCTGGACCTGATTACTGAACAAATTAATTAACTTAAAACAATTATTTTGAATTTTCTATCAAAATTTGAGGAGAAAAAAGGTTAATATAAAAAATTAATTTGGTTATCACAATATGTTTAACATTATTCGATACATTTATAATGCGCATATCGTAACTTAATTTATAAACCAAAATATACTAAAATGTATAATTAAAGGTAAAGTATTATTACACTAAAAAATGTACTACATATAATTGAATTATTGATATTTGTATTGTTATTGACATATAAACGGTATTTCGAATTTTTGAAAGCTTTTTTAGGAAACAGCAAAACAAATGAATCAATTTTACTAACTATAATGATTTATAAAAATAAGTCCTATAATTGAAAGAATAGTTTACTATTTATTTTTACTCACAATACTGTATTTTTTAAATAAAAGTAATCAATAATAAAGAAATAAAATGTCAAATGAACCTTCAGCTTGTTTGATAAAAATATAATACATAAATTTTCTTTTCAGTTATAACGCATTTAATAATTTATTAAGAACACGCTGTAAATAGGCGAATACGATACCAGATTCAGTATTAACATCAAGTTTAACTATATTATCTTATTTACATGCACACATAGAAACAGAGACAAAATGTGATATAAAACATGTATAATAATCACTTATAAACAAATTAAGTTAAATAATGCTATAAAAAGTGATAGAATATCTTTATTAAGACTTACGATCGTTTCATTGCACAATCGGCAACATTTTTAAAAATCAATCATAATAGAAAATATTTTCACATAACTTAAAAACAATAATATAGTAAACAATGTCACGAGACATGAAGCATAATGAAAATATTGCAACCATAAAATAAAATAAAAATTAAATTAGCTATTTGCGAGCGTGGATTAATTTTCACATAATTTAAAAACAACATGGTAAACAATGTCACGAGACATCAAACATACTGAAAAACATTGCAAAACATAAAATAAAATAAAATTAACTTGGCTATTTGCGAGTGTGGATTAATTTTTACTATTGTTTCTACAATTACTTAGTATCTCTTTCCAAGTTCTAGGTAAGTCAAGGGACACAGAATCATTGCAAATATTCTCGTTGCGTAAAAATATTTCTATTGATTCTCGGACTATGGATGGTAAATAAAATCTTGATGGATAAATTAACTTGCTATTTTTAAATTCAATCTGTAAAGGTTCTTCGCTGCATAATCTGGCCAAAGCTGTGGTTCTTCTATTGTATTTGATGTCTGCTATATGTTCTTTGATTCTAGTTTTAAGTTTTCTGCTTGTCATACCTATATAAAACTGCTTTGTTCAATCTTCTTTGATGAAAGGTATTTCGTATACTCCTGCTAATTGGTTGGGCTCAATTTGATCTATTTTCTTGCATACTATATTTTTTATTTTCATGGATGGTTTTGCGACTAGGAAGATATTGAATTTATTGAGTTTATATTTTAAACGTTCGAAGAAACCAGGAAAATATTGTAAAGTGGATAATGTGGCATTTTGTGGCTTGAAATTTCTTTTCTTTTTGTTCTTCTCGCTCTTAATTAATTTTTCTATGGTGCTTTCTTTGTATCCATTGTTTCTTGCAATATCATATATTTTATTTATTTCGTTATTTAAATGTTCAGGGGTACAAACTGTGAAAGCTCTCTGAATAGAATGTCTAAATGCAGAAACTTTGTATGAAAAAGGTGCTTGCGCATTATTAGGGATAATGGATTGACTGGCTATAGGCTTTCTGTACACAGTACGCTTTATTCCTTGGTGCGTCTTGATTAATAATACATCTAAATACGGTACCGTACCATTTTCTTCTATTTCCAATGTAAATTATTTAATTTATAATAATATTAATGTAAATATTTAACTTAATTGAAATGTGATATATTAAAAAATAAATAGATTATTAATTTCTTTTCGTGTATTGTAACAAAGAAAGCTGATAAAGAAGTAAGTAATAATAAATAATAGTAAGTAAAAGTTATACTGGAGATGATTAAAAAGAAAAACAACTTACCCAAAGTTGTGATCTTTCTGTCTTCAATAATAAAGCTTTACCAAAGTTTTTAAAAAGTCCATTGATAATATCCAAGGTTGACATTTCTTGTATAATTTTAAAACACAATAAAAATTATCCACCCAATGTAAAAAATATTATATTATTGTTTCCTTTTTTAAACAAAAGCGAACACGTGCTACAATTACTTTTCAACGCCGTACTGATACAGACGAACTGACGTAGAATTTTGGAGCGATGGGGAAATAGTTAGGAAATTCTTGTGAAAATAGCTCTGAGATACCCGATGCTATCCGAAACGTTCCTGTTAGAATATTAAACGTTCCAACTATTTTTTACATTGTATTTTTCTCCCTTATATACACGTAAAAGTATGCATTTACTTTAAAAGCAGAATATAAAATAGAAAGTTTACTCAACTTTTTACTTTTTTATAAAACGAAAGTAATATTTAATAGAATTATTTTACTCACAAGTAATGTTTAATTAGTTGTAATTACACTCGTAAAAATCTGCAGCGTTAGCTGCATAGTCCCTTCACCGCTTTTATAGAATATCTCTCTTCTGACCAATGAGAATGTTCCATAGTATAGTGTCAAGTAATCGTTTTCTATAAAAGCGGTGAAGTGATCATGCAGCAAACGCTACACATTTTTAACAGTGTAATTAAACAATACGTAAATTATATGTTAATTATGTTAATTATTTATATAAACGAATGCATTAAAATATATAATATTTGCATTTAGTATTTAGTAAAGTTGAGTCTCTAAAGTTGAGGTGTAGTAAAGAGATTCTGGTGTTTGAGTGTTATTAATAGATTACCAAAACAATTTATATTTAACAAGAAAGAAAAATCAGGCGTTAAGTATAAATTATGAAACACTTTCCAACTCTTCCTGAAGGCTTTAACAAAACTTCGTTATTTTGGGAAATAAGGTATATAAGATAACTAAGTAAACATTTTAGAAAACGCATAAAACTTTGAAAAACTGATTTTAGTAGTTACCGTCCACAGCAAAATAGGTATTCCAAATCTTTTGAACAGCCTTGTAGTTGATCTGTAGGTTGATATATATACTATGTAATGGGAAAATTTAGTTTAGCAAGAAAACGCATAACAGGTTGAAATTTCTCTATACTTGAATGCTTTTATACAACCCTGTAGTTAATCTAGTACCTTTATTAAACGCCACCATTTAGCTAAAATTTAATTCAAGTTAAAACACTTTTAAAATTACTGAAATCACATTTCCAGAAATTATCATTTATAGACGGTCATGTACCAATTCTTTGCGTGACCCGGTATATTATTTTAACTATATTCTACAAACATTTCTTAGTAAACTAAATGCATTTCGTGTTAAAAATACAGAACTCATTTAAAAACCACCTTTAAGCAATTTGCACTCATACCCAGTAACCATTACGAATCATTTTGTGTAGCCCCGTATATGAATTATAGCATTTATATATATCATATAGTATGTATAAATATAGTGAAACATAAAAGCGCATATCATAGATAAAAATGCATTTCCAGCAATCATAGCTAATGTACAGTACTTCGGATACAATATAGTATACGAAATGTTTTATGTGTCCCTGTAAATGCTACGCACACATGAAATAAGTTATAGTAAACCTCAGCGACATATAACAATTCCATTATGCATGAAATAATTTAACATAATTAAAATACGCCGCAAACAATTCCCTCCACCACTATATCATTATGTAACGGAATTCTTTTGTATGTCCCTTTAAATGAATAATAACTATTCTTTACACCGCATATCCGGCAGAATGCCTATTTTAGTGCACTTCTTTAATGCATATCAATTTTATTGTGTTTGAAAGAGTGTAACATCATTAAAAATCATTTTAAACGATTTTTTCCCATAGGCCGTAATGTAACGGAAAACTTTTGACTGCCCCTGTAAATGAACTAAACATGTTACAAACTTCATTTGAAATAGGGAACGTGCTATGGTATACGTCAATAACATCCGAAAATTTCAGGGCAATTCGAGTATATTTACGGGAGTTTGAGCGTTGACAGACGGACCGAAGTCATAAACTCTTTTCAACTTTGTTGGAAAGTGTTAAAAATGGCAACCATATTCCGATTTTTTTTCTTTCAAATCTATAAACTAAATATACTTCAAAAAGTGTATGACAAACCCCGTAACACCTTTAAAAAGCTATATATTTAAACCAATGTACCGAAATTAGAGCTAAAAAGGCATAAAAAGAATGCATTTTTAATTTTAATTTTTTTTTATTATATTAAAAATGAAGCTATTGTGTTAAACAATTCACGAAGCCAAAAAATAAACATAATAACAAACAACATGTATAATAATCACTTATAAACAAACTAAGTTAAATAATGCTATAAAAAGGGATAAAATATCTTTATTAAGATTGATGATCGTTTCGTCGCACAAACGGTGACATTTTCAAAATCATTCACGATAGAAAACATTTTCACATAATTTAAAAAACAATAAACATAGTAAACAATGTCACGAGACATCCTGCATAATGAAAAACATCGCAAAACATAAAATTAATATGGGTATTTGCGAGCGACGATTAATTTTTACTATTGTTACTAAAATTACATAGCATCTCTTTCCAAATTTTAGGTAAATCAAGGGACACTGAATCATTGCAAATATTCCCGTTACGTAAAAATATCTCTATTGATTCCCGAATTATGGATGATAAATAAAATCTTGATGGATAAATTAACTTGCTATTTTAAAAATCGATCTGTAAAGGTTCTTCGCTGCATAATCTGGCCAAAGCTGTGGTTCTTCTGATGCATTTAATGTCTGCTATATGTTTTTTGATTCTAGTTTTAAGTTTTCTGCTTGTCATACCTATATAAAACTGCTTTGTAATGAAATTTGCAATGATTCAGTGTCCCTTGATTTACCTAAAAATTGGAAAGAGAAGCTATGTAATTTTAGTAACAATAGTAAAATTTAATCCACGCTCGCAAATAGCCATATTAATTTTATGTTTTGCGATGTTTTTCATTGTGCAGGATGCCTCGTGACATTGTTTACCATGTTATTGTTTTTTAAATTATGTGAAAATTAATCCAAGTTCGCATTTGGCTAATTTAATTTTAATTTTATTTTATGTTTGCAATCTTTTTCATTGCGCATCATGTCTCGTGACATTGTTTACTATGTTAATGTTTTTAAATTAAGTAAAAATATTTTCTATCGTGAATGATTTTGAAAATGTCACCGTCTGTGCAATGAAACAAACGTCAATCTTAATAAAGATATTTTATCACTTTTTATAGCATTATTTAACTTAATTCATTATAACAAAGTTGAAACGTAACCATAAAGCACGTCTTCTTGCAAAGAAACCTCCTCTTCAACTGAATGCACGAGCCGTTGGATAAGACTCAGGCTCCTGAAATAAACATAGAACGATGCACCAGTTAGTCAGCTATTAAAAAATATGCGTTTTACAGTGTTTGAGCAAATTTTAATTTTTGCATTTTTGACCAAGTTATTGCGTCAAATACGTCAGTGTGCGGCGTTGTCCAAGCTCGTGATAATAACTTTAAATAAAGCTGAAATTTGCATGACCTTAATCCAATTTTGTAAGAATTTATACTTAAAACGAAAATATTACCAAACGAAACTCGCATCGTAGGCACCACAACATTTAATAATTTTTAAAACCGAATGCGTCTGTTATAAGCTTTTCCGTATTTCGACACAAAAATAGCGGATTCATAATTTTAGTGGTTTTTTTCCTCATCGTATCATTTAATAGTTAAAAAAATAGTTCTCATTGTGTTAATATTTCTCTTTGAAATTGTTATAAGTTATAAATATAAGGATTTTGAAGCCTGTGAAAACTAGTTGAATATGCCAATCCCAAAACTTTCTTCTATCTTATACATGTTAATACTTCCTGAAAAATGCAGCATAGCAGCGCCAACGGTTAGGTGATTTACACCAAAATCTAATCAGCAACAACTTATGTCCACTTCTAATTGAATTTGAAGTTCGGTGAAAATCCGTGCATTAGTTTGTGAGATTGAGCTATTGCGGAAATTCTGAAAAGTTCTGCATAGCAGTAGCACCTGTTGGGCAATTTACACCAAAAACTTATCAGGATCAATTTATGTCAGGGACTAACTGAAACTAAAGTTTGATGAAAATTCATGCATTAGTTCTTAAGATACAGCTATTGCGGAAATCGTGAAAATGCAGCATAGTAGCGCCACCTCTTGAGCGATTTACACCAAAAACTAAACAACACTAATTCATATCAAGGGCTAACTGAATCTGAAGTTTAAGGAAAATTCGTGCATCAGTTCTTGAGATGGAGCTATTGCGATAATCATGAATAATGTAGTATTGCAGCGCCACCTATTGAGCGATTTACACCGAAAAGTTATCAGCTCTAAATTCTATCAAGGACTAACTGAATATGAAGTTTTCTGAAAATCTGTGCTTTAGTTCTTGAGATATAGCAATTGTGTAAATCATAAATAAGGCAGCATAGCAGCGCCGCTTGCTGGGTGATTTTTCACCAAAAAGTAATCCGCGCCAACTTATATCAGGGACTAACTGAATCTAAAGTTTTATTGTTGAATGGAATTATTCATTAGATCCTGAGATAGAGCGCCCACAAAATTTGTGTCACACACAGACACAGGCTCACAGATAGATTCACAAACAGACATTTTGTAAGAACATGATTTTCAGGATCCTTGACCCCTAAAATGTGTAAATGCGTCGAAAACTGGAATTCGAAAATTTTCATGAATCCAATACTACTTTCTTCTTGTAAAGATAGAAGAAGGTAAAAATTCGAAAAAATATTGGATGATTGCAAAAGTTCATGTGCGATTTCCGATGCATCGAGTTTCGAAATGTATCCAAGTAGTTTTAAACGGCGAAAGGCCGTCGAATTGTTAGCATTTAGTCTCTCAGCAATCATGTCTGTAATAATAGCCTAAGTCATGTGACTGTCATCAACAGTTTCGGGTTGACCGCTTCACTTTTTACATGTCAGGCAGCCAATTTGGTACTTTAATGTTAGCCGGGAGCAGGAGATAAATCGCCAAATATTGTTCCATCGCCATCATGTCATCAGTATTATAATAGTCTACTTCATGCGACTGTCATAAACAATTTTTCGCGTGGTAAATTCAAACAAAGCTTTGATTTTTGAAAATAAATTTCATGGTTTTTGGTATAATTTATTGCTTTTCTTTTTTTTTTAAAGAAGTGATTGAGAGTTATAAATTTAAATATTTCAGTGTAAAATTAAAATTATGTAATAAAATGCGTATTATATTTTAAATGAAATTAATGAAATACGAAAAAATACGATGGGGCCAATGATTGGCGGTTTATCACCTGCACACGGCTAGCATAAAAAT
The DNA here is from genome assembly GCA_963932465.1 of Maratus speciosus. Classification (NCBI taxonomy): domain Eukaryota; kingdom Metazoa; phylum Arthropoda; class Arachnida; order Araneae; family Salticidae; genus Maratus; species Maratus speciosus. Next base: position 93,974,518 of record OZ010794.1, on the reverse strand, counting down.
ACGGAGTTCTGTATCAGAATCTTCCGATTTCGCGAAAGACTGAGCAAGTAAATTAAATTATGAATAAAAGTAACATGATACAACGGTTAACATACATTTGAGGGAGACCAAACTGGTCGCCAAAGGCGGCTAGTCTTCAATAATAGTCGGTGGATAACTATTCACTAAATCACGGATTAAGTCATTATCAATGCAAGAAGGCCACCCAGAACGAATTTTATCGCTTAGAATAAAAGCAGCATTAGGAAATCGACAAAACCACTTTTTAATTTTCCTAAGAGCGGGAGCACGATCCAAGTATACGTCTTGAATATTTTTTGTAGCACGTCCAGCAGTTACTCCCTTTTTAATATTTCCCTGAAAATAGATTGGTTTATGAGGTTTGTAAAGATAAAGCAAGAAAAAAAAATCATGCGTCAAGCATAGATTATGAAACGCTTCCCAACACATTCAGAATAATGCAACAAAACTTCATAGTTTAATAAGTTAAAATATTATGTCTAATTCAACCCTATGAAAACGCATAATGTATTTGATAACCCAATTTCTGCTGTTCCTGTCTACAATCGAAAAATTATCCGAATTCTTTGAGCAGCATTGTATGTGATTAAAACAGTTAAATTTAAAAGCGCGAGCCGAAATTGAAAACGCACTTCAGCAATTATTACTCAAAGACAGTAGTGTAACCTATTTCTTTTGTGTATCCCTGTAAATGAACGTCAAACGCTATGAATTCCCTATTTTGTCGTCATCATCTTTTAGTGAAATTCAGTGATTTATATCAGTTTTAATACATTTGAAGCAGTGTAATGTCATTAAAATACTCTGCAAACGATTTTTAACCCATAGACCATAATGTAATTGGATTATTTTGGGTAGCCCTGTAAATGAAAATTTAATCCCATATACTTCATATTCAATACAAAAGGATTATCAATTGCATGAAAATCCGAGTCTGTTCACGGGAGTTAGAGCGTGGACAGACGTACAGGCAAACCGAATGTACAAACACTTTTCAACTTTGTTGGATAGTGTTAAAAACGCTTTTAGGAATAGCGGATAATTCGAAATAATTTATATTTTCGTTTGTGGCTATATTATATATTTCCCGAAATTATTAAACATTATCTTTTTTGAAGTGATGATTATATGGACAGTGATGATTATAGGCAATTCCATCGTAACTGACGTAACATTTGATCATCGAATTTTGTTTTCAAAACTATGCAGAAAATTTACTAATAAAGCTAGAACAAATTTTTACAATTTAAAATTTTTCTTACTGAGAACTTAATACCCAAATACCTGCAGATTATTTCAATCTCTGTTTTAGTCCCAAAAATTGGAATTCAAAATTCTGTAACTGACGTAACATAAAATAGACAAACATTTTTTCTGCCTTCATTGAAGTGTAAAAAATATCATAACTATGCCATGAAAAAAAGTGATTTGATGTTCTCAACAACACTAAGTAATGCCCAATTATAACAGTAACTTGTTTAATTTATTTCTTAATAATAGAAAAGAGAAAAATGGTATTTACACGTGTAACTGACGTAACTTTTATTGTGTAACTGACGTAACATTATGACTTTACAAAGACAATAATGGTACCTAACTTAGTTAGTAAAGAGCAATTTACAATGCCTCTTTTTTAGGACTTTATTATGGAATATAAAAAATATCAATTTTTCCAATCATACCCTTAAATTAAACATATTATAAATTTTATCCCCCCCCCCCCCACGAAATGATAATTTTCTGTGGAATTGCCCTTATATGACATTATTGATTTTCTATTTGAGATTATGATACAAACTGTTCTTAAAAGAAAATGAGTTCGTGTTTTAATTTTAGGTGATTACTTTATCAGTGTCATTAATAACCGAAATAATCCTATTACTCAGGGAATCGTTAACTTTACAGTAGAAATCAATTTAGTAGTAAATTTGTGCAATAGAATATAAATTTTTATAGAATCCACACTGCAAAGATTTTTATTTCGTTTGATTCTATTCTCCTCAATTAAATAAGTAGTAGGTTAAAAAATTTCTCTTCTATTATTTTTCTTTTAATATCCCTATTACTTATAATTTTTTTTTAATTATTTTTTTCCCAAACTGAGTGATCTTCTGAGAGTTAATTCTTCTTTCAGCTCGCGTTATTGTTCCTAAAAGTTTCCTTATTTCAAAAATGTCTTGAGACGTTTTGAGAAAGAGATTAAGTGATTATGTACTTTCTTGCTTAAAAGTAATAAAACGTTTAAAGAGAAAAATCTCCAACTGGAGATTTAGAGCGGATTCATTTTCAGTTTCAATTAAAATGTTATCAAGATCCCGTCTGCGTAAAGAAAAGGATGTCGAATTCGCCTGGAATATTTATGGGTTCCGTTATCGCTTTATCTGCTGACGGTACTTATAACTACCATTAAAATAACTCGTTATAAAATTCATTTAATGCATCGACTAGTTGTAATACAGTTTAGAAGAGTTATAGATACATTACTTTATCTTGTTCCAAAAGCATTATGGGTTACACAAAACAAAAATATTTTTAAAAGGATGCTTTCTTTTGCCTTTTCACCTTTTCAGCTTTCTTGGCGTTAGGGGAGAATTTTTCAATTCGGAAATATTTCTATATCTCTATTGTAAGAACATTCTATTTGTACATTTCCTAATTCTACAAAGTACTAAGAAAAAGATTTAAAATAAAAGATTTGAGTGGCGTTCTAAATAGTGCACGAAATCCCTATAAATTCAAATTTAATTCATCCTTCTAAATCCTTCTAAAATTTACTAAAGAATATGTAAATCTTCTAATGTAGTTTAAACAAGTCACAAAAAATGCTTTAGAAAATAAAATTTTCATGAATTCATAATTCAGTTCATAAAGGGTTAAGAAATCTTGTAACGGTTCGGATTGATTCTTCTCTCCAGCACTCTTTTTTTTTTTTCACTTTCTTCTATCTTTACATGAAGAAAGTATTGGATTCGTAAGAAATTTCGACTTCCGGTTTTTGACGGATCGATGCGTTTTGGAAACTCCTGAACACGATTCGATTGTTTTTACAAAATGTCTGTCTGCGAGTCTGTATGACAAAAAATTTGTGGACGTTCTATCTCGAGAACTAATGTACGGACTTCATATTCTGTTAGACTTTGACATAGATTGGTACTGATTAGGTTTTCGTGTAAATCATATAACAAGGGGCGCTGCTAGGCTGCATTTTCCATGATTATTGCAATAGCTTTATCTCAAGAACTAATGTTCGGACTTTCATCAAGCTTCATATTTTATTAAACTTTAACATAACTGGCTGCTGATTATGTTTTAGTGTAGTGTATCATATAACAGGTGGTGTTGCTAGTCTATATTTTTCAAGATTTTCGCAGTCGCTCTATCTCAAAAACTAATGCACGGAATGATGACCCCTTGCCGGTGACGCAAACGTGCCAATTTTGGAATTCCCGCCTTAGTTCGGGCAAGAGAAAAATAGGTATTTCAATTCCGTGAAGCCCGATTCCAGTTCGTCCAATGCATAATATGTAATTTACCATTTTCTCAATAGATGGCGATACTTTTCCCGAGAAAAGTTTGGCAGTTGTGAGCCATTTGTTGAATTTTTGTTTCCCAAATTTCATTCAAACCACATCTTTGACAGACAGGATTTGTGAAATTCAAAGGAATCTGAGGAACATGGAATTCTTGACAGTTGATATAAATACTTATATTGTTGCATTAGTTTATTATATTTATCTTGAAAATGATGTCCTTATTTTACTCTAATTTGAGCAAAAATTACTGTAATCCATTAACATTTCTCATATATGTGAAACTATTGAATAAAGAAGTTATTTCGATTAAAATTTTGTTTAAAAAAAAATAATCAATTTCTAAGATTTTGATGATGATAACAAACAAAATTAAAGATAATTTTTTTTTTGGCACGTTTTACTCAAATATATCCCACAGGCAAGGTGTTAATCAAACTTGATATTCTGTTACACTTTCACATAAATATACACTTATTAGACTTGGTTGTGTACTGCCCAACAGGAGTTGCTTTTATGCTGTTTGGGTTTGGAATTTTGGTTGCCGACAACTCCCAGATAGCATGAACATTAGCAGCAAGTTTGATTTTTCTGATATTATCTTGCCGTGACAAATTTGAATTGAGAAATTCGCAGCAAATATCCCGCAAGGTATACCATCACCCACTTGCATGAGTAGTTTGTTGTGAAACTGATGGCAAGACTGTCTTTAGTTTACGAAAGGGACGAAAGCAAAGAATACCTCTGTTGAGAAGTATACAATCAGCAGATACGCAGAAATTGCAGAATTTTTTTTTCGGTTGGCACCGCTTCTTTTAAAAGCTATACTTATCCAATACCAAAAAAGGCTCGAATTGAAAAGCACAAATATTACCCTAACTAGTTTATGGTGGTAAAAACGATGCATGCACCTTAACGGTGCTTGTGCATCAACAGACCTGATCAGGTCTATGGACCCCTTCGAAGGGGTTAAACTTATAGTGTAACGTTTGTAAACAGTTAGTGGGGCGTGGAAAGATTACTACATTGCAGTAAGTTTGCAGTATTTTTGATTACTTTTTTTGCCGTTAATTTGCAGTAAATTTGATACAGCATGAATGTAACTTGCACGACAAGTTAGCTGCAAGTTCAAAGTGTGATGACTTCGGCGTTTGTGTTTTCCTGTTGCAGTCTTGTTATGAACTTTCAGTCTTGTCATGCCGAGCTTGCTCCAACTTTGCAGGTTTTCAAAGCAAGACTTCTGTAAATTTACTGCAAACTAAAAATGCTATTTGGGCTAAGAGGGTGGGTGCCGAAATTCAATGATTTGCTTGAAAAATGTGCTGCTTCTATTTCCTTTTTAAATGAACACAATTGAAGGAACCTATACCTTTAGAATCCTCATGATGGAAAGAGAAGAAATCCTCATAGATCGGCATTTAATTTTCGAACTTTTAAAGCGGATTTTGAAGTATTAATATGCATGAAATAAAAAAAAAATTTAGAAATCCGATTTTTTTTTTCTTTTAAGGTCTCAGGACTCTTAAAATTGGAAAAAATGAAAAAACAAGATCATTTTCAACATTTAATATCTTAAAATGTATATAATTTAAAAACACAATTTTTATTGACATGAACGATATAGGTATGTTCTTTCATTTCATATATTTAAAAAATTGCAAGATGCAGAATTAGTATTTATAGAGCGCTCCAAACTGTTAGAAATTTCTCTATAGCCGAAAATTGGTATAACAGCTTGCGCGCAGGATTACAAAATAAATTTTGCAACTAGAATGAAAATTTTCGTACCTAATTATACTTTAGACTGTAGTCATTACTCTTAACCTAAATAAATTTGTATTTAAAGCATTATATTTTTAATACAATGTTGTACTTAGCTAATACAAAATTTTAAAAATTTCAACAGTATAATCATCGAAAAAAAAAAATGAAATTTTAGGTTCAGAACATGAAACATATGTTTTGAAATTTTCATGAAAAAATATTCAGAAGTTTTTGGGATATTCTGCGCGTTATGCTCAAAAAGTCATTCGGAGAAAAATGACTTCAAAGTTTCGGAAACGCCGCTTCAGCAACTGAGCGGATACAATTCTAAAAGCCATAACTACTATTCTAATGAGAATTTCAAGGAAACAATTATATAAAAATGTTCAGAAAATATCGAAACTTCTAAAAATATTAAAAATGTTGAAGCTTTAAGTATCCTGAGACCCTTTAATGAGAGTTGGGTTTAGGTGAAGACGATATTTACATGAAAGTCCATAATATTACTTCAGCTGAAAATAATTTTATATTTGAAAGCATTGTGCACTAAAAAGCAAATTGTAGTCATTTTTTAATACTTTCTCGATTTAACTCGTGAACTCTACACCAGTGAGAATTCTCGCCGACAAAAATTTCAAATCGCCTGCGTTTTCCTGAAACACATACTTTCGTTAACAAAATTAAATTTTTGATAGACATAAATATTACGAAAAAGCAAAAAAAAATATTTAATAATGGGTCACAAAATGCGTCAATGTTTCGCGTTTGTTGAACAGGGAATTTGAGAACAGTCATAAAAAGCTACTTCAGCCAGGCGAAAACTTCCGTTCGCTAATGTTAATCCAGCAATGGGAGAAATTTTTTAAAATATATAGTTTGAAATTTCAATATATTTATTTATTTATTTATTTCACTTTATTTTTTTTTTCACTGGTTAGTTGAGTTATATCTGTACAAAGCCCTTTTATCAGTTTTTCGATTTTGCTTACAGATATTTTTAATTAGGACACTTTCAATATTGGAACTGGCTTCGAAAAGGAAATCATCCTCATAAAAAAAGAACCCTGGACACGAAATCGAAAAGTATAAATCGGCCTTTATAGAAATAGACCTCTTCCATCCAATGAAAAAAATGATTTAAAAATATTTAAATGCAAATGACATATCTTAAAAAATTTCTCCCATTGAATTAACATTAGCGAACACGTGTTTTAGCTTGACTGAAGTAACCTACACTGAAGAGCCTACACTAGTCACTCAAAAATAGCCGGATGATAATGTTAATTCTATGGGGAAGTTATTTTCAAATATCTCGCTTGAATTTTGATATGATTTTTTTTTTCCATAGGATAGGTGAGGATGATCTACAATCGTGCTAGTTTTTACTTTTTCGATTTTGGTTATAGTTTTTTTTCTTTTTTTTATTACGATAGTTTCAATTTCAGAACCGGTTCAAACTGGTTCCGAAAGCTAAAGTATTTTTTTTTAAATATATGAAACCAAAATCAACAAAGTAAAAACTAGCCCGGTTGTAGATCGTCCTGAGCTATCGTATGCAAAAAAAAAAAAAAAAAAAAAAAAAAAAATCATTCAAAAATATCAAAATTTAAGCGTGATATTTGAAAATAACTTCCCCATAGGATTAACATTATCATCCGGGTCTTTTTGAGTGACTAGTGTAGGCTCTTAATAGAATAAAGTTTATTTTATAGAATTCACAAAGCAAAGATTTGTAATTACTGCCAATTATTTTTCCCTGCGGAAAAAAAATCGAATAATTGATAGAAAAAAGATACTTTATCGTTACCCTAAGAATTCTTAATTTTCATTAGTTGTCTGATTAGTCTTTATTTTAACTGCTTTTGTCGACAAAGACATACTGATCTCCTCAATTCTAATTCTTTTTCGCCGCTTTTGTTATTATTCCTAAAGGTGTCTTTGTTTTCAAAATGTTTTAGAACGTTTTGAGAAAGGGATTTAGAGATTACTTACTCTTTACCTTAAAAAAAATAATAAAATGTTTAAAGAGACCATTTTTTTAAATCGGGGTTTTAGGGTTTTAATTCAGTTTTAAAGTTTTAATTATCTTGTTTCAATTATAAATCCTTCAATTAAATGTTAGACTACAGAATGATAGAATGTGATAGAATATTGTTTATTTGTGCCGTTATAAAGATTTTTAACCCATTTGTGCCTGAATTTTGTTTTTCTCAAATGTTTTGGTAAAATCACTTTAAAATATTGCAAAATGAACTGGAAAAATACTAAAAAAAATTACACTTAAATTTTGTTGTATTTATTTAATAAAATGTACAAAAACTACATATGAGTATTTCTAGTAGAATAATATGCATAATTATATGGTTTGTCTATATTTATATTTAAAAAGTTTTTAAGTGGTATATTATAAACTATAATTAGTATTTTTATGAACTACAAAAATATATATATATTTATTTCTTTACAGAGACTAATAACGTTATAACTGTTATTAATAATAAAACAAGAATAATTGTATTGCTGACTTAAAAACAATTTATTTCATAAATATCTTCAAAAGGAGATTACATAAATAACTGTCTCCTAAATATCCAACAAAAATGTGTGCCCATTTGTGCCCAGAACCCCATATTTTGGATGTAACAAAAATGCATAAAAAATAGGCTTGAACATTTAATTTCGCAGTTTAAAAAAATACGTATTTAAAATAAGTCTACAAGCTAAAATTATGACTTGCGATTTTGGATCCTTCATAGAAAAAATACAAATAAACTTACTTTTTACATTTCGCCATCTTGAAAAATTAAAAATTTATAAACACCAAAAAAAGCCTCCATTTAAACAAATAAATATCCACCTTATGCTGTCATCTCTCGATAATAGATAAGGACATTTATAAATAATTATTTCATGCAATTTTCATGTTTTAAAAGCGAAGAAAAATATACTTATTCATGAAAATTTGAAACGTCCCAAAAACGGGACGCTAGGCACAAATGGGTTAAAGTTTCGGGTTTTGGTTCAGATATTTTATAAGAGGATATAGAATATTATACCTGACAAAAATATCTTTATATTTGATTACACTACTAAAAATAGGTACAGTCGTGGAAAAAAAAGTAAACACCCCTCCTAACTTTGCAACGAATTGTAATAGAAGAAAGTTATAGGTACCAAACGTTTGGAAATAAAGTATACCTTTAAAAGATGTACCATAAAATTTGCTTGAAGCCCATCTACAAATCCAAATCATACCAAAGTTAGTTTTTTTTTAAAGACAACACCCAATTTTGACAATATATTTCAAATCTTAGGTTCAAACTATGCCTTGAAATGGAATTTCAAGTCATTTGGACACAAAAATTTAGAGTTTCTAATGTTAAATTACATTTTCATAATTTTATTAATATCTCTTGAAATTAGAATCCTAATGTGAAAATGTTTTGTGTGGTTATAATACTAAAAAACCCAAACTAAACCCAAACAAAAATTAAATTTGTAATTTTAAAAATTTTATAATGTGAATTGTGGAGTTAATATTCGAAAAAATATATGAATTTCAACCTTCAAATTTTTTGCATAGATTTATATTTATTATGTCCTGCTTTAGGCGAATTCAAAGTTTTAAATTTTTCTTCCAAGTAGTTTTGAAATTATGCTTTAAAAAAGTCAAAATGATGGTTTAAGCGCGATGGTTTAAGCTACGCACGATAGTTTAAGCTAAGGAAATGATGGTTTTAGCTGCGCACCTATGATGCGCAGAAAAGCATAATTTGAAAAAAATATATATTACCCATTTTATTGAAACATTTGGACTGGCAGTAGTAAAAACACATTAAATGAGTGAATTGGTCCTGCAATAAATAATACATTAATATAAGTGACTTAGTCATTCTGCAGCATTTCAACAATCGAGCACCGAACTTCAATTTGGATGCAGCCTCTAAAATAGGCTCATTTTAAAATAATTTCTGTGAAACTAAACGAAATAATTCCATGAAAATTTGTATATAGGCTGATTGAAAGGTGTAGAAATTTTTATAATGTCAAACTTGAGTGTTGCTATTAAAAAAAAAAAAGTTTTTTTTAAATGTGTAGATGCTCCCCATAGCCAATTTTATATACATCATTTAAAAGTAGGTTTTATTTCCAATCATTTGGTATCAATAACTTTCTTCTATAATAATTTGTTGCAGAGTTGTAGAAGGTGTTTACTTTTTTTTCCACGACTGTACTTTAAAAAAAATTCTTATATTGTAGTAATTTTTTAGTATTTTCGTTATTTATAAAGCTGATGGTTTTTTTGTTTTGTTTTTTAAGCACATTTCATTTTTACATCAGTTTGTGATCAATGATGATATTGATTTGATTTATCATCATCAAATATCTTCATTTTTACGAATGCATCTATAATAAATCAATAAATCATGAAATGTCAATAAAACGAGACACAAAGTGGATTCGATACATCCATCACAAGATAGGGATCGTTAAGTTGGAAGTGCCCCAACATTTGTGCGTCAAGCAGTTCGGAGAAAAGTTTCCGAATTGTACATACACACATTTATTGAACAATTTATCTTGAAATGTGTGAATGTGTAATGTGGAGTACTGAGAGATTATATTTATATCCGATGAAAAGATTGATTTTAATTCTTATTTACAGGAAGAAAAGGATCAAGATGATATGAATTTCCTCTCTTATAAAAAATTGAAAAGTTTTAAACAGGGAACATCAATTTAAGGGAGTCCGGGACACCAAAATATTAAAATTTTCTTAAATTTTTTTTATTACATTAAAAATTTCTCTGTTTTTTTTTTCTACTTAAAATGAAGTTTAAATCATGTTTCAATCTTAATTGGAACAGGAAATATTCATTTTTAAGTTTTGGTTTATTTTCAAAATCTAGCTTCAAGTAATGGTTGTCACGAAAAAATTTTTGCGAAAATGCGTTTTTCTTCATGATGGGTTTTTTCACCATTTCTCGTATCTAAATTGTTATAACTCAAGAACCGTTAAAGTTAAATGTTTCAAATTTGGAACATGTATTTGTCAATTGTTTTAGTTTAATTTTGATTCAGCAAATTTGAAAAAAGTATTTACTTTTGAAAATATGATTTTTTTTTTTAAAGTTACGTCATTTTTTTAAAAATTTTACTTTAAATATTTTTAATTTTTATTTAAATTAATATTTTTTTAAATGCTGAATCTAAATTAAAACTTTTATATTTCTAGTTATTTAAATAAAAAAAAATTGAAATTCTACAAATATTTTTTCAAGTTATAACGATTTTAATCTACCCCACTTTTCCAATAAAATTTTAATTTTAATTTTTTTTTTAATTATGAGAATTTTTATCATGTGAATTTGTTTACAAATGATATGTTTAACCATCACAAAAAATTTCGAAATTTTAACTTAATAAATAAAAATTATTTGAAAATGTGCCCCGGACGCTACATTACAATCCAACAAAACTTGGAAGGGTTTGGCGACTTGGAGTTGGCAGCTTTTGGCACTTTCGTTGGTGGAGAAAAACCAGTTCTTAGGGAGGAGAAAGGCATTGCAGCTCTTTGTATCGTATGATAGGGTACTGTGTAAATGCATAGTGCAATGCTTTGGAAATAGAAAATTACTCTTCTATTCCTAAAACAAATGATAAATTTTACCATTTTTAAGATAATTTATAATTTTGATTTTTTAATGCAAATAAATTACTTCATTTATATAGATTTTCCAAATATTTTCATATTTTATTGTTTTTATTACGCATTGTTATTATTTTTTACTACACCTGTAACACATTTTGCTAAAAATTTCCTAAAATGTTTTAATATTTTGTTTTGTTTACACCATTTCTTTGATCTTCTAAAATAATAAAAATCTTCAAACCGAAATGTAAAGTCCGAATTTTATAAATAAGTTCTAAAATGAGTTTGGGTGATAAAGCAGATACAATAAATAAATAAAATAAAATAAAATAAAATAAAATAAAAATAAAATAAAATGACAAATCAGTAAAAAGGTTGATTATTTAGAACTGTTGTTAAAAGTCAAATTTGTCAGGAATGATATTGTGACCTCATAAATTTAGTACTTATATCGACAAATGAAATTTATTAATTGCGTTGTAAGAATTGCTAACATAAAAAAAAAAAAAAAAAAAAAAAAAAAAAAAAAAAAAAAACATGTACTGTCAGAGATGATGGAAAATTCCAAAAAAAGTTGCTTTTGAATTTCAATAATACCACATAAATAATTATGTATGTATGATACATTTTTGTTTAAGGTTTATTCTAATTTAAAATGTATAACTGTGTCATTATTAAATTTCTAATTATTGTAGATTAACAATTTTTTAATTATATTCGGGCCCATGAATGACGGTTTTCTTGGAGAAAATAAATTTTATAGTGAAATAATTTAAACAATAATGATTAATATATTATAAGTTAAAATTGAAATAGCACTACAAAATTAAAATCAACATTTGAGATAATCTGATAGAGTAGGGACAATATAACTTTTTGTAACTAGAAAACATAATTCTTGCATTCACGAAAGAAAAGGATAGCCTTTTTTTTTGCTTTATAAATGAGATTGTAAATTCGACAACTTAAGAGACAGAAAAATAAAATATTTTAATTCTATGATGAATATATTTAATATCACTGAATTTAGAGTTTATTCTTTCGTGACATAGAACGTTTAACATTTAAAGAAAATGTTATTGAAGCACTGCCGTCATTACGTTTTCTGAAATATTTGTGTTTTTTTATTTACTTTTTATAATAACAGAATTCATTTTATTCAAAATATTAAGATTTCTTAAAATGAAATATATCTAATGATTGATTACATAAGGTTACGTGAGGAAACTGGGCCATGATTTTACAATGTGACTCTGGAGATTCTGGCAATTCAGCTTCAAAAGGCTAATATTCATTTGAATTAAAGTCTGAACTTTTGTGAATGTGTTCAGTTAGGTTCCCCCTATCAGGCAGAAATGTTCAAAATTACATTTTAATATCAAAAAATAAAATATATATTTCATCTTTCTTCCCACATGGGTCCAGTTGCCCCATAAAAATGGGGAAGTGGACTAGGAGGGTCTATGTTCCACACGCGTTTGTATTTTTTAATAAAGTGTAAACAACTAAACAAAATTTAAACCAGGCAGATCATGTACATTATATATCAACTAAAGGGCGTTGTAAGGGAAACCTTTACTGTCAATGTGTCGAAAAAAACACTAAAAGTGAAAATTTTAGATTTATTTATACTAAAAACATAAATATTAAGTAGGTACTTATGTGCTTTAGTATAGGTAATAAGTATAAAAGTTTCATGGGTATTTTACGGAAAAAAAAAATAACAAGATAAATTCTATGAACAAACGGCTACTTAAGTACTTAAGTATCTCGTACTCTTTTTTATTTACCACAATGGAAGTTCGATATGTCCAATAAACCTGTGGAGAATGTAACCATATTTTTTATGTAGAATAGAACTACTTTTTTATTCGTTTCGATAATTTTCTAATAATCTCACTTTGCCTTAGGTACGCCTCTTCATCTGTATCGTAAAATTTCGAGCTATAGCTATCGCACTTAAGAAATTTGGTTTGATACCCTCAACATGCTTTTTTTTAAAATTTTATTGTGTAATTTTAATAAGTTATTATGTAATTTTCTTTATTGCAAGCAAAAATACAATGGAGAAATTAATTTTCCTTAGTAAGAGAAACTCAAAAAGACATTTATAACTGTCGGGGAAACTGGATCCCATAGAGCCGAGTTACCCCTGATACATGTCCCAGTTACCCCATTTTTGAAAATTTTATGGGGTAACTGAAATTCTGGCCTTACATTTGAAACACGAAGTAAATGTATGTAGATACCTAATAATGTTAATGTATTTATGTGCCTAATCTTTAAATAAAAAGATTGTTTAATAAAAGTGCTTACCGTATTTTAATAAACAGCCGAAGAAGTTCAACCAAATGGACGTTGTTTTTAAAAAAAGAAACCTAAATTTTCGGCAACTTATCACAACAAAAGCAGAGTTGTGATTGAGTTGACATACGTTGTTTTAAGAAGTAGAGATTGGGGTTCAATGTTGACAAAAGCCAAAACTTAAAAAACATCAACGGTTTAAAAAAAAATAATCTACGGCCCAGTTACCTCGTGGGTCCAGTTACACCAGCTTACCTTACTCTTTTTAAACTCGTTTCACATATGAATCTATAAATAAACGGGATTTTTAAAAAATGTCTTTTAATTATTTAAGAATTAAAAAAATGAGCTTTGGATATTCAGCAATTGGGCATTTAGCAATAATTTAAATATTGTTGTCTTATGTATCATAGAGCTTAGCTGATAAATGGAGTTAAGAATAATAATAACAACATTTATAAAAAAATTTAATATTACTTTTAGATGCTCCTTAAATGTTATTATTTCTTTTTAAAAACAACTTTGAAAATTCGCCAGCGTTAGCATACATACTGTGGCTGTTTTTTTATTTCCACTTTGCTTATAAAAGAACAAATGTGTTTTTCTATTTAAACTAAATTAACAAAACATTTTCTCGTAATTTTTTAACAAATCATTAATGAACATGCAATCATAAAAACAAATGACAGCACAGCATGAAATTTTACAGGGTAATCATCTTGTCTTTTTTTTTTTTTTAAACGTCAAATATATAGCTATACTATAGGACATATAACAGATCTCTAGCTCTTAGATAGTGTAGACGATTTTCATAAACCTTGAAAATAACTTTTATACATTAAAATCACCTATTTCACAAGTGTTTTAATTTTTAATTAAGACATTAGCGATCATATGTTACTCGTGGAACTTTATTGTTTTAGCATTTTTTTTCCCCTCGAAAGTTAACCGCGTTTCTTTCTTCACATCACCCTCTTCCACGAACAATAAGATGGGTTGAAGTTGAAACTGATCTTCTCGAGGATCTTCCCCCGTGTAAACAAACGGGTTACTGGAGAAAGGGTAGAAAGTGAAGATTTTAGTGCTCTTGGCTCATTGCGTTTTATCTCGCCAAACCCTTCTAGTTTTGTTGGATTGTAATCTCGCGCCCCGGACACCCATAGGAGGTCTCGTACATTTTAAAATCTCCGTCTTCAGTGCAAAAGGGATGTAATTTTAAGTTATCATAACTTTCTAAATTCTAATTAACCCATTTTAGGCCAAGCATAGAAATTTTATAATATGTGGTATTATTTTCATTGAAAAATGCTTAAATTGCATTCATTAAGACAGAAAGTGTCGTGCATGAAAAATAATATTTTATTTGAGAAATAAAATGCATTCGGCATTTTCATGCATTCGATCAATGTTGGCTAACGCACCATTAAATTTAAAATTAATATATTTTTTAAATTTTTTATGACATTTGTTTTATTATTATTTTATTTACAGAACTTGCAACTTTAATCCATTATAAAAACATGTGATTAATCTCAAGTGGAATAATTATACATTTTCAAAAAGTCGAATTTGACAATAACCGTTTCAATTAAAAAAAAAAACAAAAAACAAAAAAAAAAAACTAGCGTATTTTGAAAATTTTTCAACAGAAAGTGTTTACTCCAATTAAATTTCTGATATTTTCTAGATGTCTCCAGAACCCTTAAAAATAGCTGAAAAATAAAATTAATGAAAAATATACGTCACAGTGTTAATAAAAAAATATTTATTGAAATGGTGCGTTTACGCACCTTTGGCCGAAAATGGGTTAAAACCACACAAATATCTGTAATATATTTAAGCCATATTTAAGGCTTTGTAAAATGTAAAAATAAACACTTATAATATAATAAAAATACAGTTCAGTTAATACTGCAAAATTTCTTCACGTGGCATTTCACAATCGCCACGATAACTTAATTTACTATAGATATATAAACATAAAAATTATGTTAAAATGATCCCTAACCTATATTTCATAGAATGAATTAATATTATTGAGATAAGTAAATATTGCGAAATTCAGTTCATTTTTGACCTTGTTCGCTTGCGCACACGTGTTTGTTGCAGCTGATGACGAGCTGTTATGTTTTTAGCCCGAAACGCGTCCTGTGTATTGTTTTATTTTATGGTGATTTTTTACAAAGTTTTATTATTTTAATTATTTTAATTAAGTAAATATTCTCATTATTTTTTAATCATTATTTTTTTTCCTTTCTTTTTCAAATTCAATTGAGTTTTTAAAATAGTTTCTGTCGAAGAATTTATATACCATTAATTCATTCCAAAGGGGCCTTCCACAAATGATGTCACGCTTGGAAGGGGGGGAGGGGGGCGAAAAATTCGTGAAATTGTGACAGTTTGTGACAAGGGGATGGAAGGGGGAAGAAAAAATGTGACATCACACATTTTGGTTAAAATAAAAGTATTAAAAATCAGCAGATTAAATTTTGACGTTATTTTGAAATTAAAGTGTTTTGTATTTATAAAGTAGATTTAAAGCCATATATATTAAATTCCATTTCAAATTCCAAAATACAACTGTTTTCAACTGCTCTTTCGTATTAATATTTTATTACTATTGTATATTAATTATGTTTTTGTTATATACCTTAATCTTATTTCCTACAGAATAAGTACATGAATCATTTTTATTGTTATGCTCACAAATGTCATTAAAACACATAGTTAAAATTTAAAAATAAAATTTTAAGTATGATGTATAACGCAGTGCTTTGTTTCTGAATTGCAAGTATATGTTTACGCAATATAGCGTGACATGTGAGTAGAGGGAGTCACTTTTCTATGGAATCCTCATGGCAGAGATTTGTAATAAATTATTTTTAACGTAAAAAATAAAATGTGGGGGATAAAGGACTCTTTTTCAATTATTTTATCAAAGCTAGTTTAGCTTTAATTGCTTCTTTCTGCTGAGATTTTTTTTATCTTTTTGAAGTTAATTTTTTTTTTTTTTTTTTTGCTGTTTTCGTTATTATTCCAGAAAGTCTCCTTGTTTTAAACATGTTTTTGATCACTTGAGAAAGGGATTAGGTGATTGTGGACTTTCTTCCTTAAAGATAATAAAAAAAAAACTGCGGTTTTTGAAAGGAAAAGCTCTTTAACCAGGGTTTGTTTTGATCCGTTTTCTCATTCAATTAAAATGTCATGGATGTCCTATCCGTTTAAAGTATTTGTGTTGAATTTATATCGGTTTCTTTTCTTTTTTTTGTATGCTGCTAAAAGTTAGAATAATTTATTTTTATGTGGTTCGGGTTACGTGCTCTTTATTTTACAAGAAAACACAGAATAATGCTTTAGAGGAAAATAACTCAATCTAAGAACATGAAGCAGTATATACGAAACAAAAATGAATAATCACGCGTGCATATAATGTAAAATACTTTACAATAAACCAAGAATACTTTAGTTAAACTTCACCATTTAATAATTTGTAAAAAAGTACCTAAGTAAACAATTTAGAAAACTCATAACACATTTATAAACCAGATTTCAAAAATAACCATGTAACCGGAAAAGGACTAATTATTTTGTGCAGCCGTGTATGATCAATACTACATAATTCTGTTTAATTAGAAAACTCATAACACATTTATAAACCAGATTTCAAAAATAACCATGTAACCGGAAAAGGACTAATTATTGTGTGCAGCCGTGTATGATCAATACTACATAATTCTATTTAATTAGAAAACTCATAACACATTTATAAACCAGATTTCAAAAATAACCATGTAACCGGAAAAGGACTAATTATTGTGTGCAGCCGTGTATGATCAATACTACATAATTCTGTTTAATTAGAAAACTCATAACACATTTATAATCCAGATTTCAAAAATAACCATGTAACCGGGAAAGGACTAATTATTTTGTGCAGCCGTGTATGATCAATACTACATAATTATGTTTAATTAGAAAACTCATAACACATTTATAAACCAGATTTCAAAAATAACCATGTAACCGGAAAAGGACTAATTATTTTGTGCAGCCGTGTATGATCAATCCTACATAATTCTGTTTAATTAGAAAACTCATAACACATTTATAAACCAGATTTCAAAAATAACCACGTAACCGGAAAAGGACTAATTATTTTGTGCAGCCGTGTATGATCAATACTACATAATTCTGTTTAATTAGAAAACTCATAACACATTTATAAACCAGATTTCAAAAATAACCATGTAACCGGAAAAGGACTAATTATTTTGTGCAGCCGTGGATGATCAATACTACATAATTCTGTTTAATTAGAAAACTCATAACACATTTATAAACCAGATTTCAAAAATAACCACGTAACCGGAAAAGACTAATTATTTTGTGCAGCCGTGGATGATCAATACTACATAATTCTGTTTAATTAGAAAACTCATAACACATTTATAAACCAGATTTCAAAAATAACCATGTAACCGGAAAAGGACTAATTATTGTGTGCAGCCGTGTATGATCAATACTACATAGTTCTGTTTAATTAGAAAACTCATAACACATTTATAAACCAGATTTCAAAAATAACCATGTAACCGGAAAAGGACTAATTATTTTGTGCAGCCGTGTATGATCAATACTACATAATTCTGTTTAATTAGAAAACTCATAACACATTTATAAACCAGATTTCAAAAATAACCATGTAACTGGGAAAGTACTAATTATTGTGTGCAGCAGTGTATGATCAATACTACATAATTCTGTTTAATGACATTTATAAACCAGAATTCAAAATTAACCATGTAACCGGAAAAGGACTAATTATTTTGTGCAGCCGTGTATGATCAATACTACATAATTCTGTTTAATTAGAAAACTCATAACACATTTATAAACCAGATTTCAAAAATAACCATGTAACCGGAAAAGGACTAATTATTGTGTGCAGCCGTGTATGATCAATACTACATTATTCTGTTTAATTAGAAAACATATATTACTCAAAATTCACTTTCAGCACTTTCCGCCAATTGACGGAAATGTACTGGAATGTTTGTCGTTTTTCCTATGTACAAACCTCTATGTCAATTATACTTTTGAACGCACCACATTAACCCGTAACTGGAGACGGGAGTCATAATGACTCCGCGTTGTTTTTTGGCTCTGATTATCATGTATTTTTTTGTCCTTCAATAAAATCATTCCTCAGTACCGACAAGTAGTTCTTTTATCATTACATGATTTCCAGAGTATATTGCGTTTCTAAAAAAAATTCCAATGCTGTTTACAAAAGGCAAAAATGGAAAATAACCTTATATATCTGAACGCGTAAGAAAATTCATGTCTCCAGTTACGGGTTAAAATGTAATTCAGGTTAAATAATAATAATAATAAATAACGCATAATACAACTATAACCGCCTATTTCAGCAATTACCATTCATATACGGCAGTGTATCCAGTTCTTTGCGCAGCCATGTATATAAAGTTAGTTATAATTTTAGAACATCTTTTGGTATATTAATATAATTCAGCAGTAAAATTCATTACACAATAAAAAACCACCCGTAAGCAATTCATGCCCATAGACAGTAATGCTTTAGAAATTTTTTGTGTAGCTCTGTATATGATCTATCGAATCTACACACAATGCATTATCCAAAAATTTAGTTCAATTTAAAAATGAAAACCAAAGTTGAAAATGCACTTCCAGCAGTTGTGCTTCATGGATATTAATGTATTAAAATTATTTTGTGCATTCCTGTAAATGAACAATAAATGATACGCACTCTGCATGTTACACAGGCCCTGACTATCGCAAGGGCACCTGGGGCACGAAATTTCTGAGGGGCACGAAAATTATCCTAATTTCATCTAAATTTCCATTAAAAAATAAAGTAATTGTGAAAAAATGTGATATTTGAGATATTAATACCATGAAATGACAAAAATATACCTCATATATAGTTAAAACCCCATTTCAATAAATAATAGAAAAAATATTTTATTTTTATTCCTGGAACTGTTTTTCAATTTTCCAGAAAATTTAATTTTTTGAGTTGACTGACACTTTTCTAATAAGTGTGTAACATGTAAAAAAAACTAGTATCAGTGAATCGACCAGTCTAAGGGGGCACGGAAAATTGAAAGTGCCCTGGGCACAGTAACTTTCTAGTCGGACACTGATCTTACAGTAAGGATCTTGTAATGCTTCTCAGAATTGTATATAAATTTTACCATGTTTGAAATAGTGTAACGTGTCAGTTAAATACGTTGCAAACGATTTTTCTCTGTAGACTATTATATAATTGAATAGTTTCGTATGATCCCAGTAAATGAACGATAAATACTTCACACTCCACATTCAACAGAAAACATGTTTGTTTCACCTCATAAATGCATATAAATTTCATTATGTTTGAACAGCGTAAAGTCACGAAAATACACTGCAAGGGATTTTTCCCATAGAATAAAATGTAACGGAATTCTTTTGAGTATCCCTGTAAACGAACTGTAAGTGCTACATACCTCGTTTTCAATAGAGGCGATCTCATGGTAAATCAAAATCAGAAATATCAATAACGTAGAAATCGAAGTATATTTGTGAGAGTTAAAGCGAAGACAAACGGACGGACGGACAGCCATAAACAAACCGAATCCATAAACACTTTTCAATTATGTTGCAAAGCATTAATACAAATAGCATATAATACTCTTACTAACAGCGAATAATAAAACGTTTCTACGTGTAACTCATTTTTTTGCTCATTACTTTTCTGTGTTATTATATAAATTTTTGTTTTTGTGTTATTGTATAAATTTTCATTTTCTGTGTTATTACATAAATTTTCGTTTTTGTGTTATTGTATAAATTTTCATTTTCTGTGTTATTATATAAATTTTCGTTGGATGAATCCTAGCAGTTTGCAACCATGAATTAAACTTAAAATTACACTATGTGTAAAATACTTAAAAGATGGCAGAAATACTCAAAAAAGATGTCAAATTACTTTAATACTTCTCAGTACTTTCAGCTATAAACATAGCCTTCGTCAGAGAATACAAAAATACTGTTATTAGCGTCTTTCAAATTTAACGTAGTTGGTGTTGAAAGGAGTGAAAGTGAAAGTCAATTTTTCGATCCGGAAAACATTGGAAAAATAAAAATATGGATATAGAGGGAAGTGGAATATTACGTGTTTTATAATTCTTTAGGCAAACTAAGCAAAATTCTGGGTATGTTGTATCAATAAAACATAAAACACGTAATATTCCACTTCCCTCTATATCCATATTTGTATTTTCCCAATGTTTTCCGGATCAAAAAATTGACTTTCACTTTCACTCCTTTCGACACCAACTACGTGAAATTTGAAAATAAGACGCTAATAACAGTATTTTTGTATTCTCTGTCGAAAGCTATGTTTATAGTTGAATTGAAAGTACTAAGAAGTATTAAAGTAATTTAACATCTTTTTAAATATTTTTGTCATATTTTAACTATTTTGCAGATAGTGTAATTTTAAGTTTAATTTAAAGATGAATTTAGCATTCTATTTATTTATTTACTTATGAATTAAAGGGTTGCCATTATATTACTTTAAGTCAAAATACGCGAATAAACCAAATATATATTTCGGGTTCGATTCCTGGTTCTGACTTGGAGGTTCCCAGTGGTTTGAAATCAACTTTTAAGCCAATAGTAGGCGGGCGAAAAAATTACCCGCGTAAAAATTATAACTTGTATCTAACGAGCCACTGCTGGTGTTCATTACTCCCATTATATCGTATGCCCGACACGCAGTGGGGAATCTTCCCCGAATTCACCCAGAAGAATTCAAGAAAAAAAAAAGCTTAAATTGTATTATTGTAATCATCATATTGGAAAATGTTTTATATTCTATGCGTGCCGCATGATTCTTAATTTTCTGATTAATTTCCGAATAGAAAATCACTTTATTTTTTTTTCTCTCTCGGTATTGATCCCCTTTAAATCGCGTCAGCACGAAGCGAATCGTTATTACTCTCAAAATCTTGTTTTAAAAACTTCTTTGATCGTTTCAGAAAAAAAGATTAAGTGACAAAAGAGAACATGTTTTTCTACCCCCCACCCTCCTTCCGATAATCCCCCTTTTTTACGTTTTTTTTTTCTTTTTTTTTTACAAGTAAGGAAGAGACGATGTACTTAGCACATTTTAAATAGCAAATCCTTTTTGTCAGGGCAAATCGCTTTTGCCAAATTCTCTCAATTTAAACTAATTGTTGAATTTTCTCATTTTTTAAATGTTTTAGAAAGACAGCAGGCTACTGTATTAAAAAAATTCTGCAGTTTTTTTTCTTATAAATTTTCGAATCCGATTTCGATTTCTTTTGTCAATTGCTCTCATTTTTTAAAATTGCCCCAAGTAAATTTATTAGTGTCTAAAAGTAGAACTTGCCTATTTTTAGGTGCGTTCGTAATTACGAGTATATAAATACGTAGCACATACAGTCGTTGTGTGCTCCGTCCGTCTGTCTGCACAGAGCAGCTCAAAAAACTACCCAACCGAAAGGTTTGAAATTTAATATACAGTCCTCTCCACTTAGTCGGGTCACAGATAATCGAATACCCCGCTTATTCGAATAGAATCCTCCGGAACCGAATTCATTCCTATTGGTCCTATGTTATCTTTTTCCGCTTAAACGAAATCCTTTTACGAACGTCCCCACGTAATCGAATAACAACTGCGTGACCGATGTTTGAAAATAGGCGCGGAAAGCACGTTTCAACTGGAATTTTCTTCCCTATTTTGTCATTTTCGGTTCCTTTACGCTGAAAACAAATTTTCAGTTCTTCCTGAAATGATTTCGGCCGGCAGGTGTATAATGGACAGGTCAAATGATTTCCCCACTTTGATTTCCCCACCATCACTTCTTGCTGATAACCAGGCTTTAATGGCAATGCACTTCGAGACTCGAGATGGTAGTTGTGATATTTTGCACTCATTCAAAAAATAACTCGATATTTACTCCTTTAAAATTCCACATAAACTACTTTGAACGATTTTTTTAAGGCAGTATAAGTAACGTAAATTAGAAGTAGAAAAGTTTTGACCAAATTCAAACGAGCAGCATTAAGTGTGATGTAATCCATATAAATGTATGCACTGACAATACAAAAATTGCCTTTCGTACCACTTTTTCAGAAAAGCAATATTTATCTTATTTTATAGCAGATTTTTTGTCATTAAAGAAAGTGAAATTTTTTTTTCTAAATTACTGGTATTTAAAAGTTGAAGGGCTGACAGCTATGCTGTGACCATATGGTAACGCTAGTCCTTAATGGGTTAATACGTAGTATTTACTTTATATTAGCATTTGTATTTATTTTAGTTTATGCTATTCTATTAACGATTTATTATGCTGTTAATTAAATATACCGTAGATGGTTATTTTGTCTTTTTATTACGCATTAAATATTACAGTTATGATTCCCCGTTTAATCAAACAACCTGCTTAATCGAATATTATTTCTGGAACCGTTAACATTCGTTTAAACAGGGACGACTATATATAATATTGTTGCAGAATTTTGTCGAGTCATTTCAAATTTTATGAAAATCGAATCAAGACTTAAAAAGATATTAATGAAAGTTTTCTTCATTGTATACTAGCGAACTTGCCCGGCGTTGCCAGGGTACGTCAAAAAACAGCAGGAATTACGAAAAAGCTCTGAAAATCACAATAAGATATCGCGAAAAAATTTTGAATCGCTTCTCAAATTCTGAAAAGAGAAAAAATATAGCTATATTATGTTCGAAGATTGCAAGTTGATTCTTTTCACTAATGTGGAAAAATAGTAGCAAATCGCTAAATTACACTAAAAATCACATACAAAATTCCCGAAAAATTCGAAAATTGCTATACGAAATCCGAATAAACTTTATTGAAATGAGGGCAGAATGTATTTTAGGCCAACAATGGAATGTCAAAAAAATTGCAGCAAATCGCGAAGAAACGTAAAAAGCGCATTAAAAATCCCAAAAAGTTCAAAAATCACGAAAGTCAAAACTTTCTATAATTGGATAAAAGTTTCAAATCTAATTCCTTTGACATATGGGCTCTCTTAAAATTTATGTTTTGGAAATCATGCTAAGCATTAGATCATGTTACTTTTATTCGTTATTAATTTACTTGGACTCCCTTAAATATAATTAATATAATCCCTTAAGTTAATATTAGTTTTTGTTGCATTAAATTATCTCAATTTGTTGATTTTCTGTAAGCAAGTAAACCCTATTGTTTTACAGTGGAAGTCTATGGGAATTTGGCGAAATATTAGAGATATCGCCAAGTTGGAGTCACTTTTGACGACTCATTTTGGTCGCCAAATTTGGCGATATATCGCCAAGTTGGCGACAAACTTGGCGTTATTTGGCGACAGAACTGGATCCCCTACGGTAACCCCCCTTATAGGTATGGACATGCATTACATGCTGTTCAATAATCGCATAAAAAATTCGCTAAAAATTCAAAAATCGCTATACGAATTCCGGATAAACTTTTTTGAAAAGAGAATAAAATTTACTATATTGGGTTAAAAGAAAGAAACCGCATTCTTTTTCCTAATGTGGAAAAATCGAATTAATATAATCCTTTAAGTTAATATTAGTTTTTGTTACATTAAAATATCTCAATTTGTTGATTTTCTGTAAGCAAGTAATCCATTTTGGTTTACAATGGAAGTCTATGGTAATTTGGCGAAATATTAGAGATATTGCCAAGTTGGCGCCACTTTTGGCGACTCATTTTGGTCGCCAAATTTGGCGATATACCGCCAAGTTGGCGACAAACTTGGCTGCATTTGGCGACAGAACTGTGTCCCTCTACGGTAACCTCCTTATAGGTATGGAAATGCATTAAATACTGTTCAATAATTGCATAAAAAATTCGCTAAAAATTCAAAAATCGCTGCACGAATTCCGAATAAACTTTTTTGAAAAGGGAACAAAATTTACTATATTGGGTTAAAAGAAAGAAACCATATTCTTCTCACTTATATGGAAAAAATCGCCTCGAAACTTAAAAAAGTGCTAAAATTCGCATAAAAAATTAAATAAAAAAATCTAATCAAAAAATTGAAAATCGGGCTTCGAGGTGCAAAACTTCATATATAGACGTACCTTTTCCCCAAATTTTGTAGCCCTACGTGCAGCGGTCTCTTCAGAACACCGTCGACACACTCACTCACTCACACACAAACTTCTTTCTTTATTATTATAGATTAAATTGTGTCCTACGTCATTAATTCAGTGATATCCCTCGATAGGCATAATTCCAAGTTACCATGCTGATGACGCCCTGTTTAAGATGGAGTCCTATTATTACTGAATTTAATGTATATAATCGTAATAAATTTTGTATTCATGCATTTTTGCATTAGAGTGCAACAGTTATTGCATCAAGATCTGAATTATTTATAAAACTATAGTTATAGTATGAACATCGTACGAACACGTAGGCATTTGCCACGTTTGACGTACAATTTCTGTCTTTTTATCATTCTTCCCGTTTCTACGTGTTTTAACCCTTAAATGCCTGATTTTTCAAAAATCATTGTAATAATGTTTTTCGGCTTTCATTTTTTAAATAAATAATGGAAAAAATATTTTTAAAAAAATCACATTTTGTTTTAAGTATGGTTTACGGCTAAAACACAGTTTGTTACTAATCGGCAATACTGGTATTTAATTGAAAAAATAATTTCCTTTAATAAAATTCTATAATTTTAAACACACAAGAATTTTAGTACCTATAATAAGAAATAAATTTTACTTGCCCACTGCAGAACAAAATAGGGTATTTCGCAAGCTTCCAAACAAAACAAAAGGAACAAGTAGCAACAATTGAAAAAATAAATCTATCTTTATTCTTAAACAGCACACGTGTTGACATCTACATGTTGAAAATCGATTTAATAATATTTTCAGAATGGGTTTTATTGGCAACATTAGGCATTATATCTTCAATATTATTCTAATGGTATTTTAGAGCCTAAATTGGGTATGTTGCCGAAAAGCAACACCCGGCATTTAAGGGTTAACTTTCGTAAATTAATAGAGTGATCACCACAAAATTCCAAAATGTTAAGGTATACAAACAGAATGTATCTTTATACGTTATTTCTATGTAACTTTGCGGTCATAACTGGCAAGTTGGGGTGCATTACACTTCTAAAATAACATTACCCTGCCCTCCAAAAAATTAAACTGAGCCAAAAAATCTCCCGGTGATTTTTTTTTTCTTTTTAGTTATTTATCTATATACTGATAAGAAAGAAAAGAGAGTTTATCTGTATTTTTAAAAGTTAATTTTTTCCACTACACGAGAATACACATGTTTAGACAGAAAATGATTTCCTCCACGAAACTAACCTAAAGTTGAGTTTATTTTTCAACATTATGCGGTTTTAAAAGTTCTGTAGACAGCAGCGTGCGAAGAGAAAACTGCGCCCGAGGCGAATTTTCAAATTGACGCCCCCCCCCCCTTCCTCCACACACACGCACCTTTCCAAACTTTTCTTTGTGACAGGTGTCACAAAATTGAAAAGTGCAAAAACAGAAACAAATTCGATTGAATACATATATCGCGTTTATTTTGAAACGTTGTTTAATTTTAATTCAGAAATTTTAAAAAACTAAATAACATAAGAGAAAATTGCACTTATATTTTGGAAAAGGGGATCTGGAAAATGGGTGTAGAAAAATTGTATCTAATAGTGCAGTATAACAGTTTGGAACCTTTTCATATTCCAAGATAGAAACCTCATGCTAGTTTGAGAATATATGTTTTTGCCACAAGCACAGACTCAGAAAAGAGAAGGTTAACAAAAGAGATTCAGACAACGATCCAAAACAAGATTTGAAAAGAAAGAAGTCCTTATTCATTAATTTGTATTTCGGTGTAGGGCAGGAATGTCAAACACGCGGTCCGCGGGCCACAACTGGCCCGCCGACAACTTCTTTGTGGCCCGCCAATCCTTTGGCATTTTACCTTTGTTTAATTCAGTTACGAGTTGCAATTTTCCAACTGAGTGAAAAAGTTGGAAATGGGGCAAAGCGAGCAATTAGGTATATATTAACTATGTTCGGTAGCAAAATTTTTCTGGTAACAGCAACATAATTTGAACGAGAAAATGTGTTTCATAAATGAAATGAAATACGTAGCGCATAAATACAAGACACAATTTATTAAATAATTATTTTTTTCAAAATAGGTTTTAAGTTTTTACTTGAAAAAAAATCCTGAAGATTAAAAGTTATACCTTTGATGGATTAACATAGCTTGTGTAAAATAATTTTTTTTAAGGTAAAACAATTTAGAAAATCAGATTAAACTTTGTAGATTTGATTGATAAAAAGTATTGCCAAGTATTTTTTCGAAAAATAAGATATAATAAACTATGAACTATAATAATAACTTTGGAACTTTACTTGAATATTTGTTTAATATGGCTATGTTTTGTACGTACAAATATTGCTGTGTGCAATTCTAATAACATTATCTACTTTGTTTGATGTGGCCCGCGTCTTTGTATGCGATGCTTAATTTGGCCCGCGGCGGTACACGAGTTTGACATGCCTGGTGTAGGGTAAAGGACAATGCAATACCTTTGAAACGAAAAATGTACGTACTTTCATTAGGAAAAAAATTCCCAATATGTAAATATATATATTTTTTTCTTTTTTCTTTTACTAAAAAGAAGAAAAAAAGAGGTTTGTAGTATAAATTTGGCGGCCTCTCAATTTCCGCGTCCGGGGCTATTGCTCCCTTCGCCCCCCTCTTCGCACGGCCCTGTCGGTACATTTCAAAGACTTCTTCTGTATGTTTCGAAGCCTTCTGTAGATTTCAAAGACACTTAGAACAAATTGGCTAGCCCAGAAAAAGGGAAAATGATTGTTTAATAAACAGGTTTGCTACAGATTATTTCTAATAGCAAATTTGCCGTGCAATGTAAATTATCGCTTTTGTATGAATGGGTTCAACGTTTCAGGTAGGCGTTTCTGAAATTTTTGCACACATGGAAAGGGGAACGAGTTCCTAAATGCTTCAAAAAGAGTATAGAGTATTAAAAAAGAACAGAGATAAAAAATTAATGTTTTTAACAATTTATTAAATTCGGGCTCTTTTATCTGACACTTTCACTTTCATATTTGATTTTTAAGACATCTGTGTGTTTTCGGAATTTTGTAAATTTTAAATTTAAAATTGCTAATTGTTATTCAAAATGACATAAAATGCGACATAAACAAATAAATAA
The DNA here is from genome assembly GCA_963932465.1 of Maratus speciosus. Classification (NCBI taxonomy): domain Eukaryota; kingdom Metazoa; phylum Arthropoda; class Arachnida; order Araneae; family Salticidae; genus Maratus; species Maratus speciosus. Next base: position 93,946,948 of record OZ010794.1, on the reverse strand, counting down.
TTTAACATTTTTATTTAAAAAAATCGTGTAAAATTAACCGAAAAGTTGCTTTTTTCTTAAAACTATTCAAAATAAATACTTTTTATGAAATCCACAATAAATATAATATTATACAGGAGCTAGACTATTATTAGGACAATAACATGGATATATGAAAAGTTATAGGTATCCAAAGACAAACAACACTGAAAATTCCTGAAAAACGTTAGTAATTCGTAAATAAAAACTGTGTAACTCACGGTCTTTTCAACAAATATTAATAAGAATAGTCACCTTCTTTTGAATATATATTTAAAGCATAATTTAAATATTTTTGTGGTACCTTTTGCCTATTACTGGATGTGTATAAATTCTACAGATCATATATAAGGTATACACAAAAGATCTCAAGTGCATTTCCGTATATTGATGGAAATGGCTAAATGGGAAATTTCAGCTGTGCTATGCGTTTCGTTTCATTGAACTCATAGCGCACTATGTAATATACATGTAAATCTATAAATCCTACCCAAATAGCATTTTTAATTTGAAGAAAATTAGCAGCATTCTTGCTTTGAAAACCTGCAAAGTTGCACCAAGCTCAACATGACAAGACTGAAAGTTCATAACAAGACTGCAGCAAGATAACGCAAACGTCGAAGTCACCACACTTTGAAGTTGCAGCTAACTTGTCGTGCAAGTTAAATTCATGCTGTATCAAATTTATTACAAATAACGGTAAACAAGCAATCAAAAATATTGAAAACTTACTGCAAAGTAGTAATCTTTCCACGCCCCACTACCTGTTTATAACTGTTACACTATAAGTTTAACCTCTTCGAAGAAGTACATAGACCTGACTAGGTCTATTGATGCGAACACACCGTCAGAAGATGCATGAATCGTTTTCATCACCATAAACAAGTTAAAACATTTGTACTTTTCATTACGAGCCATTTTTGGTATTTGACAAGTATAGCATTTAGAAAAAAGCGGTGCCGACTGAATAAAATTTCTGAAATTTCGGCGTATGTGCTGATTGTCTATTCTCTCAACAGAGGGGATTTTTTGCTCTCGTCACTTTCGTGAATTAAAGACAGTCTTGCCATTAGTTTCACAACAAATTACTCATGCAAGTGGGGGATGGTTTACCTTGCGGGAAATTTGCTGCGAATTTCTCAATTCAAATTTGTCACGGCAAGATAATGTCAGAAAAAATCAAACTTGTTGCTAATGTTCATGCTATTTGGGTATACAGGACTACACAAAAAATTAGAGTATTTTTGACTATTCATGGTCATTGCAGAAATTAGGATTTGAAATAAGTGATGCATTTTCTGAATTGTTTATTTAAAATTATTTCATCTTAATAAATTGTAAAGTTTAGGTATCTTGTTTATCTTATTAAATGACGAAGTTTTGTAACAGTATACTGTATGTGTTGGAAAGTGATTAATTAATAATTTTTCGTTCTTGTTTATACTCTAAATGGAATTAAAAAACGAATCACGGGCGTTGACATTTGTGAGAAAACATCAGAAGGCTGTAAGGTATAAAAACAAAAGCATAAATATAAATTAAAATTTACACACAGTTCGACATTTTCTGAAATCTTAATTTTGATTACGTCAAGCAGTTTTATCCCAAGTGCGGTAAATGTTTCGCTTATACTAAATAAATAAATAAACATAAATGGATTTCTCATTCAAATTTCCATTTTCTCGTCGACTTCATTAGACTTCTTTGCTTTAGATGAAAAGAGAGAGGAAAGAAACTGAATCGAATTTAAATTAGTCATTTTGATTTAAATTATTCATTTTGATTTAAATTATTCATTTTGCTACCTTCTTTTTTGCTTTATTTATTTATTTTCAATGCATCTTTCAGGATAAAAATTACGAAAAACAAAATTGTAAAATGGGTTTTGAAAATATCCTAAACTGGAAAACTGCTTTAAAATAGATTATGAAGATTGATTTTAAACAAGAATTAAAAATCATGCGCCAAGCATAGACTATGAAACACTTTCCAACACATTCAGAATGTTGTAACCAATTCTACCGTTTAAAAAGGTGAAAAGAGATAGATTGGAAAACACATAGCGCATTTGAAAACTCAATTTCAGCTATTTTCCAGCTATACAGTCGGAAAAATATACGAATTCTTTTTCGTAACCCTGTACATGATTTTTAGACTTTATACACACCAAGTAATATCGAAAAAATTCAATTTTAAAACACACATCACAATTGAAAACGCAGTTCCAACCATTGTCGCACATAGACAATAGTATAACCAAATTCTTTTGTATGCCCTTTAAGTGAACGATAAAAGCTAAGCACACCAGGTTCTACAGCAACCATCTTGTAGTGCATCTCAGTGATACATATCTATTTCATTATGATTGAAATAGTGTAACATCATTATAATATGCCGCAAACGATTTTTTTCCCATTCACCATAATGTAACGAAATTTTTTGAGTGACCCTGTAAACGAACTATGAATTCTGAATTTTCATACCGAATAAGCCATAGTAATTATAATTAACATACATGAATTACGCAGCAATCCGAATCTATTTACGCGAGTTAGAGGACGGACAGACAGACAAACAGGATTCATAAACATATTTCAATTACGTTGCAAAGTGTTCAAAAGATTTTATAAAACATTGCCATTTTGGGAAATTCTAAATAAAATATTTATTTTAAAAATTAAAATATTCTTGAAAGTAAAAGGATCACGAAATCAGCACGATTTACAGCATTCCGAAATAGGAAACGTTTAGCAAAATTTAGTTTAGATGTGGATGGTGGTCACTTACACCATTTTGCCTAAGTGAGTGTAAGTGATAAATACTGCAGTGATGTAAATAAGCATTAATAACGCAGAGGCAATGTCTCAGTTTCAAAACAGGAGGTCCAGAGTCCAAATCCAGCCGATTCCATTGTGTCAGAAATATGTATATTTTATATATACATTACTATATATATTACTATCAGGACACGTACAAAAGCATTCGGTGAATGAAATGGAATCGTTCCATGTATTATTTTCATTAATTAACTTATTTACGCACTAGCTGTTACCTGTAACGTCGATCATGTAGCAAAAAAAGAAAGATGTAAGAATAAGCAAAACATTTCACTCCCCATAATTAAAAACATATGTAATTAACTAACTCTTTAGTACATTTTTTAGGAGACAATATGGAATTTCTTAAGTGTAGGTGCCTTGACATAACTCCAGTCATAAAATGGTGAAATTTCGTGCCAAATAATATAAACAATCGCAAAAATGAAACTGCAACCAATAAAAACAAGAAAAAAAATCATGCGTTAAGCATAGATTATGAAACACTTTCCAACACTTCCTGAATGTTTTAACAAAACTTCGTTATTTAGGGAAATGATGTAAATAAGATAACTGAGTAAACATTTTGAAAAACGCATAAAACACTTGAAAAACTGATTTCAGCAGTTATCGTCCATAGCAAATATGTATTTCGATTCTTTTGAAAAGCCCTGTATTTGATCTGTAGGTTGATATATATACTATATAATCGGGCAATTTATTTTATCAAGAAAACGCATAACAAGTTGAAGTTTCTCTTTCAGCAATTTATACCAATAGATGGAAACATACTTGTATACTTTTGTAAAACCCTGTAACTTAACCTAGTACTTTAATTACACACAAATATTTAGCTAAAATTTAATTCAAACCAAAACACTCTTAAAACTACTGAAATCACATTTCCAGAGATTATCATTTATTGATGGCCATGTATCCAATTCTTTGCGTGACCCTGTATATAATTTTATCTATATTCTACGAACATTTCTTAGTAAACTAAATGCAGTTCCGCGTAAAAATGCATAACTCATTTAAAAACCACTTTTAAGCAATTTGCACTCATACCCAGTAACCATTACGAATTCTTTGCTGTAGTCCTGTATATGAATTATAGCATTTATACACACCATATACTATGCATAAATATAGTGAAACATAAAAGCGCATAACATAATTAAAAATGCATTTCCAGCAATCATCGCTACTGTACAATACTTCGGATACAATTTAGTAATATAGCATCTGAAATCTTTTGTGTGTCCCTGTAAATGCTATGCACTTCGTATTATACATGAAATAAGTTATAGTAAACCTTAGCGAGCTATATCAATTTCATTATACATGAAATAATTTAACATAATTAAAATACGCCACAAACAATTTCCTCCACCCTTATATCACTATGTAACGGAATTTTTTTGTGTGGCCTTGTAAATGAATAATAATTAGTCTTTGCACCGTATATTCTACAGTATACATATTTTAGTGCACTTCATAAATAATTTTCTTATGTTTGAAAGCGTGTAACATCATTAAAAGTCATTTTAAACGATTTCTTCCCATAGGCCGTAATGTAACGGAAAACTTTTTACTGTCCCTGTAAATGAACTAAACATGCTACAACTTTATTTGAAATAGGGAAAATGCTATGGAAAACGTCAATAACATCCAAAAATTTTAGGGCAATCCGAGTATATTTACGGGAGTTAGAGCGCGGACAGACGGACAGACAAACCGAAGTCACAAACATTTTTTAACATTGTTGGAAAATGTTAAAAAAGGAGAGACAAGTAAAATCGTACAAATCGATAAATCTCTCTTCATAAAACAAAAAACAACACTGGGATAATTTTACTACAACAGTGTATTTTAGGAGGTATTTGATGTGAAATTTGTACATGTATGCATTGCATCTAAGACTGTAGAAAAGTCTATTAAAAAAAAAAAAAAAAAAAAAAAAAAACGTTAAATCACTGTTATTAAAAATGACAACATGTTTTTACTCTTTTAAAGCTAAAAGAAATGTGGTATTGAAATCTGGCTGCCAAATCACGATTTACAAACGTGTCTCTAATACATTCTAAGCTTCCGAGTTTAATTTCGATATCGGCAGATAGAAAATGTTACTTTGACGCAATCCTATTAAACCTTTAGGTTTTATGAACGAAAATGCAATTAAAAAAATAATAATAAAACAATTTTTATTCATATTTTCTGAAATGAACAGCTTTAAGAATTAAAGCATTGTGAATGGATAATACTTAAGCAAAAAAGACGCCCGTCTGACATTGGTCTTAATCATCATGTTAACAGTGCGCAGACGATAAAACGTCAAGTATTGATAATAATTTTCTTTAAATAATAAGAATTGGTACCATAACTCAAGAGCATTTTATTTGCACATCAAAGCATATCCTTTTTATTTTCCGTACATGATGTCATATTTGCCTGCTATCCGACTTATTATTATTATCATATTAATACACCTTACAATATTAATAAATACTTGGCAATTTTCGTTTTATTTCTAAAATGACGTCATATTTTTTTAAAATTCTAATTTTTTTTTCATTTTCCTTTTCCACGTGAAAATCTTTCAGTTGAAAAGTAATTATTGAGGAGCAATTATTACTCCGGATTTTATTTTATTATTATTATTATTATTATTATTATTATTATTTTGGCAACGAGAAAGAAAGATGGTTAAATTTTATCGAAGAAATGTCAATGAAAAATAATGAACTTTTGAAGTATTGAGAAAAATATTTGAATAAAATAAATAAAACATAGCTTATGTTCTTTTCCGTGTTCCCCTCTATGCAAAAATACAAAAGTATGAATTCACCTGTTAAGATGTTGACTTCATTCAAACTTTCGCACACACTTTCGCATTCGGATTTGTTTTTTGGTCTAACATTTTGTAAATTTCTAACAGTAACCAACATGGAAACTGTGACCTTCCTTATGCGAAATTGAATTTCAAACTCAAAACTTCCAATTTAAAAAGAATTAAAGATGAATCACGTGTGGTAACATTTGCATAAAAATCGAAACACAAACTCAAACGCCAAAGAATGAATATAAAAGGATAAATAAGAAATAAACATTCACACGAATTTCTTCATTTTAGAAGTCTTATTTCTATTACAGCAGGCAGTTTCTTTTCCCAAGTGCTTTAACTGTTTGGCTTATTCCAACTAAAGAAATAAAGAAGAAAAGCATTTCCTATTGAAAGTTTTTATTTCTTTATATTTAATGCAATAGAAGGTAAATGAGTTGAAAGTTTTGCGCATATATTTTCACCAGTGATAAAGTTGCGAATAAAAACTCGATTTCTATTTGAATAAAGACATCCCCAGTACGTTTACCTCCTACAACCTATAATAGAAGAAAATATTGTAACCTAATTTTTTTTTCGACGTATTTACGCGTTTTATTTCTCAGAGAAATCGAAAAACACGTTTTCACTACACTGTAAACAAAATCTGTTATTTTAACAGATCTTATAAAGTACTTTTAACATATAAACCATTTTAACAAACGAAAAATTGACGATAAAATTAAATCATTTTCGATACCATAAAAGATTTAATATACAGCATTTTGGATAATCAAGCGGAATAATTCAAAATGTATTAATAAAAATTACAAAAGGAATGCAAAAAACTTGAATAAAACTTGAAACTTATATTGCGAAATTCTCATCAGGGGCATTATTTCACAATGTAAATAAATAATAATAATAATGATAATAAAACAGTTGATTTCTGATCGAGAATAGCAAGCTATTACTTTACAGGCTAATTCTCAAAATGCCCTATGAACTGTAACCAGAATATAAGGAAATAATCAAACATATAAATCAGAAATCGAGTAAACCATGAAAGCGAAAAACTGATTTAAAAAAAAAAATATGTTCTCTAGAGAGTTCAAAACATCGGCGCCTTCTTATTGTAAACTAAATAATTCCAGACTTTCCACTTTAAAACGAATTAAAAACAAATCGTGGGTGGCGAAAAACAACAACAGAAGTGCAAACAGAAAATACCGAAAATATAAAAAGAAAAGGTACCCTCTCAAAATAAAAGTTTACACACGTTCTCCATTTTAGAAATCTTACCTTCATTGAGTTTGCGTCCATGGAGGAAAGAGATAGGTAGACATTAGACGCAAACCCTGAAAATCACAAAATTGGCGCATGCGTACGTGCAGTCTTGACTTTCGTCTGCTTCAGATTCAGAACAAACTGAAAGCTCCTTCAACACTAGAAATGACCGCCATCTACTGGCTAATCCTAAGAAAATAACATGCTGAAGGGTTCTTTAAATTAATTTTACATTTCATTTTTCTTTTTATGTATGAATATTCTTAAAATAATAATAATAATAATAATAATTATAATATGTCATTTCTGTGATGTGACTACCCATAAAATTTTCATTTTATGATATGACAACATAAGCTAGTGAATTTGAAATAAAAAATCTTTAAAGTAAAGTTTAAAAAAAGAGAGAGAGGGGAGTAGATATCCTACATTTGGAGGAGCCTTCAGTTTGTTCTGAATCTGAAGCAGACGAAAGTCAAGACTGCAGGTACGCATGCGCCAATTTTGTGATTTCCAGTGTTTGCGTCTAATGTCTACCAAAGAGATAGATGGAGATGCAGTATGGCGTAAAAAAGGTTTGAAATATGAAACCATTTTAACATCCAAAATTAAACGTCCACAATAGGCCCAAATAAAACAAGCACCTGGAACAGGGACCGAATTCTTTTACATCACCCGTGCATTTTTTTTTCTCTAAATTAAAGTGATCTGCTTATTTTTAAGCATTCTTTAAAGCATCATTTCATTGTATTATGAATCAAAAACTGTATTATTAAAAGTTTTCTTTTTTTTCGTGAAAGAACGTGCTTTTGTTTGGGCCTTCTGAAGCGGATTTTAGGGTTACTTTTTTCGCGTCACCCCCAGCCACCTTACTGCATCTCCATCTATCTCTTTCCTCCATGGTTTGTGTAACACAGTTTCAAACCTCTCAAGTGTTGCCAACTATTTTTCTTGTAATCAACAAAATATAAAAATAAATAAATGCAAAACATTTTCCATTTAAATCTCCATTTCTTCGTCTATTTTATTCGTTTCGTTACTTCCCATACGAAAGAGAGAGGAGAGAAATTGAATCGGATTTAAATTATTCATTTTTTTTTTCGATACATTATATTAAAAAAAGAACGTTTTAGAAAAAAAAATCAAATAGATTTTTTAAAATATCGTTAACTAGAAATCGGTTATAAATTAGATCAGGACAATTTTGTTTTAAAATGGATTTTGTAAAAACTTATCGTATGAAATTCCAATTACAGCACCTCTACTCAACGAATAAATTAATTATTTTAACTATATACAGAGCGTTACTGAACGATTTTAACAACAACAACAACAAAAAAAAAAAATGCAGAATTAGTAGGACAGATTATAGTACACAGTGAGGCGAACCATGTATGTTTGAATAGAACTGTGTCACAATGCTCTAAATGAGTCCACTGTAAAAAAAATCAGATACTTTTACAGAAAAAACTGTCAGCCGGAAACTTTTTTTTTTTTTAACGGAAATAATCTGTATTTACTACAAACTTTCTCTTATTTTAACAGATTTGGCCCTTAAGTTAGTAACAAATACAGATAATTTCTTAGGTTTTACTGGCGTCCTGGTTGACAGCTTTTTTTTTTTTTTTTTTTTTTTTTTTTTTTTTTTTTTCACCTTTAAGGTATTCGTAATTGTAACTGATAAAAAATAAAAAATTAAACACATTAAAGTTTACACAGATTTAGAAATCTTTTTTTTTTTTTTTTTTTTTTTTTTTTTTTTTTTTGCGTTAGACAATTCCCAAAGTGCACTAACTGCTTCGTTTGTAGCATTGAAAGATGTAAATAAAAATAAATAAATCTAAAACATTTTCCATTTAAATCTTTATTTCTTCGTTTCTTTTCTTCTAATACAGAAGAGATAGGAGAAAAATTGAATCGGATTTACATTATTCATTTTGTTTCCGTTTTTTGCTTCTTAAAAACAAAAACAAAAATTATAATGGATTTTTTAAAAACATCTTTAACTGGAAAGCTGTTTTGAATTAGGTCCGCACAATCTTGTTTTAAAAGGATTTTATAATAAACTGTCATTGTATGAAATTCCAATTAAAACATACTTTTTCACAACAAATAAAATTGATAAGGAAAATAATTATTTTAGCTGTATACAGAGTGTACCAAATTACTTTACCAACAAGAAATATTGCAGAAGGTGATTAGATATATAGTTCACAGTAAGTTGAGCAATGTATACTTTTATAAAACCTAGGGCCGCAATCAGTGGCGTCAACTTACATGATGCCGGAGACCACTCAATTTCTATGCATTTATTTCGTTATTCATTTATTACCCGACTGCCAAGAAGGGTTATGAAGTGTTTCACGCGTACCTGTGTAAGTGGATTTCTTTATACCCTCGAAACATCCCAATGGCTGGATGGATTTTAATGAATGAGGTCTCTATCGATTCGCCTTAATCGTCCGATGGTTATAGGCTAGGTTTTGTTTTTATAAATTCAAAATGGCGGCCGTAAAATACAAAAGGGCGGTAGAGACGAGAAAATTTTTTTACGCACCCTATTGAGTGACATATCACTGGATAGGTCTTTCAAAATGAAGACGATGTTTCATTGACTATTTTACAGTCAGAAGTTCCGTTTAAATATTACACAACCTAGAAGTTGTGTAGGTAGGATCTCTAGCTTTACTGCAACTCTAACCTCCATAGACATCTATAGGCCGCACCAAAACATTGTTTTTAGATAGGAACTAACCATTAAACACAACTTAAAAGTCATCAATACAAGTAAATAAAATATAGGTAGGTAAGTAATATACAAAATAGTTTAACATTGATGAGAAATAATTAATTAGTTCGCTTTTTAGGCAGTCGGATTTTTTTATTTTTTTATAATTTTTACTTGTTTATTTATTTAATCGCTGAAATAAAATTTGATTTCCTTGACATTCTTAAAATAATGCTGTCTGAAAAATAGCAAAAACATCAATTAGACTTACAGGATCGCTGAAAGTCCCTTCAGCGGATGTACAATTAAATTGCTGTCAAAAACAAATTTACTGAATATTTACTATCTGTTTTAATATCCTGAATCGATAAAGAGCCTAGGACAGAGTCGGCGAACTTATGGCATGGATCTCACAAGTGGCACGCCACAGATTATTTTTGGCACGGCATAGACTCAGGCTCTACATCAAAATATAGCAGAATTTCCCAAAATGCATTAATTTATCTAGATGTTGTCCCTGTTTATCTGAATTCGATTAGTTCGGTTGGTTATCATTATCATACAGATTGAAGAAAGTGAAATATAACTTAATGTATTCCAATCTAGCTCAATATTGGCTCACATAATTTTAAGAGTAAGAGAGAGAATTAGGAGATTGTCGCAAAAGAAAGGTTAAAAGGCATTATAAACAAAAATGCCGATAACAAAATTATAATAACTTGGAATTCAATTCCAGAATCTAAAAGCTGTAGATTTTGGCAATATTTTCTCCGAGACATTCTTTCCGGAAATAAATAATGTGAAAAAATCAAGTAAAAACATCTTGTCAAATGAGTCCAATTCAACATGCAATCTCTTAAAAATAACTATGTATGAAGCTGATATAAATTATTTGGCATCTAAGATGAGACAACAGAAATAATATTTAAAAAACAAACTTCTAAAGAATAACATCAAATATTACCCATATTCTTTTAATGCTAAAAAATAAATTTTAAGTAATTTTAATTGATTATTATTTGATCCATTAATTTTTTTTTTATTGTTGGCACGTCACGATCACGTAAAACACATTTATGGAAAAATTTGGTACGTGGATGTGAAAAGGTCCGCCGTCCCTTGCTTAGGAGATTAAAATGTATGTTTTTCAGTTTTTTGTACTTCCAAGGTTAGAAATTTTTATCTTATTTATAATACACTGGCCTCCAAAAGTTAAGGTACAGGGACTGGATGCTTTCGATTGCACACCTTTTTGTCGAATATCTACAAAAATTATTGGCGAATTGTTCTTGAACTTCTGGGATGAAAAGAACATGTTTGATTTTATATTTCCCGGTGAAGATTTAGTCGGGGGTACAATTAGGGGGCTAATAATAAATTTAATAATAAAATAATATGTCCGATCCCCTATGTAACAGGAAAGGCTGGAAATGGTTTGTCACTGTGGTAAATGACTATTTGGGTCCTGTTCAACGTTCGTATGCATTTGTGTAAGCATAGCACTCATATTCGTGAAGATGTTAACGTTTTTGCGAATAATTCAAAAGATTTTTGTTTATAGTGCTGGACAGATAATTACACCTGTTTATTTTCTATTTAATTTACATCCAAATTGTTAATTGGTCCAAATCATCCAAGCAACCTCATAGCAAATTGGTATATAATTTTATATACCTTAGATAAATTCGAATAATATAAGTGATCGTAATTACCTAAATTCTAGTAGAAGAGCAACGCGAAGCATTAATAAAATTAAATTATAATTCGCGTCAAAATGTAATTATTAAATTTGAATAATTACGAATAAAATTAAGAGTTTGCGTTGTGAATTATTTAGACGAACTCTTCCACTTATGAATTAAACTAAAATTTAAGCTGTAAAAATAAATTGACATACCTTAAACATTATCAATTAAATAATTACAGAAACTTTTTAAAACTTGATTAAATATTTTATTTACATTGAACACAACTATATACAGAAATACATAATATTAATTCAAAAAAAAGAAAGCAACACTTTTGTTTGCTTCTCATTATTTTATGTATATTTAATCTTTAAAAAAAAGACAATATTTTCATTTACTCTAATTATTATATTTTTTTCTTTTTGCTAAAAGAATAATTCTCTTTCATTTTTAAATTACCTTAATTTTATTTAATTATCGGTTTTATCGGATCTCAGATTACTCTCTACCATAAAATATCAGAAAAGTATATTTATAATTTTTCTTATGATTTTAAGTGGTAATAGAAAAAGTCTAAAGTAGTGCCTTTTTTTTTAATATACGGGATGGTGGCCTTTATACATCAAATTCAGAGTTGTCGCGTTGCTTAGGATCATATTCATATGTCATCCAGAATTCGCTTCGTATCAGAGCGGCAACATCGGGATGGCAGGATGCATAGCTACGGACCTCTGTAGAATAATCCTCTTTATTTTAACATCAGGAAGACATCCTCAATTTGGCTTGCTTAGGCTCACTCCGATATGTACATCAGGAAGACATCCTCAATTAGGCTTGATTAGGCTCACTCCGATATGTACATCAGGAAGACATCCTCAATTAGGCTTGATTAGGCTCGCTCCAATATGTCCATCTCGCCGGGGCATTACTAGGGCTTTCAGGACTCATTGCACGGGCTTTCAGGAGAGCTCCTGCGTCCTCTACATCTTTTTTCGGACTCTCTTTTTCAAACCTTATTCTTCTTGCACACCAACTCCTGCAGTGGGTGGAACTATTTTTGTCTAGTCCACTGTTATTGGATGTGAGAAGATTTTTTATTATACTTCGATAGGCCTATTAGCTAAAAGTCTGCAAATGGCCCCTTACATATACTTTAATATTATTATCTGCCTTAAAGTTTGGGTGGTCTGAAGCCATAAATTTATCCCAACACTTTTATTGAGGCCATAAATTTATTCCAACGTTTTTATTATTTTACGATTTCTAATTATACACCACTTTCCATTGGCTTGTCATAAAACGACACCATGGCGTCTGGCTATTGTTGTTGTCTGAGATCCGAACTCTATTCAACATTATACATTCATTTTACAATACAACAATTTTTTAAAAATATATATTTAATATTTAAAATCAACTTAATAATTTTTGCATGAACTTACACTCCTATTTTACTTAAATATATAAACATTATAATTTTACACTCATAATTATATTTTATAAAAAATATTTATACAAACAGAAATAACAAATTACGCAATTTTACTTTGATTTAACCAACATGGTGCGGGAACATATCATAGTTATATGTTGCCCAGCATCTCTCCCGGTGTCAGAGAAAAAAAAAATAAAAACTGATTGCTGGTTTTATTTTTTTTTGTAAAGCTTAAAGGAATGTACGTGTCCATATGACTGTGTATCTACACAGTTTTTGAACTAAGTCTGTAAAGTTCAATTATCAATGGTTCTGGTATATTTTATAAGAAGCTCTTCTATTTTTCATAACAGAAAGTTCAACACATGATAGCATAGTTGTCTGTTGACATTCACATTTATAGAAGACCTCTGTACTGAAAATCAGACGTCTTTCTCGAAGCCTTTTTTCTTTACCACACACATGTTTACTAATTTTGTAACTTTACAGTTTAAGTGCCCAAAATACATTCAAAGCTATAATTTTGTATGAAACTAATATGCCGAAATAAACCTAATTACAAGAAGAATAATGGCATACACATTTGACATATTATTTCAACACATATAACCTTATGACACAGTGTTTTATTTTAAACACCTTTTATACTGAATAAAAGTAAATACAATGCTTGTCGTATGACATGTTATTTTTCACATAATTAATCTGATGTATTCAAATTATAATCAGAAAAATATTGTATACAGACTTGTTACATTATTTTATTTATTTGTTACTTCTAACATGTATGATATGTCAAAATATACAAGCTATTTCATCTCCTTTAATATATCATTACGCAATGCTCTCCAACTTTACCCGATACGAGAAAGAGAGAAAAAAAAAGAAGAAGGAGGAGAGGAGAATAAAACCAGTTATTGACCGTCCCCGATCCTTTCGAAGCGAGGGGTTGGTCAAGCTACTAATCGCTTTCTGCGAGGTGATTTGTGCTTGACAAAATTTTACGACTTCCCAAAAGTATGTATTTAAAACCATTTCATGCTTGTAATTACCTTATTAATTAGTATAATTTCTTGATATACTTTCTTCTTAACTAACTGTGCATGCCTGTATGTAATTTTAAACATAATCTATGCATAAACAGTGTATGTATTTGTATCGTATCTAATGTAAACCTTCTGCTTTTTTTTATTATTTTGCAGGGGAAAAATGGCGATTCTAGCATCTGACTTCTCCTGCCTCATACCGCGACTGAAGCGAGCGTGGCTTTTTATGCTGTCAGGTTCAAATCTAAACCAAATTGCCTTTCAGGATTAAAAAAAAAATGCGTATAATTTTCTTTAACTGATTACATTGTATATTTTTAGACCTTTTTAACAAACACAAATTTTGATTCATGATATTGTTTACTATTAAAATGTAAACAACACGGAAATATGACTTCTACAGCCTCTCAAAATGCAAAATATGCATTACGCTGACCTTAAAAATGCACCTTCATTTAATACTATTAAATAGTGTTGTCAGAAAATGCCATTGACGAAGAAGAGAACAATTTTTGTGTCTTTAATTATTATTTATTTAGCCAACAATTCTATCTTAAAAGATTGTTAAATTTTCATATTTATTTATTTACTGAATGAAATAAAAATTTATTTATTCAAAAATTAATTTATCATTAACATTCCGTATGTGAATTATAATGTCTAAAATTTAATGATATGTTTAAAAAAATAAAAGATAATAAATTATTATTATTAATCAAACATTAATAATTATTATTTAATTATAAAAAAAATGTTATTAATACACTTGTATAATTTTAAAAATACAAAAGCAAATGATAATTACTACGTAACATCGTATGTTTAACCCATGAGTACTCAGCCGAACCAAAGAATTTCTGCCAGCAGAAAAGAATCTTTGTATACTCATAAATATCTACACCCAATTGTTACAGATTAAGTTTTTTAAAAATAATTACTGTATGTACTATAAAAAAATTAAGTAAATAAATTTATTAAGCCATACTACCTATTTTAATAAAAATAAGGCCAATATATATAAATATATTTATTTATTTATTTTGTTTCCTTATGTTAAATTGGCCAAATTATATAAAAAAAATTTTATGAACTCACACACTCAAATTTATCAATACTATGTATATTTATATGTGTTAAATTTAGAATTGCATTTAATTCTAGGGGAAAGTAAAGAGAAGAAAAAAAAAATGCTTAAATTCTAAACTAACATAAATTTATAAAATATTTCATGTAAAAAAAAAAAAAAAAAAAAATCTAATTTCTAGCTGATTTCAGCAAGATGTCATTTAATATTTATATTAAATAATTTTGCTAATACATTTTATTAATTATTAAATTCGCATATTTTTATATATACAATAAAAATATAATAGTCTTACATAAAATTTTACACTACAACAATGTTATTAATTAATTTAACTTGAATTTAAGCCTACTTTAATTCTAATTGAATACCGTTAATAAAAGTAAATTAGCTTATCAAGTTAAATATAATATAAACTATGTTTGTCTAATGTTAATTTTGCTGAAAATTCCATAAATTTTAACTGTAAATGCTAATTGCTATACCTTTTGTTATTTATTTTGAAAACAACACCAACTTATATTTTTTTTATTTATTATTTTTTTTATTAAATCTAGGAACTATACACTGAGCTAGACACTCCATAAATGTGTAAAACCTAAAAATCAAAAGTTTTCCTAAATAAAACTCAAAATGCTGCTTTTTACAATATAATATTACTAATTTTATTGTTTCTGAGCATAACATCTAGTAATTATACCATACTTAATTTTTTCTTCGATTCCTTTTTCAGCCAAGAATCCTGAAGTTAATGCCTAAGTGATGACTATATATTGATGAATTGATAAATAATTTTTCTACAAATATTTTGTTGGTGTTGGTGCATACCCAGCCGTAGGCCAAAATTGCACCCTATACAGAAAGCCTTTGGTGAGAAAATTTTAATTTTACTTCAATTATTTATTTGTGTAATTTTTTTACAATAATTTTGTGTGCAATCATATTGAAATAACTTTCCTTGTCCATTGTTATACATATATATGTTTTAAAAAACCAATGTGCTACACCAAAATCCTTTTTTTTTTTTTTGCTAACATATATTATTCATTTTATTTATATAAAATTATTATATGTGTGTCATTATTGTCACAATAATAAAATTAACTTTAATAAAATTTTAATCAATTAAACTTACATACCTACAATATCTTTAAAATTGTGACATTAAAATAATACTTAAATTTATTTTCCTTTATTATTATTATTATTATTATTATTATTATTTCTAATGACCTCAGATGAACGTTCCTGAGTCATAGCACCATTTTTACTATGAAGGGGGGATGCTGGACAGATAATTACACCTGTTTATTTTCTATTTAATTTACATCCAAATTGTTAATTGGTCCAAATCATCCAAGCAACCTCATAGCAAATTGGTATATAATTTTATATACCTTAGATAAATTCGAATAATATAAGTGATCGTAATTACCTAAATTCTAGTAGAAGAGCAACGCGAAGAATTAATAAAATTAAATTATAATTCGCGTCAAAATGTAATTATTAAATTTGAATAATTACGAATAAAATTAAGAGTTTGCGTTGTGAATTATTTAGACGAACTCTTCCACTTATGAATTAAACTAAAATGTAAGCTGTAAAAATAAATTGACATACCTTAAACATTATCAATTAAATAATTACAGAAACTTTTTAAAACTTGATTAAATATTTTATTTACATTGAACACAACTACATACAGAAATACATAATATTAATTCAAAAAAAAGAAAGCAACACTTTTGTTTGCTTCTCATTATTTTATGTATATTTAATCTTAAAAAATAGACAATATTTTCATTTACTCTAATTATTATATTTTTTTCTTTTTGCTAAAAGAATAATTCTCTTTCATTTTTAAATTACCTTAATTTTATTTAATTATCGGTTTTATCGGATCTCAGATTACTCTCTACCATAAAATATCAGAAAAGTATATTTATAATTTTTCTTATGATTTTAAGTGGTAATAGAAAAAGTCTAAAGTAGTACCTTTTTTTTAATATACGGGATGGTGGCCTTTATACATCAAATTCAGAGTTGTCGCGTTGCTTAGGATCATATTCATATGTCATCCAGAATTCGCTTCGTATCAGAGCGGCAACATCGGGATGGCAGGATGCATAGCTACGGACCTCTGTAGAATAATCCTCTTTATTTTAACATCAGGAAGACATCCTCAATTTGGCTTGCTTAGGCTCACTCCGATATGTACATCAGGAAGACATCCTCAATTAGGCTTGATTAGGCTCACTCCGATATGTACATCAGGAAGACATCCTCAATTAGGCTTGATTAGGCTCGCTCCAATATGTCCATCTCGCCGGGGCATTACTAGGGCTTTCGGGACTCATTGCACGGGCTTTCAGGAGAGCTCCTGCGTCCTCTACATCTTTTTTCGGACTCTCTTTTTCAAACCTTATTCTTCTTGCACACCAACTCCTGCAGTGGGTGGAACTATTTTTGTCTAGTCCACTGTTATTGGATGTGAGAAGATTTTTTATTATACTTCGATAGGCCTATTAGCTAACAGTCTGCAAATGGCCCCTTACATATACTTTAATATTATTATCTGCCTTAAAGTTTGGGTGGTCTGAAGCCATAAATTTATCCCAACACTTTTATTGAGGCCATAAATTTATTCCAACGTTTTTATTATTTTACGATTTCTAATTATACACCACTTTCCATTGGCTTGTCATAAAACGACACCATGGCGTCTGGCTATTGTTGTTGTCTGAGATCCGAACTCTATTCAACATTATACATTCATTTTACAATACAACAATTTTTTAAAAATATATATTTAATATTTAAAATCAACTTAATAATTTTTGTATGAACTTACACTCCTATTTTACTTAAATATATAAACATTATAATTTTACACTCATAATTATATTTTATAAAAAATATTTATACAAACAGAAATAACAAATTACGCAATTTTACTTTGATTTAACCAACATGGTGCGGGAACATATCATAGTTATATGTTGCCCAGCATATAGCATACAGAGTTTTCAACCAAATTTAACGCAACTTTCCAAAAACCTGACAAAGAGTAGTAGAAACATTATACTGCAATTAAAACATGAATATATTGAATATTTGATGAGATATGGGTATTTTTATGAGATAATTTTTAACTGCGCATGCGCGGAAGATTTCAAAATTTTTATTTCATAATTTGGTAGTCAGTATTTTGGGGCAACTTAAAAAAAAAGTTCAATGAAATATTGTGAAAACTGAGAAAGATATAGCGAGCTGATTGAAAAGTTGTGGAAAATCCCTTATAATAAAGCTATTTTTAGGAAGCAACTCACTATATCGACCCTATTTTTGTGAATTTTCGCGATATTTGACTGAACTTTTCATATAAGTTGACCTAAATAGCTTACTAAATAAAAATTTTGAAATCTTCCGCGCATGCGCAGTTAAAAATTATCTCATAAAAATGCCCATATCTCATCAGATATTCAATATATTCATGTTTTAATTGCAGTATAATGTTTCTACTACTCTTTGTCAGGTTTTTGGAAAGTTGCGTTAAATTTGGTTGAAAACTCTGAATGCTATAAACAAAAAACCTTTGGATTTTTTCACAAAAACGTTAACATCTTCACGAATATGAGTGCTATGCTTACACAAATGCATACAAACATTGAACAGGACCCAATTAGTAATTTACCACAGTGACAAACCATTTCCAGCCTTTCCTGTTACATAGGTGATCGCAAATATTATTTTATTATTAAATTTATTATTAGCCACCTAATTGTACCCCCGACTAAATCTTCACCGATAAATATAAAATCAAACATGTGTTCTTTTCATCCCAGAAGTTCAAGAACAATTCGCCAATAATTTTTGTAGATATTCGACAAAACGTGTGCAATCGAAAGCATCCAGTCCCTGTACCTTAACTTTTGGAGGCCAGTGTAAATGTTAACGTATTTATAAGGAAGAAGTTGTAAGAATATAATTTAGTAAAATTATTTATTTAATCATATTTAGATTATAATGATTTTATTTTTTATTAAGAAAAACCATAATTTCACTTCGAATTATCATCTTTAGTCATTCGCTCTCTCTCCATATACATTAGGGTGGGTCGAAAAAACCGAAATATTTACAATCGAAATGTAATAGAGCGGAAAAGTTGCCTTTTGTAATAAAGAATAAATTCGTAAAATATTATACCGATCGGTTAATATCTTTTACCGCCGCAAGAGGGCCAAAGTTTCAAAAAATCGCAAAAAACTTTTTTCTTTCAATATTTTTTTTAAGTGTCCAAATGTACGAATACAATTTCTAATAGGACGCAATAGCTACATGAAGATATAAGAAATAACCCGGTAAATGTTCATCATGATAAAATCATATCTTTTACTTTCGCAAACGAACCATATTTAAAAAAAAAATTTCAAATTTTCATTTTTTCTAAATTTTTATAATATGTCTAGAAGTGAATAAATTTACTTTATATCTATTAATATGTCATAAATTTTGTTAAATATTTGTCATAGAATGGAAAATAAAAACGGTAATTATTCATTGTTCTTTACAATCGTTTCATCTACTGCTGTTTTACTGCATATCATCAGTTCATATACCACAAATCACAAAAATGATATAAAATGTTTGAATATTTTGTTAATTAAAATACAGAGATGTATAACCGAAAAGGATTAAATAAACTTAAAATAATGAAGCGAATGTAAATGAATTTTATAATATGACTTGCTTTCAAATAAAGCCATTGTTCTTCGAGAGGCCGAAATTGATCATATGGGGTCCTCACTCTGTTCTGGTCCACAAACTTAACCTGCACTTCAGTGGCCAATTTCACGCATCTTTCTACTGATTGAGTGGGACAAGGTAAGTTATAATAGCTGGTGTCTGTAATCGAACATTCTAAACTCACCAGCGTTGTTAGATCGTCAGTTGATAGACAAACCGTAACAGGTTGTTTCGTTAGTTTACAGTTTTGTATTTTGTCTAAAGCCATACAATTTTAAGCTTCAAAGTTCAAGTCTGTAATGACAAAATAACGGATGGCACTGTTCACAGAACTTCGTTCATTGGCAATTTTGAATTTTGGCAATCGGCTGATGCAGTACCCTTTCAGGATGTACTCAGTGAGTACATCCTGAAAGTGTACTGCATCAGTTGGTTCACAGTTAAGATGAATCCAACATGTTTTTCAGATTCTGTGGACTATAATTAGTAACCTCCACTTGTCATATCATCTACGAAAACATATAGTTCCTGTAATTTCACGAAATGCCTGTTTCGCAAATCCTGAAAATAACCTCATTGGAATGATAGCATATGAAGGAGAGGACATCAGGACCCCAGCCATAAAGAAAATTGCCAAAGCACTATGTTCTGTGGACACGAATAGTGCCATTCATTCCAGACTTGAACTTTGAAGCTTAAAATTGTATGATTTATTCGAGTAGCAAAACTGTAAACTAACGAAACCACCTGTTATGGTTTGTCTATAGACTGACGATCTAAAGAAGCTGGTGACTTTAGAATGTTCGATAAAAGATATCAGCTATTATAATTTTACTTGTCCAACTCAATCAGTAGAAAGATACCTGAAATTAGTCACTGAAGTGCTGGCAAAGTTTGTGGACCAGAACAGGGGGAGGATCACATATGATCGATTTCGGCCTCTCAAGCAACGATGGCTTTATTTCGAAGCAAGTCATATTATAAAATTCGATTAACTTGAATACTTCATTTTAAGTTTATTTAATCCGTTTTGGTTAAACATCTCTGTATTTTAATTAATAAAATACTAAAATAATTTGTTCATTTTATATTTTTGGTGATTTGTGGTATATGAACTGCTGATATGCAGTAAAACAGCAGTAGATGATGCAATCGACAAGAAAAATGAATGATTACCGTTTTTATTTTCCAGACTATAACAAATAGTTAACAAAATTTATGACATATTAATAGATATGGAGTAAATTTATTTACTTCTAGACATATTATAGAAATTATAATAATTTAGAAAAAAATAAAAATTTGAAATTTGTACAATTTTTTTTTAAATATGGTTCCTTTGCGGCAGTAAAAGATATGACTTTATCACAATGAACATTTACCGGGACATTTCTTATATCTTCATGTAGCTATTGCGTCCTATTAGAAATTGAATTCGTACGTTTGGATAGTTAAAAAAATATATGAAAAAAACATGTTTTATGCGATTTTTGGAAACTTTGGCCCCCTTGCGGCGGTAAAAGATATTAACCAATCGGTGTAATATTTTACGAATTTATTATTTATTACAAAAGGCAACTTTTCCGCTCTATTACATTTGGATTATAAATATTTCGGTTTTTTCGACCCACCCTAATATACATTCACTAAGGTAAAAAAAAAAAAGTATCTGTTTTTTTATTTAAAAAAATTGGGTCCCATCCAACATTTTTCAAAAATTGGCGCTACTGGTTGTAATCCACTTAATTAGTTCTGTAAATAAATAAATTAATTAATAAAAATCAGTTGATTTACAGAAAGAAAACTGTCAACCAGGTCGCCAGTAAAAAACTTTATTTTACGGAAATAATCCGTATTTACTACGAACTTTGTTTCTGTAACAGATTTTGCCAGTAAGTTTGTTATAAATACAGATTATTTCCGTAAAGTTACCATTTTTTTTTTAGTAGCGTCATAGCTAATACTTTTTTTTTCCTGTAAAAAAAAAAAAAAAAAAAAAAAAAAAGAGTGTAGATACCTAACAGATAAAAAATAATAAATTAAAGTTTACACAAATTTCTCCATTTTAGAAATATCAGTTTTATTACGCTAGGGGACGCGATGGTGATTACATGCGGCTGTCATAAATAATTTTTCATGTGGTAAATTAAAACAAAGCTTCATGTTGAAATTAAATGTCATGGTTTAAGGAATTATTTATTACTTTTCTTTTTTTTAAAAAACAATAATTGAGAGCCATAAATTTTAAATATTTCAGTTTTAAATTAAAGTTATGCATTTTAAATAAAATGAGTGAAAGTACTTTTTTTTTTAAATGAAATACAAAAAAATACGACGGGAACAATGTTTGGCGATTTATCACCTGAGCCCGGTTAATATATGAATGCCGAGTTTAGGATTTCTGTATGAGAACCTTCGGATTTGGCAAAGGATTGAGCAAGTAACTTAAATTATGTATAATTTAAGTAACGTGACACAATGCTTAGCATATGTTTAAGGGAGACCAAACTGGTCGCCAAGAGCGACTAGTTTTTTAAATGATATTCTGTCAATGTTGGAAAGTGTTTCATAATATGTGTGATGCACGATTTTTCTGTCTTGTTTAACAAAAAAGAAGAGAGACTTTGTTTACTATACAAAATAAAATACAAAAAAAAAAAAAATATTAAAAAATAGAAAATCAAATATTTATCGTATCGTGTTTTACAATGTCATTTAAATTTATCCCAACATTTTAACAATACCTTGTGGATACTTAACTGTAATTGAATTCGAAATCATAGATTCTTTTAAGCCGTTCTAAATTTCACACACGAAAATTTCACTTGAAATAGAATTAAACAAGAATCACGGGTGGTAACATTTGTGTAAAAGCAACGAAAGCACAAATTCAATACCATAGCATAATAATAAAAATATAAATATAAATACAAGATTCTACAATTTATCCATTTTGAAAATCTAAGTTTTATTGGGCTAGACAGACATCCCCCTACCCCCCAAAAGTGCTCTAACTCTTTTGCCTATTTCATTCAAATAAAATTGAATAAAAGTAAATCCCTTTCACATATAAATTTTACATTTCCTTGTGTATTTTGTTTCATCTCTTTTGTCTCGATGCACAGAGAGAAGGAAGAAATTGAATCTAATTAAATTATTCCATTTGCACTCGCTGCTTTGCTTTATTTATTTATTTTCAATGCATATTTTGGTTAGATGGTAGAAAAAGGGATATATATAGATAGAGAAAAGCTGCAATGTATTTTTGAAAATATTATTAATTGGAAAGCGGTTTTAACCCTTTGTATTACCGCGTTCCATATCTGCAACATACCCAAAAGTTAATGTTCCTTATGGGCAGTTGGAAGTCAAATTCTAGAAAAATGTGCTTTATATATATATATCATTTATATAGAATAAATTGTTTATGTTCTTCTCATCTAATTAACAATAATATTAAAAAACTAATTTATGATGCATTAAATCATGGTTTTCCAAAAAAATTCATATATTCATTAATATACAATTAGTACTTACATGATCTTAAAAAAAAAAAAACAAATTAACACATGCGTAAACAAAATTACAAAAAAAAATTATAAAATAAAAAAATATTTATATAAAAAATTAAAAATTGTAAAATAATAATAAACAATTACTATAGGATAGTTGGGTGGGTAGATGTTAGAGTACGGAGGAGGGTGGTGTTGTCTGGATTTTATAAAATTCCGCAATGGTTAATTTTTTTTTAAAAAAGGAAAAAAAATGATGGGGCTTTTGTATTATAATTACATTTCTAATACGTATTTTATATGGATGTTGATGTTGATTTGATTTATTATATGTAATTGGTTACATTTCTCCTCTTATTTTATGTTTTTCCCATTCATATTAAATTTAGCTTATTTAATCACATTCAAAATTAACTTGTTTTTAAATTTTAGTCTACTCATGACTATATCATATTAATTAATAATAGTATACCATCTTTATAGTGATTAATATGCATATACGTTTATTTGATATAACTAGTGTTATACTGTATGTATTAGAATTGGGTAATTGGTTTTTATTATTATTCCTCTACATTTCTAATACGTATTTTATATGGATGTTGATGTTGATTTGATTTATTATATGTAATTGGTTACATTTCTCCTCTTATTTTATTTTTTTCCCATTCATATTAAATTTAGCTTATTTAATCACATTCAAAATTAACTTGTTTTTAAAGTTTAGTCTACTCAGGACAATATCATATTAATTAATAATAGTATACCATCTTTATAGTGATTAATATGCATATACGTTTATTTGATATAACTAGTGTTATACTGTATGTATTAGAATTGGGTAATTGGTTTTTATTATTATTCCTCTATACTTTTTAATATTATTTTATTTTCAACTTTATATTCCATGATTAATTATCGGTTTAATGTGTTTGACTGTCACAATCATATTTTTTAGCTTTTTTATGGCTAATATGAAGATAATCCACACACTATATTTGTGATCTTTAGGCTATTGGGAATTTTAGAATCTGACAATCTTCTATAAACATCCATTTTTTTTCCCTGTTCATTTTATTAATTTATTATTTTTTATATTTAATAGTAATTATTAAAGTTTTTTTAATTTTTATTATATGAAATTTATTTTATGTTATAGCATATAGCTATATTCTATATATTATCAATGTTATAAAATTATTTAATTTCTCAGTGTAGATTAAATGGGTAAGGTAATAGAGAATAATGATATATAGTATAGTATTATTTATATATTAGGATTTGTGTGGTAATGCAGTTGATATCTTTTTAATTCATTAGCTTTTATTAGGTTCTTCTTGTGACATTTGAATAATAATAATAGTTTTAAAATAACATAATGTATGGCAGCACAAAAAAAAAATAAGGCTTCTATTGAGTAATAATTTTAATTTTTTACACCAGGTGGTGTTGAACGCTAAATATTGGCAATATTGTAAAATAGAAATTAAACAATAAAAGTGTTTTAGGCATTTTAAAAAATGTAATTATTTTCTATTTATATTATATTAATTGAATGTATCACGGTAATTCAAAATGAATTATCTGAATACATAGGTTTTAATTTCTGTGTTAACTTAACTGTTTCATTCGCCTTAATCTTATCATGCTTTTGGATGCCATGTGCGGGAGGGTATTTTGAAAATCAACTGGGATTTTATTCGGTATGTTGTGTAGTATTTCTATTTTTTATGGTATAGATTAAATATTTAAGGGGTTGTATTGTTTTTTTTTTTCATTTCATGCCGTTTGATAGTGTTCTGTTTTCATCTTGAAACTATTCTCTTGGTCGTATTGGTTGTTTGAGTGCAGGAGAAAAAAAAATTTCAGCTTTTGGCTTTTTTTCTCACAGGGAACAACCGATTTGCTTATGTCATTGAATTCTGTGCTCTTGAAGACGTAATTCAATATATAAGTTTTTCAATTTTTTTCGGTGTCCATGTTCTTTTTTTCTTCCATATTGATTCTTGGGATTAAGTATAAGGCACTTTGTTTTATACATACAGTTCTATATATAGGTTTGTGGTGTCCATTTTTATTGTCACTTCATTCACAATATTGCGGTTTTTGATGATTGTCGGTAATGTTTGGTTAATGGTTTTATATATATATAGATATATACATATTTCAAATCCTTTATTTCCTTCTTTCGAATGGTACATTACTTTTGTTTCTACGATAAGATGAAGTTAAAAAAATTTAAATAATTCAGTTTCTTTACATAATACATAAACATATAAATGCATAAACTGTAAAGTCAATTTTATCAAAATGTTGTTTTTTGAACTTCGATGTACCTTTTTATAGAAACTACTACATAGTATTGTACGTAATCTTACATGAACATTTTACACACATCCCTAATCCATCTGAAGTGAACTTTTGTTATTAACCTATTTACAAAAGTTTTATGTAAAAGTTTTTCTTTGTAAAAATGCAAGTTTTTTGTTATTTAAAAGTTGTTTTTATTCCAGATTTTTTTAAAAAAACTAAGGAATATCTATTTATAAATTTGACTACACTTTATTAGGAATTATTCATAATATGTATATAAAAAATTGTAAAAAATTTGGTAGTTTCTGAGAAAAGGTATACATTAATTTAACATGGTAGATATAGGAGCTTCCCGCTGTGCTTATACAGCGGCCTTTAAAAGACGATTTTATTAATTGCTGCTATCTCCTAACACATCAGTTAAGCTAAATTGCGCATAGAATTCTCAACCGATGGCAATACTGAATTTTTTTTTCATTCCAAGATTTTTATTTGTCATTGCAGCAGTTTCTCATCCTTACTGCTAAAATGAACTTAGTAAACTTAGTAAAATTAAAATGGCTGGAGACATCCAACAATAGATTTTTTACAAATGTAAGTTCGTATACTTTACAATTTTTTATTAGGAAACGGACATTATTTATGAGAAGTATGTCATTTTCTGTTTATTGCAGATACATAAGAAGATACATAATATATATATATGTATATACACTATATTGCCATTAATGACCGGCAATTTTCAATTTTAGACATTTTGTGGAATATTTAGATATATATACTTGTCAGATTCTTCTGGAATTTCAGGATTAAAAAGAACAGGTATGACCTCATATTTAGCATGTCGATTTGATAAGGGAGACAATTAGGGGGCCAAAAAAAAAAAAATAATAATACTTGGGATCACCCTGTAAAATAAAATGCACGAAATGATCTATCGCTACCGAATATAAATAAACAGATATTTTGCAATATGTGTATTCTTTTGTGTAAGAATAGCACGTATACGTAGTAATAGAGATATAGCGATTTATTTAAAAAAATTAAAAAAATTCTTGCATGTTTTTTGCTTATAACATACAGGGTTTTCAACCAAATTTAACGCCGGTTTCAGAAAAATTGACAAAATATAGTAGAAACAATATAGTGCAATTGGAATATAAATATATTGAATATTTTAGGATATATGAGCAGTTGTATGAAATAATTTTTATCTGCACATGAGCGAACAATAACAAGGATCATGTTACATAATTTAATAGTCAACTCTATGGAGCAACTTATTAAAAAACATCTTGTCAAATATCGTAAAAATTCAGAAAGATATCGGCGTTAGAGTGAGCAATTTTTTAGTTGTTCTCTAAAAACAGCTGAATGATAAGGGATTTTACACAAATTGTTATTTTTTATTAACTGACTTTCAGAAAAAAGTTAGTATTTAGTGACTATCAACGAGTAGATTTGGAAAAAATGTTTCGATTTTGATACTTATTTTGATCATGGTATAGTCTCGTTCTGGTGGTTATCAGAGAAGAACTAAAGCATCAATAAAAAATGAAAATTTTAAAAAAATTTAAATTAAAAATGACAATTTGTGTGAAATCCCTTATCATTCAGCTGCTTTTAGAGAACTACTAAAAATTTGCTCACTCAAACGCCGATATCTTTCTGAATTTTTACGATATTTGACCACATTTCTTTTAATAAGTTGCTACATAGAGTTGACTATTAAATTATGTAAAATGATCCTTGTTATCGTTCGCGCATGCGCAGATAAAAATTATTTCATACAACTGCTCATATTTCTTAAATTATTCAATATATTTATATTCCAATTGCACTATATTGTTTTTACTATATTTTGTCAATTTTTCTGAAACCGGCGTTAAATTTGGTTGAAAACCCTGCATGTTATAAGCAAAAAACATGCAAGAGTTTTATAATTTTTTTAAATAAATCGCTATATTTCTATTAATATACATGCTATTCTTACGCAAAAGAATACACATATCGCACAATGTCTGTTTATTTATATTCGGTAGCGATAGATCATTTCGTGTATTTTATTTTACAGGGTGATACCAAGTAATATTTTTTCTTTGATTTTTTGTTGGCCCCCTAAATGTCCCCCTTATCAAATCGACATTGGTAAATATGAGGTCATACCTGTTCTTTTTAATCCTGAAATTCCAGAAGAATCTGGCAAATATATTTCTAAATATTCCACAAATTGTCTAAAATTGAAAATTGCCGGTCATTAATGGCAATATAGTGTATATACATATATTATATATATATTATATATCTTCTAAATTTTTTTATTATTTTTAAACGCTTAAAATGATGTATTTGAACACCTGAATAAATATTTCGTAAATCGAAGTTGGTAAGTAAAGGTTAAATTAGATTACTAAGAGTAGACGATACTTGAAAAAAATCTTGTAGTAAATTGTTATCTTGGAAATTATAAATATACACCTTCCTATAGGATTGGTAATTTTTTATCAAAATTATCCCTATAAATAAAATTAAAAACAATTAATAAGAGACACATAGAACAGGAATGCATATATAATATAAAGTACAATAGAAAAACCACAGGTGTTGGAAAATTGTATCAAGTAGAATCCATTCAAATAAATTTCAATGAAAGCAAAGCAATTTTTCAGTTCACTCTATACTATGCATCAATTATAAGAGAAACCATTGAAGTTATTTCACGTTGAAATTGCGTCCACACAGTATCATTTAACGTATCAAAATTATGGGTTGAGTTACACCGAGGTTACGAATACGGGAATAAACACCAGAATAAAATAAAATAACGTGAATAATCTCAGAGAGAATGTGAAATACGTGAATCATGACTTTTGATATCATTGCATTATAGATCGTGCATCAGTAGAAAGCTTTCATTTGTCTAGAAAATGGTTTCGGGGAAACAGAAACATGTATACATTTTGTATATAAAACTTTATTGTTTTATATAACACTTTTTAGCAATTAAACGAAGTACATTATCTCTGGGTGTTTGAATTTACTATATTTTTTAAACTATCATTTAGTTGATTAATTTTAACACAGTTATTTTAATTGATAAATAAATGAGATGTACATTTCCAACTAAGCGAAAAATATCCGCACCAGAATTCGAACCAGTGATCTCTTGGCTAAAACCGCCAATGCTCTACCATCTGAGCTATCCCGGACGAATCTGGTGGACCTAATTCACCCAGCTAACCTTATTGATCAGAACATCTGGTCTGATATTTGAATGAGCTCAACCGAATAAATCGTAGGCAATGGAACTCCAGAAAAATACCGAATACGTAATTACACCAGATTAATTTTTACACAATTATTCTAATTGGTAAATACATCATATGAGATGTAAATTTCCAACTGGGCGAAAACGTATCCGGAATTTTTCTGGAGTTCCATTACCTGCGATTTATTTTGTTGAGCTGATTCAAATATCAGGCCAAATGCTGTAATCAATAAGGTTAGCTGACTGAATTAGATTCACCAGATTCGTCCGGGATAGCTCGGGTGGTAGAACATTGGCAGCTTTAGCTAAGAGATCCCTGGTTCGAATTTTGGTCCGGACATTTTTCGCCCAGGTCAAAATGTACGTCTTATATCATTTAGTAACGAAATTTTCACAAAATTCTCCATTTTAGATATGTAAGTTTTACTATGCCAGACGGTTTCTAATCCCCCTCCCTATTCCCAATTGCGCTAACAGTTTCTTTTATACCAGGGGTCGATGCAGGTTTATATTATTGGGGCCAATTTTGTCAAAAGTAAAAATTATTTTCGTGAACTTTATTATAATTTTGTGAAAAAGTAACATTTTGCAACAAAAGTTAAAATCCAGTTACTCAAATTCGAACCAAGAATTTATGAACAAAATCATTCTTTAAGTCTCCTTGCTAAAGTTTTTGTTTTTCGTGACCTGGTTTTATTTACAAATTACACATTTTCAAACAGTTTTTATGAAAAAGAATGTTACGTAGGGGAGGCTAATTTATTAAAAGGAATTTTGTGAAGGGGCCTGTTAAGTTCATTTTTGTGAAGGGGACCATTTTATTAAATTTATTTTTGTGAAGGGGCTTATTTTATTAAATAGATTTTTGTGAAAGGGCCCTAAATAGGTTACAAATTTTGCCTGAATCGACCCCTGTATACCAACTAAAAAATAAATAAAAATTGATAAAAATTGATACATTTCTCATTTAAATTCTCTTTTATATCGCCTATTTTATTAAGATCTCTTTTCTTAAGATGTGGAAAGAAATTGAATTGGACTTAAATCATTCCTTTTTCAGCTTCTTTTTCAACTTTATGTAATTATTGCGATGCTTCTTAGTATGATGGTAAAAAAAAAAATTATAAAACATTTTTAAATTGATTTTTGAACTGGAAAACGATTTTAAATTAAATCACAAAGATTGTTTTTAAAACGGATTTTCTATTGAATTGCCATTGCGAGAAATTTCAATTAAATAACTTTATCCCACAAAAAAAGAAAAAAGAAATAAATAAAATAAAAAAGTAAAAAGTAAAGAAAGTAATGATTTTAAAAATATATAGGGTATTCTTGGATTTATGCGACAAATAAATGAATAAACAGGAGATAGTACACAGCAAAGGGGTATTTGTCGTATAATTTAAATCGTCATCTAAGTATTTAGTCCAAAATACAGAGTGCTTCACATACAATAATTCAGACAATAACGTACTTAAAACAGACTGAGCTTTCCTTCCATGAAATAAAATGATATAAATAAAATTTTCAGAAATATACAGTCATTAGGGCAGTGACAGTTTATGTAGTGTCAACGATATGATGAAGACTGAATTAAACTACATTCTGTTTGGATGGGAACAGTGACTTTTTCACCATTTCTCTCGATATCGTAACATTTCAAGCAAAGCAAGGCAGATCTATTGCAAATTACGTCACAATATATTAATTATTGATAATATTATGAACAAAAATCTAGTTTTGGATTGGAATGAGGCTACCTGTGTTTTTTCACTGAACAAATGGATTGAGAGGTTGGTTAAAAATTTAAAAATTATTTGTTAAAGTATGCTTTATCACCTATTTACGTTCTTCTCTTCTTTCATAAAACGGACTGTGCCTAACTGTAACCCAGTTGTATACCGAAACCTCCATATGCCAAACTAAATTTAAAATACAAAACTTCCACTAAAACATGGACAGAAACTAGTGTTGCGTGTGTAGAGTTATGAGAGTAAATGCTCATTTTATTTTTACTATGACGTCATTTCTATTCACTGACACCCTCTGAGATGAGCGTCTTAATCTTAGTATCAGCAGAATGAACAAGTAATATAAAAATTTTGTTTTTAAAGTCAATTCCTACTTACCCTCATAGCATGCATGGTCACGGTGACGTCGTTGTGACGTCACTGTGATTCACTGTGGTTACGTCACATCTGTGACCAAAATGCCACCACTCAGTGATGTCCTATTGTGACTGAGATGTCAACTTCTTAGAAAAATTTAAAAAATTACAAAAAATATTCAAAACATGTTATTTATGTAAAATTATATTTTCTGGCAATAAAAAAAAAATTGTGACGTTACTGTTATGTCACTGCATGTAACGTACGTCACGTCACATATGTGACGAAAAAAACCACCATATTGTAAGTCACAATGTGACAAAAATATGAACATCAAAAATCTTTGAAAATGAACAGAAATATTTTAAACATGCCCGAGTTACAGCAACATAAGGAATGAAAACATATTAGTGGATAGGAAATAGGAAATTCGGACACGAAAAGAGGTGGGGGGGGGGGGGGCATAAAAAGGAAAATGCACGGTACACGTAACAACAAACTAGATTTTCATGCTATATTTTATCAATTTGTTATCTAAAACAGTGAAGTATACTTTTTTTATGATTTCAATTTTATCTACCATTGCAATTTAATCCTTCACCGATTGTTATTATTATAAAAGTGTTTCTCTGAAAAATGGTACGTTATGAAGCAATTTGGATAACATATTTAAAATTAGGAATATTAAATTTGTACACTTTACATATTTAGTTTGCAGGGAGGAAGTTTTTTTTTTTTTTTTTTCGACCAGTGTTATTCGAAACACTTCTGTGGTTTCAAACTAAAATTTTCTGTTACAGTTAAGTCTGCAGCTTTTAATGAGCACGTAGAAAGAGTATTCAGAGTTTAGTCATATATGCATTTCTTGCTTTAGAATTTGCATTCAAGTCATATTTTTTCCTGTTAGTGTTTAACTATTTTAAATAACTATTTTTTAAAAAATTCTACTTCTTTCAGACTTTTTAAATAAAATTAGCATTTTCCGAAAAAATATTTATACAAATTTTATACAAAACCCATGATATAATTATTCATATTTTAAATTCGTGTTTTAGAAATACGACTTTAAAAAAAACTATTTTACAAATAGTTTTATTCTACAGAAAATGAATATAAAAAAATGACAGATTGACAAAGAAATTTTTTTTATCCTGTATACTTTCTTTTCATTTATTAATATGCCTAATTTGTATTTATTACGTGTAAAACCAACTTTACTTTTTAAAAAAAAAGAAAGAAAAAAGGCAGGTGTTTCATTCAAATAGAAAATTTTCATTACAGACAAAAATTATAATAATACAGTATAAGCACCTGCTTGCGCGTGCGCTATCGTCTGCACTACAATAAACTCTCTGTAAGGCGGACTCTGTGTAAGACGGAAATCTGTCTAACTCGGAAAGATTGTCAAGTCCCTGCAAATCCATAGACATAGAGTAAAATTTGTAGAAGGCGGAATATTGTCTACTACGGAAAATTTTCTTGGCCCCGATGGATTTCGCCTTAGACAGAATTTACTGATTAAACCGCAGAATAAAATAAGGATCAGAACTTTTGACGCGGGAAGTATGTCTGACAATTTTGTCATTTTGTCAGAAATATGTCTGACAATTTAGGATAAAACACGGATACTATTAAACTATTTATGGAACTTAAAAGGTATGTCTTATTTAATTTAAATTTTTTATTCCCGTTTGATAGATTAAAGTTAAATAAGTTGTAGTATGTTAGATGCAATGAGACTGATCTGCAATTCTTTTCCGATTCGATGCTGTAAAATATCTTAATCTGCATCGCTAGAAGGGGAAAAAAAAGAGCTGATGCGGAGACTGATTCTAACACAGTATTTATCGTCATTAATATTTTGGAGTTAAATATGATATTCGATTATAATGATATTAGGAAACTGTTTCAATTTTGAAATTAACATTATACTGGGA
This sequence comes from Maratus speciosus, assembly GCA_963932465.1. NCBI lineage: Eukaryota > Metazoa > Arthropoda > Arachnida > Araneae > Salticidae > Maratus > Maratus speciosus. The sequence continues at coordinate 93,914,141 of OZ010794.1, read as the reverse complement.
AAATATCTTTTTACATATTGTAGTAGTGAAACTTTTGAAAGATTTTTTTTCATTGTTAATAATATTTTAAATTAGTATTTAAAATCTTAAATCTTCATACCAATGTTTTCAGATTTAGCATTTGCCAAAATTATAAAATAGTAGGAATTCCTTATAACATATGGAAAGATTTTTGAGAAATTGTTAAATGCATTTAATTCATCTATTGTAGTTTGTTGTTGCTTAATAGTACAATTATAAATACTAATTATTTAGTGTTTTTCAAATTGATATATTTATTTTTTTTATTCTAATTAATCATTTATTTTATTGCTGTTTGTGATTTTAATCAAACATTTAATTGTAGACATTCAGAATCAGTTATTAAATTTTCTTTGATTGTAAACTCATTTTCTACGTTTTCGATACATTTATTTTATTGGCATTAAAAAATAAAAAATAATATTTAAGCATTGAAATAAAGTGTTTTTCAGGCCCGATAAAGTTGAAAAGTGTTTATGACTTCGGTTTGTTTGGCCGTCTGTCCGCGCTCTTACTCGCGTAAATATACTCGGATTGACTTGGAATTTTTGGATGTTATTGACGTTTACCATAGCAAGGTCCCTATTTGTAATGAAGTTTGTAGCATGTTTAGCTCATTTACAGGGACAGTCAAAAGTATTCCATTACATTACGGCCTGTGGGAGAAAAGATCTTTTCAAATGATTTTTAATGATTTTACACGCTTTCAAACAGAATAAAATTGATATGCATTTATGAAGCGCACTAAAATGTGCATTCCGTAGAATATGTAATGCAGAGAATAGTTATTGTTTATTGACAGGGCTAAAAAAGGAATTCCAATACATAATGATATAGGGGTGGAGGGAATTGTTTGCGGCGTACTATATTTATGTTAATCTATTTGATATGTAATGAAATTGATATACGTCGTTGAAGTTTGCATACTATGAATTATTTCATGTATAATACGAAGTGTATATAGCATTTACAGGGACACACAAAATATTTCAGATACTTTATTGTATCCGAAGTACTGTTCATTAGCGATGATTGCTGGAAATGCATTTTTAATTATGATATGCGCTTTTATGATTCACTACATTTATGCAAAGTATATGGTGTATATATATATGCTATAATTCATATACAGGACTATACAAAAGTATTCGTAAGGGTTACTGGGTATTGCTTAAAGGTGGTTTTTAAATAAGTTATGCATTTTTACGCTGCACTGTATTTAATTTACTAAGAAATGTTTGTAGAATATAGATAAAATGATATACAGGGTCACGCAAAGAATTGGATACGTTGCAGTCTATAAATTATAATTTCTGGAAATGTGATTTCAGCAGTTTTAAAAGTGTTTTAGTTTGAATTAAATTTTAACTAAATAGTGGCGTGTAATAAAGGTTCTAGGTAAACTACAGGGTTGTACAAAATTACTTAAGTATGTTTCCATATATTAGTATAAATTGCTGAAAGAGAATTTCAACCTGTTATGCGTTTCCTTGATAAACTAAATTTTTCCATTATATAGTATATATATCAATCTACAGATCAAATACAGGACTGTTTAAAAGAATTGGAAAACATATTTGGCTATGGATGGTAACTGCTGAAAATGTTCAAATGTTTTATGCGTTTTCGTGTTTAGTTAGTTATCTTGTTTACGTTATTTTCCCCGATGTCTTGTTAAAACATTCAGGAAGAGTTGGAAAGTGTTTTATAATCTAGGCTTAACGCATGATATATCTTACTTGTTGTTTCTATTTCCCAGATCAGTCTTTTCCTATAAAACATACCAAATCTAATTAGCTCATATTCACAAAATACAATATATACGGGAATAAAAAATTTAAATAAATAGGGCTTATCATGTCGTTCTATAAATAACAGTTGTATTAATGTCCGTTAGACTCCATGTTCGTATTTAGTAAAACAATGACAAATCACAAAAAAATTAAAAAGCTTACACATTCTTAATATTAAGCTTGAATTCAAGATCAAGCTTAGAACTTTATAAAAAAAGATGTCAGTTGATAAGGATTGTTTTTTAAATGGAAAATTAAAAATATTTTAGAAGAATAGGACTCCAAAATAGGGATATCTTGCTAAAAAGTACGGTAAAAAGATAAGACTTTATATTTCAAACAAAACTTTACTTTAAAATTATCATAGTGTTTATGACAAGAATCATCACAATATTAATACTTGGAAATTTTTCCAGAGAGAAACATTCGCCTTGCATACAATATTTCAAATGAAAATCAAATTTCAAATTAATTGCTTAAAAGGCGCAAAGGCCAACATAGTGAAAACATTCCACGCCGGTACTCGATCCCGGGTCATCAGTATAGCGCACTAACATTCTACTGACTAAACCACATGGAACGATACCCAGCCTGGAAAATTTCTCCCTATTACATGTTGGCAAGGCCACAAACGCAGCACAAGATGGAATATTTATCGTGAGCCACCGTCATGGGGCAAACACGAAACTTAATTAAATCCAGCATCGATTGAAACTATATTAATGCTTGGAAATTTTTCCAGAGAGAAACATTCGCCTTGCATACAGTATTCCAAATAAAAATCAAATTTCAAATTAAAATTGCCTTTTAAGTAATTAATTTGAAATTTGATTTTCATTTGAAATATTGTATGCAAGGCGAATGGTTCTCTCTGGAAAAATTTCCAAGTATTAATATAGTTTCAATCGATGCTCGATTTAATTAAGTTTCGTGTTTGCCCCATGTCGGTGGCTCACGATAAATATTCCATCTTGTGCTGCGTTTGTAGCCTTGCCAACATGTAATAGTGAGAAATTTTCCAGGCCGGGTATCGTTCCATGTGGTTTAGTCGGTAGAATGTCAGTGCGCTATACTGATGGCCCGGGTTCGAGTCCCAGCATGGAATCTTTTTCACTATGTTCGCCTTTGTGCCTTTTAAGCAATTAATTTGAAATTTGATTTTCATTTGAAATCATCACAGTGTTTATGACAAATTCGTCACAAATGACACATATTTCACAAATTGGTCACAATGTGACTTCAAAGCATTGTCACTTTCATCACAGGTTCGTCACAAAGTTAATGCCAAAATAGTCTCAAATGACACACTTTTCACAAATTTGTCACACCGTGACTTCACAGAGTGGTCACAATGTGACGTCACAAACGACCTCTAAAACGGCCATAACGACCTCGCATTCTATTCACTATGATGTCACATCGACGTCACGTGACGTCACATCGACGGTCACAAAATCACAGTGTGACTTCACAACGACGTCGTCGTGCCGTCACCATGCCTTACGGGTAGGTCGTCAAAGAAAAATTTGATATAATCCCTTGAGCTAATATTAATTTTTGTTGCATATCTCAATTGTTTGATTTCTATAAGCAAGTAGGTTTACAATGGAAGTCTATGGGAATTTAGCGAAATATTAGAGATATCGCCAAGTTGGCGTCACTTTTGACCGCCAAATTTGGCGATATATCACCAAGTTGGCGACAAACTTGGCGGTATTTGGCAACAACTCAGGGTCCCCGCTCCGGTTGGGTGATCCTATAGTAACCCCCCTTATAGATATGAATATGCATTAAATGTTGTTCAATAACCAATGGCCGCCATTTTGTCTCCCTTATAAAACTAAAATTAATTAATTAAAATTTAATTAATGAATTACTGTTTGAAAAAGATGTATTAACATCAATTGTCATCCAGTACAAGTTAAAAAAAAAATTTATTTCAACTTGATAGGATGAATAATAAGTATTTTATTAACAATTGAAAATTTGAACAAGATACCGAGTGTACCAAAAATGACTGATGGATTTTAAAATTCAATAACTTGCAAACGGTGACAGATATTAAAAAAAATCTTGCAGGAGGGTTATGTAAGATGTCAGGAGTTTTTATGCTGCGATTATCACTTTTAGTTACAAACAGCATCGATAGATGGCGCTGCAAGCAATAACCGCTAAATCCAGGTTCGATTTTTTGGTCCCTCTCTCTTCTTCCATACGAAAAAAGGAGATTAAAATGTATTAAATGGAATCCGAAATACCAAAAATCGTGTCTGGACTGAGCGCCTGTTGCTCTCAGTGCCATCTATTGTTTGAAATTCGAACTAAAATCAAGAATCTCAGTACAAAAACTCCTGACATCCTACATAACACTCCTGCAAGAATTGTTTTAATATCTGTCACCGTTTGGAAGTTATTGAATTTTAAAATCCATCAGGCATTTTTGGAACACCCGGTATATATATATATATATATATATATATAGGGAGAGTGGGAACTAATAGTAGGAATTGAAAAAAAGATATGCAACAGCTTTATGAGTAAAAATGAGGGGGTTTTTTAATCGTGGCGTCATTTTCTGTTCAGAAGTTTTTAAAAAGTTTATTTTTATTTGTAATGCGAAAATGGCATCCGTCATGATATGGTAATTTCTATTGTTTCCCTTCTCTCTTCAACAATGGAAGTAATCCGATTGCCACCAATATGAAGAAATTTCACAAAGGACTTTTAAAATTAAAATATAAAAATCGGATTATTTAAAAAAAACACACATATTGTGAACATCTACAATAAATAAATTTAATTTAAAAAATCAAAATACCATACTGCGTAAATAGCGAGCTAAATAATTATTTCTCATCAATATGAAACTTTTTTTTATATTACTTACTTTTTTTTTTATTTACTCGTATTGATGACTTTTAAGTTGTGTTTAAATGTTAGTTCCTCTCTATAAACACAGTTTTGATGAGGCCTATAGATATCTATGAAGGTTAGAGTTGCAGTAAAGCTAGAGATCTTACCCACACAACTTCAAGGTTGTGTGATATTTAAACGGATCTTCTGACTGTAAAATAGTCAATGAAACATCGTCTTCATTTTGAAAGACCTATCCAATGATACACCACTCAATAGGGTGCGTAAAAAAAGTGTTTTCGTCTCTACCGCCATTTTGTATTTTACGGCTGCCATTTTGAATTTATGAAAACAAAACTTAACCTATAATCATTGGACGGTAAGAAGATTCGATAGAGATCTCATTCATTAAAATCCATCCAGCCGTTGGGATGTTTCGAGGGTATAAAGAAATCCACATACCCAGATACGCGTGAAACACATAACCCTTCTTGGCAGTTGGGTAAAATGAGTTCTTTCCTTAAAAAAAAAAATATATATATATATATATATCAAAATCGGTTCAGTAGAAAGCTCAGGCCAGATGACTAAATAAACAGCCTTGTCTTTTAAATATATAGATGATTATAGTGACTAGAGAGAGATTTCATTTTAGACAGATTTTCGTCTTAGCAAGTATAACTGTGTAATATTTCTTCTGTAGGGACGTCAAATTACTTAAAAGACGAAATTCCGTTATGACAGTTTCCGTTTTAATAAGATTCACTGTATATTTATGTACTGATTTCTGAAGCTGCTATTCAGTAGTGTAGCGTTAAAAAAAATGGTGTACCTTAGAGGAGGTTCCGTAGAATAAATATATGACTTTGTAATAGTATTATAAAAAATAAAAAAGTTGCTAAAAGAATACTAAGACTTTGTAAAAAACTATAAAACGTAGGGTTGGGTATAACTGTATACATTAGAAAAGTGTAAATGGATATATCATGAAAGTTAAAAGAGATATGGAACCTAAATAATATCAAATATAGCTATTCGTATAACCCCTTTTTTAATATTATCCTAATCTGTTTATGATGAACTTAATTCGGTACTGACAATAAAAGCAGTGCATAGTTAAACTTCATTTGGCATTTCATGAAACTAAATTCAGCGTAGTAATAACCTTTACTTCTACAGTGTAGCTAAAACAAAACCTTTGTTCAAAGTTTAAATTTGGCATTGTGCTAAGGGCGCTTCGAATTGAGGTCTCAAAGTTGCAACTTGGTCAGTGCCGCGTTTTTCCAGATAAGTGTTTAATTAACTTTTAAAGTCACTCGAGGCGTATTGAGAGATACAATCAATGCAAACTATGGCAAATCCCACAGTATTTATGCGATTCATTCTAATTAAATCTTTCGAGAGCGATACCCTTAAAAAACGGACACCTAATTTTAATTCCAAAACAGACAAACGGCACCAAGAATATTTAATTAAAATTTTCCTTTTATCATGTACGTGAAAATAAGCAAATTCGCATTTGCTAATAAATTCATTTATAAATTCTGGTGTAAGTTCATTATTTCATAAGTTTATAAATAGAATTACTCCGTGCCGGAAAGGATTAAGTGGTCGAAGGACTCTTAAAGCTTCAAAATTTAAAAAAATTTAATTTTTTTAGATGTTAAACTCCTATCTTTTATGAATATTTTGATATAATTGTTTCCTTGAAATTCCCATTAGAACAGAAGTTTTGACTTTTAGAATTATGCCCGCTCAATAGCTGAAGCGACGTTTCCGAACCTTTAAAGTCATTATTTTCCAAATGGCGTTTTTTGGGCATAACGCGCAGGATACCTCAAAAACTTCTGAATATTTTTTCATGAAATTTTCAAAACGTATATTTCATGTTAGTCTGTATAAACTGAACCTAAAATTTCCTTTTTATTGTTCAAAAAAATATTTTTTTAGGTGATTTTACTGTTGAAATTTTCAAAATTTTGTATTAGCTAAATGCAACATTGCATTAAAAATATAAAAATGCTTTAAATACAAATTTATTTAAGTTCAGAGAAATTATTACAATCTGAAGTATAAGTAAGCACCAAAATTTTCATTCTAGTTGCAATATTTATTTTGTAATCCTGCGCGTAAACTGTTATGCCAATTTTTTGTTCGACAAATGTCTAACAGTTTCGAGCCGCCTATAAATACTAATTCTGTATCTTGCAATTTTTTAAATACATGAAACGAAAGAACATACTTATATCTTTCATCCCAATTAAAATCGTGTTTTAAAATAATATACATTTTAAGACATTAAATGTTGAAAATGGTCTTTTTTATCTTTTTTTCCACTTTTTAGAGTCTCGAGACCCCTTAAATTAGTATGTATTTAACAATTTGACGTTTATTGCTTTTATACTGTTACTGGACATTACATTACACATATATATCATTAAAAGTTGTTAACTAGGCATAGAGTACGCCGCCCCTGTCCTTGTGTATGTCCAAACTGACTGTACCTTTACGGGTTAATATCTCGGCTAATTACCGATGATTTTTTTTTTCGAAAATCATTATCAACAACGCTTTTATTTTTCTGCTACGATAGATATATTCAGTGATGCTCAACAATTTTTCTGAATGCTCGTAAATCGAAATTTGTGTATAAAAGAAAAATGCTAATTACTCAAAAACTATGTGACCTAGGGTAATCGCTATACTTTTCCGGCAAGGTTTATATTAACGTCTACTACCTCTAATTTTTTCATAATTTTAGTTTCAGTAGATTCGGAATTAGATGGGGGGGAGGGACATATTTTTGCGCTACATTTTCAACAATGTCTTTGAAAATATAATACCTAAAATTAAAAGGAATGTATTTTTGAGTTCAGCGTTACAAAAGCTTTAACAGGATACCCCACATGATGTACAAAGAAAAGATTTTTTTTTCAAGTAGCATAATTAGCCCCTGTACTTTTTTACTAAATATATTTATGAATGTTTATTAATCTGAAAATATGTGTGTCAATGGTCTTTATTACTTCCCCGAATTTGAACTTTCCACGTTCCATAGTTTACGAGTAAAATGGCTGTGACAGACAGACGGACAGACACAGGGGTGATCTTATAATGGTTCCGTTTTAACATTTTAAGTACGGAACCCTAAAAATGAACGCAATAATTTTTTTTAGAAAATATTTTTTAATCAATAGTTTCACATTAATTAAATTATGATTATACGCTGACAAATTAAATTAGAAATCATAAAAAATGCACTTCAACTAAATCTTTTTACCCGACTGCCAAGAAGGATTATGTGTTTCACGCGTATCTGGGTATCTGGCTTTTTAGGGTTTCGTTCATCTGACGAAACCCTATTCGTCTCGCTCCTTTGTCTGTCTGTCTGTCCGTCACAGAGCCCGTTCTCAGAAACTATACGTGTTGGAGACTTGAAATTTTGAGTACTTATAGCTGAACACCTCATATGAAACGACAAATCCTAAAATTTTGAAAAAGTCTTAAGTTTATCCCTTTGGGCTCCCACATGTGTATTTCAAACAATTCTTTCTAAGTCAGCCCCTAATAAGGTTGGAGCCATGAAATTCCGCATACTTATAGCTGAATACATGAGACAACAAGACAAATCATAAAATTTTGAAAAAAGTTTTATATTTAACCCTTTGGGCTCCAACTTGTGTTTTTTAAGCAATCTTTTCTAACAGAGCCCCTAATTAAGTTAGAGACATGGAATTTTGAATTATTATAGTTAAACACATGAGCCCACACAACAAATCATAAAACTTTGAAAAAGTGCTATATTTAACCCTTTGGGCTCCAATTTGTGTATTTTCAGCAATCCTTTATAACAGAATTCCTAATCAAATTGGAGGCATGCAATTTTGCATTCTGATAACTAAACACCTCAGATCACACGGCAAATAATAAATTTCGAAAAAGTTTTATATTTAACCCTTTGGACTCCAGCTTGTGTGTTTTAATCAATTCCTTTTAACAGAGCCCCTAATTGTATTGGAGACTTGAAATTTTGCATACTTATAGCTGAACGCCTCAGATCACACGACATATAATAAATTTCGAAAAAGTTTCATATTTAACCCTTTGGACTCCAGCTTGTGTATTTTAAGCAATTCGTTCAAACTGAGCCCATAATTAAATTGGAGATTTGAAGTTATGCATACTTATAGCAGAACAACTGAGGCCAGGCGACAGATCATAAAATCTTGAAAAAGTCTTACATTTAACCCTTTGAGCTCCCACATATATATTTTAAGCAATTCTTTCTAAATGAGCCCCATAATTAAGTTGGGAGACATGAAATTTTGCGTACTTATAGCTGAACACCTCAGATCACACGACAAATAATAAACTTCGAAAAACGTTTTATATTTAACCCTTTGGACTCCAGCTTGTGTATTTTAAGCAATTCTTTCTGACTAAGACCATATTTAAATTGGAGATTTGAAATTTTGCATACTTATAGCAGAACACCTGAGGCCAGGTGACAAATTATAAAATCTTGAAAAAGTCTTACATTTAACCCTTTGAGCTCCTACATATATATTTTAAGCAATTCTTTCTAAATGAAACCCATAAATAAGTTGGAGACATGAAATTTTGCATACTTCTAGCAGAACACCTGAGACCACACGACGAATAATTTTTTTTTTTGAAAAAGTTTTATATTTAACCCTTTGGACTCCAGCTTGTGTTTTTTAATCAATTCTTTCTAACTGTTCCCCTAATTAAATTGGAGACATGAAATTTTGCATACTTATAGCTGAATGCGTCAGATCATAAGACAAAATATGAATTTTTGAAACAGTCTTATAATTATCCCTTTGGGCTTCAACTTCTGTATTATAAGCAATTATTTCTAACTGAGCCCTAATTAAACTGGGGATATGAAATTTTGCATACTTATAGCTGAACACTTGTTATCACACGGCAAATGATAAATTTTTCAAAAAGTCTTATATTATTGACTCCTCTGGGTTCTAACTTGTGTTTTTTAAGCATTTTTTCTAACTTAGCCGCTAATTAAGCTACAGCGAGCTAGTTTCAGTTGAAGGCTCCGGGAGGGGGTGGGGTCAATTGTTTCCCAAACCTCTCATCTGATATATCATTTGACGACCCTTCGGCCACTCTTTCATTTTATGCACAATAGCCTTTCATATTTTGTTTCCACTTGGCCAGGAGGGCTTTCCTATTTTAAGTTTTATGGGTTCAATTTCCTCGACTAATATAAGTGCGAATAGGTTCTAAAATGGAGTTTTGTCAGGCAGACGTTTGTTTAGAATAGAGTGCACTCTCTAGTTGCGAATTGTGGAGCTAACAGATTTTGCAAAAGGACAGTGTTTTGAGAGAAATATTAAACGAAACCCTCTGTGCGATCTGTGATCACACTTACCCACTTGTTTTATAACCTCGAAACATCCCTACGGCTGGATGGATTTTAATTAATGAGGTCTCTCTCGATTCGTTTTAACCGTCCGATGGTTATAGGCTAGGTTTTGTTTTTATAAATTCAAAATGGCGGCCGTAAAATGCAAAATGGCTGTAGAGACGAAACAAAAATTTTACCCACCCTATTGAGTGACCTATCATTGGATAGGTCTTGCAAAATAAAGATGATGTTTCATTGACTATTTTACAGTCAGAAGCTCAGTTTAAATATTACAGCACATGGAAGTTGCGTAGGTAGGATTTCTAGCTTGACTGCAACTCTAATTTTCATAGACATCTATAGGCCTCATGAAAACAGTGTTTATACATAGGAACTAACCATTAAACATAACTTAAAAGTCATCAATACAAGTAAATAAAAAAAAATAGGTAAGTAATATAAAAAAAAAAATAGTTTCACATTGATGAGAAATAATTAATGTGTTCGGTTTTTACGCAGTCGGGTTTTTTGATTTTTTAAATTTAATTAAGAGATATTTTTATTTTCTGTTGTCCTATTTTAAAAAGGAACAGAGCAAAAGTTATATATTTTAAAATAAATTCACTCCCTGGCACTTTCTACGGAACGTAAGTAAAAGCAGGGAATTTTCTACAATAGAATTCTGTCCTCACTCCAAATTCATCTGTGCTAATATTATAAAGAAGTAAAGTTTGTTTGTTTATAGGAGGTAATCTCTGGAACTACCGAACCGGTTTCAAAAGTAATAGTTGGAAATTGATGGTGATAGCCCTTGCTCTAACATAGGCTCTATTTAATGTCGGTGCCACTACCACCTTGGAGTTGCAGGCGCAAAAAAACGTTCTAAATTGCGCTTTTCATAATACTGATGACCAAGAAAATAACCAAGAAAAATTAAATTAGGCATGGTAGTAACTTATAACATATAAATGATTTCTAAAAACATTTCCTAAAAAAATCGAAATTTAAAAGGGGTGAAAATGCGCGAAAAATGTTCTAAATTGAGATTTCTACGCAATCTCAGGAAGTATCAATCCGATTTCGAAAGAAATGGTTGGAAATTGATGATGATGCCAGCCCTTGCTCCAAGATATTAGGTTATTTTAGTGTTACTGAAGGACCTAGTGTGTTATAATTTTTTTTAATGTATATTTTAGAAAAATCGTGCGTGATTTTCATTTCAAACATAAAATGAATACGATAAACATTTTGTAAAAGAGTGTTTTCTTTTTTAAACAATTTTTAGGTGTATTTGTAATTATAAACATACGTAGCACTTATAGTCGCCACCTGTTCCGTCCGTCTGTTCGCCTCTAAGAGCACAAAAACTAACCAACCGAATGGTTTAAAATTCAATATATAAAATCGTTGCCGAATTTTGTCGAGTCATTTCAAATTTTATGAAAATCGAATCAAAACTTAAAAAGATTAATAAAAGTTTTCTTCATTCTCTTTATATCCTATCCTACGTCATTCAATCAATGATATTCCATGATTCATAACGATTCTAGGTTGTCATGGAAATGACTTCCTTTTTAAGAGGGAGTGCTATTATTTCCGTATGATTGAACTTAATACATGGAATCGTAATAAATTTTGTATTCATGCATTTTTGCATAAGAGTGCAACAGCTATTGCACCAAGATATGAATATTTATAAAACGAGTTATAGTACGAATGCAACTCAATTACCCGTTTGACGTACAATTTCCGACTTGTTTCTTTTATTAATCATTTGGAAAAATGGTTATTGTTCTCCTCAGGGTAGAAAATCAAAAGCATATCTGAAGGTTTTTATTGGTTTAATCCGCATTTTATTCGTTTTCTCATTGGGCTATACAGTAATCTGTATTTACCTTTACTTTCAACAGAGATGGATACCTTCTGTTGCCACTATGACAAAAAAAGTATAAAAACTACAAAAATAATTAATAACTTAGAAACAAATTGAGATACAGCTTTCAAACAAATTGCATTTAAAAGTACATATTTTTCTTTATCCGAAGGTGTAAAAAGTAATGTTGCCGGATGTTTAGAAGTTTAAGAATGAAATTTCATTTAAAATGGATAGTCAGATTTCTTGGAAACCTGACGATGGAAAAGCCTTTTCCCGAACAGCCAATGAAATGCTTGGATAATACGTAAGTTTCAGGTGGATAATAACTAATGAAAATGAAAGAAAATGAATAATAATTTCTGCCAAAGAGTTAATTTTAATTTGTAAGATTTTCACGTGCAAAAGAAAAATGGAATAAGCCAATTAAAAAAAGAAAAAAAGAAGAAAAAGATTAATAAGACAGGAATGAATACATATAAATATTTCACACCACATACGAGTGGCAGGCGATTTTTGTCGCTTGGAATTTTTACGGGTAATAACACTATGAATGTTTAATTCATGGCGTACGTAATGTAGGATCAACTCCGTGCGATTTTTTATGTCTTAAATTTTAGTCTTTGAAAAAATCATTTTCCAAATGGGCGTTGTAATTTGTTAATTTGCTTTTCTTATTTATTATTTGTACTGATTTTGTTTTAGCGAGTTAAACCAACTTTTTAATTAAAATACATATAAAAAGCACATATAATTGTACAAAAATTACTTTCAGATGCATACATATAATATAAATATATTTAAAATACATTAAAAATAACTTAAAATGCATTAGAAGAAAAAACAGAACGTTTTCAGCCATTACAAGGCCGTCATCAGTGGGATTTAAATGTTGTTATTATTTTCTTTGTGCTTATTCGAGAATTGCCCAGAAGAAAAAGAAACATTGTAATTTAAAGGTTGTACGTCAGATGAGATGCCAGATAAAGTTATTCAAATTTTCAACAAAACGAGCTCTCATCTATTACGCAGCAAATCTCTCCATGCTCCATAGATATCGTATGAAAGTGCATCGTTACAAGCTGTATCTATATTAGCAATTATTTCAATTGGTTCTCTTATGATGGCTTCCTGGTGATTATTTGTACGAAAGATAACACAGGCCTGCAAAATTGAACTTCTTGAAAAATACAAGAGAAGTTTTCGCGGATTCTTATGTTATTTGGTGTGTTGATTTCGAAAATGACCTCCATTTTCTCCCATAACATGAGGATTTTTTTTTAAATCGATATCGATATTTTTGCTAAAATCCTATTTGAGAAGGAATTCTCTCGAACAATTTTACATCTACTATCTGGCAACAGTGGTTTTTATCCATGTAAAGGTATGTAAAATAATCGACTTTCGGTGAGGCAAATTGATTTTTCAGTAATCGATTAGTTTTTAATACGTTTAAGTAGATGGACACAATTGTTGCCATGTCGCACGAGCCGCCTCTGGTTGAGGATAAAACAAAAAGTTCCCTCGAGTTTAAACTTTTTGCATCAAATTATGGTGCAGTTTCTAAAATTTCATCTACAAACTATTTTAATTTGTTTTTATTAAGGCAACGTACATAAAATAGACAACTGACCAAGAGGAGCAAATATTATGTATGTGTACATGAGAGTTTCAAACAAATTTTAAACTGAGCAAAAAACAAAACAAAACAAAATAGTTTCTATTTACGTACGTACTCTTTTTCTATGAAACTTCTTTTTGATGTTCTTTTTTATGTTCAATCGCAGGCCTATCTCGTGTTCGTCTTAACATCCAACAGTTGTCGGTGAGCATGATCTTCTCCCATCTTTCTTTTGAACGCTCTTGATGTCTTGATGGAACCTTCCACCTTGTTCTTCGCTGACTGATCCTAAATCCGTGGGTGAAAAAGTGCACATGTGTGTGAAGAAAATGTATTTTGACACTTATGGAGAAACCTAACGCTTGAAATTTGACCACCATATTCATTAAAATTGGTTTATAGTCAGGATTCTTGTAATTACATAGAAATTTGCTGACGACATCTTTGAAGGCAACCCAAGCTTCTTTTTCCTTTGTTGTCATACTCATCTCAAATTCTTTATCCTTCATAAGCTTGCGGATATTTGGACCAACAAGGACTTCCTCTTTCAACTTGGCTTCGGATAAACCTAAAACTATTTGCACAGGTATTTGAAACAATCGCAATCGTTTGAAACAATACAAGTTTTGGATCAACTAAACTGTCCCGAGTCACATTCTTAGTGCCTGGTTTAAGAGTTTGTCTTTTCGGCCATTCTTTTTTGACTCAATTTTGAGTCTTATCACGTCTGCCTCACTCATAAATGAAACATATCACGACTGTCCCACTCACAAATGAAACATAGATACTTTGTGTAAACGCCTTGTTGACTAAGAAGCGTGGAGGTAACTTTCAAATCACCGCAAACGGTCCAACCGAGGTCTGCATATTTAATTTTTTTGAGAACGTAAGACAGATTTTAATAGCGTTCTTTTAAATGCACCGAGTATCCAACTGGTACAGATGCATACTGACTTCCGTGATGAAGAAGGACAGCTTTAAGACTTCTTTTCGATGAATGTATAAACAGCCTCCATTCATCTTTATCGTAGGTGATATGTGATATTAAAATTGCTCATCAATTCGGGAACATCAGAACAATAGACCATGTTCTCCTTCTCCTCAAAGTACTACTTAACAAATTCCTTTTCTCGATTCCTATACTAATAAAAAGCGGTTCCTTTGGTCAATGAGTTTCTTTTTTTTTTCGATCTGGAGCCCAACAATTCTGTTGCCTCTTTCAGTAGGCCCAGATCTCTAGCCAGATCACTAAGTTCAACCTGAGAGATAGACTGAGGTGAATCGCTTCCAGAGGACTTATATTCATTATCGGAGCCTTGAACCTCTGGATGTTTCCGAGTCTGAAGACCCTGAAAAGATGACTTTGCAATTCAATTGAAGGCAAAGTCACTGGCACATCAGGTCCATGAGGAATGGGGCGTATGGGACGATGGAATGTTCATAAAAATCCAACTAAAATTGAATTTTTCAAGAAAACTTGACGTGATAGAATTTTTTCATTATTTGTTTTTAAATTAGCACCAAAAATACATAAAGATCAGCTATTAATTCCCTTGTATTTTTTTCATCGCAGGCCTGTGTAATTTTCGATTTATTAAAATCTACTTTTATATGTTGGGTTTGAGCTAACCTTGATAATGCAATATGGGGTCGATTTGATCTGAGATCTGCTTCATGTTCTTTAATTCTATCACGAAATTTTCTCACAGTCATACCAACATAAATAAAATATTTACTATCTTTTTGGAAAGGTGCACTGTATACTCCAGATCTATTGATTTCTTGGACAGGATCAATTTTAGTATTTAACAGATCTTTTAACTTTGGGGGAGGGGGTGGGATTAATTTTACATCATATTTAAGAAGGGTATGCCTTATATTTTCAAATGTCTTTGGAATGTACTTAACTTTACAAAATTTAAATCTTTTATCTAGAACTACGCTTCGTTTTCCATAATCTTCTATTTACCATAAACTCCCAACTTTTTAAGTTGATCATATTCCTCATCTTAAAAAAAAAAAAAAAAAAAAAAAAAAAAAAACCACTTAGACATCTTATATTCTGTAACTAAGTTTGAAACCTAATTCTTCAAATACCAAACAAAATTTCAAACACAAAACTTCTATTTTAAAACAAAACGAATCACGGGTGGTGACATTTGCGTAAAAACAAACAACTATACAAACGCAATTGCAAAAATCTATCAATAAAAAGATAAATAAAAGTTTACATACATTTCTCCATTTTAGAAATCTTATTTCTATTGCGTCAGAGAGTTTCTTTAAGTGCACTAACTGTTTCGGTTATTTCAACTGAAGAAAGGAATAAAAATAAATGCATTCCAACTTAAATTCCATTTCGTTTGAATATTTTATTCGATCTCTTTCCTTACGAAGAAATTGAATCTGATTTAAATTATTTATTTTCCTTATTAATTTTATTTTACTTTATTTATTTTCAATGCATCTCTTATTAAAACGATAATAAAAATATTTTAGGAAAAAAAAATTCTAAAATGATTTTTTAAAATATCATTAACCGGAAAAGATTTCTTTCAAGTACATCAGAACGGTTTCTTTTTTAAAAAAGGTTTCTTTAATGAACTGTCATCGAGGAAAATTCCAATCAAATAAAGATTCATTATACAGAGACATTTTAAAATCAAAACAATTATTTTAAATATATACAAGGTGCTTGCAACAAAAAGATTGGTAGTACGCAGGAAGAAAAACAATATTTGTTACTGTTTGAACTAAAGTCTTGCACAGGTCGTGATGTACCCGATCCGGACCCGATTAGACTGCTGATCTAACAAGTAAAAATTTAATTAAAAAAATCGAAAAACCCGACTGCGTAAAAAGCGAACTAATTAATTATTTCTCATCAATGTGAAACTATTTTTTACATTACTTACCTATTTTTTTATTTACTTGTACTGATGACTTTTAAGCTGTGTTTAATTGTTAGTTCTCATCTATAGACACTGTTTTGATGAGGACTGTAGATGCCTATGAAGGTTAGAGTTGCAGTAAAGCTAGAGGTACTTTTTACACAACTTCCAGGTTGTGTAATATTTAAACGGAGCTTCTGACTGTAAAATAGTCAATGAAACTTCCTCTTCATTTTGAAAGACCTATCCAATTATATGTCACTCAATAGGGTGCGTAAAAATTTTTTTCGTCTCTACCGCCATTTTTTATTTTATGGCCGCCTTTTTGAATTTATAAAAACAAAACCTAGCCCATAACCATCGCACGGTTAAGACGAATCGATAGCAAACTCATTCATTGAAATCCATCCAACCGTTGGGCTGTTTCGAGGGTATAAAGAAATCCACATACCCAGATACGCGTAAAACACATAACCCTTCTTGGCAGTCGGGTAAAAAAGTGATCAAAACTTTACAGGGTGATAGAACGCAGCTATACGACCAAATTTCGTCATAGAATGGATGGTCGGAACGCAAGCGGTGAGAAGTTAAAAGGTAGTTTACCACTGTCCCAGGGCGATGGATTGGTTGAGGTCGTCCCATAGCTTGGGCACCAAGATTGCCGGATCTCTCGTGTTTGGACATTTCCCGTGGGGCCATATGAAAAGCCTAATCTACGAGTGCCCCATTGAAACTGATATGGATCTAGTCGCCAGGATTTCCTTTGTTGCCGGCGATATTCGGGAAATGCCTGGTGTCTTCGCACATGTACGTCAGTCCCTATCCTGCAAGTGAGAAGCGCACATTACAGCTGGCGGGAGATCTTTTGAGCATGTACATTAATTACATTCTTGTTAATAAAATGTTTTCTGAAGTATCTCCTCTCATTCTTGTGTTAATTCTTTAACTCCGACAGTGGATTACTATCATTTAACATCTCACTGCTTGTGTTCCGACCCTATATTCTATGACAAAATTTGCTCGTATAGCTGCGCTCTATCATCCCGTAAAGTTCTGCTCACTTTTTGAGATGCATTCTGTATATAATATAAAATTATGTAAAATATACACTGACGATGGCTGTGTGAATTTGGCCGAAAACGTTTTGGGATTTTTATTTGATTTTCATTGGATTTTAATGATTTTAAATAATTTTATATTATTTATATATATATATATACGGTCGTGGAAAAAAATTAAACACACCCTACCAATTTCTAGAGTTACTAATGATTATAGAAGAAAGTTACTGGTAACAATTGATTGAAAATAAAATCTACTTTTTCATGATGTATATAAAATTTGCTTAGGGGACCATCTACAGATCAAAACTTTGCTTTTTCAATGGCAGCCCATAATTTTGATCATATATTTTAAATGCAAATGATCATATATTTTAAATGACAAAATTTGCTCGTATAGCTGCGCTCTATCATCCCGTAAAGTTCTGCCCACTTTTTGAGATACATTCTGTATATAATATACAATTATGTAAAATATACACTGACGATGGCTGTGTGAATTTGGCCGAAAACGTTTTGGGATTTTTTATTTGATTTTTATTGAATTTTAATGATTTTAAATAATTTTATATTATTTATATACATATATATACGGTCGTGGAAAAAAATTAAATACACCCTACCAATTTCTAGAGTTACTAATGATTATAGAAGAAAGTTACTGGTAACAATTGATTGAAAATAAAACCTACTTTTTCATGATGTATATAAAATTTGCTTAGGGGACCATCTACACATCAAAACTTTGCTTTTTCAATGGCAGCCCATAATTTTGATCATATATTTTAAATCTTCTGCTTAAAATGAAATTTCCAGCCATTTCAATGATAAACATTCAAATTGTAAAGCTTCTAATGTTAAATTACATTTTCATAATTTTATTAATATCTCCTGAAATTATAATCCTAATGGGATAATTTTGTGTGTGGTTATAATACTATAAAACCCAAACATAAATACATTGAATTTGTAAGTTAAAAAAAATTATAATATGAATTATTAAATTAATATTCGAAAAACATATGAACTGCAACCTACAATTTCTTTTGATAGATTTGTATTTGTTATGTCCTGCTTTATGCGAATTCTCAATTTCAAATTTTTCTTTCAAGTAATTTTCGATTTATCATTAAAAAACGTCAAAATGAGGGTTTGAGCCGATGTCTTAATGATGGGTCGTCTATGATGTCCAGAAAAGCAAAATTTGAAAAAAAAATATTTTACTCACTTTATTGGGGTATTTGGGCTGGCAATAGTTGAAACATGTTAATCGAGTGAAATGGTGCTATTGGCAATAAATAATACATTAATAGAAGTGGCATAGTCATTCTGTGGCATTTCAACAATCGAGAGTACGAACTTCCATTTGGATACAGACCCTAAAATAGGCTCATTTTAAAATAATTAATTTCTCTGAAACTAATCGAACGAATTTCGTGAAGATTTGGATTGTGGTTAAATGAAGGATGTAGAATCTATTTATTGTGTCAAACTTAGGTATTGCTATTGTAAAAAACAAAGTTTGGTTGCGTTTTGATATGCAGATGGCCCTCCCAAGCAAATTTTATATACATCATTTAAAGTCAAACACAAGACTTTATTTCCAATCGTTTGGTATCTGTAACTTTCTTCTACGATAACTTGTTGCAGAGTTAGCAGGGGGTGTTTACTTTTTTTTCCCACGACTGTAACTAAAAGCACTTTGGTACGTTTTACTTGTACTTTATACGGATTTTAATTATGTACTCAGGGTAAATTTAGCATTAGGGTTTTAACATTTCTTTATTGGAACTATTTTGATACATGTGCGAAATTTGATGCTATCTTGAAAATTGTTGGAAGAGCACAATCATATGATAATTTAAAGAACATGCACTGTCAAACACATTCTTATATACAGAGTGTCTAGATCAGTGTTGTTTTCAAGCAGATGGAGAATGCTACCAGTACACTGTTAAATATTTGCAGCATTCTGGCAGGTCATTTGACCGTTTTTTTCCGAAAACGGTTACACAACCGTAATTTTAACACTACTCTGACCATATTATTGGCCATTTTATGGTCAGAATATAGTTAAATTATGATTATGAAACCGTTTTTTCAAAAAACGGTCGAATGACCTGCCAGAATGCTGCAAAATTTTTAACAGTGTTAAGAGCTATAACTTTCTTACGAAGTTATTTTCATGTCGCAAATTGAAAGGTCTAGAAATTTTCATAAGAAATTTTGTTAAAATATCTTCAGTATCAAAAGTATCTTACTACAGGACACGAGAAATATATTTAAATATAAATTTTACTCAGTGCAGTTTATCTAAGCTTCAGAATATACTGGTTTCGAACAGGAACCTCTGTCGATGAAATCCGGAAGTCACATAATCCCAAATTATTCTTCTTTCTCGAACTTTTAAGTTTGCCGTTCCCTTTTTGCATTTTGTTTTGAAATCGTGACGGAATTTCTTTTAATCTCATTAATTGTATTGTAAGCAGTTTTCTCATCAAAATTTTTTGAATAACAAATGATTTTTTTTCTTTCTCATATTCTTTCGAGAATTAATATTTTGATTTTTAAGAAAAGCATAAAAAAAGATGCATTATTTGAATAGTTAATGCAAATAAAGAGGTTGGCTTCTCTCTTCACAAAATGAAAAAAATAAAAACATTACTTTAATTATTTTCCAAAACTATTCTTCCATATTAATCATTGAAATCTGAAACCTTTAAAGAAAAAAAAAAAAAAAAAAAAAAAAAAAAGCTAAACAATAGTGAAATCTTTTTCCTTTTCTCTCTTTTTTTTTTATTTATTTCTTTTATTTTCTTAGAAAAATAAAAATAAAAATAACGAACTGTAAAGCTGTGTCTAGATCTGCAAGTTGAAATATTTGAGAAATATGAAATAAATATTTATTTTATTTCTCATTTTCCATTTCGAGAATTGAAATCTTTTTCATAACCTTAATTTTTCAAAAGTTTTTAATTACGGATTTTTAAAATTACACTTAAACATTTAAATTAAAATCAAGCTTTCATTTAGATGGAATAATATAATTTAATCAGGAAATCATGAAATTAAAAGTTTTTTGAATATTTAAATTTTATGTTTGAATTCTGAAAACTTCTGGATTTGACTAGTTTTTAGTTGAGTTGAAAAAATTCTGCGTTCCTGTATTCACTAACTATAAGAGACACGATCTTAAGATTTATCTTTAACTAGAATGATGAATAGCTCTGTCCACAAACGGCACGCAACACAAGTTTAAGAAGTTCTGCAAAACTTTTGATCAATTTTATCTGTTTCTATTTATGAAGAAGATATACATATATAATATATTGTATACTATATTTCTATATTAGAAAGTTTTGAAATGGATAATTGAACGAAACCTTTATTTAAAACAGGATTTCCTTAAATTTTTCAAATTTTTGCATAATTAATACGTTATACTATGTCAAAATCCTTGGAGTTAAAAACAAAAAAGTAATTGAAAAGATGTTAGTAGCCCGTAGAATAAACTTGGCGATTTTTCTCCAAACGCACCAAAATGCCATTTTTGTAAACGATCGCTCATCTGTAACTCCGAGATAAACCAATAGAGAGGTTGCTTTCAAAACCAAAGTGGCACTTTCAAAACTTTTTTAAACTGATCGCCCCATTTCAAAACAAAATTTGCTCGTAATTTCGTAATTACGATCCATTTCGATAACGGCATTTTCAGCACATTAACATACAAAACTAATACAAAATTAAAGAAATATTACAAACTAGCTGACACGCCCGGCGTTGCCCGTGACCTGTTATAATACCCTTAAACAAAACTCAAGTTTCTATGATATTGTGGGTTTCCAACAAACCTCTTTCCGAACGAACCTGGGACCTGGGTCTCCGCTACATACAGAAACATGCAACGGAAGGACTCCACACGCGCTGGAGACCATCAAAAGCTAAGTTGAATGAGCCAAATCTCGTAGTAATCAAGTCCATAGCACCCGAATAAAAGAATGCACAATTAACGTTCCAAAATGTTCGTAGCTAAAGCCTAAGATAAAATTTCGTAATACAGAACTGTCATCTAAGTTGAATGAACCAAATCCCATTGAAATTATGCCCTTAGAACTCGAGGAAAGAACACGCCCGCAAGCGTTGGAAGGTGTTCTCTCCTGTAAATTTCAGAAATTAATTTTAACATTAGCACGATATTTAATAAACGGATGAAATCCCTGATCTAAAGTTACCCTAAAACGATTTTTAATTTACGGCTGTAGTGAGTAAAAGCAAGTTTTTGCGGAAAAATGAGATTAATGTTTGAAAAAGGTGGGAGTTGAGGTAAAAAGTAGGACCGGGTCCTGGGGGCCAGAATCTTAATCGGAATATAGTTGGTACCTTTAAAGTAGCTGGAGGACGCTAAAACTATGTTACAGAAAATTGTAATGAAATCGGATAGTTTTTTAAGAAGCTGCAACAAAGGCCACAAGAATGAGATTAATATTCAAAATTGGTGGTAGCTGGAGTCTGGGAAATATTTTTGGCGTTCATGTAATAGCTGGAAAACCCAAGAAATTGTTAGGAAAAAAAGGTTGTGAATCGGACCATTTTTATGGAAGCTGAAATAAAGGACCACAAGGAGCCAACTGATAGTAAAGATTAAGGTCCTAACATAAAAGCATGTTAAATGGTCTTAGTTCTTAGCACCTTAGTTCTTCAATTAGTCAAAATTAAGCATAGGTATGAATTAATCATTCGAATGTAACTTTAAAGAAATGCACCAAACATGGAAGGAAATACTTAGAACAGGGCTGTAGGGTCCCAGTAAAAATATACGGGTGTTGGTCCGGGGAGAGGAATTCAAAACTCAACTTTAAAATTTTGCATTGAGAATGCGAGAAAATTAGGATATGAAAAATTCATGCCGCACAAAAAGTTTAATGGGCCCCGGATGGGGCCCTACGGGACAATAGGGGGGGGCCAAGCGTCTAAACTGGAATGTAGGAAAGGGAGAGAATAACTAAATAGAAAAAGGATTCCAGAAATGAAGATCGGATTAAGAGGGGGGAATTTATTAGCAATTTATGATGCAAAAACTTCAATGGGCTCGGTACCGGGCACCAAGATGGCAGGGACTTAACTGGCATGTAGTTGGGCATAAAGATATTTTTTAGTAGTTTTTAAAATAATTGGCGGACGCTAGAACTATGTTAATGAAAATTGCATGCAATTCGGATCATTTTTTAAAAAGCTGTACCAAAGGCCCCCAGAAAAAGATTAATATTCAAAATTGATAGTAGCTGAAGTCTGAACTTTATTTTTGTCATTCATGTAGTAGTTAGAGAACCTAAGAAGTTGTTAGGAAAAAAAAAAAGCTAGTTAATCGGACCATTTTTAAGGGAGCTGTAATAGGGGGCCCAAAATGGACCAACAGATAGTTAAAAGCATGGCCCTAACGTGGAAATATGTTAAAATATCTTGGTACTTAACACTTTAGATCAACAATTAGCGGAAATTAAGCATAGGGTATGAATTATTCGTTGGAATAATATTTAAAGAAATGCATAAAAAATTGAGTAAATGCTTTAAAAAGGCCCTAGGACCTCAATCAAAATATAAGGGTGTTGGTCCTGGAAGAAAAGTCCAAGACTCAACTTTAAAATTATGCACTGAGAAGGTCAGAAAATTAGGGGGTGAAATATGCATGGCACACAAAAAGTTCAAGGGCCTTAGACCGGACTTTACGAGACCATAGGGAGCCCCAGGTTCTTAACTGGAATGTAGGAACGTGATTATAACTAAATGGAAAAAGGCTTTCAAAAATGAAGATTAGATTAAGAGGGGTTAATTTAATAATAATTTATAGTGCAAAAACTTCAAGGGGCTCTGTACCGTCACCCAAGGGTGCAGGGACTTAACTGGCATGTATTTGGGTATAAAAGTATTTTTAGTAGCCTTTGAAATAATCGACGGATATTAGTATTATGTTAGAGAAAATTGCGAGCAATTCAGATCATTTTTAAAGAAGCTGCACCAAGTAATTCAAGAAAGCGATTAATATTCGAAATTGGTGGTAGCTGAAGTCTGAGAAATTTTTTTGTTGTTCATGTTGCTTGAGGACCTAAGAAGTTGTTAGAAAAAAAAGTTAGTGAATCGGACCATTTTTAAAGGAGCTATAATAGGGGGCTCAAAAGCGGCCAACTGACATTAAAAACAGGGCCCTAACATCAAAACGTGTTAAAATGTCTTACTACTTAGCGCTTTAGATCTTTGAATAGTCAAAATTAAGCATAGGGTGTGAATTATTCGTTAGAATAATATTTTAAAGAAATGCACAAAATATTAGATTTAATGTTTAAAAAAGGGTCCTAGGGCCCCATTAAAAATATGACGGTGTTGGCCCAAGAAGAAGAGTCCAAAACTCAACTTTAAAATTATGCACTGAGAAGGTGAGGAAATTAGGGGGTGAAATATGCATGGCGCACAAAAAGTTCAAGAGCCCTGTACCGGGCCCTACAGGACCATAGGGGGCCCCAGGGTTTTAATTGGAATGTAGAAATGTGAGAATAACTAAATGGGAAAAGGGTTCCAAAAATAAAGATTACATTAAGAGGGGTCAATTTAATAACACTTTATGGTGCATAAACTTCAAGGGAACCTGTACCGGGACCCAAGGGGCCAGGAACTTAATTGGCATGTAGGTGGGTATAAAAATATTTTTTAGTAGTTTTTAGAATAATCGGCGGACGGTAGAACCACGTTAAGGAAAATTGCAAGCAATTCGGATCATTTTTAAAGAAGCTGCACCAAGGGCCCAAAGAAGGCGATTAATATTCAAAATTGGTGGTAGCTGAAGTCTGAGAAATTTTTTTGTCGTTCATGTAGTAGTTGGAGGACCTAAGAAGTTGTTAGAAAAAAAAAAGCTAGTGAATCGGACCATTTTTAAGAGAACTATAATAGGGGGCCTAAAAGGGGCCAATTGACAGTTAAAAACAGGGCCCTAACATCAAAACATATTAAAATGTCTTAATACTTAGCACTTTAGATCTTCAATTAGTCAAAATTAAGCATAGGGTGCGAATTATTCGTTAGAATAATATTTTAAAGAAATGCACAAAAGATTGAGTAAATGTTTAAAAAAGGGCCCTAGGGTCCCAATAAAAATATGAGGGTGTCGGACTAAGGAGAAGAGCCCAAAACTCAACTTTAAAATTATGCACTAAGAAGATGAGAAAATTAGGAGGTAAAAAAGTTTTGGAGCACAAAAAGTTCAAGGGCTTTAGACCGGACCTTACGGGACCTGTCTTTTATAGACTTTTTATAGGGTTTTTATAGAAAACGAGAAAATTACCGTACGAGGGTGGTTCAAGAATTATTGTCCCGAGTGTGTATAAAATATTTGTACTGCGATGGTTGATGTGGAATATTGAAGCGTAATGCCTTAGATGCCTATATGCTCAATTTCAGAACCGTAGCTTCTATATTAAAAAATTTTTTTTCGTTTTAGGTGCGAGAGGCGACACCTAGCTTGAAAGAGGGGAAAGGCTGGTGTGGAGTTTATGGGGCCAGACCTGAAGCAGTTCTGTGATAGATTTGTGACAGTGAATGGGACGTGGCAACATCACTATGATCATGAGTCCAAACGACCGTAGCCATGTTTCATTCACTGTCACCCCCCCCCCCCCCCAACCCACCTTTTCAAGCTAGGGGCGACCTCTTACACCAAAAACGAAAAAAAAAAAAAAAAAAAAAAAAAAAAAAAAAAAAACTTTAATATAGCAGCTACAATTCTGAAATTGGGCAAATAGGAATCTAAGGCATTAGGCTTCAATATTCCACGCCAACCATCACAGTATAAATATTTTATACACACTCGGGGCAATAATTATTGAACCACCCTCCTAATTCAACTCCATTCTGACCATATTGTTGTCCATATTAATGGCAGAATGGAGTTAAATTGCGGTAATGTAACAGTTTTCAAAAACCGATCGGATGACTGGACAATTTGCTGCAAATTTTTAACAGTGTAGGTTATTCCCTATTGAAAATGGAATGTGCAGTTTTTACAGGACCATACAAACTAATTCCCTTAAACCTTAATAAATGCCTTTTCTTCAGTGTCTTTTTATCAATGTTACATTATGCTCTATTAGGAAAAACCGTCTACAATGTATTTTATTAAAGTTACACAATATCAGACATACTGAAATTTATACACATTATTGAGGTCTATTACAATGTTATTTTTGTTGAATATGAAGTGAATGGTATTTATCATTCATTTACATAAGGGACACACAAAACAGTTCCTTTACATTATGACCGAGAGAAGTAGTATACCTGCACTGTATTTATAAAATGCCAAAGTATATAAAAAACAATGAAGTTTGTTTCCATTGCTGAGGCGAACTACAAGATGTTTACCGTAGAATATTGCATGCATAGAATTTATTTAATTATTTATTAGCCTAATCCTATTTAGTTCATATAAACTAAAATGTGTTTGTATCTAAATAAATTGATATGCAGGGCTCAGCAAAAAAAAAAAAAAAAAAAAAAAAACTGAATACATTACCGTCTGTGCAGTATGGTAATTGATGGGGGTGCGTTTTTAGTTGTGTTATGAGTCTCCTATCTGAATTTAATTTTATCTTATGAGATGTGTGATAAATTTTTATATCATATGCGCTACACAAAATATTTCGAATTACTATATGTGTACGAATACTAACAACAAATTTTCAAACGTGTTTTGAATTTTATAGCTGAATTAAATTTTAGCAAACCATGCGCTGTAAAAAAAAAAAAAAAAAAAAAAAAAAAAAAAAAAAAAAATCTGTAAAGTTACTAAAGTTTTTCTAGGAAACTGGGATTCCTAGACCTTTTTATGTAATGGCAACACCAAAAATTCCTGTAACAGCGTCTGTTACAGGAATTTTTCTTATTGAAGTTACATAAAAAGTTCTAGGGATCCCAGTTTCCTAGAAAAATTTTAGTAACTTTACAGATTTTTTTTACAGTGTGTGGAGTGTATTAAAATTTATAGAAAATCTACAGGGCTGCTTAAAATAATTCCAATATCTTATGAACTACATGTTTTAATTGCTACAATTGGGTGTTCAATTGTACACTGTAAAAAAAAAAAAAAAATCTGTAAAGTTGCTAAAGTTTTTCTAGGAAACTGGGATTCCTAGAACTTTATATGTAACGGCAACAAGAAAAATTACTGTAACAGACGCTGTTACAGGAATTTTTGTTGTTGCCGTTACATAAAAAGATCTAGGAATCCCAGTTTCCAAGAAAAACTTTAGTAACTTTACAGATTTTTTTTTTAATTATTCTTTTTTATAAATTGTTTATTTATATATCTTTTTCTACGTTATTAAATGGCGAAATTTCTTTAGATTATTCTGACAATGTTGGAAAATGTTACATAATCTATGCGTGATGCATGATTTTTATTCCTTGTTTAATATTAATTTGAATATGCAACAAGGTGTGTCATTAATGTCTCCGAATAAATGTCTTTTCATCAATGTTTATATTGGTAAATATTTGAGGAAATCGTAATTTAAATTCCAAAATGCTCGAAATCCTTTCGAATATTACAATTCTGTGATAACATCTTTAGTTATTTAATTATTTATTTGATATTCGTAAATGATATTTGGGGAATTTGCAATTTATATTGAAAAGAATTGGATATCTATTCGATTTCCATAATTATATAGAAGTCTCTCCGATTGTTTCAGTATTTATTTAACATTAATAAGCATCTTTTGGAGAAGTATTCGAAATCCATCTGAATGTCATAATTGTACGAAAACTTTAATTATTTCATTTTAGTCAGAATTGCCATTTGTAATGAAAATTATTAGAAATCTTCTCAAATACCAGGCTTCTGCGAAACACCATTATCTCCAATATTCGATTTTCTGAGGTAACATTTCCATATTATGCGCAATTGTAATTTTTTGTGAATTCCGAATAACGGGGAGTAATGCATGAAACAAACGAAAAAAAAAAAAAAAGAAAAAAGAAGTCACGCTAAAATAGGACATTATATTTTTAGTCATAAAAAAAATATTAGTTAAAACATTTAAGTACTGAGTGAGCCAAAAGTTCATTAAAACTTTAAAAACTCATAAAAAAGGAAGAAATTATGGTAAAGAAGTGCGGTTTGCAAGAAAGGACTCACAAGGAAGTCGGATTTTTTTAGCAGCAAAAAAAAAAAAAAAAAAAAAAAAAAAAAAAAAAAAAGCAATTTAACAAATTACAACGACCATTTGGAAAATGATTTTTTCAAAGACTAAAATTTAAGACAAAAATAATCGCAAGAAGTTGATCCTACATTACGTACGCCATGGATTAAACGATAACATTCCTGAACCGATCATGAACAAATTTTAAAAGAAATTTCAGTTTTACAATTTTCGGTACTGTAAATTTTTAAACTTCTACGGAGCTGGTCATACATTACGTACGCCATGAATTAAAGATTAATAGTGTTATTACACGTAAAAATTGCAAGCAAGAAAAATCGCCGTAATAGCCAAGCATTTCATTGGCTGTTCGGGAAAAGTCTTTTCTATCATCAGATTTCCAAAAAATCTCACGACCCATTTTAAATAACATTTCATTCTTAAACTTCTAAACATCCGACAATATTACTTTTTAAACCGTCGGATAGAGAAAAAAATGTACTTTTAAATGCAATTTGTTTAAAAGCTGTATCTCGATTTGTTTCTGATTTATTAATTTTTTTTTTGTAGTTTTTATTACTTTTTTGTCATAGTGGCAACACTCTGTTGTCCAACGTTGTTGAAACCAAAGGGAAATACAGATTATTGTAACCAATCAGATAACGAATAAATTGCGGATTAAGCCAATGAAAACGTTCAGATATGCTTTTGATTTCCTATCCTGACGAGAACAATAACCATTTTTCCAAATGGTTTAAAAAAAAAAAGTTAAAAAATCACACGTAGAGGGCGCGGACGACCCGAAACGCAATGAACAGGACAACAATACGCTCCATTCATTTTTCTTTCAATTACAAATGCTCAACATGACCTCCAGAACATTCTGCGACACAACCAGATTGTGTCGTAGTACCTGTTCACCGTGTTTCGGGTCGTCAGCGCCCTCTACATGTGATTCTTTAACTAATTTTTTTTTTTTTTTTTTTTTTTTTTTTTTTTTTTTTTGCTGCTAAAAAAAAATCCGACTACCTTCTGAGCCCTTTCTTGCAAACCGCAATCCTTTATCACAATTCCTTCCTTTTTTATGAGTTTTTAAAGTTTTAACGAATTTTTGGCTCACCCGGTACAATAGAAACACATTTTTTACGTGCTTTCTTTTAACTTACAATTTTGTTTGCATGTGATAGTTAAATCTTGTGACTCCTTTTTCACCCACTTCCTGTTAACATAGAGCTTTGAAATTTGCAATATCCGTGTATTCCTGACGAGAATACATTAATTGGGCATTATTCTTTTTTTTAATTCGACCCCTAAGGGGGAGGGGATTTGAAATTTAAAAAAATCACCGTATCGCATAAACCAATGGAAATAAAATCTTGAAACTTGACATGTGTAATTAAAATTAAACACGTGTGTCGGAATTTTTTTAAATTTGACCCCAAAAAGGGGTCCTGCCGCCAAGCGTTCTTCGTTTGCGAAAGACATCGCAAAAACACTTATTTAACTTTGATGGTTACTCAATCATGCTTTGGTTTCGTATGGAGAAATCAATGTCAGCTTCAACAATGAATATTTTTTGAAAAGTACTAATGGCAAGGTTACAACAATAGTACCCAATTTTGGCCAACTTGGTGAAATAACATCAAATTTGATACTGCATTTAAAAAGTACTTTTTTTCTACATTTTAGTGAATTTTAATGAAAGTATGTTTTAATTTTTTTTTACATTTATATTATTTTTATTTTTTTATTTTAGCGATGAAATGGTCACTATGTATATCAAGCATTGTTACGTAGTGATAATTAAGTATTGCGCCATCATTTGGGGGGGGGGGGCGGCAGTACAGATAATCCCATTCATGAGTTCATGCCTGAAATTTTAGAATTATTTAAAACTCGATTCGCATATTAAAACGCAATCGGTCTGCCAAGTCATATCTTGGTGGAAAACACCTGAAAACATAATTTTAGCGGTTAACTCGTGTGTTACTCGATTTATAATAAATTCAAACGGATTTGATGCCTTGTGAATGGACGAAATTATGAATTTTTTCTTCTTCAACCCCCTCTTTTTTTCGGTAAGAGATGGTGCTATCAAAAACTTGTCAATATAAAAGTTGTAGATAATATTAAAAAGATCTGTAATAAATTTAAGTGGATTTCCCTTATCATTCAGCAGCTTTTACAGAGCAACTAAAAATTCGCTCACTATATTGCCGATATCTTTCTGAATTTTCCCGATGTTTCACTGGTTTTTTTATGAGTTGCTCCATAGAGTTGACTATCAAATCATGAAAACAAAATATATTTATCGTGTGCGCATACGCAGAAAAAAAATATCTCATTCAACTGCTCATATTTCATCAAATATTTAATGTATGTACAGTCGTGGGGAAAAAAAGTAAAGACCCCCCACTAACTCCTCAACAAATTAGCGTAGAAGAAAGTTACTTGTACCGAACGATTGGAAATAAAGTCTACTTTTAAATGATATAGGTAAAATTTGCTTAGGGGGTCATCTACATATTAGAACGAACTATAACTTTGTTTTTTCTCAATAGCAGTACACAATTCTGACAGCATAAATGAACTCTACACCCTTTAATTAGCCTAAAAACAAATTTTTATGCAATTCGTACCATAAGTTTATGAGAAATTAATTATTTTAAAACGAGCGTATTTTAAGGGCTGTATCCAAATTGAAGTTCGGAAGTCAATTGCTAACCGAGAGAGACCCCATCTTGAACAAGGTACCTTAACCCCCTCACTGACAAGCCCGTGTTAATACGTTCACTAAGCTCCAGGTTTCACTGCAATACAAGCAATATTTAAAGTAATATAATTCTATTGATTTAATGTATTTTTAATACATTGAACAATGGTTAATACCTCCAATGATTGCATTCATATTCGTTATTAAGTTTTTTTATAAAATGTTCAAAGAATAATTTTTTTTTAGCATTTAAAACTAAATGCAGAGAAAACAACATTACAATTTTGCCCTTTTCCAAGACAGTCGGAGGGTTAAGAAGTCAATGAAGCCTGCTAGATTACAGCACAGCAGAAGAAATTTCAAAATATCTATTCACTTCTATTATAGACAGCCCCTTAAACCATCATTTTGCCGTTTTTTAAGCATCATTTGAAAATTACTTGGAAGAAAAATGTGAAATTTTGGATTTCCATAAAGCAGGACTTAATAAATCTAAACCCATCAAAAAAATTGTAGATTGCAATTCATAATTTTTTCGAATATTAATGTCATTATTCATAATTTATATCATAAAATTATAAAAATTGCAAATTCAGCGTATTTATGTTTGGGCATATTAGTATTATTGCTACACAAAAAATTAGCACATTAGGAGCATAATTTCTGGAGATATAAATAAAAATATGAAAATGTAATTTAACATTAGAAGCACTAAATTTTGAATGTTTATAATTCAAAAACTTATTCAAATGACTTCAAATTCGATGTCTAGGCATAGTTTGAACCGAAGATTTGAAATATCTCGTTAAAATTGGGTATTGTCATTGAAAAAAGTGAAGTTTGGATTCGTATTAATATGTAGATGGCTTCCTAAGCAAATTTTATATACATCATTTAAAAGTAGACTTTATTTCCAATCGTTCGGTACCAGTAACTTTCTTCTACAATAATTTGTTGGAGAGTTAGTAGGGGGTATTTACTTTTTTTTCCACGACTGTACATTCCAATTACACCATATTATTTTTATTACATTTCGTCAAATTTTCTGAAACTGGAGTTAAATTTGGTAAAAAAAAAAAAAAAAAAAAAAACTCTGCGTGATACAAACAAAAAACGTGCAAAAAATTTTGAACTTAAAAAAAAATCGATACATCTCCATGAACATACGTTCTATTCTTCTAAAAATGAATACATATATTGTTCAATAATCCCGCAATCGCACCCGTCGGCCTAATCGTTCGGAGTTTTCGTGGTTTTCTTCAAACTTTGGTTTTCCAAGCGTAAATACGGGTTAGGTTCCCTTAGACAGACCCCCACGGAGGGCACCCCCCGCATCGGGCCTATATCCCTCGTGATGATAATTGGCCGTCATAAACACAACCATATTGTAGAATATCAATATATTCATAAGCTATAGTGATAGATCATTTCGTGCATTTTATTTTACAGGCTGATCTTTATTGTTATTCTTTTTCTTTGATTTTTTGTTGGCCTCCTAATTGTCCTTCTGATCAAACTGCCGTTGATAAATATGAAGTCGAAAATAGTCTTCATAATCCTGCAGTTCCAGAAAAATCCGACAAAGATATCTTTAAATATTCGACAAAATGTCTAAAATTGAAAGTGTCCAATCATCATGACCATATAGTGTATACGTAATAGATAGATGGATGAAGTTTTGAAGTGGGGTGGCTTTGTGTTCTAGTGATGATGATCGACGTAGATCTGCAAAAATGTTTAAGAAATTCCAACCTTGGGGAGAATGTAATAGGTCAGGGACGGCGGACCTATGGCACGCGTGCCATAAGTGGCACGCTGCAGATTATTTTTGGTACGGCATAGATTTAAGTTTTACATCAAAATATAGTAGAATTTCACAAAATGCATTAATTAATATAGATGTTGTCTGTGTCACTTGAATCCGATTTGTTCGGTTGGTTGTGATTGTCACACAGATTGAAGAAATTGAAATATAACTTAATTTATCCGAATCTAGCTCAATATTGGCTCAGAAAATTTTGAGTTTTAAAATTATAACAACTTGGAATTCAATTCCAGACACTAAAAGCTATAGTTTCTGGAGCTTGCTATTTTGACAATTTTTTCTGCAAGACATTCTTTTCCTTAAAAAAAAAAAATGAAAAATTCAACTAAAAACGTCTTGTCAAGTGAGTGCAATTAAACTTGCATTCTGTCGAAAATAACTAAGTACAAAGCGGATATAATTTGTTTGGCATTTAAGATGAGACAACAGAAATAATATTTTTTAAATAAATTTCTACAGTATAACATCAAATATCACCTGTATTTTTTTTAATGCTAAAAACAAAATTTTAAGTAGTTTCGATTCATTATTATTTGATCCATTAAATTTTTTTATTGTTGGCACGTCATTAAACATAAAGTATATTCTTGGGGAAATTTGGGACGTGGACGTGAAAAGGTTCGCTATCCCTGTAATAAGTAGTATTCCTTACGAAATCTACCTAAAAGAAACATAGCAAAAATCATGTATTTAAACAATAAAAAATAAATTCACTCGCTCGCACTTCTTACCATGCTTAAAAAAAAGAGGTGAATTTTACATAATAGGCTTCGATATCTAGGCCAAATTAACGTATAGTAAAGGAATGATTTTTGAAAATTCATGTACTCCAGTCACATTGAATCTATATTATAAAGGAAAACGTGTCCGTGCGTAACGATGACACCATTTTAACGATATCAACAACAATCTATTAAATTTAACTTTCCTTAATTTTTATTGCAATTTTTTTAAACTTAAAGTTTTCTAAATACTGCACATTTTCAATTTTTACATCGTCAAATAGAGAAAAGGTGTTATTTCAAATGCAATTTGTTTGAAAACTATATCGCAATTGACGCATTTTTTTAAAATAATATTCAAGAATGATTTTTTTATCTCTTTCGCGTGCAGATGAGCACAAAAGATAAATCCTTTTGCACTTAAGTTAATATAAATATCTCATAATTTGTTTCCAGTTCATATTCCGTAACGAAGTTAAAATATTCATCAGCGAGCAAATAAAACAATAAAATATAAATAAAACACAAGTTTAAGACATGTCATCGAATTTCGTGCTTAAACTACTGTAATAAAAAATCAAAAAGGCTGATTGTCAATAGCGATCTTGGGTGATTTCATCGATTGTTCACTCATGACATGAAGCCAATATGAAAATATCGTTTTCAATATGCTTCATAATTTATTTGAACGCATTTTTGCTATTTTTAATCCTAAAAAAAATATTAAATGTAAAAAATCTATTAGTTAACAATTAAAAAAATAAATAATATAAATAAAAACAGTAGACCCGTTCAAGGTTTTCTCGCCGATTTGAGATTATTTGCTGATACTTTTTTAATTAACTGCAATTTGTTTTATTTATTTATTTATTTATTTATTTATTTATTTATTTTTTGTCAAATATCAAAAGCTGCTTACAGCACCTTTCGAAAAATACCTCATTTATCGCTGTGCATTTAGTATGTGCAGATAAAAAGGTATGTTAAGATCAGAAATAATATATATGATTCTTTTCACCCATATTCTGTAACCCGAGAATCTCGGTTTTCCCCCATGTGCTTATAAAAGAGTTTTTATTAGAGCTGTTTTTACTTTTACACAGGGTTGGCACGGTTTAAACCAAGGTTTAAAACACGGTTTAAACCAATTGGTTTTTTTTTTGTCAAAAAAACCATTTGGTTTTTTTTTAGAAAAAATCTAATATAAAATTTTCTTTTTTTGTAATTTAATTGTTTTAAATTATAGATAGAAGTAATTTCTACTTTTAACACTTCATCTCAGCAGTCAACATGAGACATAATGAGCCGAGGTCATGTTTCTATGCGTGTAGAATGAAAATTAGCATGTGCTGATGAACATATCTGGTACCCTAAAGATTTTTCTTAAAACATGTGAAATTAGAAAAGGTAAAATAGATAAATAATATTCAATATTTAGCATAAAATATTTTCATTTAAAAAATGCAGATTATTTACAGCAGTTAATAACAAAATACAATGATCTTTAAGATTTTGGTTAAATTGTCAAAGAAAATTTTTATGGATTGGGATTGGGGAAGATTATCCTTAAGGAATTTAAGAGTAACTTAAGATATCAAATTGAATAACACAGCTTGCAAAAATTGAGTGCTAGTTATAGCATTTCCATAATACCAATCAATCTTTTCTGTTAGTTGCTGAATCTAATGGCCAAAAATGTTGACTTGGACACTTGGAGTTATCACTCAGAAAACAAAATAACCAGAAGTATTTGGATACTAAAATAATAATAATAACAACCACAAAATAATATATTATATTCATGAAACTGCATCAAATGTTTATTGATTGATTATTATATTTTTAATCAAAGGATTCTTCATACGATTTTCAAGGTATCAATGTTTCACTGTGTAGAGCAGTTTACTTTGAACATAAGACATAGCTCTTACTAATAATGTTTAAATTAGAAATGATTTCAATTTTCTATATAATTGAATATAATTATTTAATTTAAATATTTTCAAAAGTTATATTACTTATATAATATCCAAAAATGTTTATTTTATCCCCAGATATGCATCTGTATGCAAAAGGAAATTATATTTAAAAAAAACCCGGTTTAAACCAAAAAAACCTGGTTTAAACCAAATAAACCGGTTTTTTTGGTTTTTTATAAAAAAAACCGGTTTTTTTCCAACCCTGCACTTATTTTATTTATTTTACTGTATGTGAAAGTACACTGACATAAATGTCCTGTAATTAATAATTACCTTATCCATGGTTCTGTTAGTAAATACCACTTACAGGCTTTCTAAATTTAGATTGGAAATGACGAAGATTCCTTTCGAATATCATAAATCTAGAAGATCCTCTTTCATTCCATTAATGGTTATTTTAATAAATACCATTCAAGGCGTTTTCAACATATACTGGAGAGTATTATAAATCTTATTCAAATGTCATTCATTTATTAAGATCAATTACTTTATCGATGATTATATCACACAATTTGTAATATTGGAAAGTATTAGTACAGCAATTGCATGTTACAATTCTAGGTAAACCTCCTTATTTCTATAATTGTTAGTATGTCAGAAAATACTAATGTGGGATTTTTTTATTTATATTATAAAGTACAGTAATCCCTTAACATTCGCGAGTTCTGATTATTCCCGAAATAAAAAATAAAGAACATTTCAACATTCGCGAATACCCAACTTGGTTATTCGCGAATTACGCTTTATTTATTATAAAATATTTTTTTACAAAGTGAACTCGCTTTGTTTTACCAATTCCGTAAGCTATTTGACACTGGGCAGCTTTTTAATACTGTATAACCTAAGTTTCGAAAACGTCTACTCTTATATTGAAGTAAAACATAGATCAGTGATTCACAGAAACCCGAAACATGACTTGATGCTAAAAAAATGAAAAAAATATCCCAAATTTTCTAAGATTCAAAATTGTATTGCAAATGAAAATTTTCCTGAAAAAATTATATGGGAAATTTTAAAACTTCAACAAAACCTTTTTGAGAAAGCAATGGAATGCGATCCTTAACTGATCCTTAAATTTAAAAGGGAAATCGACACCACATATTTTCCTTTTACTGACATGTATAAACAAAAGATCTGTTCTTCCAAACAATCATATAGCAATAATTTTTTTCAGCCATCAACTAGCAATTAAACTTTGTAAAATATGTTTATAATTATTCAAATTTATTTACAGCATGTACTGTTTAGTGTTTAATAAACGTCTTTTTACATTTCAACTGCTTTTTTTCCATTAAGGGGTCTCAGGACTAAAAATTGGAAAAAAAGGCAATTTTCAACATTTAATACCTTAAAATGTCTTGGATTTTAAGGCACAATTTTATATTGAGATGAAATATGTAAGTATGTTCTTTCATTTCATGCATTTAAAAAATTGCAAGCTGCAGAATTAGAATTTATAGGGAGATCCATGATGTCAGACATTTGACGAGCAGAAAATCCGCATAATATATTACGCGGACGATTACAAAATAAATTTTGCAACTAAAATGAAAATTTTGGTGCCTACTTATGCTTCATATTGCAATAATTACCCTGAACCTAAATAAATTTGTATTTAAAGCATTTTTATATTTTCAATACAAGTTGTATTTAGCTAATGCAAAATTTAGAAAATTTCAACAGTATAATCACCTAAAAAAATATTTTTTTGAACAATAAAAAGGAAATTATAGGTTCAGTTTATACAGACTAACATGAAACATATGTTTTGAAAATTTCATGAAAAAAAAATGCAGAAGTTTTTGAGGTATCGTGCGCCTTATGCCTCAAGACGTCATTTAGAGAAAAATGACGTCAAAGTTTCGGAAACGCCGCTTCAGCTATTGTGAGATTCTAATTCTGAAAGCCATAACTTCTGCTCTAATGGTAATTTCAAGGAAACAGTTATATAAATGTACAGAAAGTTAGGAGTCTAAAAAAATAAAACTTCAAAAATTTTAAAGCTTTAAGAGTCCTGAGACCCCTTAAAAAAAATTTTTTTTTAACCTAACCCCCTTTTACGCACGGGAAGATGGTCTCAACATTCACGATTTTGAGATTCGCGGTGTTTTCTGTGAACCTAACCCTCGGGAATTTTAAGGGATTACTGTATCAGAAACCCGTTCAAATTTCACAATTCTTACGATTTTCCCGAGGCAACATATGGGTACTATAATTATTTTAATGTCCACACATTCTGACAATCCCCCAGGACAGGGAATGAATGATACGCGAAGAATGAAAAAAAATCACGCTAAATAGATTATATTTATATTACTTGCAGTAAAAAAAAAATTCTGCGGCTCGGCCTACAGGCGGAGGTAGATTTGGAAGTTAAATACTTATTTCACCAGCAAAAAATAAATCAAGATTAGAGATAAACTCAGTTTAACAATTTCATCTGGCCGCTTTTGAAGAGTTTTTAATTTCATTTTCCTGTAAGATCTGGTTTCACTAGAATCATATTAATACCATAATTTTTTCTTCAACCTCTTTTTTTTTATGTAAGGGTTGGTCCTATCAGAAATTTGTCAGTGTAGAAGTTGTAGATAAGATCATGAAAATTTATAATAAATTTAAGTGGATTTGATATCTTGTGAATGGAAGAAGTTATAACATTTTTTCTTCTTAAAACCCTATTTTTTTCGCCCGTTGAGCCCATTTTTAATGATATCAAAAATTTGTCATACATAAATTTTTGGCCTTTTTCCTAAAAGCAATAATAACTTTAAACTGATTTGATATGCATTATTATTATGAAGATATGTTTTTTTTTGGGGGGTGGGGGGGGTGGGGGGGGTTACAAAACCCTTCCCTATTTTCACCCCCTTGGTCATTACTCCCTTGCCCCTTGGTCCCCTTTGCTCATTAACGAACTTGACCTTGATTTTATGTATAAGTTTTGAAAAAGTTTGTGAGAATTATGGAAGTTATATTGTTTATATAAAAAAGTGATATATATATAGAGAGAGATAGATAGATAGACTAGCTGAACCAACCGTGTTGCCAAGGCCCGTGATAACATTCTTAAATGAAGTTTAAATTTGTATTATTTTATATTTTTATCTCGATTTTGTCTGAAATACGTACCCGCTCACTGTGTAAAAATGGGGTGTCTATAATAAGTTGGCGTCACTTTTGGCGACTCATTTTGGTCACCAAATTTGGCGGTATATCGCCAAGTTGCCGACAACCTTGGTGGTATTTGGCGACAGAACAGGGTCCTCCCTATGGTAACCCCCTTATAGGTATGGTGATGTATTAAATGTTGTTCAGTAACCAATGAGATGCGTTTCTTTGATACGATAGCGCAATATATATATATATATATATATATATATATAGAGAGAGAGAGAGAGAGAGAGAGAGAGATTAGTTTTAAAAGATTATCTCCAAGTATGAAATAAATGTCTTGTGCAAGTATATTTTTAAATTTAAACTGTTTAACAATATTATGGTTTGGCAATTTTTATTAATACTGTAATTATCAATTTTTAATTATCAATATTTTCCTGCTTTTAATACGTAATCATTTAATTCTCATTTGAAAGTTTTTTTTTCTGTTTATAATTGTCACGTGTAAATAATTTTTTTATTTCAAGGAAATATTATTCTTTGCGCTGTTTTTAAATTTGGCAATAATTTAAAATAATGTCCTTTTTTAAAAGTTGTAAAAAATATCTCTCGAAATGCTGAAAATTTGAATTTAAAATAGAAATAAAACCTCAAAAAAATAGGTTAAATTAAAAAAATAAATGCAGTCTGCACACCGGGAACTTATAATGTATAACATGATCTAAAAATGATTAATTTCCTATGTATAGTTTTTGCTCCTATAAAACTTTTTTAATGGAACGATTTTGGCCAACTTTAACATTAAATACCTCTTAAAATAATTATTCGATTTGAAAATTATCTGCATCAGCGTGTTTATCAAACATTTCTCTACAATATCACGAATTTTCATATTTTTGTATGCAATATTTTTCTTAATATTAACGAAGAAATACCTCCGGTCACAAAAAATTCAAAACCGGTGGCAGCGGTGACAGCGTTAGTTACTTTTTTTTTTTGGAATAGAGAGATTTGAAAATACTCTTATGTTAATATCTTCGAGCCAATAGTTTTATTATTAATGGTTTAAATGTAAGTTTTGTTAGGAGATTTTGTAATTTATAACAGATTATAACGACTCCATTTAAATATCAGAATTCTACGAAAATGTATCTTATTTTTTTCATTAATTACGGACTAATAACTATATAATATGGTTATAATACGGAATACTATTTGAGGAATGTACATTTTATAGTCACAAGTGTTGGGAGTCTATTCGCATATCATAATTTAAAGAAAACCCCTTTTATTTTTGCATTATTATTTTTTTATTATTTTGGGGGTGAAGAGATTTAAAAAGTTGTACTGGAAAGTATTATATATCCATTTAAACATCACATTTCTATACGAAAACATCTTTAAGTAAACAGAGAACATTTTAAGGTTCGTATTGTGTAGTTTGTGATCTTTAATTATTTCATTAATAGTTATAGTATTGGATAATATTTAGGCAATTTATAATTTATTGCTGAAAGTATTAGAAATCTATTCGCATATATCATAATTCATTTTCACAATCCATTCATATCATAATTCCCTTAAATTATTGGATTAGTTTTTCATATATTTTGGAAGATTTGAAAAATTTTACTATAAAATATTATAAATCCATTTCATTATCATATCTCTATAAAAACATCTTTCAATGTTTCAATGATATTATATTACTAAATAATATTTCCCGAATGTATCATTCATATCTGAAAGTATTAGAAATCTATTCACATATCATAATTCAATGAAAACCCGTTTAATTATTACATTATTTGTTTTAATATTTTGAGAGCTTTGAAAAAATTATACTGGAAAACATTATAAATACATTTCCATATCGCATTTCTACGAAAACATCTTTAATTAAATTATTAGCTGTTGCATTAGTAAATGCACTATTTGGAGAACTTGCAACTCGAAGCTATTAGATAATTTGAGATTATTATTATTAGATTAAATTCATAAGAATATAGTAATTCTACAAAAATGTCTTTAATTATTTCACAGCATCAGTAATTGATATTTGTATTCGAAGACATTAAAATCCATTAAAATATCCCAATTATACGAAAACGTCTTTAATTACTTCATTAATTATTTAACAATAGTTGTAATTGTTACTTATTTCAGAATTGCAATTTATTAAGAACGCATTAAAATAAACTAACTCTTAGAAAACGTCTTCCATTATTTCAAACATAACGCAATTTGAATGTATTAACGATCCAATTAAAATATCCCAATTCTACGAAAATCTCTTCACCTAAAGTATACACCAACTTTCTAATATAATATTTGAATATAGTAATTGCACAAAAACGTTTTTAATTTAATATTAACGTGAAAATAAAAAAATAACAGATTTATTAAATGGTGTATAAAACATTTTGTAAAGTCAAAAACTAAACAAACATTTAAATAAAATTATAAAAATCGACGTTTCGAACATCCTCTTTGACCATCTTCAGGGAAACGTTGTTACATTGCTTTTAAAGAACAAAGCCAAGCCGTCTTGAGTTTGAAAAGTTCGTTAGGTTTTCAAATTCAGGACGATTTTGTTCTTTAAAACTTTAAAAGCAATGTAACAACTGTTTCCAGAAGATGGTCATACATGATGACCGAAACGTTTATTTACTTTTTGACTTTACAGCATTTTGTATAAACCATTTAGTAAATCAGTGACCTTTTTTTCACGTTAATATCGAACTTTTCATGGTGCAAATGTCCAGCTTTTTTATTGTTTTCAAGGGTTCTCAGGACTCTTAAAATTGGAAAAAAAAAAAAAAGACCATTTTCAACATTTAATATCTTAAAATGTATATGATTTTAAAACACAATTTTTAGTGGGGTGAAAGATATAAGTATACTCTTTCATTTCATGTATTTAAAAAATTTACAGATGCAGAATTAGTATTTATAAAGGGCTCCAAACTGCCAGACATGCGTCGAGCAGAAAATTGGTATAACAGCTTACGCGAACAATTACAAAATAAATTTTGCAACTAGAATGAAAATTTCTGTGCCTAATTATACTTCAGATTGTAATAATTACCCTGAACCTAAATAAATGTGTATTTAAAGCATTTTTATATTTTTAATACAAAGTTGCATTTAGCTAATACAAAATTTTCAAAATTTCAAACGTATAATCACCTAAAAATATATTTTTTTGAACAATAAAAAGAAAGTTTTAGGTTCAATTTATACAGACTAATATGAAACATATAATCTGAAAATTTAATTGAAAAACATTCAGAAGTTTTTGAGATATCCTGCGCGTTATGACCAAAAACATCATTTGGAGAAAAAGGACTTGTCGCTTCAGCTATGGAGCGGGTATAACTATAAAAGCCATGACAACTCTCCTAATGGGAATTTCAAGAAACGAATTATATAAAAATGTTTAGAAAAGATAGGAGTTTAACATTTAAAAAAATTTAAATTTCGAAAATTTTAAAGCTTTAAGTCTCCTGAGACCCCTTAATTTATTTAACATTATCAGTAAATTATCGCAATTTGTATTGGAATCGGAATGTATTAAAACACATTAAAATATCCTAATTATCCGAAAACGTTTTTAATTAGTCCATTAATTATTACATAACAGTTGTAAGTGATAGTTCTTTATTTCAGAATTGTAATTTATTAAGAATGCAATAAAACACCATAACGCTTTAGAAAACGTCTTCTATTATTTCATTAATTATTTCACAATGGAATTTGAATGTATTAACGATCTAACTATTCTACGAAAATCTCCTTATCTAAAATATACAATTTTCTCAGATAACATTTCAAAAGTGTCGTAATTATTAATGCCTTTCGCTTTCTGCGAATTTCAAAAGGACGGAGTAACGCGTGAAGAAAAAAAAACAGCCAAGCGTCACGCTCGAGCTATTTTTCCGTCCACGACTGTTTTTTCTTTCTTTACTTTCCTCTTTATTGTTTTCGTTTTTTTTTTTCTTTAAGTTGTTTTAAGATAATATACTAATCCTGCAACAAGGGTGTGTATTGGGATGCTTACCTCATTCGCCCATTCATACAACTCTCGAATCAACCTTGGAAAGTGACGTAATTTTCGTGGTTTCTGTTTTGGTTTTTTTGCATGTACGAGTCAGTCTCCGATGTTGGCTGCCAGTTTTAAATTGTGTGCGAGACTGTGTTCGTCTGTGTGTGTGTGTTTAGACCTCGTTATTTTTAGATTTTGGGATACACATGTCTGATAACGAGGACTCGGGTGAACAGAACGGTCCTCCCTCCGAGGATAAGGAGGACGGAAAGGAGGATGAGGAACGGGAGGATGCGGAAGAGGATCCCCCTGCGGATGAGGAGGGGGGATCGGAAGAGGTAAGCAAAAATTTCTGGGAGGAATCCCTCTCTGCAGGAATTATTCTTAAAACTTCCTGTTCGCAATTCTAAAAATAACAGCCAGGGAGTCATGAATGATAGATCATGAACTCTTCATAATTAGTACCGTCTGAATGGATAACAGGCAGCGAAAGAAAATCCTCCGGAACTAGTGGCTATTCTTAGCTACAATTGCCGGGTACAGCCTCAGAAAAATTTCAACCTTTTTTAGGGTTTCGTACTTAAAAAGTAAAAATGGAACCATTATAAGATCGCTCCTGTATCTGTCTGTCTGTCACAGCCGTTTTATTCGTGAACTATGGAACGTGGAAAGTTCAAATTGTCTGAAGTAATAAAGGTTATTATTGACCCACATATTTATAAATTATTAACAATTCCCAAATACATTTAGGAAAAATACAGAGGGGCTCATTAAGTTACTTACTTACACTTACACAATGGTGCTACAATCCATGTAGGATTTTGACCTCCCTCAATATACTTCTCCAGACCTTCCGATCTCTGGCCTTTACTTTATAATTTATAATTTGGTTTTCTGCAAGATCTTTTTCTATCTCTTTTATCCAACTCTTCCTGGGTCTACCAATACTTCTTTTTCCAATTAAATTACCACTATAAATCTTCTTTGTGCTTCGCTCATCCCTCATTCTGATTAGATGGCCTAACCATTGCATTCTTCTTATTTTTATAGTATTTATTATATCTTTTTCATTATATAACTGTTCTAACTCCATATTTGTCCTTATACGCCATGTATTGTCTTGCTCATTAAGTTACGTGAAAAAATATATATATATATATATTGTGTGGGGTACCGTGTAAAAGTCACGGGCGGCGTACTCTATGGGCTTATCGGTTTTAAAACCTATAAATAACGATTTTAATGATATATGTATCTAATGAATGCACAGTTACTAATTCATATATTTATTGTACAAAACCCTCTGTGCGCAAGTAATACTCGAACTTGACCAGTTATTTAAATATTGTGTAAAAAATATGTGCATTTCTGTAGAAAAATTTCATAAAGACAACCAGATTTTCTTTTAGATTTTATCATAGGCTAAAATTTATATACCGAGTGTCCCAAAAAGGACTGACTGATTTTAAAATTCAATAACTTCCAAACGGTGACAGATATTAAAAAAATTCTTGCAGGAGGGTTATGCATAAAGTCAAAAGTTTTTTTACAGTGATTTTCGATTTTAGTTCGAATTACAAACAATAGATGGCGCTGCGATCAATAGAGGCTAAATTCAGGCTCGATTTTTGGTACTTCGTGGCCCGGATAATACATTTCCATCTCCTTTTTCTGCATGGAACAACAGAAAGGACCAAAAATCGAGCCTGTATTTAGCGACTATTGCTTACAGCGCCATCTATTGTTTGTAATTCGAACTAAAATCGAAAATCACTGTAATAAAACTTTTGACTTTATACATAACCCTCCTGCCCTCCTGCAAGAATTTTTTTAATATCTGTCACCGTTTGGAAGTTATTGAATTTTAAAATCAGTCAGTCCTTTTTGGGTCACCCGGTATATATATATATAAGTTCTTTTGATTAAATATTAACGTAAATTCTCAAAATTTTCAAAATATCTGCTAAATTATGAAACAAATATAAATCTTAAAACCAATTTTGAACAGTAACAATTAAAGCAATATGAAAACATTATATAGGAATAATTGTGCATATAGTTTGATACGGCTTTGCTCTATCTTGCCCTTACAAAATAAAAATTCAATATTTTATAAGAAATTTTTTTAATTCTTTTTTTTTTCTTTTATTTAATGTAGAATTTATTAAAATATATATCTTATGAAACAATATGTAAACTTTTACAAATCTACTCTAGATAAATAATACACTATGCCTTGAAAATTCTCATAAAACCACGGTTTTCTCTATAAAATTTCCGTAGTTCTTAAACACAAACCTACACTGCTGGTCCCTGAATGAATTACGGCTCTAAAATTAGCACAGTG
Organism: Maratus speciosus; assembly: GCA_963932465.1. NCBI lineage: Eukaryota > Metazoa > Arthropoda > Arachnida > Araneae > Salticidae > Maratus > Maratus speciosus. Next base: position 93,869,707 of record OZ010794.1, on the reverse strand, counting down.
TGGGTTATTTTGTATTATATTGCGATCAATTATGATCAGTGCGCGCTGTCGTTTGTTTGTTAGTATGTTTATGGACATTCTCAGTTTGACCAAGAAATCCCCCCCGCCCCCCCTCCCCCTTTTTAGAAGTCTCCCTTTGTCTGAAAAATATTTTTATTAGTCTGCATCAAAAGGATCATAGATTGTGTGATCGATCTCAGCGACATGGTCAATACATTTTTCTTTTTAAATGTTCATAGTTAGTTTAATTGTAAATATCTTTTGTTGTCAACAAACTGTCCGTAAAAATTAACATTCTGATACATAAACAAGGCACTTTTGATGCCAGTTTAGTGGAAATTTCAAGATGTAAAGAATTTTTAGTTATTTCTATTAAACAGTTAAATTCATAATTAATTCTGGAGTACGCGTACGCCTACTTCCCCCACCCCCCCCACACACACACCCATGAGAAAAATACATTGATTTCAATTAGCTGTAAGTAAAACGTTTATGTATTAACAGAACAGCAAAAAAGTTCTCACAAAATTAAATTTAGTATCAACTGATAAGACTGTATTTAGAGATTATGTTCCTAACAATATAATATCTTATATATTGGATAAGTTAATCTTATATGAATATGTTAATGTATTAGAATAATCAAATCCTAGTTTATAACTACAAGACAATAATATCTGTTTCCACAGCTCGGTACTTAAAATAATATATTATCTATCATCCCCACGTTTAGCGGTGAGCCAACAGGAACCAGATTGAGTAGAGGGACTTGATTTTCAGAGTTTCGGTTATCTTGCATAGGCGCCAACTTAACGGGAGCGATGGGGGGGGGGGGGGGGGGGCTAAACAGAGAAAACTTCCACCACTCATTTTAAAATGTTGTTCTTTGCCTTAATTAATCCCAGGGATTAAATAGCGCAGAAAACTTTTTAAAATTAGTGGTAGAAATATGTCTGATTACGCATTTCGCACCCGTGAAGTTGGCACCTATGTTATCTGTTTTCAAACTTTTTATTAAAACAAGTAAGAAAAATCATACGTTAAGCATAGATTATGAAACACTTTCCAACACTTCCTGAATGCTTTAACAAAACTTCGTTATTTAGGGAAATAAGGTATATAAGTGAACTAAGTAAACATTTTAGAAAACGCATAAAACATTTGAAAAACTGATTTCAGCAGTTACTGTCCATAACAAATATATATTCCAGTTTTTTTTAAAAGCTCTGTATTTGATCTGTAGGTTGATATATATACTATATAATGGGGAAATTTAGTTTAGCAAGAAAAGGAATAACAGGTTGAAATTTCTCTTTTAGCAATTTATACATATAGATGGAAACATACTTGTATACTTTTGTACAACCCTGTAGTTAACCTAGCATCTTTATTACACGCACTATTTAGCTAAAGTTTAATTCAAAGTAAAACACTCTTAAAACTACTGGAATCACATTTCCAGAAATTATCATTTATAGACGGCCATGTATCCAATTCTTTGCGTGACCCTGTATATCATTTTATCTATGTTCTACAAACATTTCTTAGTGAACTTAATTAAGTTCAGCATAAAAATGCATAATTAATTTAAAAACAACCTTTAAGCAATTGACAATCATACCCATTAACCATTACGAATTCTTTTGTGTAGCCTTGTATATGTATATGAATTACAGCATTTATACACACCATATACAATGCATAAATATAGTGAAACATAAAAGCACATAACATAATTACAAATGCATTTCCAGCAATCATCGCTACCGTACAGTATTTCGGATACAATATAGTATCTGAAATCTTCCGTGTGTCCCTGTAAATGCTATGCACTTCGTATTATACATAAAATAACTTATACTAAACCTCAGCGACGTATATCATTTTCATTATATATGAAATAATTTAACATAGTTAAAATACGCCGGAAAAAAATTCCCTCCACCCCTATATCATTATGTAACGGAATTCTTTTGTGTGTCCCTGTAAATGAATAACAATTATTCTTTGCACCGCATATTCTACGGAGCACTTGATAAATGCATACCAATTTTATTATGTTTGAAAGCATGTAACATCATTAAAAATCATTTTAAACGATTTTTTCCCATAGGCCGTAATGTAACGGAAAACTTTTGACTGTTACTGTGCATGAACTAAACATGCTATAAACTTCATTTGAAATAAGGTTCGTGCTATGGTACAGGTCACTAACATCCAAAAATTTCAGAACGATCCGAGTATATTTACGGGAGTTAGAGCGCGTACAGACGGCCAGACGGACAGACGGACAGACAAACCGAATGCATAAACACTTTACAACTTTGTTGGAAAGTGTTACAAACATAGGAGCATAAAAATTTAAAATAACCTCTTTTAAGCTAATTATTATTTATAAAATACTTTTAAAAGTTACTTTTTAAAAGTGATAAAATACTTTTAACATGGCAAAAAATTACCTTTATTTATTCATATTAGATATAAGTTTCATTTCTCCGACGGAAACATTCTCATTAATAAATATGATTGCAAATAGTTGCAACACTTTCCGTAAAATTAAAAAAAAAAACATAGTATGTAAGAAAATCGACCCAATAGAACTAAATCAGTTATCAGTGGTATATGAAATACTTTTCACCAAAGAAAATGGAAAACTGCAATTTTATATTAGGAATGACAAACAGAAAGCTTAAAACTAGGATCAAAGAACACATAGCAGACATCAAATACAACAAGAAAACTACAGATTTAGCCAGACTGTATAATAAAGAGCCTTTACAGATTAATTTTTAAAATAGTAGAATAATTTATCTATCAAGATTTTACTTGCCATCCATTTTACGTGAATCTTCTTACGCAGTGAGAATATAGGCAATGACTCAGCATCCATGGAACTTCCTAAAATTTGGAAAGAGATGCTCTACAGAAAAATGAAACAATAGTATTAAATAATCCACGTTAAATATCCATTTTCAACCCCTTAAGGATCGCTTAATATTTGGAAAAACCATAAAAAAGTACCTATTTTTTTATTACAGAAATTGAATAATTATAAGTTTTCTTTATAAAATATGCAATTAGTTTTTTTAAGGCGAAAAAAAAAAGGTGTTATAGAACAAATTCACATTTGTGGAAAAGTCATCATGCGAGAATTCTGCGTTTTAATGTTTGTTTTACACCATACAAATCAATGAGAATAAAACCTTTATTTTTCACATCTTAGATCTTTATTTATCATCATCATACAAATTTTTACAAGTAATCTTTGAAATAATATATATACATTAAATTTCGATTATTAATAATTTTTTTGAGTGTGATATATTTCGAAACTTGCAATACAAAGTCCAACATCACAATCAACGCCAAAAATCAAACCCAAACGGAATTTTCATAGACTTCACACGGAAATGCCAGTTAAATTTTTCTGGTTTCAGAAGTTTTTCCCAGCAATAAATCTCCAGCCCGGAAATAGGACGAGCACGAGAAATAACGAACGAAATCTCAGCCCGTGACATTGAAAGGGAGCGAAAATTAAATGGTTAATATTGCAGTTAATGTCATTATGCTTGAGTTCACGTGATATTTGTTTACCTGTTATAAATTAAAATAATTTTTGCGAAAATATTTGTAATTTGTTTATTACTGAGAACGGTGCCGTCGGAGCTATGAAACGTATGTCTAATATGAGTAAATAAAAGTGATTTTTTGCCTTGTTAAAATTATTTTGTCAAGGCATTATTTTATCATCTTATCATTTATTATCATTTATTACTTTAAGTAGATAATAATTAGTTTAATGTATTCAAGTGATTTTCATATAGTTTTATAACCTCCTTTGTTTAAACATATCTATTTTAACATTTTCAGTATTTTACTTGAATAATCACATTTAATATTCAATTAGATTTTAATGTAACATCCGATTTCATAAATAACATAATACATTTACGAGATTGTTAGAGTTGATAAAATGCATATTCAGTCAGACTCAGACCCTTTAAACACGGTAGAATTTGAAAATCCATTTGAAATTTTAATTTCCCGAATTTCATTTGAGGTAATGTAGAAAATCGTTGAAATTTCATGTGATCATAATTTATTTAGGATCAAATTTATGAATAGTTTTGCTAAACATATTTTTCTCAATTGTAAGTTTATGGTTAAACGTTAGTAATTAATATTTCATAAACACAGATATAAAAATATATTTATAGAACATCGTTAATTATTTCTATTTTGAAAAGAAAAACAGACCTTTAGTCTTTGATTTGGAATTTTATTAATCAATGTTTTATTTATTTATTTATTTTTAATTTACTCATCAAATTTAACGTGTTGCCACAGTGAAACGTGAATTAAAAGAAAACATAAGAAAAGCGCCCTCTATAGGGTATTAAAATTTAAAATTAGATCAACATTTACAAAAAAAAATCGTTTTAAATTTTTGAAATGCAAACGAGCTATCTTAAAAAATTTCTTCCACAGGATTAACATTAGCGTATGGGTGTTTTCGCATGAGTGAAGTAGCCACTTAAGTAATATATAGTGAAACCACCCTGTGCGACCACCTCCCTGAATGATCATTTTTTCATGGAACGAAATTTATTCCCATAGGCTATACTAATTTTACCTGCATTCAGAGACCATCCTAGTTGAACTCCTTCCATGAGCGACCCATTTCTTTGAAGAAATTGAAACAAATTCCGTTTCTTTCCTGTTTGCTTGAAGAAGGTATTATTAGAAAAATAATTCTGGAGGGTGGATTATTCAAACTTCTAAACTACACTGTTAAAAATTTTGCAGCATTCTGGCAGGTCATTCGACCGTTTTTGAAAAAACGGTTTCATAACCATAATTTAACTATATTCTGACCATAAAATGGCCAATAATATGGTCAGAATAGTGTTAAAATTACGGTTGTGTAACTGTTTTCGGAAAAAACGGTCAAATGACCTGCCAGAATGCTGCAAATTTTTAACAGTGTAAGTTTAGATTGTGTTTAAATTCCGGAAACGTTTAAGTGTTTAAACCCTTTTGTGCCTTTTTAGGCAATGAATGTGATGACGAATTAAGAACGAAGGTCTATAAACTCCCCTGCTCTATTCTGTTGGGAAACTCTCAAAGAAATAGATAAATTAATGAAATCGTCATTATTTGTTCGCGTCCAAAAAAAATTGCATTTAATTACTGAACTTCGAAAGGACGTGAAAATAAAAGTTATGAAAGATAAAATCGTAAAATCAAAGCAAACATCAATACATTCATTTTTTTTTAAACTGTGCAGTCATTAGCTTATGTAATTAACTTTTGTTTTGATACTTAAATTTTTATATTTTGGCCTAATGTGAAAAATAAATTTTAGTAACATTAATTGTTACCTTTTTTCAACCATTAAAATCTAGATTCAAACATGACCTCCATTAAGAGACCACCTCTCGAAGCGATCTATTTTTATTCGAACGGAAGGTGGTCGCTTTAAGGAAGTTTTACTGTATATATAATATTTCACTGCCCTTCAAGGGGTTAAAAGCAGGGTTTTTTTTCTGATAACCGTCCGTATAAAATCATCACGGAAAATTTTCACTTGATAATGTATCTACTCACATAAAGTTAGAGATCATCTGTAATCCAAAAAAGTCAATTCATGAACAAAAATCAATTTAACTACAAGTTACTAACCATGATTCTAATTTAACATTTAATTTTGACATTGAAAAAAAAAATCTGTCTGGCCGATACCTCATTTAAATTCCTCCGCGTGTCCTTTTGAATGACTTCATTGCCCGATTACTCGGAAAGGTGGGCGGAATGGAAGATATCTATGCTAGGGTCTTTAAACTGTACGAGGAGAACTGAAAGAGAACTTGTTTTCAGTGTGCTAAGACTGAAAAAATCGATAGCCAAATAAAACTAAAAAATTGCATGTTCAGTAAAATTGAACGGAGAAAGTATTCAAATTATTATCGTGTATTTTAACCCTTTATATCCGGGCGGTACTTTTAAGTACCATTAAAGAAAATTCATTGTAAAATTCATTTAATTCGTCTACTAATAAAAATAGATTGCCCTTTTCATAGAAAATAATTTGCTCAATCCTATTTAGAAAGCTCAGCGAAACAGTCAAAGCTAAATATTTTTTAATGGGGTAATTTTCTCAACCATTTACCTCTTATCCTATTGAACAAGTTGGAAATTGCACGTCAAACGTTGCAAATTGCACGTCAAACGTGGCAAATTGAGGTGCGTTCGTACTATAACTTGTTTTATAAATATTTTTTGAACCGCATATCGTACTGAAAGTATATTTTAGTGCATTTCATAAGTGCCTATCCATTTTTTTCTGTTCGAAAGGCTGTCACATCATTCAAATCCACTTAAAATAATTTTTCCCCATTGGCCGTCATATAACGAAAAACTTTTGACTGTCTCTGTCATTAACCCTTAAATGCATGAATTATTCTTTTAGAATTGTGTTTTTTATATTTATATTAAGAATTAGACACCAGAAATCTTAAGATAGATTTTTAACTTTATTTAGCATATTTTTGTAATTTTTAGAGGATTAATATTTCTATATAATATTTCTATAGTGGTTGTAAGAACTTAATTTATGTATTAAAAATTAAATAAAAGGGTGATGGAAATTTACATCACTATGCAATTAAGGGTTAAACTATATATCCGATTTTCATAAAATTTGAAATGCTTCGACAAAATGTTGCAACAATCATATATTTAAAATTTCAGACCATTCGGTTGGGTAGTTTTTGCTCTGTTACATGCGGACAGACACACGGACGGACCGAACGACGACTATAGGTGCTACGTATTTATATAATTACGAACGCACCTAAAAATGAAACACGAAAAATTTGCAACTGCAGAACACTTCTCTGTTACAGATAGGATCACAATACATTTATTGACACTGTTCTTATAAGAACTGTGAGATTTCCAGAATAATAAGTTTTTGTTCATTAATCTAATTATTCTTGTATTAGGTCTACCGGAAAATTCTGTAGTTTAATGCTCTTTCACGCCTACTTTTTTTAAAAATTCTGATTTCTTCATTAGCACCACTTTTTTGAAATGACAAAATTCCCAAAATTGTCACATTTCACATTAAGGTGAAAACAATGAGAATTTTACCATTTCAAAAAAGTGGTGCCAATGAAGAAATCAGAATTTGTAAAAAGTAGGCGTGCGAACATTAAACGACAGAATTTCCCGGTAGATCTAATAAATATTTTCCAATAAGAGCTCTAACTACAGATTTATTAAATCAGTTTTAATTAAAAAAATTATCTAAAAATCAAGTTATTATTCTATATGTTGTTCTGGATATTTTAGACATTAACGTCAATAATTATTCAGATGAAGCAACTTTTCGTTCAAATTTCAGGATATGAAGGGTTAAAAAAATCTCGATTTGACTAAAGCTTTACAAATATTCACTTAATTCGAAGGAACTTTCGTAACCGACAGCCCTACAAATTGTTAACATTTATTTATTTTCAATAAACGAAAATAACACATATTCCACACTGTAAAAAAAAAAAACTGACTAAACTACGGAAATTAACTGGCAATCAAGGCGCCATTACTATTTCCGTATTTCAACGGAAAATTTTTACCATAAATTACAGAAATTTTTCCGTTTTTCTGGAATTAACGGAAAAAATGTGTTTTTTTTTTTTTTTTTTTTTTTTTTCACAGTGTATCGCTAAATGAAAATAAAAGTCTATATTAATACTAAAAGGATATTTGTCTGTGCGTCCACATCTTTGCGAGATATGATTAAGAAAATCTATAGTCTGCCAGTTTTGTTCTAGATAGACGAAGGTAGGTCCGAATTAACCTGATCCTCATATTTTCGATATGTTATTGGATTAAAACATTCTTTATTTCACATATTTTCAAAGTTTATTTTGAGCCATTCATAGTAGCAATCCAAATTCAATCTTTCAGTCTAATATAATAAATTTTGTCCTCTTTTCAGTAAAGTTTATGCGGAATTCGTATAGCGATTTTTTATTTTCTGCAAATTTTTAACCCTTTATGTCCCAAATTATGAATTCGCGAAAATTTCAAATTCTAGAGCAGTTTTTGTGAATTTTTAAAACTACATTAGAAGATTTACGCAATCATTTAAGGGGTCTTGTACAGTGGTGGGATTCAAATAATTTAACAACCGGTTCGCTGCCCGAATGATTTTTGATGTACAAAAATGAAAGAAAAATGAAGCATCACACATAGATTATGAAACACTTTCCAATGTTATAAGAACATTGTTAAAAAAATCTTTGATCCTTTGGTACAGTGAAAAAAATCCTGAAACATATTACCCTATAAAAGGACGTTAATAAATATTCGGCAGTCATGAAACCCTGATCATAATTTCTATCAGAAAATGCATCAAAACAATATAATATAAAAATAGCAGAAATGTAAGTTTAAGAATTAACCCATGTTCATGACCTAAAGTTGTATATAACATATTTAGAAAAATATTATCCATGCTAGCTAGTGTGACAAATTTTTGCATGACCAAAACTTCTCGAGTTATGACATTTAGAAATTTTAGGAATTTTTACCATTTCTTAGTACAAAATAAATAAATAAATAAATAAATAGATAAACAGGCCAGACAACGCTGGAAATTCCTAAAAAACAAAGTATCATGATTCGGCAAATTTATATCATACAATGTCTTTTCATTTGTTAGAGCTGGCAAAATATTTTTCCAAATATAAATTGTAAGACTAGAGGAACTTGTCAAAATTTTGGATTGTTACATTTACAAAAATAACTACTTTCATTTTAAAAACTTCTAAGATATAAAGAACAATATAAAAAATGTGCAGTTGGAAGTATATATCTAAATCTGGCGATTTAAGTATTAGCTATAGATCAGCGATAACAGGGAACATTCCGTGCCAAAGCAAAGTACCGTTTATTCGAATAATAGCGTTGCCTGGCCCGTGATGAATGACCCTTAAATTAACCTGAAATTTTTTATGATTTTATATCTTTAAATCTATTTTATCTGAATTTATATTTTTAAAGGAAAAATTATTGAATTGAAAGTATGTGCTATTTGGTACTTTACTTTCTGCACAATTTGATTTGTGGAGTCTATGCGCACTGAAAGCGAGCGAAACCGCGAAAAAACACTCAGGTTTTCATTGATTTCGTCGAAATTTTACACATTTTATTTTGTAAAAAATATTTCTACCCGTCCGAATGTTTCAAAATTTTTGTAAATGATGTAAATCTGATCTATTGAGAATCTCAATACCATCTGAATTTGAGATACTCTTAAAATATTGTGTTCAAATGCGGTCGTTTAATTACTTTTAGCGTAGAAAAATATCGTCTTCTTGAGGCGCGAAATGACCTGCATTTGCCGGTGTATTTGTAAGGGTTAAAATTCCTATTTTTTTAAAACCGATTGTCAAAATCGATAAGAAGGTGGTTTCAGATTTACGAACATATTATTGGTTTGTCAGTACCTCTAAAATTTTTCCCTGAAGGAGCGAAACCCCAACGAAACACTCAGATTTTTGCTGCTTTTGTCGAAATTTTCATACATTTTATTTTGTAAGAAATATTTCTACCCGTTTGAACCATTCAAAATTGTTGTAGGTGATGTAAATCTGGTCTCTTTATTGAGATGCTCTAGAAAAAATACGGCCGTTTAGTTATTTTTAGCGTAGAAAAAATATCGTCTTCGTGAGGCCGAAGTGATTTGCGTTTACCGGTGTATTTGAAAGGGTTAAAATTCATATTTGTTTTAAACCAATTGCACCACCGATTAGAAGAGGGTTTCACTTTAAGAACATATTTTTGGTTTGTCGGTACCTACAAAATTGCGCCCTGGAGGGGCATTGCAATAAGGGAGAAAAAGTTTTTCGGAAAAACGACCCTTTTTGAAAATTGTTTTTCAAGCGGTTAATTCGATATTTGTTTTAATTGATTGCGGTATTTGAGACGTAGATCTTTCAGCATATGTCTTTCATTTTTAATTTTACTAAGCGGTTTGTCACCGATATAAGTTAATAAATAATGACAAAATACCACCAAAATTGCTTCTTTTCGTTCGTCGTTTTCCACTGATGCGTAAATAAGGCTTCTGTGCGTACGTCAGAGTTTTTTCTTTCTTGCAAGGACCGAGTTGAGTTTTTAATGAGAATGAGTTGCGATTTTTTATTAATAACTCAACTAATTATTAGAATTTTTAAATTCTGTGTCTCAGGTGCATCAGGAGACATTTTGAGCTAGCCTCTTAAAAATTTTCAGTCTCGTACGTGCCGTAGATTTTGGTAGCCATCGCACACACACAGACAGAGTAAAACTTTATTTTATTAGTATAGATAAGTAGTTAGTGTAATTTTTAATAAACTTACCATATAACTGCGATTAGTCTAGGACTGTCAATTTAGTTACCAAAATTCTTCAAAATTTTGTTTTTTTTTAAGTTGAATTTTCTCTTAGAGGATTGATGAAGAAAAAATATATTATTGTTCCAAATGAAATATTATTTTATTAAATGAAATTAACCAGGACTTATCACAGAGTTATGCCTACAAAACAATGTTGTGCAGATATACATTTAAAGAAAGCAAATTAATGTAAATGCGATTTTCGTATTTGAAGTATCATTTTAACAACCGGTTCGCCGAACTCGACACAAATTAACAACCGGTTCTACCGAACCGGTGCGAACCGGCTGAATCCCACCACTGGTCTTGTACCTTTTAAACGCGTTGGAAATGAACGAAAAACTTCAAATTTTGAATTAGTCTATCTTCAAAGCCTTTTTATGTATAAACATGAAATTTTGGGTATTGATTAAACAGATTGTGATTTGTAACATGCTATCATTAGAAATTTATTAACCCTTTACATAATTTGTGTATTGTTGAAATCAAAATAGCTCTTTTTTTACCCCATAAGTCATTGCGCGCATGATATCTTGAGAAAGTATGTATGGATTCGCATGAAATTCGGTAAAGATACTAATCATATATGTGTGTTTAAAATGATCTACTCTTAGGCTAAAATTATTTCATTAACGATATAAAAAAAATATTTTCATAAAAAAAATAAAAATTTTGTATTTTTAATGAATAAAAATAGTCATAACTAAAAATATTACCATTGTAAATACTTAAAAGTAGATCATTTTAAACACATATATTTGTTTAATATATTTACCAAATTTCATGACAATCCATACATACTTTCTCAAGATATCATGCGCGCAATGACTTAGGGGGTAAAAAAAAGAGCTATTTTGATTTCAACAATACACAAATTCTGTAAAGGGTTAATAAATTTCTGTTGGTAGTATATTACAAAGCACAATCTGTTTAATCAATATCCAAAATTTCATGTTTATACATAAAAAAGTTTTGAAGATAAACTAATTCAAACTTTGAAGTTTTTCGTTAATTTTCGACGCGTTTAAAAGGTACAAGACCCCTTAATACATTTTAGAGGGATTTTGCCAACTAAAATTAATTAAATTTGAATTCATAGGGATTTTGTGCAGTATTTATAACTCCACTCAAACCTTTTATTTAAAATATTTTTTTTTAGTATTTTGTAGAATTAGGAAATGTAATATAATGTCCTTGCCATAGAAATAGAGAAATATTTCCGAATTGAAAAATGCCCCCCCTCCTCCCAACTCCAAGAAAGCTGAAAAGATGCAAAGGCAAAAGAAATCATCCTTTTAAAAATATCTTTGTTTTGTGTCACCCAGAATGCTTTTGGAGCAAGATAAAGTAAAGTATCTGTAACTCATTCTAAACTATATTACTCCTAATCCATATATTAAATGAACGTTATAGCAAGTGATTTTAATTGTACTTTAAAGTACCGCCGGGCCATAAAGGGTTAAATCCCCATGCCGCGAAAAATGAAGGCTGTTTTTTTATAATACATGTTATATTTTATATTCCCGTATGGACAAAATCCTCGAGATTCGTTTAAAATAATAAGATAATAACATATCTATAAAATTTATACATATTTTTAAAAAGATTAAGATAACCTGAAATTTTTAAAGATTCCAACGAAGGTGAAAAGAGAAATTTTCCTGCGTCAGATTTGCTAGAATAGCTCTTTTATGGCTAAGCCCTGTTTTTTATGACGACGAAGTTGTTTGAGAAATGAGTCTCTCTCCTTCAGCTCTGCTTTTATTTACAAAAGATTTTTTTGTATTTCATGTTTATAGTGATTTGGATTTTAATGAAATATGTGTTTTTTAACGAAATAATTTATTGACACGATTATTGTTTTAACAAGTTATTGATCACCATATAAATTTTCGGGTTAATTATTTTTCTTTTCGTGGTTCTTGTTGTTGCGTTCGGTGTAAATTATTTCCACGGGCCCGAAGTTCAACCTGGCCCTCTAAATTGTTATTATGCTTTACTTTATTAGGCATTATGTACAGGGTGGTCATAAAAAAAATTTGCCGACATATGGAACTCTAGCGGCCGTTCCGTTTAACCGATCGAGACGAGATTTCAGATATAGTTATTCAGAGGTATGAGCTCGTGATTCTGTGAACGGCAACAAATTAGCGCTCACGATTACGGTTACAGGTACAGAAACTCTAAATTTTCGAACGGCATCGCCCATTTTTTTTCATCGCAAAATGCTCAGCGCATGCGAAAACCCTAAAGAGCGCCTGGAACGGTACGTGAATCGCAATAAACGGACGTGTTATGCAGGCACAAAAAACAGCTCAGCAAACGGCCAAAAACAGCACGATCGGTGCGCACGAAGGAAATTTGCATACGACAGAGGCAAGACAACAATCATAGAATGCAGTTCGGCAGATAATCAGCGTCGAAAATGGATTCTTGCCTCTGTCATATGCAAATTTCCTCCGTGAGTCCCGATCGTGTTGTTTTTGGCCGTTCGCTGAGCTGTTTTTTGTGCGTGCATAACGCTTCCGTTTATTGCGATAAACGTACCGTTCCAGAGCTATTTAGGGTTTTCGCATGCGCAAAGCATTTTGCGATGAAAAAAAATGGGCGTTGCCATTCGAAAATTTTGAGTATCTGTACCTATAACCGTAACCGTGAGCGTCAATTTGTTGCCGTTCACAGTATCCCGAGCTCATACCTGTGAATAACTATATCTGAAATCTTATCTCGATCGGTTTAACGGAACGGCCGCTAGAGTTCCATATATCGGCAAAGTTTTTTTATGACCACACTGTACTTATTATTAGGCTTTACTTTATTTTGTCCGGTTCATTATTCTTGGAACCAAGTTAATTATTGGTCTGAAACATGTCCGCGAACTCGTTTCAGGCAAATTTTAACAGTCTTCCGTCGGACGCGGTCTTAGTTTTTGGTAGAGTGGACAGGACAGGTCCGGGCTTAGCTTATTCATCAGGATCGGACCCGGTTGTAGCCGGGTAACATCGGAGTGTTCTGCTAGTAAATAAAGGAAAAATATTTTTTAAGGCTTAATCATGACTATTGGGTTATTTGCATATGTAATTTAAAATTACAGGTACACTGTAAAAGAAAATTCCGTTAAAATACGGAAATTTTACGGGCAATCGAGACGCCAGTACTATTTCTGTATTTTAACGGAAAATTTCCCCCATAAATTCCAGAAAAATGGAAATTTCTAGGTAACTAAAATTTAGGTAATTAAAATTTCTAGGTAATTAAAATTTTTCTGGGATTTAAGGGGAAATTTTCCGTTAAAATACGGAAATAGCACTGGCATCTCGATTGCCAGTGCAATTTCCGTATTTTAGCGGAATTTTTTTTACAGTGTATAGTTTAAACATCAAAAGAAGAAATCATTTTCATTTGAAAATTATATTAATCTATATACAAGTAGAAAATTGTAAGTGAAACGTGGCAAATGAGGTCATTACAGTTCGTACTGTTAAAGATCAAAAGAAAAAATCATTTTCATACGGTTGAAAATTATATTAATCTACATACAAGTAGAAAATTGTAATTGAAACGTGGCAAATGAGGTCATTACAGTTCGTACTGTTAAACATCAAAAGAAGAAATCATTTTCATACGGTTGAAAATTATATTAATCTATATACAAGTAGAAAATTGTAAGTGAAACATGGCAAATGAGGTAATTACAGATCGTACTGTTAAACATCAAAAGAAAAAATCATTTTCATACGGTTGAAAATTATATTAATCTATATACAAGTAGAAAATTGTAAGTGAAACGTGGCAAATGAGGTCATTACAGTTCGTACTGTTAAACATCAAAAGAAGAAATAATTTTCATACGGTTGAAAATTATATTAATCCATATACAAGTAGAAAATTGTAAGTGAAACGTGGCAAATGAGGTCATTACAGTTCGTACTGTAACTAATTTTATAAATATTCATATCTTGGTGAAATTTCTGTTGCACTCTCATGCAAAAGGCATGAATAAAAAATTTATTATGATTTCATGTACTAAATTTAGTCATACGGAATTTATAGGACTTTCTCGTAAAAAGGACTTCATCACCCTGGCAACCTAGAATCATTACCTATCATGGAATATCACTGAATTCATGATGTAAGATAGGATTGAGTAGGAGGAAGAAAACTTTTATTAATATCTTTGAGTTTTTATTCGATTTTCATAAAATTGGAAATGACTCCACACCATTCTGCAACGATTCTATATATTAATTTTCAAATCTTTTGGTTGTGTAGTTTGTGCGCTGTTATAGACGGACAGACAGACGGACGGACCAGATGACGACTATAGGTACTACATTTTTATATAATTACGAACGCACCTAAAAATAAATGGAAAAGAAAATTCATAAAAGAATAACTTCCTCAAACATTCCGAACTAAAAAAAAAAAAAAAAAAAAAAAGAAAGAAAGAAAAGGTGCTTTATATTCAAGTAAACTCATTGAATAGAGAGCTATTTCACAGAACTCTCTTTCATAAATTTCGATGCAATGCAAGCGCAGCACCGGAAAGAATAACCTTACGAGAATACACGTCCTCGTTTTTATTACATCCGCATCGTATTGTGAAAAGGAAGCCTGTAAAAATATACATCTTTGATAATGGCACACAGCGATCACGAATTCGATAACTGTATGCTTGTTTTGGATTTACGAACGGGTCTATTTCTACTGTTGCCATTTCTGTGCTTCTTTTTCCGATTATTGCAATTCGAAAATGTATTGCTTATATAATTAAGTTTGCTGATATTAAAATTGATCACCGAGGGTATGTCTAGACAGAGACGTCCAGTTCAATGGAAGCGAGGAGGAGAGGGTTTTAAACAGGTAAATTTTCATAAAATTAAGGGGGCAGTTTACCTTTTCAACAATTTTGTTTATTTTTCAACAATTTTGTTTATTTTTAAACAATTTTAAATGGTAAATTCACTGCATTTTAATGTTCAACTGAAAGTGCATTAAAAAAAACAAATTTGTAACTGCATAATACCTCGTAACATCTCGTAACTGCTCCATTAATTAAAAATTTAGTTTTTTTTTTAATTTGAATTTTTTTAAACTCCTGCTACACTGTAAAAAAAAAAAAAAGTACTAAAATACAGAAATACTACTAGTAATCCAGACGCCAGTACTATTTCCGTATTTTAACGGAACTTTTTCCCTGTAAATCACAGAAAAATTTCCGTTAAATTCCAAAAAAATCGGAAAATTTCCTGTAATTTACCGGGAAAAAGTTCGTTTAAAATACGGAAATAGTACTGGCGTCTCGATTGCCAGTAGTATTTCCCTATTTTAGTCCGTTTTTTTTTTTTGAACTTTTTTTTTTTGAACTTTTTTTTTTTGAACTTTTTTTTTTTTTTTTTATTTTTTTTAAGATTTTCAAATGTGATGACTGCGAATGGAATTTTAGATACATCTAGTATTACGTTTAATATATTTGTTCTACTGATATACAGTCGGACCTCTACTTAACGAAGTAGCTAAATCCCGAAAAAAAGTTCGTTATATGGATAATTCGCTAAATAGAGAGTCATCTTTTAAAATACTTTAAACTACATAAAACATATTTTAAGTCCATAAACACTGAATATAATTAAAAAAAGTAATTAGTCACACTTTTTTTTATAAATTATATCTATTTGTTATATTTATTTTACCCATCAAAAAGAAATCTGCAAGGGAAATAAGAATGAAACAAAACATTGTCTGGAAATACATTGTATTTTCAGTTTAAAAAAAAAAAATATTTTACATTAAAATCACGATTTTTTAAAGATTTTTTTAATAAGCTGTTCCGAGGAATACCAAATTTTAAAGCAGTATTATTTTTCTTCACGCCTTTATCCTCCTCATCAAGAATATTTTTTTTTTCTTTGATGCTCAAGCGCTTCAGCTTTGACAGTTTTGAGCTACAAGAACCGAAATTACCAACACGATTGATCATGATCAACAATCTAGAAAACGGGAAACTATAGTTTAGGGACACGGGACAGCTCCATTGAGGGTCAAAAGGGGATATTGAAAGTTTGCACTTCTTGGATGGAAAGCAAAGAATCACAGCGATTTTACTGCTCTCGGTGCGTTAGGTGCCTGGTAAGACCTGCTCATGGTCATTGATCATCATAAAATGTGTTAAAAGAAAGAATAAGTTTGAAATGTCCAGTAATATTTTAAGAAATAGAGAGAAAAAAAATTAGATCCCAAGGAAAAGTTCGTTAAATAGAGAATGCACTTCGCTATTTGGGGTTATTTTACGAAGAAATGTGCAAAATGTTCTTGGTTCCAAGTAAAAGTTTTCAAAATAGAGAAATTCGTAAAATAGAGGTTCGTTAAATAGAGGTCCAACTGTATATAGTGCAAAACGATGAAATCTAACAAATCTTCATATACTTATTTTTTTTTTTTAAATAACAACAACAAAAAAAAAAACCTGAAGGCTAATTCCATGCGCAGATTTATCATATATAATAAAAAGTATTAGAAAGTTTGCATCTCTATCTCAAATATAAAAAAAAGCATTAGCATTTTTAAAACAGGAACGTGAAGAAAAAAAATACATTTAAAGTTTTAATTTGTGTGGGTACTTGCGCTGGGTGTATTAGCAAAATTTACAATATCTAGCGATATAACTGCCGTGTGGAAAAAATGAGGTGTCAAAATATTCACAATCAAACAGGCTTTTATTTAATAGTTGAAAAGGAAAAAATCGACTTTTTGACCAATTTTGAGATAAACTGGCCTCTTAACGCGTAGTTATTTTTTCAAGGAGAAGAAAATTGCGAGATCATAGTCATTGTTAAACCATTTTCTGTGAAATTACAGAGAATCTACTGGGAATTCATTATCTTATGTGTTATGTAAAATTACAGAGATTAGAAAAAGAGATTCTGTTAAATAACACAGAAATTATTCGGTAAATTTACATCGATAGAAATATACAAGACTTCATTTATTTTATTTATTTTTAATGATAATAATTTATTTTCGAAATTAATTTTGGAACTTTTCCATTGCTTAAGGGGTCTCAGGACTCTTACTTTTTTACTGAAGGTGCAATTTAGCATCATGCCACAATTAATTTTATTTCTCATTCCATTACAGAACAGAAATGAATAAACTTTTTACCATAGCCAGCTTAACCCTTTAAGGGGCAGGCAATTGCGCTGAATTCCCACCGGAAATTTGAAATGTTTTATTTCGAAATAAGGAAAAGCAATTTTTCAACTCTCTTCCCCCAAAGTTATAAAAGTAAAACAAAAGTTTCTGGTGGAAATCTTAATTAAACCTAGGTCGGATATAATATATCCCACCGCCCCTCAAGCGGTTAATATTTCTCCTAAGTAAAATAATTATTTTAATATTCTACATTGATATTTTATTTTATTTTATAAATGTTTAATTTTTATAAAAAATTTAATTTTTTTTTGTTTGTTTTTTGTTTTTTGCATCTACTGCGTGCAAGACTGTAGAGAAACTATATGTTCTAGAGTCCCAAATAATATTGATAATGATGTAACATTAATGTATCTTGAACTTATGCTTAATTTTTAAGCAATTAAGAACTTATTTTGTTTTTAATTTAAATTTAATTAATAAAGCTGTTAAAAAAATCATTTTTCGTAGAAAAAATACTAATGCTCAATATTTTATACAATAATATTATTAAATTTGAAGTATACGTTGTTCCTTGCATCAAAATGAATCTAACTGCCAAGTTTTATACGAATACCGTTATTAGTTTTAAGAAATTTCGCGCGCAGTGAATGCAAGTCAAACCACAATTTCAAAATTTTCCTCACAAAAAAAAAAAAAAAAAAAAAAAAAAATCAGTTGTAAGGGGAAAAAAAAGTGTCATTTTTAATCATCTATTTCATAGGGAATGAAAAATAAATGTGACATGATGCAAAATTGCTCCCTCGATGAAAAAGTAAGACCGCTGAGAAGGCGTACAGTCGACAGAGTGAAAAGGTGCCCAAACCTGATATCGAACCAGGATCATTGACTATATGCATCAATGATTTTTGCCACTAACATACCTGGACGATGCCTAGCACTTCTGACTATTATCTGTTGACAACGCTGTAAATTCCAGCACACTATGGAATAATGATCGTGAGCCACCAATCCTGGAGCAAACATACGAAACGAAAGGGAAATACAGCATCGACGAAAGCGAATATATCTAGTAAAATTCAAATTTTAAAAAGAAATTTAAAAATGCTCCATGCTTCTTAATTTGAGATATTTCCTCGATTTTGCATTTTAATAGCTTAAAACTCTATTACGAATAAATTTGTGTATCGATTTTTTAATCCCTTAAATAGTTAATTTTTTCTAAATTCCATATCAAATTTCATCAAAATTTTGCCTTTTAATAAATCAAAAATAAAATTTAATTATCTGAATGAATACGAATTTTAAAATGCATCCACAGTTTCTTTGTAAGCAATACCAGGATTCTTTGTTATCATTTTCCTGAATTTCGATCAATTATTAAAACGCATGAAGCATTAAAAAAAAAAAAAAAAAAAAAAAAAAAAAAAAAAAAACTGAAAACGTTGAAATATTAGTTTTGAGGAAAACACATTTAAAATTGTTTTCCTACAAAATTCAAACGATTGTAACTTTACGAAAAAAGATCCCATGTGTATGCGGTTTTTCGCAGATGGCTTAGAACAAACTGAAGAATAATAATATGAATAATATGCACAAAAATAATTTTCTATTTTTAGGTCTATTTTTGCTCAAATAAAAAGTCCACGGCACTCTTAAAAAAAAAAAAAAAAAAAACATTTGAATCGGTCGCTCGCCGTCTATGATATATACAATTTAATATATATATGTAATAATAAAAATTTTCGCCCTTTTACCCTAATTAAACTATTCCAAATTATTATAATATCTACCTTTTTCACTTAGCTTTAATACTATCTTAAATATCTTTTTTTCCCCTGCTTTAAATGCGTATTCTTTTATTATTCTAAAAACCTTAATCCATTCGTCTAATCTTATAAAACCCATTAAATTACTTTTTTTCATTTTATTCTGAAACTAAATTCTTTATATATATTCTTATATATATTCTTATATATATATATTCTTATATTTATTCTTTTATACTCCAGCCTTGAATATGATTTAATCCAGTTGGAAAATATATTCGTTCCCTTCATTATGACCTAATTACATGGTATACATGAGTTTCCGTGTTAAAACACACTTTCATCATGTAAATGCTATAGTTATAGCTCGGATGAATGAAACTAGCGCTGCAGTTCGCAGCCAAGTCCAACAAATAAGAGTGAATTATGTCAGCCCGGTATCGTCCGGATAGCCTAATAGGTAAGGCATTTGCATGGCACGCCAGGTATCCACGTTCGATTCCTGGTCTGGACATTTTTCGCTCTGTTGGAATAAACTTCAACTGTGCTATTCCTGCCTTGAATATAAATTCTTTTTGTTTCGAATGTTTTTAATAGCATTGTTATCTGGTATTCGATTTCCCATAATTCCGTGCCAGCCTCCCGTCAACATTGTTTGCGTAATAATTCTGACGCCGAGGCTAAATAGTTCACATCGACGTCACGCGTGCTTCCCCCCTTCACCCGGAGCTAGGTCCTATCGTATTCTGCATATCATCACGTCTCTCCGACTACTTTTACGGGATTTGCTTTTTCACTTGTATTGTGTTCATACGCATGCAGTTTTTGGAAGTATATAACATGTTGCATGGGCTAGGAGAGATGGATTTTTACGATTATTGAGTTGCTTAAATAACCCACGCCACCTGGAGAGCTTTTTTCCTGAATCTTCGTCATGCTGTTCTAATACGTAACATCTAGTGGTTTACATTTTACGACGTAACAACTGCCCGAACATTGATAACATATGGCTAGTGGAGTTTGGTGCACTTTATGATCATCTAATAAATGTTTGATAAATCTAACGACTTCGATTATTATTTTTCGGAAAACCTTCCAATGGACGGAGGCCTGACCAAAGAACGGGAAACACACTCAAAGGGGAGATCCAATCATAGGCATTCTTCATTGCATCTACCAATTCGCCAACTTTTAAAGTGAAATTTATGAAACTAAGTATTCATTCTGACATATTAAAAATAATAATAACAATTAGGAAAAGATAGATATAAAATGTAAACTCGAAAAATTAAGGAATTCTCTTAAATAATATACTATGTTAAAAGCCTGACGAAAATCTATTAGTCTTTAGTAACAATTGTTCCACGGCTAAACTTCCAATACCTATTAAAGCTTCCCCATGCTTTGCGGCTTATCGGATATTTAAATCTTAAACTGGCCAACGGTTACCGTGGAAACACGTATAATGGGTCGGTATTTGCAATTCTGGATACGCTCCAACCACTTTTAAGACAAATAAGCCACAGGTAAGCCTTAATTCAATTTAGCAAAGATGGTTAACGTAAAGGTAAGTTTCATTTATAAAATGTCACTATAGTCTTTTTCTTTCTTTCTTTTTCTGCTTATAAACACTGAAACTTAATATTGGAAAAGAAAATCAGTTGTATAGTAGGGCACACACACACACACAAAAAGATATATATATATATATATATATAATATTGACGAATCTATAATAATAAGGAAAGAAGTTTGTGTGTGAGTGTGTCGACGGTGTTGTGAAGAGACCGCTGCACGTAGAGTTACAAAATTTGGGTTAGGTACGTCTATATATAAAGTTTTACACCTCGAAGCCCGATTTTCAATTTTTTTATTAGATTTTTTTAATTTAATTTTTTATGCGATTTTAGCACCTTTTTTTAAGTTTCGAGGCAATTTTTCCACATTAGTGAATGAAATACGGTTTCTTTCTTTCTTTTTTTTTTATCCCAATATAGTAAATTTTGTTCTCTTTTCATAAAAGTTTATTCGGAATTCGGCAGTGATTTTTGAATTTTTAGCGAATTTTTTATGCGACTATTGAATTGCATTCAGTGTTGAATTCAGACACTTTTCTCCGGGAGGGATTTCTGTGGCTCCGGGGGGGACATTATAGAGTTCCGGAGGGAAAATTGCACTTTTTGACCATTGAAAACACAAAATCTCAAATCTTTCGGGGGGGACATCTCATTGCTCCGGGGGGGAATGTCCCCCCGGGCCACCCCCTGAAATCAACACTGATTGCATTTAATGCATCTTCATGCCTATAAGAGGGTTACCGTAGGAATGAGGGAGGGGGGGCAGTCCTGTCGCCAAATGCAGCCAAGTTTGTCGCCAACTTGGTGATATATCGCCAAATTTGTCGACCAAAATTAGTCGCCAAAAGTTACACCAACTTGGCGATATCTCTAATATTTCGCCAAATTCCCATAGACTTCCATTGTAAACCATTAGGGATTACTCGCTTACAGAAATCAACAAATTGAGATATTTTAATGCAACAAAAACTAATATTAACTTAAGGGGTTGTATTAATTATATTTAAGGGAATACAAGTAAATTAGATTATAAATAAAAGTAACATGATATAATACTTTGCTTGCTTTTCCAAACATAAATTTTACGAGACCCCGCAGGTCAAAGGAATTAGGTTTGAAACTTATATCCAATTATAGTAAATTTTGAATTTCGTGATTTTTGAACTTTTTGTGATTTTTAATTCGATTTTTACGTTTCTTTGCGATCTGCTGCAATTTTTTGACATTCCATTTTTGACCTATAATAATAATGTAATTTTTGCCCTCATTTCAATAAAGTTTATTTGGATTTCGTATAGCAATTTTCGAATTTTTCTGGAATTTTGTATGGGATTTTTAGTGTATTTTAGCGATTTCCTACCATTTTTCCACATTAATGAAAGGAATCAACTTTCAATCTTCAAACACAATATATATATTTTTTTTCTCTTTTCGAAATTTGTGCAGCGATATCTTATTGTGATTTTCAGAGCTTTTCAGCAATTCGTGCTGGTTTTTGACGTACCCGGGCAACGCCGGGCAAATTAGCTAGTATATAAATAAAATCATTTATGAAAACATTTATTGTCAAAAGAGCTGAATCAGAGAAAACCATGAGTTTAGAATCCATTAAATTACAAGTTTTCATCAAAAGGAGTTTAATTCAATGACCCTCAAGAATTTCTACAGTTTGGTACATTTTTTGAACACCCGTTTAAAATAACCAGTGTCTTTCAAAAAATCTTCCAATAGCACAATAAAACAGGTATAAAAGTGAATTTTTTTTTTTTTAATTTTATACCAATAATGCTTATAAAAAACACACTTTTATAACCCCAAAATGTTTATATGAAAACATATACCGTTGGTATGTCACATTCACCTTCAACTATACCGAAATAAAGTTAAAGAACTTGCTCAAAAGGTACTTTTTAATATGTTAAAATGTCACAAATATAAACGATGTTATTACATAATAATATAGTTTTTAAAAACTTAAAAACTTTCAAAATTTCGCGCCGAGCTCTTTCGATCAGACCTTGATCATCATCACGGCAGCTTTGATTGCGTACTGAAATGAATGACGCTTGGATTAAAATGTTCAGTTTACTGACTCCCTTCCACTCTCCACTGTAAAGTAGACTCACCTGGTTGTCCAGCCGAGGACGGAGCACAATTAAGAATTTTCAGTGATTATTTACCGATTTCTTTCATTTTTTATTTAGCTCAAAATGAACACGTGTTCTCGTATTCGCCGTGCGTCAGAAGTACAGTCTTTGTATGAGGCAAACGACATTACGTTCTCAAATAGAAGCTAAAAAAAAAAATAATAATAAAGATTTACCTGAAACACAAGACCCTAGGGATTTGTGGCTGAAAATAAACTAGAAAAATATAAACGTTGTAGATACCTTTCATAGTTCCGTAGACTGAAAAACATGTTATAAGTGTTCAAGGTGTGATAATCCTATGTTTAAGGAACATACTGGTAAAATATGTGTGGAATGTAGCATTCAATTATTTTCTTAATGTTTTATAACATTGATACATTTATAAGTATTTGTATAAATAAAAAAAAATGACTTTATATGGTTAACTAAGCATTATTATTTTAAAACCGCTGAACTTTACCTAACCAAACAAATATAATTTTTAAATTAAAGCTAAATGACCTAAAAAGTATATTAAATCCACTTTTAAACGCCGTTGGAAGAAACTTTTTCATCTGCTAATTTCGCCAAGATATGATAGTTTGAATAAAACACACTATTGTGACAATTTTTTAAAGAACTTTTGCTATTTTTTCCTATTATACTAGGGGGGTCTGCCCCCCTACGAGCTACGCTCACCAACGCCCGTTCAGATTCTGAAAATTCACCTGTTAATTTGAACGGCTTAAAAAAGATTACGGAAGATTGAATTATAATTTAAAAACCAGTGGCGATATCCCAACGGGTTTTGATTTATTTCTTTTTTAATTTTAAAGCCAAATAAGATGCTGTCAATTTCTGTTTTCATGTTTGATTCAATAAGATTAGTTAAACGTCTGAAAATTAGCTAATATAAAATGAACTAAGTCAACAGAGTCTTTGCTTCCAGGTATCTTTCGATAATGCTATAAGAAAATGATTTTAATTCACACTTTTTTGACGTAATTTTCATCCAAACCTTTTTTTTTTTTTTTTTTTTTTTTTTTTTTTTTTTTCTTTTGTAATATTCACCTGGAAACATTTTAATTGTTAGAAAGGAAGTATTATTATTTTCGCTGTCTTTGGCAACAGCAGTTAAAAAGATTATCTCGAAATATGAAATAAATCTCACGTGTTCGTGTAAATGTATATTAAACTGTTTGGCAATATTACATGGCTATTTGAAATGGGACGAAATTTCACCTGCATTTACTGATTTTAAGACACATTCAATAATTAATTGTTTTATAGTTTTTTTTTTCTTTTTAACTATTCCCGTGTATAAACAATTTTTATGACGTAATTTTTAATATATTCCTGCTTTTAGCACGTAATCATTTAATTCTAATTTCATAGGAGTTTTTTTCTGTTTATAATAGTCAGGTGTAAACAAATTTTTAAAGGAAATATTATTATTTGAGAAGTTTTTGCAATTTTTGCAACAATTTAAAATTATAAGCTTTTCTAAAACATGTAAAAATATCTCTGGAAATGTTGAAAATTTGAATTTAAAATAGAAATAAAACCTCAAAAAATGAATCAAATTTAAAAAATAAATGCAGTCTGAATAAACCACGATATTTTGACAATTTTTTAAAGAACTTTTGCTATTTTTTCCTATTATATAACGAATACTCTTGTTTTTATAATCATTCCATAAACATAATCTTTTTTTTACACTGTCTGAGGTTTGGATTGAGAAAGAAAAAAAAAAAATGCCTTTTTAATCGGGTAATTTAACCGTAAGGTATTAATGGTTAAAGAAACACGGGTATGGCATACCCATGCGCTCCTGAATCGGAAATCCGTGATAGTGCTCTTCTTGATGGTTAAGTTTCCAAACTTTTGACATCACGTTTAAAAGATAGTTCTTACGTACATTCGTTCCGAAGATATGACGCATTTTCGAACTGATTATCCCGATTATCTGCTGGACGTGATGACAAAATTTTGGAAATTGAACATTACCGTCTGCACGGAACATGTCCCGATTATCGCGTCGAAGACTGCACGTTCCGTCTAAATATTGCGACGCTACAGTGAGAAAATCCGAGTAATAACCATTATTTTATATTTACTTTTTTAATATCCCTCATATATGCTTGTCCGTGTTTTTAGTTAAGAGGTGTTGGTGACTGAGATATAAATTGCACTCGCTAGTGTTAACCCTTAAGGGCACAGTGGACGTTTTAAAAAAAATCTATTAATTTTCATAACAGAGATTCGAAATTTTGCGCAAATATATATTTCACCATAAGTATACGCAACACCTAAAAAGAAATTTGCAATCTTATTATAATTTTAAGATCTTTAGAAAAATTTTAAATTTTAAAGCGAAATCTTAAAATGCTTCTTGCGTCTTAATTTTTGAGATATTTCCTCGATTCTGGATTTTAATCACGTAAAACTCTATTACAAACAAATCTGTGTATCAATTTTTTAATCCCTTAAATAGTTAATTTTTTAGAGATGTTTTTCTGAATTCCGTATCGATTTTCATCAAAATTCTGTCTTATAATAACTTAAAAATCAAATTTAACTGTCTTAATGTATTGAACTTTAAAACGCATGCACAGTTTCTTTTTAAGCAATACCAGGATTCTTCCCTATCAGTTTCATGAATTTTGATCAAAAATTAAGTAGTATGGAGCATTTCAAAAATTAAAAAAAAAAAAAATACAATTTAACAAATTACAACGACCATTTGGAAAATGATTTTTTCAAAGACTAAAATTTTAGACATAAAAAATCGCACGGAGTTGATGATACATTACGTACGCCATGGATTACATTTTTCGGTACTGTAAATTTTTAAACTTCTACGGAGCTGGTCATACATTACGTACGCCATGGATTAAACATTAATATTCCTGGACTCATTTTAAATGAAATTTCATTCTTAAACTTCTAAACATCCCACAATATTACTTTTTACACCGTCGTATAGAAAACAAAATTGTACTTTTAAATGCAATTTGTTTGAAAGCTGTATCTCAATTTGTTTCTGAGTTATTAATTTTTTTTTTGTAGTTTTTATTACTTTTTGTCATAGTGCCAACAGAAGTATCCATCTCTGTTCAAAGTAAAGGGAAAATACAGATTACTGTATAGACCCTTCAGAAAACGAATAAAATTCGGGATTCAACTAATAAAACGCTTCAGATATGCTTTTGATTTCCTACCCTGACCGAGGACAATAACCATTTTTCCAAATGGTTAAAAAAAAAAAGCTGAAATATCAGTATTGAGAAAAACAGATTTAAAATATATTAAAAAGCAAAAATTTGTTTGGGATCAAAATTAAAATACTTGTAACTTTGCGTAAAATAATCGCATCTGCATGCGGTTATTCACGACTGACGTAGTACATATTAGAGAATAATAATTATACACAAAAAGAAATGTCGGTTTTTACACAAATAAAGGTCCACGGTCACCTTAACTGCTATGACCGAAATCGTCGCATAGCTAATGTCAGCGGTCTCTGAGACTGCTTCCTTGAAAGGTGGATAAAAAGTTCGATAAACTCATAGGATACTGTTTTCTGTACTAAACTCTATACGTACGACTATTATAATTAAAGTTCATCAATTCAGAAGTCTCTAGCGATAGTACTGTGGTTCCACAGTAAACAAAATTACTCTAGTACCTATAGTTAATTTGAAAATTGCAAGTTAAACTATAAAAAAGAAAAGAAACTTTTCTGGGAGACCGATGATAGCAATTACGGGTTAACCCTATGGGCGTGTAAATGCATTTGAATTTTTAAAATATCTTCGCGGAAAATTAGCATTTTAAACTATTTTCTGTGTACAATTCTTAAAGAATGTCTCTTTTTAACACTTTCCAACAAAGATAAAAAGTGTTTATGACTTCGTTTTGTCTGTCCGTCTGTCCGTGCTCTAACTCTCGAAAATGTACTCGGATTGCCTTGAAATTTTTGGATGTTACTGGCGTTTAGAATAGCACTATCCCTACTTCAAATGAAGTTTGTAGCATGTTTAGTTTATTTACAGGGACAGTCGAAAGTGCAGTAAATTCTCTGTAAGGCGGACTCTGTGTAAGACGGAAATCTGTCTAACTTGGAAAGATTTTCAAGTCCCTGTGAATCCATAGACATAGAGTAAAATTTGTCTAAGGCGGAAAATTTTCTTGGTCCCGATCGATTCTGTCTTAGACAGAGTTTACTGTATTCCGTTACATTACGGCCAATGAGAAAAAATCCTGTCAAATGATTTTAATTATGTTACACCCTTTCAAACATAATAAAATTGATATACATTTATGAAGTGAACTAAAATAGACTTCCTGTTGCATATGCTGTGTAACGAATATTTATTATTCCTTTACAGGGCCACACAAAAGAATTCCGTTACATAATGTTATAGGGGGGAATTGTTTGCGGCGTATTTTAATTATGTTAAACTCTTTCATACATAATGAAATTGATATAGGTCGCTGAGGTTTAATATAAGTTATTTCATGTATAATACGAAGTGCACAGCATTTACAGGGACACACAAAACGTTCCAGATACTATATTGTATACGAAGTACTGTATATCAGCGATGATTGCTGGAAATGCAGTTTTAATTATAACATGCGGTTTTAAGTTTCACTATATTTATGCATACTATGTGTATAAATGCTATAGTTACAGGGCTACACAAAGAGTTCGTAAGAGTTATCGGGTTTGAGAGTAAATTGCTTCAAAGTGGTTTTTAAATTATTTATGAATTTTTACGCTGAACTGCATTTAGTTTACTAAGAAATGTTTATTGAGTATAGATAAATGATATACTGGGCCACGCAAGAATTGCACACATGGTCATCTATGGATGATAATTTCTGGAAATGTGATTTCAGTAGTTTTAAGAGGGCTTTAGATTGAATTAAATTTTAGCTAAATAGTGGCGTTTAAGAAAAGCACTAGATAATTTCCAGGGCTGTACAAAAGTATTAAAGTATGTTTTGATCTACTAGTATAAATTGCTGAAAGATAAATTTCAACCTGTTATGTGTTTTCTTGCTAAACTAAATTTTAGCGTTATATAGTATATATATCAACCTACAGGTCAAATACAGGGCTGTTCAAAATAATTGGAATACGTACTTGGCTATGAACGTTAACTGCTGAAATACGTTTTTTAAATGTTTTATGTGTTTTAAAAAATGTTATTCACCTTATTTCCTCAAATAACGAAGTTTTGTTAAAGCATTCAGGAAGTGTTGGAAAGTGTTTTATAATCTACGCTTAACGCAAGATTTTTCTTTCTTGTTTCTTTTTAAGCCGACAAATTATTCCTAAAATATGCTTAATTCCTAAAATATGCTTCATTTAATATTTGAGGAGTTAATATCTTAGCGAAGCTGGCGATCCCTGAGTAAGATTTTAACACTTCAAATGAAACTGGATATATATTTTAGAAATATTTTGTTAAGAAAAAAAAAAAAGAGTCTTATTTTAACCGCTTCCCTTACCAATTTTTTTCTTTTTCGAAAATTCTGCAAAAATCACATTTTTTGCAATCATGCATTTCATCATTTGCATTTCATATCGCATCACAAAACTTAGGAAACTGCCAATCAAATATTAGATATAATTTAATTATATATAATTTATTATATTATATAAGAATATTTCTTTTTAAGCTTCAGGTCGAGTAAAAACGTGATAAAACAAACCGTGGTGACAAATTATGCCACCCCCGAGTTTTCTCGGGATAATTTTAATTGTCATATATACGAAACCGAGATAACTCGGGATAATAAGAGAAGCGGTTAAGAAGTGTACACAGAGAAAAGATGTAAAAAATATTTATTTCCTGAGAAGATATTTCAAAAATACGAATACATTTCATCCCCGTAAGTTTAACATTAGTGTGGGGAATTTAAGATTTTGTTGACTAACACTCTTAAACTCTTCATTACGAATTCGGACATTTTATAATGTGATCGTGTTGGGTGTTAGGCCTTTACAATCTTCGTTTTAAGGTCCAGATAGACGTATCATTGAACTACTTTCGGTGTCGGCGTCTTTTCTTGTGGTCACGCGGTGTATTTTTTAATCTTTAATGGCTTTACAAGAACCTGATGGACATCCAGCAGGAGGGAGAAATCTCCTTAAAGTTTTTTCTTATCTCCTTTTCATTGTTGAATCCCCCGTCTATTTGTTAAAAAGCACATTTTATTGCTTTAGAATGAGAGGGAACACTTTTCCTTTCTAAAGGGGGTCTTAGGCAGAATGAACATGCGGGAGGCAGCTATGTTCAAAACGACTGTATGTATAAGAAACGTCACAGATTGCATGGGTCCATGAGGCAGACATTTAGTCGACCCGACCCAGAAAACGAAATCAAAGAAAATTTATTTATATTTTGAAACGGAAAATAGTCTACAATCATATCTCTAATATCGATTTCGTCATTTATCTTGAAAACTAATCAGGCAAAGACTCATTCATATTTAAATACATAATTACATTCTCTATCTTTACAAGAAGGAAGTATTGGATTCCTGAAAATTTTCGATTTCCGATTTTTGACGGATTGACACGTTTTAGGGGTGAGAAATTCCGAAAAACATGTTTTTACAAAATGTCTGTCTGTGATTCTGCGACTTTGTATGTCTGTCTGTATGCGACACAAATTTCGTGGGCGCTCTATCTCAAGAACTAGTTAATGGAATTTAATAAAAATTTAGATTGAGTTACTCCCTAATGTAAATTGGTGCTGATTCGTTTTTGGTGTAAATCGCCTAACAGTTGGCGCTGCTAGGCTGCATTTTTCACAATTTCCGCAATAGTTCTTCTCAAGAACTAATGCTCGGATTTTCATCAAACTTCAGATTCAGCTATACCTTGATAAATATTGGGGCTGATTATATTTTGGTGTAAATCATCCATCAGGTGACGCTGCTAGGTTGCATTTTTCACGATTTCCGCAGTAGCTCTATATCAAGAAGTCTTGCAGGAATTTTCATCTAATTTCAGATTCAGTTAGACGTTAACACAAGTGTTTGCTAATTAGGTTTTGCTATTAATCTTTCAATAGGTGGCGCTACTAGGCTGCATTTTTCAGGAATGACACGATTTTAGCGATAGTCTACCTCAAGTCTTAACCCTTAACCGGAAACGTACCGTCTGTGAGACTGTTGCGTCTACATATCTGCTCTTAATATTTTCTCCCTCCAACGTTCAAAACTTATTTTTATGCTGTTATATTAAAAAATTGACCCTGTTAATGCATTACTATTAAACATTAAATGTTTAAGTTCACTATTTGGTAAAATATTAAATGTTCTGTTTGTGCACGGTATTTTCACATTTCCGGTTAAGGGTTAATGCACGGAACTTTCATATCTTTAGAATCTTCATGATGGGTATAGATTGAGATTTAATTTTGGAACTGTGATAGCGAATTTTGAAATATTAACAGTTTTAGATAGAAGAAAGTTTTGGGCGATGCAAATCCGACGAGTTTTTCATGTAAAACAATATTCTAGGTTGGAGGCCTCCAACGCCCTCCAGGGGTTCCATTTGATCTTTATAAAGGGCAGTTGAAAAGTTTTTCACTGTATTCTGCTAATATTTTCACCTGCTATTGAGAAAATATTAATTGTATTGTCTAATAATAAAAGTAATACATAGAAATTAAAAAAATAAAAGAAAAGAATTAATTTGTTAAATTTTCAAAAGACCCTCTTGCCAAAGTTGAAAATACAACTATTACCTGAAAAATTATACAGAAATTGTTTTAAAAATTATTATTATTTTTTTAATAATGAGAAATTTATTACCGTATTATAACAGGAG
This sequence comes from Maratus speciosus, assembly GCA_963932465.1. NCBI lineage: Eukaryota > Metazoa > Arthropoda > Arachnida > Araneae > Salticidae > Maratus > Maratus speciosus. The sequence goes on along the minus strand of OZ010794.1, from coordinate 93,838,786 downwards.
GAAATCTTATTTCAAAGTATGTATGTGTGTGTAAAAGTTTAAAAAATGCTTTGAAGCATTTTGACTAAATTTTGTACCGGTTTGGGGTACGAGAAGACCATTGAGGTAGGTCACATGTTCGAGAAAATTCGATCAGTGGTCATTTTGGGGTCACTACGGATCAATGCATTTCAATGGGCGGGAAGGTTGAAACAGTTATTAAGTTGTTGAACAGTTGGCAGGTAGCGAAGTCGCAAAATTGGCCAAATTTGGCAACATTAGGCGGGAAAACCAACTTTCAAGATTACCAATTCCGAAACAGATGCTTGTCTCCAAATGAAAGAATGTCGACCAATTTGACTCTATTACCGAAATTCGGGGAAAATACTGCTTTCATAATCTGAAGGAATTTTCTAGAAATTCCCAATTGTAGACCAGATACATGACTCAACCAATCAGAATCTATAAATCGTTCTCGAAAATTGAATTAAACCAATCAGGATAGATAGAATTTTCTCAACACATGCTTGGTGCAAAAAATGTTGTATGGAAGGATGACCATTCGTTGTAAATACAAGGGCAGTCAAAATGTTCACGGAATTTCGTTGTAACTCTCTAATACTAAGATTGTCAATTTATTTGTTTACTTCCACTATATTTTGGGCACAGAATGGCGCACAACATCCTCTCCTCGATCATAGAAATCATGTCTCGTCATGTCAAATCCAAAACAAAATTGATACTCATTGCGTTTTTCGACAACGGAGTTGTGGTGCACCATAACTTTGTACCAGCTCGATAAACTGTTTACGGCCCTTTGTACGTGCAAGTTTTAAAAAGATTGAAGGAGGCAATCCGAAGAAAACGTCCCGTCAAATGGAAAGGAGGAATGTCGCTGCATCACGACAATGCTCCTTCCCACACATCGATTTTTATGTAGACATGGCTAGCAGAAAAGACTCCTCCGCCAGCCTCTTTACTCACCAGATTTAACACCATCGTATTTCTGGCTCTTTTCCAACATCAAAATTGCCCTTAAAGGTAACCGTTTTGACACCATTGAAGACATCAAAACCAACGCAACGGCTGAACTTGAGAAGATACCAAAACAGAACTCTCATCGTTGTTTTTATCAATGGTAGAAGTGGTGAAGCAAGTGTGCGTGTTCTGACGTAGAATACTTTGAAGGCTATTAAGTAATTGTGTACTTATATTGTGGTAATAAAGAACTACAACGAAATTTGACTGTCCTTCGTATGTAAGTAATGTGAAGTTTAGAAATATGCACATAGTTCTAATATGGACTGTTTATGTCAATAATACTGTTATAAAATAAAATGCTTTATAGCAATAATACAGCAAGAATTTATTGTTATAATGAGCTGAACACAAAGCTAATATTAACCGAGAGCAGCTCGGTCTTCTTCGCTGGTTTTATAATATGTCAGAACATTATCCGATCGTTATTGAACGAGTCTTAATATCTCTCCTAAGCCGTCTGCAATGTCTCACACGAAGAAACTTTTCCTAACGAAACTACTTAAAGGTATACATCTAAAACTATTTCGAAGCATTTAACTTCAAGAATATTTGAAATTTCTAAACTATCTACTCCCAGCTTTAGAGAACTAATAAATCCTGAAATAAGGATCGGAGAATGATATTACCTAAGGGGACGGCGGAAAATTTCTTTTAAATTTTCCCCATAGATATGAAATTTTGTGGAAATATACATTTCACCACACGTATAGAAGAAATTTAAAGATTTAAAAGAAATTTCCAATCAAATTATAATTTAAAGATTTTTTTTAAATTAAAATTTTAAAACGAAATTTTAAAAATTTCCATGCGTCTTTACTTTAGAAATATTTCCTCGATTTTGCATTCTAATCACATGAAACTATTTCAAACAAATCTCAGTATCGATTGTTTAGCTAATTTTTTTTTTTTAGACTTTTCTGAATTTCACGTCGATTTTCATCAAAATTGTGCCCTTTAATAAGTTTTAAAAAATTTACTTAATTACTTTAATTAATTTTTAAATGCATACATAACTTCTTTGTAATCAATATCATGATTAATATCCTTATCAATTTACGAATTTTGATTAAAATTAAGACGCATGGAGCATTTCAAAAATCTAAAAACATTAAAAAATCAGTTTTGAGAAAAACAGATTTAAAATACAGTATGACTTAAAAAATCCGGCATTCAGAAATCCGGCAACTTCAAAAATCTGGCATCAAAACCATCTTTTCCCATCCTTTTCCTTTTACATTTCCAAGTTATGGGAGAAGAAAAATAGCAATTCTTTATGAATTAAAAACTTCAAAATCGAAAGTAAAAATGCAAAATAAGAATATTTGACTCTTTTTTTTCATTTGTCAGAGGCGATTATTTTCTGAACAAATTTTCTGGGAGCTGCACTGTTGCTTAGCAACGGGAACAACTTTGGCGAATGCATGGCACACTATATGGCCGGAACGAGTTTTCGGCAACGGCGACATCAATGATAAGAAAGAATTTTCAGGCTTTCAAATTTGCCGTGAAAAGATCGCAATTTATGAGCTGATTGAACACGTAAAATCTGAAAATGCATTAAGTGTCGAAAATAAGGATATAGATGATTGGCTAAGGATTGACGAACATGCATCAACAACGAACAATTTAACGGACAGAGTGATCACTGACACTGTGTTAAATAGAACCGCCGTTAATGCTAGTAGCCGCTCAGAAGATGAGGATGAACAATCGGCAGAAGAAAAGGTGTCATTAGAGAAATGCATACATGTGATTGGAGAATTAATATATGTTTTAGAGAAACAAGATTGTATTTCCGAAATAGACACTCTTCATTTGTATAAAATACAAAAAAAAAAAAAAAAAAAAAAAAAAAAAAAATGTTAAAGAGCGCCCCCCCCCCCCCCCCAAAAAAAAAAAAAAAAAAAAAAAATTGAAGCAAACAAAGTGGACATCGATGTTTCCGAAATTACAAGAGAAGAAATAATTTCACTCTTTATTAGATTTCTTTTTTTTTCAGAAAATGTCAATTAAAGTAAGTTTTTTTTATATTTAATTTTCTCATTTTCTTACATAATTATCACTTAATAATGAATTAAATTGTGGCTAATGGCACCATTAAGAACATAGAACTACTTTTGATATTCCTATTTGCGACTTTTGATATTCCTTCAAAAATCCGGCATAGTCTCGGACCCGATGATGCTGGATTTTTGAAGTTATACTGTATATTAAAGAGTGAAAAAATTGTTTAGAAAATTACAGACTTGTAACTTTGCGAAAAAACATCTCTTCTGCATTCGGTTTTTCACAACTGACTTAATATAAATTTGAGAACAAAAAATACATACAAGAAGAAATTTAGATTTTTGAGTCGATTTTCGTTCAAGTAAAAGTCCACGGTCAACTTAAGGGGACTCTTCACTCACTTAAAAACACCAGTTCGCTAATACTAAACCTATGGGCAGGTTGTTTTCGAATTTCTCGTTCAAATTTGAATATTTTAAAACGATTTTTTATGCATAGGATAGTTTAGCTCGATCTCTAATAGGGCTATTTTTTACCCGACTGAAAACAAGGGTTATGTGTTTCACGTGTATCTGTGTATGTGGATTTCTTTATACCCTCGGAACATCTCAACGGCTGGATGGATTTTAACGAATGATGTCTCTATCAATTTGTCTTAATGGCCCGATGGTTATAGGCTAGGTTTTATTTTTATAAATTCAAAATGGCGGCCGTAAAATACAAAAGGGCGGTAGTGACGAAAAAGAAATTTACGCACCCGATTGAGTGGCCTATCATTGGATAGTTCTTTCAAAATGAAGACGATGTTTCATTGACTATTTTACAGTCAGAAGCTCTGTTAAAATATTATGCAATCTGGAAGTTGTGTATGTATTGTGGATCTCTAGCTTTACTGCAACTCTAACTATCATAGACATCCATAGATCTCATCAAAACAGTGTTTACAGATAGGAACTAACAATTAAGCACAACTTAAAAGTTATCAATACAAGTAAATAAAAAAAATAGGTAAGTAATATAAACAATATAAAAAATATTTTAAGTCAATTCCTACTTAAGTCAATAAGAGAATTTCTTTTTCTCCCATTCTTCTTTCCTTTTGAGTGGCGCTTAAAATGCTTTGATCATGAAGAGGGCTCTCTCGGTGTTAAAATACCTTGATCAAGAAGAAGGCTCTCTCGATTATTGAAAATTAATTAATTAAATTTAATTAATTAATTAATATTTGAAAAAAAACTGGATTAATATCAAGTGTCATCCATTACAAGTTAAAAAAAATTTATTTGATCCTGATTGGATGAATAATAAGTATTTTATTAACGATTGAAAATTTGAACAAGATATATAGGGAGGGTGGGAGCTAATAGTAGGAATTGAAAAAAAAAGTTTCACATTGATGAGAAATAATTAATTAGTTCGCTTTTTATGCAGTCGGGTTTTTTTATTTTTTAAATTTAATTGTTTATTACTTTTTCGATTTTGGTTGCAGATTTTTTTAAATAAAAGGTACTTTCACTTTCGAAACCGGTTCACAAAGTGAAAGTACCTTTATTAAAAAAATATACAAAATGTACTATTTAGCTTTCTGTGGCTCTTTAAACGGTCACTTCCGGTTTCAGAAAGCTAATTTCCGGTTTATATTTTGGCCTATAATTTTGCTTCTATTTATCGCTGAACCAAAGTAAGGCATTTTTGGAATCCTAAATATTTGAACTTTAATTTAAAATAATTTAAAAAAAAAATCGAAAATTTTTGCTGAAACAGCGATTTGAGGGTAGACACATTACCTTAAGTTTAAAAATATGAATGGTAATAGTGATAATAAGGTAGGTAAAACTTCCTAACAGGGCAATTCCATATGTGACGGAAGGAGATTTTGAGTTGTAGAATTACAGTTAAAGCAATTACCCTGAAGCTAGTTTCACACAAAAATTGATTTTTCAGTTTTTACATGACTGCTATTGATTAAAAGATTAAAAAAATATCTGAAACATTTTTTTATAAATCTTATTCTTTCATTTTTGAGTAATTTCTTATTGTGTGACGGAATGACATTTTTGTAAACATGACTCTAACCTGTTACTTAAAGCTGGAAACATTTGTGAATTAGGAAACCCTTCAGTTTTTAAACTAATACGTGTCTTAAATATGATGTATAAACAATACAAAATTATAATTTAGAGCAACCTATCTGTACTAGGGTTGAAGTCATTAACTGCCATTTGACGTGACGGAGTGACTGAAAATTTCTTAAACATTTCTTAAAAAATACATTGACTAAACTAATAAATTTCACAATTGCTTCGTTATCCAGAATGATCGTAAGAAATTACATTGCATAGCTATTCACTTTTGATAACTTTTAAAAACATAATCGAGCACGATTACCTGCTATTTGAAATAAAAGAAAATGCATAAAAACGTTGTGACACAACACCAGACTTTATTTTGCATGCATTATTATCAAGAATATGGCGCTAAGGCTATTGTAAACCATTAAATACTATACTAGAATCATTCATTTATTTAAAAAACGCAAAATAATCAACAATTACCTTCTTTTTCCAAGTGTTCTTCAAGAATACTATTTGTACACAACTGCAAGCATTGTACTTTTCAGCCATGTTTGTATTTGGACTGCTGCCAGTTGCAAATAAAATAAAAGTTTTCAAACTAAAACATTAATTTGAAAACTTGGATTATATTTCAATATTTTTTTTAACTTTATTTATAAAAAATTAAAAAAAAAATTGATCAAAGTTGACACTTGTTTGGAGTTGCCCAGCACTGATGAAAGTTTTTATGGGAAGAATAAAAATAATTAAGATAAGATTCCAGCAATGCTTCTTGTTCATTGTGTCATAGAAAGATATTTGACCAAAAACGTTCCATCAATTTTTAGGGTTCCGTACTTAAAAAGTAGAAACGGAACCATTACAGGATCACTCCTGTGTCGGTCTGTCCGTCTGTCACAGCCATTTTACTCGTAAACTATGGAACGTAAAAGTTCAAATTGGAGGAAGTAATAAAGGCCATTGACCAACATATTTACAGATTATTAAACATTTAGCAATATCTTCAGGAAAAATGTAGAGGGGCTAATTCAGTTACTTGAAAAAAAAAAGATCTTTTATTTGTATACCGAGTGGGGTATAGTGTGAAAGCCTTCGTAATGCTGAACTCAAAAGTACATTTAATTTAATTTTAGGTATTATATTTTGACAGATATATTGCAAAATGTAGTGCAATAATATGTTCCCCCACTATCTATTTCCGAACCTATTGAAACTAAAATTATGAAAAAATTAGAAGTCGTAGAGGTTAATTTAAAACATGCAGGAAAATTATGTCGATTACCCTAGATCACATAGTTTTTGAGAAAAGCGCATTTTTCCGTTACCCACAAATTACGATTTGCGGGAATTCAGCAAAGGTGTTAAGGAGCGCTGGAGGTACCTATAGTAGCAGAAGTGTAAAAGCATTGTTGATAATGCTTTTTGAAAAAAATCGTCGGTAATTAGCCGAGATATTAACCTTTAAAGACACGGACAGTTTGGACATATTTAATGACAGAAGCGATGTACTGTATGTACTATGGGCTTTTAAAGCCTACATAACAACTTTTAATGATACATTTGTGCAATACAATGTCCAGTAGCAGAATAAAAGCAATAAACGTAAAATTGTTAAAAACAGACTAATTTAATGAGTATTAATCACATAAATACTATGGGATTCGCGACTAGTTTGCATGGAGTAGATCTCTCAATACGCCTCCCGTGTCTTTAAATGTTAATTACAAACCTATCTGAAAAAACGCGGCACGGACGAAGGCGGCGTTGCTACATTGCGATCTTCTTTCGAAGCGCGCTTAGCAAAATGCAAGTTTAAACTTTGAACAAGGGTTTTGTTTTAGTTACACTGTAAAAAGAAAAGATTATTTCGACGCTGAATTTAGTTTTATGAAATGCCAAATGAAGTTTAAATATGCACAACTTTAATTGTCAGTGCCGAATTAAGTTCATCATAAACAGATTAGGATAAGATTTAATTAACAGTTATACAGAATAGCTATATTTGATATTAATTTAGGCTTCATATCACTTCGAATCTTTTACGGTATACCCATTCATACTTTTCTAGAATATATTCAGCTATACTAAACTCTACGTTTTATAGTTTTTTACAAAGTTTTATTTTTCTTTTAGTAACGATTTTTTTAATAATACAGTTTATAATTCATATATTTATTATACGGAATCTTCTGAGTTCGAGTAATACTCGTACTTGACCGTTTATTATCATTCAAGCTTCCATAATCGGATAATCGTTTCTGAAACAGAAAATTACCGTGTTTTTAGAATTTGCGGGCTCTGAATAGGAGTTGGTGAGCTTAGCTCGTAGAAGGAAAAGCCCCCCTAGTGTTACTACAAAATAAAACTAATAAATAAATTTTATGTATAGAAGGTACCTCCTATTATTGCTGCTTAACCCTTTCAAGGGCGGTGGTTCATTTTTGGACCACCTAATTTTAATCCCTAAAATCTGCATTGACATCAAAATATTGGAATAGACATGTTACTTTTATTAAGAACGTGTACAAAGGCTTTTGCTTATTTTGAAATAAATTTGTTTTTAAATACCGTTGTCAGTCCCTCATTTCAGCATTTTACGAATAGAAGTACCTTACCCCTGAAAGGCTTAATGGTTAGTTCCGAAAACGTTAATTTTAGATCTGTTCTTAACAGAAATTGTAAGGGCCAGTAGTTGTGGGATGGATCCCTTGCATTCAGGGTTGTCAAGAAAATACTAAAATTTTATGTTGAATGCAACTATTTTCGTATAATCTTATTAGGAAGATTTAATCGAAAAATTTGTGCTGTTAAATCTGACAGTTTTCTACAAAAGTAGCAGTAATCAAAATAAAATTTTAGTACTTGTCTGGCAACCGTCATTGAATGCCACGTACACGCATATACAAAATACGAAATCGGCGCCCCAGCGGACTCTTTCAACTTTATTATTTTCCGTTCCTTGTAAACCCGCCTTAGCTGGTTTTACTGTATTTTGGCAATTTAAAACTGAAAAATTTTAAAATAAGTATCAATGTACTTCATTTACACAAAGCATAAAATTATAAAAAATAATAATGTGTGTAAATGAAAAAAAAAAAAGTGAATATATTTGATTAGGAATATTGTAATGGTCAAGTATTCTTTTTAATAAGAGCAGATTTTTTTTTTTAGCAGGAATAGAAAATGTTTTCCTTCAGATGCAAAACAATAGCATAGTGCATTAATGGCCCAATTTGCATAACAAAGTAAAACAAATGTCCTTGAAGGCACCACATTCACCTAAATCTGTGTCCAATTATTAAGTTAACAATAACGCATCATTCAAGATTTTCGAATCAAATACTTCGTTATTCTCGCTTCCAAGTACTTCAGCAAGAAGAAGCGAGGGGACAGGGGAGGGCATCCCTTGATTTTGAAATGATCTAAATTTTTTCATCTTTGATGCATTTGAAAACGATAAATTTGTCAGTTTTCTGACATTAATGAGGCGTAAGTTTACTGTAAAGTCTTGTTTAATAATATTTATTTATTTACTTATCTTATTTATCTGCGTATTATTATCTACGTACTTAAGTTATGGACACATTTTATTATCTGCGAGATTAAATAGGTGAAAGGAATAAAGAAAATTCCAGAAAGGTGTTATTGTCTCCTGGAATGTGGGTGGTACAGAAGGAATGTATGTAGCAGTAGAAGGAAAGAATCATGAGCAGAAGATAATCTGGCTTGATGAACAGTCATGGAACAAGAGTTCAATATGACACGTGAAGTTTCTCGTGAAAGTAGAGAAAAAGACTGAACAAATTGAAATAGAAAGGCGGATATAGGGATGTAGAGGGGAGAGAGCACAAAAATCAAGTTGCAATTCAAAGGAGTGAATGATGCTTGGAGTCATGCATTGGAGTCAGCTGCGTTTTCTTCAAAAACATCTTGTAGGAGAAGGCCACGTGTGTGTTGAGACTTCGGATAGACCTGTGTGGTCGTAGTATTGAATAAGCCTTACTGTGTATGTCCAGGAGAGATGGGGATAGTGTGTCATAGTGTCATAACATGGTGCGTAGATAGTACCCTAAAGTGTAATTTAACATAGGGTAGGATCTGCTATATACTTGTCTATAAGGGCTATTCCATGAAAAACGGACAAAATGCCCTGTACGTGACACTTACATAAATACCTATAGCGTCATTCTACGTCGCATGTGGGACATTTACCCTACATATTACTGCTATTTCAACAATGCCAATGTAACCTCAAAATAAAACAACTACGCTAATATGAAAATCTGGGATTTTTTGTTATTTTCAATGTTGTAAATGTCACGTGCAGGATATTTTGTCGATTTTTCATGGAATGACCCTATATCTATTAGCTTATAAGTTGTTAAAATATAAACTGTACATTAAAAATAACAAAAATATCCTAGATTTTTTTTTTTTTAGCATAGTTTGTTTTAATTTGGGGATACAATAGCATTGTAAAAACAACAGAAAAGTTGTCCCACACGTGACATGAAATGGCTCATAAACGGAAATATTGCTTTCGCATAACTGTTGTAATTATTGATATGTGTCGTCAATAAATTTTCAATTTAATACTTATTTGAAATGCCCTATAGAAGTTATTCTCGAAGTAACACCGTGCCCGGTATATCACGCATCTATACAGGTGGTTCAGTGTATCAATTAACGGTAAAAAATATATGTATCTTAAAATGTGGCGAATTAAAGTGGAATTCATATATTATATATATATACGTGCCTGCCAACTTTTGAATATGACAAAGTGTAAAGTAACATGTAAAGGTTATTTCACAATACTTTTAACAACAAAGACCCATGTAACCCATTTTTTAAGTAACGCATCAATGAGATGTATACTTTTTTTTTCTTCAAGTGCATAACAGATGAATATTATTGAAAAACACATTGAAAACCACTATAAAGGTAATTTGGGGAAAAAATATAAAAACGTTTATAACCCCAGAGTTTCCCCCAGACAATGCACTTTGCCTGCCCTTTAGTTTACAGATTAGCACCCTTCTTACCAATTATCCAAAAAATTAGCACCCATATTGCCCACCAGTTTAAAAAAAAATTGTCTTTTCAACTTTTTTTCCTTAAAATATTTTCTTGCATAGTAAAAACGGACTCAGTGGTGTTTGGAAAAGAGTGATACGACGTCTAAATATTAAAAATGACTTGCGAAATCAAAAGATTGTCTTTAAAATAAAAAAACGCCCTTAAGAATCTGAAAAGTGTCCTTAAGTATCCAAAACATGTCTTAAGAATAAAAAAGTGCCATTTTCTCAACAGCAGCAACCTAATATTTTTTTAATCTGGGGAAAACTCAAACACTCATTAAGAAACCTATTTTAAAGACATAGTGTAATGCGTGTCACCCGTTTCAAAAAGTCCTTCCGGCCAGTGCCGGGAGGAAGAGGTAGCTTTCATAATCCTTATTTAAAAAAAGCCAACTTATATCATGCAAACACACGAAGTTCAATTTAGTGGAAACCGAATATAGGAGATTCAATACTAATTTTTATCAATATAATGAATGAGAATTTCGCGAAATTAGTCAGCTTTATCCAAGCTGCTTTTCTTTAAAGTAACTTATATTTGGCTGCCAAATTCGGCAATTTCTTAAAGTGCCTGTCATTTTAAGACAACATGGTGGATGAGGGTAAGCAGTGAACTTGGTCGAGACCTTAGTAATTGCTGTGCACATGCTCACTCACATCGGAATAGGTTAATATATAGGAGTGCTGTCGCATGCAAAAAATCAGATTTTTCAAAATGTCACCCACAATAGAAATTGAAACTGCTATATCTGAGCCATTTTTTAAGGTAAAGACAAACAAAAAATGCTCCTGAATCCTTATATCAAGATCAAATACTTAAGAAAGAAACCTTTTTCAATTTCTATTTTTTTTGCACCTCACTTTAAATATATATATATATTTTAATGTAATGGCCGCCATTTTGAAACAAGATGGCTGATGAATCTGCCAGCGAACTTGGTCGAGGTATTGATATATACTATCCACATGCCTTCTTACATCGAAATAGGCGAATACGTGTGTTATCGCGTGACAAATACAAGATCGTTTCAAAATGTTAGCCATGCTAGAAATTCAAAGTGCTATAAATCAACCATTTTTTAAGATATCAACAAAAGAACAAATTTTCAGAAACAAAAACTGCTCCGGAATCTTTGTATCAAGGCCAAACACATAAAAAAAATCTTTTTCATTTTCCAATTTTTTAATACCTCATTTTGAATTTTAAATTTAATTTTTTTTAAATGGCAACCCTTTTGAAACAAGATGGCGAATGAAGCTGGCCAACGAACTCGGTCGAGACATTGGTATGTACTATGTACATACCAAGTTACATCCAAATAGGTTCATAAATACGCCTGTTATCGCGTGACAAAAATCAGGTCGTTTTAAAATGTCAGCCACAAGAGAAATTCAAAATGCTATTACTCAGCCATTTTTTTTAGATATAGACGAAAGAAAAACTGTTCCGGAATCTTTGTATTAAGGTCAAACACATACAAAAAAAATCTTTTTCATTTTCCAATTTTTTGGTATCTCATTTAAATTTTTTTATTTTTTAATTTTTTTAAATGGCCGCCATTTTGAAACAAGATGGCGGATGTAGCTGGCCAACGAACTCGGTCGAGATATTTGTATGTACTATGTACACACCAAGGTACATCCAAGTCAGTTCATAAATACGCCTGTTATTACGTGAGAAAAATCAGGACGTTTCAAAATGTCATCCACGCTAGAAATTCAAAATGCTATAACTCAGCCATTTCTTAAGATATAGACGAAACAAAAACTGCTCCCGAATCTTTTTATCAAGGTCAAACACATAAGAAGAAAATATTTTTTCCATTTTAAATTTTTTGGTACCACATTTCAAATTTTAAATTTTTAAAGAAATTTTAAATGGCCGCCATTTTGAAACAAAATGGCGGATGAAGCTGGCCAACGAACTCGGTCGAGAGATTGGTATGTACTATGTACATACCGAATTACATCCAAATCGGTTCATAAATACGCCTTTTATCGCGTGACAAAATTCAGGACGTTTCAGAATGTCAGCCACGCTAGAAATTCAAAATGCTATAACTCAGCCATTTTTTAAGATATAGACGAAACAAAAACTGCTCCGGAATCTTTGTATAAAGGTCAAATACATAAGAAAAAAATATATTTCCATTTTTAATTTTTTGGTACCACATTTCAAGTTTTAAATTTTTTTTTAAATTTTAAATGGCCGCCATTTTGAAACAAAACAGCGGATGATGCTGGCCAACGAACTCGGTCGAGACATCGGTATGTACTATGTACACACCGAATTACATCGAAATCGGTTCATAATTACGGGAGTTACAGTGTGACATAGGTCAGATATATATATATATATATATATATCAATTTTGAACGGAGGGTGGTTTCGGGGTCTGGGGGTCATGATCGATGAAAATATACCAAAATTTTTTGAAATCGCTTTCCTCCGAACGGCTGCAATAGGTAGCTTTTTTGTAAAGAAAGCTACCTAAAATAGACTTTACCGGCAGTCACATGACCGGCTTGCGTGAGCTCTGCCGAATAAGAATATGCTGTGAGTTCGTTGGAGTTCTGTTCTTTTTTTTTTGAGCTGTGGTAACATGTAAAAAGTTATATCCGTGTTATTATATATGTGTTATGTATCCTGCTATTTGTGATGTGCCGTCTTACCAAGATTAAATAAAAAATATTTAAAAAGTTATACCCCGAGAAATTATTATCTTGAAATTATGTGAAATTTCTGTGTGAAGTTAATTTGAGCTAGCCCGACAATAGGTTTTTTACTTCATTTTTGCTTTTTATAGAATGTGTGAGAAAATTTATTCAAAATACGACTTCTTTTTACATACAATGAAAATTATAAGTTTTACTCTGGTTATTTTTAACAATGAAACCTCAATTCCTTTCTTTAACAATACTAAATATATTTCGTGCATTCATCACTTAATTATTAAAAGTAACTAGAAAGTAATTTGTAATTTAAGGGAAGAAAAATAAAACTTCAAAGAAACTTTTTAAAAAAGGGTAAAAAAAAGTATCCTAAGTGTAAAAGTGTAAAGAAAGGTCAAAAAGTGTAAATTTTACACCTAAAGTGTAAAAGTTGGTAAGTATGTATATATATATTCAATTATTACTTTATAAGCAACTTACAATAATTAAACACTTCAAGTAAAACAGAACAAAATTTCGTCAGGGGGCATAGCGCCTTGAATCTCCCGTTTCAAGTGTTTTAAACATATGAACTGAAAAATATGGCATTCAATATTGCCTTAGCCCCATAACGAAAAAAAAAGAAAGATCAGTTTTAATATTCCATTTTGAAAAAACTTCGACATTATTTTTTATAACACAATGAAACGAGTTCCGAATTCAAATAAGCCTGTGGTCGCTTATTAAGCTAATAAATCCTCCATCATGCGAGAATCTCGAATCAAGTGCTTCGTTATTCCGAGTCGATTTCTTTAATGATTCATAAGTAGCCATTGAGAGGCCCTGGTCCTTACTTAAGATGACGAAGAAGGAAAAAGCTTGTTACCGAATCCGGGTATAACAAGAAATTATTAGTTAGAACGTCATTAATCTTACATAGTGGCGCTCTGTTATGAGGAGCAGATTATTATTGTCATAGAGTATGTTATTCACTCGTTCCAAATAAGGAAAAATGTATGATGATACATAATTCAATTACTAAAGTGAGGTGTAGTGGAGCTTGTTACAATGAAATGAGTCTATTAAATAATAATATAGAAAATATAAAGTCTTATTTTGATTTGCATAATTTGCTTTTAAAGGTGTTCTAAAAAATCGAAATTTTGCGACATATTCACAATCTTATTTTTGCATGCAATCTGCAGATATTGCTTTTGAAGAGCTTTTAGAACCGTATCGCGTTTTTCATTTTCTGCTATATATTTCATAATGAACTATAATCGATATCTTCCCCATCTTTTCTGGATTGCCACACTTCAAAAATTGGCTTAAAGCACACAATTTAAAGCCATTTGCTGAAAATTCCTTTGCCTTTGTGGGGGGAAAATGCTATTTGATTCTTACAATCTGAATAAGAGAACCTGCAAAACCATTTGAGAACTAAAACAATACCGAAAAATCATACATCACGGTATAGAAACACTCTCCAATGTTATCAGAATATTATTAACAAGTGTCATAGTGAAAAAAGATATTACATCTGCTCATAATTATTTAAAAACAATTACAAAATGCAGACAATTTAATTAAAAAGTTAAAAAACACATAAAAATCGAATTTTCTCAAAGTTCCTCTTCGGTAATATAAATAAACACAAAATCACGAGAGATAACATAGTTCAACTTTCAATTGAGAGCGTTTGCCAGAAATAATTAAACAGGGAGATGGGGCATTGAGTCAGGTTAAAATGGGTATATTCAGGTGAGAAGGAACTAGTTTCATTGAGTGGGTATTTGGCCGCTCTAGTAAACCATTCCTCCAGGAAAACGCGGCTTTTGTATACGTTGCATTTCGATATCATGATCGTGGCCATCTCAAAATCTGTAAAATTATCTGTTTCTATGGCCTGGACTACATTTTAAAAGTTTAAGTTTCTTGAATTTAAGGGATCCCTGTGTTCTTTTAATTGTACCTCCAATGTACGGCTAGTTCCTCCAATATATATTGCGTCACACTGTTTACATGGGATACCATATATTATATCTTTCCGTTGAGAACTGGGGTACTTGTACTTGAAATTACTGAGGGAGCATTGAAAAGATATCTGCGTGATAAAAGATGTAAGTATGCTAAAAGGTTTAATGTTGAGAAAGTTTCTCCGATAGCTTCTGAAAATATGGTATGGATATGAATTTATTGATAGTATTCCGTTTAAAAGGTGGAAGTGTAACTGTATAGGCATGCATAATTTCAGAAAAAAATCTTTTGCACCATCATGAAGGATATCCGTAATTCTAACTCAGCAATTATAGAGAATAAAATTATTTGTAAATCGGGACCGACCATTAAACTTTGGCGACGATATGTTGATGATGTGTTCGTAATTTCTCAAGAGGGCCATTCCATGTTACGTGTGTGACATTTTGAGCAAAAAAATTTCTAATTAATCAAGGATTTTTCAATATATTTCTTATTTAAAAATCCAAACAAAAGTTCTTTAAAAAATGTACACTTTACTGTATTCTTTTACGCAGAAACCTATCATTTTGATATAATAGTTATTTTTTAAATAGCTTTTTAAAAACGTTACGTGTGTGACTTAGGAAAAAAGCAAATTTTGAGTAATGAAGTTAAATGATATATTTCTGTGAGTTTTATTTCCGCACATTTAAATTAAAAAAATGTGGTAATACCTTATTTACCATACCACCTAAAATCACAATTAAAATTAAACAAATAATTGAATAAATGAAAATTAATGCCTTCGTTACGTGTGTGACTCTCTGCACGGAATTGCCCAAGATCATAATCATCCTTTAATTTTACAAACAACTCAGTCTGTCCGGCAATACAATTTACCATCGAATATGAAATTTATAATTACGCTTTCTCGATATCCTTATTAAAATAAGTGATGACGCGATTCATCAAAATATTTGCAGCTCTGTATATCAAAAAGAAACCTCATATGCATACATTCACCTCATATGCAAAAGAAACATTATGCATAGCTATACTGTGATGCCTCCACCTCTTCAACGGAATATTATCAATCCATATTATATTACCTATCGGAGAAAATCTCGCATCTTTTTAAAACTTTTAGGATGTTTACATCTTTTATCCCACAGAAATCTTTACAAGGCTCCCTTTGTAATTTATCATCGAACGTGAAATTTATAATTGTTTACGCTTTCTCGATATCCATATTAAAAGAAGTGATGACGCCCTCCATCAAAGTATCTGCAGCTCTGTATATCGAAAAGAAACCTCTTCTGGACAATATCTGAACTTCATATCAAAATGTCCCAATTCTCATAAGATCGCTGTAATCATAACTTTGCTAATTAGAGCCTTTCGCTATTGCAGCAATGAAAAACTCTTCCAGATTGAAAAGAAAAAGATTTTCAAAGATTTGAAGAATAATGGATATCCTTCAAGATGGTGTAGCAGGATTTTTTACGAAATTATGCATAGCTATGCTGTGATGCCTCCACCTCTTCAACGGAATATTATCAATCCATATTATATTACCTATCGGAGAAAATCTCGCATCTTTTTAAAACTTTTAGGATATTTACATCTTTTATCCCACAGAAATCTTTACAAGGCTCCCTTTGTAATTTATCATCGAACGTGAAATTTATAATTGTTTACGCTTTCTCGATATCCATATTAAAAGAAGTGATGACGCCCTCCATCAAAGTATCTGCAGCTCTGTATATTGAAAAAAAACCTCTTCTGGACAATATCTGAACTTCATATCAAAATGTCCCATTTCTCATAAGATCGCTGTAGTCATAACTTTGCTAATTAGAGCCTTTCGCTATTGCAGCAATAAAAAACTCTTCCAGATTGAAAAGAAAAAGATTTGAAGAATAATGGATATCCTGCAAGGGGTGAGACGGGACACATTTTAAAATAATTTTTATTTATTGAGTTAAAATTTTGAAAAATTTTGTGATCATTAACCGTATCATTTGTAAACAAAATAACATGATAAAACTTCTCCTAATTTTTTATAAAAAATTAAAAATAAAAAATTTATTAAAAATGTGGCGTAATTTAAAATCATTATAAATCAAAATATTATTTGTCGAATTTCAATTTGTGTTCATTTAAATAAACAGAAATATGTAATTTTCAATTTTGATTCAGCATTTTTAAAAATATTAATATAAATAAAAATTAAAAATATTTAAAGTAAAAATTAAAAAAAAGTATGATGTAACTTTTAAAAAATATTTAAAGTAAAAATTAAAAAAAAGTATGATGTAACTTTTAAAAAATATATCATATTTTCAAAAGTAAATATTTTTTTCAAATTTGCTGAATCAAAATTAAAGTAAACCGGTTGAAAAAGACATGTTACAAGTTTGAGCCATTTATCTTTAATGGTTCTGAACTTATAATAATTTAAATTTGAGAAATGATGAAAAAACCCATCATGAAGAAAAACGCCTTTTCACAAGAAGTCATTTTCACGACAACCATTGCTTGAAAGCTAGATTTTGAAAACAAACCAAAACGAAAAAAATTAATATTTCTTATTCTAATTAGAATAGAAACATGATTTATACGTCATTTTAAGCAGAAAAAACAAAACAAAAAAAAACAAAAAAAAAACAAAAAAAAAACAGAGAAATTTTTAATGCAATAAAAGTTTTTTAGAAAATTTGAAGATTTTTGTGTCCCGGACTCCCTCAAGATTATGTAGCAGAAATTATGCATAGCTATACTGTGATGCCTCCACCTTTTCAACGGAATACTATCAATCCATATCATATTACCTATCGGAGAAAATCTCGCATCTTTTTAAAACTTTTAGGATGTTTACATCTTTTATCCCACAGAAATCTTTACAAGGCTCCCTCTGTAATTTCAAATATAAGTACCCGAGTTCTCAACGGAAAGGAGTAATACATGGTACACCATTTAAACAATGTGACGCAATATGTATTGGAGAGACTAGCCGTACCTTGGAGATACGGTTAAAAGAACACAGTAATGAATTGAATTCAAGAAACTTAAATTCTAAAATTTTAGTCCAAGCCATAAAAACAGATCGTTTTTCAGACTTTGAAAAGGCCAATGTCATGAAATCAAATCGCAATGAGCTAGTTCCCTCCCACATGAATTTACCATTTTAGCGTGACTCAATGACCCAGCTCCGTGTTTAGTTGTTTGTGGCACATGCTCTCAACTGCGAGTTGAATTATGTTATCTCTCGTGATTTTGTGTTTATTTACATTACTGAAGAAGAACTTTGAAAAAGTTCGAAACGTTTAATGTTTTTTAAATTGATTTTTATGTACTTTTTAACTATTCAATTAAATTGTCTGTATTTTTGTAATTGTTTTTAAATGCCCTTTTTGTCCATACTATGAAATGATAGATCTAAATAAAAATTAAAATAAAACAACGCAGTAAAAATTTATTTTCATCATGTGCTGTCCATAGCCGGTAATATGTGCGTATTCTTTTGCGCAGCCCTGTATAGGATCTAAATACCTCGTAACACACTAAAAATTAGATAAGTTTTAAAATGTATATCACACCTGAAAAACGCACATCTAGCTGTTACAGCTTACAGTCAATCCTATAAACGAATTCTTTGGAGTGTTCTGTAAATAAATTATAAATTAAACGCACTTAATAATCTAAGGAAAACATGCGATAGGGCGGGCTCCTCAGTAATATATATCAATTACATTGAAATAGTGTAACATCATTAAAATACACTGCTAGCGGTTTTCTCCTTTAGATAAAAATGTAACAAAGACCATTTTTTTTAGTGTTCCTGTAAACAAACTATAATTGTCTCTATAGAAAACATTTTGTCGTCCACCTCAGTAATATATATCAATTTTATTATCTTTGAAATGATATTACATCATTAAAAAGTCACTGTAAATTACTTTTCTCTATTCGCCGTATAACGAATACGTTTGGGTGCCGATTTGTAAATGAACTATAAATACTACACGCTTCATTTTCAATACCAAAAATGCAATGTTAAACCTCAATAACATATACGAATTTCATGTCCATCCGAGTACATTTATATATATATATATATATATATATATATATATATATATATATATATATATATATGTATATATATATATATATATATATATATATATATATATATATATATATATATATATATATATAACTAATAATTAAACATAACCTACCACCATCAAAAACCGTAATATTATGAATTAAAGCTGTAAGTATATATATATATTAAAAAAAAAAAGGATTAAATTAATTATAAGAATTATTATGGAAGAAAAATAAGAAAGTGGACACCGACAAATAATGAAAATGCTTATATATTGAATTTATTTTTCAAGGGCACAGAATTCAATGATATAAGCAAAATGGTTGTTTTCTGTGGGAAAAATAAGCTAAAGCTAAAAGTTATTTTCCCCTGTGCCCAAACAACCATTAAAATCAAGTGAATTGATTAAAAATGAAAACAGAATAGAAACAAATAATATGAAATGGAAAAAACATTAAAACCTATTTAAATATTTATAGGATATAAAATGAAATAATAAACACCATACAGATTAATATTTTAGAATAAATCCACGCGCACATGACACCCATATCGTAAAGATTAAGGTTAATAAAACAGTTATATATATATATATATATATATATATATATATATATATATATATATATAATTTATATAGATAGATAATCTAGAATGTAGATTATAAGGATTATCCATATAAAACTGCAATCAATATAATCTATCTATCTGTATAATACTATATTATGTCAAAAATTCGCGCAAGAAGTAATTTTGATAGAAAATACAGGTTTATATTTAAAAAATTGTAATTTTTTTATTGATTCATAAAATATATAGTAGAATACATGGATCGGATAAATGACCTCCACGGCTTTGGTGGCACATACGCTCTCTTTTGTTGAAATTTTCCACGACCTTTTGGCATAAAAATGTGGTTGAATGTCTTTGATCTGGGCAGTCAATTCTGATGACCAAAACGGGAAATTACGTGACCAGGAAGAGATTCATGCAGTAATTGAATTGTTTCTCGGTCTGTATGGCATGTGGTCCCGTCTTGTTGAAACCACATGTCATACATATCCATATTTTGCAAGTTAGGCACAAAAAAATTAGGCACAAATGGTGAAAAAATCAAATCTTGCATGAACTTTGGGACACCCAGCAAAGCCATGGAGGCCATTTATCCGATATGCTATTCTACACATAACCCTGTACTGTATACTTCATGAATCAATAAAAAAATCAAAAATTTTAATTATAAACCTATGTTTTCTATCAAAATTAGTTCTTGCATGAATTTTGGGACACCCCTTATGTAAAAGAGAGGGATAATAAATATGCATTAATTATAATATTATGACGTAGTTGTAATATAGGGTGATTATAACTATTATGAATTAGAGTTGCTCTGTGTTATCCAGTTTTTCTTTCTCAGAAGGCGCTGTTCGTTATCGGTATCGAGTGTGTCCTTTATTCAACCTTCAATTCCTCAAACAAGGAAGAATTAAGCAATTCTACATAATTCAATTACTTTCATGTGTAGACGGTATCCGGAAATTCGGACAATGAAACGAATGTATTACGAAAATAAGAATCATTATGATTTACACAATTTTCTTTTTAATCTTTCGACGGACAAGTTTATTTTTCTTTCTTTTTTTGCAAGAGTTGGAATATGCCGTATTTTTAGATGCTTTCTTTTAGCTTACAATTCTGTTTGTATGTGGCAGCCAAATCTTGTCATTCCTTTTTCACCCTCTTCTTGTTGACATAGAGTTTTGAAATATGTATGTACTCTTGAGGGAAATGCAGGAATTGGACATTGATTTTTTTTAAATGATTCGTAAGGGGGCAACGAGGGAAAAAAAAATCAACAAATCGCACAAACCAACGGAAACAAAATTTTGAAACTTGACATGTCTATAGTATAACTAAAATGAGTAAAGACGTATTTCGGAAATTTTCAAAATTCGACTCCCGATGTGAGGGTAGGGGGGGGGGGGGAGCTGGTCCTGCCGTCAAGTGCCCTCCGTTTTCAAAAGATATCGCAAATACACTACTTAAACTTAATGGTTACTCAATTATAGTTTGATTTACTATGGCGAAATCAATATCAGCTTCAACAAGGACTATTTGTGGAAAAGTTCAAACGGAAAAGTTTCTACAATAGCGCCCAGTTTTGACCAACTTGGTGAAAAATCGCCAAATTTGGTAGTGAATTTAAAAAAATATATATTTTTCCTACATTTTAATGAAAGCATTTTTCTTTTTTTTTTTTTTACATTTATATTATTTACACGCAGTACATTATTTAAAAACAATAGATAGAGACATACAAGATAAACAATTATACACTTCAGCAGTACAAATTGGGTTTTAATTTCTGTGCCAATTATGAAAATAAAGTGTAAAAAATAAAGCTTGTCATAAAATTTACGACAGCGCACACGCTGAAAAGGTAAAGATGTTCTAAATAATAATAATAAATAATAACTATAAATAAATAAAAGTTTCTCGCTCTATACCGCGAAACTTTCTCTCACATTCACGAAGTCACTTAAATTCTGTAAAATCATGAAATTTGCAGTCATTACTATTATAAAAAAAATGAGAAATGCTATTCGTTTTGGATATGAATACTTAAAGTCATACTTATGTCATACTTATGTCATACGGAATACTTATAAGTTATACTGAATAAAAATGAGTTTGGGAAGATCAGAAAGTATCCATTCAGGAACTCCAGAACTTTCTTTTTTTTTTTTTTTTTTTTTTTTTAAGAAAACTTTTTGAGTTTTTAGCATCTGACTAAAACTTTCTGAAACTTTTATGCATTCAGAAATACGATGAAACCTATTTTACCTCCATTCAGAGACCATCCCAGTTGAACTCCCTCCTGGAGCGACCTATTTCTTTGGAGAAAATGAAACAAATTTCGTTTTTTCCTGGGCGCTTGAAGAAGGTTTTATTAGAAAAATAATTCCGGAGAGCGCATTATTCATAGAACTTCTAAACCAAGTTTAGATTTTTCTTTTATTGCGGCAACTTTTAAGTGTTTAAACCCCTTTGTGGCTTTTTAGGCAATGAATTCAACTCTGATGACAAATTAAGAATGACGGTCAATAAACTCCCCTGCCCTATTCTGTCAGGAATCTCTCAAAGAAATAGATAAATTAATGATATCGACATTATTTGTTTACGTAAAAAAAAAATTGCATTTATTTACTGAACTTCGAAAGGACTTGGAAATAAAAGTTATGAAAGAAAAAAAACGTAAAATCAAAGCAAACGTCAATGTATTCCCTTTTTAAAACCCTGCAGTAATTAACTTTTGTTTTGATACTTACATTTTTATAATTTTTCCTAATGTGAAAAATAAATTTGTGTAACGCTAATTGTTACCTTTTTTCAACAATTAAAATCTAGATTTAAACATGACCTCCATTAAGAGACCACCTCTCGGAGCGACCCATTTTTATTGGAAGGGAACGTGGTCGCTTTAGGAAGGTTTTACTGTAAATGTGACTTTAGGAATCTGGAAAGTATGGATTTAAAACAACTTTAAGAGAGGTTCACTTCTTTGGGTCAGTCTTAGTTTGGGTGGTTTTAGTTATAGTTTTTAGTTGTTGTTGTTGTTGTTTTTTTTTTTTTTTTTCATTCCTTAAGTGTGTAGATTGTTGCTCTAAAACGGTTTCGTGATATTCCAATTCCATCCAATTGATTGTTGAACGTAACGCAGCAGCAGGAAGAGAACGGCTTTCTAAGCGCAGAACCACGCTCGAAGTTTATTGAGTTTCGAAACCATGTCGAAAAACCCATCTCAAAACCATGTCGAATATATAAGCCTTGGAACTATTTTTCTCAAAACCAATTCAAACTATCGCTATTGTAAAATTTTAAGCTTGTTTTTCTCGGAACCATGTTTTTGGAACTGAGAGACCATTTTTCTAGAATACTATTCTACCGATTTTCTTCATTAAAAAAAAAAAGAAAGAAAGAAAGAAAGGTAATCATCTTTTCTGGAGCTTATACCACCGACAAATATAATTTTCATTGATTCATTATTTTTTGGAGCTCGCAAAAAGTTATAAAAAACAAAAAAATGACCTTATTTTGGCAAATGGCCGCCATTGTGTCAAAAATCAACTTCTAAAACTAAATGTTATTATAGACTCTAGAGATTTTAATGCTTTTGTTATGATATGGTAACCGAAATTTGTTTCAAGTGTTTTTGACCGGAGAAAAACGGTCGTCCGATTTGAATTTCACTGCGCGCGACTGCAGGTAGCACAGAACATATTATTTTTCTTTCTCCCCACCCCCTCCCAAAATTTAGATATATAAATGATATGTTAATAAATATGATTAAAAAATTCTGAAAGTGATATTTCTTTTCTTTGCAATAATAAAAAAATCGCAAAAATGGCTTGCATTTTAGGCCAAAGAAATAGAATCTCCTGTAAATTAATGAAGAAAAAAAATACTCAACTAGCGTACATACGAAAATATTTGCCACACCGTCATTAATTCTGCATATGAATTAAGGCTGCTCTTAGTTATGCAATTCCCTTAGTTCAGTAAGGAGTAGATTATTATCGCCATCGAATATAATCTTAAGTTAATATTCTGCAAATATGGAAAAATAAATAATGTAGCAAGATTTCATTATTCAACTAAGAGGAGATGATATCCGGGACTAATAAAATTCATGTGCATAAAACAATCGAAAGAAAGAACCATTTTCTACTGCATAATTTGATTTTAAATTAGAAAGAAAAATACTTGTAGCAGGGCTGCCACAGGCAACTATTTTTATATTCTGTTCACACCACTATTTAAAAAAATATACATTTTTTACTCTACTTTGACCAATGAAAATGCTCTATATATAGAAAAGTAATATTTTTATATAAAAGCGATGGGGTGACGATGCATCTACAGCTGCAGATTTTTAACAGTGTATGTAAAAGTTTTTTATTTTGAAAAAATGGTGTGAAATAGAATTGAAAAATAGTCGCCAGTTGCAGCCCTGCTGCAGTATACTGACTTTTTTCCTTTTTACCCGGCTGCCAAGAAGGGTTATGTGTTTCATGCGTATCTGGCTATGTGGATTTCTTTATACCCTCGAAACATCCCAACGGCTGAATGGATTTTAATGAATGAGGTCTCTATCAATTCGTCTTAACGGCCCGATGGTTATAGGCTAGGTTTT
This sequence comes from Maratus speciosus, assembly GCA_963932465.1. Classification (NCBI taxonomy): domain Eukaryota; kingdom Metazoa; phylum Arthropoda; class Arachnida; order Araneae; family Salticidae; genus Maratus; species Maratus speciosus. Next base: position 93,814,684 of record OZ010794.1, on the reverse strand, counting down.
GTTTTTATCAATTCAAAATAGCGGCCGTAAAATACAAAATGGCGGTAGAGACGAAAAAAAATGTTTATGCACACTATTGAGTGGCATATTATTGGATAGGTCTTTCAAAATGAAGACAATGTTTCATTGACTATTTTACAGTCAGAAGCTCCGTTTCAATATGACACAACCTGGAAGTTGTGCAGGTAGGATCTCTAGCTTGACTGCAACTCTAACCTTCATAGACATCTATAAGTCTCATCAAAACAGTGTTCATAGATAGGAACTAACAATTAAACACAACTTAAAAGTCATCAATACAAGTAAACAAACAAAAAAAAAAAAAAAATAAGTAAGCAATATAAAAAATAGTTTCACGTTGATGAGAAATAATTAATCAGTTCGCTTTTTACGCAGTCGGGTTTTTTGGTTTTTTAAATTTAATTTTTACTTGTTTCATTATGCCGATGAGTCGAGTAAAAACGCTTTCCATGCAATAAATGAATATTCGTGCTCATCTACGAGAAGCTTTAATTTGTAGTTAAAGTTGCTCAATGGATTTAAATTCGTTGAACTTCTGAGAAGTACGTACGAGATAGAGAGGGGGCGATGGTGTGGGAGGGCAGTGTGGAATACTTCACAAGTTCCAACCCTTCGCGGGTCTCTTGATCCGGCTGCGAGGCACCTTAATCACGTGATGCAGAGGAGAAATTATTTAAATATTTTTCGTTTTTATTTTTTATATATATTTATTTTTTTTTAAATATATATAGATGTTAATTTGAACGCGGCAAGTAGCTACTATATTTCGATATTCCAAATGGAAGAAATAATTTTTATTTCCCTTTAAAAAAATCTGTTCCTGAGCATGAAAACATGCTATTTTTTATCACGACTTCTTTTCTAGAAAAAAATAATTGCTGAATTTTTAATTGTAATTTAAATACGTGAGTTTTAAAAGAAGGAACAATGTAACTAAAATTGATTTTGATTTTGTACTGCAACTGTACCTTGAGTTGGAAATGTACAGTTGTGGAAAAAAAAGTAAACACCCCCTACTAACTGCACTGTAAACTGAAATGTCTTAAATTCAGACATTTAAGTTTCTGAAACGGAGTGTTCAATTTTCAGACGTTTTAAAGTGTCTTAATTTTTAAGACACTTGTATGCGTCTGAATTTCAAACACTTCAAATGTCTGAATTGCATCCATGTTTGACCACTTCAACAAACATTTTTTCACCTTTTTTTTTTCTTTCGTAAGCATTATACGGTGTAATATATATATCTCCCTAAAAATATGGAAACTGTAGCCCCTCGAGACTCCAGTATAATTTACATATTTTAATTGAAATTTTATGATGTAAATTCCAGAAAAAAATTCATTTATTTTGCATATTTCTGTATATAAAAATTTCCATTTAAAAGATAAAACATAATATTTCAAGAACTAATCTCCATATTTTATATACAACCACTAACCAAAGGCCATCTGAATTATATAGTATTCATTCCAAACTAGAGTAAACTTTGACACTCACCACAGGTGGGATTCGATCCAGGGTCCTCTGCGTGGGAGAAGAGCGCGCTAACCACTCGGCTACGACTTCGTCGGCAGATCTTTCAAAATAATGTTATTCATCAAGCACAAGCAATGTTTTTAAGGAGACCGGGAAAGTCCTATCTCCGCCATGTTAAATTCACCAACTTTATTTACCTTTTTCTCAGAAATTGTGAAAGATAGAGATCTAGATTTTTTAGAGTAGACAGAATAACATACTTTACGTATTTTAACAGACCATTTTCGTTCTATGTGAAACTCAAAATTAATTATTAATTATTTATTGAAAATCATTTTTAAATTAGCATTTTTGGTAAGATTTCACCGCCTAAAATAAATAGTTTTCAACAAATCATTAAATCCCAGAGTTAAATTATACAATATAACATAACACAAGTATTAAAAAAAAATCTGAGTTCTTAAGTTTAATAGATATTGAAAAAAAGAAACATAAACATGAAAAATCCAAGTTTTGAGAAAAAGTCGTGAAATATGAAATAATGAATAATAAATGAATAATTTCAACACTTATTTTTTCATATATAAATATGTGTGACACATCGTTGGATATTTAATGATATAAAAAAGTAAAAATCGATTTTTTGGTTGAATTTTGCTTTCCCGGTCCCCTTAAGTAGCAGTAAGTTTTTTTCCAATTTAGTATCATTCTGAACAGTTTATACACAGTGCTGTAGTCGTAAAAAAAAACACAGGGTACACGTATGGCAGAGGGTATACGCCAGTGGTTCCCAACGTGGGGCGTACGCCCCACAGGGGGGCAATATGGCTTTTCAGGGGGGCAATTTCAGACTTCTTATTAACAAATTTTCTGTCATTTTTTTCTAATGAAAGTAGTGTCTTAGTCTAAAAATAGAAATAATAGATGAAAAAATTTAAAAATAACTGAATAAAAATTAATTTCCGAAACGATCCCATTTAAAAGTTCAAAAATACACTGACACCGAAATAATTATATGGATTATCTTCTATAATTTGAAACCTTTTATTTAATAAAGAAACATTTAATTTCTCTGGTTTATAATGCTATTTTAGTAAATTACACCTCTTTTTTTTACTATTTATTAAAAAAAAAAAACTTGTACATCTATTCATAGTGTAATATGCCCCACGAGGGAAATTTTACATAGGAAATTTTGTAGAGTATATCTAAAATTGACTATTTGGGCATGTTTAATCTAAAAAATGTTTTGAATGATAAAAATGAGGTGCTACATTTATGAAATTAAAAAAACCCCGTGTGCATCACGGAAGGAAAGTGTTGAAAGTAAACTTCTTATGGGTCTTCTGCAGACCACATACAGAATATGAAATTCATGACATATGCATTTTAAAATTTTAAATTGGAGAAAACATGGAGCCCAAATAATAATAATGGGAAAAAAATCCGCTATCAAAGAAGTATGTTATGGGAGGAAAGGTAAGTAGTAACTTAAACTGGATAAAAGTGTGAACCCGGAAATGCTACTTGTGAATTATGTTATCCATACAGTCTTGGCGATAAACAAATATCACTTATTCTTAATGAAGTACTAAAATCCATTATAAAATGTATCAATTATATCAGATGTTATACAAAATATGAAAATGTTTTCAAGAAATTTTGCGAAAATAAAAATGTAGACTGTTTATCAGCTATAAAATTTGAGGTAAGTTGCCAAAAAACAATAAAACGATGTAAATGCGAAGATCCATGGCATCACTGCATTCATGCAGTTAGGTTAAAAGCATATTTGTAATTAAAAAAATATATGATTTTGATAAATTAAAGAATGTGAAATCACTTACGATGGAGTTAATGCTATTTTCGGATCCATCTGGGAAAATAGAAGTTTATTTTTTATGTGACAATATTTATATAATATAGAAAGGAGGGGGGGGGGCATCATGATTTTAGAGATGCCTAGGTAGGGCACGGCCAAAAAAAGGTTGGGAACCACTGGTTATACGCTAAAGTCATTAACGTCATGTATCGACTTTTCGCTGTAGTTTTATTTCCAGATAGATTACGAGATGGCGCCACTATTCATTTTCAAAAATTGAAGGTTTAATTTCCACTCCAAATTGGAAATGTATAAATTTTAATTCATTTTTGTTCTTAAATCATGAAATTGGCAGATGATGTTATTCAGAAAATATGTGATCGAAATAAGTTTTCTATTTTTTGATGAATAAATTACCTATCGAATTATAAGCGATCCTCTTTAAACAGGTTTCTATAACAGTACTAGGTAACGCAAGTATTATGCAATCAAACTTTTTAAGAAGGAATCGAATGACACTGGGCAAAATTTCGCTTTCAGCATGGTTATATCGTATATTTTTAAACGTACTACCAGGGGCGTAGCTAGAGATATTTTTTCGGGGGGGAGAATTCGAAAATTTCCCAACTTGAAACAAATTCTTCCAACTTTCAACTAAAGTGTGTATAATACGTGTACCACAATGTGTATAATAATGATAACGAAACTTATGCATAAAAAATTCCTTTCCAAAGAAAAATTTTGAAACTGGAAGCATAGAAATTCTAATTATTGGTTTGTTTAATAAAAAACAAACATGCAGGTCCTGAACACGATTTGACTGTTTTTAGAAAATGTCTGTCTGTGTGTATGTGACACAAATTTTGTGGTTGCTCTATCTCAAGAACTAATGAGCGGAATTTAATAAAACTTTATATTCAGTTATATCTTGATAAGAATTAATGCTGATTAGATTTTGGTGTAAATCGCCCGAAAGGTGGCGCTGCTAAGCTGCATTTTTCACGATTTACATGATTTTAGCGATAGTTATCTCTTAAATTCTTGCACGGAATTTGATCAAACTTCATATTCTGTTAAACCTTGACATAATTTGGTGCTTATTAGGATTTTGTGTATATTATATAACAGGTGGCACTGCTGTGCAGCATTTTTCACGATTTTCGTGTTAGCTATAAATGAAAAACTAATGCACGGAATTTAGTCAAACTTCATATTCGGTTGCACTTCCTTATTGGGCTTGGGTGTTTACTGTATAAAGGTATCACTTTTGTGTTCTTTGGTTTTTGAATTTTGGTTGCATCTAACAGGGTGTGTGCCGAAATTCAATGATTTGTTTGAAAAATGCGAGGCTTCTACGTCCTTTTTAAATGAACACAATTAAACAAATCTATATCTTTAGAATTCATTATTATGGGCATAGAATTATTATTTAATTTTAGCATTGTGGTTGCAAATTTTGAGGTATTAACATATAAGGGATAGAATAAAGTTTTGGGATTGGCACATCCAAATTGTTTTCATTTAACATTAATTCTTCTTGTCTTCAAAGAAGCCAGCCTGATGATAACACAATCCAGTTTAATAAAATCCACTATTTGGCTTTCACATTTTAAAAGCATTAGGCTGTCAAGCCTGTCATACCTCATTGCAGTTTGTAATATATATATATTTTTTAATGTTTATTTGACTAAAGATTCTTTCATTAGATGCAACGCCATAAAGATAAGCTTCTGTTAATGTTAAAATATGATTATATAGCTTGAGGACATAACCCAAATAGTCTTTGAATTTCATGGCATGAGTAAAAGGTTTGTTTAAAGCTGCTATCAGATTCACCAACTTTTCGAGCAATTTTTGAGCCAACTCTTGATTTCCTCCAACTTATCGTGAAATATTGTCTCAACACCCAGTGTGATAGATAGCAAACAGCAATATCCCCAACCACAGCTCTAAAAAAGTATGCGCCAGCCGCGCCTTTCCCCCCCAACTTTCAACATTTCAGCCAATCAGAGATAAGCGATTTATACGAATAGGCGATAAATATTAACGGTTGGTACTAGTAGTACTGGTTTTCCTCCAACTTTAGCAACGACAACCTTTTTCTCCCTTTGAACGGGAAAAAATTGGGTTTAAAGTCGGCTGAATAGTTGGTGAATCGGATAGCAGCTAGTCAGTTAGAATTTGGTTTATTTCTATTTGACTCTGCAAGTCATGTACATCCGTTTCTCATATACAAGTGGAAACATTATTAACTTTTCTAAGTTAGTGATACTCAAATTTGCCTTGCACAATTGAAATTTAAATAGGAAATGTATTGGTGCAATATTCTCCTGATATAGGGAACATTGTCATTTAAGCTCATTACTAAATTGTCGAAATTTTCTTGTATTTCTTATAATTATTTCTTGTAAAACTTATGTGTATCAATGTTCATTGCTGTGCTATTATTTTTATCTCTTCTCTTTGGTGAAACCGTTTTCCTACCGCGCTTTTGGAAGTCAGCTTCTTCAGTCATATCCTAATATCCATAATTGTTTGTGAACTTGTCTATAAGGAAATCTTTATTTCTTCAAAATTTTATTCAAGTGTAACGTGTCAGCGTTACCGTGAATGTCGATTTTTTCTTCAGATGATGGACAGCTTTCATAGTCATATTTCTTTCCAAATTCAAATCGTCCCTTTTTTACCTTTATCATCCTCGAATGGATTTTTACATGCTCCAAAATCTTCCACGAAAACTCTTTTCCTATTATGAAGGGTTCTTTCGTTCTGATATTTATAGTCATTTTTTAGAACAGCTTTAAACACACAACACTGGACTTTTGGTTTAAAATTTCACAAACACCCATAAATATAAACGAACAGGACTAATATATATTTCGCACACACACACACAAATAAAACTAAAATGTGACAAATTTATCAGAACCAACGACTTCTTATATACACATTTGCTCATATAACGCCCTTTTCTTGATTGCGAAGGGTTAATTAATTTTTGTGGCGAAAAATCACGAGAATGAGTAAAATATTGTCCAAAAATCGGGAAATTACTTAAAAAATTATTGCAATTTGTGAAAACTCATCAAATCTTCTTGCCCAGCTGTGTTTCAAGTACATGACTACATTCCTTTTTGTTGTGCTACGAGCGATCTCCAATTTTCAAAAGAAGACGCAATGCCTTTGGATTATAAATAGCTGGATTCTGTTTTAGGTGGAGAAGGTGAGGTAGGTTGAAATTTTTGAGAAAGGAACAAAGTTTTGGAGGAAATAAAGGAACTGGATAGTCAGCTATTGATGGACAGGAGTAGAGAAATTTAGGTCTGGTAGATGTAGAATATTTTTGTATAACTGAAAAACACAATAATAAATTGATTGCGGCTGATTTCTTTTTGTATTTTTTTTTTTTTTTTTGATAATTTAACTTGTTTACTGTTACAGTACTCAGAAACATAATCACCACAACAATAAAAATTCCGTAATTCTTTTACTATTACTTTTAAAAAAGAAATTGTCACAAAAATCTAGAATTTCCCAACTCTAAGCTCAAATTTCCCAACTTCACATATATTGGGGGGGGAGGCTCCCCCCCCATACCCCCCCCATGGCGACGCCCCTGCGTACTACTAAAAATTATTTGCTAACTGTAACTCAATAAACAGTAAATAAAACTGAAGTAAACCTCTGTATAACGGAAATTTCGCTGAAATGAAAAATTTCATGATTTCTTGGAAATAACACACTGGTATGAATATAAATAAATAAATCCTGTCTAATATAGGTGATTTTTGAAAAGGGGATTGAATTATATGGGTTTGTCCTAGAAAGGTTATATTTTATCTTTTAAATGGAACTTTTTAAATACAGAAATATGCAAAAAAAAATGGAAAACTTTTTGGAATGTACGGAAAAAAAATTACATTAAAATAAATAACGTAAATGGGTGCCTGAATAGACAGTACAATTTCCATATTTTAACGGATACTTTTTACAGTGTATAAAGCTTACAAAAAAGTGAAAAAAACGGCTGCCTATTGCTGAACAGGCAGGTTGATCAAAGATGGATGCGATTCAGACGTTTGAACTGTCTTAAATTCAGACGGATACACGTGTCTTAAAAATTAAGACACTTTAAAACGTCTGAAAATTGAACACTCCATTTTCAGACACTTAAGTGTCTGGATTTCAGACATTTCAGTTTACAGTGTTTATACCATGATCATAGTAAGACACCTAAGTGTCTTAATTTCAGACACCTATGATGTCTGAAATTACATATTCAGACACTTAAGTGTCTGAATTACTTTTTCAGTCACATATGTGTCTGAATTTAAGACGCCTTTATTTGCAGTGTGTGCAACAAATTATTGTAGAAGAAAGTTACTGGTACCAAACGACTTGAAATAAAGTCTACTTTTAAACGGTGTATATAAAATTTGTTTAGGGGTTATCTACATATCAAAATCAGACCAGACTTTGTTTTTTGAATAGCAATACTCAAATTTGACACCATAAATACACAATAAATACCAATGTAAATTTTCATGAAATTCGTACGATTAGTTACCAATAAATTAATTATTTTAAAATGAGCCTATTTTAGGTGCTGTATCCAAATTGAAGTTCGTTCTCCTGATTGTTGAAATGCAGCAGAATGGCTATGCCACTTCTATTAATGTATTATTTTTTGCCAATAGAACCGTTTCACTCACTTAATATTTTTCGACTATTGTCAGCTCAAATGCTTTAATAAAATAAGTAAAATATATTTTTTTCAAATGATGCTTTTCTGCACATCATAGGCGGAACCTTAACGTCATTTTAACGTTTTTAAATCATAGTTCGAAAACTACCTGGAAGAAAAATTGGAAATTGAGAATTTGCATAAAGCAGGATATAATAAATATAAATTATCAAATAAAATGCTAGGTTGAAATTGATATTTTTTTCGAATATTAATTTCATAATTCATATTATGAAATTTTTTTAATTAGAAATTCAATGTATTTATGTTTGGGCATTTTAGTATTATAATCCCACGAAAAATTATCATATTATGGTTTCAGGGTATATTAATAAAAATATGAAAATGTAATTTAACATTAGAAGCTCTCAATTTTGAATGCCAATAATTCAAAAACTTATTATCCAAATGACTTGAAATTTCGTTTCTAGGAATAGTTTGAACCGAAGATTTAAAATATGTCGTGTCAAAATTGTGTGTTGCTATTAAACAAAAATAAAGTTTGGTCTGGTTTTGATTTGTACATGGTCCCCTAGCAAATTTTATAGACATCATTTAAAGGCAGACTTTATTTCCAATCGTTTGGTACCAGTGACTTTATTCTGTTTTAATTAATTGCAGAATTAGTAAAGGGTGGGTTTTTTTTCCACTACTGTATTTGAATTCCGAATAAGGAATAAGAATATATTTTCACTAATGTTATCGAAAGTTATGTTGTAAGTAACGTACGTACATTTTGTAAATAATTGGAGGTATAGAATAATAATCTAAGAAAATAATCTCATCCTGGGGTGATCATTTTTACTTGAAAACACACATCGATTTCGATCCTGAAATAACGCGATATCTTAAATATTTGCTATCCCGAGGAGAGAATTGGAAAATATCCATTTATCTATTACCCGACACAAATTAACATTTGTGCGTGTAATTTGTTTAACAATTGTAACTAAACAATGCTAGTAATGAATTTAATAACAATTAATAGCCGTATTTACATAGCAATTTCTTAATTTCATCTACAAATGAAGTAAAATCTGAGATCCTGTAAATGAAAAAACAAGTTATAATAGCCAGCGTTGCCAAATCTGGCAGTTTCTTTTATTTAGAAATTATCAACACACACCAGAAAATTATGATTAGTGATTGTCTATAATTTTATTTATGGAATATCTATCATCTTGTAAAATAAAAATAATTATAAAAATTTTCTGGTGAGAATGTTTTGGTGAGAATTCGGAATTTCTAAATAAAAAAATCAGATGTAGCAACACTGGTTTCTGCTTAAGAAATTTCTTTGGAATCGGTGTAAATTAATTAGAGAATTTCCGTGATTAAAAAAAATATAACATTATTTATGTAGATGATTTTTCTGCAAGATGAGAGTTATTGAAATGTATCACGAATAATTTTTCTATGTCAATCGCATTAGGAAAACTGGGCGGTATTTATCATTCATAAACCGGATAATTCCGTTCGAAAACTGTCAAATCTAACCTAAGAGTTCGAAGAGACGTATTGATTCAATGCAGCATTAATGACATTTGTAAACAGTTAGTTGCAAAGCGTCCAGTATTCAAATTTAATTTGAGAGGCAGTAATTACTAATTAGATAAATAAACGTGGAAAGCTACAATATCGGCACTTTTTTTCTATACTTGCTGAAATATCAGTAATATCAATAAATACATAGTTTGTTCAATAAATACTTTCTTAATATATTCTTAGAAAAAACCCCGAAAATTAATAAAATTTTGAAATAAACATTACTAAATGAAATTTTTCTAATAAAATTTTACCCTAATAACATCAAAATGAATATTTTCACATTTAATTTACTAATTTTCTTTAACAACATAAAGAGAAAAATGTTGTATTGCTTGCTCGTCATTGACGTCTGTCATCAAAGAGAAATCAATCCATTAAACTTTAATGACATTGTGACATTGCCTTGTCTCTAAATTAATTTAATTTAAATTAATTTAATTAATTAGCAAAAGGCAATGACAAGGAAAAGGATTTTATCACATTTATCTGAATTTCAAATTATCTGAGTTGGTCCGTGTTGGAATATATAAATTTGAAAACATATAGTCGAAAGCAGACAGTATAATAAGGTGTAAAAATTAACTACCTAACCGGAACAGGATTTTTGTAAACGGTATTATTTTCAAAAGGTACCGCAAATAAACCAAATACTTGATTTATTCATAAGTTTTTGTAACGCAATTTAGAGGACTCCTATTGACGATCGAACACCCACTTTTACGTTAACAATTTATTTTTGTATATGTCACCTATATTGTTTTTCCGCAAACAGGCTTTTATATTTTCGAAGATTTTTTTTTTTTTTTTTGTTTCCGATGTGTTTTGCACGAATATCCATAAGCACGATATGTCAATCGTTTGACTACTTAGTGTTTCTCTATGTCACCTGAATAAAAACACAAATTTTCAGAAAGTATTTTACTTAAAAAAAAACCCTGCCCGGTTGAATGAAATTAATTTAGACAACAATATATTCTCATTCATCATCATGTCTATTTTGCTCGAATCTGTTCTTTTATAGTTTTATTCTAATCTGTGGCAGGCAGGCATACTCCCTCGACTAACTCGCATTTTTTTTTTTTTTTTCAAGTCACGCCAGAAAAAAATACAAATTGCTCTTCAGTTATTGATTTGACATTGGGGAGTTTAAGTTTTCGATACCAGACGAAAAAATCGATTTATAAAGTATCCAAATTTAAATCGCACATGGATTAAACGACAAACGTTTTCAGTATAGATTTCAGACATTTAGGGAAGGAATTTTTGCAGTTTTTCGGGGGAGGGGGGATTCGCACATCTAGACCATAAATTCCTAAACAGCATGGAATAATTCCATATTGCTTACACAACGCAAGATTTTGATACAAAAACATTATAGGGAATACTGCATATACACTTTTTTTGTATCCAAACCTTGCATTCTGTTAGCAATATGGAATTATTCCATGGAATTATCTATAATAGCGCCTTCTATTATCGAGATTTTGAACTAATATTTTTTGTTGGCGCCATACAAAATCCCGTACCACGCTGAATCTTTATCTGTAAATCGCATGTCTCTCCGACACATATATCTTTTTTTTATTGCGTTTTACCGTAATTTCCGGTGTATAAGCCGCGGCGGAAACAATTCTGTTTCAAACTAGAAATTTTATTTTTTTAAATAATGTCAAATAAATACCAAACATAAAAAGGTTACATTTCTTAAAATAAAGTTTCTGGTCCGAAAGAGATTTATTACAGCTGCGGCTTATACACCGGAAATTACGGTACTTTCGCACCGGACTTTTGAATCATCCGCTATATATATTAAATTATGTATTTATATTTTATGCTTTTTTATTTATATTTATACTAACAGGTCCGTCCGACGTTGACCGGGCACATGATAATAACTTGAAATATTTGTAAAATTACCTTATAATTTTCTGGGATTTCTTCAAATATATCTCGCCACACTGCTCGGTTTTATCTAAATGAACCTGATAAAACAAAAAAGACGTGCGTAGTCACAGCAACAGTTTTGGGTGATAAATGTCCTACTAAAGAGAAACCAACTCTGGAACTTTTCATCATTGAAATTTCGTGTCATGTCGTTGTTTTGCAATGTCGGCGTTTGCAAAAGGAAAAAAAAAGCGATGCAGTTATTTTCTTTAATAAATTTAAAAAAATCTCTTTCATATATATGTATATATATGCCACATTTTGCTATCGACTTTCAGACATTGCGGCGACACTAGTACATCTCGAAATAAAGCGTAGTAGAGCAATCAAAGCCAACCAGCCGTTATCATGAAAATATCGGATTGCAGTAAGGGTGGCGAGTAAGACAGGCTTAATAAACATTGAGAATTTCCCATCACATAATGAATAGAGTCATCGTAACTTTAAACTGGTTTATTTGACAAAAACATATCGAACATTCCCAGTAGCTGTTTCATCAACTCTCAATAATCGATCATTCACGTCATAAAACTTTAGATGTTATAAGATTGGGATCAACACATTAGAATCGTTCACTCCGAGCGACGCAGCTTAATTAAACAACCAGAAAAACGTCAATTCTTCTGCTCCTCGTCGATGTAACGATATAAGTACTCAAAAAAAAGTGCGCGGACGGATACAGAAAAGTGGATAACCAACGCCAGCAGAGAGATGGGGAAGGACGGGACATGAAACAGGCTACGATTCGATGGGAAGAGGATGACGTTGATAATGAACTCTTTATACGGCGTCAGAATTAAAGCGCCATTAAATGCTGGCGAGCGCATAGAATTGTGGGTATAGAACACCAAAGAACAAATGATATTAAAAAACATTCGAAAGAAAAAGAATTTAGTTTTAGAAGAAAATGAAAAAGTAATTTAATGCGTTTTATAAGATTAGACGAATGGATTAGGGTTTTTAGAATAATAAAAGAATACGCAAATTTAAATGCATGGAATAAAAGAGAAAAGAAATTAAGATATTATTAAAGATAGGTAAAAAAGGAAAAATATTAAGAATTTGGAATAGTTTTACTAAGAAAAAAGGATGAAAATTTTTATTATTACATATATATATATATATATATATATTTTAAAGCGATTAACGCAAGTCATACAGGGTTAAATTAGGGGCATAATGCAAGCGTCATGAGAACATACAGAAGTATGAACTATAAAATTGGATAGAGTATTAAATAGATAGTGGTTGATAAAAACCTCAACTATCTCATTTTAGTCAAAATGGGAACTTGAGAAAAATTAAAAAAATTGCTCTCAATAAAACTATAATAGGAGAAGAGCAAAATTTAGTACATTCGGCTACAAAATTGAATTTCGATTGCTTTTACGAGTTGCTCAGAATCGCCGGTGAAGTTGGAAGATTGGGAAATACGTGACTATATTAATAACAAATGCATACATATATTTTACAGGTGAATGGTGTTTGTTACACGTCAACTGCCTGTTTGTATATGTGGGTTTCATTATTATTTTTTATATTTTTATTTTTATACTGATAAATTTTATACTGATTTTTATTTTCTTTATCTTGATATTTTTATTATTTTTACATTTATACGTTTATATTTCTTTTTTATATATTGTTTTTTATATTACTATTTTTTAAATGTCAAATATACTTTATTAATATATATATATATATATATATATATATATAACCATTATATAATTACAATTCATCATCTATTTCCAATTACAAAAATTAAATTAATAAATTTAGCTTCAATACATAGCACTGACATTATACAAAATAAAGATGGAACTAGAGTCCTGCGCGGGTCGGGTTTTACCCGATCCGAACCCGCAAATTCCATTTTAAGTCAACCCGCAACCCGACCCGAACCCGCAAAAATAATTTTCGGTAACCCGCAACCCGACCCGAACCCGCAAAAATAATTTCAGGCAACCCGCAACCCGACCCGAACCCGAAGTATATCAACCCGCACCCTACCCGAACCCGCAACCCGACCCGAACGCGCGATGTAAGGAAAGCAAATCATGTTTTAATACCGTTATGAAAAATTTTCTATGTATCTCTAATAGAGGTCCGCAGCGGTCCGGCCCTCGGGCCGCGGTGGTTCGGCAAAATTTCAAACTGTCCCGGCCGCTTTATTAGGACAGTTTTTTCAACGGGCAGGGCTGATAAACAAAATAAACGATCCGGGCCGACAAAAAAATGCCAGGCCGGGCCGGTAGCTAGAATTAAGCCGGTCTACCGACCCGATATAAATATTTAGACGAAGCCGATAAAATTATAAACGGGCCTTGCCGGGCTAGGGCCGAACTTTTAAGTTTTACACGGGACGGGACGGGGCGGGCCCAGTAATTCCGGCTCGTGCAGACCTCTAATTCTGTGATATCATTTTTATGTTTTACAGAGAAGAATGAACAAATCTATATTCTTTAATATTCAACTATAGTAAAACCTTTGACCCGACCCGATGCAGGACTCTAAATGGTATAAAACAAAAAATCTAACCTTTAAATATGCTTTAAAATTAGTTGCGGTTTCAAAAGTTACATTTATAACGATACACCTTGTTTTACACAAGTGGCCATCTGCCTTTAGTTTATCAGCAGTTATTATTTTGAAAATTTTCCCGTCTAACATACTGCATCGCGTATTACCACAATTAAATTATTCACTTGATAGACAGGAAGGACCATTTAGCGTTTTGCTGCATATTGTATTTAAAAATACGATAAAAATATAATGCGGTTTGTTATTTCGAAGACTGGTGAAAGGGTGACTAAATACAAAACAGACAGGCACACATTTTGCTTTTGTGAAACTTTGATCTGCGGTTTATATAGGCTTTTAACGGGAAAAAAGATTTTCCACGTTCTTTTTAAAAAGCGGGTCAACCCGAACTCGACCCGCAAGAGTAAAAAAGCCAACCTGAAACCGACCCGAACCCGAAACAATGAAAGCCAACTCGACCCGAACCCGACCCACACCAAAAAAAATTAAAGTCAACCCGACCCGCAACGGGAAAATATAGCTCCAACCCGACCCGAACCGAACCGCGGGTCGGGTCGAGTTCGGGTAAAAGCGGGTAACCCGACCCCATGCAGGCCTCTAGATGGAACCTTTAACTTGTAATACAAAATCAAGCACAATACCACTAATATATATATTATTGTCAATACGTCTTAATGACCAAAAGGCTTATTTCCTCACCGTTTCGAAATATCAAAACTAAAGTTGAAGGCTTCGCTTTGTACATTACCGGCTAATTACAATGGTTGTCATCAGTGGCGTAGCCAAGGGGGGGGGTCCAGGGGGTCCGGACCCCCCCCCCCCCCGAAAGTAGACCTGGTTTACTGAATCATGGATACAAATACAACAGTAAAAACTGCTAAGACAGAATCACAAAGGATCTATAAAAAATTCCGCTTTAGAGAGGTGTTCGTCTTAGAAGGTATAATTCAAAGGTATGTCTTTTTTCGGGACTATGAACTTTTTCGTTTTAGACAGGTTTCCGTGATAAACACTTTCCGTTTTCACAGTATCCCTTAAAACTGCTAAAACGATCTCACATCCCAAACTTTTTCTTTCACGTACTCCTTTCTTAGGTTTTTCATTTCGGAGTACCCCCATTTCTCATAAACACGTCCCTCTCCCCCCCCCCCCCCTCCACTCAAGGAGATAACGTAAACATGCTTTTTTCCATTAGTAATCTTCTTATCACAACCATATAATAAATCGATGCAAATTATATTGATATTCCTAACATTTTTGTGACTTCCATTACCGATATTATTTTCACATACCCCAGCAGACCCGCCACGCACCCCCAGGGGTACGCTACCGCAGGTTGGAAACCGCTGCTATAACACCACCTCTGAAGAGCATAAATCTATTACAGGAAAATGTGTGAAGATGACCTATCTCAAATGAAAACAATTCAAGATTCGACGAAAACAACACTATATATTTGTGCTTGCTAACGTTTGAAACCTATCTGAAATGAAATTTGTTCCAATTGTGAATCCTTCTTAGCAGGTTTTCTGAAAACACGGAATCCTCTCATAAAAAAACATTTTAATGTCCCGAGACGGAAGGATAACTAAACAAGTATACCTGCTATTCCGTTTACACAAATTTACTGTAACTAGATTAAACGTAAAACTTCTTTATCTTGACCTTCGATGGGGTTCTGTTGTCGACCCTTATGGGAAAGAACGAGTTTATACGAACGCAATAACGGTACATTGGTTGAGTTTCGTGACCCTTATCTTTGTTCACATTATAAATGACAATATTAACAATTACTTTAAATCTACTGCCTGCAATTAATAAAAGTAACTATATTTTTGGACCGGTTTTTTGTTTCCACTTTCAAAATACACTGGCGAGAAAAAATAAAGGAACAACCATAAAAAGGTGCTTTATGTTAATTCTATTAAGGGAACTTCCAGAAAGGTAACTCAATGTCAACGTTATCACGTAGTCCAATGGGATTAACATTCGCTACAGAAATATATGCAAATTTTTCAGCCTCAGCCCGTTGTTTCGGTTCACGTGTGAAAAGGAGCGCACGTGGGTAATTTGAAGTCTAATTTTAAGGAATGTACGGGAAATTAGGTAAAACTTTGCTTCTAATAGGTAGAATATGTCGTCCAGAAGACATTTGACCGATTTTGAGAAATTGCGTGCGATAGAGAGAATGGAAGCAGGACAGACACTCTTAGGGGTCTGTAAAGACTTATAAATAGCCAAAAGCGTTATGTCAAGAATCTGTAAACGGTTTAAAGATACTGGTATAATGTCCACAGACAACCAGGTCAAGGTAGAAAACGCACCTTGTTGGAGTTTAAGTGGCCTATCAAGCCAAAAGCACCCCATTCTCGATAGCAGGAATTCGCTGTCTCATATTTAAACAATTAGAAAAAATCTCTTGTGGCTATGCTGCTTTTGAAATGGAAATAGGTAAAATGCTCTTACCTGGGATTCATCAATATCGCGATGACGTATAACTTCATCGGTGTGGCGTGGTCAGGGATTTATCCAAAAGCTTCTTGAAGAAATTATTTTTATTTTATTTTGTGAAGCATTATTTATCCTTTGAAGTATCCTTTGAGAGCTTAATATGAATCCGCTAAATCCATGGGAAGATATAATGTAATATGAATTAGTATTGTGTGTTTTTACGATAAAGAAAGATTCAACCTTTAGCTTTAAATACTTATAATTAAACATATTACTGGAGTATAAGAAACTCCGTGTTAACAGAGAAGCTACATGATTAAGAGTGAGTATACATAAAGCTGCTAAAACACATATTCGCAGCGTAGAAAAAAATATATAATAATTAAAGGTGTCTGGCAAAAGTCAAAATGTTCAGATGTTCCTTTTAGTTACACATTAGTGATGAAATCTTAGTTATTAGAACATATGCTTTAGAGAGTTACTCAAGTGGGCTGCAATAGCACTCATTATTAAATGCGGAAGTAAAGAAACAGTTCGTAAATTGGCTTGTTAAAAATGATCTGTGTTTAGTAACAAGTTCTTTCTTTTCCTTTTTTTTTAATCACTTTTAGCAGTTGCCGAAGAACATCTGGGGAATTAAATTTAACACCCCTCCTTAATCTCCTCAGATGGATAAGGTAACAAGTTCATAGTCTTGATGTCACACAAAAGTTGAGGTTTGGGTGTGGGCTTCGTCAAGCAGTCAGCAATCATGTATTGCGTGGGACAATATTTTAATTCGATAATTTTATCCTCCTTTAATTGTCTTATGGCGTGAAAGCGGATATCAATGTGTTTTGTCCGCTTCGAAAATTTTTCATTTTCTATCATCTTTATACTGCTTTGGTTGTCATGGTAAAGTAAAATAGGTTTTACTTGATACAAGTTAAGATCTTCTAGCAGTTTTAATAGCCATAAAATTTCTTGTCCTGCGGTTGCTGCAGCAACATATTCCGCTTCAGCGGAAGAATATGCAATGCTTGACTGTAATTTTGTAGTCCATTGAATGGGATTATCACCCAGAAAAAAAATATTGCCGGTGGTTGATTTTCTATTTTTAGTGTCCCCAGCCCAATCAGCATCAGCATACGCGATGAGTATTGGTGGTTTATTTTTGCTTATTGTTAGGCATAGGTTTTTTGTGCAATTGAGGTAAATAATAATTCTTTTTGCCGCTTTCCAATCCTTCTCGCGTGGCGTTGCACTTCTCCTACTAAGTATATTTACTGGTGCCATAATGTCGGGTCGAGTGACTGTGGCAATATACAAGAGCGAACCGATCGCTTGCCTAAACTTTTTATTGTTCGGAAGTAAATTGTCGCTATCTTCTAATTTATAGAAACCTTCTTCCATCGGTGTACCAATAGGTCTTGCATCTGTTAAATTTAACTTTCTAACCAAATCTTCTATTTTTGACTTTTGGTTTAATTTGTAACCATCATTCGTTTTGATTATGTTGGTTCCTAGGTACTGACTTATTTCGCCTAAGTCTTTTACTCCGTACTCATTTTGCAATTGCTTTATTACATCTTTAATTATTTCACCTTTACTCGCGATTAAAATATCGTCAACGTAGACGATGATATAAGTGAAATTTTCCTTTTCTTTTCTAGTAAACAAACATGAGTCAGCAGTGCTTTGCACAAAATTCATGTTTTTTAATGATTCTGCGATCTTTTTGTGCCAGGCTCTAGCTGCCTGCTTTAAGCCGTAGATTGTTTTATTCAGTTTACACACTTTGTTTTCACAATTTTTTTCTATAAAACCCTCTGGTTGTTTCATGAAAATTTCTTCTTCTATTTCGCCGTGAAGAAATGCAGTGTCGATGTCAATGTGTTGAACAGAAAGATTTTTATATGCCGCTGAGGCTAAAAATGTGCGGATTGTTGTGTGCGAAACTACGGGTGCGAAGGTTTCATCATAATCTTCGCCGTACTTCTGATTATATCCTTTCGCTACTAAACGGGCCTTGTATTTTTGTACATTTCCTAAATTATCTAACTTTCTCTTAAAAATCCACTTACAACCAATAATTTTCTTATTTGGTGGGGGATCCACTAAGTCCCAAGTTTTATTTTTCTTTAATGAGTGGATTTCTTGTTGAGCGGCTTTGAGCCAATTTTCTTTTTCTACTGGGTTGTTCATGTTTGCGATGTCATAAAAATCGGATGGTTCGAATGTGTCATTTGTTTTTACGTGACATACGTATCTGTCGGGTGGTACTCCTCTATTTGACCTCTGAGACCTTCTCGGTTCTACGTCGGGTTGTTTGGACGCGGTTGGTTCTTCGTCCGAATTACTTAACTCTGTTTGAATGTAGTTGTTGTCATTGTCTGAGTTTTCTACCTCTTCGCTTTCTTTTAAGTTGTTTTCACTATTTTCTATAAATTTAACTGTTCTCGCTATTATTATTTTGTTTTCTTTTGTAAATATACGGTAACCTTTTGATTTGTTGTCATACCCCACAAGTATTCCTTCCTGCGCTCTATCATCTAATTTATTTCGCTGATGTTTTTGTATATAGGCATAAGCTTTACAGCCGAATGTACGCAGGTAGTGTAAGGTGGGTTTTCGGTTGAACCAAATTTCGAACGGTGTTTTGTTTGTTATTTTGGTTGGTAGCCTATTCTGCAGGTGATTGGCGGTATTTATGGCTTCTCCCCAGAATTTTTGAGGTAAGCCTGCTTCGGAGAGTAGACTCCTAGTCATATCTAATAATGACCTATTCTTTCTTTCCGCTACGCCGTTTTGGCTCGGACAAAATGGTACCGTAAACTGGTGTTGGATACCTCTTGCCCTTAGGTATTCTTCCGTTTGTTTACCTAAATATTCCCCTCCATTGTCGGATCTAATAGCTTTAGGGAATCTGCCGAATTGGGTTTTCACCATGGCTACATAATCTTTTAACTTTTCGTGAACTTCATTTTTATGCGAAAGTAAGTAAATTACTGTGAACCTTGAATAGTCGTCTATAAAAGTGACGAACATTGTTTTTCCCCCGATAGTAGGTGTACCGATAGATGTGCACACGTCCGTGTGTATCAGATCGAGCACTTTGCCTGTTTTGGGACAGTTTGTTGATTTCGGATATGGGGCATCACTTATTTTTGTTTGGATACATATTTCACACAATGCATTATGATTACAGTTATTTATTTTTATACCGTCTGCTAAGTTTTTATTTATTAATTCTTTTATCGCATTATAGTTACGATGGCCAAGCCGTTTGTGCCAAACTTCTATGCAATTTTTATTTTTACATTCATGTGCAATGTTTACTTTATTAGTTTCAGCACTTTCTAATAATTCGACTTGATATAAATTATTTTTCATTCTTGCTTCAAGATAAATATTCCCGTTTCGGGATAACGTGCATTTTTCTTTATCGAAAATTAATTTATAGCCATTCTGTGTTGCTTTGCTTACCGATATGAGGTTCGATTCTAATTCTGGTACATATAATACTTCTTTTAATGTGATTGTGTTTATCCCTCCATCGGATGTTTTTGTTTTAAATGTCGTTTCACCTGTACCGTGTGAATTCAGCGTTTTTCCATTGGCAATGATGACTGTCGTCTTTTCAGTGTCGTTAAACTTAGTGAATGCATCTTTACTGTTTAGAATGTGTGTCGATGAACCTGAGTCGATTATCCAGGTTTGTTTTCCTGGTTTCTGGACTAAAAAAGCTGCGTCGCTGCCTTTTCCTGAATTGCCCTGTGTTTTGTTAATCCGAATTGGTTCTGTTTCACGGTTTTTGTTTTCTCTATAATAGTTTGCGTCTTCATAACATAACGATGATGTGTAATACTTGGATTTGTGCGGCTGTTGTTTTTGTGACGGTGAGTAAGTGTTTCTGTTCTTAAGATGCCAGCACTCCCTGTATGTATGGTTTTTTAATTTACAGTATGTGCACTGTTTGTCCTTTTTATTATAGTGTTCAGCCGGAAACTTTTTATGCGTTTTAAACGCTTTTGAGGAATTCTCGCTCTGATCTGTGTTTTCTAAACGTCTTGTATATTCATCAGTGAGTTTTCCTTTTATAAACTCTGAATTAAGTTCATTTTCTGGACGGGCCTCGAGGGCTATAATTAAGGTGTTGTAGCTAGGTGGTAATGAACAAAGTAACAGAGCTGAAATGTGCGAGTCATTAATAGTTTCGCCTATGGCTGAAAGTTTATCAACAAGTTCTAAAATATGTGTAATGTGTTTTATTAGATTGCCGTTTTCTGGGAGTTTTGCTCCGTATAATTTTCTCAGCAAATATAACTTGCTTGAGAGATTAGCCCTTTCATGAATTGTTTTTAAAGCTTGCCAGGTTTCTCTGGCAGTGTTTAAGTGCTTTACATGCACGATCTGTGAGTCTTCAATACTCAAGTTGATAATTGCGCGTGCTTTACGGTCCCTCTTCGTCCAGTCCGTGTTAATTGGATCTGGGGGATTTTGTGTTATTACATCAAACAATTCTTCTTTTATTAAAATCATTTCTGCGCGAAATTTCCAATTTGCGTAGTTTGTCGAATTTAATTTTTCGACTATTTGAGTTTCTTTTATCCCTGCCATGTTTATTTTTATTTGTTTATGCGACCAACCTATTTCCTTTTTATTTATTTATTTACTGTAAAATGTAAAATGAACGATTTCTTTTTTATTATTATTATTACTCACAACCAACAAATTGTTCATTCACTAATTATTTAAATGTTCATTACATAAAACATAAATATATAAATGTTTCTTTTTCATTCACCTTTATATTTCTGGTACAATAACATTCATAATTTTATTCAATGCAGCATCTTTTTATTTTTTTATTCAGAACATGAATATTTTTAATATTTATAATCTAAGCCACTATATAAAATTTTTCTTCTTTTTCGCTAAACATGAGCACTTTATCTGTCTCATTAATCTTTTTTGTTGGAGTTTAAGTGGCCTATCAAGCCAAAAGCACCCCATTCTCGATAGCAGGAATTCGCTGTCTCATATTTAAACAATTAGAAAAAATCTCTTGTGGCTATGCTGCTTTTGAAATGGAAATAGGTAAAATGCTCTTACCTGGGATTCATCAATATCGCGATGACGTATAACTTCATCGGTGTGGCGTGGTCAGGGATTTATCCAAAAGCTTCTTGAAGAAATTATTTTTATTTTATTTTGTGAAGCATTATTTATCCTTTGAAGTATCCTTTGAGAGCTTAATATGAATCCGCTAAATCCATGGGAAGATATAATGTAATATGAATTAGTATTGTGTGTTTTTACGATAAAGAAAGATTCAACCTTTAGCTTTAAATACTTATAATTAAACATATTACTGGAGTATAAGAAACTCCGTGTTAACAGAGAAGCTACATGATTAAGAGTGAGTATACATAAAGCTGCTAAAACACATATTCGCAGCGTAGAAAAAAATATATAATAATTAAAGGTGTCTGGCAAAAGTCAAAATGTTCAGATGTTCCTTTTAGTTACACATTAGTGATGAAATCTTAGTTATTAGAACATATGCTTTAGAGAGTTACTCAAGTGGGCTGCAATAGCACTCATTATTAAATGCGGAAGTAAAGAAACAGTTCGTAAATTGGCTTGTTAAAAATGATCTGTGTTTAGTAACAAGTTCTTTCTTTTCCTTTTTTTTTAATCACTTTTAGCAGTTGCCGAAGAACATCTGGGGAATTAAATTTAACACACCTCAATAGGCTCTCAGGACTGTAATTTGCCAACGATTGCTAAAAGAAATAGGCAACTGACGTCAGTTCAGATTGCAGGGAGTTTGCTGCAGCAACAAGAACTCGACTATCCTGGTTTACTGTGAGTGACAGGCTGCATGCAAGGAAACCTATAATTTGTGTTCCGCTAACTCCAGTAGCGAAATGCGCCCGGTTAAAGTGGTGCAGAGATCATCGTCATTGGAGTACCACGGACTGGAGCCGAGTTCTCTTTACCGATGAATCCCGACTTTGTTGAGAGAGTTACCACAGATGTGTTACCATATGGAGGGAGAAAATCACATGCAATAAGGCTGCAAACATCCGTGAAAGGCATCGATACAAGGTCGTGGAATTGTGGTATAGACGGACATCATTTTGAATGGCTGCAGTGACCGACACATTTTTACCAGTGCAACTGTGAATGCTGAAATATACAGAGTTGAGATTCTTGACTCTCCTGTCAAGTTGTTTAAGGGTGCAATCGGGAGATTCGGAATTTTATGATTATTAATGGTCTAGAAGGGCGCAACCCCTTTCCACGGAACTCCTAAGTATCCCTTCCAGAGCTGCATAAATCCGACCCGTCCGAAGCTTACTGCTGAACTTGGAGAATGTTCTAAAACTGTTTTGAACCATCTAAAATAAATTGGCTGGGAAGTACAAAAACAGAAACCACCATGAACCATTTTTTACACATTCTAATACTTCCAAAATAGTGCTAATCCATCACAAATAAACTTCTTACAAAAATTTAACTTCCTTAAAGACGACCAGATATCGGAAGCAACTATTAGATCGAATATGGTATCAAAAGTGGCGAGACATGAAACATGGAAACCCAAAAGAATTATGGCTGAATAAGACAATTGTAACAAAACTGCTTTTTCCAGCATGAACTATATTTGATGTGTGTGCTTCTTACATTACTAGTTTCTGTAGCTAAAAATACAAGATATTTTTCTTAAAGTTAAAACCTTCCCACATAGCATTTTTAATTTGCAGAAAATTTGCAACAGTTTTGCTTTGAAAACCTGCAAAGTTGCAGTAAGCGTAGCATGACAAGACTGAAAGGTCATAACAAGATAACCCAAATTCCGAAGTCACCACAATTTGAACTTGCAGCTAACTTGTCGTGCAAGTTAAATTCATACTGTATCAAATTCATTGCAAACTAACGGCAAACAAGTAATAAAAAATGCTGCAGACTTACTGCAAAGTAGTAATCTTTCCATGTCACAGTTTAACCCCTTCGAAGGGGTCCATAGACCTGATCAAGTCTAGTGATGCGAAAGCGCCGTCAGAAGGTGCATGCATCGGTTTTATCACCACAAATAAGTTTAGGTAATATTTGTACTTTTCATTTCGAGCATTTTTTGGTATTTAATAAGTATAGCGCTTAGAAAAAGCGGTGCCTACCGAATAAAATTTCTGCAATTTCTGTGTATGTGCTGATTGTCTATTCTCTCAACAGAAGGATTTTTTGCTTTCGTCACTTTCGTGAATTAAAGACAGTCTTGCATCAGTTTCACAACAAACTACTCATGCAAGTGGGTTATGGTACACCTTGCGGGAGATTTGCTGCGAATTTCTCAATTCGAATTTGTCACGGCAAGATAATATCAGAAAAAATAAACTTGCTGCTAATGTTCATGCTATCTGGGTTATCTCAAAAGCTCGCATGGGGAGCGCGGCGGATCACATGAATGTCTCATGCGATTGACACTTATGTGAAATCATTATCCAATATCTATTACAGCACAAGTTCTTAATTCAATGGCAACAAATTAAACATGGAAATTGCTGTTTTAAACTTAACCAATTGATCCTAACTTTATTGTAGGCAAATGTTATGTAATATGAAACTTGATTTAACCCATTCGCTGCCAAAACTATAAAATAATAATTTTCAATTTTTTTGTTAAAAGTCGTTTGCTACCACAAATTCAGAAAGGTAAATTTCGCTTTACTAATACAGCGAAGTTTCTGCCAATAAATGAGGCATTTTTTTAAATTCTAAAATAGTGGTGACAAAGTAATTAATAAATTAAAGCCACGAGTATACTCGTGGATGACAGCGAATGGGTTAATTAAGTTTAACTCTTCAGTATGCTCTCATCTTTTTTCATCATAGTGAATCTTTTTCATTGGTAAATATTAATGTAACTTCAATGTATTATTAGTTGCAGTTATAGAGACTGACCTTACATTTTTTATCCATGCTTTTTTTTAAATTAAGAAATTAAATAAGGTTATACCTAAATTCTTAAAGTTACTCGAAATACTTCTATTATACATACACAGTCAAGACAAGATTCAAAGGGACTGGTAAAAAGTTCCATTTTAGACAGGTTTCCATAGAAAGAAGTGTAATTAATTATGCTTCTAAGATACACAACCTCAACAAGATCTATTGTTCATTTCGCAGGGATTCTGAAACTCTTCCGTTTGAGACAGGATTGCGTTATAGAAAGATTCCACTTTCACAGGTTTCACTATGTTTCACTAAAGAACAATGAAAATCCCCTTTCAGACAGGTTTTCAGCAAATTTAATTGTATCGCAATTCATATTAATACCGCATGTAACGCTTCCGTTAAAGACAGGATCCTGTTATAGACAATTACTATTTTAACAAGTTTTATTCTATTCATATGACATAAATAAGTATATTTATATAAATACACAAAACTTGTAAAAATGGAACCTGCCTATAACGGAATTTTATCTTAAACAGAAATATTCCGTGCTACGGAAAAGAATACTATACAAATACACCTAATAATACGAAAACCTGTGTAAAACGAAATTTTTCCACCAATATTTACGATTTCATCTTGACAGGTTTTACTATATATATATATATATATAACCTGAAGAAAAATTTTGGACCCCCCCCCCCCGAAACGAAATCCTGACTACGCCACTGGTTGTCATTAAAACAGTCGGTACCAGATAAACAAATTGAATGTGTTATTGAGATTAAAGAGATATTATCGAATCATTAGGTAAAGCACGCCTTTCGCTTTCGTGGAGTGACGTGATCTTTTGAAAATGTTACAAGTTTCAAATAAGGGGTCATTCCGGCCCATTGTACTTCTCTATCAAGAGTTGAGGTCAGGGCAGACTTTGGCTTTTCTGCGATTCAGCTTTTAAAAGACCTTCAGAGTTTGCTACACGCCATCGACCTGTTTTACACTACTCATTAAATCAGATGAATGAAAGAGGTGTTTGTCTAAAATATCATCAACCGAAAGGAGGTTGTTCTATTCGACCTATATACAGGACCGTATTAAAAAGGCAACAATTGCGAAAGCCCATGAAAAACAGCTGATAGTGAGGTAGCTTTTTATCCCTTACTATTTATAAACCGATCGTTTGGCAAGAAATAAAAGTAAAAATTTTAATAGTTAAGCGATTCGTAAAACAACGAAATCTAGTTTTTAAAAATTATTATTATTTAAAATAAAAGTAAAAATTTCAATAGTTCATATTTTGAAAAACAAAGAAATCTAGCTTTTCATATATATTATTATTATTAACAATAAAAGTAAAAATTTCAATAGTTACGCGATTTGAAAAAAGACGAAATCTAGCCTTTTTTATTATTATTATTATTTATAGTAATAAAAGAAAAAAAATTCAACAGTTATTCGATTAAAAAAAAAAGAAATTTACCTTTTTTTAAATTACTGATTGTAAAAGTAAATATTTATATAATTATGAGATTTGAAAAACAAAGAAATCTGGCTTTTTTATTACTGTTATTAACAATAAAAGTAAAAATTTCAATAGTTACGCCATATGATAAACAAATAAGTCTAGTTTTTTATTTTTATTATTCTTATTATTAAGAATAAAATTAAAGTTTTCAACACCTGCGCAATTCGTAAAACAACGAAATCTAGCTTTTTAAAAATTATTAATATTAATAATAAAAGTAAAAACTACAATAGTTATGCGATTTGAAAAAGAGAAATTTACTTTATTAATATTATTATTATTAACAATAAAAGTAAAAATTTCAATAGTTACGGGATTTGAAAAACAAAGGATTCTTTTATTATTAGTAGTAGTAACAATAGAACATTTGAAAAACAAAATTTGTAAAACAAAGAAATCTGCCTTTTTTTTCAAAATTATAAACAATAAAAGTAAAAATTTCAATAATTATACGATTTCAAAAACAAAGAAATCTAGATTTTTTAAAAATTATTATCATTCATAAAAAAAAAAGAAAAAATTTGAACAGTTACGCGATTCATAAAACAATAAAATCTAGTTTTTTTAAAAAATAAAAGTAAAAATTTCAATAGGAATTCAATTTCGATCGGAAAAACAGAAATCTAGTTTTTACTATTATTATTAAGAATAAAAGAAAAAATTTCAATAGTTATACGATAGGAAAAACTTAAATCTAGTTTTATTATTATTATTAACAAAAAGTAAAAACTTCCATAGTTATGGGATTTGAAAAAAAAAAAGAAATCTAGCTTTTATTATTATTATTAGTTACAATAAAAGTAAAAAAATTAATATGCATGAAATTTAAAAAATAAAGAAATATATCATTTTCTATATTATAAACAAAGTAATGATTTCAATAGTTAAACAATTACAGCAATTAAGCAATAGTTAAGCAAAAAACAAAGAAATCTAGCTTTTTTTTCAAAACATTATTATTAATAATAAAAGTAAAAATTTCAATAGTTAGGTGATTTAAAAAACAAAGGAATCTAACTTTCATTATTATAATAATTATTATTATTAACAATGAAAGTAAACATTTCAATAGTTACGGGATTTCAAATATAAAGAAATCTAGCTATTATTATTGTTGTTGCTATTAACAATAAAAGTAAAATTTTCAATAGTTACGGATTTGAAAAAACAAAGAAATCTAGCTTTTTATCATTATTAACATTACTAAAAAAAAATTAATTTTCCAAAAAAAAAAAAATAATAATAATAATAATAATATAAAAAATTAATTTATATTAATTTATGTTAAGCTAATAATTAATAATTAATTTATATTAAGCTAATAATTAATAATTAATTTATATTAAGCTAATTATAATATAAAAAATGTTGTATAAAAACAATGAAATCATTTCAGTAGCTCCCGCGAAATTCTATAGGATTTCGCAACTGTGGTTACCTCCGTAATAAAATATGTTAGCGAAATTTTAGTTAAATTCACTTTCAATGGCTGAATGACGGAATCGTCGGAAAATGTTGGGGCCACTCCGGCTCTAACACGATTTGAGGTCAGGGTCGACCTGAGTTTCCGCCACTTTTAAGAGACTTTGGTGCTTGTTACATGCCATCGACCTGTTTCACATGACTCACTAAATCGGTAAAACAAAAAATAAGTTTTTGTTTAAAATTTCATCATCAAAAAAGGAGGTTGTTTAGCTCGACCCATCGTCTCAACTCCTTGAGGGGCGGTGGGATAAAATATATCCTACCTAATTTAAACGAGATTCTCACCAGAAAATTTTAAGTAAATTTTATATTTTTAACTTTGGAGGAAAATCGTTGAAAGATTGCTTTTCCTTATTTAAAAATGAAATTATTCGATTATACCGGTGAGAATTCAATATTTAGAGACATTTTTGCTTGCCCCTCAAGGGGTTAAGGGGACCGGGAAAGCCCTATCTCCTCCATGTTAAATCCACCCACTTTATGTACCTCTTTCTCAGAAAAGGTGAAAGATAGAAGTCTAGATTTTTTAGAGTAATTAAAATAACATGATTAACGTATTTTAACAGAACATTTTCTTTCTAAGTGAAATTCAAAATTAATTATTAATTATTTATTGAAAGTCTTTTTTAAATTAGCATTTTTGGTAAGATTTCACTGTCTAAAATAAATAATTCTCAACAAATCATTAAATACCTGTCTTAAAGTATACAATACATCATAATATAAGTATTAAATAAAAATCTGAGTTCTTAATTTTATCAGATATTGAAAAAAAAAGGAACATAAACATGAAAAATCCAAGTTTTCAGAAAAAGTAAATTAGAGATTTAAATAGCCATTAAGCTGTGAAATACTCTTAGAAAGAATGAATAATTTTAATACTTATTTTTTTATGTATAAACACGTGTGACACATCATTGAAAACATAAAAGTTTAAACTATTTAATGATATAAAAAATAAAAATCGATTTTTTAGTTGAATTTTGCTTTCCCGGTACCCTTAAAGCATTCGCAGGCCTTGTGCCGCATAGTTTTTTATTAATTCCTTTAAACATCAACCCACTCATAATATGCATGAACCATTTTTAAATGGTTGAAACACCTATTTTCAAAAAATCTTATATTTATTGCAAAATTAAATAAAATAAAATTTGGTTGTATAATATCAGTAAAAATAGTTTAAATATTCAAGTGCGAGTATTACTCGCACTCAGAGGGTTCCGTTCTATATAAATATAATTAGTAACTGTGATATTACAAATAATCGTTGCTAAAAGAATAATAAGTTGGTATCTAGACTTTAACCTTTTCAGGGGCAAGGTACTTTTATTCGTAAAATATTTAAATACTTTAATGACACCAGTATTTACAAGAGAATTTATTTGTAAACAAGTAAAAGTGTATTTTTGCGTACTTAATAAAGGTGAAATTTCCATTATAAAATTCCGGTGCCAATGTGGCAATTAGGGGTTAAAATTATGTGATGCCGTGACGGCATCACTGCCCTTCAAAGGGTTAAAAGCCGATGGCGTATAGAGTACGCCGCCCGTGTCTTTATGTATGTCCAAACAGTCCGTGTCTTTAAAGGTTAATATCTCGGCTAATGACCAACCCATTTTTTCGAAAATCTTTATCAACAATCCTTTTATACTTCCGCGACGATAGGTATAGTCCAGCGCTCTTTAAGGGGGCTGGTCACTTAGCTTCCGATTTCCCCTCACTAATGTAAAGTATATGAGCATTGGATGCATTCATCTATTTAAAATATCTCCTCGGGAAATTAATATTTTTAACTTCTATTTTTTGTGTACACTTCCTAAAAGATGTCTCTTTTTTTCTTAGTTCTCAAAATATTTCTAAAGTATAGATTTAATTTCATAGGAAGTGTTAAAATCTTACTCACAGTTCGACCTCTTTTAACACATAAAATATTAAATTGAGCATAGATTTTAGAAATATTTTGAAAACTATGAAAAAAAGAGACAACCTTTAAGAAGAGTATACAGAAAAAAGACTTTAAAAATATGAATTTCCCGAGAAGATATTTTAAATGTACGAATGCATCAAATGTCCAAAGACTTAACACTACGGAGCAGATTTCCGAAACTGAGTGACGGCTGCCTTTAACTCCTTTGCTGAGCGCCCGCAATGTGAAATTTGTGTGTAATGGAAAAATGCGATTTTCACAAAATCTATGTGACCTATAAGGTAATCGCTATAGCTTTCCTGCAAGGCTTAAATAAACTTCTACTACCCCTCATTTTTCATAATTTTAGTTTCAGTAGATTCAGAAATAGATGGGTGGGGGACATATTTTTGAATTACATTTTCGACGATATCGCGGAAAACATAAAACCTAAAATTAAAACAAATTTATTTTTGAGTTCGGCGTTCTAGTCTAAGAACCGACAGCACTAAAACCTATGTTATCAAGCTCAAGAAAAAACTTTTATTTTATGGAAGAGTAGAAGTAGGGGAATCTAATAATACATGTCTGCCGGAAATAAAGTGATGCATAAGCCAAAGTTAACTCGTAGATTTATCATTGTGTTTGCCACACAGCCATCCTCCATGTTTTCATGCCACAGGAGAGACCCTTTTCTGTCGCCAACTTGGCGATATCTCTAATATTTCGCCAAATTCCTATAGACTTCCATTGTAAACCAATACTTGCTTATAGAAAATCAACAAATTCAGATATTTTAATGCAACAAAAACTAATATTAGCTTAAGGGATTATATTAAATTTTTCTTTGATGACCTACGTAGGAATTGACTTTAAAAACAAAATTTTTATATTACTTGTTTTAATATAGAGTAAAATGAGAAAAAAATAAAACATTTAAACTATCTTTTTAGGATTTCTAAATTGGATTTCTCAAAGTCTAACCGTAAATTAATTAATGTTAGACTATTAAATGATAAGAGTTTTTTTTTTATATTACACTCTTCCTTTTTTATGTATAATTTATTTTACGCTGTTTAGCCTTTAAGATGTTTCATTGTCTCAGTTTCACAGCCATTTGGCCTATTTTGGCGAGTGTTTAGGGGCGCATAAATAAATCCATTTTTGTTTCAACTCGTATACAACTCGAACGCGCTACAGAAAATATTGGGCAATAAATCACTTGAGACAGGTTAACTGAAAATGCCTTAAACCTTTATCTACTGACGGGGTACTTAAAAGTACCATTAAAATAACTTGTTATAAAATTCATTTAATACTTCGATGAGTTGTAACACGGTTTAGAATGAGTTATAGATACTTTAATTTATTTTGTTTCAAAAGCACATTATATTTAAATATATATATATATATATTTTAAAAGGATGCTTTCTTTTGCCTTTGCCTCTTTTCAATTTTCTTGGCGTTTGGGGAGGGGGGGGGGGATAGTTCTATATTTCTATTGTAAGAACATTATATTTCTACATTTCCTAATTCTACAAAATACTCAGAAAAATATTTAAAATATAAGATTTCAGTGGGGTTATAAATATTGCAGAAAATCCCTATAAATTCAAATTTAATTAATCCTTCTAAATCCTCCAATCCTTCTAAAATCTTTTAAAACTTATTTAATGATTATATAAATCTTCTAATGTAGTTTCAAAAATTCTCGAAAAATGCTTTAGAAGATAAAATTTTCATGAATTCATACTTCAGTACATAAAGGGTTAAAATTAATGTATTAATTTATGATTAAGTTCTAAAAATATTAAAACCTATTGTCGCCGGAAACGCACCTGTGAACGTCATTCTTATAATTTTTGCCTGTCAGGAAGTGGGTTAAAAATCAATTAAAATATTATATCTTTACATAACAAAAACAAAATTGAGTATAAAAAAGAGTGTTAAAAACACTATTTTATAAGCATTCAATGTTTATCTACGCATAATTTTCTTTTAATTAAGCCTAATTTCCTGACTGTAATTCATGTAGTTCCAAACAAAATCCTGCTACAATACGTTAATTTGGGGTGGGTCCCGATTAATGCAACTTCGGCGCTTTGATTCACGCTCGAGAGAAAGCGCAAACTAGTGAATTTATTAAAGAAATTGTTTATATTTTTCTTTTTCAAGATGTGGCAACAGGGAAGGGGGGAAAAGGGCATTTTTTCAAAACTATCTAGTATTTCTAAATTGTTTTCTCAGTGTGCCACCATGATTTAATTTAACTATTAAATAACAGCATTTTTATGCAGTGCATAGGTCCTGTAATTTATATTTGGAACTTTTCTCTCCTGCTCTACAAAGTAAAAGAGTAAAAATTTCATTATTTTTGACCAAAACTCACAGAGTTTTATACTTTAAATTTTATGAAATTTCGAAAGTTTTCAGCATTATACGATTTTTTTTGTTTCCGGAAAGTTTCGAAATTTCGTAAAAATCAAAGTATCATAACTCGGTGATTTTTGACGTAGAATAGAATTTTTACTCTTTTAATACATGGAAATTATTCCAGAGAGAAACATTCGCCTTGGCATACAATATTTCAAATGAAAATCAAATTTCAAATTTCAAAGTAATTGCTTAAAAGGCGCAAAGACCAACATAGTGAAAAAGATTCCAAGCCGGGTTCGAGTCCCGGCTTGGAATCTTTTTCACTATGTTGGCCTATATTTTACTCTTTTACTTGTCAGAGCAGGGAGAAAAATATTCCAAATATAACATACAGGACTCTACTTTGAAGACTTTTGCAATTTGCATTACCTGCGTATTCAGAGGTGCAGAGAGACAACTTGTGCCCCGGAGATAAAGTTTTTCAAGCCCGCCATCTCTCTCTGCGCCACTGTGCGTATCTCCAACAGGTAAACTAGTTGGATGTGCCAATCCCAAAACTTTCTTCTACCTCATGTCAATATTTCATTATAATTAGTCTTATTAGTATTTTTATTAGAATTAAGCATACTTCATACTCTTTTCGATGGTACAATATTGAAAATTGCACAAAAATCGCTATTACAGTGCCCCCTACCGACGGATTTTTTCCAAATTAATGGAGAACCTGCTTGCCATAGCTAAAAAAATTGGTTCATTTCTATGCATAACTTCATACAATTTTTGATGATACAATGGCGACACTCGGACATACGGACACACGGACAGACGGAAACGCGGGCAGACAGACAGACATTTTGTATAAACATGCTTTTTGTGATCTTTGACACCTAAAACGTGTAAATCCGTCGAAAACCGGAAGTCGAAAAATATTTCGATTACAATACTTTCTTCTATTGAAGATAGAAGAAAGTAAAAATTAAAGCGTGTTTCAGGACACTCTGTATACCTATTCAAATATAGAGCTCATTCTTCTGTATCACCAGATCAAGGTAAACCTTGATTTTCGCTGCGATTCAACTTTTCCAAGTGCTCGTTACGCGTCATCGACCTATTTCTCACTGCTTATTAAATCAGAAGAATGAAAGAGAATTTGTTAAAAGTATCATGAACAAACAGTTGCTTGTTTAGTTTGACCCATATATAACGCCACCTTAAATCATTCGGGGTCCTTGCGTCTAATTTGTGTTTTGTGAGCCTCTTATACATACACTTTCTTTCGTTCTTAATTATATTGAACTGTGGAAAGACATACCATCTTGGAATGATAAAATCGAAATTGCCGGTGCTCAAAATCTAGAATACGTTATTGACTTAAACAAGAAAATTATCAGCGAATATGTAATTATGAATGTAAAGCAAATTTCGTCGGTGCTCTTATCTTAAGAGCTAATGCACGAATTTAATTCGTGCTGAGTAGATTTTGGTGTAAATCGTCCAGTAGGTGGGGCTGCTATTCTGCATTTTTCATGATTTCCGCGATAGTTCTATCTCAAAGTGTTATTGGTGTTATTTATGACGGTCGATTATCTGCACGAGGGATATAGGCCGGGGGGGGGGTGCTTTCCGTGGGGGTCTTTCTAAGGGGACCTAATCCGTATTTACGCATGGAAATCCAAGGTTCGAAGAAAACCACGGAAAACTCCGAACAATTAGGGCGACGGGCGCGATTGGGTTTGAACCCAGCACCTCCCGTCTACCAGCTTCGAAAGCAAAATCTCTCGCCCACTGGTGGGGCAGTTCAATCTCAAGAACTAATTTCAACATGCTTCATATCCTGTTAGACCTAAATTGATCCATAGTAGGTTTCGGCGAGTACCGCCCAACAGGTGTCGCTTCTATGTTCTGTTTTTCACGATTTTCGTGATAGCTCTATCTAAAGAACGAATAGATTGTTACTTTATTTTGATTACAGGAGATTTGATTTATATAGAAGAAAGTTTTGCGATGTCCACAACATGCTAGTTCAATATTAAAATTAAAGCAACAACAAAAAATCCTATGTCAAGCATAAATTATGAAACATTTTCTAACACATTTAGAATAATGTATTACAACTTCGCAGTTTAATAGTGCGAAGGATGATGCCTAAATAAACAAATCTGAAAATGTATAACACAATTGAAAACATAATTTAACCCTTTGCACTAGTTTTTTTTTCATTCGTATTACCAGCAACTCCAAGCGATTTTAGTTATATCTTATTATTTTTTTAATTCTTTATGAATACAAATTTTATGATATATATATTTAAATTTTTTTTAATAAAAAAAAATTATATAATTATTACATTTTGTAATCGTCCAAAGTGTAGTACCTCTCGAAGCAATTGCCAATATGTAATCTTGGCTTTTCTAGACAGGTATCACAAAATTGTTTGCATTGTCTCCGTAGCGGAGCCCTCGAGTTTGAAGACAAATTTTAGATGGCTCCGCTCCGGAGCCCTCGAGTGCAAAGGGTTAAACAATTCCCATCTACAGCTGGAAAATTATCAGCAATCTTTTGTTCAATCCTTTACACTATTTGTAGATTTGTATATTCTTACATAGTATGCAAAAATTTAGTTCAGCTAGGAAATACATAAATTAATTGAAAATTCTTTTTCAGCAATTTATGACAATAAACAAAAATGTACTGGATTTCTTTTATACAGCCCTGTATAGGATCTATAGAAATTATATATCGAGTTACATGCAAAATATTAATTAAATTTAAAAATACAATCCAAAATTGTAAACTCTCTTCCAACCAAAGTGCCAGCACTTTGCCAGCCACTATTGCTCAAAAACAGCACTGGAAACGAATCCTTCTATGTGTCTCTTTAAACTTACTACAAAGGCTATGAAAAAAACCCTATTCTATAGTAAAGGTCCTATAGTCAACCTCTATGATGTATATAAAGTTCAATATATTTGGAATAGTGCAAGATTGTTAAAATACACTGCAAACGAATCCTTTTGTGTGTCTCTTTAAACTTACTACAAAGGCTATGAAAACCCTATTCTATAGTAAAGGTCCTATAGTGAACCACGATGATGTATATAAAGTTCAATATATTTGGAATAGTGCAAGATTATTAAAATACACTGCAAAAGAATCCTTTTGTGTGTCTCTTTAAACTTACTACAAAGGCTATGAAAACCATATTCTATAGTAAAGGTGCTATAGTGAACCTCGATGGTGTATATAAAGTTCAATATATTGGGAATAGTGCAACATTATTAAAATACACTGCAAACGAATCCTTTTGTGTGCCTCTTTAAACTTACTACAAAGGCTATGAAAACCCTATTCTATAGTAAAGGTCCTATAGTGAACCTCGATGATCTATATAAAGATCAATATATTTGGAATAGTGCAACATTATTAAAATACACTGCAAACGAATCCTTTTGTGTGTCTCTTTAAACTTACTACAAAGGCTATGAAAACCCTATTCTATAGTAAGAGTCCTAGAGTGAACCTCGATGATGTATATAAAGTTCAATATATTTGGAATAGTGCAAGATTATTAAAATACACTGCAAACGACAAACCGAATTGACAAAACAATTGACAAACCGAATTCATAAACACTTTTCAACTGTGCAGGAAAGTGTTAAAAAATCACAGTCGCGAATTCATCGTTTCAGTTGGCATAAGGAATTTGGCGAGAAAACACGAATCATGAAATATCCGATAATAGTAACATGTTAATAATTTTGAATTTATAGATACACACGGTAAATTAGTATTACTGTCAAATAATTACGTTACAAAGGAATTTCGACAAGCCCGTGAAAGTTCCATAGATAGGCAAAATAATAAGGAGAGGCTACATTTCACCCTTATGATTGAATAAAAATTACGTAACGATGTCTAAAAAAGAAAGAAAATCTGTTAACTTTTTATCGACAAAAATGCGGTTGATTTCATATGCGCGTGCAAGCGAAAGAATTAAAATTTGCGTGGGAGAGTTTTCAATGCTAGAAAAAGATAAAAATATTTGTATATAAAAGTATTTTATTTTAAATAGGGAAGCATAGGGTTTAAATAAAATTGAATATAATTTAATGAATCGATTATAGAAAGATATTTAATAATGTAAAATGAGAAAGTTTAAAACTACACGTCATTTCAGATCACGCTAGGAATAAAATTAAATTTTAAATGACGACATTATTAGAGATGTAAAATTTCCGGAAAATTTGAAGTGGTGGGAAAAAAAGTTTTTTTTTTCATCTTTTTTCTGGAAAATTGATTTTGCATAAATGTTTCTCAAAAATAAGTTACATTTTCTTAAAAGATATAAAATAATAAACTTTTTTAATATCCATGCACACTAAAAAGATGATTTTTCCCTTTACATGAATATATATATATATATATGTGTATGTGTATATATATATATCATGTGTCTGTTGAAATGATTTTTCAGTAGCATTTCTTTAATTATATCAATAGAGCTAATTTAAAAAATAACAGCAAAAAAAATCTTAAGTTTCAACCAATATCACTGCAGTTTCAAAGCAATTTTAAACTGTATTGTACATCCCATCTACATAGTACTGGTTTTCAAATATATGAAAGATGCCAGTTTAAAAGAAACAAATTATTGTAGTTCTGGTATTATTATAAATACTATTACCATTTTCAAATCTTCCATTGTTTAAAAATTAGTATTATTTTACAATATTGCATCCCCCCCCCCCCCCTTACAGTTATGATTTTCATTTCCTGTAAATTTAGTTTTGATACAGCTTTCCAGTCTAAACCCAAGCTATGTTTTAGTAAGTTTTAGATTCTTAATATTGAAAATAGTATTTTTTAATGAAACTTTTAAAACAGGTGGATTTTTCCATGTTTAAAAATTGTTTTCAACTAGATTTTTCACAGAAATTTGCTTACAATTTCTTTGCAAAGTTTGTATAGATTTATATTTTTAAAAAATACATTTTAGACAATTCTAAGAATCTATATTTCAGGAAAAGAAAAATAAATAAATAATTTCAATTGCATGTTATTATCAAAAGAAATTTTTGTGACAATAGTGAAAAATTACAGCTATGCGAATAAAAAGAAATGCATGTTTGAAATTTTACATGAAATTTTCCACCTTATCATTTTCATTAATTGGTATAATATTAAAATAATTTTGCACTTGAATTTTCATTTTTATCAAGAAAAGTTGCATTTAATTATCTTACCAGGGATTTGCTTGAATTTTTCTTTTTTTACACGATCATGTTTTTGAAAAATTGTAAACTTTTGTAAAAACTTGTAAAAAATGTGAATGAAATGTAAAAATTTGTGAATTTGTAAAAAATGTAATTGGAATTTTGTAAATTAGAAATTATCA
This sequence comes from Maratus speciosus, assembly GCA_963932465.1. Classification (NCBI taxonomy): domain Eukaryota; kingdom Metazoa; phylum Arthropoda; class Arachnida; order Araneae; family Salticidae; genus Maratus; species Maratus speciosus. Next base: position 93,777,503 of record OZ010794.1, on the reverse strand, counting down.
TATTTAAATTCTTATTTAGACATTATTGAGATGGTCCTTCGTACATATATACACCTAGATAATAGATTCATTGGTGATTGCCAGCTATTATACAATAGGTTTTTTTTTAATTCTAAAATCATTACATTTGTGAAGGATTTAATTTGCAGATTGGAACAGATTTCTGAAATATCAATTTTTAAGAGAAAGAAATTTGATTTAAGGTGAAAAAACAGTGAAGGATCCTTTAAAAGACTCAAGTTCTTTGTACAAGAGATCCACTTACAGATAAGATTTTCCATGTTAAGGTTTTCATTTTCCAAATATGAAAAAAAATATAAATAAAAATATTAGAATGTACCAATTTTAAAATTTTGACTACAATATTTTATAAGTGAAATTTCAATTTTTCCTGGGAAAATTGAAAAATAGCCATTCGGAAAAAACTGAAAAAAAAAAGACTGATTTGTTCCCCAAAGTTTCCGGTTTCTTTCCGAGCACTCCCATCTCTAGACATTATTATAAATGTCGTTTGAAGAAAATCTCGCAGATATGGAAAGGTTACAAATATTTTTTTTATTAACTCAACTCTTTAATTAATTAATTTTTAATGAAACTAATAAAAATTAAGTTTTGCAAAAGAATTCCCTTTAATTTTAAATAATTTTTTACGAGCCTTTTTTTTTCTTTTTAAAATGTTAAAATGTTTCCAATTCTCCAAAAATGATTCAAAAGAATGCGTCATGAATTAAATTTAGATTTTGAAGTTAATTTTGGAATAACATTAAATGAGACCATTAGATTAGTATTCCATTAAATATCCATTAAATATTTCAATTACATTTACATCACATGTCTATATTATACTAATATTATTAAGAAGTAACATTTGAGTGTTTGTTGGTACAGCGTAATCTCTGGAACTACCGAGACGATTTAAAAATTAATGGTGGCAAAATACTGGTGACACTCTCTGCTTTAACATAGGCTCTATGCTCTATTTTATGTCTGTTAAGTATGAATCCAACACCTGTAATTTATTCCCTGTAATCAATACCTATTATTTATTCCCTGTAACCCAGACATTAATTGTTGTGGAGTGCTTCTTGTTGTGGAGTGCTGCATCTGTTTAACAAGTTCACGCCGGCGCGGTGAGTCACACTCGACTATCTCAGAGCTGGCAAGTCTCCGGCCTTTTGGATACCAGTATTTTAATACAGAAAATGTTGTTTTATTTAATTAGAATAAGTGGGCGATTTAAAGGAACAGCATTTTTTTCTAAAATAACAGTGGTGTGCAAAAAGCCGGAGACTTGACAACTCTGAGACAGTCGAGTGTGACCCACCGCGCCGGCGTGAACGTGTTAAATGCAGTTGCTCACTTTAAAATAATCTTAAAGTTTAACCAAACTATGTAACTGATTCTTAAATAGTACCTTACTTACTTAGATACTTAAATGTAACTGATATTTAAATAAAATAATTAAATCTTAATTACAGTTTTCGTAATTAGTTTTAAGTATATCGGTACAACAATCCGCAAGGGGGTGCAAGTACAAAATTTATTAAATTGCGATTTATGGGATATTGGTGGAACTTAATCTTGGGGGTTACTTTTAAGATGCAAATATTCGCTACGAACGGTTTAAAAAAAGTCCGAAAGTTTGCATTCAAAAGCTACGAGCAAAATAAACATAAATCAAGATTTTAAATTGGTGTCTCTTGACACTGGTAGAAATAGTGTTAAAGCTATAGAAACTGCAAACTTTACGTGACTGTTACTTTTAAGATGTAAATACTCGCAACAGAACGATTTCTAGAAAATTCGAAATGTAAAAGGGTGCAGGAACAAAAAAGGTATAAAATTCAGGTTTCTGCGAAAGTGCTGGGGCAAAAACTTGACATTTCGCAATGTGGTTACTCTTAAAGTTGTTGTCTAAGAATAGTTTCTAAAAAATTCGAGAATTATAAAAGTGCAATGAGCGGAAAAAGTTGTAAAAACCTTCTAAATTACGATTCATTTAGTACAATAAGACTAGAAACTGGAAGTTTATAATAAAACTGTATTCCTCCCCTCCCCCTCCCCTCTCTTCTCCAGAAAAAAAAATCGAAAGATCTCATGCAATTTAAATGCAACACAAGATTCTACGCAGCTAATATTGAATACCGTATATACTCGTGTATAAGTCGACCCCCCTCCCCCCCTAATTCTTAAGCAAAATTTTGAAAAAAACTGAATTTTCGTGTATAAGTCGAACCACATTTCTGGAATATGCTGAAAAAGGATTTGTAATGGAGGATAAAATAATAATAATAATAATAAATTTTCATTAAATTAGTAAACATTGTTTTTTCTACTTTTCTAATTAGACTTTTTTCAATAACGTTTTAAAACTGTATAATTATGTAAAACCGAAGAAGCTTAAACTATTTTGAAACCTATTCACATGAATTCAATGATACCTAAAAAAGAAAAGATTCTATCAAAAATCTATTCAAGCCTTAATTTATAAGGATAAACTGTTTCTTATACTGCTAAAATAGAGTACTTCTTTGTATTGTAGGATTTTTAGAAGAGATATCTAGGAGCATTCTCAAATTGAACTCTTTTTAAAAAGGGGATTAAAATGTTGAAAGGAATGCCCCCGTATTGAAGGGAATTCCATCCCAAGAGAAAATGAGTAAGAATTACGGGGACATTATTGTTGAGCTTTTTTTGTTTTTGTCAATCGCAGGGAAATGGCCATTGTCCGCTTTTATCTCTTTCACCAGCCTAGACCTATGTGTGATTACTTAAGACTTGCTCATTCGCTGATTACAGTCGGACCTCTATTTAAGGAACCTCTATTTTGAGAATTTTTCTATTTTGCAAACTTTTACTTGGAACGAAGAACATTTTTCAAATTTCTTCGTAAAATAACCTCCAAATAGCGAAAGCTCTATTTAACGAACTTTTTCTTGGGATCTAAATTTTTTTTCTCCCTATTTCACAAAATATTACTGAACATTTCAAACTTATTCTTTCTTTTAACGCATTTTATGTTGATCAATGACTAAGACCAGGTCTTACAAGGCACCTAACTCACCGAGAACAGCGAAATCGCTGTGATTCTTTGCTTTTCATCCAAAAGAAGTGCAAACTTTCAATATCCCCTTTTAACTCTCAATGGAGCTGCCCCTAGAGTCTCCCGTTTTCTAAATTGTTGATCATGATCAGTCGTGTTGGTAATTTCGGTTCTTGCAGCTCGAAAATGTCATAGCGAAAGTGCTTGAGCATCAAAGAAAAATAAAAAATACTCTCGATGAGGTGGATAAAGTTGCGAAGAATAAGGATACTGCTTTAAAATTTGGTATTCCTCCAAACAGCTTATCAACCATAATAAAAAATCGTGATTTTAATGTAAGATCATTTTTTAAACTGAAAATACAATGTATTTTCAGACAATGTTTTGTTTCATTCTTATTTCCCTTGCAGATTTCTTTTTGATGGGTAAAATAAATAAAACAAATATATATAATTTATATAAAAAAAAAAGTGGTTAATTACTTTTTTAAAATTATATTTAGTGTTTATGGACATGTTTTATGTAGTTTAAAGTGTTCTAAAAGGTGACACTCTATTTAACGAATTTTCCATATAACGAACTTTTTTTCGGGATTTAGCGACTTCGTTAAATAGAGGTCCGACTGTATCTGCAATTTTTTTTTTTTTTTTTTTACTAACTCTGTATAAGTCGACCCCTCATTTTCAACTGCCAAATTTTGTCTAAAATTCTTCGACTTATACACGAGTATATACGGTATTTACTTAGTCTTAAATGTTATATATGCATTTGCAGTATAATAATTTCTTACACCGCACACACTCGTGGACAATACCTTGATGTCTTATGGGTTTTATGGTACACAGAAATTTCCTCTACTAAGCAGCGGTCTTTTGATGTGGAGAGACCGGAACAAAGACAGATCTCCCTCGTAATGAAATAAACGAGCGTGAAGATGCGTCCGCGAAATCGATTTCCGTTTTCAGTCTCGACTCTTCCGATTTCCACGGCGCGGAAGATATTTTAGCCTACAAAACATGTTTGGGGAAGATTTAGACCGGAGAAGTGAACATTTGAATAATTACGGAAAATTGGGGTTTTAACATTTCTATCCTGTTGAAACTTTATTCAATTTAATAAAAACATTTCAAACCAAATTTTTTATTTAAAACTATTAAATATATTTTATTACTTTACACTTTAATCTTATTTTGATTTAAGTATTTTAAATTTTAATATTTTAAATTCATTATATTTTTCGTTTTATTGTCATTTACTTTTTAAGTAGTTTAACCCTTAACCCTCTCGCTGCGTAAGTAATTCTTCGCGATGAGCGTCATTTACAGAATTTTAATCTTTTATCTCTGGTTCTATAAAGCAGAATTTTTGACTATCGTAATCGGGGAAAATGTCCTGATTAAATCAAACAAAGTTTTCGCTAAAAAATAACTGGTGGGACGTTCGTTTTGTTCGAATCTAGCAAAAATTATACAACATGGAAGGGGCAACATGTTCTATCGTAACAGAAAACCAAATAGTATTAATTAGACGAAAAAAATGCATGCCCGAGCATATCTCGGGCTGCGCAGCGAGAGGGTTAAACGCGTAGTGATGCATATCTACTTCACTTTTAATTTAATTCTTAGCAACCAGTATATTTATATAGAAACTATTAATGCTGTAAAAATGACAAAAAATTACACTTAAAAATCTATCTTAATATTTCTGGTATATAATCTTTATTATAAGAGTAAACATAATTCTAAAAAAATAATTTATGCATTTAATTTTTAAGTTTTACAAAATAAAAAATTATATAAAATAAGGTATTTAGATTCGTACTTATTAAAATATTTACTAATTTGCAATATTTTAGTTTTTACCTGTATTGCAGATGTGCAACATAAGAAAAAAGGTTGACTTATTATAAGAAAAATGTATCTGATTTTTTTCATTATTTTTCGTGTGTTATAAACTTTTCAGAGAATCACATATAATTTTTTTCCAAACAAAATAAAAAATCATGCATTTAAGGGTTAAGAGTACATTTATTCTATTACCACAATGGTTCACAATATAACAAGACGATCAACTTATAGACCGGGTATTAAATTGCTATCAACTAGGAAGCCCCTCAAGGTTTTTCCGTTGATCAGCACTATTCTGCGTCTTTTAAATAACTTTGTTGAATAGTTTTAAATAAAGATTTTGGTGTGAAATGTTTTAATCAAAGTTGAATAAAATTTCAACAGGTCAACCCTTTATCTACTGCATTATGATCTACTGCAATTTTTTTCATGCAATTTTTTTTTTAGTTACTATAATGAAAGTTTAAGGACATACATAAAAAAATACTCACCCGTCAGAAATTTAATTCCTTAGAGGTAATTGATTAAAGTGGTATTTTAAAGTACTATCAGTACGCTATGACTACAATAGCGTAACAGAAAACCCACAAGGTATTTCAAATGGTACCAGAATTGTGGTAAAGTATTTTCGATTTAAGAAGTATGTGAAATATAGACTTTTTCTTATTTATAAATTAATTTTTAGGCGAATTCCGGTGCCAATCATTTATTTCAACACTTTAGCATTGAAAATGCTGTGGCCCTGAAAGGGTTAAAAAAACTTTTTTTTAAGGTTTTGATCTTGTTAGCAGTCCTTTTGTTATGCGACGTCTATATCCTCTTGAGACCCAAGCCCGCATTTTTCGTGCAAATTTTTTTACCATTTTTAGGATTAAGGCCCTTTATGGGGCTAGAATACTTTATATATATTCATTTATTTTTAAAACTAAAAAATATATAGAGTTTTGGCACGTCCAATATAATGGACATTGGGTCTTAATCCTATAAAAACCATATTATTGAATTACATGATTCTGAATGAAAAATTCTTAATTGCAAAATTTTCTTTCATTATAAATATGTTGTTATCGTTCATACATCACATTTAAATATTGCACAATTATAGTTTTTTCATTATCAAAGAGAAAAAAGTACTTTTGGATGAGATTTATTTGAAAAGTATAAATCAGTTTAGTGATTTTTAAATAGTTTTTTTTTTTTTTTAAAGGAACAAAAAAAAATCTATCACATCAATAAAAGTTTTTTCTAAAAGTAAATTAAAAAGGAATAAAACACAGTTTATTTATAATCTTAAATTATTATCTTCAGTTATATTTCCTTTCATTATAAATTTCCTTTCATCGTTCATACATCACCTGTAAATATTGCATATTTTTTTTTCATTAGCAAAGAGAAAAAGTATTTTTGGATGAAATTTATTTGAAAAGTATAAATCAATTTAGTGACTTATAAAATAGTTTTTTTAAAAAGGAATTTAAAAAATATATCACATCAATAAAAGTTTTTTCTAAAAAAAATTATAAAGTTAGTGGCACGGATATCACAATTGGCATTTGGATGCCAAAGGGAATTAAAAAGAAATAAAATGCAGTTTATATATACTCTTAAATTATTATCTTCAGTTATATTTTCTTTAAATTTTTATTTCTGTTTAATTTTGATTAAATTAACTAATTTAATTATAAACGACTTACAAACAGTAAAATAATATAAAAAGCTTGCATTTATTTTTTGTAGTTAAACGAATATACAAATACAAGTTGCATTCCATGCTTACTTATTTACAGGCTTACTTATTTTATTTTGTACTTATCAAGTAAGATGAGATCGATACATAGGCTTCAAAAACCAGATTTTTAGCGTAAGTTCCTATTTATTTCAGTCTTTGCTGACATAAGAAGTGAGTTTTTACCGTTTATACGTCACTTCCAAATATCACATAAATTCAATTTTTGCATCATCAAATAGAAAAAGTGTATTTTAACTAAGAAACTTGTTGATCAATTTAGTAATAATAATAAAAAATTAATAACATTTTGTTTATTTTTAACTCTACTCAACACCAGTAATTTGTTTGTTAGAATAATGATATTAAATAGTGCCACAGCTACCACAATTGGCAAGTAAATGCCAAGAAGAAATTTAAAAGAAATCAAAATGAGTTCATTTAGAATCTTTGAACGTTATCTTAAAGTGTATATTCTTAAAGTTTTTTGCTAATTAAATATAATTAAATTTATTAATTAAATTATAAATAGTATACTAAAAGAAAAATAATACCAAAAATAGTAATGAATAAGAATAAAACATGATAAAGGTTTAATTATCTATATTTACCAAATGCTGCACAAAATATATATATATATATATTTCATTGAAATGCAAAATTTAACAACTGATTCAGAACAAGCATTTTATCAGTAAAATTATACATTTTTAGGGTAATATTTAAGTATTTTTTATTTATTTATTTAAGAATATATATTATCTACTTCGGTATCTATTATTTGTTTCAATACTGTGTTGATATTTAAGTAAAAACTAGTATACAAAAAGAGTCAAACATGAATAAAAACAACTGATGAAGACCCAATGTCCAATAGAATGGACATTTAAAAAAAGTTGTTTATTCGCTAAAATATACATTAGATTACTTTAACTGCGATGTCATTTCATTCATATAACACTTAACATTAGATGTATGTAGCATTAATATCAAAATACTTTTTAAAAATATAAAAATTTAGCTTTAAAACTGTCTGCTTACCTTCAACAGTCTTTCTGATGTTGCCTGCCACGATCAAATGATTAAAATACACATTTAGTCCCAATTTTTTTATTATTTCGGCGTACAGATAGCAGCACCAGACTGTCTAGTAGAATGACAGCAAGTATTTACAAATTCCAACTGAAATTAAGTATTTTATATAAAAAATAAAAATGTCCAATAGGATGGACGCGGGGTCTCAGGAGGATATTCCAGGGGCAACATGTTCTCTCGCATCTCCATGCACATATACAATTTATGAATTTACATATGCCATTTCTAGCATAGCACAAAAGAGCTGGCGCCACAACTTTTTCGATTTCCTATAAAAATAATAATGAAACAGAAAAGAAATACTAGCAAAATCATCACTACACTACAGTTTAGTAATTACATTTTAAAGTAGATGAAAGCTATTGATAACTAAACTACACAGACGAAAGTAAACAAGAAGTTTCCCCCAACACCCAGTGTACTGGCGGTACTTATAAGTACCACCGAGTAATTCAACTGTTAAATCAATATTAACTGTAATCAATAATAACTGTTCACCCAAAATAGCTAGTCAAATTGTATTCTAAGATCATAATGAACACATAAAAAAAATCCAACACTTATCTTATATCTATTACTGTGTTTGCAGCAATAAAAAGACGAGATTGACAATCTGCACAAAATGTCGGCACAAACACATCGACAGTTTCAAAGATAGCCTCCTTCCTAGCTAAAATAACAAACCTAGAACTACTGCTGCCATGTATCCGGATAAAGTGGAATTAAAAGAGTGTTTTTGCAGAGTACTGTTAGAATATTAGTAATATTCACTGTGGATTGAAAGTTTATTAAAGTTTATTTATACCACAAATATGTTTCGAAGGCTAAATCAAGAGTCCTTTTTCAGATGGGGCTTTCCCACGGTATTTTTGTAGCTTGTTCTTCAGGAGTTGATGAAAACTTTTTACATTTTTTCTTTTCATATATTGTTTCATATATGTTTTCATATATTGTTATACTTTTTAGAAACTTATTATACTCTCATCTCAATTTCTTTTTTTATTCACTTTTTTAATATTGTTTCTCATGTGGCTACCATCCGCATCTAAACATTTTTCTTTTTTACGGGTCTCTAATACCTCTGCAATACGAAATACTCCTCTACTGGATGTTAAGTTGCCACGCAACTGGGAAGTCCATAAAGCTGATCACATTATTCCATTGTTTTGTGTCTTTTATTTACTTTCTGAAAAAAAGTTGTGGTTCGAATCTAGTGAAATAAAGGTTCGAATCTAGCAAAAATTATACAAATGGGTCGATTATAAACCATTCAGGGTTAAAAAGGACAATACCTGAAGAGTTTTTTAATGACGTAGACGTAACCTATCCTGAAGGGATAATGAACGTTTCCAAAACCTGAGTCAGTTACTGAAAAATAAATGGTGTAAACGTAATGTATATTGATTTTAAGGATGTTCTCAAATTTTTATTTAACTCCAGTCAACAGCGCAAATTTTTCCAACGCTTTTACAACCTCACAATAAATCCATGCTTGTCACCTTTCGCATTTTTTTTTACTTAAAAAAACACATACAAACCAAACAAATTACTTATTTAAATGCATCTTGCTTCTACCTGGTAATCCTTTGAAATTTAGCTAATTTTATTCAGTATATAAAATTTCTGGTTCTAATATGCTTATCTGAATGGGTTAGTTGGTTGAATAGGGTTTTAGGATACAAAGTCCTCCAGGGACATGCTGCGCCAAGAAAAATTTAAAATTAAAACAGAGTAATATTTTAAAAAATTAGGTTAAAACCTTGACATAAACAGACAATAAATACAAACAACACAGATTATGAGGAAAACAATGTGATAAAATATATAATTAAAATTATAGAATGATTTTAATGATATATTTCATCACGGAAACGACCGGAAAGCGTTCTGAAAACTTTCTAAATAACTATTTAGTTAGAATAGTTTGGGCTAGAATCTTGAAATTTATAATTAAACTAGATTTATTTTTCCCGCAAACAGTCGGAAAACCTCATGCAATATAATGTAACAGAACAGGTTGCTACGCAGGCAGTATTGCATACTTACTTAGTTTTCCATTTCGTTATATATGCATTTGTACTATAACAATATCTTACACTACGCACAATACTTTGATGCATTATGGGTTTTACTGTTCACAGAAATTTCCTCTACTAAGTCTTTTGATGTGGAGAGACACCAACAAACTGACAGACCTTCCCTGTAATGAGATAAATGAGCGTGAAGCTGGTCCGCAAAATCGATTCCCGTTTTCAGAGTGTCCACTCGTTATCTTTCCGGTGTCTACAGCACGGAAGAGATTTTAACCTGCGAAACATATTTCGGGAAGATTTAGACCAGAGAAGCGAGCATTTGAATAATTACGGAAAGCCAGAGTTTTAATGACGACAGAATTTTCGAACGACGTAACCTATGCCATGAACAGGATCAATAACGGAGCCAGTCATTCCAAAACAAATCGTTTAACCCCTTGAGAGGCTGTGGAATAAAATAACGAGCCGTTAATTCCCAAATTGGCTCATCTGATCTCAGCAATCTGATCCTTTGTTAATATTAATATTTTGGATTACTTTACTGTGATTTTGATCAAATTTAACAAAATAAATCAATTTAAGTCATTATAATTGCATTCTATTTCACATTACACTACTTCATAAAAAATAAATATAATTATCTACTATATAAATATCAGTTTTAGCCAATCAGATTGCTGGGCTCGGTTGAACCAATTTGGGAATTAACGGCTCGTAATAAAATATATCTCACCTAATTTAAACAAGATTCTCACCAGAAAATTTTAACTAAATTTTATATTTTTACCTGTGGAGGAAAATCCTAGAAAAATTGCTTTTCCTTATTTAAAAATAAAATTTTTTGATTATTCCGGTGAGAATTCAATATTTAGAGCATTTTTGCTTGCCCCTCAAGGGGTTAATGGGTAGCTTTTAAGAATGTCTATTTTCACTATATAGCTTACTCCACTTAACAACTCCAATCTTTCTGATACTTACACAATATTGTACTAATTTTTATATGCCTGAAAATTTCTGGTATTAACATGTAGAAATCAAACGTCGCGGCGTTTCTAAACTTTCCTATTGTAAGTCCACTTTGAATAGAATCATTTTTTAGGTTGCATACTTTTTAAAAGAACTATCTGAATTTCATCATAATTACTTCAAAAATCTTCGCTCTCTAAATTAAGAAAATTAATTAGAAGCATATAACTTATTATTGAATTTTCTTTCATATTTTTTTCCAATAACATTAAATTTATCTTTTGTTTTATTGCAAATTTTCTAAAGAAAAATTAAATATTGAAATAAATTAAATAAGTAATTAAGTAAAATTTTCTATTTTTTATTATTATAATTATATACAATTCAAAGAAAATCCACGCTTTCAATTAATAATTGGTTTTGAAAATCCATGAGTGAAAACCACATTTTTTTTCTTTTTTTTTTAACCATTTGGAAAAAAGGTTATTGTTTTCGTCAGGGTAGGAAATCAAAAGCATATCTGACTCTTTTTATTGGTTGAATCCGCATTTTATTCGTTTTCTGATGGGTCTATACTGTAATCTGTATTTCCCTTTACTTTCAACAGAGATGGATACTTCTGTTGCCACTATGACAAAAAAGTAATAAAAACTACAAAAAAAAATTAATAACTCAGAAACAAATTGAGATACAGCTTTCAAACAAATTGCATTTAAAAGTACATTTTTTTCTCTATACGACGGTGTAAAAAGTAATAGTGTGGGATGTTTAGAAGTTTAAGAATGAAATTTCATTTAAAATGGGTCGTCAGATTTCTTGGAAATCTGACTGGAAAAGCCTTTTCCCGAACAGCCAATGAAATGCTTGGATAATACGTAAGGTTCAGGTGGATAATACGTAAGTTTCAGGAAATTTGAGGAGTCGCAGGCGATTTTTGTCGCTTGCAATTTTTACGTGTCATAACACTACTAATGTTTAATTCATGGCGTACGTAGTGTATGATCAACTCCGTGCGATTTTTTATGTCTTAAATTTTAGTCTTCGAAAAAATCATTTTCCTAATGGTCGTTGTAATTTGTTAAATTGCTTTTTTTTTTTTTTTTTCCAGCTAACACGGATAATCATTTTTGCATTTTAAATGACCATGGAATAAGACCACAAAAATTATAAAATAAGTCTGATGGGTTTAAAAACCTTCGTAAGATATTCTTACGAATATTTTTCTGTGAAATCCATCCAAATGCAGACGATCCAGTGACTTTCTCCCACTTTCAAAATATATTGAATATTTGCTGAGTCTTTCATTTCATGTATGCCGTTGTACTGTAACAATATTACATGCACTCGCGATCTCTGTTTTGATGACTTATGGGTATTACTGCACGCAGAAATTTCCTCTACTAAGCAGCGGCCTTTTGATGTGGAGAGAGCAAAACAAACTGACAGACCTTCCCTGTAATGAGATAAACGAGCGTGAAGCTGCGTCCGCAAAATCGATTTCCGTTTTCAGTGTCCACTCCTTACCTTTCCGGCGTCTACGGCACGGAAGATATTTCAAGTTGCGAAACATATTTCTGGAAGATTTAGACCGGAGAGTGAACATTAGAATCATTATGGAAAATGAGGGTTTAAATGTCGACAGAATTTTCGAATGACGTACCATATGGTGTTATGAAAGTTTCAATGACGGAGTCAGTTACTGAAAAGTACAGTAAACTCTGTCTAAGACGGAATCGATCGGGACCAAAATAATTTTCCACGGTAGACAATATTCCGCCTTAGACAAATTTTATTCTACGTTTTTTATGGACTCGCAGGGACTTGGAAATCTTTCCGAGTTAGGCAGATTTCCGCCTTACACAGAGTCCGCCTTACAGAGAGTTTACTTATATGAATGAATGGATTACTCTTAAGTGGGCAGTGGGATTTCAAAATCACGAAATTCGACTGATTTTTATTTTTGAAGGGGATGGGGGTATGTCCGTGTTAATTAGGAAATTAAATGCTTAAACTCATCTGCTGCAGAACAAATTCCATTTTTAATTAAAAATTCCAAGAAGTGAACATTAGAATCATTATGGAAAATGAGGGTTTTAATGTCGACAGAATTTTCTAATGACGTACCATATGTTGTCATGAACGTTTCAAAAAGGGAGTCAGTTACTGAAAAATATATGAATGAATGGATTACTCTTAGGGGGGCAGTGGAATTTCAAAATCTCGAAATTCGGCTGATTTTTATTTTTGAAGGGGGGTGGGGGTATGTGCGTGTTAATTAGGAAATTAAATGCTTAAACTCATGTGCTGCAGAAAAAAAAATTCAATTCTGGCGCTTCTTCTCAGAGATATAAGCTTTTATGTTTACAAACAAGTTACATATTTAATTAGCTGTTTAGACTTAAAATTCTATTTTCACAAAATTAAAAATTACGCAGATTTCCAAATTTTGAAGCATTTTAAGTACATTCCTAATTAATTAGATAAAAAAGATTAATTAGAATTAAAAAGATAAATACATCAATGAAGCAAAACATTTCACTCACGATAATTTAAAACACATATAATTAACCCACATTTTATAGGAGACAACACGGTAGTTCTTATTTGTAGAGGCCTTCCCATAACTCAGACAAAAAAGGGAAATTTTGAGCCAGATAATATAAACAATTGCGAAAATGAAACTGCAACCACTTATACTGTAAAAAAAAAAAGGATTAAAAAATGAAAATTGTACTGGCAATCGAGACGCCAGTACTATTTCCGTATTTTAAAGGAAAATTTCCCCAGTAAATTCCAGAAAAACGGAAAATTTTCTGCAATTTACGGAGTAAATATTTTACGTATTTTAGTCTGTTTTTCTTTGTTTTTTTACAGTGTAACGCTTTGCACCCCATGCTCTACAGGAATCATGTTTTAGTGTACCTCAGAAATTCATATCAAAGAAAGAAAAATCATGCCTGAAGCCTAGATAATGAATAACTGTCCAACTTTTCCAAAATACGTAAACAAAACTTCACCGTTCCATTCTTTTGTGCAGCTGTGTATATGATCTATATGTTTGTATATATTCTAAATAGTGTGCTAAAATTTAGCTTGTTAGTTAGAAAAAATAAAACGTTGTGAATGCTAAATATTCCGTTACAATGGAATTTGTCTTATCGGATTTTGCTGTGATGGAATTCGAATGTATTGCACTTATATATTTATTTTACCCATACCTTTTTATTCTAACAGCATTACATTGAACTAGAGATCAATACTATTGATCACATTATGGGTTTTGGCGTAAACAAAAATACTATCTTCTCAGCAGCGACCTTTCTCCAGGGAAAAACTCGCTTCCAGAAGACAGACCTTCCCTTAGGTTCTTGCATCGTGTCGAAATCCGAACAAGACCCGACCCGCGGTGGTTCGGATTGTGTCAGTTTGAGGTTTTTTTTTTTTTTTTTTTTTTTTTTTTTTGCGTGTTTAATATACTAAATTTTTCAGATGCGGGTTAGATTTTGCCTTTTTGGGTTCGTGTTCGTTCTGACCAGTTAAGTTTTTCGGAGGCCAACAAAATTCAAATAAGCATTTTCATGTTCAAAAAACGTAATTCACATGGCCGTCAAGATCCCCCGGATCTTACGCCATGGAATTTCTTTTTGTCGAGTTACGTCAAAAATCTTGTTTGTGAACCACCATTGTCGAAAACACTCAAAGAACTTAAGGCTTCTGTCCCTTTCGGCGAAGACACTCACGAGCTAATGCTAATCCTATGGGTAGGGATTTATCTAATATCTCGTTTGCATTTGGACATTTTTAAATATCTTTTTTTAGATTTGATATCCGAGGTCCGTCTCTACATTGCGCCTTTTTTACTTTTTCGATTTTGGTCGCAGATATTTTTTATAAAGTCACTTTCACTTTCAAAACCGGTTCTGAAAATGAAAGTGTCATTCTAAAAAATATCTGCAACCAAAATCGAAAAAGTAAAAAAGGTGCGATGTAGAGACGGATCTCGGCTACCCAATGAAGAAAAAGTATTTAAAAATGTCCGAATGCAAAAGAGATATTAGCAAAATCCTTCCCCATAGAATTAGCATTAGCTTCGCCGGCAGGGACAGGAGCTTTAAAGAACGCATATCTGCAGTAATAAGAACCGTGGACAGTGTAAAACTGCAAAATGGGTGGAACGAACTTGATTACAAATGTTTGTTTTGTTACGAAAGAGTCACATGGCAAAAATTATTACCTGAAAAAAAAAATGGATTTTTTTTTCATACTAGCAGGCTTCGCCCGCTATGCTAGCCGGTTTCTTCAAACGAACCTTGAATCAAAAACGAAATATATCGGTGAATTTGACCTTGTGATTTAAAGCAATAGGGACCCTTACCTGAAACCTGGATTATCCTTCCGCATTGCTAAGAACGATAGAAATACTATTTTAGATTAGCATTTACAGTGGGATTTTGTAAAGAACAGTAATACGATGTACAATATACTAAAACCATCCCTGAAAAATATCTAATTAAGAATGAAGTCTCGTTGAAATCCATTCAGCAGAACCTTTTCAAAAGACTAATCTTTTAGAATTGAGTTCAAATGATTATATAACTTTCCCCCATATTTCAATAACAAAGCAATGTGGAACGATATGCCATATACTGAAACCATCCTTGAGATATTATCTAACATCGCAAACGATCAAAGTCCATAGAGCACAACTTTTAGAAAAAAGGATAATGTTTCATTTGATTAGAGAACTTTCCTCCTCAATTTTATAACTAAACCGCGTAGAGTAATATATTATACACTAAAACCTTCCCTCAAAAATTTTCTAACTAAGCACATGCGTCCAATGAAAATCCATTTAGCAGAACTCAAGTTATAAGCAGCCGAAACGAAATTCCTATTTGCATTTTATGTATTTAGTAAATATTATTTATTATAATAACGTGTTACAGTTTGGAAAATATAATTTTTTTTTTAAATCCGGTCTTTCATTTATGCTGACTCTGCTCTTTCATGCATTACGAATTTGTAGTCCCTCTTCTAAAATCAGACCTTTGATGTAGAGCAAATTTACGTCCGGAAAATGACAGACAATTCCGTAATTAAATAAACCACCTGTGAAGTTGCGCCAACAAAATCGATTCCCCGGTTGCGAGAGCGTCCACTTAGGCTTTCCGATTTCTATGGCGCGGAAGAGATTTATCCTCTAAAACATATTTCGACAGAGTGGAAAAATGAGTCAATAATTACAGGAAGTAAGGATTTTAATTAGAAGTTCGAAACGAAAAAGTCGTTTATTTCTGGTGGAACAAAACTGGCCAGAACTGTATCTAATTTTTTCCCCCTTCTAGTTATGGAACTGAATTATTTTCCTCCGAAATTCAATCGTAAAAATATTATTAAAAAAATACTCAATTTTTGAAACTTAAGTTTTTTAAAAGCTTAGGTGGCTCTGCCCCCTACGAGATTCGCTAGCCAACCCCCGTTCAGACTCTAAAAATCCGTTCGTTTGATCGGCTTAAAAAATATTAGGGAAGATTGAATTATAATTAAAAAACCAGTGGCGATATCCCTGTAAACGGGTTTCCATTTATTTCTCTTTTAATGAAGGATTTTAAGTCCAAATAAGCTGCTGTCAATTGCTGTTTTCAGGTTTGATTAAATAAGATTAGTTAAACATCTGAAAATTAGCTAATATAAAATGAACTAAAAGTCTTTGCTTCCAGGTATTTTTTAATAACGCTACAAGAAAATGATTTTAAATCACACGTTTTAATTCTGACATAATTTTCACCAAACTTTTCTTTTTGTAATATTATTTTAATTGTTAGAAAGGAAATATTATTATATGCGCTGTCTTTGGCAACAGTGGTTAAAAAGATTATCCCGAAACACAAAATAAATCTCGCGTGTGCGTGTAAATATATATTTTAATTTAAATTGTTTGGCAATATTATTTGGCTATTTGAAATAGGATGTGGTTTCACCCGCATTTACTGCTTTTAACACATATTAAATAACTAATTGTCTTATAGTTTTTTTCTTTTTAAATATTCACGTGTATAAGCAATTTTTATGACGTAATTTTTAATATTTTCCTGCTTTTAACACGTAATTATTTAATTCTAATTTCATAGGGGTTTTTTCTACTTATAATAGTCACGTGTCAATAAATTTTTATTTTAAAGGAAATATTATTATTTGAGAATTTTTACAATTCTAGCAACAACTTAAAGTAATAAGCTTTTCTAAAATATACAAAAAATATTTCTGGAAATTCTAAAAATTTGAATTTAAAATGGAAATAAACCCTCAAAAAATGAGTCAAAAAAAAAAAAATAAAAATAAATGCAGGCTGCACACAGCGAACTTCTAATGTATAAAATGATCTAAAAATGATTAAATTCCTATGTATAGTTTTTGCTCCTATAAAACTTTTTTAATGGAACGATTTTGACCAATTTTCGTGTTCATCGAACATTTCTCTGTAATAACACCGATTTCCATATTTTTGTATGCAGTAGTTTTATTAATAAAAAAAGACCCCCAGTCAAAAAAAAAAAAAAAAAAAAAAAAAAAAAAAAAGCGGTGGTGACAACGTTAGTTACTTTTTTTTAGAATAGAGAGATAAACTAAGATAAAAGTCATTAACATAATTAAGTAATGTGTAATACTCAATTCTTAATATAAGACATATCAAAAGTTGAGAAATTACATGTATACTAACGAGATTTTTTAATGTAGTGCACTTTTCAATAAAGCATATAAATTTCATTATGTTTGAAATAGTGAAACATTATTAAAATGCACTGCAAACGATTTTTCTTCATAGACCATAACGTAACGGAATTCTTTTCTATATCCCTGTAAATGAATTATAAATACTACACTCTCCATTTACAATAGAGAAAATCCTGTAGAAACCTGAGTAATATCAATTAATTTGCCACGTTCGACATGTAATTTCCTAACTTGTTTTCTTTCTTTTCATTTTTTATCAATGTATTTTTTGTGTTATAGTGAGATGTTTGAACAACAATGGTATTTTATTATAACAAATATAGCGATCGTTTGATGGCAAACATTAATCTTAACTCTAAAAAGCTATACACGTACAAAATATCTACAGACACTTACATAGACACTTTGATATAATTCTTTGATCCTCGATCCTGGTAATCGATAAAACGAGAGTCCATCTGTTGCACGACCGATTGTTTCTCATCCATGCTATTGATCTGAAAGTCATACTTCCAACACTTGCCGAAAAGTAAAGAAAAACTCTCCAGTATATATACTAATACAAAATTAACCTATTTTTTGGTATGAATTTTTGATATTATCATACTAAAAATAGTCGCCCAAATTCAGTTCTTTTGGATAATAGTACATGTAAAACAGACCAAAAGTTGAGTAATATAGGATAACTGATTGCCATTCACCAAAATTTGAAAAAAACTTCGTTTTGTCACTAACAAAAGAACCACTTTTCGTGCTGCTCGCACCTAGCACCGAGACCTGGTGCATTTTGTAGCCCTATACATAAAAGTCAGAGAACCGATAATATTTCTCTGTTAAAATCATATTTTATGTACTTTTAATACTTTTAATTTTTTATTATTACATTTTTATTCCTTTATTTCACGCCAAAAGTGAGTTAAGTCGGCAAATATGGCGCTACAATTTTTCCACGCGCTTTATCCGAAGAGTAAATGTACAGTACATATTACTAGAATTATATCAGAGTACGGTTTTTTTTTTAATAATTGATAGCATAAGAAACAAATATTAGGTTTTTTTTTTCTTTTTTCTATGCAGACGATAAATATATAAATATATAAATAGTAAATATAATTCTATAAAAGCTTCCAAGATCATTGAAAACTATTTTTTAGTGAAATACAAAATAAGCCAAGTATTTTCTTTTGAAATCGAATGGGATAAAGTTTCGAATGTTTAAAATGAAATATTGTGGATTAAATGGTCCTTTGGTAAAAGTAATCATAAATTAATATCTTTACATAATTTTGAAAAATTACTGTGGCTAATTAGATCGGCCATTACAATTTCTACTTTAGTCCAAATCACTCCCCACACAAGACAAATAGCTATGACATTTGGCTAGGGTTGCTGGAAAGCTCTACTTTTGGAAAACAACGCCAACTGTTTCCCCGCCAAAAATGTGAATATATGTTGCAATTTTTCAAAATCAAATTCGTTGGTTTTTGAAAGTATATTTAAACTTTTTTCAATATTTTATACTTATTATTAACTATTTTTTATTTTTAAATGCTTTATTATAAAAAACTTCGATGTTAATAGTCCGATAGGTGGTCTCCCACATTACATTTTCAGAAAGTTATGCTGCTGCAAAAGCAAGAAATATTATTTTAACAGAAAAATTTTATCGGTTCTCAAACTTCATAATATAAGGCTTTAAAATGCACCAGGTCTTAATGCTAGGTGCGAGCAGCACCAAAAGCGGTTCCCTTGTAAGAATAAAGATCCGATCATTCGTTACAAAGTTACGGCAAGTTTTATGAATACAAAGTCATGAATGATTTTATGAATACAAAGTCATGAATGATTTTATGAATACAAAACTATGAATACGCGGATTTTGAAATATACTCGGATTTTTATGAAATTGATATAGGTTAATGATGCTTACCATGGCATGTTCGGTATTGTATAGGAAGTGTGTAGCATTCATAGTTCATTGACAGGAGCACTCAAAAGAATCCCGTTACATTAGGGTCAATAGGACAAAAATCGTTTGCAGAGTATTTTAATGACATTGTGCTGTTTCAGATGTATTGAAATGGGTATAAATCACTGGATTTCACTACAAGATAATTACCATAGAATAGGAATTCATGTAGCATTTGTCGTTCATTGAAAAGGACACACAAAAGAAATCGGTTACAGTGCTGCCTTTGGGCCATCATGCCTGGAAGTGCGTTTTCAATTTCGATACTCTTTTTTTGCATGATACTCGTTGCGTATAAATTCTATACATCGTATACAAGACTACACAAAAGAATTCACGTACTATTCTCCTTGTTGGCGGAAGTTACTGAAGGGGAATTTTCAACTGTGTGCGTATTTCCTAACTGAAGATAATTTTGGCATGCATAGTTTATAGATGCAAACCTATATGTCATATGCAGGGCTGCTCAAAGAATTCGGATCATTTTCAGGAGTGCAGATGGGAATGGCTGAAATTGGATTTTCCAATGTGTTATACGTTTCCTTATGGTTGAATTAGACATCCTATTTCAACTTATTAAACAGTGCAGTTTTGTTTCACTATTATGAATGTGTTGGAAAGTGTTTCATAATCTATGTTTGCTCATGATTTTTTTCGTTACTGTCTTTGTATAAAAATGAGCATTTATATACTCTCATTAATATTCAAATATATAGTTTTTTAAATTGAATGTTATTATGAACACAAAATCGGGTCAACCCGTACTCGATCCAAAAGACTCCAACCCAACCCAAAACCGAGCCGCAGTGAACAAAATGACCGTCAAACCAATTCGACACCAACAGCGCTTAAGGTCGGGGAAAAATCTGCTTACCCGACTCAATGCAGACCCATAGTCGAAAGAAATCAATTTTTAAATAGGAATGTTATAAACAGTTATTCGTATATTATGATCAAGGATACCGCACTTTTTTATTATTCGAAATGGAAAATGTGGAAAAATTCTACTTACAAAATTCGTTTATAATTTAAATAAAGTAATATTAAATACATAAATTAAATAATCTTTCTACCTTTAATCCATTAGTTATGTTGTTCCATTGTTCCATACTGTTACATTAATCCATTAGTTATATTTGCATTTTAAATAAAAGCGTACTTACTTTACAAAAATGTTTATTTTATTATTAGTTTTATTCCTTTTTCTTTATTCCATTATTTTGGCGGAGTATATAATATTATTTCTACTTTTTGTACTAATGCAACGAGTTAAATGCGATGGAAGACGGCAGAGGATTTGAGCCATTATGCATTAAGTTGTTTTATCTCTTGATCGAATGAAATTCTCTTGAAAAAATTTGTTTTCGATTTTTAAATAAAATATACGAATATTCAAATTACAATTAAATATTCATTTCACGTTTAGTTAGTATTCTATATTGTTGGAAAAGTATAATTTTAGAAAATAAAAATAGTTTTTGATTTATAAATTTTTCATGATTAATCATAATGTTCGAAGTGGAATCCGTCGAATTTCGACGAAAGAACATGTTTACAAAGGAACTTTTAAATTAAATTCATAATAAACCTACAAAAATAATTACAATAAAAAAAAATCATCTTACGCTGGTTAGTCTAACTCTCCAAACACATATTTTAACCTAACATTAACGAAATACTATTTTAAACTTCAACTGTTGAAATTATTGAAAAATTAAACTTTATTCGTATACTTAATCAGTAACATATAATAAAGGCAAGTAATTATGATATGTTAACAATTGAGGTTCTTATATTCGGTATTACGGAATGAAAAATCAGGAAAAATGACTTCACTTTGACATAATAAAAGAATCCCCCCCCCCTCCCTCTTCAAATCTAAGCCTAACGTCTTTTTCACAGTCTCATATCCATATTAAACATTTAAAAACTCAATAGGTTTTAATAAACGTATTTCCAGGCTCTAAGTAACGTTTGTCAAATATTAAAACTTTCCATGTAAAAATTCCTACTCGTGATTTAAGTTCTAGTCTAAGAACGGGCGCTTAAAAATGTCAGAAACTTATAACTTTTAGATGTAATCAAAGGTGGGATATCACGTTTTACCAAATAAAATAATCGTTTTCTTTTAAGTATGACGTCATTTTCACTCGCTGAAATGTTTCGTCACAATTTCAGCGGGACGAAATATAATGGTTTCATAAGCGACATTGTGTTTTTAAAAGCGTAACGTAATTTTCCATTCAAATTTTTAAAAAGTTATTTTTAATTATAATGAGAAAATAGCATCAGTAACAATATTATCAATAAAAATAAATTAATCCAATTACTTCTCTTTTCTCTCCGACAATGCAAGTAATTCGACTGCCACCATTTTTGAGAAACTTAATAAAAACCTGTTTAAAATTAAAATATAAAAGTAGTAATATAAAAAAAATAGCTAGTGCGGGCACATCTACAAATGGACATCTTCATTTAAAACAATAATTAGTAAAATTGGTTCAGTAGAAAGCTGGAGGCAGATGACTAAAAGAAGTGGGTAAGTGTGATCACAGATCGGACAGAGGGTTTCGTTTAATATTCCTTTCAAAACATTTTATCCTTTTTCAAAATCTGTTAGTTCCACCTTTTGCAACCAGGGGGCCCACTCTATTCTAAATAAACCTCTATCCGAACGAAACTCTGTTTTACAACCTATCCGTAGATATATTAGTCGAGGGGATTGGGCCCATAGCACCCGAGATAGGTAGGCGCACCATGGTGGTAAAAAGGGGAACTAAAATATATAAGGCTATGGTGCATAATATGAAAGAGTGTTCAAAGGGCTGTGCAATGATATATCACGTGAGGGGTCTGGGTGAAAGTTAGAAAAGTGCCCCCAGTTGAAAAGGGTGGGAGGTTAGAAAAAATGCTTGAAATACACAAGTTAGAGCCCAGAGGGGTAAATATAGGACTTTTTCAAAATTTTATGATTTGTCGTTTGATGTGAGGTGTTCAGCTATAAGTATGCAAAATTTCAAGTCTCCAATATATATAGTTTCTCAGAACGGGCTCTGTGACAGACGGGCAGACAGAGGAATGAGAAGAATAGGCTTTCGTCAGATGAACGAAACCCTAGAAAGAGCCTTGTCTTTTAAATATATATATTATTTCTGATGTCAGCATTCCTTTTTCTATGCACATTCAAAAAGCACAATGATGAATGAGGTAGCATAGGAACGTACACCCGCATTTCGCGAATACAAGTTGTTTGATTGAAAAGTGCAGCTCACCAAAATGAAGGAATAAAACATACTGGAAAATAATCTCAAAGATTGAAGTGCGAAAGCTTCTCATAAGAGATTAGATGGACTTGACCTGAACCCGAACCGAAACGGGCTCCAGCTCCATTTTTGTAAAAGAGTCTTTGGGCTCGGGCTCAAAGTTAAATTTTATTTATTTAGAAATTGAAAAAAAAAATGCTATTTGAGAAACAAGAATGTAGTATAAGTTTCTTAAATTATTTTACAATCCTTAAAAAATAAGTTTAAAAGGGATATTGAGTTGTTATTGATATGATACAGGGTGATGTGAGGAGACACAGGACCGGCGCAACAATTGGGCAATTACCCAGGACCCCGTGCCACTTGGAGTTTCCGTACAGTGTTGCCAGATAGTCAAAAGTCAATTTCCCCAAAATTTTTGAAATTTTCCCCAAATCAGTGTTTTTATCTGCAAAAGTCCCCAACTCAGTTTTTACTCAAAAAGGGAATTTTTAAATTTTCAATTTATCACTATAAAAAATATTTAAGTAATTTGAGCTCAAAAATTTTCCCCAAATCAAGCCTTTTTTTTTGAAAAAATTCCCCATTTACAAAAAACAAACTTTTAAACTGTTCTGAATGCATATTCTGTAGCTACATTAAGAGAATGAGAGATATATTTTGCAGTGACAAGTTATTTTACGTTTGTTTTTAAAAGTATTGTCTAACAATATTGGACTATTGTTACATTAGCTCCATAGCTTTAGATAATCTCTTATCAGTTAGGATTTGAATGAATCCGAGATGGTACGCTGTTTTAATTCTTTTTGTCCTCCCTATACTGAAGTAATAATCATAATGCAAAGTATTTTCGTTGTACCAATCGATGTACTTTTGTATATCATAAGAGAAAAATATCTACTTTCCACATATTTAAATTAATTTTTTTTTAAGTACGGCGAAGAAATTCTTCGTTAAAATCCTGCAGATTTAGTCACGTGCAGGTTTAAGCTGTTTAAGACTTTAGAGTCTCACGCATCTGTAATATCTGTAAACTGTAGTGTAACATAGTAAACAACGAACACGACCACATCCAAGTGAATAATGATTGATATTTCCGATTTCTGGATTGTATTTTCATTTTTCAAATCGAAATTGAGTTCGAGACAGATCCAGTTTTTTTACAAGACCAAAAAGATATCTTTACGGAAAATAGTAAAAAAAAAAACGAAATCCCCAGGTTTTTCCTCAAAAATTTTTTAGTCCCCAAAGATTTCCCCACGAACTTCTTGTCCCCCAAAAATTCCCCTAGAGATTTAAAATTCCCCAAAATGGGGACAAAATCCCCAATCTGGCAACACTGTTTCCGTAGGGGTCCCAAGTCTGAGTATACAATTTGAAATAACTTTTCCGCTGTGTAAAATAATATTTTTGTTCAAGATTTGTTTTTAAATGTTTCTTTGTGAGAATTTATTACAGCCAAAGGTGAGATAATTGTCGGGGAGTATATAGATTCAGCGATCCCGAAAGTAGCAGCAGGCGCAAAAAAATAAATATTTAAAATGTTGTAAAGAAGGGACATTTTGAGAAATAAAAAATAATTATGCACATCAAATGTGAAAGTAGTGAAGTTTTTTTTATGCATTTTGTTATGTATATTATTCTATGATATATTTGACTTAAAAATAATGTTTATTAGTCCAGTATTGCAGTATACGTTGGATCCCATCGTTGGACCTTTGCCATAGTCCCGCGCGACGTTGCACCGGTACTGAGGAGAAATATTCTATACTACTTTTGTTATCTTACTATTTTATTTATCATTTTTTGACATTGTTATATAAGCGTTTTGCGGCTGGTCTAATGTTGCAAACAGGTTTACGGCCCGCCAGGACAGGGTTGAGTACAACTGGTCATACTAGCTGGTCATATGAATATTGTGAAAAATCCAGCATAGCAGCGCTACCTGTTGGGCGATTTACACCAAAACCTAATCAGCACACTTTTATGCCAAGATCTAACTGAAGTTTGATTAACCGCTTGACGGGCGATGGGATATAATATATCCCACTAAATTTTAATCCCCAAACGCCACATTGGCACCAGTAATTTGTAATATAGTTTCACTTTTATAATATACGTGAAGAAATGCATTTACTTATTTCTAGATAAATTTGTTTGTAAATCTTGATGTCATTCTATCATTTCCACATTTTAGTAACATAAGTACTTTGCCCCTGAAAGGGTTAAATTCCGTGCATTAGTTCTTCAGATACAGCGCACACACAATTTGTATCCCATACAGACAGGCACCGACAGAGACACATACAAACAGACAGAAACAGACACACACAGATGCACGGGCGGATATATATATATTTTTTTAAGCAGTGAAATCGTGTTTCAGACCCTCTAAAAGTTATAAATTCGTCGAAAACCAGACATAAAGAATTTTCACGAATCCAATACTTTCTTCTTGTAAAGATAGAAGAAAGTAAATTTTAAATTGTGGGATATCCGTTTAAAAAGTATGCAAGAACATTCATAAAAAAAAATAAATATAGAAACTAATTGCTTAACATTCTTTGCTGGAAATCGGTTAATAAAGATTTCCAAAGAATATTCTGTCATCAACCAAGTTTAACCCTTTTTGCCCCGACGGTTCTTTAAAGTACCATTAAAATAACTTGCTATAAAATTCCTTTAGTACATCGATTAGTAGTAATACAGTTTAGAATGAGTTACAGATACTTTACTTTATCTTGTTCCAAAAGCCTTATGGGTTGCACAAAACAAAAATATTTTTTAAAGCATGATTTCTTTTTCATTTTCAGCTTTCTTGACGTCGAAAGATTGAGGGTGAAAAGTTTCAGTTCGGAATTATTTCTATATTTCTATTGTAAGAGTATATTTCTACATTTCCTAATTCTATAAAATACTTAAAAAATATTACAAATAAACGATTTGAGTGGAGTTATAAATATGGCACAAAATCAATATAAACTCAAATTCAATTTAGTTGACAAAACCGTTCTAGAATTTATTAAACGACTGGGTCAATATTTTAATGTTAATTTCAAAAATTCACGAAAAATGCTTTTAGAAGTTGAACTTTTCATGAATTCATAATTTGGGATATAAAGATTAACCCTTCGCTGCACCACGTGCCATATCTGGCACATACCTAAAAACCTTATAATTTTCATTATCTGCCATGAATTTGGCTAATAATATGATCACTGTAACTGATCAAGAACAATCCCAAAAACGGAATAACACTTATTTTGCCCATGTCAGATGGCTACATTATACAAAAAATTAGAATTTGTTCTTCGGAAACAAAAAAAAATTCGATCAAGGTATTAAGGTAAAATTTACTTTCATTATTTTTACTTTATACTTAAAAATATTAATAGTATAATAAAACTTGCAGAGTGTTAAGCAGATGAAATTAATTAACTTAAGCTCGTTTGCAAAATATGGCAATACAATATTTAAAAACTCTAAATGTGTACATATGGCCCACACCATAAAATACCAAATTTTAGCTGAAATTTGGAAATTTAATTTTTTTTACTATTTTTCCCGTTATTAGACCGATATATAGATTTAAAAAAATAATAATAATAAAAATAGAAAAAAATCGTGCAGTGAAGGGTTAAATCTTTTTTCGAAGTAAAGAAGGATTACACGTGCCCATAAACTGGCTTTCAAAAACCGTCTCTGTCTATTAGGAGAAGAATGCTTAACGCTCAGAATTGTGTATTTAAATTCGGCCGTTTATCTCATCTCTTCTGTACGATAGATGTAGTGCCATCGAAAAATCGAAATCCGTTTGGCGTATCAAAGGGCTATAACGAGCGGGCCTGTTTGGTTGCGGGTATTGATTGAGGTTATCGAGCTTGGATGCCACTTCGTATTTGCCTCTAGTGTGTACTCCCTATAAACAGAGAGATGCCAGCGAGCAGTGGTGGATAAATAGACGCGTGGCGGATATTAAAGCATCTGTCTGGGTTAGTATTGCGAGATCGAGGGTTGAGAATTGAGGAATAAAATGTCCAGAAAGAGGGTCGACCACTTAAATGACAATAATTGACAGAAGTTTGATTGGGAGTAGAAAGCCTGTAGATAATTTAGACTATTACTTCTTTTTCATTTACTTATTTATGTTTGATAGGAAAAAAATATATTTGTTAATCCCTCCGGCACCATGGGTGTATATGCGCATCTTAAGGCTGTTCTCAACTGCTCTCCTCAACGAGCGCAAAACGTTTTGACACATTTACAAATTCATTTTTTAACGGAACGATATAAAATTGGAAAGCCTGACCAAGGAAGCGATTTGGAATCGAATTGTGTTTCCCATTTTGTGATCAATAAATTACCTATTGAGTAATAAGCGATTTTGATCGCATGACAAACACGTTTTTCACCATTCCTTGGGTGGTTATTCTACTTTTGCACGGAAATTCGGTTCAAAATGCACTCTATTTTCTGAAAAATCTATTGAGTTTGCAAAAAAACGAAAAAAAAAACAGCTGAATTACATAGTTTCGGAATAACACCTGCCAGTTTCATGCATTTCCGAACAAAAATAAATTAAATCTTATATCATAAAGTTGCCCTCTTGGATTTGAGAGAAGCCTTAAAACTCATTTAAAAATTGGATTTGGTAACAGTAATTAAAAAAAAAATTGCTTTATTTAACTTGGACGTTTCCGTAATTAAATAATTTAAATGTTGCCAAACGAATAAAATTCGTATATGAGACACTGGTTTAGAAGTTGTTAAATTGTAACAAGTCGGATATTGCACGTCAAACGTGGCAAATCAGGTGTCTGTTTTTATTTATTTATTTATTATTATTAACCATTTGGAAAAATGGTTATTGTCAGGATAGGAAATCAAAAACATATCTGAAGCGTTTTATTAGTTGAATCCCGCATTTTATTCATTTGCTGATTGGTTTATACAGTAATCTGCATTTTCCCTTTACTTTCAATAGAGATGGATACTCCTGTTGTCACTATGACAAAAATGTAATAAAAACTACAAAAAAAAAAATAACTCAGAAACAAATTGAGATACAGCTTTCAAACAAATTGCATTTAAAAGTACATTTTTTTCTCTATACGACGGTGTAAAAAGTAATAGTGTGGGATGTTTAGAAGTTTAAGAATGAAATTTCATTTAAAATGGGTCCAGGAATATTAATGTTTAATCCATGGCGTACGTAATGTATGACCAGCTCCGTAGAAGTTTAAAATTGACAGTACCAAAAAATGTAATCTATGGCGTACGTAAAGTATGATCAACTCTGTGCGATTTTTTATGTCTTAAATTTTAGTCTTTAAAAAAATCATTTTCCAAATGGTTGTTATAATTTGTTAAATTGCATTTTTTTATTTTATTATTATTATTATTAACCATTTGGAAAAATGGTTATTGTTCTCGTAAGGATGGGAAATCAAAAGCATATCTGAAGGTTTACATTGGTTTAATCTGCATTTTATTCGTTTTCTGATGGGTCTATACAGTAATCTGTATTTCCCTTTAATTTCAACAGAGATGGATACCTTCTGTTGCCCCTATGACAAAAAAGTAATAAAAACTACAAAAAAAAATTAATAACTCAGAAACAAATTGAGATACAGCTTTCAAAAAAATTGCATTCAAAAGTACATTTTTTTCTCTATACGACGGTGTAAAAAGTAATATTGTGGGATGTTTAGAAGTTTAAGAATGAAATTTCATTTAAAATGGGTCCAGGAATATTAACGTTTAATCCATGGCGTACGTAATGAATGACCAGCTCCTTAGAAGTTAAAAAATTTACAGTACCAAAAAATGTAATCCATGGCGTACGTAATGTATGATCAACTCTGTGCGATTTTTTATGTCTTAAATTTTAGTCTTTGAAAAAATCATTTTTCAAATGGCTGTTGTAATTTGTTAAATTGCATTTTTAAATTTTATTATTATTATTATTAACCATTTGGGAAAATGGTTATTGTTCTCGTCAAGATGGGAAATCAAAAGCATATCTGAAGGTTTACATTTGTTTAATCTGCATTTTATTCGTTTTCTGATTCGTCTATACAGTAATCTGTATTTGCCTTTAATTTCAACAGAGATGGACAACAGAGTGTTGCCACTATGACAAAAAAGTAATAAAAACTACAAAAAAAAAAAAAAATTAATAACTCAGAAACAAATTGCGATACAGCTTTCAAACAAATTGCATTTAAAAGCACATTTTTTTTGAAAGATATTTACAAGAATAATTAGATTAATTAACAAAAAATACTGTTATGAAAACCTCACAATTCTTACACGAAAAATGTAAATAAATGTAGTGTGATCCTGTCTGTCACTGAGACGTGTTTTGTAGTTGCAAATTTTTCGAAAAAAAATTGTACTATAACTAGTTTTATAAATCTTCTGATCTTGGTGCCATAGCTGTTGCACTTTCATGCAAAAAGGCATGAATACAAAATTGATTACGATTCTATATAGATTAAATTCAGTAATACGGAAATACTAGGACTCCCTCTTCAATAGGGCATTATCACCCTAGAATCATGACCTATCATGGGACGTCGTTGAATTCATCACGAATAATAGGATTGAATAGAAAGAAGAAAACTTTTATGAATATCTTTTTAAGTTTTGATTCGATTTTCATAACATTAGAAATGACTCGACACAATTCTGCAACGATTATATATATTAAATTTCAAACCACTGGGTTGGGTAGTTTTGGCGCTGTTCTATGCGTTTGACCGACCGAACAACGATTATAGGTGATAGGTATTTATATACAGTAATACCTCGACTTACGTCAGAATTCGTTCCAAGACTAGCCATGTAAGTTAAGATACATTTAGATAAACAAATAAAAAAAGAAACGTGCCCAGCTAAACTGATGGCATTGAGCTCACAGGCTATTCACACTAATTGTATATTATACTCTTATTTTAAAGAATAATGCCCCTAAAAAAATAAGTGACGGGGGATTAGCCCCCGTTTCCCCACTTTATACTTAACCAATGAACCTCCAAATCTAATCAGGCAAGCTCCTTAACATAATAAACCGGTATACCAAATTGGAGCAAATCGAATAATTCTGTATGAAAAACTCATTTATCTATATTAAGGGGGGGGGGTGACTAGCCTCCCTTTCCCCTTAAACAATGAACCCCCAAAACTAATCAGGTAAATTCCTTAACATAATAAACCGGTATACCAAATTGGGAGCAAATCGAATCATCCTGCATTAAAACCTATTTATCTGAATTAAGAGGTGTGGACTAACCCCCCTTTTCCACTTTTATCCTTAACCAATGAACCTCCAAAACTAATCAGGGAAGCGCCTTATCAGAATGCACCTAGAAAAAAAAATTGAAGCAAATCGGATGTTTCCATCAAGAGTTATCGCGTTACGTACATACGTACGTATGTACGCACATACATACATACAGAACCGGCGGGCACATTAGCTCCCAGGCTTTGATAGCCTGTGAGCTAAAAATGATAAGTAATAAAAATTCTCCAAAATCTAATGAACATATTTTATTGTATTTAGGGATTATGTTACATACATTTAACATAAACAAAATATGCGTTTGCAATAGGATAATTTGGAATAAACCAATAAGCTGTTAATTTACAATTTATTGCTCTTCTAGCTGCCCCGTCCTAATCTTAGAGGATGTAAAAAAATCATGCAATGAAGTTTGAACCGACATTTTTTTTCTTCCCCCCCCCCCCCTTAGAACCACTTTGTAACAGCTAAGTGACTTTTCTGAGCTTTTTCTAGCAACTTTTCTCATTTGTTTGCCCCCATCACGTGACTGTCGCGGGAAATTTTCCCTTCATAGAACGAAAAGTCTAAAAAAGTTCAAAGTCCGTATTAATTAAGGAATTGTTTTTTCCAGCCAAGACGACGTAAATGCGGGGTGACGGAAGTCGAGGGGTGTAAGTCGGGGTACTACTGTAATTACGTACGCACCTAAAAAATCGCATTTGGTACCAGTAATAAAATAAAATTGCTTTATTTAACTCCTACGTTTACGTAATTAAATAATTTAAATTAAAATTTTTTAAGTATTGCCAACCGAATAAAATTCGTGTATGAGACACTGGTCTCGAAGTTGTTAAATTGTAAAAAGTAATAACAAAAGTAATAACAAAAATTAACCCCGAGCAGTTAAGTAATGAAATAAATAAAATATATGATATTGCCAGAAACAATAGATAGAAAGAAAGCACCATAGAAAAATTAATTAAGAGCTTGAAAAATAAGAAGAAAAGAAATTTCAATCCACAAAATTCCATGTTATCCACTTTACAATATTTTCCTGGTTTCTTCGAAAGCTCGAAATATAAATTCAATAAATTCAATATCTCCCTTGTTGCAAAACCTTCCATGAAATTAAAAAATATAGTGTGCAAGAAAATAGATCCAATTGAATCAAACCAGTTATCAGGAGAATATGATATACTTTTCACTAAAGAAGATGGAACAATGCAGTTTTATATAGGTATGACAAGCAGAAAACTTAAAACTAGAATCAAAGAACATATAACATATATCCAATACAACAGGAGAACCAGAGCTTTGGCCAGATCATGCAGCAAAGAACCTTTACAGATCGATTTTAAAAATAGCAGAATGATTTATCTGTCAAGATTTTATTGACCATCCGTTATCCCGGAATCAATCGAGATATTTTTACGCAACAAGAATATTTACAATGATTCAGTGTCCCTTGAGTTACCTAATATTTGAAAAGAGATGCTGTGCAGGTTTGGTAACAATAGTAAAAATTAATACACGCTCACAAATATCCAATTTCATTTTATTTTATGTTTGCATGGATTTTCATTATGCATGAAGTCTCGTGACATTGTTTGCCAAGTTTTGTGTTTAAAACTGTTTGCGAAAATATTTCAATCAAGAATAATTTTGAAAATGTCGCCGCTTGTGCGATGCAACGTGTTTTAATCTAAATAAAGGTATTTTAACAGTTTTATAGCATTTTTTGAGCCTTTGTTCTAATAACAAAAGTTTTAATATTGTATGACAGAATTAAACTTGCAAAAAGGATTTTATAGTCCCGGGTTCATGTTTCTGTGCCATGATTTCATTTTATTATAGGCTGTCTCTGGAACAGACTGAAAAAAAAATATTAGAAAACAGGAATTCTGATTTTTCAGAATTTAGTGTCGTCCCCGATGAAGAAAAAATATATGTATATATAAATACAGATAGTACAAAACATATTTCAGTTTTAAAACTTAAAACACGCGCTTTATTTTATATAAAGTGACGTCATCCGCATCCGTTGAAGAATTCCTCATTTGCGATCCAGTATTAAACAACATCTACAGTAAAGTTCGCATAAGACGTCACTATCGCTAAATGATAAGAAAACCGACAAAAATATCGGCTATCTAATGGTTCATATGCCTTCATTTGTTTGTAACATTAATATATTTAAAATTAAATTTACTTTATACTAGCTTCATGTTTTATCAGAAATCATTGATTTATATTTTTTAAAAATAGCACGCATTTTAAGAACATTTTTTCAGTTTTTATGGGAAAACGGCAACAGAAAGCTATAACTGCAATTTTCCAACTATTTTTCGTTTACTTTCTACAGAAATGGAGTACTTGATGTGCCAAAATTAAACAAATGTCGCTAAAATCTACAAAAAATTAATATCTCAAAAATAAATGGAGATCCAGTTTTCAAACAAATTGTATTTAAAAGTACTTTTTTTTTTTCCAATACGACGGTATAAAAATTGATATGTGCGATGCTTAGAAATTAAAAAAATTGCAGTAGAGTAGTTAAGAGTACTGCTTTGTTTCACGGCTGGCTTGTGTAAGGTAACGTTATTTTTTGAAGATGACACAAAATAAACTGGGAGAAAGAAATAGCATACCGGGGAGGGGCTAAAAAATTCCTAAAAAAAATTATAATAAAAAATAAAATTATAAAAATATTGGCCATATTTCTTTATTATAAATTGTTTTTCAGATATAGTTTGTAGATAAATTATTTTTTACGTAAAAAAGAGGTAACATGTAAATTCGTTAATTTGTTCAAAAGTTATCGTGGCAAAGCTATTTGCACGGTTCAATGTTTACGGCTCCTACGGCCTTAATTTTAGAAATGTTCCTAGCTGAGCCATTGCAAGACATTCCTAAAAATTTCAACACTATAATATATACAATTTTCCCCATTTTAAACATTTCTGGTTCTCCTAATTTATAATATCGTATTTGTTCATAGTATAAAAGTTACGAAAACTAAGCTGTTCTTAAAGAACACAGGCTAAGTAATTTAATATCTAGTTTTTGATTAAATAATGCGGATTTTATGATACAGTGTTTATAAATGCGACCTGAACTAAGCGTTTTTTGGGTCAATATCACAAAATACGGAAATTGCAGTCCGCACAATAAAATTTCTATTTAATGTTACATAATGCAATTTTCTTTTTTACATTAAAAAAAAATATTCTTAGAAGTATTTTCAAGCGATATTATATTCATAATAACACAAAAATAAAGCAATTAAAAGACTTAAAATTTCAGATTGTCATTTTCCTGGCATGTCACACTGTGGTATGTGCAAAGTAAAAGGCTTTCTGCTATCATGTAAAAATATCTTTTTCTAGTTTTTCTTAATTTCTAATTAATAATTATACCTTATATAATTCATATACGTGGAAGGTAAGTTCTGTGTTTTACAAATAATTTTCCATAATTAAAATATTATTGTCACTGAAAATGAATGTCATTGTCCTGGCTATTTTAGTTCTTTATGAGGTATAAAGATGGTGCTGCAAGGTAATTCTTCTTGTTCTTGACATAGTTCAAGTCAGAAGTAGTAAAATCATTGCGACCAGCAAGATCTTTTAGATATTTCTTTGAAAATAATGTGTTTAAAGGCTTTGTAAAAATTGAGTAGACTTTATTATGTCATTTTCCATTACATCTTTTTATTATGTCATCTTCCTGGCTTCTATAAATTACAAATAAAACTGAACATCTCACTGAATTTAAGGTACTATAGAGGAAACATGTTCCTTTAAACAAAGTTAATATGTTAGATCTAAAAATAAAAAAACAAGAATGGGAAAAATGTTTTAGAATGAAATTGTCATTATCATGGCGGTCATTATCCTTACATACATATGCCAAGAAAATGACACATAATTATAATTTCATAAAAAGAACTTAAGCTCCTCAAACTTTAACAATTTTACATATAAATTCCTTTATTTAGCTGGCCAACCAACATTTTAAAAAAATCAGAAGCTTTGAAACGATTTAAATTTTCAAAATTTTTGTTTTCAAAATCTCACATTTTGTGATATTCACACTTTCACCAACCTACAATCGTTCAAAAAATTATATATACATCGGAACCACTCGGAAAATACTTACGAAATTTGTATGTACAGTAGTTTTAAAATAAATAAAATTAGTTCAGTACTACTAAATAATGTACAGTTGTTAGCGTATTAAAATACAGTATTTGCAACTCTTTTAATCATTTTTCCTGGAGAAAATCTATTTTATTTAGAAATGTAATAACGTTTTCACTATTTACCAGCATAGTTTTGTTTAAGGAATATTAAACACTGAAAAAAATACCGTTTTTTTCCCTAAAACCAATGAAAATTCCAAAAATTTATGTAACTACTTATAAAGTACGTCGCAACATCTTTTATGAACTGTCTTTTAAGAAATTTCCAATGAAATTATAAACCGAGAGAAAATAACTTTTTTTTTTCTTTTTTTTAATATGCGCATTTTAGATTTTTACTAGCTCCTAAAAGCGACGTAAATTAAATGCACGAAAAAGAAAAATGACTTCACTCAATTAGAGCTATTCTCTCTTTACTTAAGTCCGAGGTAGATATACTGTGTGTAAACTTCGAATGAACGGCAGTAATGGGAGCAGTAAATGCAATTAGAACTGCCTCGGGTGTCGTTTATTTCGAAGAGGGAAAAATTAGCGAAGCATCCTTTTCTGGCGTTAATGGATTGTCCGGCGAGATAAATCTGATTTAGAAAGAAAACATCGCCTTTTAAATTTATAATAAAAATTAAATTTAAAAAATCAAAGAACTCGATTGCGTAAAAAGCGAACTAATTAATTATTTCTCATCAATGTTAAACTATTTTTTTTTATATTACATACCTATTTTTTTATTTATTTACTTGTATTGATGACTTTTAAGTTGTGTTTAATTCTTAGTTCCTATCTATAAACACTGTTTTGATGAGACCTATAGATGTCTAGGATGGTTAGAGTTTCGGTAAAGCTAGAGATCCTACCTACACAGCTTCCAGGTTGTGTAATATTTAAACAGAGCTTCTGACTGTAAAGTAGTCAATGAAACACCGTCTTCATTTTGAAAGACCTATCCAATGATATGCCACTCAATAGGGCGCGTAAAAAATTTTTTTCGTGTCTACCGCCATTTTGTATTTTACGGCCACTATTTTGAATTTATAAAAACAAAACCTAGCCTTTAACCATCGGACGGTTAAGACAAATCGATAAAGACCCCATTCATTAAAATCCATCCAGTGGTTGGGATGCTTCGAGGGTATAAAGAAATCCACATACCCAGATACGCGTGAAACACATAACCCTTTTTGGCAGTCGGGTAAAAAGTGACATCACATGAGGGGCCGATTTCGTATAAAGTGCATGCTTATTATAGTCTGGGAGCCGATGACATCGAAATCTCCGTCATCGCGGAACCGGGAAAAAAATTATGTAAATCGATAGTAAAAAGGTCATACGAACAAAATGAGCTAGGCATGACTATGTTTGACAAGCAGAAAATGTGTTTAATTAGATTATTATTAACAATATTTCAAATGAAAATCAAATTTCAAAGTAATTGCTTAAGAGGTGAAAAGGGCCAACATATTGAAAAAGATTCGAACCCGGGCCATCAGTATAGCGCACTGACGTTCTACCGACTAAACCACAGTGTGGTTATATTATTTGAAATATTGTATTCAAAGCGAATGTTTCTCTCTGGAATAATTTCCATGTATTAATATATTATTAACAAGTTGGAAATTTTTCGCCAAGCGTGGCAAATGAGGTGCATTCGTACTATAACTAGTTTTACGATTTGAAACATGCATTTATATGATGGATAGTAAGAAAATTCAGAAAATGACGCCATTTTGAATAACAGCCGCCATATTGAATTCTACGACTTTGCGTGATGCCTCCCTCTCTTATATGGATTGTATTAATATAAAGTGGATACTCACCAATCGGTATATTCTTCTCACAATTTGAAGTTCGGACTAATAGACAATAACGTAATGGAATTCTTTTGAGGGCCCTGTAAACAGACTATAAAAGCTATACACTTCAATTTTCATTCGGAGCATGTTATTGTAAACTTCAATAACATATATAAATTACATGACAATGTGAGTAAATTTAAGCGAGTTAGAGCATGTAATGGCAAGCAGACAGACAGACAAACAAACAGACAAACTGAATTCATGAACTCATTCAACTATGACGAAAAGTATTAAAGACGATATGTTTGATGTTAAAAACGTGGAAATCGACCTGAAACATACATTTATATGATGGATAGTAAGAAAATTCAGGAATTGAAGCCATTTTGAATAACAGCCACCATTTTGAATTCCCACGACTTTATGCGATGCCTCTCCCTCTGAAATGCATTGTATTAATATAAAGTAGATACTCACCAATCGGTATATTCTTATCACGATTTGCAGTTTTCTCAACCGTAGCACCCGGACTACGTATAAAGTGCCCTAAATATACATTCAGTAGAATGTGCGGTGCCAAAAATATTTATAAAACTAGTTATCGTACGAACGCACCTCATTTGCCACATTTGACGTACAATTTATTAACTCGTTTTCGTTGTTGTTGCCAGAAAGCTAGATTTAAAATTGTATAGTAATTTTATCGTTTTCAAAATAAACTGATAAAAAAATCCCTCACAATTTAATTTATTTCTTTTAAAAATGATGATCAATTCTCCTTCAAGTTTTTTCTCTTTTTTAGTTCATTATAATAAAAGCTTGCCTTTAAAATATGTTTTTACTTATAATCATATTCTAGGGCTCTAGTGGGCACAGGTTCAAATGG
This sequence comes from Maratus speciosus, assembly GCA_963932465.1. Classification (NCBI taxonomy): domain Eukaryota; kingdom Metazoa; phylum Arthropoda; class Arachnida; order Araneae; family Salticidae; genus Maratus; species Maratus speciosus. The sequence continues at coordinate 93,740,661 of OZ010794.1, read as the reverse complement.
AAAAGTTTATTTACTTGTAAATCTGCAGATCAAGAGCCCAACACTGTAAAAAAAAACGGACTAAAAAACGGAAATTACCGTTTTTAATCAGAAAAACGGAAAATTTTCTGTAATTTATGGGTAAATATTCCGTAAAAAAACGGAAATAGTACTGGCGTCTAGATTGCCAGTGGTATTTCCGTTTTTTAGCCCGTTTTTTTTTTTTTTTTTTACAGTGAACGTCAGCTCTACAAGTCATTATCTTTTAATCTCATTTTGCATAATATTCGACATCCCACAATCCGCATTTTATTATTTTTTATTTACATAAATATTTATAAGCATAAAAAATTCATCGAAGGTTTCAATAGAAATAAATAATAAAAGTAAATATCCAAATAGCAATATTTACTTAAAGTGAATCTATTTTATCTAACTTATAAATCTTGTGTTTTTACAATTTTTGTTTCCGAAAAACAGTTTTGATGGTCGTAGATGTAAGATCTTATCTAAATAGATCCTATAAAATTACATAAGAAAAAAACTTATTATCATTAAACTAAAATTATAACAAGCTAGTGAAAAAAGTACATTTAAGGCAGGGCTCGCAGCGTTCCTAAAATTTTCACACTTTGCTTCCAGTATTTTAAATAAAACTTCTTCGTGGTAGATTCCTTTAAGATCTATAATAGAATTATACAATACAGATCGTCGTTTTAAAATAGTGGTAGCAAAGTGTGAAACTTTTAGGAACACTGCGAGCCCTGTTTAAGGGCATATAAATACCTATTAACACCTTAAGGGGTTAATAGGTTACCCGATTAAGGGGTTTATAAACTGATCAACATGTTCTGTACGCATAATCGGAAAATGTTAGCATCCATAACTTTAAATCCATTAATGAAATGCGCCATTTTCTTTCAACAAATGGAAATTTGAAAATTATCTGAATTGACATAGAAAAGCATTATAGCACAAAAGATATTTCCCGAACGACTGAACGAAATAAAACCAAAAACTATACAGTGAAATCCGGGTACATCACCAACATGCCTATTCAATTACAAGCTAACCAGAATGCTTTTTGCGGCAGTTATCGCGGAACAGACAGACTAACTAACAGGCAGAAACAAAAACATTCTGTGTCTCCACAATAAGCCTTCACTGACGTTTCGGCAATTAACAAATTGAAAAAAAAAAAAAAATAAAACGCGGTGTTTCTAAAACATTAAAAAAAACCTTTGACTACATTTGAGGAAGAAGAATGTAGTCAATATTTCTTAAAGTGTTTTACAAATTTCTAAAAATCAATTTGAAAGGGAATTGTCATTGCTGGGTTATATAGTAGAATATTCTATCTGTCTTTGAATATTTGGCGCGGTTGGTGTTAGTAACATAAAGAACATGGAACATGGAAAGAAGCCATGGAATATCCTTTGTCTATCCTCTTTTTGTATTTGCATTCTTTTCCAGAATGACTGGAAAACTGAACTCATCTCTTTCAACCATTTTTGTACAGTGATACTTTGAAAGAATAAAGAGTATTCAGGATTAGTTAAGATATTTTTCCGTGAGAAATAATTTTAGAATGTTATTAACAACTTTTGTATCGGGCTCTGATGAAATTTTTTTTTCTGTTTTGTTTGGCATCGGATTTCGAATCGTCGACTCAAAAAAAAAAAAAAAAAAAAAAAAAAATCCGAACTTATCTCTAATGCATGCATTGAATACGCATAAACCATACTCTGTACCGAGCCTCATAATTTCTGTTCGTGTTCTTGTCTGCTGAAGAATTAATGGACACTTACCTATGATGAATTCGTGACGTGTAAAAGTGGTGAAGAAAATCCAGAAATTGAGTTAGTTAAAGGCTTTCGAAAGGAAACATACGAGAGAATGGCAGATATCAGCAGAAACACTATATATACCGCAGCAGCTATCTTTAGCTTGACAGATTTCGATATGAAAAACACAACAATATATTTAAATTTTGTCAATATTCGAATATTAAAAAAGAGGATAAAATACAGATAGGTTGGCAATAGAGTCTCGAACCGGGTCGGGTAATCGGATTTTACCCGAACTCGACCCGCCTCGGTCAGGCAGTCCATTATCTTAGCGAGACCATAGCTCAGCAGTTCGGAAGTCATATTTTCCGTTCTAGGTCGGGTTTGGATCGGGTTCACTTTAAATGTTTCTAGCTATATTTTTACACTTTCGGGCCAAGTTCGGGTTGACCAGATTTAAAAAGACCTGAATATTTTCCAATTGAAAAAATTATATATTTGAAAGTTAACGAGTGTGTATGTATTCCTTTGTACATTAAAAAAGATAAAATTGATATTGGAGATATGATTGTAGTTTATTTTTACATAATTATATGAAAGTATGACTTAATTTTCTTTCACTTCGGAAATGGTTTTGGATATTTCAAGTTTCGTTCGGGTTCCGGTTGAAATGTATCCGGCTCGGTGTGCAGGACTCTAGTTGGTAGGCAAGCAGACAGACGTGGTATTGAACTCGGGGAGCGGAACGGTACCTTCCAACGTTGTATTAACTTAATTTATTTCTGGACAAATATGACATCATTTTAATTAAAAATAAATTCCCGAACCACCAGAGGAACAATTTTTCACAAATAAATAAACAAATTTTCCCATTCTCAAGCTATGCATAAGGATACATCAATAAAAACAACGCACGTAAATCCTCCGAACAAATTAATATCGCGTTCGTCGCCACAATTTAGAAATTTCAAATTAAATACGTTCATTCTTTACAAATTATGTCGCGACACATTTTTAAAACTTCCGTTTAAGAAATTTCGTCCGTGAGAGCCAGTTAAACACGCTTCATTATTATCCGTTTTTATGCGTCCGTTTTGCATTTTTATTTTCTCTGAAAACCAACATAGTTAAATGAAATCTGCGAAAAAGAAATATTACTTCACGCAATTAAAACTTTCACTTTAACTTAAAATCCACTGAAAAGGTGGAAGCTGCCAATGAAAAGAAGACGTATTTCTGAGAGATTCAAAATAGCTTGGTGACCTTTTCAAGTTTTAATGGATCGTTTGGGAGATAAATTTGATTTAGAGTTACTATACAGTGAAACCTCTCTATAAGGGCCACCTGCCATTCCATTGAAAATTGGCCCTTATGAGGGGTGGCCCTTAAATACGGGTGACAAAAAAAAAAAAAAAAAAACTAAAATAAGGAAATCAAAACCTATATAGGGCAAAAAACTGTTTTAACATTTTCAAATTCTATACATGACTAAAAAAATTTTCTGTTGAAGTTTGTTTACTTTTCATAATTTTTTCGCAGACAATTTTGGTTTTTAATGATTCTTTTACTTTATGGAACAAATTACTTAAATTTGCATCATTTATTAATGCCTTACAATGATATATTAGTTTATTTATTTCTGACAGCGTTTCCTGACAGGTGTAAAAATTGTGTTTCAATATGCATTCGCAGTTTTAGTAAATGTAGAATCAATTTTTCTAGGTAACCTGTTATCCTTATGTGGCCACAACAAAGGGTCATGTTTCCCCTCCAACCCAACACCCTACAGGTTGAAAGGTCAAACAAAGTGTGAGGAACACCTGTTTGTCTCACTTGTGGAAAAGTCTGTGGTCCTTCATTGTGTTACTAAATCCTCCCCAAATCTCCCTGCATTCTTTGTTGCAAGGGCAGTTGTTTGCCGAACTCTTATCTTTTGGCTCTGGAATTCAATATACCTGTTTAGGATTGAAGACACATGTGTGAAAAAAATGGCCTTTATGAGGGGTATGTGCGGCCCGTAATAGGAGTAAATTTAACATTATGTCTATGAGAAAATTTTTCGTTCTTAAAAATATTGGCCCTTAATAGAGGTGGCCCTTGAATAGAGGTGGCCTTTAAAAGAAGTTTCACTGTATATGAGGATGTGAATTTAAAAATGCGCCTTATTCAGAAAATCAAATTTTGGGATATCAACAAAAACCTATGACTGCGTCCATTGGTTTTCATTGTCGATCAGGATTTTACAATGGCAGAAATACGGGATAAATCTAGTTTTTTTTTTTTTTTTCAGAGTGTTGTGTTTTTTTGGTGCAGGTTTACCAAGATTGATAGGGAAAACGCGATTTTTTAAATTTTGGGAGAAGGCGAGTTTGTAAACTCACGTCCTCATATATTATAGAGCAAAACTATGTCAGTGGGTAACGCTGTAATCATAGTAATGGTGGCAATGCCTTATGATTAAATCAAGCTTTTACTGTAATTTCTTAAAATTCTAAACATCGCACGTTTTCAATTTGTACACCTTCGAATAGGGGGAAATGTGCTTTTAAATGCAATTTGTTTGAAAACTGTATCGCAATTAACTGATTTTTATAGTTTCAAAATAATTTTCAGGAATGATTTTTTTAAATCTATCTCTATCACGTGCAACTCGATTACGAAAGATCAATTGGATTGCACTGAAAACAATATAAACAGTTCAACATTTGTTTCCGGTTAACATTCCATAAGGAAATTGAAAATTATCGGTAAATAAAATAATCACATAGTAATAAAACACAAATTTAATAAGGCGTGCCTAAACCCCTGAACTAAACAGAATTAAAAAGACTGCTATAAGTAGCGAAATCTTTCGCGATTTTTTTGCTATTAACTCCTGGCACGCGGCTGCTTATACGAAAGCATCGCTTTAAAAATATTTCAAAACTACGTTTGAACAGACAGACAGACACGGTATGGAACTCGAGGAACGTTAATGGCCAGTCCTTTCCATGGACGTTCCCTTCATTCATTTCTGGACAGCATTTGAATTACAAAAATATTCCCGAAACACCTGAAGTATGAGTTGTCTTAAATAAATAAATAACAAAATTTCATTATTCTCAAGCTATACATGAATAAACACAACGCATGTAAATCTTCTGAACAAATTACTATCCCGGTCGTCGAGATAAGTTAGAAATGCCTAATTCTTTATAAGTTATGTTGCGACACATTTTTATAACTTCCTTTCAAGAAATTTCGAACGAAAATTAACATCCTAAAGAGCCACTTAAACACGCTTCATTACTTTCAGTTTTTATGCGTCCGTTTTACATTTTTACTTCCACTGAAAAGCCGACGTGGTTAAATTAAATGTACGAAAATGAAATATTACTTTACGCAATTAAAGCTTTCACTTTTACTTAACTTTCACTGAAAAGGAGAGAGCAGCAAATGAAATGAAGACGTATTTCTAAGCGAGTCAAATTAGCTCGGTAAACCCTTCAAGTTTTAATGGATTGTTTGAGAGATAAATTTGATTTAGAGATACTATACACTGGCCTCCAAAAATTAAGGAACAGGGACTGGATGCTTTCGATTGTACACGGTTTGATGAATATCTACCAAAATTATTGGCGAATTGTTCTTGAACTTCTGGGATGTAAAGAACATGTTTGACTTCATATTTATCGGTGAAGATTTAATCGGGAGGACAATTAGGGGGCTAATAATAAATTTAATAATAAAATAATATTTGCGATCACCTATGTAGCAGAAAATTCTGAACATGGTCTGTCACTGTGTTAAATGACTATTTGGTTTCTGTTCAACGTTTGTGTGCATTTGTGTGAGCATAACATTCATATTCGTGAAGATGTTATTGTGTCTGTGAAAATTTCAAAAGTTTTTTGTTTATAGCATTAGAGTTTTCAACCAAATTTAACACAGCTTTCCGAAAACCTGACAAAGGACAGTAGCAACAGTATACTGCAATTAAAAAATGAATATATTGAATATTTGATGAGATATGGGCATTTGTATTAAATAATTTTTAACTGCGCATGCGTGGGCAATTCTAAAGTTTTTATTTTATAACTTGGTAGTCAGCTATTTAGGGCAACTTATATAAAAAGTTCAGTCAAATATCGCGAAAATTCACAAAATAGGGGCGATATAGTGAGTTGCTTTCTTAAAATAGCTTTATTATAAGGGATTTTTCACAACTTTTCAATCAGCTCACTATATCTTTCTAAGTTTTCATAATATTTGACTGAACTTTTTACAGAAGTTGCCCAGAACAGCTGACTACCGAATTATGAAATAAAAATTTTGATATATTCCACGCATGCGCAGTTAAAAATTATTTCATACCAATGCCCATATCTCATCAAATATTCAATATATATTCATGTTTTAATTGCAGTATACTGTTTATACTGTTCTTTGTCAAGTTTTCGGAAAGTTGTGTTAAATTTGGTTGAAAACTCTGTATGCTATATACAAAAAACTTTCGAATTTTTCACAGACACAATAACATCTTCACGAATGAGCATTTCTGCGAGCACTTGTCGTGTAAGTCACATACTATGATTTTTGACTACTAGTATTTTAGAACGGAAAAATGTGACTTATTTTATGGGAGGTATTTCATTAATTGAAAAAGGCGAAGTAAACTTTTATAAAATAACGGTGGCCAACAAGCAAAGTATGTGACTTGCACGACAAGTGCTCGTGGAAATACCCGAATATGAGTGCTATGCTTACACAAATCCACGCAAACGTTGAACAGACCCAAATAGTCATTTAACACAGTGACAAACCGTTTCCAGCATTTTCTGTTCTATAGGTTATCCCAAATATTATTTTATTATTAAATTTATTATTATCTCCCAATTGTCCTTCCGACTAAATCTTCACCGAAAAATATGAAATCCAACATGTTCTTTGCATCCCAGAAATTCAAGACCAATTCGCCAATAATTTTGGTAGATATTCGACGAACCGTGTACAATAGAAAGCATCCAGTCCCTATTCTTTAGCTTTTGGAGGCCAGTGTATATCATTATTATAAAGGAAAAACTTGTCGTACGTAAAGCTGACATCATTTTGATGTTGGCAACAGCAGACGCTTAAATTTAACTTTTATTGACTTTTATTGCAGTTTTTTTAAATTTTAAATACTGCTGATTTTCAATTTTTACAACTTCGAATAGGGGAAAAAACGTACTTTCAAACTAACGAATTGAAATATGCCCGCACATAAAAACAAACTTTCAGTTTCTAATTACAACGTATACCAAGTTCGAACAAAAGACATCTAAAACGCATGCGCAACTGGGAGTGCCCTGGTGGTTATTATGTGGGAAGAACGGATGAAACAAAACGTCTTAAATTAAGACACGCTTGAAGCAAAGAATTGTCTTAAAATAAGACGTTTGCAGATATTTTAGGCACTATTCTCAGTTCGTTTACACCATGATCATAGTAAGACACTTATGCGTCTTAAATTAAGACATCTATAATGTCTTAATTTTCAGATTAAGACACTTAAGTGTCTGAAATTCTTTTTCAGTCACATGTGTATCTAAATTTACGACATCTATTTGCAGTGTAGTTGTTTATGGCTAATATTCCACATTGAAATTGAAATTTCATCAATAAATAAATAAATAAAATAACATAATATAAAGAAAACAAATTTAATAATCATTTAATCGAACTACGTGCTTGAACACCTCATGCAGTTGCGGAAAAAAGAGATCGGATAACTTATGTTTACAAGTTGTCCCTTGTTAACGTTGACCAATAGCTAATTCTTAAACCTTTATTTTTAGAAGTATAGTTTTTAAATGCACAAATGCTGTTCTATATCATATGAAAATACATTTACATCAATTAGATTTTTTTTTGAAGTTACGAAATTTAAATTTTTATAAGGTCTTTGAGTCTTAAAAGTTTTATTTAGAAAAACTTTCGGTACTCACGTATTATCCGTGCCAGGTTAATACACCGTACGAACAATGGCGCCTATGTAATACTAACTTCAGTATTACCCTTTTTTTCTATAGTTAACTCTATAGTTAAAATTATGTAGAAGAAATATTAAAGGCAATTGCAGAAGAATTCATATATAACTCTATAAATATCTAATTCTTTAGATAATAAAGCTTTTAAAAAGTAGAAAAGGAGATAAAAGTTGTGGCTAAAAAATGGTGCGATATCAAATATCCAAGCTTATATTATGGTACTTATTTAACATATTTCATTAAAACACTTACCATTTGTAAGTCGAGTGTCTTCGTTTTTATATTGACGGAAATATTTTTTTCCTGTACTAAATACATCATACCGTGTTTTTGCATGATGGGCTTGGCGGCCATCTTTCCATATTTTACACAAATTTCTATGCATCCAATTTCGTAAAGGAAAAGAGATTGTATTCATAACAATTTAGAACTTCCAATTTTAACTATGGACAAATAAATTTTAGAAAAAAGCTTTTATTTTGAGAAAGGAAGTTGATCTTCACTGCTTTTAAAAGCTAAAACTTCAGACCGGTCCCGGCCCGGCACGAACTAAAATTAATGGGAACAGACTCGATTCAATTTCCCCGGAAAATGGAAATTTTTCTTAACATACAATTTAGATTTTTTTAGAATACTTATGGGAAAATTTGACATACATTACTATATGTTCACAAGCCATAGAATGCAGAAAAGTATCAGTGCCGGCCCGCCATGTAGGTCCAGTATGTAGAAAGAAAATGTAACCCTGATCCTGGCAGGGGCCGAGTCTGCTGAAATAATTAAAGCCTGGTTCAGACGATGTAACTACTGCTCTACGCTAGATATATTATATTTCTGCATTGATGTCAATCTATTATCAGTTCATGCAACATATTTATACTTATACTCGTCCATTTTAACTTGTTCACATTTTATTGGCTTAGTTTGATCTTTTTAAATTTTATATCGGGCCGCATTTTTTCATAAGTCCGGCCTGTTAAAAAATTGTCTTTTATCCGCCGGCCCGTTTGAAATTTTCCTTTCATTTTGACAGGCCTCGGGCCAAGCCCAGAATTGTGCAGAGCTCTAATACAAAGCCTTAGCCAATGGGGGGGGGGGTCACCATGGTTTGATCCCCCTCCGAAATTTGGTCAGGATCACTATGTACCGCTAAGTATCAGTCAAGATTCAAAATTCAACTTGAATCAATATTCTAAAATCAAAATACTACTCTAATACCACTTTATGTTTGATTCTCTTAGTATGTTCAGAAAATAAATGAAATGTCTAAGAAATCTTTAAAATTCATTCCAATATTTTTGGAATGAGACTGTAAAACCAGAATGTCAATAACATCCCAGCAAAGAAAGAAATAGTGGGCCATCATCTGGAAAAAAGATGGCAGCCAGCACTGCCATCAGCGATACAGTGCAATGGTGCCATTGCTTAAACCAGTCAAAAAGTGTCCGTGCGGAATGCAGATGGCCCATCAGTGATGACCAACAGCAGGCCAGCATTGGTATGCCATCACATTACTTCAATTGCCCTTTTCCTGCAATGCTAGCACCTATTCTACTGCTTTTCCTTTGCTGGCCCAGCACTTTCCCTTACAAAAATTTCTTATAGAATCCTATAAAAAAAACTTATAGAAAAATTATTACTGAATAATTGCCCGTTTTTCTAGGAGCTAGTTTAACCATCACCTATAGAAGTGTCTATAGAAACATTTCAACTTGCAGCTGTTTCTATGTGGTCACCCTCCCAAGTACTAACCACGGTCGGTGCTGTTTGGTTTTCGTGATCGGACATGAACAAGTACTTCCAGTGTATTCTACGACCGCTCGTTGTTTTTCTGCTCTCCTTACACTATTTCAAATTTGTTTCTTTTGTGATTTGCGTTCCCAATCATTAAATTTATATAAAAGTTATTGTATTGTATAGAAATCTTATATATTTTATAAGTTGATTGATTCTCAACTGTGTAAATTACGAAAACCGAAATCCTTTGTAACTTAGTAAAACCAGATTTAAGAAGAAAAAAAAGTGCGTTGAAAGGAAGAATTTATTTATTTATTCATTTACTTATTTATTTTGTTGGTGGCAGTGGTGCTATATTACTGGCAGTTTCAAAAAAAAAGTAGCTTGACAGCTTCAATTGTGTTAAGATTGTAATCATTTCAGATTTGTGTTCAAATTCATTAATCTGCCGCGGGGTGCTAAAAATAATTCGTATTTTAATATAGACTTGGCAAAATATTTTAAAGTCTAATAAATTATTATTTATTAAACTTGAAACGTAATTGTTTAAATATTTTTACACTTCAGATTAAAATACTTGAATAAAAATTACAATTAGTTATTATTATTATTATTTTTTTTACTTTGATGAATTATGCCACCTAGCGTAAGGGTTCCCAGCAATAATACTGCAAAAGTTCGTGCACTTCCATGGTGTGGTGGGCGAGCGTAAGAGATAAAACGGAGGCCCATCAGAATTTTATCTGATGATTTCCAACAGCAAAGTTGACTGAAGCTATCCAGCAGTGGTCATGCAGAGGCCGGCCATTAGCCAGCACTTCTCCATCACTGCCAGCACCTATCTTGCTGCTGGCCAGCAATTTCTTCTTTGCTGGGATGTACCGCAGATTGTCAGATTTGTTTAGTCCAAATTCTTGAAAACTGCAATAAAAGTCATTTAAACTATCCCCACACTTAGCTGTTCTGTTCTGACGTGTGCTACTGGGAAGACATTTTTGGTAATAAAACATTTGAAAACATACGTACAAAATTTCAAACAAAATTCAAAATTCAAAAAATTTGGTTGACACTAACGTCAATAAATCACCGTAGAAGCATTTAAATGATATTATAATTCTATTTGCAATAAAAAGGCTTACATTTTCTTATGTGATTATTTCAAATTAATCATTTGAATTAACAGTAACTTAATAAGATTCTTAACACTCGACAATCAGTAAAAAACAATTATAAAATGAAACAATATCAGTTCAGGCCTCAAATCCCCCTCCGAAATATTTTTCGTTATACGGCTTTGCTCTAATACGATATCATTTGATTTCACTAAATTTTACATGGGACATCAGTATAGTATTGTTATTTTAAATAAATTTTCTCATTCTGAGATTCTGTCTAAAACATTTATGTAAATCTGCTAAATTGATTAATCTCCCGTTCGTTAAAAGGTTAGAAATGCCAGAAATAAATGCGGAACTATTTACAAAGTTACGTCAAACCATTCTTCATAAAATTCATTTTAAAGAAATGTCAAATGAAATTAACATCCCAGAATGTAAACTCACTTCATTTCTCCGTTTTACATTTTTAGTAGTGGCAGCGTAAATTATTCCTGGAAAGGTATGATATCATTTAATTTCAATAAAATTTGTGATCGCCAGAGTAAGGTATTAACACAAATAAATAAAATAAATTTTCTTGACTAACATACAAAAAAAAAGTATGGAAAACTGGCAAATGAATTAACTTTCCAACTCTTTAAACAGGTTTGAAATGCCAGAAATAAATGTTTAAATCTTCAAAGTTATGTAAGAACATGCATCATAAAATTCTTTTGAAGAAATTCCAAATAAAATTAACATCGCGGAATACAATTTAAACGTACCTCATTACTTCGTCTTATTGTGTCCCTTTTACATTTTTATTAGTGTCGCAGAAAGCTGACGCAAATTAAATGTACGAAAAAGGAAGAAAGAAAAATTACTTTAAAGCAACTCTTAGCTTCTCTTTTCCTTAAATCCGTGACTGATATTCGGAGTTAAAACATCTCCCTGATTGAAGTGGTGGCAGCCGTAAATGCAATTAGGGTTCTCGCTGAAGTTGTTCATTTCGGAGGGGGAGAAATTAGCGAAACAACCTATTCTAACCTTAATGCGGTGTACGGCGAGAGAGATTCGATTTAGAAATAATTGCCTTCGATAAAAACAGGTAAGACATATCACGCAGATAGGAAATAAAATGTAAGGCAAAACGGAAGGAATAAAAGCTTTTGCAGAGCAAGATAATACTTATAAGATACACATAAAAATACCAGATGTCCAAAAATACACTGAATATTTTAAAAATTTTTTGTAACTTGTAAATAGTGATAACTATTTAAAACATTTTGCAGGACGGTTGTGCAAGATGTAAGGAATTCTTCACTGTGATTCCCGGTTTTAGTTCCAAACAGCAGCGACCGATGACGCTGCAAGCAAAAGGCACTCAATCGAAGCCAAAATCGAAATCACTCAGCAATGATGTGAAGGGAAGGAGGTTAAATGTATGGAGTAGGACTCATTCGCCAATAGAAACTTGTTGTTCTTAGCGGTCGACTCCACATATTTAACCTCCTTCCATCGCATCAAATGCTATTTTGGTTTTGGCTTCCAATGAGCACCGCCTAATGCTTGCAGCGCCATCTTTCGCTGCTATTTGGAACTAAAACCGGGAGTCACAGTAAGTAAAACTCCTGACATCTTATATAACCCTCCTGGAAGAATTATTTTAATAGCTGTCACCATTTGCAAGTAACTGAATTTTAAATATAGTCAGTCCACCCGGTATCTAGTTATCAGTATTTAATTTAGTGGACATCTCCAATTTTTAGGACATCTCCAATAAAATAATCTTTTAACCCTCACCACTTCGTTGGTTCCGCTGCGGAGACATCATCTTTCATTACAAAATTTATTTTTGGCACCAGTAATAAAGGAAAATAAAATCTACCTTATTTAATCAGAGCATTTTTGAAAGTGTGTACTTGAAGGAAACTTCTTTTAAAAAAGTGGTGCATCGAATAAAATTTGTGAAAGAGACGTCGGAGCTTTAAGGGTTAAAGCCCTCTGTTTGAGTAATATGGATTTTTGGGTATGTTGCAGATAAGCAACGCGGCGATACAAAGAGTTAAATGCACCTCATTCTCACGTTTTACATAAATAGGGTTTCGTCTTGACGGATATAATTGTATGGTATTCCTACAGTAGGATAGAATCAATGAACTTTGCACGTTTAAGGGGCTACTTCAGTTCACCTGAAAAGACGCGCTCACTAATGCTAATCCTATGGAAGAAATGATATCTCGTTTGCATTTCAATATTTTTAATCAATTCTTTTTGCATTGGCTAGATGAGATCGATCTGTACAAAGGGTGTTTTTTTTTATTTTTTCGATTTTGTTAACAGATAATTTTAATTCTGACACTTTTTCGGAACCGATGTTGGAAGTGAAAGCATCCTCTTGAAAAAAATCTGCAAACAAAGTCGAAAAAGTAAAAAAGGGCAAATGTAGAGATCAATCTCAGCTATCCAATGCAAAAAAAAATCATTTAAAAATATTAAAATGCGAACGAGATATCTTTTTAAAAAATTTTCCATAGGATTAACAATAGCGAGCGAGTCTTTCCAAGTGACTGAACTTGCCCCTTAACACACGATTCCGTTATAGACAGGTTCCATTTTCATAGGGTCTTCATTTTATGTCCCAATTGAAAAGATTTTAAATTTTTAGTAGTGTGGCTAAAAGGTGGCTTAAATTAAATGTACTAAAAAGAAAAAAGAAAAATTACTTTAAAACAACTCTTAGCTTCTCTTTTCCTTAAATCCGTGACTGATATTCGGAGTTGAAACATCGCCTCGATTGAAGTGGTGGCAGCCGTAAATGCAATTATGTGTTCCCACTGAAACCGTTCATTTCAAAGAGGGACAAATTAGCCAAACCTCTTCTAACCTTAATGGGTGGTCCGCCGAGAGAAATTCGATTTAGAAATAATTGCCGTTGATGAAAAAGGCGAGACATATCACGCAGATAAGGAAATAAAATATATATCAGAACGGATGGATTAAAAGCTTTTGCGGAGCAATATAATGCTTATAAGATACACAGAAAAGTACCAGGTGTCCAAAAATACACTAAATATTTTTAAAGTTTTAGTAACTTGTAAATAGTGATGACTATTTAAAACATTTTGCAGGACGGTTGTGCAAGATGTAAGGAATTTTTCCTAAGATTCCCGGTTTTAGTTCCAAACATCAGCGATAGAGCGATGAGCTGCAAGCAAAAGGGGGCTCAATCGAAACCAAAACTGAAATCACATAGCAATGATGCGAAGGAAGGAGTTTAAATATATGAAGTAAGACTCATTAGGCAATAAAATCTTATTCTTAGCAGTTGACTCCATATATTTAACCTCCTTCCTTCGCAAAACTGTGCGATTTCTGTTTTAGCCTCCAACGAGCGCCGCCTATTACTTTTAGCGCCCTCTATCACCGCTATTTGAAGCTAAAACTGGGAATCGCAGTAAGAAAATCTCCTGCCATCTTATACGACCCTAGAGCAGAATTTTTTAAATATCTGTCACCACTTGCGAGTTATTGAATTTCAATTTAGATTGTCCTGATTTAGAAGCTTTTACATTTTTAGTAGTGTCGCTGAAAGGCGGCGCAAATTAAATGTACGAAAAAGAAGAAAGAAAAAATTACTTTAAGCAACTGCTAGCTTCTATTTCCTTTAAATCCGTGACTGATATTTCGCGTTAAAACATCGTCCCGATTGAAGTGGTGACAACCGTAAAGGCAATTAGGTGTTCCCACTGATGTCGTTCATTTCGGAGAGGGAAAAATTAACCAAACAACTTCTTGTAACTTTAATGGATTGTCCGGCGAGAGAAATTCGATTTAAAAATAATTGCCTTCGATAAAAAAAAAAAAAAAAGCGAGATATATCACGCAGACAGGAAATAAAATATATAGTAGAACGGTCGGATTAAAAGCTTTTGCGGAGCAATATAATACTGATAAGATACATTTGAAATACCACTGACATTACAGTCCGGGAGCCGGTGACATTGAAAGCCACGTCATCGCAGAATTAAAAATATAGGGGAAAGTAGGGGAATAGCGTTCACTTAAGGGAAAACATGAATAGCTAGTCAAATTTTGACAAAATAATCAATATTTTATTAACAAAGTATAACTCCAAAGCATTAGGAACAGTTTGCAGTCAACTAATTTGCATAAAAGTTTAAGGAATTTTTTTATCGTTTAATTTAAATGGCCCCCGATTAAGTGGTAATGCCCGACATGGTAGGGTAATTGCGCTCATAGTTTGAATACAACATTTAAGTAAGACAAAAGTCACATATGTAGTTGTGTGGGCTGTTCATACCGCTGCAGACTTTTTGCGACCACTTTACACATATTGTGCACACATATTGTGTTACACATATAGTGGACCACTTTTTTAAAATTTAGATTTTTTGGTTTTCGCCACTTTTTTGAAATCGTAAAATTCTTCTTGTTTAGTGACATATTAATTAAGGCGAAAACAGGGGAATTTTACCATTTCAAAAAGTGGTGTTAATTAATAAATTTGAATTTTAAAAAAGTTGCCCACTGGCAACACTTCTTCTGGAATTCCAAGCGAGCGCCATTACCCGTCATCGCCATGTTGGGTTTAAATGCATTATAATTGGCGTAACAACACACTACAAAAATAAATAAAAGCATCAAAGTACAGCTAAATGTGTATATTTTGTAGACATAATGAGTAAATTAATATATTGAAATAAGAGTGTACACTTATCTTCAAGTTAGATGTTGTAGAATTTTATAATAAAACAACTGCAAACTAATAACGTGAGGACACAAAAATACTTTCCTTCCGACGGTCACTATATCCTTACTGGGAACTTACAATGAAGTTCGCTAGGCGTGCCGGTATCGATCGTACGTTTTCAATTCTATTCTGTTTAGAGATATTGGGTGAGCGGGATTACCCTTCTGAGCGCCATTACCTTTTTTCCCCTATATACGTAAATCGATAATAAAAATGTCATACGAACAAAATGAGCTAGGTGTGACTATGTTTGAGATGCCAAAAATAGGTTTAATTGAATTAATTATTATTAAAAATCTATAATGTTTTGCCGTCATCGCGGATATGGATCACCATTAAGCTGCGAATAGACCATCCTTATAACTCAGGGATGGCGAACCTATGGCACGCGAAAGGATATTTTTGGCACGCAGTTTTGTGAAAATTTAAATCAAAATTCAGTCAAACTCCCCAAAATTCTGCACCTCATTATTACTTTTTTTATTAATGGACGAGCTTGACTGAAAATAGTTTGTTTTATATAAGTACTAGTGTAATAATAAGTACAATAAGTACTAGTGCACTTGTCATATCATTGAATTATCCGCTCAGAAACATCCCCCCCCCCCCTAGTTCCTCGACATATACACGTCCTCTATTTCATTCTGCTTGATTCGCATGGACACTACAACCAAGGGTGCAGATATTTGTACAGCAGTTATAAATTCACTTACTGAAAATGAAATAAATTTGTCTAAAATAGTGTCTGTTACAGCTGACTGTGCCCCCAGTATGGTGGGTAAATTAAGTTTTTTTTTTTTTTAAGTTTATTTCAAACCCACATTGGACATATTATTCTTGGATTTCGCTGAATCATGCATCAACGATTCCTGTGTGCAAAGTCTGGTTTCGATTCTCTTGATGGTATTATAGCCGTAGTCACAAAAATATATAATCTCATATCGTCACCGGCTTTAAATAAACGAAAGTTTGGCACTTTGTTAAAAAAAGTCAATTATGTGTACATCGGATTACTGATGTGCAATAATGTTAGTTGGTTAAGTCGCAGCAAAGTGCTACAAAGATTTATTGACTGTTTGGAAGAAATTCGGCTTTTTTTTTTTTTTTTTTTTTTTTGCATAAAGAAAGTAAAATTGAGAAATATACGCATGGAAATACATATGGAAAGTGAATTAATACAATTTCCATTTTATACACGTTACGTATATGAGTCCTTTGCTTTGCTTGATTTGTCTAAACATAATATTAACGCTGTTCTTGATTTATTTAATTCAATTGATCCATGTATACAATTTACTTTTGAAATTAAAACTGAACAACGTCTAGCTTTCCTGGATGTCCTGGTAATTCGTGATGATTGTGAATTTTTGACGACAGTTTACCAAAAACCTTTTGCTGTAAGTTTACCCCCTCATTATAAGTCCAGTCATCTCCCACACTGTAAAAAAAAAAATTCCGTTAAAAAACGGAAATATTACTGGCAATCCAGACGTCAGTACTATTTCCGTTTTTTAACGGAAATTTTTTTTTCCGTAAATTCCAGAAAATCTTCCGTTTTTTCATAAAATTTTTCCGTTTTTTCTTTTTTTTTTTCGTATATCCGTATTTAAAATTTTTTGTTTCAAAGGCAAAAAAAAAAAAAAAAAAATATTATACAACTTTTCGAGACACTTACACCTTTATGAATTTCAACGGACACGTTTATCAAGGTAGCGTACCTCTAATTTATTCAAATAACAGTAATGAAACAACACTTACCTAGGGTGGAATCGAACTGGAGAACCGGAGTGTACCAGATTAGCGCCCTTATCCACTATGCCATGGGGACTCGAGTTACGTTTGCAAATGTCGTTACTTATTTCAGATGCTTTTTATGAAGTAAAGGCACGGTGTTAAGCAAGGAACGTATTTTCGTTGGAGATATTTTTCAATTGAGTGTACAATTCTGAATATTTCCATAATTTTGAAAATTTAGCTTTTTAATTTCATGCTTTATAAAAAGAAAATAATTAGCCTTTAAAATATTACGTGCATGAAAGAATGTATTATAAGTAATAATTGCTTCTTTTTTGCAAGATTTTAAAAATTTTATTGTACTATTATTTTTATTTATTTATTTGTATATACATCTATAATTTCGTTATTATGTTTCAGATATGTTTTAAGTTTTATGTGCGAATCCGTTAAAGTGAATAGATTAAAAAATATTAAAATTAAAAATAGAGTTTTTCAATTTTTTTATTAAATAATAATAAGTATTATTTTAAAATCATTATGAAAAATAAACTGTAAACTTAAATCTGAAACTTAATTTTATTAGCGTTTTTTTAGCGTAACTTTTTATTAGCGTTTAAGCATTGTATTAATAGAAATCCAGGTATCGCCGTTGGTCCTTGAACACTTGAAGAGGATAAAAGAAGCAGTATGCAAACATTTGAGTACAACAGGTTTATTTATTGTACAGACAGATATGTAAAATGTAATTCCAAGGAGGGAACCGGTCGGTATGAGATGTTGCAAGTCCGATGTACAGAGAGTGAATGATAAGTTGTCAGTTATTATGGAAAGTGCGTCGAGTTAAAATGTTGGTACGCTGGACAATTATAACCACAAAGATTGTATCACCTAATGGGAGTTTTGAATTACAGTCAAGCCAAGCGACCGCTAATTTGAAAAACATAATTTTTAACGTACATGTACAATGCCAAAGCTGAACAAGGGGGAAATTATATTTAGAAGTAGCAACACATGCGTTAATGAATGCCTGACGCTGATTTCAACATAAACTTTGTAGATCTCTGATATCGAAATAATCCTTTGTATTGACTATAAATCTAAGCATTAATAATAAGAGTTTAAATTGCTGCTGCGAAAACGCATATGGTCAAAGAATATCTTTTTTATTTATTCGTTAACGGAAAGGAAAGTATGCACGCACAGTTAAGGATTTTACGATGAGAAAAAGATTTGTTTTTGATTTATTTTATTACCAGCTGGAGTGAACTTGGGAACATTATAGTGAATGCTATTTATTAAGCGCAAAAGAGAAGAAGTTGATATATTTTAAAAAAGGAAAGGGAAATTTGATTAAGTGTAATTGTAAAATTGAAATTTTAATTTTAAAAAGGGGGATAAATGATGATATGTGATGATTTGTGATGATTTATTAATTTTAAAAGAGGGATAAATGATGATATGAGATGATTTGTTAATCTCATCATCACAATGATCTATAGATTTATACACACTACTTAATACAATTAAAAACAGATAAGTTTAAAATTGCATTTCACAGAGTAAAACACATTTCCAGCAATTATCAATCTAGACCAGTGCTGTAACCAAATTTTGTGCATCACTGTTAAATGAACGATATGGCACGCACTCCTAAATCTATAGAAAATATGATGTAATGCCCCCTCACAGCTCTATTTTTTTAACTTCCTTACTTTTAAAGTATCTTAACATCATTAAAATGTACCGTAAACGATTTTACTCTCATAGGCCTTAATGAAATTCTTTTGTGGGCCCCTGTAAATGAGCTATAAATGCTACGAATTTCATTTTCATTACCAAATGTTCTATACAAAATGGCGACCCGAGTATATTTACAAGAGTTACAACACGGACAGACAGAGCTGAATTCAGAAACATTTTTCGATTTTATTGTAAAGTGTTAAAAGTGGTGGCAAACTGCTTCAGAAGAACAACAATGTCTTTTTGTTTTTTCCTACCTGGTGTCCCCAAAATTATATATGATTTTAAAATTCAATAACTTGCAAACGGTGACAGACATAAAAAAAATTCTTGCAGAAGGGTTATGTATGATGTCAGGAGGTTTTTTTTTTTTTTTTTTTTTTTTTTTTTTTTTTTTTTTTTTTTTTTTAATGTGATTCTTTATTTTAGTTCGAATTTCAAACAATAGCACTGAAAGTAATAGGTGCTCAGTCCAGACCCAATTTTTGGAACTTCGGGTTCGGGATCCATTCAGTACATTTTAATCTCCCTTTTTTACGGAAGAAGAGAGAGGCCGAAAAATCGAGCCTGGATTTAGCGGTTATTGCTTGCAGCGCCATCTTTCGATGCTATTTGTAACTAAAACTGAGAATCGTAGCATACAAACTCCTTACATCTTACATAACACTCCTGCAAGAATGTTTTTAATATATGTGACCGTTTGCAAGTTATTGAATTTTAAAATCATCGGTCATTTTTCGGACACCCGGTATCATAGATTTAACAGAGAAGAAATAATGCCTTGAAAAAGTTTCATGCTCGGTTGTTCTGGCAATTTGTGCTTTTCTTAATGTTTTTTTCTACAAAAACTTTCTTTTAAGAAATTTCAAGTAAAAGAGCGTAAAGGTATAACGGTTTTCATTTTATTCTCTTTTAGATGGTCCCGTTTTCAATTTTTAATGTCGCTGTAACGTGACGTAAATTAAATGTATGAAAAAGAAAACTTACTTCACTCGATTAAAGCAGCTATTTCCTTAAATACACCATATATACAGTTAAAACGTCAATTGAAGTGCGGCTTGGGAGCAGTAAATGCAATTAGAGTTTCCGCTGCCGAAGTCTTTAATTTCGAAGAGGGAGAAATTAGTGAAGCAATATCTTCTAACATTAATATATTACCTAGCGAGAGAACCCTGATTTAAGATTGAAATACACCAAGGCCATGGAATAAGGGACCTTTATCGACTCATATGATATAGTCATTATTTCGTCGAACGACAAGAGAACGATAGTAGTGGAGGGTCTTTGACACGTTTACCGATTCCCCTGAAAGAATTTCTGCTTATTTTGTGCACTTTGAAACCTTTACAGAGCAATAAAAATATGTCACGTCTGACCACAGAGTCTTTTGAAAAGTAAGGACAGAAAAATAATTTATGACTATTGTCACGGTATTTGGTCTATACGCAGCTTTAGGGGGCTGTCTAATGTAAAGTCTATGGGCATTTGATGCATTCGTCTATTTATAATATCTCCTCGGGAATTTAAAATTTTTAACTTCTATTTTTTTTTTTTTGTGTTCACTTCTTAAGTGATCTCTCGTTTTCTTCTTAGTTCTCAAAATATTTCTAAAATATAGACTTAATTTTATAGGAAGTGTTAAAATCTTACTCACAGTTCGCCAGCTTTTAACACTTAAAATATTAAATTCAGCATAGATTTTAGAAATATTTTGAAAACTAAGAAAAAAAGAGACATCCTTTAAGAAGAGTATACAGGAAAAAAGACGTTAATAATATGAATTTCCCGCGAAGATATTTTAAATATACGAATGCATCAAAAGTCCATAGACTTAACATTACGGAGCAGATTTCCGAAACTGAGTGACGGCTGCCTTTAACTCCCTTGCTGAGCGCCCGCAAGGTGAAATTTGTGTGTAACGGAAAAATGCGATTTTCACAAAATCTATGTGACCTATCAGGTAATCGCTATAGTGATAATATAAATGAATTATATAATATGATATAAAATGAATTTCCCGAGAAGATATTTTAAATAGACGAATGCACCAAAAGTCATAGTCTTAACATTACGGAGGAGAATTCTGAAACTGAGTGACCAGCAGTGGCGTGGCGTCCAGTCATCGCTGGATGCGGCGATGACCAAGCAATATTTTAAAACTCTTAATAAGCTTTTAAAACTCTACGATCCAGTTTTAGCAAAACATTTGGAGTTCATGTATAAGTGAAGGTAAGATTTAAAGTTTCTTTATTGAACATTCAACCATTGAATTTTAGAGTTAATAATTTTTCACCACAAACTTAAATAATTGCGATGACCACCGAAAATTTTCACGCCACGCCACTGGTGACCAGCCCCCTTAAGATAGTTCCACATCTACACGGCCGGAGACGGTGCTGTTTTTGGTTTCATTGATGTGAGGAATCTTTGTCGCACTGCAAGAAGATGCGAGGAATAGTGTCGGAGAATCCCTAACATGTTTATCACTTGCCCCGGTTAGGATTCCTTTTGCATAGCTGCCAACCCATCGATTTTTTTAATACCAATATTTTTTAAGCAGAAATGCTTCTTTTATACAATAGCACAATTTCTGCAATTAAATAAAGCGAACATTTTTTGTAAGAATTTACTGGCATTAAAAAAAATCGGGAGGTTGGCTACTATGCTGTTGTTGATTTTGTGCCCTTTCCTTCTAAGCCGTTGAAGCGACAAAATCACAATTGATAATAGAATTGTCATCTCTCAGAATTCAAAAGGAATTCCCAAAGAAATTATATCTCTTGCCACATTACTTGGTTTATACGCAACCTTAGAAGGCTTTGATAAATAAGTTGAGAAATTTCACGCGGGTGGGGATAAAAAAAAAAAAAAAAAAGAAGTGATAACTCTGAGAAAAACTATCAACGTCAAAACGTACAATATCTCAACTCGATTGAGCAAAAAGATTCACGAGCTTAGATTATACCTTTATTAGAACAGGATTGGTAGTACTATTTTAGTTTTTATGCAAGGCTTAGCGTAGCTGGTTGGTATTGTTTGACGAGAGAAAAGGGAGTGATTCCCTGTTACGTTATTATTGTAAAGTCGGTATACGGCCATATTGAATCGTGTTAACTTACTATCCAAAAACCTATTGTTTATTTTTCTATGTACTGTGTGTTTAATAATAAGTTAAATAATGCTATAAAAAGTGATAAAACATCTGTATTAAGATTGAAGATCGTTTTGTTGCACAAACAGCGACATTTTCAAAATCATTCACGATAGAAATTTTTTTTCTATTTTTTATTTCTACATTATATATATATATAATATATATATATATATATATATATATATATATATTATATATAGAATATATAATAATAAATATAATATATATAATATTATTTCACGATAGAAAATCAAGATTTTCTATCGTGAATGATTTTGAAAATGTCGCCGTTTGTGCGACTAAACGATCGTCAATCATAATAAAGATATTTTATCACTTTTTATAGCATTATTCAACTTAATCTGTTTAAAAGTGATTATCATACGTGTTTTTATAAAATATTAGGGTTAATTTATTTTACTATTCACTATTACTACATGACTTAGAAAAGTATATTACGGGATCAGGGAAGTATATTTTTTATCACAAGTCAAATTGTACGATGGATCGCAACCCTGAATCACTTTCCGCCGAAAGTGATGAGAAAATAAAGAATTTTATTTTTAAAAGCACAGCCAAAAAATAAAAATTAGAAATTCTGGTTGGAGCACATCATGAATTCTAGGTTGGCAATACCACCGGAGTCTAATATAACCTAAAAAGTGGAGCAATGAATATCTAATCTTGATTAGTTATTCATCGCACACATTAACAAGGCCTATAAAGAGGTGAGAAAAAGTGTAATCCCCAAAATATAGGGATTGATACAAATGCCTATCAAATGTGATAAATAACGGGTTTCGTTTATGCGAATTCTATTGACATTGGATGATGTGAATAGGCGACAATTTTATAAGATTTTGATGAGATAGAATTAAAATTAATAGAGTGTGTTTAAAGGTAACAAAAAGTAATGCCCACTGTAAATATTACAAAGTATTCCATAATCCACGTGTAACGTGAGAATTTTTGTCTTTTTCTTCCTTAAAAGTGCTATACAATTTTTCACAGACAATACAAAAAATCCACGGGCTAACATTTTATAGAATAAAGCATCGAATTTATTAGCCTCCCGTTTCGTTAAACAGGTTAAAAGTGCCAAAAATAATTATGTAACTCTTTACAAAATATGCTGCAACATATTTTAAACATTTCCTTTTAAGAAATTTCAAATAAAATTAACGTCGGCGAGAGTGAGAAACGAACGTCATTTTTCCCCTTTTCATTTTAATGCGTCTATAGCTGAAAGGCAATATAAATTAAATGCTCGAAAAAGAAAAATTAGTTCATAGCTTATTTTCCCTTAAATCTAGAATCTATAAAGTGTTGAAAAAGCCGACTTAAATAAAGTACAGTGAAAGCAAATGTAATCAGTCGCTCCCACCAATGCTCTTTATTTCGAAGAGGCAGAAATTAGGGAAGGCAACCTCTTCGGTGTGTTTTAATAGATTGTCCGGCGAGAAAAATTTAAAAGGAGTGCCTTTGACGAAAAAAGAAGGAGACACATCTCACGTGGATAAAGAAATGTATAGATAATTTAGAAAAAAAATTGTAAATGAATGCGTGACTCGTAAAAACTGACGAGTCACATAAAGCTAATAAAAATAAAAATTTGGGAAATTCTGGTTAAAGCACATATATTTCAGAGTTGACAATATCACCGGAGGCTAATATAACCTCCAGGACCATGCGAAGAGAGTAAAGAAAAGCATAAAGAATTTGTTAATCCAAGTATTGTAAGGCTTCATGAAAGAATATTTTCTTTATTAGAATTTTAATAAAAAGCGAAGAAAGAGCGAGCGTTTTTGTATAAAACAAATTTTGTAATAGTACTATTTTAATAATCTTTAGTTGCATGGGAAACTAAAGAAAACAGTAAAATAATATTTTTGAAAAAAAAAAGCACGCGTTACCTTTTGCATTTTCTTACTGTTTCTCGTATCAGAAAATGGATACAGTGAGTGCCCAAACACACACAGCCAAAATCACAAAGCCCTAAGATAGCCCAGTTTATTTAGTTGTCTTTGCTTTTCTACCGTTGGTTTTTAAATACCACAAAAAGCATGCGATTTTAATGTGTGTGTTTTTTTTTTGTTTGTTTATTAAATGTCTGATTTTAAATGTTTTTTTTAATACTTTAATCCCTTAACCTACGATTTAAGTTACAACAGCCTGGCTCCAAAACGTAAACAAGATCGCGCAGCCTTTGAGCCATTCCACGGTTCTGCAAATCGTTCCTCAGTTGTACCAAACGCGCACGACTTACGGAATGTAAATGCATGTGTAAGATATAACTGATTTAATTTTGTGGAACATTAGATAAGTAATTACAACCTTATATAATAATTGCGGTAGATATACTACAAAAGGTTTATTTGTAATCACTAAAATATAAAAAATCAATAACATTTATCTGCAATTCCTGAATAAATAAGCAATTCACTTAATTAGCATTTATAAAAAAAAATCAATAATAAAAAATTAATCTTCAATGGTGTGATATCGTTCGAAACATACTGGTTCACGTAATGGAACTTTGAACCTCTTGCACTCCCACGTTATTTCACTACGTTTTTTATTTTTCGTGCAAACTTTGAAAAGGTCTTGATGACCTTGATTTTGATGCTGTTGGGACAATACGTTTAGGAAAATGAGTCCAAAGTTTTGCGCGCAGACACTCTGGTATATCTCCGTACGATAATTGTCCTCGTCCTTCATAATCTGGTTTTGGGATAATCTTCAGTAATGATTCGGCTATCTCGATCCTATAATCAACATAATTTTTTTTCAGTTATTTATTTTGTTCCGAAATCCGTTGAAGAATAAAGAAAGAAAAGGAAGCTAACAGGTATAGAGCCCATCCTCCCATTAGCCTTTACTGCCGTGACACGGGCCATGCCCGTGATATTTACATTTGACTCAATCATTGTACCAGAGGCCATTCTCGTAATACAGTGTCATCGAAAAATAATGCCTAGATTTTAAATAACTGTCACAAAAAACTATGAAAGGTAATTTATTGGTTTTAGTCTTACGATGTGCGGCAAAAATAATTTTTTTTTTACATAACTTAGTGTTTTTCAATGTGAGCACCGTTCGGTGTGCACCAGGAGCAAATGTGTGCAATGTGAGTACCAGGAGCAGTTTGACCTGGATAAGTTCTCCGAAAAAGCCGCTGTACACTGACTATTGACTTTCACTTCACATACCAAATCACGCGCTGTGCTTTTTGTTGCACGATCAACATCGTACTGAGCAGCTGCAGTCTGGCACGTCGGCTGACCTTGACGACTGCGCAACAAATCCGCGCATAACACAGACACGCAAATGAATTCTGGTGATCTAAAACCAAACTTGCATTCACCAGTTATCGTGTAGTGAAATAATTACTCATTTAACATAAAAGGTTTCGATGTTATGATTTTTTTAAATCTAGACATTATTTTTCGATGACCCTGTATTTACATTTGAACCGACTGTTGTACAACGAGCCAGGCTCGTGATAATCAGTTTTGGCCCGAGTACAAGACTACTAGTTTCACACGTAGTTGTAGGTTAAGGGGTTAATTCTGATTCAGATTTAGTTATTTGAAATTAACAGTGTTACATTAAGATAATACATGCTAAAAAGGATAAAAGTACATTTTAAAGACATAAAAATACCTTTATTATGATCTATATGTTTTAATGAATAAAGGCATTTATATGTCTTTTTAAATGTACTTTTATCCCTTTTAGCATGTATTAGCTTAGTTTAATGATTATAAGCATTTGCTTACATAATTTTGAAATAGTGTTTACAAGTAAAGTATACCAGTATACCCTCTGGAAAGTTTTGAAAGTGTTCTATAATCCATGCGTGAGATTTTTTATTTCTATTTTTCTTCCTTAAAAAGCGCCATACAAATTTTTTTTGTAACTACACCGAAAATTCATGCTCCGGCACAGTATAGAATAAACATTCAAATCGATTAACCTCCCGTTTCTTTAAACAGGTTAGAAGTGCCAAAAATAATTATGTAACTATTAATATTTACAAATTATGTTGCAACATATCTTAAAGATTTCCTTTTAAGAAATTTCAAATAAAGCTAGCATCCGGGAGAGGTTTCATTTTTTCGTTTGGATGTTTCCCATCGCCGAAAGGCAACGTAAATTAAATACACGAAAAAGAAATATTACTTCTCACTATTATAGCTTATTTTTCCTTAAATCCGTGATATATTGGGTGTTAAAAAGTCGACTTAATAAAGTAAATAAGTACAGTGAAAGCAAATGCAATTAAGTTGCTCCCACTGATGCCGTTTATTTCGAAGAGGGAGAAATTAGGGGGGTGGCAACCACTTCGGTGTGTTTTAATGGATTGTCCGACGAAAGAAATTTAGAAGCAGATTTTTAAAAAATGTTAAATATCTCACGCGGATAAAGAAAAGATTCGATAACTTAGAGAAAAATGTAGATGAATACGCGACTCGTAAAAACTCATGTAAAGAAAAGCACAAAGGTAATTAATAATTGTATTACAAGTAATTGTATTGCATTAAGTATAGCAAGGTTTCATAAAAAAAATATTTTCTTCAGTGACAATTGTAGAGAAAGAGAAGAGCGAGTGAGCATTTTTGTATAAAACAAATTATGTAATAGGACTATTTTAATAATCTGTAAGGGAGGCTAGAAAAAACAGCAAAAAATTATTTTTAAAAAAGTGTTGCCTTTGCGTTTTTACACCCTTTCTCGTATCAGAAGATGGGTACAGTGAACATCACAAAGCCGTAGGATAGCTCACAAGTAAAGCTATAGTCTGTGGCGTTGAATTTCGATTTTAATAGTTCATTCGATTCGTCTCATCGAGCTAAGTAATGGAGGATATTCCATTTACGTTTTGATCACGTGGTGAAGGTAAAAACTTCTAGTGTAAAGAAGGGAAGGCCCCGTAGACGTGTAATATAAATCCCCGCTAGTCAATGAAAAAGTTCATGAGGCAAAGCAGTAGTATCTTCCCTTCTTATCAGTTATAAATTCTTTGGGTAAATTACCGGTATCACGTGACTTTTTTCAGCCTCGAACCCAGATTTGGAATATCCTCCATTTGCTACTTCGTATATCGGCTATTGGGTTTTAATAATGACAAGGGGCCGAGTCACAGTTTTAAAATTTGCATAATGCGAGCTGCCGAAAATAAAACAATAGCAGAAAATTCCTTCGCAAGCAACCGTACGCAGACGTTCCGCAAGCTCGATGTGACTGAAAAACTGACAAAAGAACCGCCAATGTGTGGTTACAAAGATTTTTGCTCGTAATTTGGGAAAAAGCATTGACAGGATGAACAAAACTACACCAGTGAAACCAGTGGGCTACGTTTTAAAAATTCAGATTTCTTGATTGGCACACTTTTTTTAAGTAGTAAAATTTGCCTTATTTAATGACATATTAATTAAGCAGAAAACAAAGGGAATTTTACCATTTCAGAAAAGAGGTGCTAATCAAGAAATCTAAATTTTAAAAAAGTAGACCACTGGCAACAATGAACTAGACGAGGACATCATAACTTGCGGAAACCTGCCTGTCAAGTAGCATACGGCTATTTTATCAGCAATTACAAATTCTTATATAATAATAGCACTAGTATAACCTTATAGTAGTTATTGGCAAAGTATGGCACTGTAAAAACAATTACTAAATCTAAATCGCACTTTTTTTCTTGGAAGGCATCTATTGTTCAATGAACGAAATTTTGAACTTCGACCCGGCCCCTGTCATTATGAAAACTCAATAGCCGATATGCGAGGTATAAAATTAATAAGGTCGATGAGACGAATCGAATGAGCTATAAAAATCAAAATTCTCCGCCACAGATTATAGTAGCTTTACTTGTCAGTTTATTCGTCTGTCCATGCTTTTTTACCGTTAGTGTTTAAAGTCCACAACAAGTACAAATTAAATTTAAAAAATCAAAAAACCTGACTGCGTAAAAAGCGAACTAATTAATTATTTCTTATCAATGTGAAACTATTTTTTATACTACTTACCCATTTTTTTTATTTACTTGTATTGATGACTTTTAAGTTGTGTTTAATTGTTAGTTCCTATCTATAAATACAGTTTTGATGAGGCCTATACATGTCTATGAAGGTTAGAGTTGCAGAAATGCTAGAGATCCTATCTACACAACTTCCAGGTTGTGTAATATTTAAACGGAGCTTCTGACTGTAAAATAATCAATGAAACATCGTCTTCATTTTGAAAGACCTATCCAATGATATGCCACTCAATAGGGTGCGTAAAAAATGTTTTTTCGTCTCTACCGCCATTTCGTATTTTACGGCCGCCATTTTGAATTTATAAAAACAAAGCCTAGCCTATAACCGTAGGACGGTTAAGACGAATCGATAGAGGCCTCATTCATAAAAATCCATCCAGCTGCTGAGATGTTACGAGGGTATAAAGAAACGCACATACCCAGATACGCGTGAAACACATAACCCTTCTTGGCAGTCGGGTAAAAATACTTTCATATGCAAGTGAGACTATCTTTTGTACTTTTTACAAAGTAAATATCATTTGAAACTTCTCCTTTGGCAAGATTCTGACTGCGACAGTGAACATACAGGCTGAAACTAAATTGTTGTTACAATACAAGAGGGGTATTAGTACCCATCCAGACGAGCAATAATTACCATGGAACATAGGGTCCCAAACTACCGATTTAATCTAAAATACAGGGTGTTCTGCCATAATCCAATTTGGGTTGACAGTAATAACTTTCAGAAAACTGAAGTACTTTATAATGAAACTTTTAATGTACATGCTCTCCAGGGTGGAGTAAAAAAGGGAACAATTTTTTTTTTTAATATTTCCTGACTCAACAAATGGTGCAGTTTCGCGAAAAAGACACTGGAAAAAAATCCCAGCTCAATCACTCATAGTCTTCAGGTTCCGCACAGGGTGTCAAAAACAGGAATGTTAACTCCAAAAAAAAATATCTTTTGTTTAATTTTATTATTTACAATAGCTTTATTTTCTGGCTTAAAACACTTTTAATTATTAAAAAGAAACAGGAAAACATTTTACTTTGATCGGTCATCCATTTGTGATTTCGCACGAGAGCCAAAAAATTCAACTTTGGTGTTAAACTTTGGAAGTTCATTTTGTGACTTGATTCCACTGCGAATGTATCCCTTCTTGGCTTCTGCTCCACATGTTACCAATGATGCTTGTGTCGCCAATCGCACATGCCTCTCCACTGCTTGAGAATGGCAAGAGGGCTTCTCTATTACAAATTGTCAACCGTTTCCGATCATATTTACTATGTCTTCGTCACTGAGGTTCATGGTATCTGGCGGTTCCAAAGGTCTGTCCCAATAAATCATCTCAAAATATTCCTCTGCTTCGAAATTTAAATTTGGAAGATCAAATTGGCGTATTTTCACCTTCCAATCAGTTTTTCTTACTTTCAGTATTCTTTTGATGCCCAGTTCTCGAATATGTGACTGTTCACCAACCAACATTGCCAACAGAATGTTTAAAGAGTGAGCAAACTAAGAGTTCCTCTAAATAACTTCGTGAACGATTGACTTAAAATCTTCTGGCAAGAATGAGCTTTTTTTATCATTCCGTTCAGGTGACGTGCTCCATGAGTAGCGCCTGGAATTTTCTTTATTTCAAACCAGGATGGCACGTAAACTTTCATGACATATTCTACTAGGTGCTTAAAGTGTTCTGTTGGTTCGACCGCCGACACATATAGGCTCAGAATTCTGTTGGCTGTGGTGAGCCATCTTGAATGAGACATCGTTCCAGGACTTCTGTTTGCTAAATCTGGGAGGCACTCCCCCGAGGATACTGCCATAGAAATATCGCAGAGATAATTTTTGTTTTACACTGAGGTCTTTTTTATCAATTTCAGGCAGAGTAACTGAAATAGCAACAAAACTTGTCACAGCAAGGGTTTTGCACGTTTCCAGAAACTTTCGTATTGTTCCGAAAAAACTGGTGTAGCCCAGATGTCTTTCCGTCAATCTTCTGGAAAAGACGTCGAAGAAGTAGTTCATTAGTATGCAATAAGCATACAAACTATTGCAATTTATAGCCAACAAAGATTCGAGCCGTCTAATTGCGCCGTTTTTCTTCCCAACGTGTACGTTCGTTCCATCACAACCAACAGCAACCAGTTCCGGAAGTGTAATTCCTTTCTGTGTAACTAATTTGATGATGCTTTGCATAATATCCGCACTAGAGCCTGAATTCGTAGTTACATGTCCTATATAAACAGAACCAGGTTCTGACAAAACAATATGCACTTCCACAGCTATAGTAGTATATAAAGAACTTCCTTTTTTTTCATGCGTTATAATTTTGTCCTTTCTTCCATCGAAGTAGATAGTGTACAATGGCTGTGTTATTTCTGTATAATTAAGCTGTGATCGTACCTTTCGACGTTCTCTCCTCAGCTTACTCCTGTCAATAACTTTAGATGGAGTATCTTTGGATACAATCCCTATATCACAAAGCACAGAGGATGCAATGATATCAGCTTACCTATCCGATAAACCCGTTCTATCACAAGTGACGCCTAGATTTGGCAATGATATTCTCATTTGGCCTGTCTTGGAGGTTGGAGGAGTTTCATTGTCAGTTGTTTTCCGACATTTGGCTTCATGACTAACGTCATCGTCATAATCTTCAGATATTTTTCAAATTCTGAATCAGATTCTAAGAAGTCGTTTGCTTCTAAATCTGTAATAATTTTAGAATCATTATCTTTCAATTCCTTTGCCTTAGATTCCTGATTTCCCCTTCTACATTGCTGTTCTCTTACACGCTTCAATTTTTGAGTTGCAGAAATGTCTATTGATCCTATTTTCATTTTTCTCTCATTCCGTTGGTCTGCTGAAAATGTCTGTTCCATACTTGGAACTTTCACAGAACGCTTGCATTGTTCATAATTTAAACATTTTCATACAGAAATATTAAACAAAGTACTGTTTGCTTGGTCAAAGAATTCTTTCCTAATTTTGTCAGCCCCCTTTCGAGATTTCGGAATTCTTTGTATATTTTTGTACATTTCATTGTAATTTCTAATAAGACTAATAACTTCTTGATGGCATACTAAAGTCACGTGTCTGCTTAGGTAATGCTAGAATAGTTATCAGTTTAGAATCCGTGCTGCCATCTGTTAGATTTTGGAGTATAAATTTCCTTTTTACGTACGAAATGCGCTTCCTAGCACTGACATCTGACAATAACGTTTTATTAAAGCAATTTATTAATGAAAACGTAATTAAATAATATTAATTTACAAATTAATTAATTATTCAATAATTAAATTATTATTTTTTGATAAAAATGCATTAAAACTTAAAAAAAGGCAATGCAAATATTCACTTGAGGTGTGGAACCTCAAGATGACAACATTTTGAGCTGAAATTTGGAGACAGTTTGTTCCAGCCAGTTTCAAACCATATTATGACTCGGGCAATGTGAATTTCGAGAACAAGTTTTTTCGCTCCACCCTAATGCTCGCCTTTGTTGCAAATATGATAAAACCAAAAAATAGTGGTAGTTTCCATTATATGCACCAGCAGTATGCATTGGACGCTCCACATTTTGGACTGTGATCATCAGTTCTTACGGTATCGTCGATTGCGTAAGCATTCTGTTTTTCCAGATCTTTTTGTGTTGTTATCACATTTCATACAACACAAGGTACATATTCGTTACATTTTTATTGCAATATTTTTATTTGTCGCAAAATTATTACCGATGAATAGACTTCAATTAAAGTGAAACAACATATATTTGTGACTAAATAGGGGAGACCGGGGCTAGTTGGCTACAGGGGTAAGTAGGCGCAGTCCCCATAAATCGCAGCTTTGTGGATAGATTATGCAACCAGTCACAGAGTACATTTCTTCTTGCGTTTTACAATCCTCATTGTAGTTTTGCAGCGTTACCTACGTGCAGGGGACATTTATTACGATTTTTCTGTTTTTTTGCGCTCATAAGTAATTTTTTGTTGCTTCATTCTTTTACTAATTTCTAATACTTATCTTAATAATTGTGATTTAACTTGTGCAATTTTTCTTAGTGTGTGATCAACTGTACCTACCCCATATGTGATTTACTTGGATTATTTACGCTTAGATGGTTACGTGTCCCTTTTGTGAAGAAATTTATTATGGGGCTAGTAGACGCATTGAACACGGGCAAGTTGGCTCGGTGTCTGGTGTATTCTGGTAGCTTGAAAAACAGCAAACACCGAAAAAAGTGGTTGCAATGCAAGATTTTGGGCACACGGAGCTTGCTCAAACGGAGACACTCGATTTTTTATTTGTGACAACTGTAACTCTGATGATGTTATCGAGTAGGATAGAAGTTACTCAATGCTAATGTTTTATTCATTATTTTTATGTCTGTATGATTTAAAATTTACATTGTACGGCGATAACGCCTTTGATTAAACCTACTGGTAATAAGGAAATTTATTTCTCTTAACTGCGTGTCTTATTTAAATTTTTATAAAGCGTGTGCCAACTTACCCCATAGGTATAGGCAACTTGTGCCGTGACGGGGTAAGTTGGCGCACAATTTTCCTTTTACTTTAGGCTTCCGCTAAACATAAACTACAAAAGCCACAAACTCAAAACTCCGGGTATTTATAGCCCAATGCCTGTTCTTTAAAAGTACAGTTATAGTTTCATAAAAAACTTAAACAAAAAATTAATAAAAATCAATAACTAAAAACTGCGCCTACTAGCCCCGGTCTCCCCTAAGTGGTTTTAGACACCATATTCTATGGTAATTATTACTCGTCTGGATGGATACTATCACTCCTCTTATTTTGCAAAAACAATTTAGAGTCACCCTGTATATATGTACCAGGGGATTGAGGCGGAGAGGGGGGGGAGAGAAAAAATAATAATTTTAATCGATCGCAAAGAATGTCGTTCAACTGGGAATTGTGCTTTTTATAATTAATTATGAATAAAGATTAGAGTGTCCCTTTATATTAAAATACAGCGAAATTCCCATAAAAAGAGCTTAGTTAATCGAAGTCTCGTTTTTGTATTAAAAAAAAATTAGGAACTATGACTATTTTAATAATCTTTAGGTGTAATGGTGACTAGAATAGGACAATAATTTTTTGATTAAATTAAAGTGATTGAAAGAAATTTTTTTATATAAGACTTCCTTTTTTCTATATTGTGATTATTTCATTTTAACCCTCTAAGTGTTTGGGGCGTAATATTCCGTTCACTAAGCTCCAGGTTTCACAGCAATACAAGCAATATTTAAGATAATATAATTCTATAGATTTAATGAATTTTAAATACATTGAAGAATGATTAATACTCTCAAGGATTACATTCGTATTTGTAATTCACTGTAAAACAAATTCCGCAACGTTCCTGGGAAAAAATGGGCAGCTGAGTTGCCCATTATTTCCAAGAAACATTTCTTGAAAATGACTGGAACTTTACTGTATATGTTAAAAACTTTCTACAGAAATGCCAGTAAGTTTCCTGCGAAATACCAGGAATATTTCTGTTGACAGCAAAACATTACTGACATTTCACAGCATGCGGGATCCGCAGACGATTTTTACATTTCCAGTTGACAATTTTCGCTTTATTATCATTATTTGTTGGAATGAAAAAATATTTTGAAATTGACATCAAAATTATTATTTATAATTTACACGAAAAAATAAATTTTCAATTAAAATTCAATAAAGTAAATATATATATGATATATTGTTTCTGAACTTTGCTTAAAATATAAAAATATATAAATGTAAATAATAATTAGAAAAAAAATCTAGACATAAAATATTTTGGATTTTCATTAGTAATTATGTTAGTTTACAAGTTAGATAAAATACATATAAATTTTCATGAAAAAAAAAAAACCTAAACGTAATTGTATATTTTTTCCGAAAATAAAAAAAAATTCAAATTTGCAGCAATTCAAAGTGTCAGATATATATCAAATTTAAATCAAATTGTAATAAAGTGTTAAAATATAAAATTAATTAAAAAAGAAAGAAAAAAGTCCAGAGGTAGCATCGAACTCGGGCCGTACGGGTGGTGTGCGAGCTTTCTGCGTCCACACCACGAAAGACACGTTGAGGGCTGCAAACTAATGGGTATTTGAAACGTATGTTAAACCTCGGCATCCAATTTCTGAAAATCTAAGTCCCATTTGAAGAAATCCTTTCACAAGAATAATTAGAGATAAGAAGTCTAAAACATACTTTAAATTAATCAAAATCGGTGAGAATCATGTTTGATGGTCCCCTGGTTAATGGAGATCCAAATAATAGGTGTATTTTTTTTTTTTTTTACACGGTCTGCTCCTTAAACATTCCACAGACAAGTACGAGAGATAATCTCTTAGCGATGTCACGGAGGTATTGTATTTTCATCTGAATTGTCTTGACAATAGAGACGTAAAGGATTATGTCGTCTATTGATTTATTTGCATTCCATATTGATTTTTTTACATTGATTTAAGGAATTCGTTTTCGACACTCGCGCGCGAGCAACGAATTATAGCAAAAAAATAATAAATGGCGGCCGCAGCGTTTTGCTGTTTCCAACTTTTGTTCAGGAACGTTTCAGATAAGAAAACCTGAATTTCACAGGAAAGAGATAAATTATTCTAAAAACCTGAGAAAAGGCGAAACGTTCCTGGATTTTACATGGAACGTTACCATTTTTTTTTTTCTTTACAGTGTTGTGTTTTTTTTTTTTTTTATAATGTTGAAAGAATCATATTTTCTTAGCATTTAAATCAAAATGCAAAGTAAACAACATTACAATTTTACCCTTTTGCAAGACACTCGGGGGTTTTAAACCAAAATTTCATTCATGAAGTTTCATTCGTATTTCATTTTAAACTGTGAACTTCTAAGCATTTTAAACTCGATTATATGTCAATTTCATAATCATTAAATCTTTGGAGGGTATTTTTATGATAGTTGCATCTAATCGTGATTATATACATATTTATTAAGATTATGTTTACTTAGTTTTATATTATAACAGTAAATTATTTTTGGATAAGATTCTAAATGCGCTGGTGCTTCGTGTAAAATTAAATTTATGATTCTTTCATTGTCACTTTTCTAAAGAAAAATAAAATAAAACTATCAAGCAAATTAAATTATTAAGTAAATAAAATTATTGAGTAAATAAAATAAAATATTTAATTTTTTATGCAAGGAAAATCAACGTTTTTAACCTATCATGGCTTTTGAAATTGAGGCAAGCCCGTGGACACATACCAAATTTTTTTTTTCAGCTAAAAAGTATAACCAAAACTGCCTATTAAATTCACATAAAATAAGCCACACAAAATATAAAACAAGTCTGTTGGCACTTACGAATATTATAAATTCCTTACCGTTGCAAACTATTCGATATCTAGCAATAACACAAAATGGACTTTCCACACTTTCAAAATGAACGGCTCATATACATGAGTCGTGAATATGCTCTGTTCTGTTAAGTCGTGAATATGTTCTGTTAATCTGTAATATTAAATAATGCTAATGTAGTGTGACCTTGAAAACCCGGCACTAAAGTCATCTCACCCTTACCGGAGAAAGAAAAAAAAAATGTTAGCGGATTAAAAACTCAAATAATAATTTCTCTAAACAATATTAAAGCTATGGATTAGCAGACAGCGAGATCTCTGACGCTTTGCTAAATAGAACCGCCGACAACGCTGGTAAGAGAAACGACGAACGAGGAACCGGCAGAAAAAAAGGGGGTCACTGGAAAAATGCATAAATTTTACGGAAAATTTAATATCTGCTTTAGAGAAACAAGACTGCATTTGCAAAATCGGTATCTTCAGTTGTATAAAATGCAAGAAAATCTTGTTAAATATCGACTAAAAAAATAATACTAAAAATAAAACGTTGCGTTACGTTGTGTTGTAGAAATATCAATTTCAGTTTTTGTTTTAATATTAAATTTTGAATAAAGTTTAAAAAGTTTTTAATAAAGTTTTTAATAAAATTATGAATAAAGACATCATTAAGAATATCAGAAGTACTTTTGATATTCTTTCAGAAATCCAGAAATTTCAAAAATCCGGCATAATCTCAGTCCCGATGATGCCGGATTATCCAGGTTATACTGTATTTACTCAAGACTTTTGTGCATTTGCTGCTATAAAATTAAACTCTCTCTTTTTATTTCAGGATGAGCTTCAGAAGGACAAGCCCCCGCCGGCCGAAAGCGAAATGGGCATCGAAGTCTCGCCCTACAAGATCGGAAGGAAAGAGGTCGGTATACAGACACATCACTTACACTCCTACAGAATTGCCCTTTTCTGTAATACACACTATTTTTTTATTTATATCAGGGTGCCACTGAATACTATAGTTTTTTAAAAATATATTTATTTATATTTTTCTTGAAACTGTTGTAGAAATATACCACGATAATTTTCGTTTGGAATGAGTGGTGCAAAATATAGTAGCGTGTGCCAAAGGCACACCTGATAAATTAAAAACTACTTTACATTGCGGAGAATAGTGACTCAGCTCCGTTATCACATTTTACAGGCTTTCTTCGATATTGCGTCTGTTTTTTTTTTTTATTCTTCCCACTGACAATCAGTTTTTTTTTTACTTTCTGTATTGTAAAAAATATTATATAAATTGAATCTAATAACCCCTTCAGGACGGGAGCCCTTTACTAAATTTTTAATCTTTTGTCACCGTTTTTTAAAAACAGAAATTTGTGTCTTGTTGAATCAAGAAAATGCGCTGATTAAACAAGACAAATTTTACAGTAAAATTTTACTGGTGAGGAAAAACAAGGATTCTGAGAGCTTCATGCGGCACGTATACGTGTCGCTCGTCCCCAAGGGTTAAGTTACCGATCTTCCTCTGTGGTAGATTCTGCCATAAGTGTAGCAACTGATAAACTAGTTCGGTGGGTTCCAACAGGTCCAAAACATTCTCTATTGGAGCAAGATCTGGTGACTTGGCAGGCCATGGAAGGACATCATACCCTTGTAGACATTGTTGCGAGAGTCGTGCAGTATGTGACCGATCATTATCTTGCTGATAAATGACACCGAGGCAACTTCATAGCATAGGCCGTACTACAGGCTGAAAACTGTCTTACGTACCTGCGAGCGCTTGAGTACCTTGCAGCACGAGTAAAAGTGATCAGCTATCTCAGCAGATCACTCCACAGAATTTCACTCCAGGTGTTGTGACAGTGTACCGCTCAGTAACAAATTCAAGATTGGACCGCTGACCTCTCTGTGTACACGCACATACGGTAGTCACCGCTCTAAGAAGAAAGCGTGATTCGTTGCTGAATATCACATTTCTCCAACCTTACACTGCCCAGCTTGCTCGAGATCGACATCAGTCCAGGACACCGCCTATGTTTAAGGGTTAGATGCAAGTGCCTAAATGGACTTCGAGGGCTGAGCCCAGAGTCGACATGTCGTCTAAGGATGGCATGCATTGATACCACTGTATGCCTATCAGCTGGCAAATTGCGTCGAATAGATAATAGCGACATTGTTGGGGGTAGATCTGGATGCTCTTCTGGTTGCTCGAAACCCTCATGCATTTGTGGCTCAGAGGACTCCTAAGCCACTGCAGCGTCTGGCCGTACCTTCTCTGATCCGCTGATGCCAACGCCTTGGAACCACAAGATCGCTTCCACCAAAATGCTAGCTGATACGTCTGTTGGACCAGCCCGCTTTTCCCAGGCCTATGGTTCGACTCCTTTCGAAGTCGAACCACTGCTCGTAGTGCCGTCGAGTGCATCTTAAAGGTATCATTCTTTCAACTCCCATGTATCAACAGTGGTAGTCCAGTTCTAATTACCCCTGAATTCGACTACCGACTCTTTTAAGTGCTGCCTGTTGCGCAATTTAAATGCGCATTGCACATGTCCCCATTGGTAAGTCATGCTGAAATGTTAATCGTTTCCATAACTCAACAAATTTCATCAGCACGCCAAGTTTCGTAGCTCTGGCTCAATTCATTCTGGGTGCATATATTTTTTTGCAACAGCATTTTTTGCTACGTCTTACCCATCCCATATCTCAGTGCGTTATCTGGTTTTCATGAGAACTTGTTTCCCACGTTCAGATTGTATAGCTTGCCTGTCTTTGCAATTTCATATGGCATCTACGCCATACAATAAATACTTTGCTTGTCTCCATGCTGTAGGCCGTGAGAAGACGTTGATGTGCCGCCTGTTGCTAGAGTGCCCGGCGCATGAAATTATAACCATATGTATACTTCTTATACTCGATTAGGTCCATAATTGAGTCCACTTCCAAGCGTTGCCAAGGTGGTTATATTGCCGCTTAAAGTAATTGTAAATGTAACAACTGTTAAAAGTTTTTAATTAAAAAATCATTCGTGAGACAAATCTAAGTTGCTCATATGCACCATTTAGACCTGGTTGCGGAAGATTCCCTATAAAGAATAATGTTTCGGTCGAATATCAAACTGAAAAAAAAGCTTTGATTGTTCCGTATTTTGGGGCTAAACTGATACTAAAATGTGCCAAACATTTTCATTTTATGTTGAACATTAACAAG
Source organism: Maratus speciosus (assembly GCA_963932465.1). NCBI lineage: Eukaryota > Metazoa > Arthropoda > Arachnida > Araneae > Salticidae > Maratus > Maratus speciosus. The sequence continues at coordinate 93,702,061 of OZ010794.1, read as the reverse complement.
TTTAGTTGAATTGGTTAAGCTATTGATCGGCAAAGAATGCGACGAAGCCTTTTTTGGGAAACAATTACAAAGCGCATTTCAGTGTTAATCGAGCATGTTCACAATTCCCAAAATGTGTCAGTGTCAGTTAATTTAATACAACGTGTCCATTTTATACATTTTTAATTAAAAAATATTAAGTTCTAATTATTTTTCAACGTTGAAGGACAAGCTGAAATCACTCAACATGCGTGTGGGTGGGCTCAGGGTTCTTTTTTATACTACATGGTAATAAATTTTCAATAATCTCTTTTCGTAACAAAAAATTGCCTTCAATGAAAATATAAATGGCACACGTATTCGTGTTATATGGCACCTGGAACATATTTCTAGAATACTTATTCGTGTGTCATCGTGCTCAATGTGTTAAAAAGGATTATAAGCATAGCAAGCAATCTTCCAAATAAGCTACATTTACTAGAGATTCTAGGATACTACATTAAATAAAATATTTACAGTTAAAATATATAATGTAGGACATTGAAATTAGAACATAGACCTCGGCTTCAGGTCGTCTGTCTCCTTCCAAGGCACAGCTTGCTCTGTCCGAGAAGACACTGAGTTTTTGCCACCTGTCAGTAATTTTAATTAGTGTAGGCATATGGTTTTCCTCAACCTTGTCACTATCAGATTGGATTTCCCATTATTGTAACCTATTACCATTCGTTAGCAAGAGAAACCGTTAGCTGTTGCTATGGAGTTGTTGCTAGACGATGTGCTAAAGGGTTGTTGCTAAGCGCTAACGCCAGATAGAACACACACATGACATTTTTACGGTATCATTTCCACGTTTTCACCTTTTATTTATTTTAACTATGTTTATTTAGACTTCTCTGGTGCGTTTGAGAATACTTAATCTGTCTCTCTTTGTTTGCTAGTGGGAGGAGCTGTACATCGCCGTCCTGTACACCATCAAGCACAAGCTGGGCGCCAACAGCAGCGGTTACTCCGTCTACGCCGAGGACCTGTACGAGTACGCGCAGGAGGCATTCTGCATGTCGGATCAGGAACACCAGAGGTTCCTCAGCATCGCACAGGACGAAAAGGTAGATATTAATAAGGAATGAAGTCTCCTTTTTTTTAAATTTGACGATTTTGTTGTACCAGCATTTCTGATATAAGGTAGCGGTCGCTTAAAATTTTCTGTCTAAAAAAAATAATAGCAACAGTATTTTAGACCTATGAAAGGGAAATCATTCATGTCGAAATGAGGTGAATAGTAATGCGGGTGTAACGAAAATAAATACCAAACCAGATTGGCACTACATTAGTTAGTACACTACCGGTTAGGATGCCTCGATTGTTTGAGGCAATTCTAGACAAAAGTAAATCGCCAAGCATCTTGGCAAGCCTTTCATTACTACTAAGTTAATTCATCTTAACTGGTACCACTAGTACCACCATGTCCGGTATGTAGGTTTACCATAATTTGAACAAAAATATCTGTCTAAGTACAGTCTGCGCATACACTCTACGTTAGAGTCCTGCGCGGGTCGGGTTCGCAAATTCCATTTTAAGTCAACCCGCAACCCGACCCGAAACCGCAAAAATAATTTTCGGCAACCCGCAACCCAACCCGAACCCGCAATGTTTCAACTCGCAATGTAAGGAAAGCAAATCATGTATTAATATCATTTTGAAAAATAATCTACAATTGCATCTCTAATAGACGTCTACACCGTCCCGCGGGTCGCGGCGTGGCGGCAAAATTTCAAACTGGCCAGGCCGCTTTATTAGGATAGTTTTATCAACGGGCCGGGCCGATAAACAAAATAAAAGGGCCGGACCGACAAAAAAATTGAACAGCCCTGCCAGGCCGGGCCGATAACCACAATTAAGCAGGTCTACCAGCCCGATATAAATATTTAGACGAAGCCAATAAAATTGTAAACGGGCCGTCCCGGGCTATGGCCGAACTTTTAAGTTTTAGACGGGACGGGGCGTGGCGGGGCTGGAAATTCCGGTCCGTGTAGACCTCTAATTCTCTAATGCCATTTTTATGTTTTGCATAGAAGAGTGAACAAATCTATATTCTTTAATATTCAACTACAGAAAAACTTCTGACCCGACCCGATGCAGGACTCTAAATGGTATAAAACTAAAAATCTAATCTTTAAATATGCTTTAAAATTCGTTGCGATTTCAAAAGTTCCACTTATAACGATACACCTTGTTTTACACAAGTGGCCATCTGCCTTTAGTTTATAAGCAGTTATTATTTTGAAAATTTTCCCGTCTAAGTGCATCGTGTATCACCACAATTAAATTATTCACTTGATGCATTAGACAGGAAGGACCATTTAGCGTTTTGCTGTGTATTGTATTTTGATCTGCGCTTTATATAGGCTTAACGGGAAAAAATATTTTCTACATTCTTTTAAAAAAGCGGTCAACCCGAACCCGTTCCGCAAGAGTAAAAAAGCCAACCTCAAACCGACCCGAACCCGAAACAATAAAAGTCAACCCGACCCGCGCCAAAAAATTTAAAGCCAACCCGACCCGCGCCAAAAAAATTTAAAGTCAACCCGACCCGACCCAACCCGCAACGGGAAAGTATAGCGTAAACCCAACCCGACCCGAACCACGGGTCGGGTCGGGTCGGGTTCGGGTAAAAGCGGGTAAGCCGACCCGATGCAGGACTCTACTCTACGTATATGTGTCGCCACTCTCATATAGAGGCATCATACAATCGGTCTGTTTGAGAGTCAACAAAATCTTTCGCACCAGGCGGCATCAAATAGGATTTTTGCGGCATTTGCCACTGAGTCAATATTTCGTGCTGTGCGTCCCAAAAGGGATACTAGAAAAAGTATGTTCGATATGCAGACACAAGGTACAAAGGTGCATGATACAAACATGTATGATGTTTGGAAATATGAAACAGCAATCAATATGTCTAGTTCGCTTAGTTTATTTATTTATTTATGTATGCTTTTTTATATGGGAAATTATGAAGAACTAAAATATTACTCTTAGAAATAGGTTACATATATTATAGATAATAAAATTATCAATAACAAAAGTAGTGCGAGTAAAAGTTAAAAAGTGAATAAAATACATGGGGCATTTTTAGCACTAAGTGTACTTGCAATAAGACCTTATAATACTGACATCTCTATATATTTCAAAATTCGACCCTGAAGGGCATCGCAATCCACTAAAAGATACAAAAGGAAACAATAAGAAAAAAAAAAGAAATAAGAAAAATTAAGAATGTCGAACTTTTGGTGGAATGTTCTCCTGAAATGCGCGAAAACTCGTTTTTTACGGTCACTTGAAAATCAGAAAAATAATTCGATTCAGTTCCGGAACTAAAGAAATCAATTCAGATTCATGTGCCGTTTTCGTTCCACCAGCAATAACTTTTTTCCGGTTCTGATTTGAACCCTGATACTGATGCAAAAAACAACTCATGATTAACATCGTCCGGTTAAAAAAAAATTCTTTAACCTCTTCACGCTTTTGGACACATTCTTCCCCCAGGGACTGCACTAAAACTCTGAAGCATTTGCTGGGTTTCCCTGGGTGGCCATCCTCATCCTCCTCGCTTTTGGACACATAGCGGGTGTCCCAAAAATGACTGACAGAATTTAAAATAAATTTAAAAAAAATTTGTGTAGGAGTGTTATGTAAGGTGTCAGGAGTTTTTATGCTCTGATTCTCAGTTTTAGTTACAAATAGCATCGATAGATGGCGCTGCAAGCAATAACCGCTCAATCCAGGCTCGATTTTTCGGCCTCTTTCTTCTTCCATGCGGAAAAAGGAGATTAAAATGGATCCCGAAGTACCAAAAAACGAGTCACTGAGCACCTATTGCTGTCAGCGCCATCTATTGTTGGAAATTCGAACAAAAATCAAGAATCACAGTAAAAAAAACTCCTAACATCATGCATAACCCTCCTGCAAGAATTGTTTTAAATATATGTTACCGTTTGGAAAATATTGAATTTTAAAATCCATCAGTCATTTTTGGGACACCTGGTATGTGTTTCAAAAATGACGTTTAGTTTTTATAACTGTAATTACTGTCAATAACAAAAAGAACAAAAATTTTATAACTTATTCATTACAGAATCCCTTAACAAGAGAAGTAAAAATTTTACGGTTTCGCTGCACTGATAGTGTTATTTCCGATGTACAGTTAGATATGTGAAAAAAGCGTGAAGTAACTTTTCGGCAGTCTTTGTTGTTGGATTATTTGAACAAATCGTTAATATTGGATAAAAATAATATCAGATATATTAAATACTTTTAATTAAATAGTTTTAATAATGTGTGGAAATGGAAGAAATAAATTTACTGTTATTTTTTTATTTTAAAAGAAATCATTTCACTCATAAATTACCGTTAACGCTCAGCGGTCACAAATGTGGACGTCATTTTTTTGTGAATTTTTATTGTTTTTCGCATTTTTTCTTTCTTATTAATATAAAATGAATAAATCGTAAAAAAGTGCCATTTTCTTCTCACCATAAAAAAAAATCGTCCATGAAGAAGTTAACCTTTCATTTTGTATGCATTCGATACATACCTAATACTGTCTTTGCTTTATTTAAATACAACTTTCGTTCTCCTAAAAAATTCATATTATCATGATGCCGGTAAGCTCAACGGAACTGACTTGTCCAACAAAGTTTCATTTTATCTATTTCTTTTTTATCTGTTATCTCTTTAAGGAGCTTAAACATGGTTTTACTTTTATAGCCCCATTGCTTCCTTCCGGCTGACGCTTTCAATCTTTATTTCGAATGGAATTCCGAAAATAGATGCAAGAAAGGCATCTTCGCAATCTTTACTTATTTATTTAATTTAATGTTGGAGACTGTTCCTATAAAGAGATAAGAAAGTTAACATTTTAGTTGATTATAAAATTACAAAAACAAAAACAAATGGCACTGTGGTTTATTCAACTGTCGTCAGGTATGACGCAAGGGTAGTCAGTTCTCATAACTAGTAGGCCAGGAGGTGGCAGCAGACAGTCACCTCATCGAGTCCACGTCTGACATTCCAGAATTAGTTAAAACTCGATTCGCATATTAAAACGCAATTGGTCTGCCAAGTCCTATCTTGGTGGAAAGCACCTGAAAACCCGATTTTAGCGGTCAACTCGTAGGTTTACCATTGTGTTTTTCTGCTCCCAGTCCTCCATGTCTTCATACCTTTAGGTGCAGGAAAACACAATGGTGAACCTATGAGTCAACGCTAAAATCGGGTTTTCAGGTGTTTCCCACCAAGATATGACTTGGCAGACCGATTGCGTTTTAATATGCAAATCCGGTTTTAACTGATTCTGGAATTTCAGCCGTGAACTCGATGAGGTGATTGTCTGCGCTGCCGATCCGGTCTATAGCCAAGAAAAAATTCACATGCTTGTTATAGTCCGAGAGCCGGTGACATCGAAAGCGCCGTAATCGCGGAATTGAAAATTTTTTATGTAAATCGATAGTAAAACGTCATACGAACAAAATGAGCTAGGTATGACTAGCCGAAAATATGTTTAATTAATTATTATTAAAAAAACTATATTATTTTATCGTTATCGCGGATATTGATAACTCTTAGCTTAGAGCATTTTATAGAAAAATTTTGTGCTCTTTCAGTAAAACTTCGTATGACAAACTTTATTCTGTCGGAAATCTGTCATACCTATTTTAAGGGAAAAGTCGGTGATAAAATTTTACATTTATTTTGCTTTGAATTTTTACCGGTGGCTACTTTATTTCGCGTCTGGACGCTGGCCAAGTGTCGGCTTTCCAGGATAACGTTAAATCATTATAGCTTTTCAATAATAATTTAAACATTTTCGCTTGTCAAACCTAATCATACTTATCTCATTTTGTTCGTATGACTTTTTATTATCTATTTACATAATTTTTTTTCAATTCCGTGATCACGGGGATTTTGATGTCACCGGCTCCCGGAATATTATCAATATGTACAGTCGGCCAAAAGAAAAAAAAAATAAAGCGAAAAGTCCCCGTATTTCTTAATCGCCAAATTACCGCGCAGAATAATAAATAGAACATCAATTGGGGATTATGTCTTATTTCAATATTTGTTTAAAAAAAAAATTAAGCTTGGTTGGTCTTCGAGCTTTTATTTTTTAAAGCAACTTACTAGTTACATTTGTATTTTATTTTTATAGCAATAATTTAACTATTTATATTTTGTTAAAGAGGTGCATTTCACTGACCTCTCCACCCATAAACCTGAAAATGTCGCATACACCAAACGTTCGTACTACATTAATAACGGTAAGTACCGAGATATTTTCAATCGTAGCGCTTCCGGTGCCGAATTATTCAAAATTCAGTGTGTGTGTGTGTGTGGGGGGGGGGATGAAATGGGGATTCAGTGAAATGGGGATTTCCCATAGAAAATAAAATATATAATTGATTCTGATTATGACGAAAACGTGTCAGTTGCTTGTTCTACGTTAGCACCGTTAGATTTTCGTTTGAACCTCTTCGGTACCAAGTTGTTGAAAATTTAAGGTGGAGAGAGGCCAGAGAAAAAGGGTATAAATATATATATGTATATACTCATAGTATAAAAATTAAGTGTTTGCGATTATGACGAATTTCCCTTAACTGTTTAATTTTCCCTTTTTTTTTAGCCTCCAATTCTTGTCTTAAATGTCACAGTCGTAGAAGCCCAAGGACTGGAAGCTAAAGATCCAAATGGTGAGGCCAACTTTATTTTGCATCGTTCTCATGAGTCAATTTGAACTTCAAGTGCACACAAAAAAATGTTCGGATCAACCAAAATTGGTATTTTATATGAGGGGCTCAAAACCATAGTAGACCAAGTGCATTTTGAAAAAAAAAATCAGATAGTCCATTTAGAAGTTTCATAAAATCTGTTTTATCCACTCCCGCAGTGAATCAAATCCGTTTTTATATACTTTCTCATATATACGGTGTGTCCACGTATAACCTGACCGACCTTTATTTTCGCAACTGTTGGTCCTAGAAGCATACTTCCAATTACAAAAATGGTTTAAATAAGGTAAAGAATTATTTTTAAAGCGATTTGGTTCAAGAAAAACATTTATTAAAAAATTACGAAATTTAAATTTTTATACGGTCCCCCGGTCCTATAAGTGATATTTAGTAAAAATTTACTGTGACACTAACAAGTAAGACAGAAAAGTCCCATTCATTTAACATTAAAATTGACCGAGTTATGAAACTTTGAAATGCATGACTAATACCACTTTTTTGCATATCAAAACAGATGATTTCGACCATGCTTTCAGGGGTCGTGTATAAAGTGCTTAAACTTATTTCAAGGTATCTGCGGTTTGAAAGAAATCGTACAACTATTACGATTGAGTTAACTTTATTAGTTAAGTTTCAGATTAGTTAAAATAATTGTATTTTAACATATGTTGTATTTTGTAAGGATTTGAGGCTATGATTTCTTTTAACAAAAATTAAGTTATTTTCATAAGATTTTATTTGACTTGCAACGATCGTCTTTCCAGTTTAAAATTTGTACTCGCACTTTAACTGACTTTCAAATGTCCGATCGAAGTTAAAATTTTACATACTGACTTAAATCTGATTACAATGTAATATCATTATGATTTTCGTCGCTTACCACCTTATACATACTTATATTAGAGGATAACACAAAAAAATTCAGATAGATTACCGCAACAAGTTTAAGACATGGTTTTAGACCAGATAACATAAACCTGCCATGGTTGTGTTTTTTAACTTTTATAATTACGTTTTATGTATTTTTTAACGCTAAATAAAACAATTACCTTTACTTTTAACCATCATGTCAGGATTTTTCGCAAATCGTAAATTTCGAGGTTAAAAAATAGCGAAAAATCTGATACTATAAGATAGGTGTAAGACTTTTTTATTCAGTTTAATTTTATTTAATTCAATAATTTATTAAATTTTGTGGCTTATACTGGGTTTCTTACAACTAAACAGCTCAGGGGTCTAATGAGGTTGGGAGGGGAGGGGGGATCAATTTTAACTTTGAGCTTTTTAACTTTTGAAATTGAGAAAAATCCTGACGTGAGAGATCTTGACGTTTGAACCATCACGTCAAGATTTTGAACGTCATGAAGGTCATTTTCGGATTCAGTGCTAAAAAACACATGTGAATCAATTTTCAAAAGCTAAAAAACATGGCACAACCCAAAATTTGAAAGACGGTGTAATCTAACAGCGTTTTAAAATATGTATCATTTTTGTAAAGAATTGAGGCTTTTGTTTTTCATCCTTTTATTTAACAAAAATTGTGTTATTTTTATCTTCTTATATGTTCAGTACGAATTGTATATTTTGCAGTAATATGTCAGAAGGATTAAAGATTTCAAATTTATATTGCAATGCTAATTTTACTCTCAACCATTTCTTTAATATATCTGACAAAATTATATTTCTACTAAATTTGTGAATGACCCCTAATTTGCAGCAAAAAATATGCTCCAACTTTCAACAGCTATTACTCGGTCAGTTTTAATCGTAGAATAACGGGGCTTTTTTTGCCTTACTTGTCAGTGTAACAGGAAAATTTTACTAAATATAACTTATAGAACCGGGTGACCGTATAAAAATTTAGATCCTGTAATTCTTCGCTAAATTGTTTTTTCGCTTCAAACTTTTTTTTATCTTAACTCTGCACCTAATTTTGACCAATTTTGTAATTGGAAGTATGCATCTAGGACCAACGGTTGCGAAAATAAAGGTCGGTCAGGTTATACGTGGACACACTGTATACAGTCAATCGGGGTAATTTTGGCCCAAATTCGGGTAACATTGGCCCACATTTACGAAACTTTGGTTCATGCTGCCACGGTGAAACCTTGACGAATTATTTACTATGAGCTTCAACCTCAAGCTAGTGCTGCTACCTTTATTTTGAGACCAAACCTTTGCCGATAACTCAAGTGATGTAGCAGATTTAATCCTTTTTCTCTTTTGGGCCAAAGTTACCCTTATGAGTCAAAGTTTCCCCAATTGTCTGTAATCTGTTTACAGAATTGGTTTACTGTGGAGAGGATGAAGCAGATTTTATATACCTTCTAAATGCTATATCTCATTTTTTTTTTCAAAATGCACTTGGTCTACTATAGTTGTAAGTCCCTGATATTAAATTTAAAATCATATCATGAACAGTATCAAAGAATAGAAATAGTACTTTTGTCTTTGTCATTTTCGTGTTTTATATGTTCGAAAAGAAATTCAATTAATAATAATAATTTTAAAAAAGCTAGAAATTGGTGATTGCAAACTATTTCCAAAAACACTACTTCTACTGGAGTCAAATGATACCTTTTAAAATATTGATTTATGTTTATTTTACTTGTCATTTTAAAGCTAATAAGTATAAAAATAAATCTTCAATGTATTGAAAATGATTTATGAATGTTTTAATCAAAAAATTACAAATAAAACAATCATAAATCGAAATGTTTTGAAAGTTGTCATTTAACAAACGGTAGAGACAGTGTTAAATAAAAGGAGCGATACTACCTATCAAGAGAAACACTATTTATAATGCAAATTAATCCCAATCTCCTTATTCAGTCAAACAACAACAACAACAAACAAGTTGGAAATTGCTCGTCAATCGTGGCAAATGAGGTGCGTTCGTACTATAACTAGTTTTATAATTATTTTTTACACCCCATAGTGTACTGAATGTATATTTGTTTGCACTTCATAAGTGCATAGTCTGTAACATCATTAAAATGCACTTGCAATAATTTTTTCCCATTCCCCGTAAAGTAACAGAACACTTTTGACTGTCCCTGTAGGTAAACTATACATCCGATTTTCATAAAATTTGAAATGGCTCGAAAAAATTTTCAAACAATTAATATTTAAAATTTCAGACCATTCGGAAGGCTGTAACATCACTAAAATGCACTTGCAATAATTTTTTCCCATTGGCCGTAATGTCACGGAAAACTTTCCACTATCCCTGTTATTAAAAACTATACATCCGATTTTCATAAAATCTGAAATGGCTCGAAAAATTTTTGCAACAATCATATATTTAAAATGTCAGACCATTCGGTTGGGTAGGTTTTGCTCTGTTATATGCAGGCAGACAGACGGACCGAACGACGACTATAGCTGCTACGTATTTATATAATTACGAACACACCTAAAAAAGACTTTCTCACTCCATCCAAACCGGTAATTTTAATCATAACTTTACCAGTAATGAAATTACACTAGCCTCCAAAATTTGGGTTGTGTCATGTTTTTTTAAGTTTTGATAATTGAAGGGCTCACAACCATAGTCGACCAAGTCCATGTTGAAAAAAAAATGAGATAGTCCATTGAGAAGGTGTATAAAATCTGTTTTACTCACTCTCACAGTGAACTAAGTCTGTAAACAGATGACATATATGAGAAAGTAAGTGAAAACAGACTTAGTTCACTGTGGGAGTGGATAAAATAGATTTTATGCACCTCCTCAATGGACTATCTCATTTTTTTTTCAACATGGACTTGGTCTACTATGGTTGTGAACACCTCAATTGATTCATATGTATTTTGCAGCGCTGAATACGAAAATGATATTCATTTTTACTTTCTTCTATCTTCAATAGAAGAAAGTATTGTAATCGAAATTTTTTCGACCTCCGATTTTCGACAGATTTACACGTTTTAGGGGTCAGAGATAACAAAAAACATGTTTATACAAAATGCCTGTCTCTCCGTGTGTCCGTCTGTCCGTCTGTCCGTGTGTCGCCATTGTACCATCAAAAATTGTATGATGTTATGCATAGCATTGAACCAATTTTTTTTTTAAAGTTTTTGGCTATGACAAGCAGGTCTTTCATTAATGTGGAAAACATCCGCCGTTAGGGGACGCTGTAATAGCGATTTTTGTGCATTTTGCATAGTGTACCATCGAAAAGTATATGAAGTTATGCATAGAATTGAACCAAATTTTTTGTGTATGTTTTTGACCATGGCAAAAAAGTCTTCCATGAATTTGGAAAAATTCCGCCGGTAGGGAACGCTGTAATAGTGATTGTGTGATTTTTGTGCATTTTGAATATTATACCATTGAAAAGTATATGAAGTTATGCATAGAATTAAACCAAATTTTTTGCGTATGTTTTTGGCCATGGCAAGAAGGTCCTCTCTGAATTTGAAAAATTCCACCGGAAGGGTGCGCTGTAACAGTGAGTTTTCTGCATTTTTCAATATTGTACCATCGAAAAGTGTTGAAGTTATACACAATTCTAATAAAAATACTAATAAAACTAATTAAAATGAAATATTGACATGAGATAGAAGAAAGTTTTGGGATTGGCACATCCAACTAGTTAGCAATTGCGTCAGGATCTTTCGCTAATCGTAAAGTTCAAAGTTCAAATGTCAAAAAATAGCAAAAATAATACTGATACTACAAAATAGATGTGATGTTTGTGCTTTCTAGCTTTTGTTAATTTATTCTTATGTATTTTATAGTACTGAATCCGAAAATGATCATTTTTTACCAACACGTCAGGATTTTTCGCAAATCGCTAATTTTTAAAAAGTCGAAATATTTCGAAAATCCGATACTATAAAACAGATGAAAAACTTTTTTTTATAATAATTCATTCATCTGTTGGTTTATACTATGCATTTTCACAGCTAAGCATGTAAAACGCGTCGAGACCCGAGATAGACCCTTCCCGTGCAAAATCTTTATAGGCCCATCCTGCTATGAAATTTAAAATCTCAACCTGAGTACGGCAAGACCTGTTATATGTAAAAATTCGACTCAATTTGATGATTATGTTTCTGAAGCAACATTATCTTACAGTTAAAATTGTTCTACAAGCACACAGGTTTTATCTTCAAAATATATGTCCCCAATTCGTGGAAGATGGAATAACAATAGTATTAATGACCATTTAGAAACTGAAACTAACGTACATACACTCTCATTAGAAAACCGACTTAGACAATTACATTCAAATTAAGACTCAGTAAAAAAAAAAAAAAAAAAAAAAAAAAAAAAAAACAGTGTTTAGAATTTTGTTTTTTAAGTACACTTTAATAATAATAATAAAAAAAATTTCTCTGTAATTTATTAAGCCAAATTATATTTCTTAAAATTTTGTTAAACAAAAATACAACATTGCTATCAATTTTTACAAAATTAAATAAATAAGTTAAATGTCTTTCCAACACTGTCTCGGAGGAGAGGTTAAATTTCAGGTCAGGCTCGACCCAGAATAAAGAAGTCTGACCCGCACCGGAAATGATGAAAACCGTCCCCGGTGCTGATTTAATGAAAGAAAATGGGGCCGGACTTTAAGGATCGACTGAAACACGTTTTTAAGACAGAAACCGAATTTCGATAATCATATTTTCGGACGAAAACGTCCAAAAATTTTTTTAAGTAATTAATACATACATAAGTATAATTAATTATTAATTAATGATACCTGTTTATTAAATATACATAATTATTAACGCTACAACCGCAGGAAATTTTACTCAAGTGTTATAAAAACATTTTACACCAGAATTTTTATTAAAAACTATCTAGAATATTTATTTAATTTATTTCATCGTGGTACATATTTAACTTATTTTAGAAAGAAATTTCTAGTTCGAATCGAAGTATTTTTATTTGGTACGGGTCAAAATGACAGCTATGGCGGTTTTAGTGTTAATTAATTATACGTGTGGCCCAAGTTGGCCCATTCATGAACGACACAGAATGCTTTTCTAATTGCAGGAATTTCATCTAATTATAAAATGTTTTAGGTATGCATACCTCGATTTATCTTTTATAATGACCTTTGTATTTCATCATCTGTTATACTAAAACTTTCTCAAAGAGTATTCGAAACACTTCTGCGGTTTAAAACTCAAAATTTTCTATTACGTTATACGCCTGCAGCTTTTAATGATCACGTGAAAAACATCTTCAAAGTTGAGTTCAATAGGCATTGCTTGGTGTATAATTTGCACTGACGTCTTGAGTCAGTGTTGGCTAATAATTGTAAACAGCAAAGTTCATAGCAATCAATAAAGAGAGTCTCATCTGAACCATACAGCTCAAATCAATGAGACATGTTGAAAATTTCCGAAGGAAGAAACGAGATTTTTGGAATAAAGATAGTTTCGGTCCGGCTGAATTTTCGGTGAAACTCAGATTTTGTGTCGAAAAGAAAAATGAAACCGAATTTTTTGGTCGATCTAACAGTACCATAGGGTGTCACTGACCGAATTTCAATTATGTTCCATGTCATTCTGTTTCACAGAAAGCGAAGTCAGTGTGTTGAAAATATCGTTACAACATTTTTATTATTAATAAAAGTAAAAAGAAAAAAAAAAAAAAAAAAAAAAAAAGCGAGTGCAGATTGGGATGCAGCTTTTTGTATTTTTCACTGAATAACTGCACTGGAACATTAACAAACTTTACATTCGAATGTAAATATTGTTTGTTGTAGTGACACTCTAGTTTGAAACATTTCATAATCACAGCAATTTTATATAAACAGCAATGTTATTGGAGGCAATACATTTTACGAATCTCAATGATTATTTTTTGTTCATGGGTATACTTTTAGTTTGAACGTCTAAATACCGTTTTAATTCAAATCAAATTATTAAAACTCTCCAACTCCAATGAAGATTTTTGATTAGATTCATTAAATTAAGTCTGGCTAAATTTGGAAATCTGTCTACATCGAATGCTTTTGTAATTCATTTGCTATTTGGGTGTATACGATATTTAAACTGACAATACTTTCCATTTATCGCAATTAAAGGTATTTAAGGTTCAAAGTAACGTGAGAATTCAATACAATTGTATATAGAATTTATTTTAATCATTCATGGAACTTAAAAATAAAGACCAGTCTGGTAAAAATTACAGCGGGACTTCTTTTTAACGACTGCCCTGTTTAATGAAGTTTTCTACTTTACGAAGTTTTCTTCTGAACCTTCCCTTTGGACATCATTAACATGAAAATTAATCTCCGTTATATAGAATACGTTTTCCGTAATATGAAGTTTATTCCACTTTCGTGCGTGTACAACGTTCAAACGAAGAGGTTGCGCTGGATGTATGAATTTATTTCAGCAGGTTGTCTGAAAATGGAATTATTTATTTATTTATTTAATCATTTCTCTTCTTAGTGCTAAACAAATTATTTTTATTAAAGCACATAAATTAACGTCTGAATTCCATTTTTAATTATTAAAGGTACACATATTAAGACAGACTATAAACACAATTAAATAGAATAAACCCAACTGGAGTGAAAAATTAGCCGGGTTAATTAACGTTAATTTGTGTGCTTTAATATATATTGCGGATCGATGAAAAGTGAAATTTATTCATCGTTGTCACGTCATCCAGAGCTATCTGATAGATGGACGGTGACGTTCCCCAACTTGGTTTATTAGTGAGAAATGTCCAGGCTAGGACATCGGCCAGGGTAGCTTAAAGGTAGAGCAACAGCACGTTACGTTGTCGACCCAGGTTCGAGTCCTGGCACCGGCTGATTTTGTATTTAATTGTATTTATAGTCTGTCTTAATATGTGTACCTTTATTTATTTATTTTTTTTACATTAAGAAAAACACTTGCTATCGCCTCTCTTTCACTCTGTCGCTGACAGTGTGTGTGGGAGGGGGGGGGGGGGGACCTTCGATACATTAAGAAGGGGATTCCATTTTCACGAAAATGTTACAGATGAATTTTTCAAATACTTACAAACGTGCGAAAATTTTAATGAACAGCGTAATTTTTTTTAATAACAAACCTGTACGAAGTAACATTAGACTTTATTTAAGTTATGAGTCTGAAATATTGAGAAACAAGTTGAAAATTGCTCGTCAAACGTGGCAAATGAGGTGCGTTCGTACTATAACTAGTTTTATAATTATTTTTTGCGCCCCATATTGTACTGAATGTATATTTGTTTGCACTTCATAAGTGCATAGTCTGTAACATCATTAAAATGCACTTGCAATAATTTTTACCCATTCCCCGTAATGTAACGGAAAACTTTTGACTGTCCCTGTAATTAAACTACACATCCGATTTTCATAAAATTTTAAATGGCTCGCTAACATATTGCAACAATTATAGATTTAAAGTTTCAGACCATTCGGAAGTCTGTAACATCATTAAAATACATTTGCAATAATTTTTCCCATTGGTCGTAATGTAAAGAAAAACTTTTGACTGTACCTGTAATTAAACTATACATCCGATTTTCATAAAATTTGAAACGGCTCGACAAAATTTTGCAACAATCATATATTTAAAATTTCAGCCCATTCGGTTGGGTAGTTTTTGCTCTGTTACATGCGGACGGACGGACAGACGGACAGACGGACTGAACGACGACTATAGGTGCTACGTATTTATATAATTACGAACGCACCTAAAAAGAAAACAAGTACGCTACGCTTCAATTTTTTTTTTTTTTTTTTTTTTTTAACCTGTCTATATATATTTTTTTGGAGACATTATTCTAATTAAATTTTTCTCATATGGTTACATAGCATAAAAAAAGTTACTGACCGAATTAAAATACTTTTTTCAAATTTTTTCGTTTCATGTGTATTTTCCATTTTATGCATGTGTATTTTATTGTACAAATTTCATGAATTTAAGTTGACTTCCATTTGACGAATTTTCTACATAAGGAAGTGTTTAAATATAACGATGAGACTTCGTTAGACGGGTTTCACTGTATACGGCACAGGAATATTGCACTGAACTCTTCCACGAGTAACACACTTCTGTTGCAAAACTGTATGAATAATTAAATGTCACCAGAATTTACGAACAAATTTATTTGAAAGTAAGCTTTTCACATACAACATAAAATCAAAATTTTAATCCAAAATCCCGATACTGTTCCTACATTTATGTATTATTAAGCCATATAGGTAATATCCCACCGTCCTACACAAGTTAATTACCAAATTTAAAAAAAATACAGTTATGTGCGAAACCTATGTTTCCGGTTTCCATGGCGACTTCGCCCCAATATTTGTTGAGCCCTGTACATAATGAATCATAAAGTTAATAATTTGATTTAAAATTTAAATTATTGATTGAAACTACTTAATTAAAAAATAAGTTACATTTATTTTAAAATTATGAATTTAATAATTGTTGATACTTTCTAAAATTTGCTCTTTTTTGCATGAATACAAATGTAGCTGTCCCTAAAAAACTTACACCATGCCCCCCCCCCTTCCCCCCAATTTGGCTGTTTGCGTATCTGTATGATTTTTATTACTATGGATAATATTAGTTTACTTTAATCTGTGTGTATATTTATATATCTTAAAACTATATAAACTGCTTACAAATTTACATAATACATAGCAAGTCAATACTATATGCATTTTTTTTAACTATAAGAGAAAAAATATGTTAGATGTTAAATTCATTGGATTTATTACATGAAACTGCTCGTAACGTCGTTGCACGTGTATAGCAATTTTTTGGTCACGGTATTACATATAGTATTATTATGCTGAAATTCCAGCTATTTGAACACAAAACTTTTTTCAGAGTTTATATATTTCTTTTTATCAAACCTGTCAGATTCAAGGCTCATCGTGTATTGGTTTGGCGTTCTATTTTTGTTTCATAAATAAAAAAACACCTTTTGAAAGGATTTCTGTGAAATCTTCAGAGAACCGAACGTGAACTGAATTGTATTTTAAGATTCTAAAAGCTAAATATAAATCAAATTTATTTCTAAGCTTTGAATATAAAAAATAAAAATCCCGAGCTCATCTTTAACAAATATACTGAGGCTAATGGTGATTCGTGTTTTTTTTATAGAATCGATTATAAAGCAAAATCTATTGCACATTCGATAATGCCATCTTCCGTCACATATATTGATGCTAATGGTAGTTGAATTGTTTTAGATAGAATCTTTTATAAAGCAAAAACGATTGTAAAATCGATAGTATCATATTTGATCGGATTTAGCGAAGTGAATGGTAGTTGAAGTATTTTCGATTGAAACGATTATAACCCAAAATCTGTCGACGCTACCATGATCTCATCTTTAATCAGACATACTGAAGTTAATGGTAGTTGGTGTGTTTTCAATGTAATCTTTTATAAAGCAAAATCGGTTATACAATCGATGGTACCATAAAACCATGTACCGGTGGTAACATCTTTAATCAGATATACTGAAGCTAACGGTAGTGGGGGTGTTTTCCATAGAATGAATTGTTAAGCTAAA
This sequence comes from Maratus speciosus, assembly GCA_963932465.1. Taxonomy (NCBI): domain Eukaryota; kingdom Metazoa; phylum Arthropoda; class Arachnida; order Araneae; family Salticidae; genus Maratus; species Maratus speciosus. Next base: position 93,684,799 of record OZ010794.1, on the reverse strand, counting down.
ATTATTGTATAATCGATAGTACATGAAACAAACGCTGTTGAGAAAGTTTGTTACTCTCATCCGTTGTGTGCCTGTGTCTCACTTGCACACTTTGGTTGTGTTAATTCAATAAATTTATATTTTTTAAGATACCAATATTTTTTTCTTTATTGTGTCGTAAATATGTGCCTTTTCTCCTCGTCACTAGCCAGGCTTATAAATATATGAATATGGTTATATATCAAAAATACTTTATAGCTCTATATAGATCTGTATTTTTAAAGATCGAACTTATGTCATAAGCTTTTTATAGATCAATATTAAACGGTTTCTGGCACTAAAAAGGAAAAAACGTGTTTTCTGTGCAAAAATTCTTCTTTACACGGAGAAAATTTTACTAAATATAACTTTATAGATCCAGGGACTGCATAAAAATTTTAATTTCGCAACTTAGAAAATAATAACTTTGGACGCTAATGGCTTTTCGTAAGTGAGAGAACTTATAGATCATTTCTGAAGTTGGAACTACACTGTGGTGCAAAATGATAGGAAATCATGTAATGGACTACATAAAAAATATAATTATATTAATCCACTTATAAACCATATGAATTCATTTTATGAAACTAAATAGTCAATATAATCATAAAGAACACAATGTAAAACAATTGTTTTAAATACAATAAAATACATTGTATTTTTACTGGATATTCAACAGGAGCAAAAGGAAAGAACGGAACAGTTTTTCTAAATTATAGAACTATTACGTGTCCATTGGGCTTCGTTTGTGTTTAATAATTTCAATGCAACATTGTAACAGAGTTTATATGATTTCGAACTTATCGAAGTTACAAAAGTCCTTCCGGCCAGTGCCGGGAGGAAGAGGTAGCTTTCATATTCCTTATTTTAAAAAAGCCAATTTATATTATTCAAACACACGAAGCTCAATTAAGTGGAAATCGAATATAGGAGATTCAATACTAATTTTTATCAGTACTAAATCATTATGAATGAGAATTTCGCGAAATTAGTCAGCTTTATCCAAGCTGCTTTTATTTAAAGTAACTTATATTTGGCTGCCAAATTCGGCGATTTCTTAAAGTGCCTGCCATTTTAAGACAACATGGTGGATGAGGCTAACCAGTGAACTTGATCGAGACCTTAGTAATTGCTGTGCACATGCTCACTCACATCGGAATCGGTTGATATATACGAGTGCTGTCGCAGGCAAAAAATCAGATTTTTCAAAATGTCACCCACGTTAGAAATTGAAACTGCTATATCTGAAACATTTTTTAAGATAAAGACAAACAAAAAATGCTCCTGAATCCTTATATCAAGGTCAAATACTTAAGAAAGAAACCTTTTCAATTTCTAATTTTTTTGCACCTCACTTTAAATATATATATTTTTTAATTTAATGGCCGCCATTTTGAAACAAGATGGCTGATGAAGCTGGCCAGCGAACTTGGTCGAGATATTGATGTATACTATCCACATGCCTTCTTCCATCGAAATAGGCGAATACTTGTGGTATCGCGAGACAAATACAAGATCGTTTCAAAGTGTTAGCCATGATAGAAATTCAAAGTGCTATAATTCAACCACTTTTTAAGATATAAACAAAAGAACAAATTTTCAGAAACAAAAACTGCTCCAGAATCTTTGTATCAAGGCCAAACACATAAAAAAATCTTTTTCATTTTACAATTTTTTAATACCTCATTTTAAATTTTAAATTACATTTTTTTTTTAAATGACAACCCTTTTGAAACAAGATGGCGAATGAAGCTGGCCAACGAACTCGGTCGAGACATTGGTATGTACTATGTACAGACCAAGTTACATTCAAATCGGTTCATAAATACGCCTGTTATCGCGTGACAAAAATCAGGTCGTTTTAAAATGTCAGCCACAATAGAAATTCAAAATGTTATAACTCAGCCATTTTTTTAGATATAGACAAAACAAAACCTGTTCCGGAATCTTTGTATTAAGGTCAAACACATACAAAAAAAATATTTTTCCATTTTCAATTTTTTGGTACCACATTTCAAATTTAAATTTTTCTTAAAATTTTTAAATGGCCTCCATTTTGAAACAATATGGCGGATGAAGCTGGCCAACGAACTCGGTCGAGACATTGGTCTGTACTATGTATAAACGAAGTTACATCCAAATCGGTTCATAAATACGCCTTTTATCGCGTGACAAAATTCAGGACGTTTCAAACTGTTAGCTTCGCTAGAAATTCAAAATGCCATAACTCAGCCATTTTTTAAGATATAGACGAAACAAAAACTGCTGCGGAGTCTTTGTATAAAGGTCAAATACATAAGAAAAAAATATTTTTCCATTTTCAATTTTTTGGTACCACATTTCAAATTTTAAATTTTTTTTAAATTTTTAAATGGCCTCCATTTTGAAACAATATGGCGGATGAAGCTGGCCAACGAACTCGGTCGAGACATTGGTATGTACTATGTACACACCGAATTACATCCAAATCGGTTCATAAATACGAGAGTTACAGTGTGACATAGGTCATATATATATATATATATATATCAATTTTGAACGGAGGGTGGTTTCGGGGTCTGGGTGTCATGATCGATGAAAATATACCAAAATTTTTTGAAATCGCTTTCCTCCGAACGGCTGCAATAGGTAGCTTTTTGTAAAGAAAGCTACCTAAAAGACGCTTACCTCACAAATGGCAGATTTTAATTCTGCTTTAGAGTTATGCTAGACGGTTTGACCATTTTTCGATAGATATTGCACCCTATAATATCCCAAATGGTCCCCATAGGATTTAGATTAGACCAACTGGCCGGTCAATCAAGTTTGGGAGCCTTATTTATCTCCAAAAATATTTCTTTGTGCCTTTTTCCGAGTGAATTGAGACATTATCTTGTTGAAAGATATAATTACAGGTAGCAATTTTTTCACTCTGGTTCAACAAATGGCGCACTAACATGTGAATATAAGTATGTCTATTTCGTCGTCCTTCTAGAAAAGTAGTTCTAATCTTCCCGAGGAAAAAAAAGCAACTCAAACCATTAGGGAGCCAACACCTAATTAACGAGTGGAAAATAAGTCCTTTTCCTTTCGAGTGCAATTCCAGTATGAATGAATACCATCCTGAACATCGAAATTAAACTTTTTTTCAGTACTGAAAATAATTTTCGACCAGTTTGTTTGTTGCTGCAGATGTTTAGCTTCAGGCTGAAGGCGGGCTTTTTTATTGCAAAATGTTAAACTTAGACACCGACGTGGTTTTACGTATTTAAGAACTTTCGACATTTTTATTGCTCTTCTTAATCAACTGTGCAGGAACAAGAAAAGACTTCCCACAAGCAGCAAATTCCAGCAAGTGCCCAGTATTCTTATTTTATCTGAAAGACAGAAATAACTCCATCAAAAACAGCAGTCAAAATTCAAAGTATTAAAAAAACCTGATCAACCTTCAGATTCCAACAATCAAGACCCTCCTTAAACAACAGTTATCCCAGACAACAGCACCCAAGATTCCCAAAACTTAACAGAAAACGACTCAAACAACGATAACCCGGAAATAATAGTCAATGCCAATCAAATTAATCTTCAAGGAGCTAAAGCTGCAAGTAAATCCTCAGAATCATCTCAGGGTGAATCTCTCTGTGAAGCCTCATCCTATAGGGACTCTGAAAATCCTGCAGAGAAATCTTAACCATTGCATGGCGGGTAGTCCTGAAGCGAAACGCTTTATGGATGAAAACTCCATGGTCTTAGCACTGCTCCAGGATGTGCATTGCAGTAGTGAAGGAAAACCAACAGGCTTCTCCGGCTGTAGGATCTTCTCATCTAAACTTTGTTCGGCTCACCTGATTGTCGGTAATGCCAGCCTTATTATTAACCACCTCTTCACAGGGTATCATTGTATTTTTATTACAATTACCGCGGCGAAAGGATAATTTATTTTTGGCTCTAATTATATAGCCCATCAGTGAAAGATTTTGACTCTACCCTTGAGGAATGGCAACATCTCATAACTAATAAAAGACCATTTGCCTGTGGTGGGGACTTCAATGCAAACTCTCCGCTCTGGGGAAGTCCACGCGAGGACCCCAGAGGGGGATCTCATTGAATTCCTAGTCATCAACCAATTATCAATATTTAATGCAGACAATAGGAAACATACATTTGTTAAAAAGGATCGCCTTGGTCGCACTATCGCGAAAGTCTTCCCAGATCACACACTAGTAAATTCGTTAGCCATTCCCTTCATTCGCGATTGGCGGGTTCTTGATCACCACAACTTTTCAGATCACAAATACATTGTTTACAATTTCCTAATTTCTCCTCTATTTTCTACCCATCGTCGCTTTAATACTAAATATGGAAATTTTAAGAAATTTTCTAAGACCATTAAAATCAAAAAACCTATTCTTCAAAATTTACTAAAAGAGATTTCTAATACGAATGATCTTAACAGCTTCACAGTTTTTTTAATAGAGTCTATCCGCTCGGCAGCTCGTGTCTCTTTCCGTCTCAAAACCATGACGAAATCCCCAACATTTTCTTTTTGGACCCCAGAACTTAGGACCAAGAGGAATCATCTCACAGCCCTGAGACGTAAATTGCGTTTTCTTAAACACAATAACTACCCTTCTGAAATTATTAGTCAGAAACAAATCATCTACAACAAAACAGCAGCCCTTTACAAGCGTAGCATTCTTGAGGCAAAGCGTTCCGCATGGACCTGTTTTTGCTCTAACCAGAAAGATCCCTTTGGTGTTGCTCAAAAAATTTTTACTGGAAAATTCTTTACTCCGGACGACATTCTGCTTGAACTGCCTTTCGGTCAATCATCTAGACAAAGAATTATTGAATTCCTAACGCAGCAACTCTTCTCGGTGAGTCTGTTTATCATCATGATAACTCAGATCCTTTTCAACAAATAATGATAAACCCTTCACTAAATCAGAACTTCGGGCCACTCTTGCCAAATTTAAAGATAACAAAGCCCCTGGCCCGGACTGTATAGACTTTAAAATTCTTAAACGAGCTTTTAATCTTTACCCGATGGGCTAACCTATGTCTCCAATTCCATTATTTTCCTCTCGTCCCGAGGCAAGGGGAAGTAGTGTATTTCCTCAAACAAGGGAAGACTCCCTCTGAACATAGTTCATATCGCCCGATCTGCCTGCTTCCAACATTAGGTAAATTATTAGAGAAATTAATTGCTAATCGTCTAACTGTCTTCCTGGAATCCAACAATCTTCTACATCATAGGCAATTTGGGTTCAAAGAGAGCAGATCATGTGTCAAAGCTTTGTCTGAAATTTTTTCTTCGTGCGCGCTTAAAATTTCTGAAGGTCTACACACTTCCCTGGTCTCACTCGACATTAAAGGAGCCTTTGATAATGTCGAATGGCGGTCTCATATCTATTAATTGCCCTGGTAACATTGCTGGAGTCATCCGCACCTATCTTTCGAATAGAACCATTTTAGTTAACTGGGGAGCTGGTCTCTCTAGCCACCAACAAAAAAAGGATGCCCACAGGGATCCTGTCTGGGACCTATTTTATTGCAAATTTTATACTGAAGGAACTAGAAAATTTAGGTTACTTACTCTATGCCTTCGCGGATGACTTCAACTTTATCTTCATTGGTCGTCGGCGTCTAGACCTGGAACGGGAAGCAGCTTCAGCCCTTGCGATCTTTACACAGATCTTGGAATCTTTTCACCTACAGTTGTCGTCTTCAAAATCAAATGCTCTAACATTCGCTAAACCCCCTAATTTAAAAAGGAAACCAACAATATGAATAAACGGAGCCAGTGTGCATCATGTGCCCAGTCTGCAGCTTCTTGGAATTGTTATAGATAAGCACCTCAATTGGTCTTCGCATATTAACTTTTTTAAATTAAAACTTATCAAATATTATCATAACTCTACTAAGCTAACTGCTAAATCATGGGGCATTAACAATAAAATGTTAAAAATTTGGTACCTAACTATCACAGAAAAAATTATCACTTATGGCGCGGGCATTTGGGGGGGGGGGGGTAATTTAACAAAAGCCGCAAAAGAAAAATTAATCTCAATCCAAAGAATGTTTTTATTGCAATTGTCAAAGGGGTACAGGACCATTTCCAGTGACGCCCTGCACGTCATTACTGGTATTCCTCCCATCACTCTCACTTTAGAATATGAATGTTACGTTAGTCAAATTTTACACTTTAATAACAATGAAATAACTGCTTTACATTTCCCATGTGCAGTCATTCAACAAAAGACTCCAAGCTGGCAACTCCATCCTTCTGAAGACACTACCCATATACAAGTAAATCCTTCCCTCAATTCTTTCAAACCTTCTATTTTACTTACGATGTTCACTGATGGTTCACGTACTGAAACTAGTGTTGGTGCAGCTTTCTGCCCAACGGAAGTAGGAGTCGTGACCCATGAATGGTCCTGTAGACTGGATGACAACAACTCAGTTTTCAAACAGAACTATTTGCCATTCACAAAGCTTTGGAATGGACCTCTAATGTTTCTTCCAAAAATATGATTAAAATTTATAGTGATAGCCTTTCCAGTTTACAGGCCATTACCGCGCCTAAATCAACAAACTCGCAAGTTTTGGAAATTAAAATCCAGCTGAAACAACTTTTACATAAATTCTCACTTGGTCACGTCTCAGCACACAAGGGGATCTTTGGTAACGGATATGCACTTGCTGAGATACACTTGCTAAAAACGCAACCAACTTCCCCGTAGTAGACTACTCTCTGCCAGCTCTGCACTCATATGTTAAGAGAATTTTGCACGCAAAACTGTTGAAGCAGTGGCAGGATCACGGGGACTATTCGGAGAAGGGTAGATTCACACATGACCTGGTTCCAAAGGTCTCCTTAGAGCTTCCTCCCCTCTCTCCTGCCGTTACCGCATTCCTTACAGGACGTGGCCCATTTAGAGAGTACCCGTATAAATTCCATTGCTCAAGCTCCTCTGTATGCGAATGTGGCGATTTAGCAAGTGCCTCACGCTACTACTACACTTGTCCACTTACCTCACGCTGGCATATTCGGCGACCCTTATCCATACCTAAAAATTGGCTAAGTAACATTTTATCCCGCCCAGCACTACGTTTAAAATGAAAACAAATATTTAGCTTTTTAATGGATCTATCAAACAATTAATTCTATTTTCTCTTACCTTAAACAGTTGTTGCGTTGGACATACTATCGCCCCTTGTCGCGTTTTTGGCGATTTAGTCCATGACCATAATCTGTAATATCTACTTTTTGTTATCCTTCTATAAGTCGCCCATTGCTCGCGTAGCAGACGTGGTCCCCACGTCCTGAGCAGTTCCCCTTAGGCAGTCAGATACAGTCCATACTGATGCTGACCGTTTTATCTGGCTTCCAATTTCCTTTGCTGTTATACTTTTGCTTCGAATTGGGCGAACAATCAAACTTACGGATCGTTTCGAAAGAATTCTCGGCCTCCCTGTATATTTTGCAGTAATATAAGTAGTTCGACTCTGTAATAAATTAAAAATGACTGTGTTTGAATGTTTAATTTTATCAGCAATTCTTTGAAGTGACATTCCGATGTTGATATAAGTTAGAATTTGCCGTATTTCGAAGTCAGAAAGTCCCTCTGCCTATCGTCACAATGTTTTGTGAACTAAACGAATATTCTCAGAATCCCTTTTAAATGCATTGTTAAATGATATGCGAAAATATTCACCAATCACGACCCGCGGTTTCGAAATATTTACGGCGTTCTTATCATTTTGCTCCAGCATAAATTCAGCAAAATACATATTTTTAAATATATTAAAAAATATATTTACAATTTTTCTAAAAGATTACTTTAATATTAATTGGAATATCATGTATTTATTTTTAACATAGAGATTTGTGCATTTGCAAATCAAACGCGAAATGATTTTTGTGTTTGTATCGTTCCTATCGTTTTGCACCCCGCTGTATATCTCTAAAACTAATGGTTTAGGAACAACCTATTTGACAACAATAAGAAGAAGCACATTGTATTGTGAATAATAAATAGCATGTAATATATATATATATTGTAAATAATAAGTTAATGTATAGTGGATAATAAATAACACTAAATCCCAGACAATGAAATTCTATTTCAGTTAAAATATGAATTTCATTCAATACCGTTGCGTGTACGAGATTTTTCAAATAATCGCTTAATCGGCTCTTTCAACGAAATGTACAATGATCTAATAAAAAAAAAAAAAAAAAAAAGATAACCTGCAAAATGTTTATCGATAAAGCTGGATTGCGATGAATGAAAAAACCGGTCTGTAAAACTGAATATCGGGTTCGTTATAAAAAAGAGATTCTTCATCTGTAAAATGATTTCGTTTTTGAGTACTTTGAAACACGCCATGTGGCCATGAACTGATGTATATTGCTTCTTTGTGTTGGTTTTCTTTCATATTTTAAGTTAAATACTCTATTCAAAAAGGAGAAGAGCTTCCATTTCTTAAAGCTAAACTCTATCAAAGTATAGAAGGGGAAAATATATAAAATTGCGTGAAATCCTGCATGATGTACTACCCTGTGAAACGTATAATGTGGAAAAAGCTTCGAATTCATTCGATGATGTTCTGGAATCAATTTAAAATTTTATGTACTTTTATGACGTTAACAAAACAAAACAAAAAAATTAATTCGTATATTTATTTTGTTGGATTTATGTTTATGGATATGTGTATGTTGATATGTTGATATGCTTATGGATAAAGATTATTAAGAGAAAGAATAGAGTCCATATTTAAAACAGTTAAGAACACTTTTGTAAACATCATTTATGGAATAAACAGCAATTTTACAAAAAATTATAAGCCAATTTAGAAGTTTCGAAAAAGAATCATTTTTTTTTTAAATTGCAACTGCAACACATTAAGGTATAAATCAAGATATAGCTGAAGAGTTTTAACACCTTTTTTTTCGATGCAATTGAGAAGTATTGTATGAGTTTGGTTATTCTTTAAAGTTCTACTGTAAAAAAATTGCGTATACGTATATTGTCTTATACTGTCAAAACTATTACACATATTAGAATAAGTGATATATGAAAATAAAGAAGAACATTTCAAGTTTTTTCTTTTAATAATGCATCAGTGCTGCATTAAGAATCGTTGACTGTGCAAAACTGCCAAATATGTGGAGCGAACTTCATTACAGATTAAGTATTTGTCGTATTACGAAAGTATCGCACATCGAACATTTGAAACTTGAAATAAACTTGGAATGTTCTTCTTTATTTTGATTAGTTTTGATTAGTTATTATAATATGTGTAATAGTTTTGAAAATATAAATTTTTAAAATCGGTTCATTCGTTTGTGCTAACCCCGTATTTTGGAAATACGAAGATTCAGGACAACTTCGTCAATACCCGTGATTCTGATATAATTTCCGTTACGTCAGAAACCTTTAAAGAAGCCTTTCCATTTACTAGCGCGATACCGATAATTTGTACAGGATTATCTTTATCTGACACTGTTCGCACGCAAAACGCTATAATATGCACTATGACGATAAAATCATTATCGAAACGGTGGCTGGTAAAACGCTTAGCGTATGTGAATGGCATTTTGCTTGCATCGATGCCGAATAACGAAAATTGTTTACGATTTATCGGTATCGTGCCGGTAAATGGGAAAGCACTCACGAGAAGAACCAATCGAAAACCCCAGAAGCAAAATATTTGCGAAAATAATGGAAGCGTCTTTTCTGAAATTTAAATATTTTATTTCAGAAACGTTTCCGTTAAACACCAGAAACCTATTATTTTTTTAATATTTTTGATAAATTCTGTTAATTTTTTTTTAAGATAATAGAAAGGTTTCTGGAACTGTGGTTAACTAAGAAATTAGGTTGAATTAAATTTATCCATATGAGGCAAATGCTCTATAATATTTTGCAGTATATGAGTAGTTTTTTTTTTTTTTGCACACTTTTATTTAACCTTCCAGCCGCGGGCGACTTTTTCATTTTTTTTTTTGGATAAAACCGCGGCATATTTTTACTTTTTAAAATTCGGATTGTTTGATTCACACCACTTTTTTGACGTAGAAATAGTCACTTTATTTAATTACAGATTAAATAATGCGAGAATAAGCCGAATTATACGCTTTTAAAAAAGTGGTGGGAATTATGCAATCTGAATTTTTAAAATGTAGCCCACTGGAACGTGAAAATAGCATGTCCCGAGGAATTGTATAGAATATGTGAAACGCGATATGAGCGTTTCCCGCGGCTTTATGGTTAATCTCGTTTGTTGTCGGTCTGTCTGTGACAAATCTTACAATTAATTTTTGACTTACTTCTGTCGAACCAATTTTCCTCAAATGTAGCATGCAACAGATTCATTGTCGTTCACGTTGTTTCATGGTCGCACTCATTAAAGGCAGCCTTCAGCGGCGAAAGCCCACTCTTCTCACAGGCGAAAGATATTACAGAAACAAATCACACAAGAGTTATGCTGGCAACAGTAGAGTCACAACTATATTTACAACAAAATTAATTTTATACCGAAATAATATTTTGTCATATCTTTCTCAAATTCCCTGCTCAACAACGCGAAACCGACTATTAAAGCAATTAGGAATCAAATAGAGTTTTCCATTTTCTGATAAATAAATTACTTATTGGGTTATAATCGATTCTAGTCACGTGACGATACGTTTTCCATTTCTGGCGCCACCGCGTCAGGGGCGCGTCATATCTTTCTCAAATTCCCTGCTCAACAACGCGAAACCGACTATTAAAGCAATTAGGAATCGAATACAGTTTTCCATTTTCTGATAAATAAATTACTTATTGGGTTATAATCGATTCTAGTCATGTGACGATACGTTTTCCATTTCTGGCGCCACCGCGTCAGGAATTCCGTTCAAAACTTCCACTTTGACAATATTTTGGAAAGATCTTCTGCATTTATCAAAAAATAGAAAACTCCATTTGACTTCATAGTTTCTGAATAAAAACGTATGTCAATTCCATGCGTTGTCTGACAAAAATGAGTTCAGAAATGTGTCAGGGAGTAGCTTGTTTGGATTAAAAATCAGTCTTAAAATTATATTTCTTGTTTACATTTTGTAAGTTTTCTGTTTTTCTCCCTTCAGGTTTCAGCGACCCGTACTGCATGCTGGGTATCCAACCAGCCAACCCATTCGAGCGTCGCAACAGTTCAGACGAGGAGTTCAACCCTCAGGGCAGCCTTCGGGGCCAGAGGAGGGCGGGCCTGAAGAAGCTGGGCGCCTCCCTGAAGAGGAAAGACCGCATGCGCAGCAACAGCATCATCTCGGACACTCTGCCGGCCAAGTTCATACGGACCACCTCGGTCAAGCCGCAGACTCTCAACCCCAGGTGGAACGAGAAATTCAGGCTGTGAGTGAAACAACGCGAACGCTTTCATTCCACTGCAATTATTTAATGTCTCTCGTCTGTGTTACATGCAGAACCCGCGTGGTTACATCTAAAATCTCAAGCTCTATGATTCTAGATGCAGCCTACGAAAGAGACTGGCTGCAGCACTTTCACACATCTTGGCTATTATGAGACTAATGTAGTCTGTTCGACTATTTTTCCGCCTACACTGATCACGTGACAGCTAAGATGGCTGGAAGGACAGCGGCTTGTCTCTTTCGTTTCCTACACTCTGCCTTAAGGTTGCGTTCGCACGCATATTTTGCCTACTTCTCCAGTTTTCTTGGAAAAGCTTTTGTACTGGACCCATCTGCGGTTTATTCACAAAAGAATGAGGGGAATCAACAATGGGTCAGGAGATAAGGAGCTCGACTCTACTTGAAGGAAAGGTTCCTCTTTTGCCGGACATCATTCCCTTTCCTGCTAAAGTCGTTAAAAATCAAAGACACCGCGTCGCCACAAAAAACGAAACCGACACTGCTAACAGTTAGAAGGATGGTGCGGTCGCAGCTTAAGAATACAGATAGTCGATAATGAAGTCGCAGTGTGAATTGCAATGAATTCCCAAGGAACTGAAGTCACATTGAATTAACAATGGATTAATGAATTCACAATTTGACCAAACGTATCCAGATGTTGCAAGAAGATGACACACAACTGATATAGAACAACTGTATTTTAACACTGCTCATGAATTCGCCATCAGATATAACCTGGTCTTTAAGCTGAAACACATAATTTTTAACTTCGAAATCATGACATACTTCTTTTTGTGACTCCCCATAACATTTATTTAATTTCCCTTTATATCTATTGAGGATTTTGGAAAAACCTTTTGAAAGCGGGGCTGGCGTATGACGGATTATTTCTTGAGAATTGACATCAATGAAATGAAAACCAATGTACAGCAGGCAGACAAAAATTCTCATGTTGACCACTACCTAAACACGAAGATAAAGTGTCGATGTGGTGTGCCATCACAAGCACCTCCATCCTGTATTTTTTATGAGAAATTACCGAAGGTTTGGTAAAACTATACGTGAACTACCAAAAGATTGCAGACGCACGGGTGAATATCACGAAATGTGAGATTGTGAAATAAATTTTTTTGAAAATTTAAATCGTTTCAAAGTTTCTGATTCTTTTTAAAATGCATTTTGAGGAAATAAAGGAATTTATGCGTAAAATTGTCAAAGTTTGAAGAGCTTAAGTTCATTTTTACGTAATTATAATAATATATCATTTTCTTTTCATATGTATGCCAAGATAATGACAATTTCATTCTGAAACATTTTTCCCATTCTTGTTTTTTTTTTTTTTTTTAGATCTAACATTTTAATTGTGTTTAAAGGAACATGTTTTCTCTATAGTACCTCAAATTTAGTGTAATGTTAAGTTTTATTTGTAAATTACTGAAGCCAGGAAAATGACATAATAAAAGTCTACTTAACTTTTACAAAGCCTTTAAATGATTATTTTCAAAGAAACATCTAAAAGATCTTGCTGGCAGCAATGATTTTACTACTTCTGACTTGAACTATGTCAAGACCAAGAAGAATTACTCTGCAGCGCCATCTTCATACCTCATAAAGAACTAAAATGATCAGGCCAGGAAAATGACATTCATTTTCAGTGACAATCATATTTTAATTATGGAAAACTATTTGTAAAATACAGAACTTGTTACCTTCCTCCAATATGCGTTATATAAGGTATAATTAATAATTAGAAATTTAAAAAACTAGAAAAAAATATTTGTTCAGTATAGCAGAAAGCCTTTTATTTTGCACACATCACAGTGTGACATACCAGGAAAATGAAAATCTGAAAGTTAGTCTTTTAATTGCTTTATTTTTTGTGTTATTATGAATATAATATCTCTTGAAAATACTTCTAAGAATATTTTTTATTAGAATGTGAAAAAGAAAATTGCATTATCTAACATTTAATACACATTTTATTGTGCGGACTGCAATTTTCGTATTTTGTGATATTGTCCTACACAAGTATTTGCTATGTAGCAACGTTGACAAATTGCTTCATTCTTTAATTGAAAAATCGCCATGCTCTATCTGCATCGTTTAGGTTAAAAGCAATTCTTTCTCATGTGTGGAGGTATGAAGAATATGGAAAAAAATTAATGTTGATCTACAATGAACATGAACAGAGATATATTCAGAAATTGAATACGACTTGCAAATTTCCAACTGAATGAAAAAGTGTCCAGGGTACGATTCGAACCAGGAACCTTTGGCGTAAGCTGTTAATGCTCTGCTAATTAAGCTATTCTGTATAAATCTGGCTGACCTTTTTCACCCAGAGAACCTTATTGATTATGACAGCTGGTCTGATATCTGAATCAACTCAACATAATAAATCGCAGGTAATGGAACTCCAAGAAATGTTCGATATGTAATTGCATCATATTAATTTTAACACAACTATTCTAATTGGTAAATACATCATGCGAGTTATAAATTTCCAACTGAGTGAAAAAAGTGTCCAGGTCAGGATTCGAATCAGGAACCTTTCGCGTAAGTTCCCAACGCTCTACCAATTGAGCTATTATGTATAAATCTAGCGGACCTTTCTCACCCACAGATATCAGACTTGATGTCATAATCAAGAAGGTTCTCTGGATGAGAAAAGTCCACAGGTTTCTCCAGAATAGCTCAATTGGCAGAGTATTAGCTGCTTACGCCAAAGGTTCCTGGTTCGAATCCTGCACTGGACGCTTTTTTACTCAGTTGGAAATTTACGACTGGTGTGATTTATTTACCAATTAGAATAACTGTGTGAAAATTTATATTATGGCAGCAATGAATGTTTCAAACTTTTTCTGAAAGTTGTGGGTTCCCACAGAAACAAGTTAACATTGTGCTGCCATCTTCTGTCGTTAATCGTAACCGGCCAACCAGTGAGAACAGTGAACGGTTATCATTATATTTGTGCACTAGGTTACAAACTTCAAAAATGAGCGGTAACCATTCTTTTTCCCTTATTCCCTTCATATGCGTTCGGAAAGTTTTACAATAAACTGAATTGTGAAATCCCACTATTTTGCGTTAATATCACTCCAACATCACTTCAATCCATTTCTTGATTCGGAAACATCTGAAGTTCAAATAGTATTTAATAGTATACAATTTAAAAGTGAAATTATGAAGACTGCCATACATGTGAGTCAATGTTGTCCACTAACTCCCATATGCAAAAGTAACGTCATCTCTGAAAGTGGCTATCTAAAAAGTTTTTATTTCATTGAAATTTAACATTTTAAAAGGGTACTTTTGAATAATACTTTAGTAATATATCATGAGATGTTTTATTTTAATTTTAACGGGGGAAATCACCTTCGGCAGCTTGATATTGCTTGATTTTAAAACAATTTTGGAGCTGTAAATATTTCTTCCAATTAAACAATCTTTTAAGAGTAAATTGTACAAATCTTTGTTAACTTATTCCTTTAAATAATTTTAATGATACACAATTACAATTTATTTAGTTTAATTAAGACATACTACTTAAGTATTTCAAATGACATACATGTGTTGCGCGCAAGATTATAAAAAATATATTCGATATATCCACTTAATATTACATATATATATTCTTACAATATTGTACTTTAACTTCAACCTAAAATAATAATCAAGTTTACAGATGAAATATTTTTTCCAGGCAATTAAACCATAAAACGCAAACTCTATGATACATTTCAATAAAAATTAAAAAACATATATATTACAGGTACTTACTTAAAAATAGACAGAGGTTATAAAGATATATAAGATACAACATAATTCATAATTTTAAGTTTCTCTGTTACTTAGTTTTTGAAAAAGGATGCGCGCGATGTCAAAAATATTCGATTTGAGTAAAATGGCTTTAAAGTTCAAATTTACCTTGATTTGGATAGGTATCGCCTTCACATATTTTATCATAAAACAGGTTTTAATTGGAGTATCGTCATATTTTTTTTTCCTTAAAGTTCGGTAACATGTTATTCTTTCGTAATAGACAATAACAAAAAAAATTTTTAAGGTGACAAGGGACTTTTAAAACCTTAAAAATCAATTTCTTATTTTTTGTAAATTTCGCTTTAAATATTACTGAACGATACATTATATGCATTATGACAAGCATTTATCCCAAAAAAATGGAATTTTTTTTTTTTTTTTTTTTTTTTTTTTTTTTGAGAAAAAAATGGAATTTTACGCGTTGTCTTAGAAATCTTCGAAATGCCCGCTTCGCGTTCCATATGAAAATCCCCAATATTTTTTATAAAAGTTTGGTTTATATATATAAATAAAATTGTTCATCGAATTTTATATATTTGAATATGAAGGTTAAAAAAAAAAATTCAAAAATTTTCGAAAATTTAAAAAAAAATTTAAATTTAATTTTTTTTTTAATTTTTCAATTTTTTTTTGTAAATTTCCCTTTAAATATTACTCAAGGGTTCGTTATATGCATTATGGCATCTATTTATCACAAAAAAATAAAAAATAAATTATTTTTGAAAAAAATGGAATTTTACGCGTCTTAGAAATCTTCGAAATGCGGCTTGCGCATATCAATGAAAATCCCCAATATTTTCTATAAAAGTTTGGTTTATATATATAAATAAAACTGTGCATCGAATTTTATATATTTAAATATAAAGGTAAAAAAAAAATTCAAATTTTTTTGAAAAAATTTCGAAAAAATTTCAAAATTTTTCAATTTTTTTTCAATTTTCATATTTAAATATATAAAATTCGATGCACAGTTTTATTTATATATATAAACCAAACTTTTATAAAAAATATTGGGGATTTTCATTGATATGGAACGCGCAAAGTGCATTTCGAAGATTTCTAAGATGACGCGTAAAATTCCATTTTTTTCTCAAAAATAATTTTTTTTTTTTTTTTTTTTTTTTTTTTTTTTTGTGATAAATGCTTGCCATAATGCATATAATGTACCCTTGAATAATATTTAAAGTGAAATTTACAAAAAATAAAAAATTGATTTTTAAGGTTTTAAAGGTCCCTTGTCCCCTTAAAGGTTTTAAGGTGATCTCCCCCCACCCATAAATCGAGTGGAAAAAAAGGAATTTGCCAGTGTATTGCTGATTCTATTATTGTTACAATGCCAACGAGTTTTCTCCCCAATGTTCTCTGCTTGTATTTTTGATATTCTTTCTCTCTTTAACTTTTTTTTTTGTTGTTGTTTGTTTGTTTACTTTCTCCTTTTAACTTTTTCTTTCCTTTTCAGCGACATAGAAGACATCCGAACTGATAAATTCCATTTAGATGTTTGGTGAGTGTAACATATTTTTATGGATTTATGCAAAGGTATCCTTCCTTAGTAAATTGTTTCTATGTAAAATATCTAAAGAAAGTCAACTCCCAATAATCTAAGGGCTTCAAAATTTTCAATATTTTATTTTTTTTAGATTTTAAACTACTATTTTTTCTGAACATTTTATTATAATTGTTTCCTGGAAATTCCCATTAGAACAGAAGTTATGGCTTTTAGATTTTTATTTTAGATATTTTTATTTAGATATTTTTAGGCCCGCTCAGCAACTGAAGTGGCGTTTCCGAAACTTTGAAGCCATTTTTGTCCAAATGACGTTTTTGTGCATAACGCGCATGATACCTCAAAAACTTCTGAATATTTTTTCATGAAATTTTCAAAACATATGTTTCATGTTAGACTGTATAATTAGAACCTAAAATTTCATTTTTATTGTTCAAAAAAATATGTTTTAGGTGATTATACTGTTGAAATTTTCTAAATTTTGCATTAGCTAAATATAACTTTGTATTAAAAGTATAAAAATACTTTAAATACAACTTTATTTAGGCTCAGGGTAATTATTATAGTCTAAAGTAAAAGTAGGCACAAAAATTTTCATTCTAGTTGCAAATTGTATTTTGTAATCCTGCGCATTAAAACTGTCATGCCAATTTTCTGCTCGACAAATGTCTGACAGTTTCGAGCCCCCTATAAATACTAATTCTGTATCTTGCAATTTTCAAATACATGAAAGGAAAGAACATGCTTATATCTTTCATCCCAATAAAAATTGTGTTTGAAAATCATATACATTTGAAGACATTAAATGTTGAAAATGTTCTCTTTTTTTTTTCTTTTTTTTCTAATGTTAAGAGTGCTGAGATCCCTTAAACTTTTATTATCTCAGCGTATTTAGTGGAGACTTGCTTCTCAACCTCCTTCATTACTCCAAACTAGCAAACCCCACGGCTTTGCTCGCGTAATAGTTGAAATATGCCAAGTGATATTTGCATGACAATTTTTTATTAGAAGAACACTTTTTGAAGTAATTCATAAATTACAAATTAAGCCACAGTTTAAATAAACTTCATTGTAAAAGTGCAATAGACAGAAATGAGATTTTAATTAATAAGAAGAACTAAAACTAATCCCAATTAAATGATAATTTAGAAAGAATTTTGAGACTTTTATGCTCATTTCATACACTCATTTCAGTATTCACTTGAAGTTTTGAATTTTTTAGAAACCATCTTAACACATTTAAATCTTGAAATTAACCATCATGTCAAATTCCAAGCTTCTTATCTAACAGTCTAACGCCTCTCTGGTGCTGGTGGCACCAACATAAACTGCCAAAACAGAGTTGAAACAGGATATCTCGAAAAATGTTGAAACAGAGACTGTTACCATTAATTTGCCAACATTAACATTGAAATCGGTTTTATTTCCTAATATTCTATAGAAAATAGAATTTAGATGTTTTTAAAGGCTTTCATGTTGATCCTGCCAACCAGGTGGCATTGACACCGGCATAAAATATAACCCGTATAGGATCAGGGACTATCACTCTTGATTCGCAACCAATAACTTCTGTAATATGTTTATTATTTCCCGAGATTCCATAGAAATCGTAATTTAGGACTCTTTTAGAATGCTTGACGCTCCTTCCCTTCGCTTTACCCCTTGTTAATTTCAAATTTATTTTCGATTGTTCTTAGACCACATTTATATTTTATAGTTAACTAACGTGCTATATTTAATGTTTCTAGCCTCTTCAGAACCACAGAAATCGCAATTTAGAAAGATTTTGCTCCTGCAACCCTCGACGTAAAATATAGCTTATGTTTGAGCAGGTTCATCACCATCAATTTGCAATCATTCTGTTTTAAATCGGTTTCATATGTTCTTAGAGATCATTTGTATCTTATAAATAACTGCCCTGCCTAATTTCAGGATTCTAAGCTCTTTAGTAACACAAAAATCCCAATTTAGAACGTTTTTTGCTTCTGCAACCTCTAGGTGGTAGTGACACTGACATCAAATAGAGCCTATGTTGCAGCAAAAGCTGTCATCATCAATTTCCAACCATTACTTTTGAAATGTGTTGGGTACTTTCTGAATTTGCACAGGAATCGCCATTTAGAACGTTTTTTAGAACTCTTTTCGCGCATTTTCACCCCTTTTAAATTTCGAATTTTTTAAGAAATGTTCTTAGAGATCATTTATATCTTATAAGTAACTACCATTCTAAATTCCATGTATCTTGGACCTTCAGTAACACAAAAATTGCAATTTCGAACGTTTTTTGCTCCTGCACCCCCTTTAGGGGTAGTGGCACCGACATAAAATGTAGCCTCTATTGGAGCAAAGGCTGTCACCATCATTTTGACACCATTATTTTTGAAATCGGTTTGGTACTTCTTGAGATTGCGTAAAAAATCGCCATTTGGAACGTTTTTTAGAACTCTTTTCGCGCATTTTCACCCCTTTCAAATTTAGAATTTTTCAAGAAATGTTCTTAGAGATCATTTATATCTTATAAGTAACTACCATTCTAAATTTCATGTATCTGGGACCTGCAGTAACACAAAAATTGCAATTTCGAACGTTTTCTGCTCCTGCAACCCCTTTAGGGGTAGTGGCACCGACATAAAATGTAGCCTATATTGGAGCAAGGGTTGTCACCATCCTTTTGACACCATTATTTTTGAAATTGGTTTGGTACTTCTTGAGATTGCGTAAAAATCGCCATTTAAAACGTTTTTTAGAACGCTTTTCACGCATTTTCACCCCTTTTTAATTTCGATTTTTTTAAGAGATGTCCTTAGAGATCATTAGTATCTTATAAGTAACTACCATGCCAAATTCCATGTTTCTAAGCCCTTCAGTAACACAAAAATTGCATTTTTAGAACGTTTTTTGCTTCTGCACCCCCTTTTGGCCAGTGGCACGGACATAAGATATAGCCTATGTTCTAAGTTGGACTAGCACCATCATTTTGATACGATTACTTTTGGAATCGGTTCGGTAGCTCCAGAGCTTACCTCCGACAAATAAACAATTTTTTCCTCTTTATAATATGAAGTATAGATAAAATTTCAAACTCAGAGTTGTGGATACAATTATCTCTATCTTCCAAATTTAACAAAGCAAAGAAAAATCCTTTAAACAAAGAGCTGCAGTAAAAGTTCTTCAATACTATTAAATTAGAAAACCACAATTTTAACTCTTTTTATATAAAAAGAGTAGAACATTACAGAAAATGTTCACATATTTACAAAATTTTCAATCTTTTTTTTTTTTTTTTTTCAAAAGGAAAATTATTTGGAATGCACCTGTCCGGTCTATTGTACCCATCTGGTAGGCGGAGAGTTAATCGAAGAATTTTAGCGTATTAGTAATCACACAATTGATTCATTCTGATTCAACATACTTTCTCATTCATTCACATTTAACGTTTATTTTCATTCATTCTCATTCATTCACATTTAACGTTTATTTTCATTCATTCTCATTCATTCACTTTTAACGTTTATTTTTATTCATTCACATTTAACATTCATTTTTATTCATTCTCATTCATTCACATATAACATTCATTTTTATTAATTCTCATTCATTCACATTTAACATTAGAATTTTTTTCATTCTCATTCATTCATATTTAACATTCGTTTTCATTCATTCTCATTCATTCACATTTAACATTCATCTTTATTCATTCTTATTCTTATACTCTTATTTTTATTCATTCAGTTCACTGAACAAACATGCATTCAAATGTTCAATTTCCCTCGAAAATTTTCTGTTTTATGATCGTTCATTTCCAGTCAATATCTTTAAGATTTTTAATCCCGAGCTCAATCTGAGGATCGTTCCAGAAACCTCTCATTGGCTAGCATCTTGAGAAGTGGGGAAAATGGAATTCTGAGAAATCGTTAATGGAATATTGCATTTTCAAAATATGAAAAAAATATTACGTCTGCATAATTCCACCTGAGGAAGTTTTAAAAAATAATTATTATAATTTTTAAATGACTCCTTTTCAATGCCGATTACAATTTTGAAAAAAAACTCCCAACGGCTCGGCCTACAGGTTCGGGAAGATTTTGAAGTTAAGTACTAATTTCGCCAACGTACGTTAATTCATGATTAGAGATAAACCCAGTTTAACAATTTTATCTGACCTCTTCTGACGAGTTTTTAATTTCATTTTTCTGAAACAGCTGGTTTTATAAGAATCATGTTAAGGCGGTATTCAAAAAGATATATTGCTTTATAAAGGCATTCTTTTATGGACCAATATATAATGGACCAATATTATATGGACCAATATTTGTTATTGTGCTATATATGTTAACCAATGACAATAACAAAACTGTCAGTCTTCTAGGTTTTCTTTCTAAGTCAAAAAAATCCCTGCCAGCTCGGCCTACGGGCGCAGGTAGATTTTAAAGTTAAGTACTAACTTCACCTACAAATACTAAATCAAGATTGGAGATAAATCCAGTTTAACAATTTTATCTGGCCGCTTTTGACGAGTTTCTATTTTCATTTTTATATAAGACCTGGTTTTATCAGAATCATTTTAAGGCGGTATTAAAAAATATATATTTCCACGCTCAACAACTCGAAATTTTCTGACATTCTCAGATTCATTTTTAAAAGAAAAAACACGAAACTTGCTGAAGTGATTTTTGAAGAGATTTATAAGCGACCTGTGTTTTTATTTTTCGTTCAATTAATTAGAACTTGATTTATAAACAATTATTTTCTCAGTACGACCACATTTTTCGTTTCCAACACTATCGCTTCAGGAAATTTGGCCCACTTTTGTAATATATTCTGCCTATATAAAAAAAATCTACCCATACGGCACATTCCATAGTTTCTGAAAAAGAAAACCTGCTAATTGGATGCGTTTGATGACAAAAATGAATTTAAAAATGAGTCAGAAGAATTGCAGTTTGAATTTGAGTGCATCTTTAATACGATATTTTTTTTCAACCGCTATGAATTTTTAATTTCTTTTTGCTGTAAGAATTGGTCTTATCAAAAACTTGTCAATATAAAAGTTGTAGTTAATATTAAGAAGATTTATAATAAATTCATGCGTATTTAATATCTTATGAACTGATGAAGTTGTGGAGTTTTTTTCTTCTTCAACACCCCCCCCCCTTTTTTTTATATAAAAGTTAGTCCTATCAAAAACTTGTCGGTATAAAAGTTGTAGATAATATTAAGAAAATTCATAATAAATTTAATTGGATTTGATATCTTGAGAATTGACGAAGTTATGAATTTTTTTCTCCCTAAAACCCTATTTTTTTCGCACCTTTGAGCCCATTTTTTATTTTATAAAAATTCTGTCACACATAAATTGTTTACCTTTTCCCAAGAAGTAATAATAATTTTAAACTGATTCGATATGTATTATAATT
Organism: Maratus speciosus; assembly: GCA_963932465.1. Taxonomy (NCBI): domain Eukaryota; kingdom Metazoa; phylum Arthropoda; class Arachnida; order Araneae; family Salticidae; genus Maratus; species Maratus speciosus. Next base: position 93,662,631 of record OZ010794.1, on the reverse strand, counting down.
AAGAATTTATAGGGTTTTTTCGGTTGTCAGAAAACCCCTCCCTATTTCCAACCCTTTGTCCGATTTTGCCCATTAACGAACTTGACCGAGATTTTCGGCCCTTTGATTTTATGTATCAGTTTGGAAGATATTTGTACACAATTACGGAAATTATCGTGTCCATAAAAAAGGGATATAGATTATATATAAAGTTTTTAACTGAGGGTGCTTTTGGGTTCTAGGGGTCATGATCAGTGTAGATTTGCAAAAAATTTTCAGAAATTCCAGCATAGGGGAGAATGTAATAGGTAGTATTTCTTACTAAATCTACCTAACACACAAATGCATACAGATGATATACAGGCAATAATAAGTGGCATATAAATGATCGCGTTAATCGAAGAAATAGGAATTTCTAAAAATTTAATAGAAAAAAATACACAAAATAACATTTAACTGACTTATAGTGTGGTTAGTAATGACTTTAGACAATATTTGTTTTTTCAATGCTGAGTCTTCAACGCACTAGCGATAAACACACTTTCCTAGCAATCTCTACCTATTTTTTAATATTTTTTACGGCATTACTGTAAAAAGGGTGTTTAAATCGCCACTTGCCAATGAAGAAAAATAGGTTCAATGATGTTATCGATAGAATCAATAATATCGAACTGTTGAACATTTATGGAGATTCTCGATTCTTTCCCTGATACTTTTATAGACATTTATAATAGTACAAGGGTTTTTTTCGAGGGATTTTTTTCAAGGGTTTTTTTTTTTTTTTTTTTTTTTTTTTTTTTTTTGTGCGCCTCCGATGGGCAAAAAATAAAGACAAGTGCGAATAACAAAATGGTTTTATAACTAGGATTCCCATTAGAGGTCTGCACGGGCCCGGGCTTGGCACGAGGCCTATCAGGGCCAGGCCCGGCCCGCGGGCCGTGCCGACAGACAAAATAAACTGTCCGGGCCGGCAAAAAAATTAATCGGTCCTGTCGGCCCTATATAAGAATTCAAGCGAAGCAGATAAAATACGAGCCATTTTCAATGAATATGATTTTCTCGAGAAGTATAAATGTGCGTCACGAGCCGATGCGAGTTTAACAACATCAATACAGAGATCTAACATGTCCATCGTAGAGATCGGCATCGTACAGTTACAAGATGTCTGATTTTAAGTTTAATTTTTTTCAGCAGACTCGTGCCGGGACGGAACTGGTCTTAATCGATCTCAGGATGCGTAGGACAGTCATTGTGTTTTATAGTATTAATAGTGATAATGAACTTCTCTTTACAGTATCTTTGGGAATATACCTTAAGGTGGTTCTCATATTCACTGCTCAACAATGCGAAACTTTCAGACACATTTTCTGACTCATTTTTAACTATAAAGGCATAAAATTGACAGGCCTGCCTATTGAAGGCATTTAGAAACGAATAGCTTTTTCCATATTTGATAAATTACTTACAGAGATAACAGAGATTCTTGTCACGTGACTGTACGTTTTTCTCCTTTCCTGTGTTATCGCTTCCGGAAATAGATTCAAAACGCTAACTTTGACAGTATTTTCAGAAAGATATATTGCTTTTATCTATGAAAAAAAAAAACGACATTTACATAGCTTCTGAATAAGAATACCTGCCAATCTTACGCGTTTCCGAAAAGAAATGATTTCATAAATGTGTCGAAATGTAGCTCTTTTGGATTTGAGAAAAGCCTTAAAAATGAGAGAAATATTTTCACAAATCTACTTTTTATTATACAGCTTCAAAAGTTATCATGTTTTTAAACCTTTATTCTGAACTACATTAATCTTTTAATGAATCCTTATTTCCACTTAGAAATGTCTGTAGACACGATGACTAAAACACTGTAAGTAATCGTTAATGTTTACTATTGTGTGTTTTCTGTTTTTCGAACATCATAGTAATGTAAAATATACTGTAAAATGTTCCCATAAATATGTATGTAGACATTAAAAGAATCTTAATTGTATATTGAGAAAAAACTTTTTTTTTTTTTTTTTTTTTTGTAGAAATTGTGTCGGCCGGGCCGGGCCGGGCCGGGCCTGTTTTCACTGATTTTTGTATGGGCCGGGTCGAGAACTGTAAAAATGCAAACGGGCCGGGCCGGGCTCGGGCCGAACTTCCAATATTTACACCGGGCCGGGCCAAGATAGCTTTCATTCGGCACGGGCCCGGGCCTGGAAATTCCGGTCCGTGCAGATCTCTAATTCAAGTACAATCAAAGTTACTCATTGACATAGTCAACGTGAAGATTGTAACCCTTGTTATACGAGTGTACGTGTTTTCCGATACACTCTTCATAGAAGGTTGCCACCAGCATTTCGAGAGTAGGTCTCCACGGAGTCTTCGAGATTTTCGTTCAAATGGAAGAGCTGTCTTTCCCAGACCTGGCTTTAGTTCTGGAAAGAATTGACAGTCTCTCGGTGCCAGGCTGAACTAACGGCCCAACACCTTCTTTCACAATTCGATGGGAAGTGTACGATTACCCGGCCTATAGCACCTATTTGGCACAGAGTAAATGTTGCCAGTAGGCTATATTTTCAAATTCAGATTTCTTGATTGCCACCATTTTTCTGAAATAATAAAATTCCCCTGTTTTCGCCTAATTAATATGTCATTAAGGCAAATTTTAATATTTCAAAAAAGTGGTGCCAATCAAGCAATCTGAATTTTAAAAAGTAGCCCACTGGTAACACTGCTCAGAGTGGCTTTCACCTTCTACAAGAACTGAAGACAAGTCTGGGGAAAAGCGCTTCCGCGCGAGCAAAAATCTTCAAGACGCCGTGGAGACCTATCTCAACACACTGGCACAACCTGCTATGAAGAGGGTATAGGAAAACTTATCCACCAATATGGCAAATGTCTCAACCTTTACCGTCGAAAAGTAACTTTGAATGTACTTCACTCCTGGTTCTATAAAAACATTTTGTTATTCATACTAATCTTTACTTTGCGCCGCGTCACAGGCTGAAAAAAAATAACCCATCGTACATAGTTCAATAAGATGTAGATCTTGTAGGATATTTAAGGATGTTTTACTTTTTTTCCCCTTTAGGGACCACGATGACGAGTCTTCCGTTTTCGATGCGGCCCGCAAGCTGAACGAGGTGTCTAGCCTAAAAGGACTCGGCAGGTAAGGAATAAAGAATTTATTCTGTATTTACGTATGGAATTCCTGATTTTAAAGATTAGTTACGCTTAAGCTTTATTACCCCCCGATATGCTATTTCTTTCGTCCAGCAATTAGAGTGTCGTCTGCAAAAAATAACGTTCTGTTTTATAAGCCTGCCGTAAAACAAAGAGGAAGTATCATTGTATTGTTAAAGACTCTACTGCAATTTTTTCACTTTCTAAACATCGCACATTTTCAATTTTTATGCTGTCGTTTTGAGGAAAAAAAGTACTTTCAAATGCAATTTGTTTGAAAACCGCATCTCAATTTATTTTTGAGATATTTTTTGTAGTTTATAAAGAATTTTTTTTTTTTCTTTTTATGTTGGCAGCTGAAGTACTCCATTTTTGTAGAAATTAAAGGAAAAAATATTTGGAAAATAGTAATTATATCTTTCTGTTGCCACTTACCCATAACAACTGAAAATAAATGTAATTGAAATATATGTTATTTTGAAAAAATAAATGAAAAAATGAATGCTTTCTGATAAAAAATAGAGCTATTATAAACTATATTTAATTTTAAGTATCTATAGTAATATTACAAACAAATGAAGGCGGGTGAATAATTAGATAGCCGAGTTTTTTGTCGAGTTTCTTGAATTACGGCATCTCTTTTTTTGGATTTGTGTATTATTTAGCGATTGTGGCGTCATATACATACTTTACTGTAGATGTTGTTTAAGAATAGATCGTAAAGGAGGAATTCTTCCTCCCGATGCGAATGACGTCATTTTATATACTATAAAAGCTTGTGTTTAAGTCTTAAAACTGAAATATGTTTGGCACTATCTATATATATATATACATATATTTTTTTTCATCGAAGGCGACAATAAATTCTGAAAAAGTAGTATTCCTGTTTCCTAGTGCTCTTTTATTACCCGACTGCCAAGAAGGATTATGTGTTTCACGCATATCTGGGTATGTGGATTCCTTTATACCCTCGAAACATCCCAACAACTGGATGGATTTTAATGAATGAGGTCTCTATCGATTTGTCTTAACCTTCCGATGGCTATGGGGTATGTGGATTTCTTTATACCTTCGAAACATCTCAACGACTGGATGGATTTTAATGAATGAGGTCTCTATCGATTTGTCTTAACCATCCGATGGCTATGGGCTAGGTTTTGTTTTTATAAATTCAAAATAGCTACCGTAAAATACAAAATGGCGGTAGAGACGAAACAAAAATTACGCACCCTATTGAGTGGCATATCATTAGATAGGTCATTCAAAATGAAGACGATGTTTCATTGACTATTTTACAGTCAGAAGCTCCGTTTAAATATTACACAACCTGGAAGTTGTGTAGGTAGGATCTCTAGCTTGACTGCAACTCTAACCTTCATAGATATCTATAGGTTTCATGAAAACAGTGTTTATAGATAGGAACTAACCATTAAACACAACTTAAAAGTCATCAATACAAGTAAATAAAAAAATAGGTAAGTAATATAAAAAATAGTTTCACATTGATGAGAAATAATTAATTAGTTCACTTTTTACGCAGTCAGGTTTTTTTATTTTTGAAATTTAATTTTTACTTGTTTTAAATTTTCTTTTTCCATTCCAGGTATTTCAAACAGATCGCCCAGTCGGCCAGAACGAGTACGGGAGAAAACATAGACGACTTCCTGGGATGCGTCAATATACGACTAGAGGTACAGTTACAGTGTCTTCCCTCTTACTTCCACTGATCCTTACACCTTTCATAATTAGAGTATTTGCAATAATTAGTTTTTATTTAAATTGATATAGTATAATGTGAACGCTTCCACTTAAAAACGTTCCTAAATACACAGTAGTAATACATGAACTGGTCAATTCGCATTCCGGATTGACGAATTAAGTTATGTAGGAATACACTGGGAATACTAACACTGTAGGAATATAAAAATGACGTCATGCGAAAAATCCTTCTTATAGATGTCCAATTAATCATGAATAGACACTATGATAATGTGGGGGAGCCATTAAATGTCCCTTCATCTAGTGCGTAAGAAGTATGTGCACAATAAGTGTTTGATAGAATCTGCAACAGCAACTTTATAAAATTTCGATATAAATAGCAAAAAAGAGAGATGCAAGAAATACTAAAAAATATGTTTGTGTGTTAGAGGGTTCAGGGACAGAAAAGGGGGTGGCCTCCACGCATTAAAATTTTTAATTCAATTGTATCGACAATCCTTGAATTTGCTACTTTAAAATGTGCAAGCAAACGACGTGACTTCATCTTATTACGCATGTTTTTACATACACGGCCAAAATTGAAAATGTAAAAGAAAATGTTCTTATGGGATATATATGTTATTAAAACAGTCATGCGTTCCGGGACACATACATTTTTTAAATGTTAACAGTCTTTAAAAACTTATGAAAAGTTGCAACTCTTACAAATGTCAAAAAGAAACCCTGCTCGGTTTTAAAATGTTACTGACATTGCTGTTATGATAAGAATTTGTATTTTAAGTGTACTCACGATGTAAATTCTGCATGCTGAAGCCGGTTATTAACCCTCCAACGCCTGTAAGTAGACGTATTTATTTTTCAAATTAAAAAGTTGTATTGTTTTCCATAAAAAAGAGTAATAAAAACAAATTTTATCAAAAGGTACATGCCAACGATTAGTGAAACACAATTTCAAGATCACATCACATCAACAAAAAAATAATCAAACATTCGAAATCCTATAAATATCAATTCAACATTTAGTTAAGGGGTCTCAGGACTCTTAAGGGCTTCAAAGTTTTCGAAATTTTAATTTTTTTAGATGTTAAACTCCTATATTTTCTGAACATTTTGATATAATTGTTTCCTTGAAATTCCCATTTGAACAGAGCCCCACCAGTGGCCGAGAGGTTCTGCTCTCGAAGCTGGTAGACGGGAGGTGCTGGGTTCGATCCCAATCGCGCCCGTCGGCCTAATCGTTCGGAGTTTTCGTGGTTTTCTTCGAACCTTGGTTCTCCAAGCGTTAATACGGGTTAGGTTCCCTTAGAAAGACCTCCACGGAAGGCACTCCCCCCCTTAGGGCCTATATCCCACGTGCAGATAATTGGCCGACATATATACAACCAACCAACCAACCCATTTGAACAGAAGTTATGGCTGTTAGAATTATACCCACTCAATAGGTGAAGCGGCATTTCCGAAACTTTGAAGTCATTTTTCTCCAAATGACGTTTTTGGGCATAACGCACACGACATCTCAAAAACTTCGGAATATATTTTTCATGAAATTTTCAAAACATATGTTTCGTGTAAGTTTGTATAAACTGAACTTAAAATTTCTATTTTTTTGTTAAACATAATATTTTTGTAGGGGATTATACCGTCGAAATTTTCAAAACATATGTTTCGTGTTAGTATAAACTGAACCTAAAATTTCTATTTTATTGTTAAACATAATATTTTTTTATGTGATTATACCGTTGAAATTTTCAAAACTTTCCATTACCTAATTACAACTTTGTAATAAAAATATAAAAATGCTTTAAATACAAATTTATTTAGGTTCAGGGTAATTATTACAATCTGAAGTATAATTAGGAACAAAAATTTTGCTCTAGTTTCAAAATGTATTTTGTAATCCTGCGTGTAAGCTGTTATACCAATTTTCTGCCCAAATGTCTGGCAGTTTGGAGACCATTATAAATATTAATTCTCCATCTTGCAATTTTTTAAATACATGATATCAAAGAACATACTTAATATCTGTCATCCCAATAAAAATCTTGTTTTTAAATCATATACATTTTTAAGATATTAAATGTAGAAAATGGTCCTTTTTTCATTTTTTTTCAATTTTAAGAGTCGTGAGACCCCGTAATTTTAAAATTTAAGAAATTAAATATTAGATACAAGCAAAACCCGCTGCTTTTCACGCGCAGTTGTTGAAATATGCTAAGTGGATATTTGTGTGTTTTTGAAATTTATAATTAACAAATTCTATGTAAAGTTCCATAGAAATCATAATTAAAATCGTTTTTACAACGTTTTCTGCTCATTTCATCCTTTTAAAATTCGAATTTTTTTAGAAACCATTCTTAGCGAGCATTTGTATTTTAAAAGTATCTGCCATACCAAATTTCTGGATTCTAGTCCCTTCAGTAACACAAAAATCGCAATTTAGAACTTTTTTCTCATTAACTCCTTTAAATTTATACATTTTTTAAACTGTTCTGTGCGTACATTCTCGTCTTAAGAGTAGCAATCATGTCAAATTTCTATCCTCAACAAGTCCATAGAAATCGTAATTTAGGACATATTTATAGAAAGTTTTCCGCTCATTTCTTTCTCCTGCAACCTTTTAAATTTCGAATTATTTAATAAACTTTTCTCTTGGGAACATTTGCGTGTTTAAAGTAGCAGCCATGCAAAATTTCCAAGATTCTACCCTTAAGGCTGTTCTCAACTGCTCTGCTCAACAAGCGCAATACGTTTTAACACATTTACAAATTCATTTTTTAATGGAAATATATAAAATTGGAAAGCCTGACCATGGAAGCGATTTGGAATTGAACTGTTTTTACCATTTTTGGATCAATCAATTACTTATTGAGTTATAAGCGATTTTGATCACGTAATACGGCATTTTTCTCCCTTTTTTGACTGGATTTTCTTCTTTCGTTCGGAAGTTCGGTTCAAAATGCCAACTTTGACAGTATTTTCTGAAAGATCTATTGCGTTTACAAGAAAACGGACAAAACGGTTTGGTGACATAGTTTCTGAATAACAACTCTTTCTAGTTTCATGCGTTTCCGAACAAAAATGAATTAAATCTTATGTCAGAAAGTTGACCCTTTGGATTTGAGAACAGCCTTAACACATTCACAAAATTCGTAATTTAGAACGTTTTTAGAATGCTTTTCACCCATTTCACCGTTTAAATTTCGAATTTTTTTTAGAAATTATTCTTAGACAGCATTTGTATCTTAAAAATAACCCGCATGCCAAATTTCTCGTTTCTAGTCAATTCAATAACACAAAAATCGCAATTTTAGAATGTGTTTCGCTCCTGTTTCCCCTTGGGGGTAGCAGCAGCGACATAAAGACCTATGGTGGATCAGAGATTGTCACCATATGTTGGCCCTCATTACTTTTCAAATTGGTACGTTAGTTCCAGAGATTACCCCTACAAACAAACAAATACACTGCTCAAAACAATTAAAGGATATTGCAGTTTTAGGTGGATTTTGTATCTGGTAAACTGTTTAGCTGATTGATACATGGTCGACAGACATAGTAGGTTATATGAGAATAAATTACACATGTTTGGCAGAAAAAAATGCATTTTATTGCGCATTTGTGTACTAAAGGAAAAAAACACAATTTGTGCATATGAGAAAAAAAGAATAAGAAAAGGTGTTTTCTTCAAAGAAAATCATTTTCAGTAGGGGGTATGGTTTCCACGGGCGGCCAGCAACGTTGAACACCTCTGAGGCATGGACTCAATGAGGCTATTAATGACGAGTTGGGGTATTCTGCCCCACTCTTCCAGAAGAGCTCTTTCCAGTTCTTGGAGAGTTTGTGGGGGTTGTTGGCGGCCAGAAACTCGTCTTCCTAGAGCGTCCCAAACGTGCTCGATTGGATTCATGTCTGGAGAACACGCTGGCCATTCCATTCGAACGATTCCTTCCTCGAAAAGGAAATCCTCCACCAGGTTTGCACGATGTGGCCTGCAGTTATCGTCCATTAAAATGAAGTTATCTCCGATTGCTGCAGCGTAAGGGACTACAATAGGTCTGAGGATCTCATCTCTATATCGGCGACCAGTCAGAGCTCCATCTCGAATGATGTAGAGGTCAGTGCGCCCATCAATGGAGATGCCACCATACACCAACACTCCTCCACCGCCAAATCTGACACTTTCGTGCACGAACGCAGGATTATTCCTACTGCCACGGTCCCTCCAGATGAAAATACGCCTATTATCCGGATGCGCAGAAAAACGGGACTCGTCAGAAAACAGAATATTGCTCCATTCATTTCTCCTCCAGTTGACATGCTCGGTTGCCCACTCCCTGCGGTCGCGACGATGCCTTGATGTTAATCTAACACATACCATCGGTCGGCGAGCATACAGACCTACAGCATGGAGCCGGTTTCGGACAGTCTGAGTTAAAATCGTGGTGCCTGTAGCCGAGCGAAGGTGTTGTTGGAGAAGAATACCGTTCATGGTTCGGTGTCTCCGAGCTGTTAACGCTAAATACCGATCTTCATTGGGCGTTGTTGCCCGTCTACGACCTTGCCCTGGTCTTCGGCCTGCACATCCACTCTCCAAAAAACGGTTCCAGATCCTGGAAATGACACTTTGTGACACTCCAATGGCTTGCGCTACTTCGGCTTGAGTTTGGCCCCCTTCTAACCTACCAACAATTCTCAAAGCTTCTGAATCTGTCAAATGACTTCGCTGAGACATCGTACTCATCGAAACAAAGCAATCACTGAATGCCGATCATCCTTGTCTTCATTCTCTTTTATCCAGTTGAAAGTCAAATTTCATTCGCTGCCGCTGAAGCGACTTTTTTGACATCGAACTCAAAATTTGCATACTCCACAGTTTGAAAACCAGAAAAATTTGCATTTGTGATTCTCTTCTTCTATTTTCGGCAAAAAAAAATTCGTTTATATCTTTATTTTATATAAAACTTCAAATATCCTTTAATTGTTTTGAGCAGTGTATTACTTCTTTATAATATTAGTAATAGATACTGCTTTTTCGACATTATTCCAAAAAAAAAAAAAAAAAACACGCCAAATCAAGCTCTTGCTTGTTTGGAGGAGATACAAAATTTTGGAACGTTATAGTGTCATACGAAAATCCGACAGATATGAGGCTTTTTTCTGCGATTAAGTAAATTCTTCTAGATTCCAATAAAGACACGACAGTACATACTAACTTAAAATCTAAGCCAAAAGTCCTTTCGAACACGTGTGAAGTGGAAGTGTATGACAGTGAGCGTTGGTATGCTAAAAGGTAACTAAAGTTTCAGATCTAACTGCTAAATTTTAATTTCTACCACATCGATGTTGCACATGCAATAAATAAAATTAACATTCATGCGACTGTAGACCGTTCTTCCATACCTGCACTTATAAATGGTATTAATCACCTTCCATTTAGGGTTTTAAGTCTGATTCGGGGTTAAGATTTCTGGATGGGATCGGTTTCAGATTAAAATGCTTCGGTTTGCTGTATCAACGAAAATCAGCTTTCGGTTTTGTATTGACAAGAATATTTGTCCGGTTTATGCTGAATTGTCACAGGGCATTTAACGGAATTTTCGGGTCAGTGTCAGATTTTTCCAGTTCGCAAAACTTAAATTCTATCTCTGATTTAAAAAAATATATATATTAAAATAACATCTGTAATAACAGACATATATATTTCCGTCTTCTGGAAAAAGGGGAAAAAAGCTTTGTTTCTGCTAAAACGTTACTTCTCACACTTATGTCTAATACACCAGTGAAAACTTCAGACTTTCTGTCTTGTAAGTATAGAAATACATGTCCTCCAGGGACATCGGATCAGTTTGAAATTTACCGAATAAGTTTTCTAAGCATTTAGATTTCACTTTTTATATATAAATTTTTGATTAGCTTATGATGCTTTCGCTGGAGAAAATCTTTCCCAAGAGCTGCAGGATATTTTCCCCTCATTTCGTGATTTTTTTTTTCCTTTTGTTTATGAAAAATAAAAATATCAACTTAAAACATAAAATAAATGAAACTTAAATGATGAAAAATTAAAACTTTTGAATGAAACGTGACGAACAGGGAATAAGATATATCCAGAATATCTTCTTAAATGAAAAAACACTTGAAAAAAACTTCTATTTTTTGTTTCTTTATAGAAAGCTTTGTTATCAGTATAAATGTTCCAATAAAGATCATATTAAATTTTGAGAATTTTTAATTTCTTTTGTAATTGTAATTCTGGTTTGGAATTTCTGTACAAGTTTACATGTTTATTCAAGCACATAACGAAAAATTGCTGATTACTTGAATCAAATTGAATAAAAACTTATTAAAAAGATACGTCAAACAAAAAGGAATTTCTTATGATTACAGATGCCTAAATGCCTAACAAGGCCATTTTATTAAATTATTGGGAAAGATTTCATTGTTTTTTGCACTCTGTTTCAAATATATTGAAAGATAGCGTTGGAATTTATGCATTATGAGAGTACCAAAAAATAAACATTAAGTATAAAGTAATACAAATTCAAAGTTTATATAAGAATTTAAAACTTGTAAATATTAAGAATCTATAAAAGGCTGTAAATTCTCACAATTTTAGCTCCCAGACAACTATGTTCAACTAATTATCATAAATTCGAAAAATGATATATTTTATATAAAAAGCAACGATATATTTCAATATAAATGGTCATTTATTTATAGGTCACTTTTATATGTAAAAAGTAAAATTGATGTTAGATATATAGAGTATTTTTTTCCATATCTACCCTATCTATATTATAAAGGACAAACATATATGTGCGTAACGCATACGCCATTCTGCTAATGGCAACATTTCGAAATTTGAAATAAAATTTTGGTTTTGCAATTTTCTCTATTGCAAATTTTTAAACTTCTAAACATCGCACATTTTAAATTTTTATACCGTCGTATAACGAAAAAAAATGCTCTTTTAAATGCAGTTTGTTTGAAAGCTGTATCTCAATTTAATTTTGAGATATTAATTTTTTTGTAGTTTTTAATACATTTTTTGTAATTGTGGCAACTGAAGAACTCCACTTCTGTTGAAAGTCCTAGAGGGTTGAAAGTAAAGGGAAAATAATCACGAAGGAAAGAAAATAATATATTACTGTACCTTTTTGTTGCCATTTTCTCATAAAAACTGAAAAAAACTGAACTTAAAATACGTGCTATGTTAGCGATTTTTTTAATTTCTAAATATCGCACATTTTCAACTTTTAAACCGTCAAATAGAGAAAAAAATCTACTTTGAAATGCAATGTGTTTGAAAATTGTATCTTAATTGATTGAGTTATTATGGTTTTTAAAATAACTAGCCGCCCGTGGCGACCAGTTTGGTCTCCCTTAAATGTATGCTAGGCATTGTATCATGTTACTTTTATTCATAATTCAATTTACTTGCTCAATCCTTCGCCAAATTAGAAGATTCTGATAGAGAAATCGAGAACTCCCTATATTTATGTTAGTCGGGCACAGGTGATAAATCGCCAAATATTGTACCCGTCGCATTTTTTTTTCATATTTCGTTAATTGAGATTAAAATATAATCCTTTCACTCATTTTATTTAGAATGGATAACTTTAATTTAAAAATGAAACCTTTAAAGTTCATGACTTTCACTTAAAAAAAAAAAAAATCTGTAAAAAAAGAAAAAGAAAAGAAAAAATAATACCATAAACCATTTAATTTCACCATCAAAGCATTGTTTTAATTTACCCCTCGGAAAATAAAAAATGCTGCTGGCGAGTTAAAAAATGCTATTGGCGAGAATTGCGCCCAGCTAACATAAAAGTACAAACTCTTTGTGATCATGGCAACTTTTATGTAGTTTTATTTGAAAAAAATATTTTGATTAAATCGTTTGCCAGAGAAAAATTTCTTTTATCGCCATGGACCTTTTCTCTATTTCGCCAAGTACCTATACTGGAAAAGTACCTTCATTTATTTATTGCATTTTAAATTAGATGAATAAAAGACGGCACAGGTGTCATATACGCACTACGTTGGAGCGACTTTTTTCTGACGCCATTGCCATATACGCACCGGGGTACTTTAATAGCGCCAAAATGTCGTTATTTTGCTTGATATGGTAACCCAGATGTTGTTGTTTATTTATTAATAAATTGTTTATTTACTTTTATTTTATTTTTTTAATTATATAAATTGTTTTGTTCTATAGTTATTAATTAAACTTTTTATTTATTAACCATTTGGAAAAATGGTTATTGTCCTCGTATATATAAAATCCTAATGAAACGGAAGTATGAAACGAATTTATGAAACGGAAGTATGAATCGACTGATTAAACAACTGATTATGTTTCAAGCGATTTCTCCTAAAATATGGAAGTACTTTGCGATGAAATTAACACCAAAAATCAGCATTGATCCGCAGATCTCAAAACTGGTATTAGAATTTTTAAATTCGAATTAGTTTTCGAAATATTAATTTTTTTCTAATTTCATATACATTTTTCTAATGATGGCAACTCAAATTTTAATCAAACAGATATTTTATTTTCATATTTTAGAAAAGGTTATTTTAAATTAATTTGGCGACGAGTTTGGCCTCCCTTAAATGTATGCTAAGAAATGCATCTTGTTACTTTTATTCATAATTCAATTTGTATTTCAATTTCATTTTATTTAATACAAAACTTTCATTTAAAATTGAAACCTTTAAAATAAATGGCTTTTACTCCATTCTTTTTTTTAAACGAAACGAAAAGAAAAATATTAGACACAGATGTCATATACGCAACGGGGTACCTAATTGGCGCCAAAATGGCGTTATTTTGCCTGACATGGTAACACGGCTATTGTTGCTTATTTATTAATAAATGTTTATTTGAATTTATTTTCTTTTTATTTACAAAAAATGTTATAAATTGTTTTGTTCTATAGTTATTAATTATTTTTATTTATTTATTTATTGTTATTTCATTTTAAAAATAACAGAAAATAATTTAAAAATACATATGTAACAGGTATTTGAAAACGAGGTTTTCACCAAAGTGTCGTAAAAGAAAATCACGCCAAACCTGGTGCGTATGTGACAATGCAACAAATCATGAGATTTAATTTCTACTTCAATGGAACGTTTTAATGTTATTACTTCTCCCGTCGACCAATTTCGCCAAATTATATAAATAGCCAAATTATACAAATTAACATTTTTTTTAAATAACAAAAGAACAAATAAATTAGTATAACATTAATAAAAATACAAATAAAACGTCGAAATAAAAATCACTTGAGGGCGTGAACATGTGTAACTTCCTTAAAGTCAAGTGAATGTGACATTTACGATCAACCATTATTGGCATTTAATCTTATAGTTTGGCGACAGATTTTTGGTCGATGGAATAACCCAGGGCTCCCAAATGGTCCGCCAACTGAATACCAATGAATTTTTACAGAAAATTTTATGGTAGGTTTCCGCAAAAATTAACTTTAAAAGGTGATTCCGGGGCGGTTTGTAAGAAAAATCTAAAAAGAAAATTTTTCTAAAATAATATTGGTATTCAGTTGGCGGACTATTTGGGAGCCCTGGATAACCAAGTAGCACCGTTTTAATTTACCACTCGAAAAATAAAAAGATGCTAACTGGCGAGTTAAAAAAAAAAAAAACTATTGGCGAGATTTTCACCCGGCTAAGATAAAAGTACCAGAAATTCTTTGCGATCATGGCAACTTTTATGTAGTTTTATTCGAAAAAATAATTTTGATTCTTTAATCAAAATGGAAACCTTTCTTATGAAAAGCGAAGGAATCAGCCCGTTGTTTATGGCAGTTACATGACTTGGTCTATTATAATATAAAAGAAATAGTGGCGACAGAATAATATTCGGCGACTTATCACACCTGTGGCTGGCTAACATTAAAGTGCCAAAATGGCCGCCTGGAATATAAAAAGCGAAGGGATCCGCCCGGAACTGTTGATAATAGTCACAAGACTTAGGCTATTATTATAGAGATTGTTTTTCATTCTAAAAACAGCGCAAAGAATAATATTTCCTAACGATTAATAATTTATTTTCACGTGACTATTAAAAACAGAAAAAAAAAACTTTAAAATTACCATTAAATGAGTGCGTGTTAAAAGCAGGAAAATATTAAAAATTATGTCTTGAAAATTGTATTTACACGTGAATATTAAAAGGGAAAGGAAACTATAAAATAATAAATACATTAATATGCGTTTAACCCCTTCACGGACAAGGCACTGCTATTCGTAAAATCCTGAAATCAGTGAATGGCACCAGAATTTACAAACAAATGTCGAAATACAAAAATGCTTTTGTTCACTTACTTAATAAAAGGGAAATTTTCATCCTAATATTCTGGTGCTAATGTGGCATGTAAGTATTATAACTAAGTGGTCCAAAAATGAACCACCGCCCTTGAAGGGGTTAAAGCAGCAAATTTTAGTAATTGTAGTAAATTGTATTATGTCAATCGTTTTATAACGCTGTTAAAAAATACCGAGAGACAAAGACACAGTTTACTTAACTCATTTTATTTTAGCTTCTTTTCAAATGTTTAACTGATCTTCTTTAACCAAACACGAAAACAACCAATGGATGTCTTAACAGCATCTGATTCTACCTTAAATTTTTGCAATCAAAGGGAATTGAATGGAAAGCCGTTTACAGGGAGATCGCTACAGGTTTTTTCAGTATAATCCAATCTTCTCTAATCTTTTTAAAACCGGTCAGATTAGCGTGCTTTTAGATTCTGCAGTGTCTGAACGGGGGTTGGCGAGCGTAGCTTGCAGGGGGCAGAGCCCCCTAATGTGAATATAAATTCATTTTCTTTCATTTCGGGTTGTAGTGCATCACGTTTTCGTTGGATTTCGGTTTGACTAAAATCGCCCGATCCAAATCTCAAAATTATATTTGTAAGAATCGTGAACCAAATTCTTCAAATTCATTTTTATCGTTTTTTTTTTTTCTTTTTAAGTAACTTGTTTTTTCTTTCGCAGGACATCCCTTCATCGGGCTTGGACCGCTGGTTCTGCCTTGAAGGTAGAACTGAACGTTCAAGCGTGCAGGGCCAGATCCGGCTAAGGCTAAGCCTGGGCACGAGGGAGGACGCCGCAGACGGAGGAGATAGCTCTGAGGAGGACAACTGGAAAGAGGTGGTGGAGCACATGGAGCTGCTCTGGGTTTTCATACAGCACGAACTCAAACAGATATTCGTGAGTAGAATTAAAAGAGCTCCTACTTTAATATTTATTTTACCAACCAAGGTGACACTCCTTGAATAACGTGTACATTCCTCAGAATTTCCCAGGAATGTGGCACCGCTATTTCAGATTAGATATCTCACGTATTATCTGAGCCAAGTAATATTCACTGCGCCAACAATGGTGGCGAAAATATTAATCACAATAACCCTCTTTTTTTCTTCTTTCTTCCTCTTAACTGCGTAGTTAATAAATAATACAGGATGTCCATAAAAAATGTCCCAGTTTCAATGGTACATTATAACAGTTTCATTTAGACTATTTATAACAATTCATGCATCCAATTGAAGGTAAACTAACCTAGTTTTTATCACAAATGTTCAATAGGTGCACCTTTAATTATACGGCACACATCCAACCTAAAGTCCAATTCTTTCCGCACTTCGGTTATCAAGTTCGGAGTCATAGAAGAAACAGCCTCTTCCATTCTGTGTCTCAACTTTGGCAAATCTTCAACGTGTCTCAAATTTAGGTAGCGGCGGAACGTAGACGCGGTCCTTTAAAAAGCCCCAAAGGGAAAAATCGCATGGCTCTAACGGCTTTTAAATCTTCAGCCCAGCAATAACGCTTTGCGCTCAGGAGTCGCCCTTTTGCATAGGTGGCCTTGCAAGCGAGTCCATAACAAAGCAGTACTCGCGCATGCGCTTATCTAAAACTGTTTGAGTGACACTCTATTTGTAACCTTCAACCAACAGTCAACAACGCTTACAGTTGATACTATTGAAATTTATACCTGGGACATTCTTTTTATGGATACCCTATATATAGATGCCATATTAAAAGCAGCGGTGGAAGTATTTGTATACGCATAACAATATAATATGACGTAGCATAGATATATTATATCAATCGATACAGTATGTTTATATTACATAATATTTATATTATATTCATTCTGGTGGGCATAACAAACGACTGGAAATAAAACTACCATCGTTAACACGTTCACTGCCGAAACTATAAAGGAAGAATTTTCAAATTTCATGTTGAAGGTCGTTCGCCAAATTTCTGACAATAAATAAGGCAAAATTTTAAGTTCTAAAATAGTAGTGACTACGTAATTAACAAATTAAAGTCACGAGTATATTCGTGGTTGGCAGCGAATGGGTCATTGTCATTTATTGCTAAAAGCAGACCAGTTGATATTATGTATTTAATACATGTATGCCAAATTACTGTTTTGTATTATTTGAGATTACTTTTATATTATCTATCAATTTTAACAATGTTAAGTATTTATTAAATGTATGTTAAATTACCTTGTTGAACACGATTGGCATTTGACAACAATACACAAGAAGTTGGAAATTGCTCGTCAAACGTGGCAAATGAGGTGCGTTCGTATTATAACTAGTTTTATAATTATTTTTTGCACATCATATTGTACTGAATGTATAATTTTTTGCCCTTCATAAAGTGCATAGTCTGTAGCATCATTAAGATGCACTTGCAATAATTTTTTTCCTATTCCCCGTAATGTAACGGAACACTTTTGACTGTCCCTGTCATTAAAATATACATCCGATTTTCCTAAAATTGGAAATGGCTCGACAAATTTTTGCAACAATTATATATTTAGAATTTCTGACCATTCGGAAGGCTGTCACATCATTAAAATGCACTTGCAATAATTTTTCCCATTGGCCGTGATGTAAAGAAACACTTTTGACTGTACCTGTCATTAAACTATACATCCGATTTTCATAAAATTTGAAATGGCTTGACAAAATTTTGCAACAATAATATATTTAAAATTTCAGACCATTCGGTTGGGTAGTTTTTGCTCTGTTATATGCGGACGGACAGACGGACGGACTGAACGACAACTATAGGTGCTACGTATTTATATAACTACGAACGCACCTAAAAAGGGCGATTGGCTATCATTTTTTGCGATCTATCTGGCCTGGATAATACATAAGTACCGTTTTTTCTTCAGATGAGAAGTCTTCCTGCAGTCCTACAAAAAGTTAATTTTCTGCGATTAAACAAATCAAATTTCTATTTGAAAATTCTGGTGGAACTGACCATACACCTGTTGACCATTCGAGGGCGAAACAATTTATCTGAAGAAAAAGAGTTTTAGAGTAATTTTATGCCGACAATTCAGGATTAAAAAAACTAATAATCTAATTCCAGTTTTACCAGTGAAGCACAGAGGGAGGTTTGATAAAATGCCAGAAAGTAAAGTATATTTAATTAAAAAATCCTGTCTTGTTAACTTCCCTCATTGCCCAACTAATTATGCACACTAAATAATTGAATAAAGATGGTCGAGGAATATGCAGCTGCTTTGGGTTTTCATAGAACATGAACTCAAGCAGATCGTCGGCCAGGGTTGCCAGATTTGGCCTTTTTTTAAATTCTGAAATTTTACAGTCACGTCAGAAATTCTGTATAGTATTGTTTTCTTTATTTAATGACAGACGTTTCGTGATTACCTAAATTAAAAATTCTTCTCTCACAATTTCTGATGTGAATTCGAAGTTTTAAAATTGAAAGTAAAGGCCAAACTGGCAATCCAGTTAGGAAAAGAGCACCAAGTTGTTTTTAACCCAGTAATGGAAAAACGAGACATTTTGCCATTCCTTGTCGAGCTAAATTATGTGTAAAAACGATCTTGAAGCGGTGCATTTTACCTTTAAAATACGTGAAATTTCTATATCTGGACGATTCCATGCGGAGAGTCACACACGTAACGCAGGCTTTAAATTACATTTATTCAATTATTTATTGTATTTTAATATTAATTCTGATTTTAGGTGGTATGGTAAATAAGTTATTAACATATTTTTTAGTTTAAATGTGTGTAAGTAAAACTCACCGAAATATATCATTTATTTTCATACTCAAAATGTGCTTTTTTTCTGAAGTAGAAAAAAAGCACATTTTGAATAATGAAATTAAATGATATACTTCTGTGAGTTTTATTGCCACATATTTAAATTTAAAAATATGCTAATAACTTATTTACTATACCACTTAAAATCAGAATTAACATTAAAATTTAATAAATAATTGAATAAATGAAAATTAAAGTCTGCGTTACGTGTATGACACTCTCCACGGAATCGCCCATCAATAGAAATTATTACTAAAGAAAATACTGTTTGTAGTGACGTTTTACCCTACAACATATCCAGAATTTGGCTCAGTTTGCTTAAAGAATCATAAAACACGTAATATTCCACTTTACTCTATTTCCATATTTTTATTTTCCCAATGTTTTCCGGATCTAAAACTTGATTTTCACTTTCACTCCTTTCGACATCTCAACTACGTGAAATTTTAAAATAAGACGTTAATAACATAGTCCAAGAGCTGTTAAACATTTTAGGGAAGGTATTTGAGGCACCCTGAAAATTTGTGCAACACTTCTTTTGTAATGCTTGAATACAAAATCGAATGTCTGGCTGAAGGATCGTGCCCCAAAACCTGTGCCAGACAAAAAATGGCACTTGACACGTGTCTGGCACAGTTTTTGTGCCAACTAAAGTGTCTGTCATTTTCAAAATATTTTTTTCTAAGCATAAATATTATTGTGCCTCAATCTCAGCGTGCCTCAAATACCTTTTTTGGGTAGTCAAAAAGTGGCACTTGACACGCGTCTGGCACAGTTTTTGGGCCGACTAAAGTGTCTGTCATTTTCAAAATATTTTTTTCTAAGTATAAATATTATTCTGTTTCAATCTCAGCGTGCCTCAAATACCTTTTTTAGGTAGTGTCAAAAAATGGCACTTGACACGTGTCTGGCACAGGTTTTGGGCCACGATCCTTCAGCCAGACATTCGATTTTGTATTCGGGCATTACAAAAGAAGTGTTGCACACATTTTCAGGGTGCCTCAAATACCTACTCAAAAATGTTCAACAGCTCTCCTACTAACAGTATTTTTGTATCCTCTGACGAAGGCTATGTTTATAGTACAGAGTACTAAGAAGCATTAAAGTAATTTATTATCTTTTTAAATATTTTTTGTCATATTTTAAGTAATTTGCACATAGTGTAATTTTAAATTTTTAAAGAGGAATTTAGCATTCTATTTATTTCTTTGTATTATAACTAATCGGTGTATTAAATGAATTTTTTAACAAGTTATTTTAATGATACTTTAAATGATACTTCCAGGCATAAAGGGTTAAAAAAAACTCTCTAAATATTATTTAAATGTTTATTTTTTTCATCGACAAATACACAATAAAAAATTTATCAGTTGAAATGTTCTCAACTTTAAGATTTTTAGAAAAAATAGCGCAACAATTCAATCAAGTAATTGAATCATTGAAAACCAACGAATTAAAGTTATTTCATTAAAGAAATTTTCTAATGCATTTAGTAAATGTCGCTACTATTTTACTTAACAAAAAATTTATTCGAAACGATTTTTTATATTTCAAGTCTGAATGTTCATGGATCTGTTTACGTAGCTAAATAAATATTGTTAGATTTTCTTTTTCATATTTTATTTTAAGTGAAAACGAGAATTTTTAACCTGAGATAAGTAAATAAATAAAACATTTACCTTTCACAGTACCTGGAGGGATAATATAAAGCATTTGCATAAGCGAAAAAGTCAATGAATAATTTATACGGTGTATAATCGGGAAGAATGCGTTTAAAAAACCGCAGGAATGTGCTGAGAATAGGTAAAGAAGATTTAAAAGAATTTACTTATAAAAAGGTCGAAATAAAAAAATTGATTTAGGTTTAAAATACAAAAGGAGTTCTCTTTTATTTAATTTTTTTATTTTTGTCAGTAAGATAACTTTAGTACTTTAGGCTCTATATTCCGACATAAATAAAAAAGTTTATTTACAATTAAATTCCTTTGATATTTAAATGGATAACACGATTTAGAGGTTTTACTTCTTTTGACACCTAAACGGCAGCCAGAGGTCACAACCTATGACTCCAGGGTCACCAAGTGACCCATTTCATAATTTCAAGTGACACACTTGAGTTTAGGATAAAAAGTATAATATAAAAAAATATAAAATATAAATACGAAACGAACACTTGAAGAATATATATAAAAAAATGCAATTTAACAAATTACAACGACCATTTGGAAAATGATTTTTTCAAAGACTAAAATTTAAGACATAAAAAATCGCACGGAGTTGATCATACATTACGTACGCCATGGATTACATTTTTCGGTACTGCAAATTTTTAAACTTCTGCGGAGCTGGTCATACATTACGTACGCCATGGATTAAACATTAATATTCCTGGACCCATTTTAAATGAAATTTCATTCTTAAACTTCTAAACATCCCACAATATTACTTTTTACACCGTCGTATAGAGAAAATATGTACTTTTAAATGCAATTTGTTTGAAAGCTGTATCTCAATTTGTTTCTGAGTTTTTTTTTTTTTTTTTTTTTTTTTTTTGTAGTTTTTATTACTTTTTTGTGATAGTGGCAACAGAAGTATCCATCTCTGTTGAAAGTAAAGGGAAAATACAGATTACTGTATAGACCCATCAGAAAACGATTAAAATGCCGATTCAACTAATAAAAAGCTTCCGATATGTTTTTGATTTCCTACCTTGACCGAGGACAATATAGTCCAGTCATTTGGTAGAAAATAGGGGAAATTTTTGGTGTAGTTTTGATATTTGGTGCCTTTATGTTTTTTGGGTCGCTGAACACGAATCTGAAGTTTGCCAACAAAATTTATCCCGGGAAACACGTTTTTTTTGGCAAAAAACTGAAAAAAAACGGGATTTTCTTTGTTTTTTAAAAATAACTTCAAAATTACGCATTTTACGCAAAAGTCCTCAATACATAAATTAAAGAAGATAAAATTTCCTACATTTTACGTATTAAAAGTTTTTTTCTCTGATCAATGGTTTAGCCAGGACAACGCCGCAAAAATGAGAGTGAAAATCAAAAAATTCAGAAAAAACGGGAATTGCGGCAGTGCACGTTGGGTGATTTACCGATTCTAGCTGTCCAAAATTATTTTTGGCGTCAATATAGTCGCATCGCCATGAAATTAAAAAATGTTATTGATATTCACTATTGAATGTTAGGTATTGTAAAATGTTGCGTGTAGCAGTCATAATTTCGTTACAGGGACATTCAAAAGTATTTCATTATATTACGGCCCATGGGGGAAAATCGTTTATGGTGGTTTTTTATAATGTTTCATAATTTCAAACACTTTGAAATTTATATACATATCTATGAAGTTCACTACAAGATGATTTCTTATAGAATATGGTATGGGTAGTATTTATCGATCGTTTACAGGGACACTAAAAAAGAATTATGTTACATTACGGTCTATGGAGAAAAATTGTTTGTGGTGTATTTTGTTTCATGTTGCACTATTTCAAAAGTATTTAAATTGATATATATCTCCGAGGTGCTCTATAAGATGCTTACTATTGAATATGATGTGCCATTGATCTTTCATATACAGTGGCATGCAAAATAAATCAGTTATATTTTTCTTTGTATGAGCAATAATTGATGGAAGCGCGTTTTCAGATGTGGAACACTTTTTTAAATTTTAAAAATTGCATACTATTTAGCGTGTATAAATTCTATAAATCATATATAGGGCTGCACAAGAGATCTATATACCCGCTTATTGCCGGAAATTGCTAACGCTGTGTTATGCGTTCATTAACAGTTCTAAATTTTAGCATATTGTGATTTATATGATAAATCTATAGTTCATATACAGGGATGTACAAAATTTTCAGCTATTGTTTCAATTTTGGTTGAAATTGTGTTTTCAAACGTGTTATATGTTTTACAAATTATTACTTAGACATCGTTTTTCAAGTTATTCATCTATGAAATTTTATTATAGTAGCCCGAATGCGTTCAAAAATGTTCCATAACCTGAATGACGCATGATTTTGCGTTCTTCTTGATAATTTTAATGATACTGTGTTAAAGGTATGGAAGCTAAAGTGATAAAACTGTTTTTTTATTATTATAACAAATTCTAAAATTTCTTTTTCTAAAATTTAAGGTACGGGACAAACATGGGACAGCATTAATGAAAATTGCTGTGATGCATATTCTGTGGTATATTCATATTTATTTCTGCACAAACCTTACAGTAAACCTAAAGGGAACCTTATGTAAAGATAGGGAATCATAAGATATCATGATTAATATATCATGAGAAAATGCCTACATTATGTTTTGCATTTGCATTGTATCAAATCTGAATTTGGAGAGTTTGTCTGGATCAATTTTGTAACCACTCAGAATTTGCAGCCAAGTAATACATTTTAAATGATTTTATCCCGATATATCTACATACAACTGGCAATTTTTGTCCAAATTTGGCCATAAATTTAAACATTTCACTCTTGCAAAACTTCATATGCTCTTCATTGTAATTTTCCTCTATAAACAAAATATTTTCAACCAAATTCACATTTTCGTTACATTTTAAATCTTGTTGCCGTTGCATAATGGTGCAAAAGTTTATTTATGTGACTAAAATTCTGCTGTCTTTGATGTAAAAAAAAAAAAAAAAAAAAAAAAAATGGTACTTGAACTAAAATGTCAAGAAAAAGTCATGCCAGAAGGTATCAAATATTTTTTATTAAAAAAACATTCATTTTATACTGTTGGTAGTAATAAAAACACCCACTAATTCCATATGTCTATTTTCTATGCTGTAGATGTCGGTGAAAAGCAGGGACCCTCAAGTAAAAGAAAGCGGAAATAACATTTTTTTGTTTTTTTAAATAAATGTACTTACTTTACATAAATGTACATGTTTATTTATAATTAAATAATGATTCATAATGAGTCGTTTTATTTATTATCAGAAACTTCATTGTAAAATGTAGTCATTCATATAATCTTTAGTATAATTTATAGTCAATGCTTGTGTAAAATGGTCAGTTTTCATGTTAAATCTACGTACAGCGGCGTAATTCCCGTTTTCTCTGAATTTTTTGATTTTCCCTCCGATTTTTGTGGCATTGTCACGACTAAACTATTGATCAGAGAAAAAAACTTTTAATACATAAAATGTAGGAAATGGTATCATCTTTAATTTATGTATTGAGGACTTTTACGTAAAATGTATAATTTTGAAGTTATTTGAAAAAAAAACAAAGAAAATCCTGTTTTTTTTTCCGTTTTTTGCCAAAAAAAACGTGTTTCCCGGGATAAATTTTGTTGGCAAACTTCAGATTCGTGTTCACCGACCCACAAAACATAAAGGCACCAAATATCAAAACTACACCAAAACTTTCCCCTATTTGTCCTTTTTGAGCACCTAATGCCTGGACTAATAACCATTTTTCCAAATGGTTAAAAAATAAACTGAAAATAAATAACAATATCATTTTTGTTTGATTACAAAGTTGCAATAACAACGAACATGCATAACGAATGCAGCGGCTGGACGAACGAAGGTACCGCAGAAGGGAGCGTCCAATCGCTGCCTTTCACACATTCTCAGCGCCTTCGCCTTTTATTCCATCAAATGTCGGCTTCAGCTAGTGCTACAATTTGGCGATTAGTCCCCTCTTCGGCGGTTATGAGCGTTAGTTCTCTCAGTTCCCTCTCAGTTGTAACGCTTGTTCAGTAGCCCAAGAATAGTGACGGAATTATAGTTACTCAGGGAAATAATTATCATTATTAGAACAAATTATTACCATGGAGAAAAGTAAAGGCCATTCAGTTATGTTTCTTTTTACAACAATTGTAATTTTTATGTTTAAAGTTTTAAAAAGTTATTTATTTTCTCAATAAAACTTATCTTATTATTCAGCAAAAAAGAAAGCTTAATGAAAATACCACTAATCCGATACGTCTCCTTCATACACACATTTTGGTTGACTGTGAATCGCAGCCAAAACGGTTGCCGACGAATTGCCTAGTTGATTCTCCGACATAAATTAAGGGCAGCCCAAAATAATTTTAGGTAGATTTCGTATGAAATACAAACGATTGAGATAGCCCTTATGTTAGAATTTCGGAAATTTTTTCGCAGATCTACACCGATCATGACCCCTAGAACCCAAAACCACCCTCAGTAAAAAACTTTATTTATCTATCTATCTATATCACTTTTTTATGGACACGATAACGTTCATAATTCTGCACATATCTTTTCCAAACTGATGCATAAAAGCAAGGGGCATAAAATCTCGGTTAAGTTCATTAATGGGCAAAATCGGACCAGGGGGTTGGAAATAGGAAGGGGTTTTGTGAAAAGCGAAACAACCCCATAACTTCTTAATTATAATACATATCGACTCAGTTTAAAATTATTATTACTTCTAAAAAATGGGCCAAAAGTTTATGTATGACAGATTTTTGATAAAACTAAAAATGTGCTCAAGGGGCGAACAAAATAGGGTTTTGGGGAGAAAAAAACTCATAACTTCGTCAATTCTCAAGATATCAAATTCAATTAAATTTATTATAAATTGCCTTAATATTATCTACAACATTTATACTGACAAGTTTTTAATAGGACCAATTCTTACCGCAAAAACAAAATTAAAAACGAAAACAAAAAGGGGGGGGGGGTTGAAGAAGAAAAAAATCCATAACTTCGTAAATTCTCAAGATATCAAATCCGCGTGAATTTTTTATATATCTTCTTAATATTATCTACAATTTTTATATTGACAAGTTTTTGATAGGACGAATTCTTAAGGCAAAAATGAATTAAAAATACATTGAGGTTGAAGAAAAAAGTATCGTATTAAGGATGAGTTCAAATCCAAACTGCTTATTTTCTGACTCATTTTTAAATCCGTTTTTGCTTTAAAATGCATCAAATTGGTAGGATCTCTTATTCAGAACTATATAATGTGCCGTAATGGTTGATGTTTTGATAGAGGCAGAATATATTTTAAAAACTGATGTCAAAGTGGGCATTTTGAAGCGAATTTCTCAAAGCGATTGTGTGAAACGAAAAATATGGTCCTACTGTGAAAATAATTATTTATAAATCAAATTCTAATTAATGGAACGAGAAAAAAAAAACATAGGTTGCTTATAAATATCTTAAAACTTCACGTCAGCAAATTTAATGCTTTTCCTTTTAAAAATGAATCTGAAAATGTGTCAGAAAATTTCGAGTTGTTAAGCATGGAAAAAATATTTCTTGAATACTGCCTTAACATGACTCTGATAAAACCAGCTGTTATATAAAAATGAAATTAGAAACTCGTCAAAAGCAGCCAGATAAAATTGTTAAAGTGACTTTATCTCTAATCATGATTTAGATTTTGTTGGTGAAATTAATACTTAACTTCGAAATCTACCTGCGCCTGTTGGCCGAACAGACAGGAATGTTTTTCATTTTCTATTGTCAACTTTAAAAAACAATTTTAGATATTATGTAAATGTCAGTTAGAAATAATTCCGTTAGAGAATTGTTCTTTTGTTTGAATAGCATGCCACCAGAAGGCAGCATCAAACAATCTTTTGTGCTGTTTGCTGAAACAGAGACTTAGAATAGTTGGGTCTATGGCTTCATATCTGTAAGCAGCAAAATGTTGCTGGGATTAAAAATCCAGTATAACTCACTAGTATTACAAAGGAATAATGTATCCAAAACTGAAACAAACTAATGTTAAATAGCTCAAATTTTTTTTCATATTTGTATTTGTAAATAGTTTCAAGAATTCATCTGTTTTCATACTGTGAGTGTTATAAGTATTGTGTTCAGCATCTTATTCTACGTGTATTTTTCTTCTAATAAATATCTTTTCTTCATCTTAAGAAGAATCTATTTCAACTGAATAATTCACAAAACATAAAGGTAAAACTGTTAACTTTTTTATTATTTACTATTGACAAAATTACTCATACCTTCATATGGAATAGACTCCAATCTACCGCTAAACCAATCAAACCGCTAACAAATTCAATCCAAAAAAAAACTTAAAATTATAAATTGTATTTTCACAAAATTTAAAAAAAGTTCAGTTTTAAACACATCATTTAAAACACTACTGTTGGTTTATTTTTTATTTATTTATTTATTTTTCAGATCAGTAATGATATTTTAAATACATTTAAAGATCAGATTTTTTTTTAAATAGCAATAGTTTTATAGAAGAAGATAACTAAATACAAGCGAAAAATGCAGAGAAAATGATTAGTTTTGCTACATATGAACTTTTCTTTTAAGGGGGTCCGGGACACGGAAATCTTAAAAATTTTTATTGCATTAAAATATTCTCTATTTTTTTCTGCTTAAAATGAAGTTTAAACGATGTTTCTATCTTAATTGAAACAGAAAATATTCATTTTTAAGTTTTGGTTTGTTTTCAAAATCTAGCTTTCAAGCAATGGTTGTCATGGAAACGACTTTTTGCGAAAATACATTTTTCTTCATGATGGGTTTTTTTCACCATTTCTCGTTTTTAAATTGTTATAAGTCAAGAACCATTAAAGATAAATAGTTCAAATTTGGGACATGTCTTTTTCAATTGTGTTACTTTAATTTTGATTCAGCAAATTTGAAAAAAATATTTACTTTTGAAAATATGATTTTTTTTTTTTTTTAAAGTTACGTCATTCTTTTTTTCAATTTTTACTTTAAATATTTTTAATTTTTATTTAAATTAATATTTTTTAAATTCTGAATCTAAATTAAAACTTATATATTTCTGTTTATTTAAATGCAAAAAAATTGAAATTCTGCAAATAATATTTCGAGTTATAACGATTTTAAACTACCCACTTGTTTAATAAAATTTTAATTTAAAACTTTTTAAATAAATTTTTGAGAAGTTTTATCATATGATTTTATTTACAAATGATACGGTTAACCATCACAAAAAAAATCGAAATTTTAACTCAATAAATAAAAATTATTTGAAAATGTGTCCCGGACCCCCCTTACAAAAGATATGGCCATATTAAAAACCAAATCTCTTATATAGTGTATGATGTTCAACTAGAAAAAAATTCAAACCCTCCATTCATGTCTTCAATCCTTAGCATTTCCAAGACATGCAAAATCTGGAAAAAAACTAACTGAGATAAATGTGTTTAAAGATTTCTTGTAAAAGGATGAATATTATATTATATGTTTGTTAAATCCGTTGTAATTGTAGTTCTATAGGCAGTATCAGTCTGAAATTTTACAGTAGGTAGTCAAAAGTATGCGATAAGATAAAAATCTGAAAATCGAAATTTCCGATTGCTGGGTCTCTTTAAAACAGTCCAGTTTTCACAACTTAGAAATGTATTTTTTGAGTGTTAGAAAGAAAGGTTTTTTATATAAAAGAAAACTTATTTTTACCGCGTACGTTTATAGTAATTAATTAAAATTTGTAGAACTATTAGTTGTCATAATAATATATTATCTGATCAGTGTATTAAAGGAAATAAACAGACCATAATTTAACAAATTTTCGTTGTTCAGTTGCCCACATTATCTTGAAGCATTCTTTTCAGTAAATATACTATGGGAACTACAAATTACAAGAACAAAAGATTAAATCTTAATCTGTAATATATATATATATGCCGGGTGTCCTAAAAAGGACTGACTGATTTTAAAATTCAATAGCTTGCAAACGGTGACAGATATTTAAAAAATTCTTGGAGGAGGATTATGCATGAGCTCAAAAGTTTTTTTACAGTGATTTTCAATTTTAGTTCGAATTTCAAACAATAGATGGCGCTGCGATTGATAGACGCTCAATTAAGGCTCGATTTTTGGCACTTCGGGACCCACTCAATACATTTTAGTCTCCTTTTTCCGCATGGGAAAAGAGAAAGGCCAAAAAATCGAGCCGGTATTCAGCGCCTATTGCTTACAGCGCCATCTATTATTTGTAATTCGAACTAAAATCGAAAATCACTGTAAAAAAAAAAAAAAAACGTTTGACCTCATACATAACCCTCCTGAAAGAATTTTTTAAATACCTGTCACCGTTTTCAAGTTATTGAATTTTAAAATCAGTCAGTCCTTTTTAGGACACCCGGTATTTATATAGAGATGGATTTTTAATATGCAACTGAACTCATGAAACTGCTCATTGGAAAGCACGATTTTAAATATTTTTTTATGCCATTACAGATTTCTAAGTAGGAAAATTTCTTCGGAATATATGAAAAACTTTTCAGTGGAAGCAAACGTGAAGTGTGTAACTTAATAATCATATTCATTAGAGATCGACCAAAAATTCGGTTTCGTTTTCGCTTTCGGGCCAAAATCTGAGTTTCGCCGGAAATTCGTTTTTAGCGAAAATGTTGCTGAAAATTCAGCCAGACCGAAACTATTTGTATTCCAAAAATCTCGTTTCTTCCTTTGGAAATTTTCATTGATGTGAGACTGAATTGATTTGAACTGTATCGGCTCCAATGAGACACTATTTACTGATTGCTATGAATTTCACTGTTTATAATGATCAATCACGACTGACTCAAGACGTGAGGGCAAATTATAAACATTGCAAACAATTCCGTATAAACATTGCAAACAATTCCGATAAACATTGCAAACAATTCCTATATGACTAAACTTTGAAGACGGTTTTCACGTGCTCATTAAAAGCTACAGACTTAACTGTAATGGAATACTTTTTTTTTTTTTAATCGTAGAAGTATTTCGAATACTAGTGTAACAGTTGATCATTTACAAAAATCATTATAAAAGATAAATCGAAATATGTGGACCTAAAATATTTTTAATGAGATAAAATTCGAATCATTAGAAAATCATTCTGTGTCGCTGGTGAATTAATTACCCGGCTGCAAAAGAAGGGTTATGTGTTTCACGCGTATCTGGGTATGTGGATTTCTTTATACCCTCGAAACATCCCAACGGCTGGATGGATTTTAATGAACGAGGTCTCTATCGATTCGTCTTAACCGCCTGATGGTTATACGCTAGATTTTGTTTTTATAAATTCAAAATGGCGGCCGTAAAATACAAAATGGCGGTAGAGATGAAAAAAATTCTTACGCACCCTATTGAGTGGCATATCATTGGATAGGTCTTTCAAAATGAAGACATTGTTTCATTGACTATTTTACAGTCAAAAGTTCCGTTTGAATATTACACAACCTGGAAGTTGTGTAGGTAGGATCTCTAGCTTTACTGATACTCTAACCTTCATAGATATCTATAGGCCTTATCAAAACAGTGTTTATAGATAGGAAGTAACAATTAAACACAACTTAAAAGTCATCCATACAAGTAAATAAAAAAATAGGTAAGTAATACAAAAAATAATTTCCCATTGATTAGAAATAATTAATTAGTTCGCATTTTACGAAGTCGGGTTTTTTGATTTTTTTAATTTAATCATTTATTACATTTTATTTTATATGAAAAGAAAAAGTTTTGTCCACAAGCACAGAGAGTCAACCTGGGCCACACGTATAATTAATTTATACGTATATTTATGTATGCATTAATTACTTTAAAAAATGGACATTTTCGATTTCATTTTCATTTCGGCCAAAAATAGGAAGTTTACCGAAATTCGGTTTCTGTTTTAGTTTTAAAAAGCTATTTCGGTCGATCCTTAATATTCATTGATGTGTGACGAAATATGTGTGCTATACATGATTTGTTTCTCACTCTTTCTACAGGGACCAAGCCACGAGTGGGCCGGTGACCTTCCGCAACCTGCACTGACCATCTTACACCAGCACGCCATACAGGGAGACATCACAGAACTTCAGCAGGCACTCTGGTGAGTAACCGTCTATAGACAGTTACAGCCTTGGCCAAAAGTATTGATATGGGTTATATCTCTAACAGAAATAATAGTCGCATACAAGAGTTAAACTGTGTAGAATTAAAAATATTAATATTTGGAAATAATTTTCCAGAGAGGGACATTCGCCTTGCATACAATACAGTCGGACCTCTATTTAACGAAGTCGCTAAATCCCGAAAAAATGTTCGTTATGTGGAAAATTCTTTAAATAGAGATGAACATTTTTAAATACTTTAAACTACACAAAACAGATTTTTAATTCATAAACACTAATCATTATTAAAAAACTTAACTAATCGCACTTTTTTTTAATCATATTTTTATTATTATTATTATTATTATTCATTTTACCCATCAAAAAGAAATCTGTAAGGACAAGAATTAAAAAATATATTGTTCGGAAATACACTGTATTTTCAGTTTTAAGAAAATATTTACATTAAAATTAATGAATTTTAATGACATCATCGCATTTATTATAACACGTAATTTTAAGCATTGTATTACTACCTGCGTCCTTAAATTTAATTACTGAAACTTATTTACTACAGAACAGCCCTTTTGAGTGTGAAAGGGGGATATTGAAAGTTTGCATTTCCTGGATGAAATGTAAAAAATGACAGGAATTTTACTGCTTGCGTTGAATTAGGCACCTGGTAAAACTAATTCAAGGTTATTGAGCATTATAAAATGTGTAAAAGAAAGAATAAGTTTGATATGTCAAGAAATATTTTGAGAAATAGGGAGAAAAAAAAATATATCAGAAGAAAAAGTTCGTTAAATAGAGAATACCCTTCGCTATTTGGAGGTTATTTTACGAAGAAATTCGCAAAATGTTGTTGGTTCCGAGGAAAAGTTCGCAAAATAGAGGTTCGTTAAATAGAGGACCGACTGTATTTCAAATGAAAACCAAATTTCAAATTATTTGCTTAAAAGGCGCAAAGGCCAACCTAGTGAAAATGATTCCATGCCGGGAACCGAACCCGGGCCATCAGTTCCTGACGTAGTACTGACGTTCTACCGACTAAACCACATCGATTCCCAGCCTGGAACTTCTCACTATGACAGGTTGGCAAGGCTACAACCCCATGTCGGTGGCTCACGGAAAAATATTCCATCTTGTGCTGCGCTTGTAACCTTGCCAACCTATAATAGTGAGAAGTTCCAGGCTGGGTATCGTTCCATGTGGTTTAGCCGGTAGAACGTCAGTGCGCTACACTGATGGCCTGGGTTCGTGTCCCGGCATGGAACCTTTTTCACTAAGTTGGCCTTTGCGCCTTTTAAGCAAATAATTTGAAATTTGGTTTTCATTTGAAATAAGAATTAAAAATACATTAACTTATTGCAGTTTGTAATACAGAAAATGAACAACTCAACTTTTTATGAACCGTTTTAATTAAAGCACTGGCTTTAACCCCTTCACGGTCGCTTAATATTTGGAAAAACCATCAAAAAAGTACCTATTTATTTTATTACAGAAATTGAATAATTGTAAGGTTTCTAAATAAAATATGCAATTAGTTTTTTTTTTTTTTAAAGCGAAAAAAAAAGATGTTATAGAACAAATTCATATTTGTAGAAAAGCCATCATGCGAGAATTCTGTGTCTTAATGTTTGTTTTACACCGTACAAATTAATGCGAATAAAACCTTTATTTTTCACATCTTAGATCTTTATTTATCATCATCACACACATTTTTACAAATAATATTTGAAATGATATATATACATTAAATTTTGATTATTAGTAATTTTTTGAGTGTTACATATTTCGAAACATTCAATACAAAGCCCAACATTACAGTCAGCGCAAAAGCCAAACCCAAACGGCAATATTCAAAGACTTCACACCGAAATGCCAGTTAAATTTTTCTGGTTTCAGAAGTTTTTTCCAGCAATAAATCTCCAGCCCGGAACTATGACGGGAGCGAGAAATAACGAACGACACCTCAGCCCGTGATATTGGCGGGAGCGAGAATTTAAAGGGGTTAAAAAACGACAATTACTAAACTACTTTTTTTTTTCCTGTAAGTTTCGTTGTTGTGTTATGCACGTGAAGAGATAATCAGGAAAATTGGAATCATTTTTGCAGAAAACGTCACAACATAACCAGGGTGAATTGGGAACTCGTAACTGAAGTACAAGAAGTTAGCGTGTGCCTATGAAATTCCGAAAATTTATCGCACCTCAGGGAAAAGTATAGCTCTTAAGAGAATACCGAATTCAAAAGGAAAACATTATAAAATACGGAAAAATATATTACTACATTTAAATTTCATTGCCATATTATCTCATTGTGAATAAAGACCAACGTAGTTCGCCAATGTCTAGCACGACGCGTCTACAGAACGGACCACCGGAAAAATTCTAAAGCTATTCTCTTTGGAAATTGGCAGGTGTTTTTATTCCGAAACATTGTAATTGAATGGCACTTTCCATTTTTTAGGTAGATTTCGTATGAAATACGACTTATTACATTCTCCCCTATGTTCGAATTTCTGAAAAATTTTTGCAGATCTACACCGATCATGACCCCTAGAACCCAAAACCACCCTCAGTAAAAAAAATTTTTATCTATCTATCTATCTATCTATGTATAACACTTTCTTCTGAACACGATAACTTCCACAGTCCTGCACAAATCTCTTCCAAACTGATACATAAAATGAAGGGGCATAAATTCTTGGTCAAGTTCGTTAATGGACAAAATCGGACCTAGAGGATGGAAATAGGGAGGGGTTTTGAGGAAACCGAAAAAAACACATAACTTCTTAATTTTTGTACATATCAAATCAGTTTAAAGTTTTTATTACTTCTAAAAATAGGGAAAAAAATTTATGTATCACATATTTTTGATAGAATTAAAAATGGGCACAAGGGGCGCAAAAAATAGGGTTTTTGGGAGAAAAAAATTCATAACTTCGTCAATTCTCAAGATATCAAATATAATTCATTTTATTATAAATCTCCTTAATATTATCTACAACTTTTATATTCACAAGTTTTTGATAGGACCAATTCGTACCGCAAAAAAAATTAAAAACGAAAAAAAAAGGCTGGAGGGGAAGGGGGGGTTGAAGAAGAAAAAAATGCATAACTTCGTCAATTCACAAGATATAAAATCCCTAAGAATTTATCATATATCTTCTTAATATTGTCTACAACATTTATATAGACGAGTTTTTGATAGGACCAATTCTTACAGCGAAAAAAAATTAAAAATACATAGCGGTTGAAGAAAAAAAATCTTATTATTAAGGGTGTATTCAAATCCAAACAGCTTATTTTCTGACTCGTTTTTAAATTCATTTTTGCTCTCAAACGCATCCAATTGGTAGATTCTCTTATCCAGAAACTATATAGTGTACCGTAATGATCAATTTTTTGATAGAGGCAGAATATATTTCAAAAAATGATGTCAAAGTGGGCATTTTGAACAGAATTTCCGAAGCGATTGTGTTAGAAACGAAAAATATTGTCCTACTGAGAAAATAATTGTTTATAAATCAAGTTTTAATTAATTGAGCGAAAAATAAAAACACAGGTCGCTTATAAATCTCTTCAAAAATCACGTCAGAGGGTTTAATATTTTTTCTATTAAAAATGAATTTGAAAATGTGCCAGAAAATTTAGAGTTGTTGAGCATGGAAAAGTATTTTTTTTTAATACCGCCTTAACATGATTCTGATAAAACCAGCTATTATATAAAAATGAAATAAAAACTCGTCAAAAGCGGCCAGATAAAATTGTTAAAGTGGGTTTATCTCTAATCATGATTTAGTTTTTGTTGGTGAAATTAGTATACTTAACTTCGAAATCTACCTCCACCAGTAGGCCAGGCCGGCAGGGATTTTTTGGTAAAGGCAGAAGATTTTTCAGACAGGATTGTCAAATTCGGCGTTTTGAACCGAATTCCCGACTAGTCCAGGCAATAGGGAATTTTAGCTAGCAAAATTAATGGTAGTTCTGGAAATCGGCTTACTTTATGTTTTTTGGGTCGCTGAATCCGAATTTGTAACTTCCCACCAAAATTTCCCCCGGCAACCCCCTTAAATTTTGGTAACAAGCCCCCCAAAAAAGGTTTTTATTAAAAAAATCTATTTTTTTATTGTTTTAGGGGAAAAGTAGTAGAAATTCAGAAAGTAGACAAAATTTGCAACAAATTAGATATATGACATTATGACTTAGGCTGAAGGGGTAGGGGGGATCTGCCTCGGAACATGCGCGCGGTACTGCATGGACTAAGTTGCGCAATTCCACTTAACCATTCACACGAATACATTCGCCCTCCCATCTCCCCTCCGAACTTTCCTTATAAGGTTTACTTTAAGTTTTTTGGGTCGCTGAATCCGAATTTTTAACTTACCCCCAAAATTTTCCAATCCGAAAACCACCCAAAATAGTTAACTTAAATTTCTTATTGTTTTAGGGGAAAAGCATTACGAAATAATTCCGAAACTAGACAAAATTTGCAACAAATAGGATATATGACATTATGACGTAGGATAAACGGGGAGAGAGGGGGCTGCCTCGGAACAGTCCTCGTGCGCTTTTCTCAAAAACCAAATTTTTTCAAAAAATCAATTTTTTGGGGGGGTTCCGGGTTGAAATTTTGGTGGGAAGTTGCAAATTCGGATTCAGCGATCCAAAAATCATAAAGTGAGTCGAAATCCAGAACTAGTATTAATTTTTCCAGGTAAAATCCCCTAATGCCTGGACTTCATAACTTAGTGCACATAGCGCCGCAGTGCATGTTCAGAGGCAGCCCCCCTTCCCCGTTCATCCTACGTCATAATGTCATATATCCTATT
Source organism: Maratus speciosus (assembly GCA_963932465.1). Lineage (NCBI taxonomy): Eukaryota > Metazoa > Arthropoda > Arachnida > Araneae > Salticidae > Maratus > Maratus speciosus. The sequence continues at coordinate 93,626,981 of OZ010794.1, read as the reverse complement.
TGTTGCAAATTTTGTCTACTTTCTGAATTTCTACATACTGTTCCCCTAAAACAACAAGAAATTTAAGTTAAAAACAACTTTTTTTTGGGGGGGGGGGGGGGGAGGAGTTAAAAATTCGGATTCAGCAACCCAAAAACTTAAAGTAAACCTTATAAAGAATGTTCGGAGGGGAGATGGGAGGGCGAATGTAAACGTGTGAAGGTTAATAGCCCAGTCAAATTAGGTTTTTTTCTGGACATAATTATGAGAGTTTTGAAACTTGGTAATATTGTTTGGAAGGGTCTACTAATAAACATACTAAAAGTCCTGATGGATGGGGGGTGAGCGCGAGGGGGGAGGGAAGTAAAAGAAGGTACCATATTTCGTTTTTTTTTTTTTTTTTTTGTTAATATCTCATAATCTATAAGTCCTACGGAAAAATTTCTAATGCAAAAGTTAAAGAGAATTCAATTCTCTACAAAAAAGATTATAAACCTTTTTCTCTTGAAGCCATAGTTAACGAGATAATCGCATTCAAAAATGAAGAAATTCGCCGAAAGTCACACCAGTGCCAGAGAGCGGGTCAATGATACTTGCATTGCATCTATTTAACTTAAATTTAAATGACCGTTAATAAATGTTGTGGTCAGGTGAATAGAAACCTGAACAATAACTTCAACAAATGGCATTTTTCTTAACTATAGATTATGTTATATAGATTATATGTTCCGTAATCGGGTATGAAGTCATTTTAAAAAGTATGGATTAACGCCAATTTAATTTCCTTCTGTAACTTTTGTTTGGTATGCTTTTTTTTACATAGATTATAGACATGTTGAGCCTTCAATCCGTCAGGACCAAAGAGGGTCGACAAGTTTGTTCGATAGAGCTATTTCACGATTTGACGCAGCGACAAGTTTTGGACAGGAGTTTGGTTTGGCATAACCATTGAGCAAAAACTAATGCTATCTATGAAATGCTCTGTAGGGCTCACACATGGACGAGGAATAAGTGAGGTCTGGGCGCCACAGGTACCTTTAATATTTGTACCGCCCTGAAAGTATTCTGTGGTTTAACTCTGTTTTCTGTTGAACAACATAAGGATTTTCGTGAAGCTCCGATGAATAAAGATGCTGCGGATATCTCCAAACTTTCAACTTGGTTTGAAAATCACCCGCCCTTTCCTCAGATAGATATAATTATATCAATATCTTCTGGGGTTATTGGAGGTGAAAATATCACCTGCTTCAAAACTTTGGAAATCGGGAGTAAAAAGATGATTTAGGTGTATAGCAAATTTTACTCAGATGGGAAACTAACTCGGAAAGGTATAGCACAATCACTCAACCGTATGCACAATTCAATAAAATTTCATGATACTACTAAAACTGTGGATCCTCTAGTTATATTCCAACGGATTTCCTTGAGTAAACATAGTAATGATGATTTAGCAAATTACCTACAATATGAATTGGCTCCTTATCCTCTCTCTCTTCTCAATGATTGCAGAATGTGCAAGACAAAGAAAAGTGCTTTGCATCAGATATTTGAACAATCAGGTGAGATAATATACCAACAACAAACAATAGTTGTGGTTGGTGGCGTCCTATTATATGAGGTGGTGTGGAAGAAGGGATCAACAATACAGGAATTCGCTACGTTAAGAAACACTACTGTGGAAATGGACGCAGAATTGTTTTCGATGGGTATACTGACACTGTAAACAGGACCAAAGTAGCTGAACAAAATAGAAGGGGCTCAGAGAAAACTTCAGTTCACATATATTTTGAAAAACATACTGTCATCAGTGTTCCCCAAAATCGGTTTATCTCAAATAAGAACAATAAGACAATGTCGATTCCCATTCTATCCTCTAATTTAAATGACAAATGAGTCTCATGACAGCAAAGTCCTAATTATGCCAACACTCTGACTGTTCAGATTGCTATGTGATTGCTATGAGTGAAAGTGACAACGTTATAATTATAATGTAGAATTATATCTATCTGAGGAAAGGGCGGGCGATTTTCAAACCAAGTTGAAAGTTTGGAGATATCCGCAGCATCTCTATTCATCCGAGGATCACGAAAATCCTTATGTTGTTCACCAGAAGAAAGAGTTAAACTATAGAATTCTTCCAGGGCGGTACAAATATGAAAGGTAGATGTGGCACCCAGACTCCACTTATTCCCCGTCCATGTGTGAGCCCTACAGAGCATTTCATAGATAGCATTAGTTTTTGCTCAATGGCTATGTCAAACCAAACTCCTGTCCAAAACTTGTCGCTGCGTCGAATCGGGAAATAGCTCTATCGAACAAACTTGTCGTATTCCTCTTCGGTCCTGACGGATTGAAGGCTCAACATGTCTATAATCTCTCTATTCTAAAAAAAAGTAACTACCGCTGTCACCGCCGCCGCCGCCGCCGCCGGTTTTGAATTTTTAGTGACCGGAGGTCTTTCTTCGTTAATATTAAGAAAAATAATGCATACAAAAATATGAAAATCGGTAGTATTATACAGAAATGTTTGATAAACACGCTGATGCAGACAGTTTTCAGATCGAAGAATTATTTTAAGAGATATTTAATGCTAAAGTTGGACAAAATCGTTCCACTAAAAAAGTTTTATAGGAGCAAAAACTGTTCATAGGAATTTAATCATTTTTAGATCATTTTATGCGTTAGAATTTGCCGGAGTGCAGATTGCATTAATTTTTTTATTTTGACTCATTTTTTGAGGTTTTATTTCTATTTTAAATTCAGATTTTCAGCATTTCTAGAGATATTTTTAACAGATTTTAGAAAGTGATATTAATTTAAACTGTTGCCAACTGTATAAACAGCGGAAACAATAATGTTTGCTTCAAAAAAAAAAAAAAATTATACGTGTAAATAAGTTAAAAATTTATTTACACGTGACTATTATAAACAGAAAAAAAACATTTGGAATTAGAATTAAATAATTATGTACAAAAAGCAGGAACTTATTAAAAATTACGTCATAAAAACTATAATTACACGTGAATTTTAAGAGAGAAAGGAATTTGTAAAACAATAAATTTATTAACATGCGTTAGAAGTCTTAAATAGGAGAAATTACGTCATATTTACGTCACATTACAGTTATTACATAAAATGAACACAAAATAATATTGCAAAACGGTTTAAATTTAGAAATTGCGCTAGACATTTATTTGATATTTTAAGAGGATACTTTTCAACTATTTTTGTTAGGAAAGCGCAAATAATATTTCATTTCTAACACAAATATTTTCACGTGAATATTAAAAAGAGAAAGAATAGTTTGGTCAAAATTACGTCAGATTAAAAACGATTAATTTAAAATGTCTCATTTAAAAGAACTTTCTTTTCACTTTGTTAAAAAATACCAGGAGACAAAGACTCTGTTTACTTAATTCCTTTTATATTAGCTTATTTTGAAATGTTGTTACACGTGTCTATGTCATAAAGTTATTTTTATTTCGACGTTTTATTTGTATTTTTATTAATGTTGTACTAATTTATTTGTTTTTTCGTTATTTAAAATAAAAATTATGTCAATTTGTATAATTTGGCGAGTGGTTTGGCGATTTATATAATTTGGCAAAATTGGTCGACGGGATAATCAAGTAGTACCGCAACGGATTTGGCGTTAAAATTCCCCAATCAAAGAGAAATGAATAGAAATCCGTTTATAGAGCCACTGTTTTTTAAATTATAATTCAATCTTTCGAAATCTTTTTAAAGCCGATCAAATTAGCGGGCATTTAGAGTCTACGGTGTCTGGACGGGGGTTGGCGAGCGTAGCTCGTAGGGGGCCGAGCCCCCTAGTCTCTCTATTCTAAAAAAAAGTAACTACCGCTGTCACCGCCGCCGCCGCCGCCGGTTTTGAATTTTTTGTGACCGGAGGTCTTTATTCGTTAATATTAAGAAAAATAATGCATACAAAAATATGAAAATTGGTAGTATTATACAGAAATGTTTGATAAACACGCTGATGCAGACAGTTTTCAAATCGAAGAATTATTTTACGAGATATTTAATGCTAAAGTTGGACAAAATCGTTCCTTTAAAAAAGTTTTATAGGAGCAAAAACTATACATCGGAATTTAATAATTTTTAGATCATTTTATACGTTATAATTTCCCGGTGTGCAGAATTAATTTATTTTTTTAATTTGACTCATTTTTCGAGGTTTCATTTCTATTTTAAATTCAAATTTTCAGCATTTCGAGAGATATTTTTTACTTATTTCAGAAAATTGTACTAATTTAACCTGTTGCCAAACTGTATAAACAACGGAAACAATAATGTTTGCTTCAAATTAAAAATTTATTTACACGTGACTATTATAAACAGAAAAGAAAAACTTTCAAATTAGAATTAAATGATTACGTATAAAAAGCAGGAACTTATTGAAAATTACTTCATCTATAATTACACGTGAATTTTAACAGAGAAAGGATATTGTAAAGTAATAAATTCATTAACATGCGTTAGAAGTCTTAAATAGGAGAAATTACATCACATTTACGTCACATTACACTTATTACGTAAAATGAACAAAAAATAATATTGCAAAATAGTAGTTTAAATTTTAAAATAGCGCGAGACATTTACTTGATATTTTGAGATGAACTATTTTTTTTCAACTATTTTTTTTTTTTTTTTTTTTTTTTTTTTTGGACAGCGCAAATAATATTTCATTTCTAATAAAAGCATTTTCACGTGAATATTAAAAAGGGAAAGAAAAGTTTGGTGAAAATTACGTCAGATTAAAAACGATATATTTAAAATGTTTTATTTAAAAGGACTTTCTTTTCGCTTTGTTAAAAAATACCGGGAGACAAAGACTCTGTTTACTTAATTCATTTTATATTAGATGATTTTGAAATGCCATTGTATCTTTTAGCAGCAGCTGATTTTTCCGTAAAATTCCCCAATCAAAGAGAAATGAATAGAAACCCGTTTATAGGGAGATCGCCTCTGTTTTTTTAATTATAATTCAATCTTCCCAAAAAATTCAATTAAAGCCGATCAAATTAGCGTGCTTTTAGAGACTGCAGTGTCTGAACGGGGGGTTGGCGAGCGTAGCTCGTAGGGGGCCGAGCCCCCTAGTCTATGTAAAAAAAAGTATACCAAACAAAAGTTACAGAAGGAAATTAAATTGGCGTTAATCCATACTTTTTAAAATGACTTCAAACCCTATTACGGAACATACAATCTATATAACATAATCTATAGTTAAGAAAAATGTCATTTGTTGAAGTTATTGTTCAGGTTTCATTCACCTGACCACAACATTTATTAACGGTCATTTAAATTTAAGTTAAATAGATGCAATGCACGTATCATTGACCCGCTCTCTGGCACTATGGTGTGACTTTCGACAAATATCTTCATATTTGAATGCGATTATCTCATTAACTATGGCTTCTAGAGAAAAATGTTTATAACCTTTTTTGTAGAGAATTGAATTCTCTTTAACTTTTGTATTAGAAATTTTTCTGTAGGATTTATAGATTATGAGATATTAACAAAAAACCGAAAAATGGTACCTTCTTTTACCTCCCCCCTTCGCGCTCACCCCCCATGCATCAGGACTTTTAGTATGTTCATTAGTAGACCCTCCCAAACAATATTACCAAGTTTGAAAACTCTCATAATTATGTCCCAAAATGACCCAAAATCTGCCTAATTTGACTGGACTATTAGTGGAATTGCGCAAATTAGTTCACGCAGCATCGCGCGCATTTTCCGAGGCAGATCCCCCCTTCCCCTTCATCCTAAGTCATAATGTCATACATCTAATTTGTTGCAAATTTTGTCTACTCTCTGAATTTCTAGATACTTTTCCCCTAAAACAATAACAAAAAATTTGATTTTTAAATTAAAACCTTTTGGGGGGGGGGGGCATTTTACCAAACTTTGGGGAGGTTGGGGAGGGAATTTTGGTGGTAAGTTAAAAATTCGGATTCAGCGACCCAAAAAACATATAGTAATCCTTTTCCCAGAACTACCATGAATTTTTTTAGGTAGAGCCCCTATACGGTCTTTATTGCCTGGACTACGACGCTGCAGCGCGAGAAAATACAAAAACCTGTCACGTAACAAGAATCGTTTCTAACTCGAAAAGTAATTTATCAAAAAAATGGAAAACCATTTGATTCCAAATCGCTTCAATAGTCCAGCCTGCCAATTTTTTGACTTTACGGTTAAGTAGTTGGATGTACCAATCCCAAAACTTTCTTCTATCTATTACATCTTAATATTTCAAAATGTAGTTAGAAATGTCACTACTTTAATATTATTAGTTCAATGCTATACCAACTTTGACTTTCATCTTAAATTTCTGCTTCAGTTCATTAATCTGAGCAAAAACGAGATAATCTAGATCATGATATTCAATAGTTTTCCATTATTTTGTTGCACATCAGCTGTTCGCGAATAGCCGGCTTATCAGTATGCGAAGTTCCCGTCGCTTTACGAGACACCGGTGTACAATAGAAATGCGAAAACTCAAGAAAACTATACAAAAATTGCTATCACAACGCCGTTTTCCCGCGGAATATTTCCAAATTCAAGGAGATCCTCTTTTGTATAGCCAAAAAAATCTGATTCAATTCTATGCATAACTTCATACACTTTTCGGTACAATGATAAAAATGTCACAAAATTGCTATTACAGCACAACCTTCAGTCGGAATTTTTCCAAATTAAGGTAGAAAAAATTCCGACGGAAGGTGGCGCTGTAATATCAATTTTTGTGCCATTTTCATCATTGTACGATCAAAAAGTGTATGAAGTTATGTATAGAATTCAACCAACTTTTTTTTTAGTGTTTGCTACAGCCAAAAACTCAAAAAAAAAATTGATTCAATTCTATGCATAACTTCATACACTTTTTGATGGTACAAAGGCGACATACGGACACAAGGACAGACAGATATTTTCTATAAACATGTTTTTGGGGATCTCTGACCCCAAAACTTGTAAATCTGTCAAAAAAAATTTCGATTGCAATACTTTCTTCTATTAAAAATAGAAGAAAGTAAAAATGATTCAGAGAATATGCTTGAAAGTTTCGCATTGCTGAGCAGAGAATTTGAAAACTATATTAACTCTTTAGTACGCAGCTTTGCATATATGCAAACAACACTGTTTTGAATTTAATAGATTTTTTTTATTCGCAAATACCTAATTCACACCAGAAAATTAAAATAGCAATATCTGCTTTAGTTATAAAACAGACATTCTGCATTTAAATAAAGCGAAATTAACCATTGAAATTTTCAGGTGTAAAGTCAGATTATCTGAATTACATAATTTCTAGAACGTATTCTTTTATGGGAATTACAGGATTAAAGGTTAAGTTTTATAAAATAAATAATTATGTAAAATAAGGTATTTGGAGAGATACTTATTAAAATATTTACTAATTTGCATTATTTTAGCATAAAACAGACACGCGACAGTAGTTTTTACTTGTATTGCAGATGTACAACAGAAGAAAAGATTGACGCATTATACGAAAAATGCATTTCTGATTTTTTTTTTATTATTTTTCCTGTGTAATAAACCTTTCAGAGAATCATATATATTTTTCTCGAAACAAAATAAAAAATCGCGCATTTAAGGGTTAAGTAAATGTATATGAAAGAGAAAGTTTGGGAGGGTCAGACGTTTAATTCATCGACGACAACACATAGGGTTTGCATTAGAACTTTGGTCTATAATTGCTCAGGCCACAGATCAAATTCCAAAAATCGAGCCCTGTTATTACCTTTGTCTTATTAAGATCTATATTTGTAGTAAGTTACATTGTAATTGATTGGGCCCATAGCCCAGAAATCGTGTTCACTTAATTCTCAAATTGCAGTGAATGCATAAGAAATTTAGCTCACCTTCGGTTCGCTGCGCTTCCACGATATTCGGCTATAACAATGAAAATACGAGAGAACGTCAGTAAAGTAGGTCACAAACTAATATGAGAGGTCGGAAATTAGTAGTAAATTGTTTCCAAATATGCCAGTAGGTGGCAGCATAATCCAATTATAAGATGTTAATTTCGAATTTATGAGACAGCAGTTGTACAAGATGAGCACGGTCGTTCAAAAGTTGTTGACGAAGTACGAAGTGGTCGTCCAGTTGAGATTGCGACAGAAGAATCAGTGCGAAAGGTTGAGAAAATGGCCAGAGCTGACATGCGAACCACAATAGACAGCATAGCAACCATTTGCACAACCTTCTGCACTGATTCTTCTGTCGCAATCTCAACTGGACGACCACTTCGGTCTTCGTCAACAACTTTTCAACGACCCTGTGCTCATCTTGTACAACTGCTGTCTCATAAATTCGAAATTAACATCTTATAGTTGGATTATGCTGCCACCTATTGGCATATATGAAAACAATTTACTACTAATTTCCGACCTCTCATATCAGTTTTGACCCACTTACTGACTTGCCCTCTTAATAAAGATAAAATGGTTATGTTAAAAATATTAAACATACGTATTTTTTAATACGAATAAAACTTCGTTTTTATTTTAACTTATTGTTTTTTAATTTGGCAGCCGCTGGACCATGTACAGCAAGCAGCTGATGGAAGTGCCCTTGGACTATGCCTTATTGTATCAGCTCCTGGACGACCTTGGGAGATCTTGGGGTGATCAGGAAAACCCCCTTTCAAGGGACGAGGTAAGGATTTGGCACACTGATATACTAAAATACTCTTTTTTTTATTTTATAATTTTTTACCTACTTTTATTGTTTTTTTTGGAAGATATTTTAGGTCAAGTACCTTTAAAACAAGTAATATAAAAATTTTGTTTTTAAAGTCAATTCCTACTTAGACCATCAAAGAAAAATTTAATATAATCAAGCTAATATGAGTTTTTGTTGCATTAAAATATCTCAATTTGTTGATTTTCTATAAGCAAGTAGGTTTACAATGGAACTCTATAGGAATTTGGCGAAATATTACAGATATCGCCAAGTTGGCGTCACTTTTGGCGACTCATTTTGGCCGCCAAATTTGGCGATATATCGCCAAGTTGGTGACAAACTTGGCGGTATTTGGCGACAGAACAGGGTCGCCCCCTATGGTAACCCTTATATTGAAAATACTTTCATTGAAATTCAATAACCAATGGCGGTCATTTTGTTTCCCATGCGAAACTAAAATTAATTAATTAAAATTTAATTAATTTATTTATATTTGAAAAAACTTTATTAACATCAATTGTCATCCAGTACAAGTTTAAAAAAATTTATTTCAACCTGATAGGATGAATAATGAGTATTTTATTAACGATTGAAAATTTGTACAAGATAAATATATAAATATATAAATAAATATAGGGAGAGTGTGAGCTAATAGTAGGAATTGAATATAATCATCATAAATAAATATAGGGAGAGTGTAAGCTAATAGTATGAATTGAATAAAAATTTTGTTTTTAAAGTCAATTCCTACTTAGGCCATCAAAGAAAAGTTTAATACAATCCCTTACGCTAATATTAGTTTTTGTTGCATTAAAATATCTCAGTTTGTTGGTTTTCTATAAGCAGGTAAGTTTACAATGGAACTCTATGGGAATTTGGCGAAATATTAGAGATATCGCCAAGTTGGCGTCTCATTTTGGCCGCCAAATTTGGCGATATATGGACAAGTTGGCGACAAACTTGGCGACAGAACAGGGTCCCTCCTATGGTATTCCCTTATTGAAAATACTTTCATTGAACTTCAATAACCAATGGCCTCCATTTTGTTTCCCATGCAAAACTAAAATTAATTAATTAAAATTAAATTAATTAATCAATATTTGAAAAAACTGTATTAACATCAATTGTCATCCAGTACAAGTTTTAAAAAAATTTATTTCAACTTGATAGGATGAATAATGAGTATTTTACTAACGATTGAAAATTTGAACAAGATAAATATATAAATAAATAAATAAATATAGGGAGAGTGTGAGATAATAGTAGGAATTGAAAAATCATACATGCTTGATTAACTGTTTTGTATTTTAAAGTATTGTATTGGAGCTGCTGGGGTTTGAACAAGGGATCTCATGCGCAGTAGATGAGCATGTTAGCGTCGAATAAAAGGCCAAGCCAGTTGCTTTAAGCTATTAACTCGTTTTATACTGTTCAAGTGAAATGAGATCGCTACACAATCCATCCCCAGTGAAAAGACGTCTCGTTGATGAACGATGCGCGTGCGTTTGTGATGTTGTCATGCACAGGTGTGATGCCAACACCATCGCTAATACAATATACAATATGTAATAATACGCTAATTACTATGCTAAACGACGTTAATACAATATGTAATAGCGTCGGTGTTGGTGATGCCCGGCGTATGTGACAGGCTTTGTGCTGTGGAGTGCTGGGGATGATTTATTTCGATCAGTGAAGTTGTGATTGGTTATTAGAGGAGATTATTCTGGTTGTTGAAGGTTGTGTTGTTTGTCTGGGTTACCAATGTGGAGAACCGATTAGTGCAGCAGGGAAATGAACCAGGGATATCATGAACAGTAGGCGAGTACATTAGCGTCGAACAAAAGTCCAAGCCAGTTAATCTAACTCGTTTTATACTGTTCAAGTGAGATGAGATAACTACGGTATGCCGCAAGTAAAAAAGAGTATTTGACGTTCTTAAGTGAGCTCGGAACACTAAAATCTTCAAATTTCCTAAAAAAAAAATTATTGCATTATTTTTTATGCTTAAAAAGACGTTTAAATCTTATTGCTATCTTAATTGGAATAGGAAATATTCATTTTCTTAGTTTTAGTCTGTTTTCAGAATTTAGCTTTGAAGCAATGGTTTTCGTGGAAGCGATTTCTTGTGAAAATGCGTTTTCTTCGTGATGGGGTTTTTTTCCCATTTCTCATATTAAAATTGTTATAAGTCAAGAACCGTTAAAGATGAATGGTTCAAACTTGGAACATATCTTTTTCGATTGTTTTACTTTAAATTTTTATTCAGCAAGTTTGAAAAAAATATTTACTTTTGAAAATATGATTTAAAAAAAACATCCCTTTTAAAAAATTTTTACTTTAAATATTTTTAATTTTTATTTAAATTACTATTTTTAAAAATGCTCAATCAAAATTAAAACTTATATATTTCTGTTTATTTAAATGAAAAAGAAAATTAATTCTACAAATAATATTTCGAGTTTTATCGATTTTAAATTACCCCACTTTAATAAATTTTATTATTTTTTTATAATATGTAAAGTTTTATCATGTGATTTTGTTTACAAATGATATGATTAACCATCACAAAAAATTTCAAAATTTTAACTCAATAAATTAAAATTATTTTAAAATGTCTCCTGGACCCCCTTAAATATTTTTCAATTCTTAAATATTACGGGCACCTTTGACGATTAAGCCGTTTATTTATTGTTTGGCACCCTCTACTATTGAATTATTTTTTATGAGCAAGCATTGACTTTATACGTTGGAAATCTACTCTTTAAAATAAATTTGGTAATGCCTATTGTTGGTACAATAAATTTCCGATTATTATTTGCTACCTGTTTCTTTCCTTTACTTATCATAGATGTTTTTTAACACTTTCCAACATAATTTAAAAGTGTTTATGAATTCGGTTTGTCTGTCCGACTGTCCGAGCTATAACTCGCTTAAATACAGTCGGATAGCGATGTAGTTTATACATGAAATTGAGATTTATTGAAAATGATGTGTGTTGCATTCATAGTTCATTTACAGGAACACTCAAAATTTTTCTGTTACTTTATGACCTATGGGGAAAATAATTTACATTGTGTTTTAATGATGTTTCATTATCTGTATCATACTGAAATTGATGCATATCTCTGAGGTATACAACAAGATGCTTACTGCTGTGTGTGAATAGCATTGATCATTCATATACAGGTACACACAAAAGTTTCCGGTTAGAGTTCTATCTATGGGCGATAATTCCTGGAAGTGCGATATGCAGTTGTGGTAGCGTTTCAAAATTTAACATTAAGGGGTCTCAGGACTCTTAAAGCTCTAAAATTTTCGAAATTTTAATTTTTTTAGATGTTAAACTTCTATGTTTTCTGAACATTTTGATATAATTGTTATCTTGAAATTCCCATTAGAACAGAAGTTATGGCATTTAGAATTATACTCGCTCAATAGCTGAAGCGGTGTTTCCAAAACTTTGAAGTCATTTTTCTCCAAATGACGTTTTTGGGCATAACGCGCACGATATCTCAAAAACTGCTTAATATTATTTCATGAAATTTTCAAAACATATGTTTCATGTTAGTCTGTATAAACTGAACCTAAAATTTCCTTTTTATTGTAAAAAGAAAATATTTTTTAGGGGTTTATATTGTTGAAATGTTCTAAATTTTGCATTAGCTAAATACAACTTTGTATTAAAAATATAAAAATGCTTTAAATACAAATTTATTTAGGTTCAGTGTCATTATTATAATCTTAGTATAAGTAGGCACCAAAATTTTCATTCTAGTTGCAAAATTTATTTTGTAATCGTGCGCATAAGCTGTTATGCCGATTTTCTGCTCGTCAAATGTCTGACAGTTTGAAGTCCCCTGTAAATGCTAATTCTGTATCTTGCAATTTTTCAAATATTTGAAATGAAAGACCATACTTGTACCTTTCATTCCCATTTAAAATTGTGTCTTAATATCAAATACATTTTAAGATATGAAATGTTCAAAATGGTCCCTTTTTTTTTTCATTTTTTCCAATTTTAAGAGTCCTGAGACTCCTTACAAAAAAATACTTGGTGTTTCTAGATTATATAGATCAAATACAATGTTCTACAAAAGCATTCGAGTACATTTCCGTATCAGAAATTTCTGAAAGGATATTTTCAACTGTGTTAAGCATATACTACTGAACTAAATTTTAGCTTAATAAGTAATATACCTGGTGTTTCATGAGTTCGGTGCGAAAGTAAAACGCGATTAAAAAAGATCAATGGAGAGACATGCGGTTTCCAGATAAATATTCAGCGTGGTGCGAGATTTTGTATGGATAACAAAAAAATTTGTTCAAAAGCTCGACAATAGAGGGCACTACTGCTGATAACACCATGGACTATTCCATATTGCTCACGCCGCGCAGGATTTAGATACAAAAAAGTGTACATGCAGTATTCTCTAATGTTTTTACATCCAATTCTTGAGCTGTATGAGCAATATAGAACTATATACAGTAGCGCCCTCTACTGTCGAAATTTTGAACTAATTTTTTTGGTTGGTGTCATACAAAATCTCGTACCACGCTGAATATTTATCTGCAAACCGCATGTCTTTCTGAACCATAGATCGTTTTTTATTGCGTTTTAATTTCGCACCGAACTTTTGAAATACCCGGTATATACAAATCAATAGATCCTATACAGGGATTCATAAAAGAATTTGTACTCCTTTCTGACTACAAATTGTAATTGCCGATATTGAGTTTTCAAATGTTTTATGCGTTTTTCAAATTGTTTACATACACATACATACACACACACACACATATATATATACAGTAAAACCTCCCTAAAGTGGCCACGTTCCGTTCCAATAAAAATGGGTCGCTCCGAGAGGTGGTCTCTTAATGGAGGTCATGTTCAAATCTAGATTTAATTGATGAAAAAAGGTAACAATTAATGTTACTAAAATTTATTTTTCACATTAGAGAAAAATATGAAAATTTAAGTATCAAAACAAAAGTTAATTAAAGTTAATTACTATAGAGTTTAAAAAATAAATACATTGACTTTTGCTTTGATTTTACGGTTTTATCTTTTACAACTTTTATTTAAAAGTCCTTTCGAAGTTCAGTAAATAAATGCAATTTTTTTTTTTTTTTTGCATGGTAACAAATAATGACGATTTCATTAATTTATCTATTTCTTTGAGAGTTTCCTGACAGAATAGGAGAGGGAAATTTATTGACCGTCATTCTTAATTTGTCATCAGAGTTAAATTCATTGCCTAAAAAGGCACAAAGGGGTTTAAGCACTTAAAAGTTACCTGAATAAAAAAAAATTCTAAACTTAGTTTAGAAATTTGATGAATAATGCGCCCTCCGAAATTATTTTTCTAATAAAAACGTCTTCAAGCGACCAGGAAAAAACGGAATTTGTTTCGTTTTCTTCAAAGAAATCGGTCGCTCATTTAGGGAGTTCAACTGGGGTGGTCTCTGAATGGAGATAAAATTAGTATCGAACCTGTATGGGAATAAATTTCGTTCCATGAAGAAATGGTCGTTCAGAGAGGTGGTCGCACAGGGAGGTTTCACTGTATATCATCTTTCACCGCATTAAACGGCGAAGATTTGTTACAGTATTCTGGATATGTTGGAAAGTGTTACATAATCTCTGCTTGACGCATGATTTTTCTTTTTTGTTTTGTTGTTGTTGCTCAAAATGCAGGAAGCTGCCTTGGCCGAATCTTTTAACGTGTTCCTGGACTATTGCCTGAAGGTGCAGCAGAAACACCGAGACCTCTTCCCGCCCGGAAACCAGCAGGCTCAACACAAGCTCACACACCTGCTCAAGTGAGTGGTGTTTAGTTTTTTTATATTTCTGACTAGCAGGCTTCGCCCGCTACGCTGGGCGGTTTTTCCAAACGAACCTTGACTCAGAACAGAATATATATGTGAATGTGACATTGTGTTTTAAAGCAATATGATCATTTACCTGGAATGTCCGTCTGCTTTGCTGAAAACGATACGAACGCTGTTGCACTATTATATTTTCTAATGCATCAGACAAAATTTAGGCTATTAGGAGCCAACTCTTATAGTTTATCATTTACAGTAGGATTTGGTAAAGACCGAAATGCAATATATTAAAAGCATCCCTGAATAATCGTCTAACAATGCAAACAAACTAACGAATCCATACAGTAGAACTTTTTAAAAAGGCTAATCATTACTAATCGGGTACGTCTGATTATAGAACTTTTCTCCATAAATCTATAACTAAACAACGTAGAACACTGTTATCTACTAAAACCGCCCCTAAAAATGTATTTAACTAATAGTGCAAGCTTCATCAAAATTCATCCAGTAGAATTTTTAAAAAGACTTTATTTTTCATAATGAGTTCAGCTGATTATAGAACTTTTCCCCATAAATCTTGAAATAAGCAGCGTTGAATGATATGTTATATACGAAAACTTTATGCGAAAGATTATCTAGCTAACAATGCAAATCTCCTCAAAAATTCATTCAGCTGAACGAAAGTTATAAGCAGGCGGAACGAATTTCCACTTGCATTTTATATGTATAGTTGATGATAACTTCAGTTTAAGGGGTCTTGTATCTTTTAAACGCGTCGAAAAGTAACGAAAAACTTCAAAGTTTGAATTAGTCTATCTTCAAAGCCTTTTCATGTATAAACATGAAATTTTGGAAATTGATTAAACAGATTGTGCTTTGTAATATGCTACCATTAGAATTTTATTAACCCTTTACAGAATTTGTGTATTGTTGAAATCAAAATAGTTCTTTTTTTTTACCCCATAAGTCATTGCGCGCATGATATCTTGAGAAAGTATGTATGGATTGGCATGAAATTCGGTAAAGATACTAAACATATATGTGTGTTTAAAATGATCTACTCTTAGGCTAAAATTATTTCATTAACTATATAAAAAAAAAACATTTTCGTAAAAAAAAATAAAAATTTTGTATTTTTAATGAATAAAAATAGTCATAAAGAAAAATATTACCATTGTAAATACTTAAAAGTAGATCATTTTAAACACACATATTTGTTTAGTATATTTATCAAATTTCATGGCAATGCATACATACCTTCTCAAGATATCATGCGCGCAATGAATTATGGGGTAAAAAAAAAGAGCTATTTTGATTTCAACAATACACAAAGTGTGTAAAGGGTTAATAAATTACTTTTAGTAGTATATTACAAACACAATCTGTTTAATCAATATCCAAAATTTCATGTTTATACATAAAAAGGTTTTGAAGATAGACTAATTCAAACTTTGAAGTTTTTCGTTAATTTTTGACGCGTTTAAAAGGTACAAGACCTCTTAAAATAAATTAGCGCTCATAAAACATATTTTGTAAAATAATAATAATAATAATCCTACAGTCTATAGCAGTGGTTCCCAAACTATGATACGCGTACCAGTATTGATACGTGAAAGTGAGATATTGGTACGTGAAATGAAATATAGCCTATTATTATGAAATCAATAAAGGCTTCGATTTATTATTAGGCCTGAAAATTTTTCGAATGCGATTTAGGGATTGTAAATGCTTTTTTTTTTAACAACTATAAATGTTTAAATTAAAAAAAAAACAGAGTTAAACCAGAATTGAAAACATAATTATTAGATTTAAATAGCAAAAAAAAAAAAAAAAAAAAAAAATTGTAAATAAAGACCGAATTCTATAGCTAATGAAATATTTTTAATGAACGGAAAAACTATTTTTAAACATACTTTTCTTAACGTTGCCAGATGCTGAAAATACGGTTAATGATGTTTTTGGGGGAAAGCAACTAAACAACTTTACCAACAACAACTTATACTCAATTCTTTTCTGTAATATGTCTGTTAATCTTCTTTTCTTTTTCCATTAAGTGTATTATTTTTCTTTTTTCATTAAGTGTATTGTAAAAGAAAATTAAGTCTACGATAAAATAAATTAATGTCAAAACTTAAAGTCTCAATTTCTTAAGTGCGTATCTTGCTCTGTGGGTTAAAAGGAAAATTCCAATAAATGCTGATTCAGTATTCGGTCAAACACTGAAAAGTCATTGGGTGAGAGATTCAGCTTGCTAGTGAAGATCACTGTCATTAGAAAATAATTTGTGTATAATTGTTTTGGTATTTGCTTTTTTAAATTGCTATTTTAAATTTCTATTTTTTAAATTATTTTTTAATTTTTTTAAATTACAATTTTTTAAGTATTTTAATATATGATTGAAATAGTTTAATTAATACACTAGTGTGCAAAACTTAAGCAATAAACACAAAATTCTAATTTCTGGAAACGGGAGTACTGAACAGGAAATTCTATAAACAGCAACTGCAGAAATAGGTACTACCTTAACAGCACATCCAGTCGATATGAGGTCTCCTTGACGTCACAAATGTCACAGTCACTACAGTAAACTGGAATGCGATATACTTCATTTGTCTCATTCTTAATTTGGTCTCTCACTCTCATTTGGTGACTTCACTGAGAAGTCACCATGACAGCTGCTTTGTGACGAGTCTCCAGGTGACTTTATATTGAAGTCGCCTTGTAATGTATGTGACTCATTTTGAGACTCCATCGTAATATCATCATGATAGCGGTTTTTTGGCGAGTTCCCAAGTGACAGAAAATTAAATCATCTGGTGACTTTTCAACAAAGTAGGGCAATGGTGACTTCACTGAAGAGTCTCGGTTATCTCAGAGTCACCATGCGAACTTCCTTGTAGCATTATTTGGAGAGTCATCACAATGCAATACTCACAATGATTTCAAAACTGGGTCTTCAACTGACAGTCACATGAGAATCACAATGTGATTTCATTGTAATGCTCCATGACGGCCTATCACAAAGCAACAGTCACAGGGATTTTAAAACTGGATCCTCAACTGACAGTCAAATGAGAATCACAGTGGGATTTCATTGTAATGCTCCATGACGGCCTATCACACAGCAACACTCACAGGGATTTTTCAGTGGAGTCATCATACGATCATTTAAGAGTAATAATGAGACGAATGAAAGATCCCACACTTTGTCTCACTCTACACTGTAAAAAAACCGGACTAAAAAACGGAGATTCTACTGGCAATCTAGACGCCAGTATTTACGGAAATTTTCCCCCATAAATTACAGAAAATTTACCGTTTTTAATCACAAATTTTCCGTTTTTCTGATTAAAAACGGAAAATTTTCTGTAATTTATGGGGAACATTTTCCGTAAAAATACGGAAATAGTACTGGCGTCTAGATTGCCAGTAGAATCTCCGCTTTTTTTACAGTGTAGTAACTGACACTTGTGACCATGTGTGACATGAAAGAGATATCACATCAATTATCTGTTGCTGTAAATCCAGAAGTTGGTTCGACACACCATAAAAGTTTTAGCTGTATATGGAGTTTCTTGAAAGAACTCCAGAGGGTATACAGCGTAAACAAATGCATACCCTTCATTGTATAGCTCTGTGTCTACGAAGATAAATCTCAAATAGACTGATACAAATGCATAAAATCCTAAACGAACCAGCTTTCTCTTTTAAATGGAACTTTAGAAACTAAAACTCTATCATCCGCATTTTACTTTCTTCTATCTATGATGGAAAAAAAAGTACTGTATTCAGAACTTTTTCTGACTGCCGCTTTTTGATGGATTTATACGTTTTAGGACTCAGATTCCAAAACCATGCTTTTACGAAATGTTTGTCCGTGTGTGTTTATCCTCTTTGATTCAAAGAAAAGCGACAAAGTTATAGATAGAATTGCACTAAATTTTATATATATATTTTTTTTGGCTATGGCTAGCAGTTCCCAATGGAATTTGGCGATATTCCGCTGAAAGGGGACGCTGAAATACCGATTCTTTTGCCATTTCTATTACTGTATCATTTGAAAGTGTACGAAGTTATGCATAAAATTGAACCAAACTTCATGTATATGTTTTTAACTATGGACGTCAGGTCCCAGTTGAAACTAGGATCTCTACCCGGAATAGGGCGCTGTGATAGCGATTTTCTCGATTTTTGGATGTTTAAGTGAACAATTTTCGAAAAGGGATTGTATTCTAGTTTCTCAGAACGCAACGGTCTCGCGGCAACCGGATGCAAGGGAGTCGTGGGTACGAGATGAAGTGATACAAGATTAGACTATCCAGAGAAGATGAAAAAAAAATCATACTGAATCACTCAAGGATCCAATCTTAGTTTAATTTCGAGTATCGACCTATATGTGATATAAGAAAGTTTGTGGATTAGCACATCCGACTAATTTTGTTTTTATTTTTAAAAGAATAGTTCGTGAATTTTGCGCACTAACTTCAATAACTAAGTCCTTCAACTAAGTCCTGAATCCTGTGAAAGGGATCTCGCACTTGAGAGTTGCTGATTGTGCGTGTTTCGAGTGTTTCTAGAATCTAGTTCTGCTTATTCAGGCGCAATCGAACCTGTATTGATAGTACGTTTGATTCACTTGAATAAAATCTGTTGAGCGCCTGCCTAATGTTAGACTGAGTGTGTCGATAACACCCTGTATATAATGCTGCATCCAAAGCAGCTAAATTCATTCGAATTTTGTGATTTGCATTAGCATGATGTTGTGTTCACGCTGGGATTTTAATTCAAATGCTAACCCCTCAGAGCCTGTTTTTGATCCTGAAAAGCATGCGTACTTGTTGTACAATTTCGATTATACAGAAAACGGCACATGTTATCTTTCTGGCTTTGTAATTTTGAAAGAAATGTGTGACATAAACGATTGTCATGCATGGTATCCTGATGCAGTTTTTGATAAAGCTTGCTATTCAAGCGAATTCTATGCAATGTTGGTCAAACACGAACATTTGTTTGTGGAGTTTGGATCAATCAGTGATACGACATAAGACTACCTGTCCGAATCCTTAGACTCTCTTTGTCTGAAAAAAATCAGTATTTTTTTTTTAATTACGCAGTACATTTTAAAAATTTGTGATTTATTAAGAAATTGGATTTACCAAAAAATTGGACCTCGCATAGAAATAACTGGTATATTAGCATATTCAACTTGTGATCTCGCATACATAACCCCCACGATGTTCTAACATACAGAACCAACTGATCTCGCATCCAAAAAATCAGTGCTGTTACACTGTTTCAAAATGCCTGCATTCAACAATTCTGATTGTTAAAGAGTGGAGGTGGGAAGAGGCGGTGGTACATCCTTCATCACATTACCTATTGAAAATAATCATGCAGAAAAGGGTTTATAATGACCTGAAACTAAATGTAATTTTTAAAGTCACTCTGTGGGTTTGTCTCTCTTTGCAGGTGTCTGGCCGCCATGCACAGCCTGAAAGCCTTCAAGTGGTGCTGCCCTTTCCGCCACGACCTCCACGTCGAGATCAGCAACAGCATCAAAGTGAGTAAAATTTCGGAATCATTTCCGAACAGAAATATTTTGCCCCATTTGCTTTTAAATTTGTGATAAGCATGGAAAACGTGAAGATTCTTTCATTTAAAAGGACTGTTATTATGTTAATCCTTTCTTGCTCAGGCTATTTCAATATTTGAATTTATCTTTTTTTCTAAATGTCTTGAGAACATAAAAAAAGGACTTAAAGATTTTTCTCATAATGCCAGATAAAGACACTTCTTAAATCTATACTAATATTATAAACATGTAACGCTTGTTTATTTGTTTGTAGGGGGTAATCTCTTGAACTACCGAACAAATTTCAAAATTAATGGTGGCTAATGGATGGTGACAATCTCTTTTCCAACATAGGCTATATTTTATGTTGGTATTTTATGTTGTGTATACTCCCTACTGTGAACATAACCAAAAAATTGTAAAATTGCGATTTTTCTGATATTGAAAAGACTAGAAACTTGAATTTTGCCATGATAGTTACTTGTAAGATGTAAATGACCTTTAAGAACGGTTTCTAGAACATTCGAAAATTAAAAGGGTGAAATGCGCGAAAAGCGTTCTACATTACAATTTCTATGGAATGGTTAGGATAGAGACTTAAAATTTTACATGGCTTGTAGGCACTTTTAAGACACAAATGCTTGATCAGAACAGTTTTTTAAAAATTCGAAATTTAAGGCTATGCAAAAGAAAAACATTCTAAATCACGATTTTTTTTTTTTATTCTGAAAGGACTAGAAACTAGAAATTTGTCATGGCGATAAATTTTAACACAGAAATGCTCGCTAAGAATGGTTTTTGAAAAAATTCGCAATTTAAAAGAGTGTAATGCGCGAAAAGCGTTCTACACTACGATTTCTATGGTGTTATTAGGATAGAAACTTAAAATTTAATATCACTTGTACTTTGAAGACACAAATGCTTGAGCAGAACAGTTTTTAAAATATTCGAAATTTAATGCTATGCGAGAGTAAACAACCTTCTAATTTACGATTTTTTTTATACTGAAAGGACTAGAAACTAGAATTTTATCACGGCTAACATTTCTGACACCCAAATGATCGCTAAGAATAGTTTTTGAAAAATCTCGAAATTTAAAAAAGGCGAAATAAGCGGAAAACGTTCTAAAAACTTTAAAGTTCCGGTTTCTATGGAACTGTAACGTAATAAAATGCTATTTTATTATTTAATTATTTTACAGGATTTATTTTATTTTTAATTTTTGCGACAAGATTCATAAACTGACACTTTATTGTACCAGTGAAATCTACGTTTCATAAATACAGACCTATTCTTTGTATCCTTTTAAATTACGATTTTTTAAAACCATTATTAGCAAATAGTCATGCCTTGGAAATTACTACTATGTAAAATTTTAAGTTTTTATCCTTAAGGGTTTCAAAGAAATCGTAATTTTAGCACACTTTCTATTCTTGCATCACTTTGGGAGCGAGGGTACAGATATGAAAAGTAGTCTATGATAGTCACCATTATAATATTTTATTTCCATATCTGTTTGATAATTTTCAAAATATTCGAAATTTAAGGGGGTTTCCTGCTCAGTTCACAGTTTTAAATTTCGAATTAAAAAAATCATTCCGAGAATTCAAATCTTGAAAGTACTCAACCAGTCAAATTTCTAGCCACAATAGTTTCAAAGAAATCCTAGAGAGTTTTCTGTTTTGAACTCCCTGGAGGGGGGGGGGGGGTTACCGGGATTAAAAATTTGTCTATTTCTAAAACGAGACTATCATCATTATTATATCGAATTTTTTTTTTCGGTACGATAGTTCTAGATATTATCTCCTTTTTTCTTCATAATTTTAATACAAATAGTTAAAAATAGTACAAAAATATATATGGCAGAAGCGATTACATTAAACATACTGACTTAAAAAAAGTTTTATTAAACAGACGTACTAATTTCGCACACAATAACATTGGCATTCTCAATATCAGTAATGATAAAAAACGCTATATTCGTAAACAAATTTTGAAATATGAACTTAATAAATAAACATCATGAGATATTAAATATCATCAAAACTGCTCACAGCGCTGTAAGGCTTTTAACACTTTGGACTCGAGATATGATTCACACTCACCACTAGTTTTGCCAGGTTTCCCGCATAAATCAGGTCTCCACATGCTCTGGACACCAGTATTTTAAAGAAATTTTCTTCACCTTATATAATGGCAGAATTATCTGCAGTTAAACATGGCGAAATAAGCTGTAAGAAATTAGTGGTATCCAGAACATTTGGAGCCGTTATTTACGCGGTACACCCGGCAACCCTAGTTGTGAGTGAGAGCAACTCCCCTAGATAAGGGAGAAAGCCGTGACATGCTTTGTTGTGACGTTACGAAACGTCACACGAACCAGGAAAAACAAAGAGAAAAATCGAACAACTTGCATGTTTCGATTTCGTTGGTTTATGGAATTAATTATTATTTACTAATAGTAATTAATAATTCCAAGAGACAACGAAATCGAAGTATACACGTTGTTAGATTTTTTCTTTGTTTTCCCTACTTCGTGTGACGTTTCGTAACGTCACAAAGCGTGTCAAGGCTTTCTCCCTTATCCAGGAGGCGTTAGTGAGAGTCACCTTTCAAGTGCAAAGGGTTAAAACTTCAATTCCTATTAAAATTTCAATTCAAAAATTTTCAGCTTTGTTTGTCTTTTTATACCCTTATATTCAGAAATGTTCATTTTATACCCCACAAATACAATATTTTTAAAGTCAACCTCTTTAAAAATATGTTACGCTTCTCCCTTCGCCCCTTTCTACAGTCTATAGCTGTAAATTAAATTTAAATGTTCTAATCAAATTCCTCTGCTTATGGATTTGAATTGGATATTAATAGAAACCGTAAATAATTCGAAGTGATTTAAATTTCCTATCGTAAAATCACTGAACTACAGAGTAATACGGAGCTATGATTTTCCAGCTCATTGATTGCCGCCACCTGATTGCCAGTTAAAATCCCAAGTGACAAATCCTACGCTTTCCGTGATATCAATTAAGTTAATGATTTGAGGTACTGTATGTCTTTAAAACGTCAATTACGATCGAAATTTCAATTCAAAAACTTAACTGTTTCAGAAAAAAAAAAAAAAAAGAGTGAACTTTATGATATTGGAACTTTCTAAACATTATATTTCTTACAAACTCAGGGTTGCTACGCCACCTGGAAAATCTGGAGAACCTGGAAAAGTCAGGGAATTCAGAAATTGGCCTAATAAGTCTGGGGAAAGTCAAGGAATTTCAACATTTTATCCAAAATCTGGAAAAGTCAGGAAATTTAACAAAATTTCACCCTGATCGCCAAATAAGTAACATGCTTCGTCGGATGACAGATGAGAAAAATCTTTTATGTTTTTGAAAATTTCAGTTATTAGAAGTTTCATTTAAGTCACCTTTCTCTTAAAATTTCTACTTAGAAATCATTTCAAATCTCCTCAACCCCCGGCCTGAAATATTTGCTTCTCCGCCCCATTTGCCTGAAGTTGGACTTAAGGGAGATTGTGATAATTGCTCAAAATGAATTATGATTCAATACAAAATAGTATATTGATTTTTTTTTCAGTTTGAGGAAGACTTTATTTGAAACATTCATAAATTTTTAAGGAATCTTATGTCTAATTTCTATGTCTGTTGGTGGAGAAGGAGGGGGATGTATATATGAAAAATTCAATCAATATTATCTACAGTTAGAAAAATTTAATATTTTCAAGTGATACAATATTTATTTTATTCTCGGCGTGTCTAATTCACACTACATCACTAGACGGAAATTTTTCTGAAAGACATCTGGAAAAGTCAGGGAATTTCATTCTCCTATATAAGTAGCAACCGTCAAACTTTAAAAAACTAAAGTTGAAAGCTGTTTGTAGGTGCGTTCGTAATTACATAATTACGTAACAATAGTGTCGTCGTCTGGTCAGCCCATCTGTCTGTCTGTCCACCTATAACAGTGCAAAAACGACCCAGCCGAACGGTTTGAAATTTAATGTATAGGTTGTCGAGTTATTGCAAATTTTATGAAAATCGAAGCAAAGAGATATTAATAAAAGTTTTCTTCATTCTATTAATATCTATCCTATGCCATCCATTCAATGCTATCCTATGATAGGTCATGATTCTAGGTTGTCATGGTGATGACGTCCTATTACTTTTCATATTACTGAATTTAATATACAGTAATACCTCGACTTACGTCAGCAATTCCTTCCAAGAGTAGCGACGTAAGTCGGGGTACATTTAGATATGCAAAAACGGATAAGTAATAAAAATTCTCCAAAATCTAATGAACATCTAATGAACTATACAAAATCTATTGTATTTAGGGATTATGTTACATACCTTCAACATTAGGGAAAAAATCGTTTGCAATACAAGAATTTGGAATGAATCAATAAGTTGTTAACTTATAATTTATTATTCTAGCCGCACCGTTCGAGTCTTTGAGGACTTGGAAATATCTTGCAATGAAGTTTGAACAGACAAATTTTTCTTTTTCTCTCTTAGAAGCTCTTTCTAACAGCAGAGTGAGTTTTTAACCATTTGGAAAAATGGTTATTGTCCTGGTCAGGGTAGGAAATCAAAAGCATATCTGAAGCATTTTATTGGTTGAATTCGCATTTTATTCGTTTTCTGATTGGTCTATACAGTAATCTGTATTTCCCTTTACTTTCAACAGAGATGCATATTTCTGTTGCCACCATGGCAAAAAAGTAATAAAAACTAGCAAAAAAAAAAAAAAAGAATAACTCAGAAACAAATTGAGATACAGCTTTCAAACAAATTGCATTTAAAAGTACATTTTTTTCTCTATACGACGGTGTAAAAAGTAATAGTGTGGGATGTTTAGAAGTTTAAGAATGAAATTTCATTCCAAATGGGGCAGAAATCTGACGATGGAAAAGCCTTTTCCCGAACAGTCGATGAAATGCTTGGATAATACGTAAGTTTCAGGTGGATAATACGTCAGTTTCGGGAAATCGGACGAGTCGCAGGCGATTGTTGTCGCTTGCAATTTTTACGTGTAATAAGACTATTAATGTTTAATTCATGGCGTACGTAATGTAGGATCAACTCCGTGCGATTTTTTATGTCTTAAATTTTAGTCTTTGAAAAAATCATTTTCCAAATGGTCGTTGTAATTTGTTAAATTGCTTTTTTTTTTTTTTTTTTTGTAAAATTGTTTTGGAAAAATTGTCATAACAAGGTTACACAATTGAGTTACACAATTACAAGAGTTACACATGAGTTGAGTTACACAAGGTTTTAGTTACACAATTTTAATTTATGAAAATGATTTTCAGGAATTTTCAGCGTTGTTTCTCTTTTTCTACCTATAACTTTTAAATTATTCTCATAGAAATAGTCTAGTTCCTGTATAACATTATGTTTAATAGCTGAAATGCCTGACGTTGTCTGGGGTTTTAAACATGTTTGATTAGAACAGTCAATTTTATACTCATTAAACACTGTACGGACTACGAATCTCGCGCAAATTGGCTCTCTTTTTTAATATAGTGTAAGTCTTGAGAAATTTTGCTTTTATACCAGTATCTAAAAAAAGAAAAAAAAATGCAATTTAACAAATTAAAACGACCATTTGGAAAATGATTTTTTCGAAGACTAAAATTTAAGACATAAAAAATCGCACGGAGTTGATTCTGCATTACGTACGCCATGAATTAAACATTAACATTCCTAGACCCATCATGAACAAATTTTAAAAGAAATTTCAGTTTTACAATTTTTGGTACTGTAAATTTTTAAACTTCTACGGAGCTGGTCATACATTACGTACGCCATGAATTAAACATTAATATTCCTGGACCCATTTTAAATGAAATTTCATTCTTAAACTTCTAAACATCCCACAATATTACTTTTTACACCGTCGTATAGAGAAAAATGTACTTTTAAATGCAATTTGTTTGAAAGCTGTATCTCAATTTGTTTCTGAGTTATTATTTTTTTTTTGTAGTTTGTATTACTTTTTTCATAGTGGCAACAGAAGTATCCATCTCTGTTGAAAGTAAAAGGAAAATATAGATTACTGTATAGACCCATCAAAAAACGAATAAAATGCGGATCCAACCAATAAAAAGCTTCAGATATGTTTTTGATTTCCTACCCTGACACAGGACAATAACCATTTTTCCAAATGGTTAAAAAAAAATGTTTCCTAAGCCTAAGTAAATATAGCCTTTATTCTTGAAAAAAAATTTAAAAAGAAATGTAAATTCATGAAAAACCCTTCATGATATCACTTTCTCTTCTAAAAGCCATGCATTAATCCTATATTCGTTTTAAGTAGGAGATCATATGTGAATTAACCTATATTACTCACAACTAAAAAGAAATGGCGCATCAAGCATTTGTCGAGAATTTAATAACAATCATCCACTCGTGACATCATAATTCACTTTTATATTTTATCAGTGTAAAAAGGCTACTATAAAGGCTACTCGTGCCAGTAATACACGTCATGACATATTGCCGTTATCATTATCTTTTTACGCGAGAAGGTTTCGCTATTACCCCTACTATTGTACTCCATTGCGAAATCTGGTGTTATTTGAAATTCAGTATTTGAAAAAAAAACGGCACAATCATTAGATGTGAAATTTATATTTTAAAAAAGTAATTTTTTCTTCTTTACCTTTCTAACGCAGTTTGTCTAACAATTTTCTGACAAATACTTTTCGAGCTACAGTGAAACTTCCACTTAAGGGGACGGTGGAGTTTAAAATCCTTAAAAATAATTTTTTTTTATTTTTGTAAATTTCAACTTAAATATTATTCAAGGGTACAGTATATACATTATAACATGCATTTATCCCAAAAAAATTAATTTTTTTTTTTTTTTTTTTTTTTTTTGAGAAAAAAATGGAATTTTATGCGTCGTGTTAGAAATCTTCGAAATGCCCCATGCGTCTTCCATATCAATGAAAATCCCTAATATTTATTATAAAAGTTTGGTTTATATATAGAAATAAAATAGAGCATCGAATTTTAGATATTTAAATTTAAAGGTAAAAAAAAAAAAAAAAAAAAAAAAAAAAAAAAAAAAAAATGAAAAAATTTGAAATTTTTTCGAAAAATTTTCAAAATTTCAAATTTTTTCAATTTTTTTTTTTTTTGTAAATTTTATCTTAAATATTATTCAAGGGTACATTATATGCATTATGGCATGCATTTATCACAATTTTTTTTTTTTTTAATTTTATTTTTGAGAAAAAAAATGGAATTTTATGCATCGTCTTAGAAATCTTCGAAGTGCCCCCTGCACGTTCCATATCAATGAAAATCCCCAATATTTTTTATAAAAGTTTGATTTATATATATAAATAAAATAGAGCATCGAATTTTATATATTTGAATTTAAAGGTTAAAAAAAAATTTTTTTGAAAAATTTTGAAATTTTTTCGAAAAAATTTTGAAATTTTGAATTTTTTTTTTACCTTTAAATTCAAATATATAAAATTGGATGCTCTATTTTATTTATATATATAAATCAAACTTTTATAAAAAATATTGGGGATTTTCATTGATATTGAAGACGCATGGGGCATTTCGAAGATTTCTAAGACGTAAAATTCCATTTTTTTCTCAAAAATAATTTAAAAAAAAAAATTTGTGATAAATGCATGCCATAATGTATATAATGTACCCTTGAACAATATTTAAGTTGAAATTTACAAAAAATAAAAAAAAAAAATATTTTTAAGGATTTTAAGCTCCACCGAAGTCTCATCGTTACACTTAAACATTTCGTTATGAAGAAAATTCGTTAATAAGAAACCAACTCAATTCATGAAATTTGTATAATAAAATGCACATACATAAAATAAAAAATACGCATAAAATGGAAATATAGGAAAAATGCATTTTAGTTTGAGCTGTAACTTTTTTTACGTAATGTAGACGTATGAGAAAACTTTAATTAGAATAATGTCTAAAAAAAAAAAAAAACACTTAATAAAGAGAGGTAATCAAAAACTGAAGCGTAGCGTAACTTTTCTCTTTTTTCTTAGTATTGGAAATCCTTAACTTTAAAAAGTCTGTAATATTACTTTGAAAAGGTTTTTATAAAATAAAAATTAAATTTAAAAAATCAAAAAACCCGACTGTGTAAAAAGCAAGCTAATTAATTATTTCTCATCAATATTAACCTATTTTTTTATTTACTTGTATTGATGACTTTTAAGTTGTGTTTAACTGTTAGTTCCTATCTATAAACACTGTTTTGATGAGGCCTATAGATGTCTATGAAGGTTTGAGTTGCAGTAAAGCTAGAGACAACTTCCGGAGTTGCAGTAAAGCTACCTACACAACTTCCAGGTTGTGTAATATTTAAACGGAGCTTCTGACTGTAAAATAGTCAATGAAACATCGTCTTCATTTTGAAAGACCTATCCAATGATAGGCCACTCAATAGGGTGCGTAAAAAAATTTTTCGTCTCTACCGCCATTTTGAATTTATAAAAACAAAACCTAGCCTATAACCATCGGACGATTAAGACGAATCGATAGCGGCCTCATTCATTAAAATCCATCCAGCCGTTGGGATGTTTCGAGGGTATAAAGAAAATATCTAGATACGCGTGAATCACATAACCCTTCTTTTCAGTCGGGTAAAAAAATACACGGTTCATAAAAAAAATTCCCACTTTTGTAAGTATATTAGAACAATTCATCTGTAACATTTTCGTGAAAATAGAATCCCCTTCTTATTGTATCGAAGGCTTTTAGCATTTCTTCTTATAAATGAAAATGATTAAATGAATAATCTCATTTTCATACAATCCGCTAAAATAAATTCATATATCCATCGCAACAACAACATCTCCTTTGAATGTTGTACACGCACTAAAGTGGAATAAACTTCGTTATATAGAATATATTTTTCGTAATATGGAGATTAATTTACATGTTAATGGTGTTCAAAGTCAAGGTTCAGCAGAAAATTTCGTTAAGTAGAAAACTTCGTTAAATAAGGACTTCGTTAATGGGAAGTTCGACTGTATTAGTTTTTTCAGTAACTTCAAATGTTTCATTTTTTGAGATTAATCTGTGGCAACGATTAGCGAAAAAGGCCAGTCGCCAGCAATGCGTAGCTTTTTATTATAGCGGATTATCAGATTCATAATATGTATTTATATTTAATAGTTTAAAATTTAAATAGTTAAGAAAATACTAATTTTTTGGTTAATTGTATACCATTTTTTAAAATAAAAAATTGAAAAAATTAAATTACTTATTTGTGTCTTTATATCACATTTTTATGATACTTTTAATAATAATTAACAATTTTAAACTTAAGATTTATAAAAATTCAAAAAATTATTCCGATATATTAATAAAAAAATGATTTTCTGTAAATGGGATTTATTTTATCTTACGTTTAAATTTCTGAAGCATCTCTAGCCAAATACATAGGAATTAAAAAGAGGCTGATTCATTGCATACTAATTTCTATTGATTCATGTATAGTGGATGGTAAATAAAATCTTGATGTATAAATTATTTTACTGTTTTTAAAGCTAATCTTTGAAGGTTCTTTGTTACGTAGTTAGGCTGAAACTGTAGTTTTCTTGTTGTATTTTCCTTATATAGTTCTAGTTATACTTTTCCTCAATTTTCTTTTTTCTTTTTCCAGAAAGGAACCGTGGACTGGTTCAACACGCAAGTGGCTAACGCGGAAGCTCAAAACAAGACGGTAAGGCATCTCATTGCGATTAAAAATAAATAAAGTCTACACAATATGAACTTTGAAAAACAATTTCTCTTTACTTTAAATGTGACAGATAATAATACTAGAGATGTTACAAGTTTAAAATATATATTTTGTTTAAAAAACGATTTCTCTTTACTTTAAAGGTGACAGATAATAATACTACAGATGTTACAAGTTTAAAATATATATTTTGTTTAAAAAACGATTTCTCTTTATTTTAAAGGTGACAGATAATAATACTACAGATGTTACAAGTTTAAAATATATATTTTGTTTAAAAAACGATTTCTCTTTACTTTAAAGGTGACAGATAATAATACTACAGATGTTACAAGTTTAAAATATATATTTTGTTTAAAAAACGATTTCTCTTTACTTTAAAGGTGACAGATAATAATACTACAGATGTTACAAGTTTAAAATATATATTTTGTTTAAATTTCTTACTCCTTTGGTCTACAAAACCCGCAGCCGTCCAATTAAAATACAGTCGAACTCGCTTATAACGAGAACCCGGATTTAACGAGGCAATCAGAAATACTTGGTTGGTACAATGTTAAGTCTATGGGATCATAACTCGCACTTAATGAGCTAACCCCGGTTATAGCAAGTGATATTTTTGTGATTCTTAAAATTTCTATTTACTTCCACCTCTCCAGCTCAGCTAAACGTTTCTTAGAATAATTGATTTAACAATGCGAATTCAACCGAAAGTTAGTGATGAGTCATAAATCTTGAGAGCAACGATGATAATGACGAATACGAAGAATTTCAAGCTGAACCGAT
Organism: Maratus speciosus; assembly: GCA_963932465.1. Taxonomy (NCBI): domain Eukaryota; kingdom Metazoa; phylum Arthropoda; class Arachnida; order Araneae; family Salticidae; genus Maratus; species Maratus speciosus. The sequence continues at coordinate 93,596,326 of OZ010794.1, read as the reverse complement.
CCCAGCATACTCATCGGCTTTTGAGTGCGCGGAAAAAAAACTTCGAATTTTTTCGAAGCCAGGGGTGCAAATGGCGATGTATTTGAGGCCATGAGTCGTCTCCGAATAACAATAATACAAGAAAGAGACAATAAGACAGTTCAAAGCAAATTAACCAACTTATTTTGTACTGTACAGAAATAAAAATATAAATAAATATGTATAATTAAATAAGTCTGCATGAATTTATATATTTTTTAAGAACCCGTTTTTTACGAACACCCGGTTATAACGAGCAAATATCACAGACCCTTCGCGCTCGCTATGAGCGAGTTCGACTGTATTCCCTAACTATGGTTGCAGGTTTTGCAGAATAATAAAATAATAAAATGTATATTTTAAACTTGTAAAATCTGTAGTATTATTATCTGTCACCTTTAATTTTGGGGCAAAGTACGCTTTAGAAATGCAGTTCTAACGGACTATAATGTTATATAATGACAACAAAAATGTAATTATATATTTTTACAAAATATTAACGATTGACAATAACAAAACTGTGAATCGCCGAAGGTTTTTTTTCTAAGTAAAAAAAAAAAAAAAAAATCTCGGGTCCGTACATATGACAATTAATTAATTATCCCGTGAAAACTCGAGGGCATAATTTGTCACTATGATTTGTTTTATCACGTTTTTACTCGACCTGAAGCTTAAAAAGAAAGAAATAGTCTTATATAAACTGGTGCCCAAAATTCAGGACCAGTCACAAAATGCTAATTTTTAAGTAAGCAAATACTCAAAGGGAAATAATATAACTCAAATAATTACTATCCCTACAGCACAGCTAGTCCATATAGAATCTCATTCTTGCCACAAATGGTCACAAGTGTCACAGTCACTACTATGAAACAAAAAATAGGAAATTCCACACTTCTCGTTATGAGTCTCAAGTGATTACTATATGTGACTCCATTGAGACGTCAATGTGACTGCTGCTTTGTGACGAATCACTAGGTGACTTTAGAAAGTAGTTACATTGTGATTCTCATGTGACTGTCATTTTTAGATTCAATTTCAAAGTCATCATGAACGTTGCATTATGATAAGTCACCAAATAATATCACATTATAGTCCCATGGTGACTTTTCACAAAAAAGCACAATGGTGACTTTACAGTAGTCTCTCTGTCACCTGAAAGTCATCATATGACTTTAATGTGACATTATTTGATAGCTTATCACAATGCAGCGTTCACGATGACTTTGAAATTGAGTCTGCAGATGACAGTCACATGAGAGTCACAATGTAATCACATTGTAAAGTCACATGGTGATTCGTCACAAAGCAACAGTCACAGTGACGTCTCAGTGGGGTCACATATAGTATTCATTTGAGACTCATAATGAGACGTGTGGAATTTCCTATTTTTTGTTTCATCGTAGTGATTGTGACACTTGTGACTATGTGTGACATGAATAAGATGTTATATGGACTAGCTGTGCTGTAGAGATAGCAATTATTCGAATTATATTATTTCCTTTTGAGTATTCGCGTACTTGAAAATTAGCATTTTGTGATTGGTCCTTAATTTTGGACACCAGTGTAATATAATAAATTTTATATATACTATCTGTTTGGCAGTTTTCCAAGTTTTGTGATATGAAATGCAAATGGTGAAATGCAATGATGCGATTGCAAAAAATGTGATGATTTTTTGCAGTTTAAAAAAAAAATTGATATGAGAAGTGTTTAATAAACATTAGGAGCAATTTGTTTTGTTTCTATGCGTTACTTAGTTAATTCCATTTATTAAAAAAAAAAAAAATTCTAGTTAAAAGTACGTTGCTTTGATTTTAAAAAACCGAAAATTTAGTATGCGTACAATTACAATGACAATGACTTCTTTGTTTGAAATAATACTAAATACTGGATTTAAAAGCGTGTTATATTCTTTGGAAGTTCTATTTCTTGTTGAATTTTCCAGAACTGCAAGTGGAGTGTTCGGACGCTGATTGACCTGATCAACACCATGAATAACGACATATACAAGGGATATGCCTACTATAATGAAGAATTCGAGAGGTGAGTGCAGGGGAAGAAAAGTCGACATCACCAACCACCAAAAACAAAAAAGTACATTAATTCCCTGTTCAAGCACGGCTTTACATTTCGTCATAAAACTAGAAATGCCCAGCAAAAAGGAAGAAAATATTACTGTGGGAATGAGCTTGCGAGAAATCGGTCGAATTATAAATGGAATTATTGCAGTAATGTTTTTTAATTAGACCAGGAACCCAGTGGAATTCGAAGCAATCAACAGTCACATATTACGCCATTTGCTAGTACCGAAAATGTAAGGCTTAACCTATAACTGATGCGCCGGTCTCACAGACCGGTGCTTTTTTCAATTTTCATAGTTTAACTTGCAAATTTCAGTTTATCTACAAACACTACTGAAATTTTGTTTCGTTTGGAACTTTAGTACTATCACCAGAGACTTTTGAATAGGTGAATTTTAATTATAACACTTCTGTACAAAAAGTTTAGTACAAAAACAACATCCTATGAGTTAATCGTGGCTTTTATTCATCTTTCGATGGAGCGGTCTCACAGACCGCTTCACACTAGTTGTGTGACATTTTTTGTGACATCAGTTAAAGGTTAATGGATGAGGCAAAAATTAACTGTTTTTTTTTTTTATCAGGCGTAAGATGTTTTATAATAAGCAAATTGTTTTATATGTAAGAGTAATAAGTCTGAACTACGTCTACTAATAAACATATAATAATATATATTCGAAACGGAAAAGTTAAAAACATATATTAGAAATATTTATTTACTTAAAAGATTTTCTTTACTAAAAACACATTAAAAGTATATTAGAATATATGGACATTTTTCAACTCCTTCATTGAGTGTATAACGTCAGAATGTATAACGGAAACTATAAACATAATGCACATGAAAACCGGAAAAAAATCATCGAATACAAGTTAAACACATAACGCCCTATATTTTCGATATCGCACGCGTCCCTTCTATGTCGCGATTCTGCAAGTTGTTGAACCACTCAATCTATATATGCGGGAGGCAAAAAGATAACGTATCTTTAAAAAATCCTGAACCTCTTAAATAAATCTCAATGGATTTCCTTATAAATAACTGTAAATAAAAATTAGACCTGTAAATCAATTTACTCTCGTTAAAAAGTATGTTAATGCTCCCTTTTTTATTCACCCTGGATAAAGGAGTATTACACCTGTTATATTTTATATCTGCCATATGTTCTTTACATCTGATATTGAATTTTCTTTGGGTCCATACCTATATAATGATTTCTGATCTGAATGATGGTAACAATATAGGTTTTTAATATACTTTTAATGTGTTTTTAGTAAAGTAACGACTTTTAAGCAAATAAATATTTCTAATATATGTTTATCATAAGCAAATTGTTTTTTCTAAAAAATGTTGCACGAAAAATGTTCATTAATGTTGTTCTGTAACCGCTTCGCTACCGAAGTTAAAATAATGCAAAAAATAGGCATTCATTGCTTTTTCACAAACAAATTGACATCGTAGATGGTAGAAAAAAATAATTTTTTGAAATTTATCCTTTAGGGGACTAGTAATTTAGGTTCACAAATATGGGTATAAAATTACAAATCCTCTTAAAATATCAATTTAATTATCACTAATCTAAATTCACACAATCACAAAGCTAAGGACTTTAAACAAGTTAATTATATACAAATCCTCAAAAATGTTTATTGTAAAGGATTTGAGTTAAATACTTATAAAAATTTCTCACTTTCTTAGCCATACTGTCTTGAACGCATTTTGCAAACTCAGATGAAAATCACATTGATTTTTGGGAGAAATCAGCATAGATGTTGCCATTTATTGGTTTGCTTTTAAAGCAAAAACATTCAGCTATTAAGAGGTTAAGTAAAAAAAAAAAAAAAAAATCAAACACTTTAATTTTTATGATAAAAAGATTGGAGATCGATATAACACATCCTTGCTTCAAATGTGCCATAACTCAAAAATCTCCGTTTTTCAGAAAAAGCGAAAAACTGTCTCCGGGTTGTGGAAGGGTCAGTTTGCATCTTGTAAACACAACTTCTATCTGGTGATTGGATTTGCAGTGCACTATCTAGTACTTTAGATAATTGGTAGAGGCGTAAAAACAAAGAATAAGGGCCTACATAACTTTAAAAAAAACAATTTTTGAGTTGTGGAACTTTTGAAGCATGGATACGATATGTGGACCCAGATAGCGAAGAGGATATGTTGTTATTTCATAAGCTGACATTAGTTGTTTTTCTTGTTTCTTCTGCACTGCTTGAAAAAGAAACAGCAGTGTTGAATTTTACCATTTTACTTCAGGAGGAATTTTTGAAGCTTCAAGGGAAGGGGCATTAACTCATAAAAGCCCAAATTATTTTCTCTTTAAAAATGAACTATTTTATTTTAGACCTTGAGGCGTCTGCATAGACCATCACGTCATCGAGTTAACGGCTGAAATTTCAGGATTAGACAGAACTCGATCAGCATATTAAAATGCAACTGGTCTGCCAAGTCACATCTTAGTGGAAAACACTTGCAGACCCGATTTTAGTGGTTGAGCGGTAGGTTTATCATTGCATTTTCCTGCACCCAAAGCTATGAAAACATGGAGGACTGAGAGCAGAAAAACAGAATAGTAAACCTACCAGTGAACCATTAAAATCGGGTTTGTAGGTGTTTTTAACAAAGATAGGACTTGCAGATCCGTTGTATTTTAATATGCGAATCGCGTTTTAACTAAATTCTTGAATTTCAGCCGTTCAACTTGATGAGGAGATGGTTTGTATCGCCTCCCGGCCTATTTCACGCCACTTTTTCGGAATAGAAATTTGTCTTATTTTATCGCGGATTTTTTGTCATGAAAGAAAGCTAATATTTCTGTTCACAATTACTTGTGTGCAAACAAGAAACGTATTGGTAGATATGCTGTTACTCTGAGGCTACGCTAGACTAATATGGGTTAAGTAGATCTTGAGGGATTTGTAATCCTTGACTATTAGAAAGCATAAAACCTCTAAACTTCCAAGGGAACAACCTCTTCCCTGAGCATCCGAAAATATCTCCCGCGGGTCAGGCCCCTGAATTTAAAACCGAGAAACAGCCAATGGGCAAAAATACACATACGCTGTATGAGTTCATTAAACTGCCACCCGCTTAAAACGTGACCCCGCCAATAACATCAGTTTCGTAAAGACCGGCAAAAGCGATAATAAAATAGTACTAAAGACCCTTAATAATCCACCTCTGAAAAAATAGCAGATCTTGTTAAACCCTCACTCTCGACTTGCGATTTTTTTTTCCACAAACGATAGCTGAAAGATGATAGAGAAGCGGCAATTTGTTATAAGGAATTAAGTGAGAGTGAAATTTTTGAAATGTCTTCCAGAATAAAATTCTGATGCTCAAACGGATAATGGGGTAGACATTAAGAAGGTTTGGTGGAGATTTCAACTTCTTGACCAGAAAAAGCATAGAATATTCAATCTTCCTGAGGAGAATGCAACGAAAGAGAAGGGGCTAGATATTAAAAAATTCCGGTGGCGATTTCTACTTCTCGACTAGAAAAAGCATGAAACCTTCAGTTCTCCGGAGGAAAATTCGGATGCTCCAAGGGGACGAAAGGAAGTGGTATTAAGAAGGTTCGGTGTCGATTTCCACTTCTTGACCAGAAAAAGCATAAAATATTCAATCTTCAGGGGAGGGGGGGGGGGGATTTTGAATGCTTCCAAAGGGAATGCGATAGAAATTAAAGTCTGGTGGGGATTTCTGATTCTTGACAAGAAAAAACATAAAACCTTTAATTTCCGGAAGAGGGGATTAGGTTGCTCTCGGGGGCAACGAGAGTAAATGTCCTTGAGCACCCATTGAATTCATCACTGATAAGGAACCAATGGGCATATCTGTCTATTCTTCCTAACAGCTGTTTTGAAGTGCTAGAAATTTCCGATTTTAATATGAGTTACAATAAAGAGTGAATTTCGTGCTTGAAAGAAATTAATGTACTTTTTTTTTCTCCACGAGCACGGTGCCATTTTAATAATTACAGGAGTCTTGTCTGATATTGTTAGCTTCTTTCCCTATCAAACTTGTTCGCAAAAATTTGTTACCAGAGTGGTAATTTGAAGGTTTGGCGGCTGAATTGCAATTTAAAAAAAAGTCACGAAATTAATCTCTATAGATTACAGTTCGTTGAAGATGAACTGTCTCTCATTTTTCAACGAAACAAGCAGGTTCGACATTTTACTTAATTATTTGTTAGCAACAAAGAGAAGACAATTTTTTTTCAGACAACAACGGAACTTTTATTCGGGTACAAAATATATCTTGTAAAATAGAAATTGAAAAGTGTTCAGGTCAGTAGCTCTAGTGCATAAAAAAAAATGAATTTTATATATGTTTATATGAATATGAATTTTTCGAATTTATGAATTTTTCTTTTACCATGAAAACAAAAACATTCAGTTGTTGCAAGAAAAAATAAAGTTTTAGTTAAGTGAAACCAGCTCTGAGCTTACGTAAAATTTTCGTTGAAAGACACTAAAACTTTGAAACATTTTCTGATTCCTGACTAGGTTGATTATGTCAACAATAACCGAGATCCTGATAAATAGTAAACAAAATTTGTTTGTTAATGCTTGATTACACTGTACATTTAAATCTATACGGATTTACATCAGACATTGCCGTACCGAAAAATGGGATAATCGTGTATGTCTGTGTCTGCAATATTTCATTATTGCAAAAAATCGTAATATTGTTTTCGAGAAATGCTTTGAAATACACTTATCTACACCTTTAAAAATGCACTTATTATCGTTTTATGGGGATAAAATGTCATTTTCATTTATAAGCAATTAAGTACTTTCGTGTTGTCTAATAAAATATAATATATTCACTAAAACACAACTCACATACATGCATCTATGATAAAAAATCTTACGATTATCTTTTGGGAATTCTTCAAATTGACACAAACAATCTTTTTTTTAATGCAATCACCAACTTTGTTTCAAATCTGTTTATATCATTTAGCAACCAAACGCACTTTCTTAAGCCGCAAATATGCGAACGCTATTTTAAAACGCACAAACGAACAAACAAAAGTACAAGGAAAGAAAGAAACAAATAAATATACATGCAAACGTACATACAAATATACAAGCAAACGTACAAACAAATATACAAACAAACGTGCAAAAAAGCGTACAAACAAATATACAAACAAACGTACAAACAATTATACAAACAAACGTACAAACAAATATACAAACTAACGTATGAACAAATATACAAACAAACTTACAAACATACAAACAAGCAAACGTACAAATAAACATCAAACAAGCAAAGAAATATTACAAACAAAGGGAAAGTTTTTCATTACAACTTGTGTTTCTTGAAATTGTTGTCTTGTAGATCTCTTATGCCAGATGTGTGATCTAGTTAGTGCTAAATAGCTGTTTTATTAAATATGGCACTGTGTAAAATTATCATAGATTGTCAAACCCCTCTGTTCATGTTACCCTAATTCTGTTTTTCTCTTTCTTCTCTCTGTCTTTTTTCTATCCTTCCTTCGGTGTGTTGTTGTCCTCCTCCCCCTTCACCAAGCAGGGCATTTGGAGACTGGTCGGACGACAAGTGAGCCAATCATCTCTTTCTTTAGTAGAGTAGCAGTGTGTAGTCTTGTAGCCACTCTCATGGCCTAGTAGTCTGTCGGCCATGTATCCCTGTACACTCTCCTAATCATGAGTATAGTTGTTTGATCGCTGAGGAAGGGGGGAGGGGGGCTCAGATCAAACGCGCATACTTTCCAAAATGAAAGCGTATTTTGAAAATTCAATTCATTTGGATTTTTGAGGTTATGTTTTAAAAGTTGTGACCTAAAATGACAAGCAAACTTCCAATTTTTGAAAACTTAATTCTAATAAGACTTAAGTTTTAAAATTATTTTAATTATGACAGCGAGAAGCTTTTTAATTTCCTGTCATGCTAATTATTCGAGCTACTGAATATCTGATGCAATGGTTTTGTTGACACTAAGGTATGTCTAGAAGTTCTTATTACCCAGGTCAGTCAGTAGATTATTACCCCAAAAATATATTTATAAGAGAAGTGCCGTGCAAGGAGTAAAATTTGATTGTTCGTGGGAACTTCTTAACATATTTGGACAAAACAACAGTATAAAGCTGTTGTTATCGGCAAGCTAATGTCTGTATAAATAAATTAGATCATTAAACTACTTTCAGTTTCAAGAACTTTTCGACGGTGTATTTAATTTGTTGGTGATCGTACATGTTATCTGTTCAATTAAATTATTCAAGTAAAAAAGGATTAAATGTATGAAAGCATTCTTTTCGCGGAAACCGTGAAACGGGTTAGGTTTATTTCTTTGGGCTAGGGTGGAAAATTTGCTCTTTTATTACGTTCTACATATAAATAAAAGACACTAACTAAAATATTAACTGTGGTTTTAAAAAGTTCTTTAAATTTTTTTTCATTCTGTATTGTTCACGCGATTTTATTTTTTGCATAAACGCAAAAACTGAACGATAAGATAAACTGGACAATAAAGAAAACGGTACGAAAGCGATAAAGATAAACTGTAAATATTTCTAACCATGAAATATCAAATTTAAATATGTACCTTACTGAATTATTTTCCATACTAAATTCTTAATTTTACAAATGAACTCTTTTGGGAGAGGGCTGCAAGATTTCGCTTGGTCAGAGATTGTCGTAATTTGGACAACATTTTGCATCTGAGCATGTGACCGGTGTAACGACGCTACGCTTTTAAATAGTACTCTTATGACTAGTAGATTAAAGGGAAAAAATGTAGATTAAAGAAATATTGAGGACCTCAATGGCTTTACTATTTCCTGCAGTAATTCCCGCCGCATGGTAATCACTCTCGTCTGCGACATAGGTACCATTTAGACCATCACACTTTATCTTGGTTTGACCTGGACCATCTGCGCATTTTCCTAATTCTATTCTTAATTAAGATATTAGTATTTTAAATTTCCTAATAATAGACGATTTCGCACGATCAACTTTTTACCTTTAAGATTCATTAGTAAATTACCATCACTAGGAAAAAACCAATTTTGCAAAGTGTTTCAACATTGTCAAAATAAATTTTTCACATATTTCGCAATCCCCATATAATGTAAAAAATTATATATTTCTGTCCTTTTTTTGTTGAAAATAAAAACTATATAGAATATTTCCCTGCAAACTTGTCTAGTCCAATGTGTGTTTTAGAAGAATTTTTTTAAGTGTTGTTCGTTATCGTTTTTTTTTCTTTTTCTCCTCAACCATTTGTTTTTTCCTTATACAAAATTGGATAATGTTTTTTTTTTTTCTTACAAAAATAATCTTACATTAAATAAAAGCAGTTTATGTTTCAAAATTTAACTTTGTATTTCCAACCTGTATTGTTAGTTGAATTAAAAAAAAAAATACGAAAGAACATGTTTCTTTTGACATGTTTATAAATTGTGAGAAAAGCATTTTAACCGTATTTCTTACACTCTATTTTCTGGAACAATTTATTTTATTCCAAAGGATGTTTATACACTACGGAATGGTACGTTTCTTCATTTGAAACGCGTCACGGTTCCCTGATAAATGATATCCTTCTACCGTAATATTTTTGAAAAGAAATTTAGTGAAATACGTTTAGAATCCAGTCTTTTCCTACTTTATCAGTAAAATAAGAACCCTAAAAGAACAAAAAACAAATGACACGAAGAACAGAATATGTTTAACAATACAGACTTTATATTAAAAACAAATAATGTATGTTGTTCCTGAAACTTATACGAAAACCATTTTGTTGTCTTTGTCATTATCCCTATTCATTTGGATTCGAAATACAGCCGACGCTCGTTATAACGACCACCCATTATACAGACCGTTCCATTATAACGACCTATGCAAAATGTGTCGAAATATATCCCCTTTATGATATGTTATTTTTACATCCAATATAGCGTCCAGCCAGCAGCTTATTTCCCAATACAGCGACCGGACTTATCTTTCCTCCATAATTTGTTTCACAAAAAAAAAATGTTACCATTTTCTTTCTCAAGAACTCATTGCTCACAGCGCGGTAAATGGCTATTGTAAAATGTCTTAAAATGACACTTTAAAACATTTTTAAAGACAAGAAAACACATAAAATTGCTTATCTCTAACTGAGATGGAAAATTTTGTTTAAAGAAAATATCAAATGCAGAAAAAATAAACAACTATTTCAAATTATTTTTGTAGAAATAAATGTTAATACGTAAGAAACTTTTGTGTGTGTGTGTGTGATTTAACATTTACTTTAAATTTTATTTTAGAAATACGTAATCATTCTCTTAAATTGATTTAATAATTATTCATTGACAATGTTTATTTGATACGAAAATAAACAGAATTTAGTAATAACAGTAATAATGTTGTATTATAAGATTTCCTTTGAAACCTTAATTTTCATGCACATGATTAGAGTTTTTTAGAGTTTATTTTCATTCACTTTCGTTATAGCGACCTTCCATTATAACGATCTTCATGTTTGGTACGCGAGAGGTCGTTATAACGAGCGTTGACTGTACTATCAAAAGGAGGTTGCTAATTCTTTATTTTATTTTCCAGCACAACCGGAGTTTCGTATTCTGTGGTCGTCTATAAGCAGTTAGAAAAAATGGTGAGTTCTGTATTTTATTTATTATATTTAAGAGATAAGATAATGTTATGTTTGGATTACAATATCAAAAGATAACTATATTTAAATATCTGACATTTTGAATTAATAAAAGTGAACATAATACATATTATGGGAAGAGGCACCACAACAGAGATGACATTTGATCTTCGAACTTGACGCAAACTTTTTTCTAATGCTGGATGTCCGACAATTTCCTTGTAAAGCCATTAAAGACAAATAGCACCGCCTGACCACAAACAAGTAATATAAAAATTTTGTTTTTGAAGTCAATTCCTACTTAGGTCATCAAAGAAAAATTTAATATAATCCCTTAAGCTAATATTAGATTTTGTTGCATTAAAATATATCAATTTGTTGATTTTCTATAAGCAAGTAGGTTTACAATGGAAGTCTATGGGAATTTTGCGAAATGTTAGAGTTATCGCCAAGTTGTCGACAAACTTGGCGGTATTTGGCGACAGAACAGGGTCCCCCCTATGGTAACCCCCTTATAGATATGAAGATGCATTAAATGCTGTTCAATAACCCCATATGTCTCCCATATAAAACTAAAATTAATTACTTAAAATTTAATTAATGAATTAATATTTGTAAAATCTGTATTAACATCAATTGCCAGTACAAGTTTTAAAAAATTTATTTCAACTTGATCGGATGAATAATAAGTATTTTATTAACGATTGAAAATTTGAACAAGATAAATATAGGGAGAGTGTGAACTAATAGTAGGAATTGAAAAAAGAGACCGCGAGTAGAATAATACGTGTGTCTGGAACTCCAGGTATAATTCTTCTGGTTTCGCAAGGAAAGTGCATTCCTGCAGGAGGGCGAAGCTTCCTTCAAGTTCGATCTAATCTCCTTATCCTTTTTTCATTGTTGAACCAATTGTTGAATTCTCCGTCCTTTTGTTAAAGACCACGTTTTATTGCTTTAGAATGACAGTGAGCATTTTTCCTTTCTAAATGTAGCCATTAACAGCAACACAGAAACTTACTACTGACCACGGAGTTTATGGAAAAGAGAAATAATTTATGGCTCTTATCACAGAATTTGACACATATGCTTCCTAAGGCTCCATTCAAAAATGAAAAGTGCTCCCTCTCATGGTAAAGCAATAAAATGTGGTTTTGAACAAAAGAAAGGGGAATTCAACAATGGGTCCAAGAATGAAAAAGAGATAGGGAGATTAGATCGAACTTTTCCCTTTTGCAGTATATTGCAGGACGTCCAGCACTTTCCTTGTAAAGCCATAAAAAGATGCAAAACGTTGCGTAACCACAAAGAAAGCGCCGCCAGACCAGAACAAAAATACCGCGAGTAGACTGATACGTTTCTCTGGAGCTTAACAGTTTCCTTGATTAGCGTTACACAATGATTTCTTAACCAGGGAAACTTTCCACCTAGTGACTGGCGCGCTAGCTACAAAACTGAAAAACTGGGAACAAATTCGTCGGCTTCATTTTTTTGTAATTGTGTAATATTTCCATTTTTTCACAGTGACGACTATTAAAATAACTTCTTCAACAGTCCCCTGTGAAGACATTTCTCCTAAGACATGTCAAGCAAAACTGACAGATGTCATATTAACCAGGTAAACGTGTAAGATGTTCCGGAGAATATATAAGATTTGGTGAAATGACTGCAAATCTTAGTTTATAGCCTAAAGTAAATGCATCTAATATTCTGCACGGCTAATTTCAATACCGGCGGAATCTGTTTGTTAAGACGGTGGCTTTGGATTGAGTTCATGACATGAGATACGTGATCGATCTGATACGTGATGAGTTCATAACATGAGATACGTGATCGATCTGATACGTGATGAGTTCATAACATGACATACTTGATCGATCTGATGCGTGATGAGTTCATAACATGAGATACGTGATCGATCTGATACGTGATGAGTTCATAACATGAGATGCGTGATCGATCTGATACGTGATGAGTTCATAACATGAGATACGTGATTGATCTGATACGTGATGAGTTCATAACATGAGATACGTCCCAATCGGCTGAGAAAGACGTTCTAAAATGGGTCGGAACAATTTTTTTCCCGGCCGATTGGGTTGGCGGCGATCAAATGAACTGACGTCACGAATTCCGCCCTAAGGAGGGAGAAACACACCAGAGCTTTCTCAGCCTAAAGCACGGTACACTAAAGCCATCCATGTATCATGTAAGTAACGTAATAACATTTACACGATGTTATAAATGTCACAGTCAGAATGAAATCAAAATGTGATTTGAGTAGGCCATATTAGTTGTTCTGAAATCGAAATGCACCGTCTTTTTGCGACTCCAATGAGACATCGCATCGTCATTTTTTTCGTTATGCGTAATCAGATTGCATCACATAAGAAGATTTACAGTGCTGTCAGTAAAGTGCAAAACAGAAGCTTTCAGTAAACAATGACTTTTTTGTCATTTGCCAATGATGTCACCGACGTCACAGCGACTTGAGTTTGGCTGATATTCCATGACAACAGACGACTATACGATTCGCAAGGTACAATTCATGCCTATCAGCAAGATAATATTAGTTATATTGGCTATACCGGGGTTATCCTTTCTTATCGTTGACAAGTAGTTAATTCCCAAATTGTTAGTTTTAGAGGTATGGTTCTACATGTTTTTTATGGTACACTGTAGAAAAAATGCCATGTTTCTTAATATTAGAAAATATAATATAGCCGCGAACTGAAATATAGTATAACCTTTCCCAAATTACCCGTAATTTAAAAAAGTTGGAAATTGCTCGTCAAACGGAGCAAATGAGGTGCGTATATATACTAGGTGCATACTATAACTAGTTTTATAAATATTTTTGCACCGCATAGTGTACTGAATGTATATTTTAGTGCACTTCAATAAGTTCATATCCATTTAATTCTGTTCGAAAGGCTGTAACATCATTAAAATGCACTTTAAATCATTTTTTCCCATGGGCCGTCCTGTAACGGAAAACTTTTGACTGTCCCTGTCATTAAACTATACATCCGATTTTCATGAAATCTGAAATGGCCCGGCAAAATTTTGCAACAATTATATATTTAAAATTTCAGGCCATTCGGTTGGGTAGTTTTTGCTTTGTTATATGCAGACAAACGGACAGACGAACCGAACGACGACTATAGGTGCTACGTATTTATATAATTACGAGCGCACCTAAAAAGTGTTCTTTATAATTAAAAACACCGGAAACCAATATATTTTCGAGATTTAAAGATGCAACTAGAAAACTAAGCATAAAAAATACGGTTTTTTTTTTCAGGATTCGAACTATAATTGTGTTAAAATTAATTGCCAACTTTATTAACGTATCCAACGTTTCTTCGAGCTCCATTACCTGCGATTATTCTGTTGAATTGACTCAGATATCAGACAGGATGTCAGTCAATAAAGTTTCTTTGTGAATTGTGTGTCTGCCAGATTTTTCCACGATAGTTCGGTTGGCAGAACATTGTCAGCGTGAACCAAAAGGTCCCTGATTCGAATCCTGGCCTGGAGACCTTTTCAATCAGTCTGAAAATTACCACTCGTGTGATATTTACCGATTAGAGTAATTGTATTAAAATTAATCAAGTGCTTTTCAAATCTCAAAAAATATGTTTTTGAGGTTTCTAATGATAAAGAACGCATTTCGGAATCGTGGGTAACTCGAAAGGGGTTATTACCCGACTGCCAAGAAGGGTTGTGTGTTTCACGCGTATTTGGGTATGTGGATTTCTTTATACCCTCGAAACATCCCAACGGCTGGATGGATTTTGATGAATGAGGTCTCTATCGATTCGTCTTAACAGTCCTATGGTTATAGGTTAGGTTTTGTTTTTATAAATTCCAAATGGCGACCGTAAAATACAAAATGGCGGTAGAGACGAAAAAAAAATTTTTACGCACCCTATTGAGTGGCCTGTCATTGGATAGGTCTTTCAAAATGAAGACGATGTTTCATTGACTATTTTACAGTCGGAAGCTTCGTTTAAATATTACACAACCTGGAAGTTCTGTAGATAGCATCTCTAGCTTTCCTGCGACTCTGACCTTCATAGGAATCTGTAGGCCTCATCAAAATAGTGTTTATAGATAGGAACTAACAATTAAACGCAACTTAAAAGTCATCAGTACAAGTAAATAATAAAAAAAATAGGTAAGTAATATAAAAAATAGTTTCACATTGATGAGAAATGATTAATTAGTTCGCTTTTTACGCAGTCGGGTTTTTTGATTTTTTAAATTTAATTTTTACTTGTTTAATATTTTCGTTCGTAGTTATGTTATATTCTCATAGATCAAGAAACATTTATCTTTTTCTTCAGTGTAAAACCAATGTTTAAGAATTAACTAATGGTCAACGATGAGAAAAGTCACCCAATATAGGGCCGATATTCTATTCTAATGAAATACCAATATTGGTTAAATATTGGCTTTACATTGGATATATACAGGGTGTATCTGAAATGCTTCAACAAACTTGATGATAGTTCTCATCAAGACGAACAAAAAATGCAATGAAACATGGGTTCGTAAATGACGTTTAAAGGGTGAAAATCGCAAAAGTAATAAAAATATCGAAATATCGCATGTTGCTTTTCTGCAGAACTGGCTAGTAGCACGAAGCGGATCTTCCTTTCACTTTGTGCATATCCGGTCAGAAAGAGATAACAAAAACTTGGAAGAAAGCCAAACAAATCTGTGAGCAGGAATCCACGTATGCAAATTTTCCATCTTCTTGGAAACAGACCAATAAACGCAATTTTGCAGCAAGCATGCGTTACAAGTACATGAACAGCCAACGACGATAGGTAATATCATTGCGAAAACATTTTGTTTGTTCTTTTAGTAGGAATGGTTACCTATTCCAATAACGAAATGGCTGATATGCATATGGTGTACGACGAAGCTGCAGGAAATGGCCATTTACCGCAGAGGTCATTTTCTCGATTTTCATCCTTCAAACGTCATTTGCAACCACATGTTCCATTGCATTTTTTGTTCTTCTTCATCAGTACTATCATCCCTCTAAGTTTGTTCAAACATTTCAGATACTTCCTGTTTAGCGAAACCATTTTAGGCGGAAGCGCTATTGACCGGGAAAATTTTCATTATAAAGGGGCACAGTAACCTAAAATTTTCAAAAAATCGGTTTTCGGTTTTTGTTTTATTCTGAATATTTTAAAATTTCTGAACAATATGCAAAAAACTCCATTAAAAAAATTCTTGAGTTATAAACATTTATAGACGGTGGGTACAATTGAATGTCGGTAGATACTGATACTTTAAGGGGACCGGGAAAGCAAAATTCAACTAAAAAATCAATTTTTACTTTTTCATATCATTAAATAGTTTAAACTTTTATCTTTCCAACGGTGTGTCACACATGTTTATACATAAAAAAAAATAAGTGTTGAAACCATTCATTCTTTCTAAGAGTACTTCACAGCTTAATGACCATTTAAATCTTTCATTGACTTTTTCTCAAAACTTGGATTTTTCATGTTTATGTTCGTTTTTTTTCAATATCTATTAAACTTAAGAACTCAGAATTTTATTTAATACTTATATACTGATATATTGTATACTTTAACACAGGGATTTAATGATTTGCTGAGAATTATTTATTTTAGGCAGTGAAATCTTATCAAAAATGCTAATTTAAAAATGACTTTCAACAAATAATTAATAATTAATTTTGAGTTTCCCTTAGAAAGAAAATGGTCTGTTAAAATACGTAAAGAATGTTATTCTAACTACTCTAAAAAATCTAGACTTCTATCTTTCACCCTTTCTGAGAAAAAGGTACATAAAGTTGGTGAATTTAACATGGCGGAAATAGGGCTTTCCCGGTCCCCTTAAAACTCGTTTTCACAGTTTAGTAAATTTGGAATTTGCGCGCACTGTTACTTTCAAACTATATGAGCTACAACTTTAAAAAAGTAACCAAATATGCGTTGTTTTATAGCCTTTAGGCTAAAAAAAAGAAAAAAATGGTTATTTATTTTTTTGGACTTGAAAATCATTTGGGATATTGAGTTTTTTTTTTTTTTTTTTTTTTTTTTTGCTAAAATTAAATTTTAAACAAAACTGTGTATATTTTAATTTAGGAGTAGGTGCGTTATGATTCTATGTTGTTCAAAAATCATTTTCTATATGCATAATTTAGAGTTTTATCATGAGCGCAGTACTAAATGATTTTAATTCACATGTTAATGAGATGAATATTTAAATTAAAAATGTAAATATTAATTTTGTATGTACAACATTTATTTTTCTGGATGATATTGTTAAGAATATATACAGAAAGGAAAAAAAGATCTTAAATACATATTATTTGTGTTTTTGTGCTTTGAAAAACGCGATGTTTTTTGATCGTTTTGACGAACTCAAAGGTTCTATGTCTCCTTAAACAATCGTTCATCTTCTTAGTTAAATATTGTCTTGACATTGGATATATATCAAGCAAAATCTTTTAAAGCGGAAGCGCTACTGACCGGGAAAAGTTTTATTTTAAACAATATATCATCTTAGCGGTTACAGTATCTATTATGATTGCACAGTATTAATAATTATCTTATTCTCGACTATTATTATCTACATTTTTTACTATATGGTAGAACCTCTTTTATCCGAAACTCTTTTAACCGAAACTCTCGGTTAAGCGAAATCCTTTTTTAAGGCTTTTTTTTTTCTTTTAATATCATACTCTTTGTGTGCAAGCGGTCCTTTCCGAATTACGAGTATATATAAATATTTTCGATCCCCTTTCTCAGAACTCCTTGAGCTCTCGTAAGCTGCGGAGTGGAACGAAGAAAACGATCAAATTAGCAATTCTGAAGCTTTTAAATGTTTTGCAAAAGTTTTGGTATGGCTGGATCAGCATAATGACTGTGATACTGGTGAACTAATTTTTAAAAATTCCGTGATAGAGCTTCAAAGCAAAGGCAATCAAAACTGCGACAAACAAAACATTTTTTCAAACACTTGTGATATGTGTAAAGGGGACTTAATTTCAAAATTAAAATTCAGGTAATTTATTCTTGTTTCTATTTTGCTATCGCTTTATTTTTATTAAGTACATGTTACCATAATAAGAAATATTGGATATATTTCTCCTTAATCTTAAAATTGAAACTTTCTCGATTATCCGAAAATTTCGATTTTCCGAAAGATAGTCCCTCCCAATTACTTCGGATAATCGAGGTTCTACTGTACATGAATAGTAATAACAAGAGTAGCAATAAGTGTAGTGGGCCATTTCATTCTAAATTATAGTGTGACTAACTATACTATACGTAAATCAATTGTTATTAGTGTGATTCTAATGCTACTAGATGTAAATCAATAGTTATTAGTATGAATGTGGGAATCCATTATACTGCATGAGTATAGCAATATAGTGTATTGTATTGCGAAATTTGTAGCATTATGATGTGCATAAATGTACTTTTATTACAGCATGTAGAAGATATGTGGCAATCGGCTATCCCAGTAATGCTTTAAAAAGAGCTAAAAATTGAATCCCATAAATGTTGAGCGATGCTCAACGACAATTGTCGATCGCAGTGACATCTGTTGCGGCCGAAACGGTCTCTCAATGGAGGATATTCCATCTACGTTATGATCACGTGGTCAAGGTAAAAACTTCTAGTGTGAAGAAGGGAAGGCTCCGTAGACGTAATGTAAATCCCCGCCAGCCAGTGAAACAGTTCATGAGGAAAGCAGTAGTAGTCTCCCTTCTTATCAATTAGAAATTCTTTGGGTAAATGGGCTATATTCCAAATCTGTGTTCGAGGCTGAAAAAAGCCACGTGATACCGGTAATGAAGGATATTCCATTTACGTTTTGATCACGTGGTCAAGGTAAAAACTTCTAGCGTAAAGAAAAGGCCCCGTAGACGTGCAATATAAATCCCCGCTAGCCAATGAAAAAGTTCATGAGGCAAAGCAGTATCTTCCCTTCTTATCAGTTATAAGTTCTTTGGGTAAATTGCCGGTATCACGTGACTTTTTTCAGCCTCAAACCCAGATTTGGAACATCCACCATTTGCCCAAAGAATTTCTAACTGATAAGAAGGGAGGCTACTACTGCTTTCTGCATGAGCTGTTCCACTGGCTAGCGGGGATTTACATTACGTCTACGGAGACTTCCCTTCTTTACGCTTGAAGTTTTTACCTTGACCACGTGATCATAACGTAGATGGAATATCCTCCATTACCGGTACCACACGTGACTTTTTCAGCCTCGAACCCAGATTAGGAATATAGTCCATTGAATACTAATACAATGTTTACGTTTGAATTACCAGATGCCGCTGCGATTGTCATTTATCGCTCAGCATCGTTCAAGATTTATGGGATTAAATTTTTAGCACTTTTTAGAGCATTGCTGGAATAGCCGGTTGTCACACTAAAAATTTGAATCCCATAAGTGCTGAACGACGCGGAACGACAAATGTCGATCGCAACGACATCTATTGAGGCGGAAACGCTTTCTGAAATGAATCCTAGAACAATGTTTACGTTTTAAGTACCAGATGTCGCTGGGATCGCTATTTATCGTTGCGAATCGTTCAACATTTATGGAGTATTGCTGGAATAGTCTTTGAACAATGCTGAACGACGAATGTCGATCGCAGCGACATCTGTTAGTTCTTCACTGGCCAAAACGCTTTCTCAACTGAATTCTTATACAATACTTACGCTTGAACTATCAGATGTCTCTGTGATTGTCATTTAACGTTAAGCATTCAATTTTTTAGAATTTTTTAATTGATCGATTTCCACATTATAATTTCTAGACACTATGCCTATAGTGTTTAATTCTGGTTTACCATACATCTAAACATAGTTTTTTTTTCGATGTCTAATTATACTTTAAGAACATTTATTTAACCATTGTATAACCCAACCTTCTCTCTATTTCTCTTTGCAAGCTGTCAGACGAGCTAACTAGGAAACTCCAATCGGACGTCTGTTATACGGTTAGTTTTCGTCATACAGTACCAGAGTGCTTTTTTAATCAAATTGAAATACTGAAAATTAAGAAAGAAAATCATACTTTAATCGTAGACGATATTGTATTTTTCAAAACTACAATCCACACTTTTTACAAAATTTTAAGGCCTCACTGGCTTTGAAGCTATATCGATGCCATGAATGGTATTCAACTATGTTGAAAATGATTTTTTAAAAAAGCCCTCTGGAAAGTATATTAATTCAAGACTAACTACATTTCAATATTGTTTCTTCATTCCATTATATTCCCATGTATTTCTGGCCAATTAGTGTACTAAAACTAAATTTTATATGAAGTACTATTTATCTTCATCCAAGTCTAACTCACACTGAAGCTACCCTAAATCTGAAATGTCTGCTAATGTAATTTTTTTTCCTCCTGCAGGTGGGCCATTCAATTAATGGTTCAACACATAACTTCAGTTATATTTTTAACACTTTTCAAACAAAGTTATAAAGTCAACTTAAGTAGGACAATTGCACCATAAGATATAATAAATAAGATGCATACTTTGTTAAAAACGCACAAACTTGCACAATGGTACACCAATGGATATAATTGATCAAGACTCGACAGAAATCTTTCGTCTCTAGACTTTTAAACATTTCAACATCCCATTTATCCTGAAGATGACTGCAGAAGCAGTTCGAAACATCTATATTATGCTTTATCGTTAATTTTACTTGTACATGTTCGTATAAAATTTCTTGTTCATGTGTACCATTGAGCAAGTTTATGTGTTTTTAACGGATACATCTTATTTAAAGTTAAAAAGTGTTAATGAATTCGGTTTGTCTGTGAGTTTGGCCGTTCTCTAACTCTCGTCAATTTACTCGCGTTATTGTGCAGTTTTTATATGTTAGTTAGATTTCGTATAGAATGATCGGTATTGAAAATGAAGTGTGCAACATTTACAGTTCTTTTATAGGGACACACACACACACAAAAAAAAAAAAAAAAAAAAAAAAAAAAAAACACGTTACTTTATGCTCTATGCGAAAAATTTTTTAAGGCTCATTTTATGGATGTTACTATATTTCAAACATAATGAGGTTGGTATACTTCATTGTGGGGGACTATAGCATGGTTTTGCAGATTTGTATCGATTAAGTAGCATTTATAGTTCTTTTACAGGGCACACAAAACAATTCCATTACATTAGGATCTTTGAGGAAAAATCAGTTGTGGTGCATTTGAACGATGTTATGGTACTTCAAACGTACTTAAATGAAAAAAAGATCTCAGAGGTGTACTACGACACGTTTTATATAGATTATGGGGTACATGGCATTTATAGTTCATTGCCACAGATGCACAAAAAATTCGGTTACAGTACTGAATATGATCAATTGCTGGGAGGAAGTTTTACGCTGTGGTACAAATCTATCATAATCTATAGAATTTATACACACCTCCTAATACACTCAAAATTATATGACAATTTTATATTTTATGCTAATAATTAAAAATATATATGTTGATCCTTAGTTTCAATACCCAAAAGAGGCCGCTGTTATGATGCGCTTTTATTTATTTACTGATCACTGTAACTCTGTGTTAAATTCAAATGAATGAACTCTATTTTATGAAGCCCAGTTGCGTAGTGGTCAGCGCGCCTGTCTGTCACGCTACAGGTTCCCAGTTCGATTCCGGACTGTGGTCTTGGTAAGGTTCACCCAACCTTTTATTCCTCCAGGGTCGATAAAATGAGTACGAAGCTCGCTTAGGAACTAAACACCGAGGGCCCCGCGTCAGACTGAGCACCTGGCCAGGACATATGCTGCATAGCATCTCATGTGCCATGGTCAAGAAAACAGGCCAGGGCACTGTAGAACAGAATCCTTAGTGGATTGTAGAGCCGCAGGTTTGTTTTAACTGTATATTGCAAATGTTAGTGTGAACTATTTAAATTAATGCATTAAAATTGCACAGAAGAAAGTTTTGTTGTGGCCACTACATTTTGTGTATATTTTTGTGTTTGTGTATAACTATTTCTGAAATGTTTCCATCTTATGTGTTGCAGGTAGCAGATTCGATGGGTCACCGTATCCAGGAATCATGTGGTCCCATCGAGGCCGAAGCCGACGATGACCCTGACTCGGAGTACATGGTGACGGCGACCGCCATGTTTGAGCTGTATATGGCACTGCAGGAATTCATCAAGTTCAGAGATAACCTGCCACCAGAGTGAGTCTCTTTTAGTTACTTTTACTAACAAGGGAACCACTTTTGGTGTTGCTCGAACCTAGCATCGAGACCTGGTGCATTTTGTAGCTCTATACATAAAAGTTAGAGAATCGATAAAATTTCTCTGTAAAAATCATATTTTATATATTCTTTTATACTTTTAATTTTTATTATTGGAATGTTTTCGTTTATTTCACGCCAAAAGTGAGTTAAGTCGCCAAATATGGTGCTGAACATTTTTCGCCTGCTTTATCCCTCTAGTGTCTAGTATATGTACAGTTATTAGAATTAAATCAGATTGCGATTTCTGTGATAATATCATAAGAAACAAGAATTTTTTTTCTATGCAGACGATAAATGTATAAATGGTAAATATATATCTGTTACATGCTTTCAAGATCATTGAAAACTATTTTTTCATTGAAATACAAAATAAACATTTTGTTTTGTAGTCAGATAGAATAAAGTTTCGAATGTTTAAAATGAAACGTTTTTGTATTAAATGTTGTGTCTTTTGGTAAAAGTATTCATAAAGTAAATTAATATTTTTATACAATTTAGAAAATTTACTGTGCCTAATTAGGCTGGACATCACAGTCCAAACCGCTGCTCGCTCACACACGACAAGCAGCTATGACATTTGAATAGGGTTACCGGAGAACTCTACTTTAAAAAAAAAAAAAAGGCAACTTTTCTCCCGCCAAGAATGTGAATATAAGTTGTAAGTTTTCAAAATCTATTTCATAGGTTCTTGAAAGAATTTTTAAACTTTTTTCAATATTTTATACTTATTGTTGAGTAAATTGTATTTTTAAATGCTTTTCTTTAAAAAAAAACCTATGTTGATAGTTCGATAAGTGGTTTCGAAAACTGCATTTTCAGAAAGTTAAGTCAGCTGTAAAATCAATAAATATGATTTTAACAGAAAAATTTTATCGATTCTCAAACTTCGAAATATAGGGCTTTAAAATGCACCAGGTCTCAATGATAGGTAAGAGCAGCACCAAAAGTGATTGCCTTGTAAATGAAATTTTGTTTTGAATTGTTCACAATAGTTTCCTCCCGCGGACATTGTTGTTGCTGTAAAACAAGCTATCCAGGCTGGGTCGATCCATGAAAAACAGACAAAATGTACGTAACACTTACATAAATACCTATGTCTATTAACTTGTGCCGTGTCCTAAGAAGGCGGTAGCGATGGTCGAAGGTGTTAACTTCGAAGGCTTAGCAATTTATATTCTCTTAGAATATGATAACATGAAATTTTATTTTATACAATAAAAGATATTATGGAGTAATGATAAGTCGCTATGTACACAACAGTGTAAATTTTGTTGAACAAAGTTTATGTATCAGAAATAGTGTCTATGAGAAGGTGGTAGCTAGTCTATTAAGTCCACATGCATTGCATTACTTGAACGGAAAACGCTTGTCTAGTCTCAGAGATTGAGATCTCCTTTTCCGCGACGGCACCCTGGTGCCCTGTCGCCGCTGATTCGGGTATCATTCCCCGGTACTAGAGATCGTAAAGTCCGGCCCTTTCGACCTTCAAAATCTTCCACTCCAAAAGTCGCTCTTCCAACTCCAGCCAAAATCTAATCTCCCCTCTGCATCCTCCTCTCGTATATATATATATCTCAATTATCTCCCTCTAAAAACAATAGTGAGTTTCTCAGCCACTAACTGTCCGTTCTTTTCAAGAACCTCCCAGGGACCTTTTCCGCTATCTCCTGAGTGGACACCTTGAGCATCTCCTCTTTTTTGCACACGCACTCTCTAAACATCTGTTCATGTCAGAAGGTCTGAGAGATATTTTCTCACGCTAAAGTTCACAAGAGTTCCGCCTGTTTTTTTGCATTAGCAAACTGTCACCGATTGTCAAATGTCCAAGATTGATGGTGACTGAGTATTTTACTTAATCTTGCCGTGTGTCTTAGTGGACTTTAACATATTTTTACTCTGTTTTAGAAATGCATTGGTTCTTTCTATATGGCGAATCTGATATAGTTCAGATCTTTACAAGCTTTTAAGTTGTTAAAATATAAACTATGATTTTAAAATTACAAAAAAGCCTACATTTTCATATTATTTATTTCCTTTTGCATAGTTGTTTTAATTTGAGGGTACAATTGCAGTACGTTAAAGCAGCAGTAACATGTAGAAAAGTTCTCCACAGATGATATGGAATGGACTTTTAATAGGTTTAAAAATCTTCACATTTTCACTCTAGAGCTAAGCAATCTGCCCGTTTTCAATAGGTGTGAAAATCTATCAATCATGAAAACAGCTACGAATTTTCCATAGTCGGATTCGGTGCCCCCGCCAAAATAATGTAAGAGACAATTTCTGGAAAAATCATGAATGAGGTGCGATTTTTAACATAGGCATTGAATGCTTATAGAGGAGTTCTTTAAAAAAAAACTTTTTACTTTTATACTTATTGTTTTTTCTTTTCTCAATTCAGTGAGCGTAAGAACTTGACGCTGGTGAACTACCACCTGTGGTTCAAGGACGCCGTTCAACACTGGTTCGTAGTAGCCAAGTCCAAATCCCAAGTCCGGCTGAGAAAAGCCGTCGAACTCGACAAGGTGAGTATATCCTGGACACTAACTTTAACAAGTCTCTATGCAGAGCATAAAATCTCTTTATATTTTTTTCACGACAAAAGTGATAACATAGTAGGCGCTAAATTAAAAACTTAACTTTTATAATTATTCGAAGCAATAGACCGGGAAGCGACTGCACAGAAAATCACCTCATCGAGTTGGCGGCTGAAATGCCAGGATTAGACAGAACTATTAGCATATTAAAATGCAACTGATCTTCCAAGTCCTTGGTGTAAACTACCTGTAGACCTGACTTTGGTGGTTGATCGGTAGATTTATCGTTGTTTTTCCCTGCACCCAAAGGTATGAAATATTGTAAGACTGGGAGCAGGAAAACAAAATGGTAAACCTGCCAGTCAACCCCTAAAGTCGTGTTTGCAAGTGTTTTCCACCAAGATAGGACTTGACAAACCAGTTGCTTTTTAACATGCGAATCGAGTTTTAACTAGTTCTGGGATTTCAGCCATCAACTCGATGAGGTGATGGTTTGTGCAGCGCATCCCTGTCTAAAAAGCGAGTATTAACTTTATTTCATACAGGCAAAGTTGCTATGATTGCCAAGGCATGTGCAGCCGTGGGAAAAAAAGTAAACACCCCCTACAAACTCTGCAACTAATATAATAACAGAAATTTACTGGTACAAAACGATTGGAAATAAAGTCTACTTTTAAATGGTGTCTATAAAATTTGCTGAGGGGCCATCTACAAATCAAAACAAGACCAAAGTTTGTTTTTTTCGATGGTAACATACAATTTCGACAGTATATTTTAAATCTTTGGTTCAAACTATGCCTAGAAACGAAATTTCAAGTTATTTGGATTATAAGTTTTTGAATTATAAACATTCAAAATTGAGAGCTTCTAATGTTAAATTACATTTTCATATTTTTATTTATAACTTCTGAAATTATGATCCTAATGTTTTAATTTTTTGTGTAGCAATAATACTAATATACCCAAGCATAAATACATGGAATTTGTAATTTTAAAATTTTTATAATATGAGTTATGAATTACGAAATTAATATTTGAAAAATAAATATGAATTGCAGCCTGCAATTTTTTGATAGATTTATATTATATCCTGCTTTATGCTAATTCTCAATTTAAAATTTTTCTTCCGAGTAGTTTTCGAATTATGATTAAAAAACATCAAAATTATGGTTTATAAGGGGCCGTCTATGATGTTCAGAAAAGCATAATTAAAAAAATATATTTTTTTTACTCATTTTATTGAAATATTTGGAATTGCAATAGTCGAAACATATTAAGCGAGTGAAATGTTCCTATTGGCAAGAAGTACATTAATAGAAGTAACATAGTCATTTTGTATACCAAACTTTAATTTGGATACAGCCCCTAAAATAGGCTCATTTTAAAATAATTAATTTCTCTTAAATGAATCGTACGAATTTAATGAAAATTTGTTTTTAGGCAAATTGAAGTATGTAGAATTTATTTACGGTGTCATACTTGGGTATTGAAAGTTGCTATTGAAAAAAAAAATTGGGTTCGTTTTGATATGTAGATGGACCCCTAAACAAATTCTATATGCATTATTTAAAAGGAGACTTTATTTCCAGTCGTTTGGTACCAGTCACTTTCTTCTACACTATTTTCTTGCAGAGTTAGTAGGAGGTGTTTCCTTTTTTTTACACGACTGTACAATTGTACATATTTGATGATCCTGAAAGAAACTGAAAACGCAAAAAAATAAATAAAAATATTGCACATTAATGTATTAAAGGCCAGAAAATTGTGCGAAATTAAAAATAATTATGCACATTATTTACGAATATTTATGCACAATGGGAAAACAGTGGTTATTTCCATACATTTTATTATTTATATTACAGATTACTTTATAATACTATGCACAATTTAAATATATATAACGATATTACGTTACATGGTGATTCGAAAGTGTGGTTAAGCTTCGATGTCATAGTCGATGAATAATCAATCTGGAAGCCGTACATTAGATTAAGCTGAAAAAGAATGTTTCGAAGTAAATCAACATGGATATTGGAAAGTAGTTGCAGTCATCGAGTGATAGGCCAAGTAACACATTTATCCAGTGTAGGTTTCTCCGTAATAATTGAGACAATGCGTAATTTAAACTCAGGCTTTTATTGAAAGAGCTTTCGGCGGTGCAGTTTCCACCGATTTAAATTTAAATCAAGTCATCGCTTCGTAGTATTTAATCATGGGTAAGCAATTATAGATAATAGAAAATATCAGACGGCGACCAGGGGAAGTTATCAAAGTAGAAATACGACAAATTCTGCTGAAACACAGCGAGTATCGACTTTTTGTTCCTCCAATGTAAGGATACAAATATGACGTAGATTGCGCTCTCAACCAATGAATAATTAAGAATGTCACGTCATATAAAGAGTGCGGATAGAGCAAGCGGATGAATTTGAAGGGAAAAGGATAACCTCAGAAATGCGCGGGAAAGTAAAAATGGAAGCTAAAAGAATATTCTCGAAAGAAAAAAGCGCGGAAATGGAACATTTAATTTATGAATACTAAAAGCGTAATATTTAAGCGATTTAGACAAGTGAGACTTTAAATTAAAGGGAATTTAACAGAGTTAACGATAGAGATTATTTAAGGATAAGGATTTAGTGAATATAAAGTAGTAAATTAGAATAAGATAAGGAAATCGCGGAATTAGATCTAATAATGTAACATATATACATATATATATATTAGTTCAGTGTTGCAGTATACGTTGGACTTCACAAACTGCTTTGCAAAACCCCGCGGGATGTTGCCCTTGTTCTGTTGTTTGGTGCGAAATCTCATTAGTATGGAATTAGCGAGTTAAATAAACTAATGATTATGCATGCAATATACAATTCTTAAGAGTGATTGGTTACGTCTTCCCGGGTTTTATTGCAATATCAAAAATTTATATGAAAGTCCGTGAACGGAAAAAGATTAATATACACAGAAAAAAATAAGACCTAGAACGGGTAGAAAAATATCCGATTTGGGTAGAAAGATTCTTAAGTATGAGATTACCTAATTTGAGTCCATAGACGATATTTGGGTCCATAATTTTTTTTCCAAAATGGATATTTAACAGTGCCCAAAATGGGTACACAGTGATAAGCAAAACAGGTATATGGACCCAAATTGGGTAGCCTCATACCTAAGAATCTTTCTACCCAATTCGGGTATTTTTCTACCCGTTTTTTAGGTCTTATTTTTTTCTATGTATTATATAGCTGCGGAGAATGTGAGAATTCTCTTAAAGTTGGTTTTGTTAGATTTTCGTAAAATATTTTTAAAATGAAATAATCAAAATTAGGTCTAAATTAGCAAATACTAAAAATTTTATTTCACAACAAGAAGAATGTAGGGGGGGGGGGGAATTATTTGAGTGTGACGATCCGTGGTAAAGGGGAGGGTAAGATTTTTTTTAAAAACGCAAAATTTATATGGCTTAATAGATGACCTCCTTGTACTGACTAGAATAAAAGATATAGTCTGTATCAGATAAAAAAAAATAATAATAATTTATTTTTGCGTTCTATACAAATCACAGGTCCAGAGTTGCTGACATTTTTCAATTGGAAAACTGAATTTCGAATTACGACTGTAAGACCAAACTTCCATTTCTTTTTCTTAACTAAAGAAATCTCTCCACGTATTCTGAAAGAAGTAAAAATGACTTGATCTTAAAGAACCAGAATTTCGATGTCGGACACCCACTCTCTCCCTGTAATAAAGTTCGGCAAAAGATAAATGAAAATAAATGAAAATCCCACGCGTGACCGACATGGCAACCACGTGACGTCAACGCCCACCTACTTATCGCCGCCGTTTGGTTTCATTTATGACTCACGTGCAGATTTCATCATTTCTTATATATTTTTTATACCGTATCTTTAGCGGATCTGAAAATTTCCTCCCCTCCCTCAAGGTGTTTATACTACCCTTATTAAGAAGTAACGTTTGTTCAGCCCCATAATCGAGGGGCGGGGGGTAAGGTACAGCAGGTACAAATTACCTAGGCCCGGCTCGTCTAAGGAGCCCGGCTACGGTCCTGGTTTAAAAAAGAAAATACAAGAAAAAGACTTTTTCAAAATTTTTAATTAAAGTAACTAATGAATAATAAAATTCAAAACTCAGAATTTGGCAGAATGTGTTTATGAATCGGCCTCAGAGTCCATACTCCTCAGTATGTATCAAACGTTTGAAAGTTCATTTAATATCAAAATTTTTTAAATGACGCCCCTGTTTTAATGATGGGGCTGATTTCAGACGCGCGAACAGGAATTGGATGGAAAATTTGGTAAAGTCGCATAAATTAATGTTTCGCATTTTATTTCTTTCATGCGTTAAACTTTTTCGTTCAAAATTAATGGATGAATTCAATTAAAATTTAATTATATTTTAAATATTTTAAATTTTGATTTAAAATCTTTAGATGAAAACAGACGGTATATAATGGAATCATGCTATGAACGGAAAGATATCATGCATGGTTCAGCCACATCAAAAAAAATTTATGCAATTATACTTTCTACGATGAAAACAACCTTTATACAACTTATACAACGGAATTTTTCACTTGTCGTTTGCGTTTCCGTCTAAGCAGGTTTTATTGTATCATACATGTGAGGGGCTCACAACGATAGTAGACCCAGTTCATTTTGAAAACAAGTAAAAATTAAATTTAAAAATCAAAAAACCCGACTGCATAAAAAGCGAACTAATTAATTATTTCTCATCAATGTGAAATTATTTTTTATATTATTTACCTATTTTTTTAATTTACTTGTATTGATGACTTTTAAGTTGTGTTTAATGGTTAGTTCCTATCTATAAACACTATTTTGATGAGGCCTATAGATGTCTATGAAGGTTAGAGTTGCAGTCAAGCTAGAGATCCTACCTACACAACTTTCAGGTTGTGTCATATTTAAACGGAGCTTCTGGCTGTAAAATAGCCAATGAAACATCGTCTTCATTTTGAAAGACCTATCCAATGATAAGCCACTCAATAGAGTGCGTAAAAAATATTTTTTCGTCTCTACCGCCATTTTGAATTTATAAAAACAAAACTTAGCCTATAATCATCGGACGGTTAAGACGAATCGATAGAGACCTCATTCATTAAAATCCATCCAGCCGTTGGGATGTTTCGAGGGTATAAAGAAATCCACATACCCAGACACGTGTGAAACACATAACCCTTCTTGTCAGCCGGGTAAAAAAGGGAGATAATCCAACTAGGAGGTGCATAAAATCTGTTTTATCCACTCCCACAGTAAATCAAGTCTGTAAACAGATAACATACATGAGAATGTATGTGAAAACAGACTTGGTTCACTGTTGGAATGGATAAAACAGATTTTATGCACCTCCTTAATGGACTACCATTTTTTTTTATGGACTTGGTCTACTATGGTTCTGAACCCCTCATATGGTGAGTGGGCACATATTGAAGTATTACCGGGGCCCGTGGTCTTTTTGTACGGCCTGCGTTTGTTTTTGTTTGTGTGTTTGCTTATAGGGGAGTAATTTTTAAAACTATAAAGCCGATTTGAAAAATAATGGTGGCAAAAAGCTAGTGACTTTCTCTGTTTCAACATAGGCTATGTTTTATGTCGGTGCAACAACCCCTTCAAGGTGGTGTAGGAGCAAATAGCGTTCTAAAATCGTGATATTTGTGACATTTGTTGGGGATAGAAAATTGAAACTTGGTGTGGCGGTCATTTTTAAGATGTAAATACTCGTTATAAACCGTTTTTTTTTAGTTCGAAAATGAAAAAGAGAGAAGTGAGTGAAAAACGTTCTAAATTACGATTTATTTGGAGCTGTTAGGGGGTTAGGAACTTATCGCGATATTGCTAGCGATATTCTTAAAACTGTTTAATTATAATGTGTCGCGATATTGTTACATATGGATTACCTAACAGCGCTAGGGTGCAGTGCGCGGGTGCTGAACTGAAGCGGTCCAGGTTAATAAATACATTTATTAAAACTAAATAAACAAATAAATACCGGACTGCCACTGGCGACTATTTTGTTTATTTGTGTCTCGCACCACTTTCACAAAACAAACATCTTTCACGAAATTTCAACTTTCTACTTTTAAAATTAATATAAAATGGCAATATTTTTCTTTCGATTTCCCAGCATTTTAAACATTTATATTAATTACACACTTTGAGAATCTAAATCAAAAGTTGTTTTATGATTTTTCTCAATCTTTTTTTTTTTTTTTTTTTTTGGTAAAATTGCGTTGGAAAAATTGTCACTTCTATAAATGACCTCAACATTTAAAAAATAAGTTTCAAATATATATTCAAAGGAAGTAGACTATTCTTAGGCTGATTTATTGGAAAGTTTAAGAGTTATACAGTTTTAATTCATACGAGGGCGTATCAATTAAGTTTTTGCCCTCACATAGAAATAATTGAGTGAAAGTTATGATATTGCTACATTCTATGAGCCCTTTTCTATATAGTCAATGTGCACAGAAACACATTTGTGCAACCGGTATTTCAAAGAGAGGGGGGGGGGAGAGAATGTATTCCAGAAAGCTCGGTAGTAGACCCAAAGGGGGCATTTTTCTAACTTTTACCGACCCCCACATGTAACAGATTGTTGGAAAGGCCTGTGACCACTTATTCATGCTATGCACCTCCCGAGCCCCTCCCCCGAAATTTGCTCTTCAGGGGCACTTTTCTAAATTTTGCGGACATCATTCATGCCCCCCAGGGGGAAAATTCGGGGGGAAGGGGGAGGGAGATGCATATCATGAATAAGTGGTCACAGGCATTTCCAACAATCTGTCACATGTGGGAGTCGGCAAAAATTAGAAAAATGACCCCCTTTGGGGGGCCCCTATCGCGCGTCCTGGAATACATCCTCCCCCCCACTCTTTGAAATACCGTTTGCATAAATGTATTACTGTGCCCGGTGACTATATAGGAAAGGACTAAATACAATGTAGCAATTTCATAAATTTCATTCAATTATTTCTATGTGAGGGCAAAAACTTATTGATACGCCCTCGTATATTACAATTTTTTTTTCAAGAATTTTCAGTGCTGCTTATCTTTTTGTGCCTATAACTTTCAAGATATTCATGCCATTGTCACAAAAATAGTCTAGTTCCTGTGTAACATTACATTTTTTATGGAATTCATAAAATGTATTTATATTTAATAATTTTAAATTTAAATAGTTTTAAGAAAATGACATTTTTCGGTTAATTTCATACAATTTTTTTTTTAATTTAAAAAAATTACTTATTTGTATGTTTATGTCCCATTTTTATGACATTTTCAATAATAATTAACAATTTTGAACTTAAAATTAAATATTCCAAAAATTCGTTCCTAATGCATACTGATACCTTAAGGAAAATAACATGATGGCGTAAGTTTGAAGTCCCAAGTACAATTATGGAATAAAAA
Organism: Maratus speciosus; assembly: GCA_963932465.1. Lineage (NCBI taxonomy): Eukaryota > Metazoa > Arthropoda > Arachnida > Araneae > Salticidae > Maratus > Maratus speciosus. Next base: position 93,564,308 of record OZ010794.1, on the reverse strand, counting down.
GTGGAATAATACGCATAAAAAATAAGTAAATGGAAAATTAAATTTCTTTGGTAACGTTTTTAAATAAATACGTGTCTTTCACTGTAAATATTCTTTTATGCGCAATAGAAAAGAAAACTTGAGACTGTATCTGTTTTGAAAGAGTTTGATTTTTTAAGAATTATGTATTAAATCCTCTGGTATGATCTGATATTAATTTTTTTAAGTGTTCGATTTTTAAGAATTTTATTAATTTCTCTGATATGCACTTTTTTAAATTGTTTGATTTTTAAAAATTGTGTATTAAATCCTCTGATATGATCTGATATGCACTATTTTTTAAAGTGTTTGATTTTTTAAAATTTTATTACTTTCTCTGATATGCATTTTTTAAGTGTTTGATTTTTTAAAATTTTATTAATTTCTCCAATATGCCCTTTTAAGTATTTGATTTTTAAGAATTACGTATTAATTCTCCTGATATGAGCTTTTATTCATATTTGTTTCGCAGGTGACGTTCTTGGACAACTACGTGAAGCATAGCACCTCGGCCGTAGATGCTGCTACATGCTTTGTCCAGGTAAAAAGATTTTTGATATACTATAACCTCTTTTATTTAACTTTATTGGTTCATGTATGTAAAGATGGAACTTTGTTATAGATTATTCACTCATTCCATATTGTGCTAGAATTATAAATATATATATATATATATATATATGTTTCCGAATGACAATACAACATTTTAATAATTTTAGAATTTAATTATAAAAATTATACACACCGTTGTGTTTCCGATAACAATACAATATTTTAAGAACTTAAAAATAAATAAATTTTAAGGAGACAATTTACCTCAAAACTGATCAAAATGTCAATTTTCTTTTTTAATATTTTTTGTGAATATTTTGACACCTCATTTTTACCCATATGGCAATTATATCGCGAGATATTGTAAATTTTGTTAATACAACCAGCGCATTTCACCACAAAAATGAAAACTTTAAACGGCTTTTTCTCCATGTTCCTATTTTCATCACTTTCCTGTTTTCAAAATGTGGTTTAATGTTGGTTAAAGTGGTTTGTCAAAATGTTCAAGTGGTTGGTCGGTAGCTTCAGGGCCACGAGCCCTCCCTTCCCGCTTTTCGGTGTCTTTAATTTGTGTAATTTCCCTTTTAAATTTGTCCGGTTTCAATTTTTGATTTTTTTTTTCAACCTGGCTTTCGAAAGAGTGTCTTTTACTCGGGAATTGGCTGGGGACCTATGAACCTTGCTTCCGCAAAAGAGTCGGAATAAGTAGAAGAATAAAGGGCTGTGGACGAAATCAGGGCGCTCGCCGCGGCTTTTTTTTTTTTTTTTTTTTTTTTTTTTTTTTGTATTTGAGATAGAGATTTAAAATTTTTTGTACATGGTCTTTATTATATAGGTAATAAATCTGCGTATAGAATTAGCCTTCAGGTTTTTTGTTATTCTTTTTTAAATAAAAGTATATGAAGATGCGTTAGATTTCATCATTTTACACTATATATATATATATCAGTAAAAAAATTATATTAAATGTACATTTGACAATCTTAAAAAAAAATGGGCAAAAATATTAATATTTTAAAAAGTAGTAAGGATTTTTAAAAAATCAATTTTTTTTAAACTTTTTAAAAATTTTAATTAAATATGCAGTTAAAAAAAAAAAATTCGTCAAAATGTACGTTTTTTTTTTACATTGAAATGCAGTGAGTTCAGTATTTGAACCCTCTTTTTAAAACTAAACAAAATTGTTGAAAATGTAAACTCTCCCCTTAAGGCAATTTTCTGTTAACTCGGCGCAGGTGATGATTTGTCCGATATTCTTTAGAGTTACAACTGTATACGAGTTACAACGACAATGGAGTTCACGTTGCACAATAGCACTTTCGGTAAAAATGGCTGCCTGGCTGTGAAACCGCAACAATGAAACATTTTAAACACTAAAAAGTAGAAACAATTTATAAGTAAAAAATAAATAAAGAGTAACATTGTTTAAAATAATAAGTAGCAATATTTATTATTATTTTTTAAACATAATTAAATTTTGACATAAAAAAGGAATATATTTTAAGAATATATTAACCAACAGTTTAATACTAATGAAATTCTGATTATATGCTAAGAAAACTATAAAAAAATCCTGGATGGATAGTTTAAATATGATTTAATTTTCTTTCCTGTTATCTAACAACAACAACAAAAAAAAAAGTTGGAAATTGCTCGTCAAACGTGGCAAATGAGGTGCGTTCGTACTATAACTAGTTTTATAATTATTTTTTGCACCCCATATTGTACTGAATGTGTATTTATTTGCAATTCATAAGTGCATAGTCTGTAACATCATTAAAATGCACTTGCAATAATTTTTTCCCATTCCCCTTAATGTAACGGAAAACTTTTGACTGTCCCTGTAATTAAGCTATACATCCGATTTTCATGAAATTTGAAATGGCTCGACAAAATTTTGCAGCAATTATATATTTAAAATTTCAGCCCATTTGGAAAGCTGTAACATCATTAAAATGCACTTGCAATAATTTTTCCCATTGGCTTTAATGTAAAGAAAAATTTTGACTGTTCCTGTAATTAAACTATATATCCGATTTTCATAAAATTTGAAATAGCTCGACAAAATGTCGCAATAATTATATGTTTAAAATTTGAGACCATTCGGAAAGCTTTAACATCATTAAAATGCACGTGCAATAATTTTTCCCATTGGCCGTAATATAAAGAAAAACTTTTGACTGTCCCTGTAATTTAACTATACATCCGATTTTCATAAAATTTGAAATGGCTCGACAAAATTTTACAACAATCATATATTTAAAATTTCAGACCATTCGGTTGGGTAGTTTTTGCTCTATTATATGCGGACGGACGGACAGACAGACGGACTGAACGACGACTATAGGTGCTACGTATTTATATAATTACGAACGCACATAAAAAGAGCAAAAATTCTAATTTTTTAATAAATTCACTCGTTTGCGCTGTCTACCAAGCATCATAAAAGCGGCCAATTTTTCATAATCGGGGCCTGTGCCAATACTTATTGTAACGGAAATTTTTTGGAACAACATGAATATTGCAATCATGAAATTAAGCGTGATTTTTAAGATAAACAAGAATTAGATAAGAATTATTAGAGAGAATAAGACTAACCGCACTGGATTCTATAATCCTTTGTTCTTATATTTTCCTTTTGTACTGTTTAGATCAAAGAGTTCTGGCGCCAGTTGTCATGGCCGGATCCAGCGGGATCGTTCACCTTCGTGACTAAAGTGATCGAGGTAAGTGGACATTTTCTATTGCTTTTTGACATTTTATGCCCCGACGGTACTCTAAAGTACCATTAAAATAACTTGTTATAAAATTCATTTAATACAGTTTAGAATGAGTTATAGATACTTTACTTTATTTTGTTCCAAAAGCATTATGGATTGCACAAAACAAAAATAGTTTTAAAAGGATGATTTTTTTTTTTTTTTTTTTTTTTTTTTTTTTTTTTTTTTTTTTTTGCCTTTGCATCTTTTCAGCTTTTTTGGCGTTGAAAGATTGGGGAGTCAGGGGGAATTTCAGTTCGGAAATATCTCTATACTTCTATTGTAATAACATTATATTTGTATATTTCCTAATTATTCAAAATACTAAAAAAAAAAAAATTAATAAAAGATTTGGGTGGAATTATAAATATTGCACAAAATCCCTATAAATTCAAATTTAATTGGCAAAACGCTTCTAAAATTTAATAAATGATTGTATAAATCTTCTAACGTAGTTTCAGAAATTCACGAAAAAGGCTTTAGAAGATGAAAGTTTCATGAATTCATATTTTTGTTACATAAAAGATTAATATTAGGTTGTAACGGAAGTTTTCTGTCAAATCACCATTACATAATAGTACTAATTATAAAATATACAGGGTGACAATTATTGAACTATATGAAATAAAGCTTAAATTATTTAAAAACTACTGAGTGCACAAACTTTATTCAACATGTAAACGTCACTACAGATAGTCGGATTTAGGTTATGATATGTTCGATATGGCTGCCATCATTGGCTATGCTGTGTCGCAGAGGAATAGCAAAATTCTGCATGAACCGCTGAAGTGTCGGAACATCGATGCTGTCGATGACCTCCTGAATGGCAGCTTTCAGCTCAAATTCTTGATTGTTAGCACACATGGACCGACTGTCTTTAGACTTGGTCGTGAACTTCCTTTGAGCCGCAATCGGGTTGTTATTGCTCGCATACTAGGCCTTCACAAGCGATATACGCTCAGGCACGTTGTGTGGTGGCATTTTCACTTGCAAATGGCCGACAAAAACAAGTTACGTGCGCATGCGCTTTCTAATTCCCATCATACCCTTTGGCCAACCACAAAGTTTGAACTTCATCGCGCAAAACGTTCAGAAGTTATGACGGTTTAATTTCATATAGTTCAATAATTGTCACCCTGTATAATTACCTGTCATTTTGTATATAGCCACCATTCCTCCAAAACTTCACAGTGTCATGTGATACAACACTAGTACCTAAAGCTGTACACTTTATTCAGTGACATTCTGTAGCAGACTTTTTTCAACAGAACTGGGGGTAAATGAGGGTTCTAATCTGGTAGTGTGATAGTTCCATTTCAGACACCTTGTACTTAATGATAACGATATTTTTTTACAAATTTCACAACGCAGTGTTATAAAGCAAGTATCTTTCTTTCAAATGCCGAAAACCGTTTGACAAAATATGAGCAAACACGACAACGCGAACCGTTTGCACAGACCGTATTAGCTGCACTGTAAAAAAAAATCACTGTAAATTTGCCAGAACAAACTCGATCACGGTGAATGTGCTGTCAATTTTACGCAACTACTGTATTTCCCATGTTAATATAGTCAGAAAACCAAAGAAAGATACAGCACATTCACTGTGATCGAGTTTGTGCGCGAGATGAACAGTACTTTGTACTGTAAAAATGTCGTTTTTTTTTACAGTGTGTGGCGGGAAACTTTCGTTGCAACCTTATAGATACCGTTAACACTTTGGCTGTCGAAGCATGTTCAGATTTAAAAATATGTTCCTGTGTGCCAGGAACACCCTTCTGAGTCAGTTGAGCCTACCCAATAATTTGGTCTCTCCGCCCACCTAATTTTCATTGATTTATTTCGTTATTTATTTATTTATTTAATCGCTGAAATAAAATTCAGCTTTATTGAAGATCGTAAAATAATTTTGTTTGGTAAATAGCAAGCACATCAATTAGACTTACAAGAGCTCTGAAATCCCCTTCAGCGGGTGTAAAAATAAATTTCTCTCAAAAACAAAGCTTTTTGCATTGTTTTCCATTAGTTATTTAATCCCTTAATGATCACTAAAGTGACATTTAGTTTTCCTTTATATTTATATTTAGATTTTGCATTTTCAATAGTTAATATTTGTTAAATAAATAACATAAAAATTGCTAACTTATAAGAAAGAACTTGTAAGAATATAATTTAATGTATATTTAAATTAATAATTTTATATTTTTCTTAGAAAACCAGTAATTTGACTTCGAATTATCATCTTTCTTCATTCATTCCTTCCTCGCCCCTCTCTCCACACACACGCACGGTTGTAATAGTCCAAGATCCAGCAGCACAAAAACCTATGTTATCAAGCACAAGAAAAAAATCTTTATTTTATGGAAGAGTAGAAGTAGGGGAATCTAATTATCCATGTCTGCCAGAAGTGAAGTGGTGCATAAGCCAAAAACTATTACCACCAGTGGTTGACTCGTAGGTTTACCGTTGTGTTTGTCCTACAACTATCCTCCATGTTTTCATACCTTTGTTTGTAGGACAAACACAACGATAAACCTACGTGTCAACCACTGGTGGTATTAATTTTTGGCTTATGCACCACTTCACTTCCGGCAGACATGGATCATTAGATTCCCCTACTTTTACTTTTCCATAAAATAAAGATCTTTTCTTGTGCTGGATAACATAGGCTTTTGTACTGTCGGTTATTGGTCTATAAGAAATTGTATGTGTTATTTTACTCAACGTCTTTGAGTCCACTCAATATTTTTCAAAATTTGACGCTACTATTCGAAAAGCATCTTAATATTTCCAAGGACACTCCCCACTACCGGCATCTGCTTACGCTCTTCCTACTTTAAAAATGTAGTATTTTTTTTAACCCATTTGTGCCTGAATTTTTATTTCCTCAAATTTGTTGGTAAGATCACGTTAAATTTTTGCAAAATTAACTGCAAAAGTACTAAAACAAATTACGGTAATTTTTTTTTTGTATTTATTTGATAAAATGTAAATGTACTAAATACGGGAATATGCATAATATTTGTAATAATATAAATGCATAATTATAAGTTTTGTCCATATTTATATAAAATAAACTTTTAAATTGTATATTATATACCATAATTTGTACTTTTATGAATTACTAAAAAAAAACAGATATTTCTTTACAGAGATAACATTATAAGTATTACTAATAATAAACTAAGAATAATTGTATTTGAAGCTTAAAAACAATTTGTTTCACAATCATCTTGAAAAGGACTTTACATAAATAACTATCCCTTAAATGACTAATAAAAATAAGTACCCATTTGTGCCTTTCGCCCTATATTTTGTACGTTACAAAAATGCATAAAAATAGGCTCGAAGATATAATTTCATAATTAAAAAAAATGCATATTTAAAAAAAGTCTACAAGCTCAGATTATGGCATATTTATTTGGATCCTCGGTTGAAAAAACACACATAAATTTACTTTTTACATTTCGCCATCTTGAAAAATGAAAAATCTATAACTCCAAAAAAAGCCTTCATTTAAACAAATAAATAGCCATCTTATGCTGTCATCTTTCGGAAACAGATAAAGATATTTACAGATAATTATTTTATACAATTTTCTTTTTATAAAGAAGAAAATTATACAAATTTATTAGAATTCGAAGCGTCCCAAAAATGGGACGCTAGGCATAAATGGATTAAAAATGCAGTATTTTTTTTTAATATCGAATACATAACAAAATATCGGATACTTCGAAAATATCATATTTAAGAAGCCTGTTTACAGTGTTGTGTACAATGTATTAATAATTACCCGACTGAAAAGAAGGGTTATGTGTTTCACGCGTATCTGTGTATGTGGATTTCTTTATACCCTCGAAACATACCAACGACTGGATGGATTTTAATGAATGAGGTCTCTATCAATTCGTCTTAACGGCCCGATGGTTATAGGCTAGGTTTTTTTTATATAAATTCAAAATGGCGGTGGAGACGAAAAACAAATTTACGTACCCTGTTGAGTGACATATCATTGGATAGGTCTTTCAAAATGAAGACGATGTTTCATTGACTATTTTACAATCAGAAGCTCCGTTAACATATTATACAACCTAGAAGTTGTGTAGGTAGGATCTCTAGCTTTACTGCAACTCTAACCATCATAGACATCTATAGACCTCATCAAAACAGTGTTTATAGATAGGAACTAACCATTAAACACAACTTAAAAGTCATTAATACAAGTAAATAAAAAAAATAGGTAAGTAATATAAACAAGTAATATAAAAAAAATATTTTAAGTCAATTCCTATTTAGGTCAATAAGAGATTTTTTTTCTCCCATTCTTCTTTCCTCTTTCGCTTAAAATGCCTTGATCAAGAAGAGGGCTTTCTCGATTTTTGAAAATTAATTAATTTAATTTAATTAATTAATTAATATTTGAAAAAAACTGGGTTAACATCAAGTGTCATCGACTACAAGTTTAAAAAAAGTTATTTGAGCTTGATTAGATGAATAATAAGTATTTTATTAACGACTGAAAATTTGAACAAGATATATATAGCTAGAGTCTGAGCTAATAATAGGAATTGAAAAAAAAATAGTTTTACATTGATGAGAAATAATTACTTAGTTTGCTTTTTACGCAGTCGGTTTTTTTATGTTTTAAATTTAATTGTTTATTTTTACGATTTACTTTTCGATTTATCATTCTGAACATATTTTTTACTTTTTTGTCCATGTAATGAGAATATAGATACTGCTTAAATCTATATACTTAGCTTAATGAAAATCAAGAGTTACATGTATCAAACTGAAACAGCCATTTACGGCAGTTTAAAACATTAAGTGAAATTAGTCTAAATATTTGAAACATGAGATGTTTACCAAAATGTTGTAAAATGCCATTGGATGCAGCTGTATTGGTTTCCAATAAAGTGAAGTCGCTGCATGCATTTTTGTTTTGTTTTAGAAAGAAAGCCTATAAAGGATAAAAAAAATTTTTAATGCCGCGATCACTATAAGCCCTTTATGAGCCCTTCGCGTACGTAAAAACAAAACAAAACAAAACAAAAAAAAAAAAAAAAAAAAAAAAAAACATCACCAGATGCAGAGACTTTCTAGTATTGGAATCCCCCAAAATACAAGAAATTTGTTAATGTTGCGATCATTATATCGCATGCATGAGCACTTCCTGCACGTGAAAAACAAACAACAAAAAAAAGCTTCGCAGCGACGTTGTATTAGAATCTTAAAAAAATAAATAAATAAATAAAAAATCTAAAAAACATCGATTACTAAAACTACTATCAGTTATTTAAAATAATAAAATTTACAATATATTGATGAAAACGAATTTTTTTTTTATATTTATTTCTTTACAATACTTTTCTTAATTATCTCTCTCAGCTGGTGGATAAATGTTTGTGGTGTCAGTTGAAACTGATGTATTATAACTATACATCGCAACATTTTCCAAATGTTGTTTATCTTTTAAGGGGGTCCGGGACACACTTTCAAAAAAATTTTATTTATTGAGTTAAAATTTCGAAATTTTTTGTGATGGTTTACCATATCATTTGCAAATAAAATCACATGATAAAACTTCTCATAATTTTTTAAAAAAAATTTTAAATTTAAATTTTATTAAAAAAAGTGGGGTAGTTTAAAATCGTTATAACTCGAAATATTATCTGTAGAATTTCAATTTTTTTGCATTTAAATAAACAGAAAAATACAAGTTTTAATTTAGATTCAGCATTTTAAAAAATATTAATTTAAATGAAAATTAAAAATATTTACAGTAAAAATTTGAAAAAAAAAAATTACGTAACTTAAAAAAAAAATCATATTTTCAAAAGTAAATATTTTTTTCAAATTTGCTGAAACAAAATTAAAGTAAAACAATTGAAAAAGATATATTCCAAGTTTTAACCCTTTATCTTTAACGGTTCTTGAGTTATAAAAATTTAAATACGAGAAATGATGAAAAAATATCATGAAGAAAACCGCATTTTTACAAGAAGTCGTTTCCGTGACAGCCATTGCTTGAAACCTAGATTTTGAAAACAAACCAAAACGAAAAAAATTAATATTTTTTGTTCTAATTCAGATAGAAACATGACTTAAATGTTAGTTTAAGCAGGAAAAAAAAACAGAGAAATTTTTAATGAAATAAAATGTTTTTGCGAAATTTGAAGATTTTTGTGTCCTGGACCCCCTTAATATCATGACGTAATAACGTTTAATGACGTAACTGTTATTTTAATTAACGAAAGAACTTATAAATCAGTAAAAAATATCTTTAAAAATACAGATAAACGTCCATTTAAATGTCACTTCATGGTGTAACAGACACGTACAACGAATCTCTCGCCAAGTATATGTGATGTCACGATTATACCTTTTTGGCGTTAAATCCTATAAATCTGCGATCTTTTTTTATGCAAAGCGGTCGATGGGAAAATGGAAATGTACCCAAAATTATTTCTTATGGGGATTTTTTTTTTTTCTTATTGCAAAAAAAGACGTACTTGCCAAGATAAAGACTTGTTTAAAACGGAGTTTCATTTAAGTCTCATGCAGTTCTGTTTTAGCAGGTTTTACTTTATCAAGTCGAATGTTTTTGTTGCATATCTACAAAAGAGTGATGTAACTACAACTGTGTCTTTTCTTTTTAATACCAGATCATCTGCGAAGGGTGCGTCTATTACGCCCAGTTGTGCCAACAGAAACTGCAGAAGATCATAGACCCGAACACTCAGGAGACCACAGAACAGGTAAGTATAGTTTTGGTTACTTTAATAATAAAAGAATACGTTGGATTTAAAGCATGGAAAAAAAGCTAAAAGATATTTAAGATATTATTAAAGCTAGTAGGTAAAAAGATAGATATTATAATAATTTGGATTAGTTTCTCTCTATTCTAAAAAAAGGTAACTTACGCTGTCACCGCCGCCGCCGCCACCGCCGCCAAGGGTTTTGAATTTTTTGTGACCGGAGGTCTTTCTCCGTTAATATTAAGAAAAATATTGCATACAAAAGTATGAAAATAGGCGGTATTATAGAGAAATGTTTGATAAACACGCTGTTGCAGACAGTTTTGAAATCGAAGAATTATTTTAAGAGATATTTAATGCTAAAGTTGGACAAAGTCGTTCCATTAAAAAAGTTTTATAGGAGCAAAAACTATACATCGGAATTTAATTATTATTAGATAATTTTATACGTTATAATTTCCCGGTGAGCAGAATGCATTTATTTTTTTAATTTGACTTATTTTTTGAGCTTTTATCTCTATTTTAAATTCAAATTTTCAGCATTTCGAGAGATATTTTTTACTTATTTTAGAAAATTGTACTAATTTAACCTGTTGCCAACTGTATAAATAGCGCAAAGAATAATGTTTGCTTCAAATTAAAATTTTATTTACACGTGACTATTATAAACAGAAAGAAAACTTTCAAATTAGAATTAAATAATTACGTATAAAAAGCAGGAACTTATTGAAAATTACTTCATAAAAACTATATTTACACGTGAATTTTAACAGAGAAAGGTTGGTTGGTTGTATTTATGCCGGCCAATTATCAGCACGTGGGATATAGGCCCTAAGGGGGTGGAGTGCCTTCCGTGGAGGTCTTTCTAAGGGAACCTAACCCGTATTAATACTTGGAGAACCAAGGTTCGAAAAAAACCACGAAAACTCCGAACGATTAGGCCGACGGGCGCGATTGGGATCGAACCCAGCACCTCCCGTCTAACAGCTTCGAAAGCAGAACCACTCGGCCACTGGTGGGGCCAACAGAGAAAGGATATTGTAAAATAATAAATTCATTAATATGCGTTAGAAGTCTTAAAAGGATTAATTACGTCACATTTACGTCACATTCCACTTATTATGTAAAATGAACAAAAAATAATATTGCAAAACAGTTTAAATTTAAAAATTGCGCGAGACATTTATTTGATATTTCGAGATGAACATTTCAACTATTTTTGTTGGGACAGCGCACATAATATTTCATTTCTAACAAAAGTATTTTCACGTGAATATTAAAAAGAGAAATAAAAGTTTGGTGAAAATTGCGTGAGAATTAAAACGATACATTTAAAATGTCTTTCATTTATTTATTTATTTATTGAACAACAAACATACGACTTGTGTGCTTGACATGAGAGCCCACTTAAAATGTCTTATTTAAAAGAACTTTCTTTTCGCTTTGTTAAAAAATACCGGGAGACAAAGACTGTTTGCTTAATTCATTTTATATTAGCTTATTTTGAAATGTTTAACTGGTTTTATTTAATCAAAGAGGAAAACAGCCATAGTATCTTTTAACAGCAGCTGATTTTTCCTTAAAATTCCCCAATCAAAGAGAAATGAATAGAAACCCGTTCATAGGGAGATCGCCATTGTTTTTTAAATTATAATTCAATCTTTTAAAATCTTTTTAAAGCCGATCAAATTAGCGTGCTTTTAGAAACTGCGGTGTCTGATTGGGGGTTGGCGAGCGTAGCTCGTGGGGGGCCGAGCCCCCTAGTAACTGAAATAAAAGGGCGAAAATTTTTATTATTACATATATGGGGCATTCTCACAATCTTTTGACTTTTAAGCCCCTGAATAATAATTTTTAGTTTAGTACATATTCTTGTGTTTTTTTTTCTATTTCATATACTGGGAAACATCCCATTGCATGACTGTATAACAATATTAACGAGATAAATAAGTTTTGGACGGTGTTAGGGGTCCAAATACCAGGAAAACTCCTATCCCGTCCCGTGTCCCTGATGCTGCTTTTTAAGTTTGGAGCTGCCTGTATAAAATTGTTTCAATAAAAATAATTCGATGTAATTTTTATCCGAAACTGGAACTATTGTTTTATATAAATATGTAGCAAAAAATTAACCTGCACACATTTTTAGGGTTGTTATTATTTTTTAAACTCTGTCCCTGGGTTTTAGATTCCGTACCGTCCATCTTCTAAAATTATACAGAAAAGCCCTTCAGATGCAGCCACAGAATTTTTTTCAAGTTTTTTCTCATGCAGAAGTATGCTAGAGAAAGAATGTCTAAAATCCTTTGGCAGGAAATTTACTGCAGAATTTTAATCTGCATTTAAATATGAATTTCAAGCATCGTGGCTTTATTGGTAGTCTTACCGTCCCCAAGGTTTATTCCAGCACTTTTCGAGGAAAATTATTTTTTTTTATTTTAAATAAAATAAATTTAAATTTAATAAAAATATGAAAATGTAATTTAACATTAGAAGCTCTAAATTTTGAATGTTGATAATTAAAAAACTTATCATCTAAATGTATTGAAATATCGTTTCTAGGCATAGTTTGACCCGAAGATTCAAAATAGTGTCAAAAATGGGTGTTACCATTGAAAAACAAAGTTTGGTCAGGTTTTGATTTGTAGATGGTCCCCTAAGCCAATTATATATATACCATTTAAAAGTAGACTGTTTCTAACCGTTCGGTACCAGTAACTTTCTTCTATTATAATTAGTTCAAGAGTTAGTAGGGGTGTTTGCTTATATTTTCACGACTGTACATCGAGTATATAATGGGCTTGGTGGATTTTTTAGAACTGTAGCTGCAACCGTTACTTTTTTTTCCAAGTCAAACATATTTTGAACCAGAAAATTTGCTTAATAAAAGCAATCAAATTAGTACCATATAAAAAGAAGAGAGATTTCTTAAAGTAAATCTCCTATTTCAAAATATCTTTAACTTAACATCAAGAGGTTAGTAGCTATCTAAAACTAGTTGTGGAATTTTCGTCAATAAAAAGTGCTAGGTTACAAACTGGAATAAAGTTAAATTTGTAATAATAATGCTACTTTGAATTACTATTATATATAATTTCTTTCTTTTTGTCAAGCAATGCATCATGGTGAACAACATGGAGTGGGTCCTGCAGACGCTTCGCCCCTTGGAGGAGGAGCTGGGCGTGGAGCAGATCATCAAGGCCCTGAACCTGAACCAGGGCGGGTGCACGGCCAACCAATGCCGTGAATCCATTTACGACCGGCTCAACAAGGCCGAAGATGACGTCACCGCATCCATATTCGCTATCGTATGTGGCATGGTCGAAAAGGTACATTTAGGTTACTATTACATTCAAGAAAATTTCGGATAATTTTTAAGACAATTCTAGGTTTGAACCAATTAGAAAATTACTTTAATGATTACTTATGCCTGATAACAATCAAAAGTGTCCGCAACTTTTTACCCACACTTGAGAAAATGTTGTTCGTTCAATCTGTTTTCTCCTCCGTACCCCAAAATCAGATATAGACGTTTTGCGATGTTTTTTTCGTGTGCCAAAAACGACCGATAAATAGTAAATCATAATCGAAGGTGCATAAAAGCTGCAACGTGCACGAAATACTGTCGAAACGGGCATCGATTGAAACGTGCATGAAGGGTATGACTTCAATCTTTCTTTCGGTTTGTACAAATTAAAATTATTCAGCTGAAAAGGTGGTTCTTCAAAACGTTGTCGGATCTGACAACAGCATACTCCAAATTACTCTTAACACTCAATCGTGTTTAATTCGTGTTTAATATTAGGTGGCGCAATGGTTAAATTGACAGTATTCGGCTTATTCTGTAGCGCAACCTAACTGTGACAATGAAGCCAAATTTTATAGGATGATTAAGCAAGATGGAGGACAAGGAATTCTGCGAAAAAATAGTTTCAAATGTCACCGGTAGGGGACAATTAGATTGCGCTGTAGAAGACGCTGAGTATTGCCTGTTTAATTGTGCCCACCTTGTATACAAGGTGGCCATAATTACACTGACGGTACTCAGAGTGTTCTGCAGCGCGACCTAATTGAGAGAACGACGCCAAATTTTGTAAGAAGATTAAACAAGACGTGGGACGAAGGATTCCGCGTAAAAAAAAATTAGTTCCAAAAGTAACTGCTAGGGGAATATGTGACGCTGAGTAACAGAAAAGAGAGTTTTAAAAAATGCGCAATCAATACTGAAATAAAATTGCCTTTTATTTAGCTCATTTAACAATTTTAGTATTGGTTCTGCTTTTTTAAAAACCCTTCTCTGTTACACAGCGCCATATATTACCCTAGCGGTGACTTTTGGAACTAATTTTTTTTGCGGAATCCTTCGCCCCACGTCTTGTTTAATCTTCTTACAAAATTTGGCGACATTCTCTCAATTAGATCGCTCTTCAGAACACTCTGAATACTGTCAGTTTAATTATGAGTACTTTGTATTTCGGAGGGTAGGTCTTTGCTTATGGATCAGTTCATTACAACAGTAAATTAAATATACAATTGAAGAGCTCAGATGATAAAGGTGCTATGTGACAAAATTTAGAAAATAAGAATTAATCATGTGATCAGTGGTCCTGTACCATCTGTTAAATTACTATTTGAAAAACCTAATACTTGCAGCGATTTTAATTGGTAAAGCAAATTGGCAATAAACGCAAACAGATTTTGGAAATTTTCTCAAAATGCTGATTGTGCCACTTACCACCTTTATCGTCTGAGCTCTTCAATTTAGAAGTATTGTATTGTCGGTTTAACATCAAACAATGCCTTCCAAAATGTTTTTGGAATCTTTACCCCGTCTTTACTTAAAAAACAAGTAACATAAAAATTTTGTTTTTAAAGTCAATTCCTACTTAGGTCATCAAAGAAAAATTTAATATAACCCCTTAAGCTAATATTAGTTTTTGTTGCATTAAAATATCTCAATTTGTGGATTTTCTATAAGCAAGTAGGTTTACAATGGAAGTCTATGGGAATTTAGCGAAATATTACAGATATCGCCAAGTGGGCGTCACTTTTGGCGGCTCATTTTAGTCGCCAAATTTGGCGATATATCTCCAAGTTGGCGACAAACTTGGCGGTATTTGGTGACAGAACAGGGTGCCCCTTATGGTAACCCCCCTTACAGATATGAAGAAGCATTAAATGTCGTTCAATAACCAATGGCCGTCATTTTGTCTCCCATATAAAACTAAAATTAATTAATTAAAATTTAATTAATGAACTAATATTTGAAAAATCCGTATAAACATCAATTGTCATCCAGTACAAGTTTTAAAAAAAATTTATTTCAACTTGATAGGATGAATAATAAGTATTTTATTAACGATTGAAAATTTGAAAAAGATTCATAAATATAGGGAGAGTGTGAAGTAATAGTAGGAATTGAATGAAGATTTATACAATGGAATATATTCCATGTCACGCATGGGACAGAAATTTAGACTTCCCTTTTTTTTTAATATTACCATTTTTTTTTTTTTTTTTTTTTTTTTTTTATCAGTGTAATTGCTTTCGCAAACTAAAAAAAAAAAAGTATTAATTTTAGCACAATTGTTCTAATTGGGAAAAAAATATATATACAAGTTTTAATTATCCAAATGAATTGAAAATTATACCAAGTTTATTTACCAATTAGAATAAATGTATTAAAATTAATATAGTGTAATTACGTATCCAACATTTCTTGGAGTTCCATTACTTGCGATTTTTAGGTAGATTTCGTATGAAATACTACCTATTACATTCTCCCCTATGTTGGAATTTCTGAAAATTTTTGCAGATCTACACCGATCATGACCCCTAGAACCAAAAACCACCCTCAGTAAAAAACTTTATATATATATATTATATATATATGGGGCATTCTCACAATCTTTTGACTTTTGGAAAAAAAAAAATCTGGCGAAAATAAACTTGCTAAAATAACATTTTAATCTGATAGACGAATGCCTTAATGATTCAAAATAAAGAAAAAATGGTCAGCATCGAAGATTATTTTATTTAACTGAGGTTTAAGTTAAACTTGCGAGTTTAATTTTCCTTACAATTTTACCGCTAAAACTTTTTAATTTCTTCTAAATTTTTACTTATAACGAATTTGCATAGTACCCACAGGACATTCAAATAAGAAATAATGACAATATAGTATTTTTAGTACAAAATTTTGGTATAACATTGTCTTAAAGGGGTGTTAAAAAAGGAACGGTAATCTAAAAAAGGGGATGGTATAGGAAAAAAGGGACGAAATTGGAAAAAAAAAAGGGGACGGTAAGGCTGGAACAGCAAGGAAAATTACAACCTATTTTAGGCATATCATGGTAAGATTAAGTGGTACCCAAAATGTTCATTGATTTTTAGAAACAGTTATTTACATTAGATTAAATTAAAAAAAGGTTAATTTACCTCGAAAAGTGCAGGAATAAACCTTGTGGACGGTGAGACTACCAATAAAGCCACGATGCTTGAAATTGATATTTAAATGCTGATTTAAATTCTACAGTAAACTTCCTGCCAAAGAATTTTAGACATTTTTTCTCAAGCATATTTCTGCATTAGAAAAAACTTTAAAAAAATTCTGTGGCTGCATCTGTAGTGATTTTCTGTATAATTTTAGAAGAGGGATGTTAAAAAATCTAAAACCTAGGGGCAGAGTTTAAAAAATAATAACAACCCTGAAAATGTGTGCAGGCTAATTTTTAGCTACTTATTTATATAAAACAATAGTTCCAGTTTCAGAAAAAAATTACATCGAATTATTTTTATTGAAACAATTTTATCCCGACAGCTCAAACTTAAAAAATCCCTGCCGGCTCGGGCCTACAGGCGGAGGTAGATTTCGATGTTAAGTACTAAATTCTCCAACAAAACTTAAATCAAGATTAGAGATAAAACCCAGTTTTTTCACAAAGAGCGAGCTGTAGGGAGCTAAACTTTTTGTGAAAATTGTAATATACACGAATACACACACACATATATATGGAATAGGTTTAAAAAATGGCTACAAAAAATTCAGATAACCTTAAAGTGTTAAAATATGTTAATATTTCCATAGTCGGGTTTTTATCATGTTTTAATACGTTTCTTCAAACTTACATGGCGTTACATATTCACCTGCTGAGGTCCATTATATTTCCAATATGACGCAATATACATATTTTTTTAATTCGTCAAACTATTTATTTTGAGTTTTCATGCTGAAATCTTGCTCTAGGAAACTTATGACGTAAAATTCAATTTGTTTTCAATTTGTCAAACTATTTAATTTTACACGTGAAAATTTTGCAAAAGAAAAGTAATTGTTGTGCAACTGCTATAACGAAAAACTTTTATTTTCTTCCTGCCATTGTTGTGTAAGAGCTGGTTTTATCAGAATCATGTTAAGACAGTATTCAAAATTTTGAACCCTCCCCATTTCCACCCTCTTGGGCCGATTTCGCTCATTTTCAATCCCCGCCGAGATATTAGCCATCTCAAAGTTGTTGGCGAGTTTGAAGATGATTCGTGCATAATTGCGACTTTTATCGTGCGGACAAAATTTAGTACATACATACATACATACATACATATATATATATATATATATATATATATATAAACTTTTTAGGTGGTGGTGGTTTTGGGTTCCTGGGGTCCTATAATGAAAAGTTATGAAGGAATTTTTCAAAAGTCGCACCATGGTAACGACTGCAATAGGTCGTATTTCTTACGAAATCTACCTAAAATCAGCATTTGAGACACGGGGCGGTATAGGAGTTTTCCAGGTGTTTGGACCCCCTACATCGTCCAAAACTTATTTATCTAGTTAATATTGTTGCGCAGTCATGCAATGGGATGTTCCCAAGTATATGAAATAAAAAAAGAACACAAAAAAGTGCATTAAAATAAAAATTATTATTTAGGGACATGAAAGTCAAAAGATTGTGAGAATGCCCGATATATATCACTTTCTTCTGGGTACGATAACTTCAACAATTCAGCACAAATCTCTTCCAAACTGATACATAAAATCAAGGGGCATAAAATCTCGGTCAAGTTCGTTAATGGGTAAAATCGGACCAAGGGCATGGAAATAGGGAGTGGGTTTGTGAAAACCGAAAAACCCCCATAACTTCTTAATTTTTGTACATATGAAGTCAGTTTAAAGTTTTTATTACTTCGAAAAATAGGGCCAAAAATTTATGTATGACAGATTTTTGCTCAAATTAAAAATGGGCTCAAAGGACGCAAAAAATAGGGTTTTTGGGAGAAAAAAAATTCATAACTTCGTCAATTCTCAAGATATCAAATCCAATTAATTATATTATAAATCCCCTTAATATTATCTACAACTTGTATATTCACAAGTTTTTAATAGGACCAATTCGACCAAAAAAAATTAAAAACTAAAAAAAAGGGGGGGGGGGGTTGAAGAAGAAAAAATCCATAACTCCGTCCATTCACAAGATATAAAATTCCCATGAATTTATCATATATCTTCTTAATATTGTCTACAACATTTATATCGACAAGTTTTTGATACGACCAAGTGTTACAGCAAAAACAAATTAAAAATACATTGCGGTTGAAGAAAAAAATCATCTTATTAAGGGTGTATTCAAATCCAAACTGCTTATTTTCTGATTCATTTTTAAATTCAATTTTGCTCTCAAACGCATCCAATTGGTAGATTCTCTTATTCAGAAACTATATAATGTACCGTAATGATCGATTTTTTGATATATATATATTTATAGAATATATATTGAATAGAATAGATATATATAGAATATATTTCAAAAAATGATGTCAAAGTGGGCGTTTTGAACAGAATTTCCCGAAGCGATTGTGTTAGAAACGAAAAATATTGTCCATAGAGAAAGTAATTGTTCATAAATCAAGTTTTAATTAACTGAACGAAAAATAAAAACACAGGTCGCTTATAAATCTCTTCAAAAATCACGTCAGCAAGTTTCATATTTTTTCTATTAAAAATGAATCTGAAAATGTGGCAGAAAATCTCGAGTTGTTGAGCATGGAAAAGTATTTTTTTTAACACCTCCTTAACATGATTCTGATAAAACCAGCTATTATATAAAAATGAAATAAAAATTCGTCAAAAGCGGCCAGATAAAATTGTTAAAGTTGGTAAATCTCTAACCATGATTTAGTTTTTGTTGGTGAAATTAGTATACTTTGAAATGTGCCTTCGCCTGTAGGCCGCGCCGGCAGGGATTTTTTCTGTTGTGCTGATTCAGATATCAGACAAAATGTCATAATCAACAAGGTTCTCTAGGTGAGAAAAGTCCGATAGATTTGTCCAGAATAGCTCAGTTGGCAGAGCATTGACTGCTCACGTTAAAAGTTCTCTGTACCGAATCTTGGCCTGGACACTTTTTGACTCAGTTGGGAAATTACAAATCGTACAAAACAACTGTGCTAAACTTAAAATGTAGATTTTGTTCTTATTTTTAATGCACAGTTTATGGGTAAATCGATAGAAAGATATATGTGAATGTCAGGTGTAGGACGTCATACCTATTTTTCATGGAATGTGCCTCAATACTAAACGGTTATAACTCAGTCTCTGACGTTGAGAACGGAGTCGCTTCTGTTTCAAGTATTAAAATGCTTTAAACTTGAAAAATACAGGGTGTCCATAATTAAACGACCCTACTTTAAAGTTGCCTACAGAGGAAACTCTTGGTCAGAAAATTGTGAAATTTTGTGACGGACATTATGAAGGAATGGGAATTTGTTTGAGCGAAAAAAAGTTTTTAGTTCAAAATTTCGCCACCAGGGACCTTTTTTAATGTATTACGCATTTTTAAAAGTTTTAAGCTTTATTTTTCTCAGATTAAATATAACAAATATACAGACCGCCCCCTGAAAAAAATTAAGCGTAAAAACTTGTAAAAGTTATTGGTGTTCGAATTGAACTCGTACAAACTCTGAAAAAGAAAAAATCCGCCTACGGTAGGTACCATTCTTTTCACAGAGCTCAGGTCTAATATTCAGTGGACGGTGACTAAATGTGTAATTTATTAAAAAACGTCCTCTGGTGGCGAAATTTTGAACTAAAAATTTTTTTCCGCTCAAACAAATTCCCATTCCTTTATTATCTCCAACACAAAATTTCACAACTTTTTGACCAATAGTTTCGTATTTAGATAACTTTAAAGTAGGGTCGTTTCATTATGGACACCCTGTATATAAATAAATAATATAAAAATTGTTTCTGAAACGCATTAAAGCTAAAATTTGTGTTGAGCGTTTTTTCATTATTGTTTTTAGAGATTTTATGGGAGACTTATAAGCTGTGTTTTACAGCACAAATTATGATGAAGTGACGCTTTTTAATAGATAATTTCAATATATTACTTGAGCAATAAATTTATACACCATTCTACAAAGGTTTCAGCAGCGCAAGAGAATTTCTACAACGAAAAAAAAAAGTTAATATTAGATATTTTCCTAGCGTCTCTGTTTTGCTTTCACTGTTTTCTCTCTCGTTTTCTGCATCGTAATTCTTCCTTATCCATTACGAAAACATTCTGATCGGAATTTTTCCCTTACTTTATACATAAATGAAAAACTGTTGGATCGGCAAAATATTTTCCGGCTAAATATAAACTCGTCCAGATGTAGAATTATCTGTAAAAAATGATGCAAAACCTTGTTACGAGAGTAAATTATTTACAACAGGCTTTTCTTGGACATCATTTACAGAAAAATATCTTGAACCGTACGCAAATTACACTTATTTTGATAACGCAAAAGCGAAAATTACGCATCGCGTCAGGCATAGGTTCTGAAGTGCTTTCCAATAATTTGAGATTGCTGTAACAAAACTTCAAGTTTAATAACCTGAAATGTGATTTCTAAGCAAACAAGAAACACCCAACCGGAGAACCAACCCAATGGTTTGTCGCTTTATTGCTTCAGCGGTAATTTCCCCACTACCATCCAAAAGAACATGCCCGGACAACGGGTGGCATTTTAAACAAAGACTTTTGTACAAATCCCGCAAACTTCACGAAAATGTGAGAACAAAAATCTCCACGAAGGAAGACTTAGAATCAAAACCAAAGGCAACTGCCCCTGGTTAGAGAACCTTATCTATAATTAAACTAGTGGCCAAACAAGATATTGCCATATACACAAAATTAATGGTCAAAATGAGATGCAATTGTTTAAATTATAATACCAACTTAACTATAAGGTAAACACCTTGAAGTTCTATCTTGTTTACTTAAGGTAAACACCTTGAAGTTCTATCTTGTTTACTTAAGATAAACAGCATTATTAACCCCTTAATTCTCGCTCCCGTCATATTCTCGGGCTGTGACTTTTACTCAAATTGTTTGATTCCCACCAGTTTTATAAAATAGTGAAATTGGCTATATTTTAGTGTAATTTTTCCTGCCATTAAATAAAGTGAATATTTCTTTTTCATAAAAGTGGTGCCAATAAGCAATTTGAATTTTTCAACCGTAATTTAATTCGAGCATTAAGGGGTTAAACACCTCCAGGTAATAGGCAAAATATTACTTTAATTTAAAAAGACATACCACAACTGAAAATGCACTTCCAGCGATTGTTCCTGTGTATTACTGTAACACAATTCTTTTGTTTGTCCCTGTCAACGATGAATGCTATTCTATAATAAGCGTCTTGTAGTGCACATGAGTGATATAAACGAATTTAAAATTGTTTGAAATAGCGTCACATTATTAAAATACACTGCAAACGATTTTTCTCCACAAATCGTAATGTAAAGGAATTCTTTTGAGTGTCTCTGCAAATAAACTATAAATGCTACACACTTCATTTCCAATATCGAACATGCTATAATAAACCTCGTTAAACCGGGTGTCCCAAAAATGACTGATAGATTTTAAAATTCAATAACTTATGGAAGATTTCAGAAGTTTTTATTCTGTGATTCTCAGCTTTAGTTACAAATAGCATCTACAGATGGCGCTGCAAGCAATAATCGCCAAATCCAGGCTCGATTTTTCAGCCTCTCTCTTCTTCCATGCGAAAAAAAGAGATGGAAATGTATTGAATGGATCCCGAAGTACCAAAAATCGGGTCTGGACTGAGCGCCTATTGCTCTCAGCTCCATCTATTGTTTGAAATTCGAACTAAAATCAAGAATCACAGAAATAAAACTCCTGACATCATACATAACCTTCCTGCAATATTTTTTTAAATATATGTCACCGTTTGGAGGTTATTGAATTTTAAAATCCATCAGTTATTTTTGGGATACCTGGTATCAGTTGCATGACAATCCGAGTAGAATTTACGCTAAATACAAGGAAAGCATTGAGCCACAAAGGCGATAAATACTATTAAAATTTTGCGGTACCAATCGGTGCAACGCTTGCATCTCTGACTAACTACAGCACGGACAGACACGCAGATAAACCCAATTCATAAACACTTTTCAACTACGTTGGACAGTGTTAAAAGAAGTCAGTAGTTTATACAATGAAGATCCCCAAACGACAGAAGGCCTTCCCACCCTCATAATTAATTCAGTACAAGCCTATAGAAATCTCACACACCACCGTTTATAATTATTGATAAAATGAATACAGCAGAGCGTAGATTATCCGAACGAGTCGGGACCGACCCTAGTTCGGATAAGCAAAAGTTCGGATAATTAGACAGACAATTTAAGGGATCTTTACTAAAACCTTCACACGTTAGCTAAGCTTAGGACTGGTAGCACCAGTTAGTGCTGGCATGATTAATTATTTATTTTTCTCTTTTTAGTTATTTTTTTTACATTTTTATCATTATTTTTTGTCATCTTTTTATCATTTTCTGAACTTCAGATATTATAATTTAAGCAAAAAAGCTTTTTATTATTGCTTGCTTCACCGAAGACATTTTTTTCTATGCTGGCATGTCTCGAATTCTTCTTAAATACGTTAGTTGAATAGGTTCAGCGTTCTTCTGCCGTTCGAGCCATTTCATAGCTGTTTCCATACATTCAAAGGCTTCGTTATGTGATCAACCTGGGTTCTTTTCAGATTATTCGTTTTCATTTTCTTCAATTTCTTTTTCATCACGAATCTCATCATCATTTAAAATCTGATACCCTTGGTCATGTATTTCACTATTTAATCACTCGTTAATCCCATTTTCTTCATAGCTTAGGATTCTTCCCATCTCCTTTATTATTTTACATTCCTCATGATCCACTATCAGTTTTTTCTCTTTATTTAAAATTTTATTCCAAGACAACTGATAATCGGGAGTTCGGTAAAAAAAAAATTTGGGAGGCTGTTCGGATAATTATAAGTTCGGTTAATTGGAGTTCGGATAATCGGCGTCCTACTGTACTTAATTTGGAAAAAGAAAACAAGGAAAGAAATCTAATATTTTCAGTTTCCGAAATTTACAGTGAATAAAGGTATTTTTTAACTATTTGGAAAAATGGTTATTGTCCTCGGTCAGGGTAGGAAATCAAAAACGCATCTGAAGCGTTTTATTAGTTGAATCCGCATTTTATTCGTTTTCTGATTGGTCTATACAGTAATCTGTATTTTCCCTTTACTTTCAACAGAGATGGATACTTCTGTTGCCACTATGACAAAAAAGTAATAAAAACTACCAAAAAAAATTTAGTAGCTCAGAAACAAATTGAGAGACAGCTTTCAAACAAATTGCATTTAAAAGTACATTTTTTTTCTCTATACGACGGTGTAATAAGTAATATTGTGGGATGTTTAGAAGTTTAAAAATGAAATTTCATTTAAAATGGGTCCAGGAATATTAATATTTAATCCATGGCATACGTAATGTATGACCAGCTCCGTAGAAGTTTAAAAATTTACAGTACCGAAAATTGTAAAACTGAAATTTCTTTTAAAATTTGTTCATGATCGGTCCAGGAATTTTAATGTTTAATGCATGGCGTACGTAATGCTGACAACTCTGTGCGATTTTTTATGTCTTAAATTTTAGTCTTTGAAAAAATCATTTTCCAAATGGTCGTTGTAATTTGTTAAATTACTTTTTTTTTTCTTTCTGCAAAGTTTTGAAGGAAGTATTAGTATGCAGTTATGAAAACGTCTAGAATGGACAGGCTTTAACGATCTTTTCACTAAAAATTTGGATAGCAGGTGAAAGGTTACAAACTGACGGACCATTTACTGAGAAAAAAAACCCAAGAAATTATGTAACTGTCTTTCGGTTTTCCGTTATTTTTTAAGGTATCTGTATGCCTTCCGAACAAATATTTTTTGAATTTTTCTAAATTTCATGTTTAAAATTGCTAATTATTATTAAAATTATGAAAATATGACAAACATACACATTATTAAAATTTAAAAAAAAAAATTTAAAAATATTATAAAATTACAAATGTATAAATAAGTGAGAGTAGTAAGTCAAAGTTACGTCAACTATTAACCAAATCACAATATTAAAATATTCATTTGCTTAAAAGACTTTATAAAACACATTAAAAGTAAATTAAAAGTCGATATTTACATGTTTCAACTCATAACTGAGTCGTCATCAGAATGTGTAACAGAAAATTACAAATGCATATGAAAAATGGAAAAAATTATCGGATATTATTAGGGAAGGCGGAATCAAAAATCATTATATAGGTATAACCCAACGGAAATTCAATATCAGATGTAAAGAACATATAGCGGACATAAAATATAATAGAGGTAGTACTGCTTTATCCCGGCTAAATCAAATAGAAAACATTAACATACTTTTTAACGAGAGTAAAATAATCTACAGGTCTAATTTTTATTTACAATTATTTATAATAGAGTCCATTGAAATTTATTTAAGAGGTTCAGGAGTTTGTAACGATACATTATCTTTTCGTATCCCGAATCTATGGGTTGAATGGTTGGATAACTTACGGCGTCGCGACATAGAGGGAACACGAGCAATCGCGAAAATGTAGGGGCGCGTTATATGATTACTTGTTTATACTCGATAATTTTTTTTCCCTTTTTCATATGCATTTGTAATTTTCTGTTATACATTCTGATGACGACTCAGTTATGAGTTGAAACATGTAAATATATATTTTAAATTTACTTTTAATGTGTTTTATAGCATCTTTTAAGCAAATAAATATTTTAATATTGTGATATAGTATAAAATTAACCGAAACATTGCTATTTGCTGAAAACTATTAAAGCTGTTAAATATAAATACATCTTATGAATTCCACAATAGATATAATAATGTTATACAAGAAGCAAATAAATATTTTAATATTGTGATATAGTATAAAATTAACCGAAACATTGCTATTTGCTGAAAACTATTAAAGCTGTTAAATATAAATACATCTTATGAATTCCACAATAGATATAATAATGTTATACAAGAAGCAGACCATTTTTATGACGATAACGTGAATATTTTAAAAGTTATACTTAGGTCTAAAAAGACAACGCTGAAAATTCCTGAAAAAAGTTAATCATTTATCAATTAAAACTGTACAACTCAAGCTTTTCAATAAATCAGCCTAAGAATATATATAGTTAGTTTCTTTGAATATATTTAAACCATAATTTAAAGTTTTGTGGCAATTGAACTGTTTTTATTGAATTATGACAATTTTTACAACACTATTAAAAAAAAAACACTTTCGAAAAAAATTAAGAAACAACTTTCAACTTAGTTTTTTTTTTTTTTAAGTTTGTAATAAATAAAAAATATTTAAAAGTTCCAGTATCATAAAGTTTAGTCTTCTTTTTTTAACAGTTAAAGTGCTTCAGGACTCTTAAAATCGGAAAAAATGAAAAAAAGAGACCATTTTCAACATTTAATATCTTAAACTGTATATAATTTTAAAACACAATTTCGATTGAGATAAAAGATATAAGTGCGTTCTTTCATTTTATGTCTTTAAAAAATTGCAAGATGCAGAATTAGCATTTACAGGGGGCTCCAAACTGTCAGATATTTGACGAGCAGAAAATTGTTATAATAGCTTACGCGCACGATTACAAAATAAATATTGCAACTAGAATGAAAATTTTGGCGCCTACTTATACATCAGATTGTAATAATTACTCTGAACATAAATAAATTTGCATTTAAAGCACTTTTCAATTTTTAATACAAAGTTTCGAAAATTTCAACAACATAATCACCTAAAAAATATTTTTTTAACAATAAAAGGGAAATTTTAGGTTCAGTTTATACAGAGTAACATGAAGCATAAGTTTTATAAATTTCATGAAAAAAGATTCAGAAGTTTTTGAGATATACTGCGCGTTATGCCCCAAATCGTCATTTGGAGAAAAATGACTTCAAAGTTTCGGAAGCGTAGATTCAGCTATTGAGAGGGTATAATTCTAAAAGTCATAACTTCTGATCTAATGGAAATTTGAAGGAAAAAAATTATATCAAAATGTTTAGAAATGATATGAGGTTATCATCTAAAAATATTAAAATTTTGAAGCTGTAAGAGTCCTGAGACCACTTAAAACTTTTTAAATATTAAACAGTTAATATAAATACACTTTTTGAATTCCATAATGAATATAGTAATAATATTATACAGGAACTATACTATTTTTAGGACAATAACATGAATGTTTTAAAAGTTATAGGTATAAAAAAGACAAACCACGCTGAAATTTCGTGAAAAAAGTTAATAATTCATCCATTAAAACTATGTAACTTATAAAATTTTCAGTAAACCAGCATAAGAATAGTTTATACTTCCTTTGAAAATATATTTAAGCCACAATTTAAAGATTTGCAGCCATTGAACTATTATCTATATATATATTACACTATTGTATGTGGCACAGGAATCGCGATTATTTGTTAATTGTTTAATGGCAACGTCCGAATTAAACGCATCTCATTGGTTATTGGACAGCATTTAATGCATCTCCATATCTATAAGGGGGTTACCATAAGGGGGATCCTGTTCTGTCGCCAAATGCCGCCAAGTTTGTGGACAACTTGGCGATAGATCGCCAAATTCGGCAACCAAAATGAGTCGCCAAAAGAGACGCCAACTTGGTGATATCTCTAATATTTCTCCAAATTCCCATAGACTTCCATTGCAAACCAATAGGGTTTACTTGCTTATGGAAAATCAACAAATTGAGATATTTTAATGCAACAAAAACTAATATTAGCTTAAGGGATTCTATTAATTATATTTAAGGGAGTCCAAGTAAATTAAATTATGAATAAAAGTAACATGATGCAATGCTTAACATGCTTTCCCAAACATAAATTTTAAGGGAGACTATACTGGTCGCCAAGGGCGGCTAGTTTATTGACTTGTGACAATTTTTTCAACACAATTTTTCCAAAAAGAAAAAAAAATCACTTGAGAAAAATGAAAAATACAACTCTCAAAATAGTTTTGCGAAATTTCTAAGAAATATAAATGTTTAAAAAGCTCCGGAATCATAAAGTTCACCCTCATTTTTTTTTTCTAAAACTGTAAGTTTCTTAATTGAAATTTCGATCGAAATTGAAGCTTTAAAGGCATACCAGTATCTTAACTCATTAAATTAATTACGCGAAAAGTGGATTCGTCACTTGGGAATTCAATCAGTGAGTGGGTGGCGGCAGTCAATGAGCTGGAAAATCACCGCTCCGTACTGCTATGTAATTTAGTGGTTTTACGTTATGAAATTTAAACCAATTCGAATTAATTACGCTTTCGATTAATGTCCGATTCGAACCCATAAATAGTTTGACTATTTAAGCACTTCATTTAGAATTATAGGCGGTAGAAAAGGGCGAAGGGAGAGGCATAGCATTTGTAAAGGATCACGTTCAGTTTAAAATTATTGGATTTTCTAAAATGAACCCTTCTAAATAAGCTTCGCACTTCTTCCCCGAGCGACAAATTTAATCAATGTTTAAAGTGTCGAAATGACGTCCTTTGCAGAGATTTTCCCTTCCTAACATCTTTGAAATTTGGCACTAAATCATCAAAGGATAAAATGAGAAACGGATATAACTGAAAACATGGAATTTCACTGTTTATTTTACAACTGCACTAAAATCTCGTGATTTCTGTCTGCAGTTTGTATCTAACATATGCATTGTACTTATTTTCTACGTATAAGAAATTTAATAAAATTATTTTCAAATTGGAGAATTACACCCATACACACACACCCGCCACAAAAAAGAAAGGTTTTATGTAATGCAGAAGTAGTGCATCTTGTTATACCACTCAGCTAATAATTAACCCTTTACTGCACAATTTTTTCTATTTCTATGAAAAAAATTATTTGAAATCTATATGTCGATCTAATAATGGGGAAAATAGTAAAAAAAATTAAATTTCAAATTTTTAGCTAAAATTTGATATTTTACGTCGTGTACCCTATCCACACAATTAGATTTTTAAAATATTGTATTGCTATACTTTACAACTAAATGAGCTTAAATTAATTAATTTTATCTGCTTAACACTCTGCAACTTTTTTTATATTAATATTTTTAAGTATTCACTAACTATAATGAAAGTAAATTTTACATTAATAGCTTGATCGATTTTTTTTTTTTCTTCCGAAGAACAAATTCTAATTTTTTGTCAAATGTAGCCATCTGACATGATCAAAATAAGTGTTATTCAATTCTTTGGACTGTTCTTGATCAGGGATAGCGATCACATTAGCCAAATTCATGGCACATAATAAGAATTACGGTGTTTTTAGGTATGTGTCAGATGTGGCACATCGTGCAGTGAAGGGTTAAAAAAATAGTAATAAACTATAAAGTTATACTTTTAATCTGCTTTCAAAAGCATCAATGTTGAAAATAATTGCAGAGCACTCATATATTATCAGCTTTTTAAAACTTTCCAACATAGTTTAACCCTTAAATGCCGGATTTTTCAAAAATCATTGTAATAATGTTTTTCGGATTTCATTTTTAAATAAATCATGAGAAAAATACTTAAAAATATCATATTTTGTTTTAAGTATAGTTTACGGCTAAAAAACTGTTTTTTACTAATCGACAATACTGGTGTTTAATTGAAAAAATAATTTCCCTTGATAAAATTCTATAATATTAAACACACAAGAATTTTAGGAACTATAATAAGAAATAAGTTTTACTTGCTCACTGCAGGTCAAAATAGGGTATTTCGCAAGCTTGCAACCAAAACAAAAAGAACAAGTAGCAACAATTGAAAAAATAAATCTATCTTTATTCTTAAACAGCACAAGTGTTGCCATCTACATGTTGAAAATCGATTTAATAATATTTTCAGAATGTATTTTATTGGCAACATTAGACATTATAGCTTCAATATCATTCTAATAGTATTTTAGGGCCTAAATTAGGTATGTTGCCGAAAAGCAACACCAGGCATTTAAGGGTTAAACGTGTTTATGAATTCTGTTTGTCTGTCGGTCGTCTTTTGTCGCTCTGTCCGTCCTCTAACTCGTGTAAATAGACTCCGATTGCTATGCAACTGATATGTGTTAATGAGGATTACTACAGATTGTTCAGTATTGAAAATGAAGTTGTTTTTTCTGTAAAAAGATGGATTTTTATACTCTGTTTTTCTCTCACTTCCTTAGAGACTATAATAATAAAAAGGACGTTCACGTGTGTGTTTCCGATAACAATACAACAATTTTTATAATTCAATTGTAAAGTAATACATTGATTTTAAAGTATTTTTCCGTTAGCTCACTACAGGTGCTCCATAGCAAACTGTTCTGTGTGCTCACAATTGTATAGCAGTTACAGCAGCTTTTGAGTTAATGATGCGCCCAACCACGCTCACCAAATAAGCCTATAGGCTGTGAAACTGCAACAACGAAATATTTTAAACAGTAAAGGTAGGAAATAAATAAAGAGTAATATTTTTAAAAGACAAATGCGTTTTAATCAATAACACTTGTCAACAAATTTCAACTTTTGCTCGGTCCTAAAACAGAAATTACTTGTTTTTTATGCGTTTTTTTTTTTGTGCTGATTCCGAATGATTACGATCCGAGTTTTAAATTTACTCCAGAATGTCAAGTTTGAGAGATATTTGCATATTTTAATTTATGCAAATTTAGTAAATTTTACACAATTATTTGCAAATTTAAGGAATAAAGCAATGTCAGACAGGGTTTTTTGTTTTAGGTTATGATTACTACCTAATTTACTTCACAAAAACGTTGTTTCTGAGATTATAATGACATGTGACTGTGAAATAGTGTACCTAATTTGCATATTTTTCATGTTTTTCTAATAATGTTTCTTGACGTTCAAATATTTTTGCCGCACGAGTACGCTGATATGTTTCTAAACCAGTTTTATGAGCTGATTTCAAATCTTGTATCTGTTTTCTTCTATCACGTCTAGTGTTTGAAAAAGTGAAATTTTAGTTTTTGGCGAAAAAAGCCAGAAATAGCTTTTTATGATACTTTGTATGATAAACTTCAACTAGTTAGGACAGATTCTACTACTTATTTTTCTTTTCGATTACAAAAATTTTTGTTTATGTCTCTGATATGAATCTGACCCTATTCACCTTCTTGTCAATGAATTACACGCCCCTAAAAAGTATCTTATATCAAACCTGTGTTAATGCCGTACAAAAGTAGAAATTCATCTTACTCAAAAACTAGACATGACATAAGAAAACAGACTGCAGATTTGAAATCAGCATAAAAATCTAGTCTAGAAAAACATTACGTCAATTCTGTGGCAACTATTTTAAAGTTGGTAGTGATGTAAATATTACACCATTGAAAAAATATGCAAATTAGGCTTAATAACTGATAAATAAATGTTAAGAATATGCAAATCGTGACATTTATCTGAAACAAATAGTCAAGTAGTCATTATCTAGAAAACGTAATTAGATGTGACATATATTGCATCTAAAATTTGCATAAAATAGCACAAAAAGCTTAAATTTGCATAAATTTAAATATACAAATTTCTCAAAACCTTGACCACCTACAGATAAACGGAAAGTATATTCGGAATCAGTGCCAAAATATGATCTAGAATCAACTAATTTTAGTTCTAGGGCAAAAACACTGTTGTCTAGTGTAATATTTAATACTCATTAAACTATTATTATACTTTGAGAAATCCAATTATAATCTCAAAAAACATAGTTTAATTTTTTTTTCATTTCCTGTTGCCATATCGTAAAAAAGAAACAGAGTAGCATTATATATTTGTTTAATAAATTCACTAACTCGCACTTTCTATTATTCGTAAAGAAAGCAGAAAAAAATGCATAATCGTGCTCGGTGTCCACGCCAAATTAATGTACTGTAAAAGGTTTCAATCGCCATGCGATTTTCAAGATAAAACTTGAATGTTTATAAAAGTGTGTTTAATAAACTTTGTTTTTATACTTATTTATGAATCGAGTTTATTCTTTTATTCCGTAAATAATCACTCCCATTTTTCTGTCTGCAGTTGCGTCCAGACATGAAGAAAGCAGTGTTTCATTTGGCTTGGGCTCCCGAAAAACTGGATGCTGAAAACGTAAGTAATAAAAGAATATTTAACGCAATTCTCATAAGAAATTTTGTTAATTACCTCTTAAAATATTTTCTTCATCTTATTACGTCCTGTTACATAATTAAACGCATATTTTAATTTAATAGCACCTTTTTCTTTAGCTATTTTTTTTCTTTGTTTTTTAGCTTTATATACAATATTTTCTGTTCACATTTTTCAATCAAAGGGGCGATAAAGATGGCCGGGATTCTCGCAAATGATAAAATCCCATGTGCTGACAAAGCGCGCAACCAAATAAAACAACTGAAACAGGAAACTTTTTATGCACAATAGCAAATGAAAACATAATTTAGCATTACAAACCAAAAGTGGTCGGATATGCCAATTCAAAACTTTCTTCTATTTCATACCTGTCAATATTTCAGAATTTACTATCAAAGTGCCAAAATTAAACAAGTTGAAAATTGCTCGTCAAACGCGGTAAATGGGGTGCGTTCGGACTATAACTAGCTTTATAAATATTTTTTGCACCGCCTACTGTACTGAAAGTATATTTTAGTGCACTTCATAAGCGCCTATCCATTTCATTATGTTCGAAGGGCTGTCACATCATTCAAAGGCACTTGAAATAGTTTTTTCCTATTGACCGTCATGTAGCGAAAAA
The DNA here is from genome assembly GCA_963932465.1 of Maratus speciosus. NCBI lineage: Eukaryota > Metazoa > Arthropoda > Arachnida > Araneae > Salticidae > Maratus > Maratus speciosus. Next base: position 93,532,083 of record OZ010794.1, on the reverse strand, counting down.
CATTTGACTGTCCCTGTCATTAAACTATACATCCAATTTTCATAAAATTTGGAATGACTCGACAAAATTTTGAAAAAATTATATACAGTAGAACCTCAATTATCCGAAGTAATTGGGACCGACCTTCTTTCGGAAAATCGAAATTTTCGAATAATCGAGAATGCTTCAATTTTGAGATTAAGGAGAAATATATGCAATATTTCTTATTATGGTAACAAGTGCTTAATAAAAATAAAGTAATAGCAAAATAGAAACAAGAATAAATTACCTGAATTTTAATTTTGAAATTGAGCACCGCTTACGTATATCACAAGGGTTGTTTTGCTTGACGCAGTTTCGATTTCTTTTGCTTTGCAGCTTTCTCACGGAGTTTTTTAATTATTAGTTCGTCAGTATCACAGCATTTCTGCTGCTCCAGCCATGCCAAACCTTTTGCAAAACATTCAAAAGCTTCAGAATGGCTAATTTGTTCGTTTTCTTCGTTCCGCTCCGCAGGTTACGGGAGCTCAAGTTAAATTCAAAGGAAATCTAAGAAAGGGATTGAAAATATTTATATGTACTCGTAGTTTGGAAAGGACCGCTTGTACACAAGGAATATGATAGTTAAAAAAATAAATAAATAAAAAGCTTTGAAAATGGATTTTGCACACAAGGAATGTGATAGTAAAAAAAGCTTTAAAAATAGATTTCGGTTAACCGAGAGTTTCGGATAAAAGAGGTTCTACTGTATTTAAAATTTCAGACCATTCGATTGGGTAGTTTTTGCTCTGTTTTATGCGGGCGGACGGAACGTCGACTATAGGTGCTACGTATTTACATAATTACAAACGCATCTAATGACAATAGGCCCATCATGAGAATTCTAACAGTATAGAATCCTTGAATTAAAAAAGGATGTAGAAGCATCGCATCTTTGAAACAAATCATTGAATTTCGGCTCCCACCCTCTTAGATGTCTGTAACCAAAATTCCCAACCCAAACAGCATAAAAGCGATGCCTAATAAAGACCTATTTATGGAAAAGTGTAACAAAATAGGAAGTTGTTTTAATTCCGTGTGCATTAGTTTTTGAGAGAGAACTATCGTGATAAATGCATCATTGCAAGGTCACCTCTTATATGATTTACACTAAAACTAATCAACATTAACTTCAGTGTTAAATTCAGACACTTTTCTCCAGGAAGGATTTTTATGGCTCCGGGGGGGGGGGGGGCAGTATGGAGTTCAGGGGGGGGGGGGGTGGAATTTCACTTTTTGACCAATGAAAACACAAAATCTCAAATCTTCGGGGGGAATGTCCCCTCCGGGCCACCCCCTGAATTCAACACTGATTAACTTATTTCGAGGTATAATGGAGCATGAAGTTTATGAAATTCCGTGCATTAGTTTTTGAGAAAGGACTACCACTAAAATCGTGCAGATTCTGAAAAATGCAGCCTAACAGCGCCACCTGTCGCGTGATGTACACCAAAACCTAATGAGCAACAACTTATGTCAACGCCTAACTGAATCTAAAGTTTGATGAAATTCTGTGCATTAGTTTTTGAGAAAGGACTGCCACTAAAATCGTGGAAATTCTGAAACATCCGGCCTAGCAGCGCCACCTGTTGCATGATGTACACCAAAACCTAATGAGCAACAACTTATGTCAACGTCTAATTGAATCTAAAGTTTGGTGAAATTACGTGAATTAGTTTTTGAGAAAGGACTTCCACTAAAATCGTGTAAATTCTGAAAAATGCGGCATAGCAGCGTCACCTGTTGTGTGATATACACCAAAATCTAATGGGCAACAACTTATGTCAACATCTAGCTGAGTCTAAAGTTTTATTAAATTCCGTGCATTAGTTCTTGAGATAGAGCGCCTACAAAATTTTTGTCATGTAGAGACAGACTCACAGACAGACATTTTCTAAAAACAGTCCAATCGTGTTCAGGATTTCCTAAAACGTATATATCCGTCGAAAACCGGAATTTGAAAATTTTCAGGAATCCTATACTCTCTTCTTGTAAAGATAGAAGTAAAAAAAAAAAAAAAAAAAAAGGTTCTATATTTCTCAACTTCTGAAGCATTGGGGAGGAGGGACTTCTTAAAATAGAACACAAATCTATCTTAAAATCTAGTGGGTGCTTCTTTTCTTCACAGTTATAGTTAAGACGAGTTTCTTGGTCAGCGTCGCATGTCATACGTTCGGCTTGTTTGTATCCATACGGTCCGCGTCGCAAATCATGCGACGAAATTAAAAAATGGATCGTTGAAAGTGAATTCATTGCTACTTACACGTCGCGTTATATTCCGCGATTGTTTTTTGTATTTCTGAATATTGCTAAGAGATGACACAATTATAGTCCTACTATTTTATTTTTAAGTCCTACTATGTTTGTACAGTCGAACCCGATTAAAAAGAAATCTACGAGAGACTAGTAGTTGGCAAACATGAGTTTCCTTGTCAGCTACGAGATAACTCGTCATTGATCTTTCTACCTAAATAACCGATTACAAGCATTGCCATAGAAAATGCATTGAATGTTTAGGTATTTGGGACACAGGAAGAGACTAAATATAATTAGCGTATTAAAACAGATTGATTATTTCTCAAAACCTAGATATAATAACAAAGTTTAGAGCTCAAAAACATATATATATACACAATTTGTTTTGAAGAATACAGCAAATAAAAGTTTTTCTTTTATATTATGCTAGAATTTTAATAAATTTATTGAAACAAAATTATGTATGATAAACTAAAACAATTATTTAAATAATGAAAAAGAAAATAATTTTAAAGTATAAAAATGCAGATAGGCAATTCCATTGTCACAGACAAATAGTCATAGAGGAAAAAAATGGTTTTAACTTATTTAAAAAATAATAATTGTGTAACTCAAAGAAGGCTACAATTAGCATATGATACTAGAGGATAATTTAATGTAGTTATGAATAAATTATTTAATGTAAATAATTATGATTATAAAATGGTATTGTACAGACAAACAGGAATTGCCATGCTTTTTCGGATACCTTAATGTTTATCTATATTACATGTAAAATAACATAAAATTTATTATAACAAAATGTATTTTCGCTCAGTGGGAGTTCAAAAACATACGTCTTTCACAAAATTTGATTGTTGCCACAATATAGTTATGAAACATATGTAATCTTACCTGTAACAGACCTACAACAAATACGTAAGACAAATAAACACACAAAAAGAAGCAATGCTGATAATGTATTTTATTGATTTTGACTGTTCAAAATTATGTAAAATGCCTTGCAAACATAAAAGACAGAGTTTCAATACTGTCAGAAAAATATATGTATATTACCAATTTCATGTAAAAAATAAAATACTAAAAATTGTAACATTGGCTTGGAATGGCCCAGATATAATCTTGGCGTGATGAACAGATGCACAATCTCAGCTTTTATACCGAACGTGTTAATACTTTTTTTCGTATTATAGAAAGGGAACCTGTGTGTTCTAAAATTCATATTAAGCGGACAAATTTACTGCCTTTTCTTTGCTTTATTTTTTTAAGATTTTTTTCCCACATTAGGCCATCCGTCCCCTGCTGGAGAACCTGGACAAGACCCTTCACAACCTGTACAGCAACCTGATGCAGGCCAACTTCGACCGACTCCTAGACATGATGTGGACCGTGCTTATGCATGAACTCAAGGAGACCACGCAGTCCAACATTGGGGTAAATGCTATTTATATTTCGCCTACTTCGTCCTCACTTTTTGCTAAGTTCTCAAATCGATACCAAAAAGGGCAGATTTACGATGGTAATTCTCAGTAAAACGAAAAAATAGCTTTTCCTGTTACATAACTCGAAAATTACGACTCTATCCTTTTGTTTTATTGGGAGTGGGGAGAGTCTCTTCAAGTTTCAGTATTTCAAAAGCGTTTATAAAAACTCAGGCACTTAGAATAATTTACATAAAGATAAAAAAAAAATCGACATAAAATATGAATGAATTTAGGTACATATAGTTATGTATGTTGTGAAAAAACACTGTCACCGAACTCAAAGGATACATTAATGAATAAACGAACAGCACGCGTTTGGATGTTTTTTAAACTACTTTAGATTTTTTTTTACTTTTACTAGAATTTTCTTCATATAGCCGCCATGCGACAATCAGGCGGTAAACCGCCCCGATGTCAAATAGGTACACTCTTTCGGATAGGGAAACCTGGCGGGTAGGGGTCTGGTCATCGGTTTGGAGAACAGCCGATGCACGCCAGTACGCTAATGGCGCTTGGTTCATGTAAAATCCGTCGTGGATGCAAAGTTATCCTCCAAGTTACCTGTGAATTACACTTCTTGATGTGCCTTATGCTCGTCACCTGACCAAGGTTCTAAATTACGAGATCAACTTGATTAGGTGCCAAACAGCGAGATCAAAATGCTAAGCTTTTTCAAAATGCTAAGTTCACACCTAAGCAGTAGGCACTGCCGAAAGGATGAAGTTCTAGGCACTCCTCAGATTTATTGCCGCTACGCAGCGATTAGGCGGTCACTCGCTCCGATACCAGGCATCAAACCCGTCCAGCTGGGGCAACCCGGCAAGTAGGGACCTGGCCATCGGTTAGAAAAAAATATGCTTAGCGATTAGTTTTTTGTCCAAAATAGTCTCAATGTATCATACTTTACATCCCCTAATGTCGTCTCTATGATTAAAAGCAACTTAGGTAAGATTCAGTCCCAGTTGCTGTCTGGTACAGTGATTCTCTACTTATTTTAAATGCATTTTATTATTTTTCATTCAATCATAAACATATATGAATTTAATTTTTTTCAACTCAGGGAGAAAGCGTCTGGGGTCGAATACAATACTTTTAATTTAAATCGACACCGCTCTACCTACTACTCTACCTGGACCGACAACTAGCCGACACAGCTCACTTAGATAACATTGTCGGTCCAGGTAGCTCCATAGCATGAGAATTACCAATTTAAGTCAAATGTCTTGGGTTAGACACACTTTTTCCCTCGTTTGGGAAATTTTAAATTTGTATATTAAATGGATCATTTAAATGTGATCTTTCTTTTTTGCAGAAAGAGCGTCTTTCCTTCTTCGAGCGTCTCTATTCCTCCCTGGCCATCCTGGTGGACTTCTTCCATGGCAGCGGGAAAGGTCTACCCCTGGAGTGCATACAGAACGCTCCCTACCAGGTATGGGAAAGCATTTCTATGCTAAATCGTTTATTCACATGGTAACAACATGGACGATGCGTTATTGATTTCGATGAAACTTTTAATAAAAAATTAAATACAGCAGAGCCCCTCAAATCCGCAAACACCCAAAGTCCGCACATTGTTGCAGATTTAAACAATGGCATTTATATTTAAGATGTAAAGAGTAAATTAAAGGTTTTTACATTTCTATATCATTATGTACACATTTTAATATATAATTCTGATTAATATCACTGAACTCATGCTTTCTATCGAAGGAAGTATAAATTAATTTCCTTAAAAACTCAAGATAGTTCTGATATTAGTGGTGATCGAGATCTTTTTCTCAAATGCATTTATGTATTAATCAAAGCTTTTTTGTTATTAAATCTGACTAAACATGAAATAAAATTTCGTTATTTTATGATTTGATGTGTATTATAGTGTACCTTTATGAGGCGACTTTCATTGAATAATTCAAGAAAAAAAAATCTCATTACTATGCATATTTAGTTATGCATTGTTAATTATTTACCTGACTTTACTTTTAATATTTTAATCGTTTTTTAATTTTGTTATTTTTCTTATTCTCCTTCATTAAGTTATTATTTTCCTTATTTATTTCAATATTTTACTTTATTGTAAGCATTCATTATAATTTTGAGTGCAGTATGATACTCATGAATGTGCATTGCAAAAAGCACTTGTTTAGAAAATGCAAACAAAACAGTGACTCTAAATCCACAAAATTCTAAAATCTGCATTTCTGGTACCAAGCTTTGAGGAAGTCTATTGCATATTTTGACAGAACTGTTAAAAAAGGGAAAATTAAATACCGGTTTTGTAAAAAATTTTACACCATAAACACTTTTGAAATACCAAATAAATCAATATTGTAAATTTATGTTTGTCAGCTAAACATTGCATTTGGACGATAGTACTTTTGACTTGGAGATCTAATCCGAGTACCAGCAACTAAAAATTCTAAAAATTTGTTTTTTAGACGCATTCGCGTAGTAAAATATTTAGGTTTCAAATCAAAGGAAATTATAGTTTTCTTTTAAATATAACTTCTTTTTTTTTTATCTTACTGATGACTTTTGCCAACGCCTCAAGTTTAGTAATAGCGGAATGAAAAATATTAAATTGTAACAGATTTATAAGGGAAAACTCTGGTTTTTAAAGTATGATGTCATTTTCTGTTCAACTTTTTTCTTGTGAATTGTAATGTGAAAATGGCATCATAAAGCTAAATAAAGATATATCACCATTATTTCTCTTTTCTGAGTAACGATGGAAGTAATCCGACTGCCACCTTTTTGAAGAAATATCATGAAAATCTTTTTAAATTAAATTTAAAATATAAAAATAGGCATATTTAAAAAAAAATAGTTAGTGTGGGCAGATCTGAAAATGAACAGCTTTTATTTAAAAAGTAACTAGCAATATTGTGTCAGTGGAAAGCTCAGGGCAGATGACTAAAGAAAAATAGTCTTGTGCTTTAACTATATAGATTAAAAAAAAATAATAAGTTGTGAAACACAAATATTTAAAATAGTTAATAATGTCACAATATTTTCACAAAGTCAGCTCGCCAAAGCATCTATAAAATTAAAATATTTCATTTAAATATTTATATAAACTATAATAATTAGTACTATGTAAATAGTATTAAACATTTCATTTAACTTCATTACACAACACGTTATCAATAAGGTATTTTGACTCGTATTTATTTTAGTTATTTGTTTAGTAACACAGTTTAAGCATTGTAGAACAAACAAATTAGAAATATTCAAATGTTTCGATTAATTTAATTTAATAAGCGTGTGATGGATAATACATTTTTGATGCCTGAAATAGTTTTAATAATAGATTTACAACTCTTAAATATTCCATTTTTAAATATTTTAGCATGATAATTTATGAGAGCCATATATAAATGTTTTCTTTAAATTTAAAGAGTAAACATGTAGTCATAAAGTAGCAGGGTCTTTAATGATATAGGTTTCGGAACGAAAAAAAGCTTTCTTCAAAAAATATTTGAAAGAGTGGTGTTAAGGCTGTTCTCAAATCCAAAGGGGCAACTTTCTGACATAAGTTTTAATTCATTTTTGCTCGGAAACGCATGAAACTAGGTGTTTTCATTTAGAAACTATGTCATTGAACTGTTTTTTCCGTTTTCTTGTAAACGCAATAGATCTTTCAGAATATACTGTCAAATATGGCATTTTGAACCGAACTTTCGAACGAAAGAAAAAAATCCAGTTAGTAAGGGGAGAAAAATCCCTTGTCACGTGATCAAAATCGCTTATAACTCGATAGGTAATTGATCAAAAAATAGAAAAAACAGTTCGATTCCAAATCGCTTTTATGGTCAGGCTTTCCAATTTTATATCTTTCCGTTAAAAAATGAAATTGTAAATGTGTCAAAACGTTTTGCGCTTGTTGAGCAGAGCAGCCGAGAATAACTTTAACGTAGCAAGGCTCCACCCGATCCAGACATGCTAAAAATTTTTCTCTAGCTGGCCGCAAACATATGTCAGCGACGTTAAACGAGCAACAACACACCTATAGGATGATTAAAAGAAAACGTTTACGAAACGACATGGCAAATCAGGCATACAACAAGGATGTAAAATCACACAGGAACATAGGACCGCAAACCACTTTAGTCACAAATATAGGACGTTTCATTCTAACTCAATTCGGGTTGACGGTCATAACTTTCAGAAAACTGAAGTATATTACAATAAAACGTTTAACAGACATTCTCACCTTTGCTGTTAACGGGATAACACCAAACAAAAGTGGTAGAACTTTACATTATACGCGCTAGCAGTATGTACTTGACGCCGCACATTTTGGACTGTGATGATCAATTCATATATATCATTGACTCCTTAAGCAACATGTTTTTCCATATATTTTCGTGATGTTATCCCATTTCACACAAAACAGGTACATATCGTTGCATTTTCATTACAATGTTTCATTTTTCTGGAAATTATGACCGTCAACCCGTATTCAGTTAGGATGAAACACGCCTTTACTTGCGACTAAATAAGTCGTTTGCGACCTTATGTTTTTATGTGATTTTTTATCCTTGCTGTATGCATGATTTGCCATGTCATTTTGTAAACGTTTTTCTTAATCACCCTGTATAATAATGTAAAAAAGGGGTAATTTAAATACAGTAGATTTCCGTTACAACGAATTCCATTACAACGAAAAATCCTGTTACAACGAATTTTGACAAATCCCCTTTTCAAATTGCATTACCCTTAATGTATTAAGGAATTCTGATTTAACGAACTGCATTTTTTAGGAATTCCGTTACAACGAAAAATCTTCATCGAGCTTTTTTCCTTTTTTTGAAATGATCTCTGGTTCGTGGCAAGAAATTAGCCAGAAAGCAATTTCTAACTGCTGGAAACATGCCCGGTTAACTGACAAGGAGAGGGCCAACCTTGTTAATCACAGATTTTGATTATTTTAATATATGTTATAGGGTAGAGACACCTTAGTGTCAGGTTCAAAGGATTTTATCCAACGCTCCTTAGTTCTGGAGAAACGGGGGGGGGGGTCTAATAGTAGTACACAACTTAAATACTTACTTTGCAACCAAAGCGATAGGTTGGTCGTAGCTCAGTTGGTATGGCGTTTGCCGGCGGATCCGCGGGCCCGGGTTCAAAACCTGACCGCGATACATTTGTTTTTCTCATTTTTTGTTTTATAAATATACTTGTAAGTATAACTTAATAATCTCATTGTCAATTAAAATTTATAACATTGTATATCAATTAGAATTTTAACCTATTTATTTTTTTACTTTTAACTAAATAGTTGTATAAAACATCATAAAACAGTTAATTTTTTTAAAATCACTTTTAAAATGCATTTCATATATTCTTTATCGATGCAATTATATTGAGCAATTGTATCAATTCGTGATTTTAAAGAAACATCATTTGCGCATTGCTTTAACAGAGGAAGTCAATGCGATAATATTATTATTCTGTTTTTAAAGTAACAAGCATAAATATATTAAAAATTAGCATCAGAATTAAATTACAACCGATTTTTTGCATATTAAAGATTTTTAAATTTGTAATACGTATGCTTGCGCTTTCAATTATTTTGTTTCCCCCTTTATCTTCTTTCTGCTTTTATTTTTATTTTATTTGAATATTCTTTTATTTTATCATACCTAGATGGCGACACAACAGGTTTTGTCACGATTTTGGATTTTTTATCATTCAATAATAGATCCCATTTCTTTTTAAACCTCTTTAAAGCATGAGAAATAATAGTTTAAAAATAAAAAATGATAAATTTAAATTTGTTAACATTATAATTAATGTATGATATTAAAATTTTTAATTAAAATTATTAAACTATAATTACAAGTACATTTATAAAACAAAAAATGAGAAAAACAAATGTAGCGCGTTCGGGTTCCGAACCCGGGCCCGTAGATCAGCCAGCAAACGCCGTACCAACTGAGCTACGACCAACCTATCTTTTTTGCTACAAAGTAAGTATTTATGTTTTGTACTACTATTAGACCCCCCGGTTTCTCAAGAACCAAGGAGCGTTGGATAAAATCCGTTGAACCTGAGACTAAGGGGTCTCTACCCTACAACATATATTAAAATAATCAAAATCTGTGATTAACAAGGTTGGCCCTCTCCTTGTGAGACCGAGAAAAATGAATCAGGAATTTTAGATTTGGATCCTCTGAGTTAAACACTGCCAAAAGAATTTACATCAGTCCCTGATAAGGTGGATTTGGAGGACTTCTTATCTGTGGATGGCAATATTCAAATATGCTCTAAAGTGTCTGGTGAAGATATCATTTTGTCCATTAAAAGAACATCAGACTGACAAAATTACGAATGCAGTGATGACAATACTGATGTTACCGTCGATTCAAAAGTTACCGCTTCGGGAGCTCTTTCATGCTTGGAGAAATTCGTGCTTTTGTTTCTCATCAAAAGAATGTTCTAGAGGAAGTATATTCTCTCATTCATTCGTTACACACGTTTTTGTTATCATCAACTACACATTCCGTTGTACAAACTAAATCACAGATTTTCTACAATAATGTGCTACTAAATAAAGGTTAGTCCGTAATTTTGTATTTTTAAAATTGAATTTTATTTTACTAACTTTTTATATGTTAATTTAACTAGTCTTCCATTAAAATCTTCTATAAGGAAAGGTAAATTTATCTTACATAACTAGTTTCTGTGTATATCAGTGCTGTAGTTGGGTGGGAACGCCGTTCCCAGAAATATTTAGTTTGTTAATGTAAAATAATAATAATAATAATATCGTGTATGAGCACAATTTTTTCAAGCGAAACGATAATTTATGGTAATTTTAAGAAGATGCGTTTCACTTATATTGATAAGCCGTGTGGGACCTCCCTTAAGAAATTTTTGCCCTCAACCATATGTGAAAGTGAAACCTTGGTATCATCAGGAAGAAAATTAGCAGACGAGACAGCTTGTCGTAAATCAGAGAGTACAGAAAATACATTTCATCATTGTTCTTTTGGAAACTTCTAGGATAGACGTGTCAGTAAGTAATTATATGGATTTATTTCTGTTATTTCAATTAAATTTTGATTCATAATGGAAAATGTTACTATGAGGTAGATTAAATATTGCTTTTAGATAAATGCTATACAAATACAATACTATAAAAACTAGAATATAATAATTATAACTATTAATTTTAAAAAGTTGGCTTTTAGCTAAATGTTTTAAATTGCCTTTTGGCTTAGCAAAAATCCGGTAGCATCAACATCTACTCTATGAAAAGGTCCGTTCCCATAAATATTTTTTTCCAACTACAGCATTGGTGTATATGTAATTCATTAGATAAATTGGAGTAATTCCGTTACAACGAAATATTTTAGCGGTCTGTGGAGTTCGTCGTAACGGAAATCTACTGTAGTACGATAACAAAAGTAGTATAAAATAGCAATAATACAGCTAATATGCTCAGTAAGATTAAATGTTTGTCGCGGAAGAAATGTTGCTAAATAATTTTAACACCACTATTTCCAAACAATATATTTCGTGATAGATTTCTATTAAAAATACTGTAGAAACATACTGAAAAGATTGTTGTTTGGAAATATTGGTGTAAAACCATGTGGTGCAAAAGTGGTGCTGCCCAGTTTTTTTTCTGTAACAATCGTTTAACCCTAATATTTATTATTAGTTTCTATTGTAAGCGCCCGTCCAAGGACGGTGGGTAGAAATCGTGGTTTTTCCTTAAAAATGGATTCCTTAAATATATGCTGCAAATTTAACTAATTTGGAATAATGTTTGATTAGTGTTGAAGATTATGAAATATATACACCATTATAGCACAAATAGAACTACATGTAAAAAGAAATTTTGACTAAGGAAACGGCATCTAAGATGTTTTAACAACTTTAAATTTGTACTCATAAATAACAGGGCAGATTTTGCTTCTCATGAAAATTTATAAAAGAACAGTGGAGGTTTTAAAACCTTCACATCTCAATTTTTTAAATAGGGATTCATGATTATGTATCCCGGACCGCACATAAAAGCTCGCCGGCCCACATGTGGCCCGCAGGTTGAGTGTGGCTGGTTTACTTTTACCTTTCATCTGCTTGATCATTGCGAGTCATCCAATGAACATTGTACACTAATGGCGCTTTCGGTCCACAGTTCTATGCCTAATGTCATATTTGTTCGAAAATTATACTCGATTTAAACTCTATTTCATCAGAGGTGTTTAAAATCTACACTATGTTACTGTGTCTACTAAAGTAGATATTTTGATCCGTTTAAAAGCATATTGGATTTCTATTTTAAATGATTGATCGTTTCAACTTTATTATTGTCTCAGGTATTTACAAAAATGGTAAATAATTCATTTAATTTTATGATTATACTTGGTTTCAATAAAATAGATATGAGTACTACAGGAGACAAAATTTTAATTTTTGAAATTTTCAGTTAGAAATAATTATTATAAAACATTCAAGAAACATTTAAACATTTCGGTTCGGTTAATTCTGACATTTTGCACTCATTGAGACGCACAGTAATACGGACACATCAATTTTGGTCAACTTATTTTTTAAATGATGAGATACTCTAGAAAATGCTTAAACTTTTACTTTAATTATTTGAAATTCAGCGATTGCTGAATTTTTTTTTTTAAAGGCGCAAAACCAACAGAGTGAACAGATGTCCAAGACTGGGATCGAACTAGGGTCATTAACATTACGCGCCACTGCTCTATCACTGAACTACCTGGACGATATCAGACAAAGCAGTTCTCACTCTATCCGTTGGTAAGGCTTCAGTCGCAGCACACGATGGAATATGTTTCATTTGCCATCAACCATGGTAAGAACACAAACAAAAGAGAATCCAGAAAAAACAGCAGCTGGAACAGATGCCACATATTCCCGCGGCAGCCATCTTGTATTTTTTCTTGCTGTGAAAACCCCTTTTCGGCCAAGTAGTAATTGTCGCCAAACAGCGGTTTATGCGCATGTTAGACTTAACTAAAATAAAATGTAAAACATCGTCAACAAAAAATCGCAAGAAATCTCAAAACATCCCAGGTGAAAGCCGAGGTTATATACAGCATCTAAGCCCAGCAATTTCTGAATTTCAAATTACTAAAATTAAAGTGTTTAAAATTTTCTAAAAATAAAATTATATGCTTCTTCAGTGTCATCGGTGCTGGATTCTCTTTCGTTTTGCGTTTGCCACTATGGTTGGTGGCTCATAAAACATTCCATCGTGTGCTGCGGTTTCAGTCTTGTCAACAGATAAGGATGAGAAGTGCTAGGTTTGGTATCGTCCAGGTAGCTCAGTGGTAAAGCATTGGCGTGTAATGTCAATGACCCTGGTTCGATCACAGGCTAAGACACTTTTTCACTCGTGATTGTGCGCCTCTCTTAAAACAGTTTTTAAAAAAATTTCAGCAATTGCTAAATTTCAAATTACTAAAATTAAGATGTGTGAAATTTTCTACTAAAAATTCCAAAAATTATGTATATTTTACACATATTGTACACTGGTCCTCTAAAAAACATTAATTCCATGTGCATGTTCAATCATGCGTGCGTACAGACACAAACGATGCAAAAGTACTCTTCGCGATCTTGGTTAATACTGGTACGATATTTGATAAGTTCAATATAATTAAAAAACAATTTTAAATATATCCTTAATTTGCACTACCCCCTCCTTAATTTTCTTGCACATGGACTGGACATGCTATGTCCATTGTCGATAGGGATGACCGTTTTAGGTGCGTTCGTAATTATATAAATACTTAGCACCTATAGTCGTCGTTCCGTCCGTCTGTCAGTCCTAGCAAAAACTACCAAACCGAATGATCTGAAATTTTAAATATATAATTGTTGCCAAATTTTGTCGAGTCATTTCAAATTTTATGAGAATCTGATTATAGTTTAATGACAGGGGCAGTCAAAAGTTTTCCGTTACAGGACGGCCCATGGGAAAAAAATATTTCAAGTGCATTTTAATGATGTTACAGCCTTTCGAACAGAATGAAATGGATATTCATTTATTGAAATGCACTAAAATATACATTCAGTATAATAGGCGGTGCAAAAAATATTTATAAAACTAGTTATAGTACGAACGCACATCATTTGCCATGTTTGATGTGCAATTTCCACCTTGTTAGTTTCTGGGATAATGACACTCAGTAAAGCATTTTTGTTTTCTTCAAAACATCTTTACAAATGTCAAATTTTTGAAAACAGTTAACATTACGATACAAACATTAAAACTAGTTTAACAATTACAGAATTTTTTATAAATTTAGATTTTTTTTATTTAACAAATTTTTTAACTTTGTAAAACACTGGAGTAATATTAAAATTTTTATTTCATATATTTCATCCAAAGACATGAGCTTCGTGAAACATTTTCGGGAAATTTATTACACCAAATTTGAAATAATGTTCAGTAATTTCATGTTGTAGTTTTTAGGATGTTTTTAAGTGAAATCAGCACGCCTGTCTGCCGCACCGCAGGTCGAGAGTTCGACTCCCGACTGGGCAAGGTTCACTCTGCCTTTCATCCCTTTGGGGTCGATAAAATGAGTACCAAGCTTGCTTGGGAACTAAACACCGAGAGTCTCGCGTTAGGTTGACCACCTGGCCGGGACGCATGCTGCATAGCACCTCGGGGCCCAGGGTCAAGAAAACAGAGATGGGCACTGTCGGCCCAGATCCTTCTTGGATTGTATAGCCACAGAGTTTAGAGTTTAGTAGTTTTAAGTGAACATAAAACACCTATAAAAAAATTATTTAACATTTTATTTTACCTCACTTAACCTCATTCCACGCATGCTTAGTGAAACAATTTCCACATTTGCACACTGCAAATAAGGGCGTCTTAAATTCAGACACATATGTGACTGAAAAAGTAATTCAAACACTTAAGTGTCTGAATATGGAATTTCAGACATCATAGGTGTCTGAAATTTAGACACTTAAGTGTCTTACTATATGATCATGGTATAAACACTGTAAACTGAAATGTCTGAAATTCAGACACATAAGTGTCTGAAACTGGAGTGTTCAATTTTCAGACATTTTAAAGTGTCTTAATTTTTAAGACACGTGTATGCGTCTGAATTTAAGACATTTCAAACGTCTGAATCGCATCCATTTTTGACCAATCTGGAAGTTCGGTAACAGGCAGTCAATTTTTCACTTTTTTTTGTAAGCTTTATACAATGTAAAAAAATATCCGTTAAAATATGGAAATTATACTGCCAATTTACGTATTTTAATACAAATTTTCTTCCTTAAATTCCAGAAATTTTTCCATTTTTTGCATATTTCTGTATTTAAAAATTTCCATGTGAAAGGTAAAATATACTCTTTCAAGGACAAATCCACATATTTCGCAGTCAGCATTTTCTAAACCCATGTATATTAGACATGATTTATTTATTTATATTCAAACCAGTGCATTGCCACCCATGGGGGGGGGGGGAGCTAAGAAGGCTGAATCCCCTCCCAGACTAGACTAGATATTGTTATTTTTTTAATTATGAAAGAATATTATTATTATTTTTAATAGGTTTAAAAAATCGGAATTTTTGAAAAGATATTAATTTTGTCACACAATTTTTTTCTCTTTTATAAATTTTATAATGAAATTCGAAATTATAGCATGTTTGAAATTTACTTAATGATAAATTTAAGACCCAATGTAACCTCTTGTTCACTTTAACCTTCATAATATTTTGCTAATTTAATAATAAAACTTTAAATTGTTTGATTGCAAACACACTTTAAAATTATCCAAATACAGAAACACACCAAAAAAATCGCAAAAACTAAGATATATTTTAGTACAGTATTTCATTATTTAACATCTTAAAAGCATTTCAAATGAAAATCAAATTTCAAATTATTTTTGCTTAAAAGGCGCAAAGACCAACTTAGTGAAAAATATTCCATTCCGGGAATCGAACCCGGGTCATCAGTATAGCGCACTGACGTTCTACCGCTAAACCACATGGAACGATACCCAGCCTGGAACTTCTCACTATTACAAGTTGGCAAGGCTACAAACGCAGCACAAGATGGAATATTTTCCGTGAGCCACCAACATGGGGCAAACACAGACACTTAATTAAATCCAGCATCGATGAATCTATATTAATATTTGGAAATTTTTCCAGAGAGAAACATTCGCCTTGAATACAATATTTCAAATGAAAATCAAATTTCAAATTATTTTTGCTTAAAAGGCGCAAAGACCAACTTAGTGAAAAATTTTTGCGCCTTTTAAGCAAAAATAATTTGAAATTTGATTTTCATTTGAAATATTGTATTCAAGGCGAATGTTTCTCCCTGGAAAAATTTCCAAATATTAATTTTAAAAGCATTCAGAATTACACCCACTAAAACTTTCCAGAGCTTCCTCTGGCTTCTCTGGATGGTTACGACTATCAGTGTTGAATTCAGGGGGTGGCCCGGGGGAGAGAAATTTCCTCCCAGAGCAAAGAGATGTCACTCCGGAAAATTTGAAATTTTGTGTTTTCAATGGTCAAAAAGGGCAATCCCCCCCCGCCCGGAACTCTATAATGCCCCCCCCCCCCCGGAGCCTCAGAAATCCCTCCCGGAAAAATGTGTCTGAATTCAACACTGACGAATTTGCTCAAGTCAGCAGAAAAATAAAGGTCAGGACCTGATCTGGCATGTCCCATCAAATCAAATGAATGAAAGACCGCACCAGATCTGAGCACATATACTCCTCTAAAATATGCCCCTCCAAATCGCAATCCTGGATAGAAATTGTCAAGTTTAATTACGAAAATTTCCCAAGAGAAAAATGATTTGAATACACCAAAAGCAGTAGCACCATCTAGTTTGAGTCGAACCTATTATTATTAGTCGAACATATTATTATTAGAACGTGTTATTGAGAAGTCGAACGTATTATTATTATTATTATTATTATTATTGGATTTATGGAATATTTCTGAAAATTCTTACTATGTAACTTTTTAGCTAATGATTCAGTATCGATCTACTCCAGGTATGATTTCACCGTGATTTCAGGATTTCACCGTGGGAAAATTAGTTTCATCAAAAAATTTTGATCTGTATTTTGATCGGGAAAAAAAAAATTGTTCGTAAACCAATGATTTTTATTATTTTTGCAGAAAAATTATACACAATATTTATAACTGAGAAATTTTGTTCAGAATATTTAGCATATAGGAAGAAGTAATGAGTCCAATTTCAAAATTTTTGCCATATATTCACCTGATCAAACGAAGAAAAAAAAAGAAGAAATACTCAAAGAAAACAGAACACTGTATTCCTTCACACACTTTCATATACACATACCTTCGCATTAAAATTAAACACAGGCTTTTGGCAATAAGAAATGCATTTATTTTTGAATGGAAAATTGATTTTATTTTTAAAGATTGCCCTCCCCCCCCCCCACCCACACACACAACTGAAACGGGACAAGCCCGAATTAAATATATAGATATAATATATATATATATACATACGCACTGTTAAAACCTTTTAAATATTTTAATATTTCAAAAATAACGTGTCTTCTGTATAAACAATAATATTTGTGTTCTGAAAATTTCTTCGATAGAAGTAAAAAAATTTTCTACTGGTTCTACATCGCGTGAAATTAAAAAGCAAAATATTCAAAATTCTAGAGAGAAGATGTGTGAAATCTTTCAGAATTATAAGCAGATTGACAAAATATTTACCGTTTTCGTAAAATAAATTGTGAGTCATAAATAACTAACAATATTTGAACTTCCCAGCTGTGAAGGCGTGGTCGAGAGGGATTATCGCCTAGTCTACAGACCATAAGGTCCCGGGTTCGTATCCTGCGACGGGTAAGTGTAATGTTGTTGATGTTGTAAAATGAATTAGATTAGTAAATCATGCAAAATCTCTGAGACCTTCTACTGAAATGTGGGTGAAATGTCCCTTCTTTGAGAGCATATTTTTTTTTATATAAATATAGAAATTTCCAAAAAAAATTTAAATATTTCTGGAAATTGAAGAAAATTTCCACTAAAATGCGTAAATTGTACTGGTGTTTTGATTGGCGGTACAGTTTTTATATTTTAAAGGATTTTTTTCTGTGTATTAAGGCTTACCGAAAAAAGGTGGAAAAATGCTTTTGCAGAGAAATTAAAGGTAGTCAAACATGGATGCAATTCAGACGTTTGAAGTGTCTTAAATTTAGACACATACAAGCGTCTTAAAAATTTAGACACTTTAAAATGTCTGAAAATTGAACACTCCGTTTCAGACACTTGTGCGTCTGAATTTCAGACATTTCAGTTTACAGTGCAATGCAACTTTTTTTTTACAATACATACATTTTTTAAATATGCATAATCTGTTATTTAAATCCCAACAACAAAGACAACAAAATTAAATATGCACCTTTTATGTACCCCGAATGAACTTAGACCGAATATTCGGTTCCATTTTAGGCAAAAATCTTAGTTTAGGCGAACATTCATTTTTGGCGAAAATACTGTCAAATATTCGGCCGGTGCCGAAACTTGACTGAAACCCTCTGTATTCCTAAAATATCGTTCTTTCCTTCGCGAACTTTCAACATCTCTCATTGATTTGAGCTGTATTGGCTTAAATGAGAATCTGTTTATTTATCGCTAATGACTCAATACATATTACTAAATTTTATAAACGCTTTACACGTGCTCATTAAATTCAGCATGCTTAAGTGGTACCTTTTTAGTTTGAATACCGCAGAAGTGTTTTCAACGCGCTCTATGGAAGGTGTGGAATAAAAACAGAATAAAACAGCCGATGATCATTTACAAAAGTCATTATAAAAAGTAAAACGTGATATGTATACTTAAACATTTTTTAATTAGATGAAATTCGAAACTGAAAGCGCTCTGTGTTATTCATGAATTACATCTTATTTCATACGAAAATTAGAAGTTTTGGTCAGAGGCAGAAAAACCCTACTTGGAGATAGAATTTCCAAAGCAGCGGCACATATATATGCATGTGTGTTTATTAGAAATGTGTTACTTTATAGGTATAATTAATTAATAATTATGTGTGTGTATATTAATTACTTAAAATTTATTTTTAAGACAGCTTCCTTTTCGTTAGAAACTAGGAAGATAACCGAAATTCGGTTTCGATCTCAAAAACTTGTTTAGGTTGAACACTACTTACAACACTCAAAGATCATGGACTAATCTCTTTTAATTACCCGACTGAAAAGAAGTGTTATGTGTTTCACGCGTATCTGTGTATGTGGATTTCTTTATACCCTCGAAACATCCCAACGGCTGGATGGATTTTAATGAATGAGGTCTCTATCAATTCGTCCTAACGGCCCGATGGTTATAGGCTGGGTTTTGTTTTTATAAATTCAAAATGGCGGCCGTAAAATACAAAATGGCGGTAGAGACGAAACAAATTACGCACCCTATTGAGTGGCATATCATTGGATAGATCTTTCAAAATTAAGGCGATGTTTCATTGACTATCTTACAGTCAGAAGCCCCTTTAAAATATTATACAACTTGGAAGTTGTGCATGTAGGATCTCTAGCTTTACTGCAACTCTAACCATCATAGACATCTATAGACCTCATCAAAACAGTGTTTATAGATAGGAACTAACAATTAAACACAACTTAAAAGTCATCAATACAAGTAAATAAAAAAATAGGTAAGTAATATAAACAAGTAATATAAAAAAAAATATTTTAAGTCAATTCCTACTTAGGCCGATATGAGAATTTTCTTTTCTCCCATTCTTCTTTCCTCTTGAGTGGTCCTTAAAATGCCTTGATCAAGGAGAAGGCTCTCTCGGTCTTAAAATACCTTGATCAAAAAGAAATCTCTCTCGATTATTGAAAATTAATTAATTTAATTTAATGAATTAATTATTATTTGAAAAAAACTGGATTAACATCAAGTGTTGTCCACTACAAGTTTTAAAAAATTTATTTGAGCTTGATTGGATGAATAATAAGTATTTTACTAACGATTGAAAATTTGAACAAGATATATATATAGCGAGAGTGTGAGCTAATAGTAGGAACTATTAAAAAAATACTTTCACATTGATGAGAAATAATTAATTAGTTCGCTTTTTACGCAGTCGGGTTTTTTGATTTTTTTAATATAATTGTATTCAGCAAGTTCAATACTTACAAAAATAACTAAATATACAATTTTTATTTTATTTTTTTTCGAATCGAAAAAAATTAAATAACTTGTTTAAAGTATTATTTAACAAACAAAATATGAAAATATAGTTTAAAATATTTAATGGCACGATTGAAACATTTAGTCTAACTACATTTCCAAAATTCAAATATTTGAAAATTTACATTTAATTATTTGATTAGATGTGTTAAGAACTTTAAATAACAATGTATACATATACAGTTAAACTAATTAAAAATAATATTCTAGTTAAAATCTTAGCACTCTAAGGCATCCGTTTATATAACACGGAAAACATTTAACTGGTTTTACTTCACTTAATACATACAAACTCAATGTGAGACATTTCAAACACTTTAAATAAAGATAAATGAAAAAGTATGTTTGTTCAGTATATTTGTTTAAAATCTTTAGAGTTTATTTGTTTAAAATTTTTATACATTCAAGAGAAAGTAAAGTGTCTCGTTTAATTTACAAAAAATATGTATTTAATGAGACAAAGTATATTTAATGAAATTTTATATTTTTAAACTTTTTACAACTTTTTTTTTAATTTCGTGTACAATGATATTATTTCGGTACTTCTTACAACATTTTATTTAGCTTCGTTTACAGCATTTTTAAAAAGTCCTTTCAAACTTAATATTTTCATTTTTTTAACCTTTTTCATTTTGCTTTTTTACTTCCTTTTTTTTCACATTTTATTATTTTTTTGTTATTTTTTACTTCATTTTTTTCACATTTTTCTTTTCAATTTTTTATTAATAATTTTTTAGTTTTGTAAATTATTCAAGACATGAATTTTTTTATATTGAGACATTTTAATCATTCGAAACAACTAAGAATTTTTTTTGTGTTAAAGTTTGTTTTAATTTTAGTTAATATCAACAAAATTAAGGGGTCTCAGGACTCTTAAAGCTTCAAAATTTTCGAAATTTAATATATATATATATATATATATATGTGTGTGTGTAACGAATTAGCCGCTACTCCAGTTATGGATCTTCTGTCGTGGCTTCGGTCAGTGACCGACCGATGGGGGCAGGGGCGCGAACCGCGGACGCGTGCGTGCCGATTTCTGAGCGAATCCTCGGAACTTATAACATAGTTAGGTAGTCGCAGGCCGTGAGTGGTATCCGGGAAATCAAAGTCAGATTAAGATAGTAGTTGTTCCAATAAAGACACAGTTTTTCCGGGGACCTGATTTATTGTTCCTTTGTTACATCCTTTTGAGAAATCAGGCCCCTTTTGGCCTGAGAGCTGCTAATTTACTTTATGGACATCGGGCTTGGGAATTATGTGTACCGCTAAGCGATACTTAGAGAGCCGAGTGTCGTGGAGTTAGTGCATTCTTTTGATGGTAAAAAACTCTGTCCGGAGACCTGTGCATCGGTATAAATATGCTGTATTTCGCATTATTCCTGCTAGGGGCCGTTGAAGTCAAAGGAGGCGTATTTAAATTATAATTGGTCGTTAGCTGAATAATTGACTGCCCGGGATAAAGGCTGTGGTTTGCGATTGGCCGATCGAATGCAGCAAGACTTACAAATTGCACTTATTCAGCAAAAGTATTCTTATGAGATGTGCCAAAACGATCTTTGAAAGTTATAAAATGCAATGCTGGAAAACCCACTTACCAGGGGCAAAGGCGTTCAATCAACTGAGACACAATTACAAAAGCATTTTAAAAATTTTAATTTTAATTTCTAAATTTAAATTTTAAAAAGGGACAAAAAAGGGTATTTTAAAAAGGGGCTTAGCATTTATCATTTCATATATATATAACCATTAAATTAACATTACCGACCACCAAGAAAAACTGTGAAATTATGAATAAAATGACATTAATAAATACAGTTCCCCACCAACACGCTTAACATAGATTCCAAAAACATAGTAAAAAACTGCATGAATTGAATAACAGAAATGAAAAAATATATATATACCAGATGTTATGTAAAAAGTATAGTCCCTTGTACTATCTTATGAGTATTAAAATGGAATAAAAAAAGAAAAATATGGATACCGATAAAAATAAAGGAAATGCTTATATATTGAATTATCATACTTTATCAAGAGTACAAAATTCACATATATAAGCAAGGCAGTCGGTTTCTGTAGAGAAAAAAGCTAAAAGCTGAAAAAATTTTTCCCCTGTACCCAAACGACCAATTGACCAAAATAATAGAAGAAAAATGAAAACAGAAAAAAAAGCAGTGGCACTCCGGGAGTGCCAATAGAAGTGAAAACTTCAACAATTACGTGTGTGTTTTTTTAATCGTCAGGAAATGTTTTATGCGTTGAATTGTGTAGCGGCACTAATGAAAGCATCTGGGGACACGGCAGTGCCCCTGCCAAGTCTTGAAAGCACAGCCGTAAGCATCTTTTTCTGGAAGCAACTCAGGGTACTTTTGATCCCCAATATCTTTGCGTTGCTGATTCCCAGAAACTTGAAACTTCGTAAATCTAAAGTAATGTGGAAATGGAACTAAATGCTGAAATTTCACGTTTCTATCTTTTTTATTTCAGAAGATACATGAACTTAAACTTTCGCCTTTTCGACACTGATTCACCGATCATCAAAACTCAGAGGTACGTCCTGTATCCCTAGAATCTTGAAATTTGGTATGAAGGTAGTGTTTGGGATACAATGAAAGGGAAAATTTAAAAAATCCGGAAAATTTGGATAAAAAGTCGAAAAATAAAAAAACCGACAATTTGGCAGAGATGTGATATACGAACTAGGTTTGGCGCGATTTTTTAACGTCAATTTGGCGAAAGCCCGTTTTCCAATACCAGTTACACTATATATTTTTAATTTATTTTCGATTGTTTTAAAAAGTAAACAACAATAAATAAACGGTAATTTCATTAATAACTATAGAACAAAACAATTGTACAATTTAAAAAAATAAAATAAAAGTAAATGAACAATTTATTAATAAATAAGCAACAGTAGCCAGGTTACCTTATAAAATAAAGTAACGCCATTTTGCTGTCAATTAGGTACCCAAGTGCGTATCTGACATCTGTGCCCCGTATTTTATCTTCCGTAATCGAAATTCCCGCCAATACTGTTGGTTATTGACCAGACCATCAACACGATAAAATACAGCGTTATCGGTTTTTAGTTACACGAAATAGGTAGGTCACGAATACGGTATAATTCATTTTAACTGACGAAAAACAAAATAATAATTTGTTTTAGCAATACGCCGGGAGAAAAAGTTAGTTTTAGCTTCCTTCTTCTTTTGCGGATTGAGCTGAAGAGGGAAAAGTTCCTGTCATTCACCGCTTGGCGCGCTAGTGTCTATGTGTCAAAATGCTAGCATGTCGTTACGTTACAGTGTCTCGAAATCAGTGGTTTTTCCCCATCTCAAAAAAAGCTCAACGCGCCTAAAGAAGTTTTCACTTCAATAATATTAAATGCCTTGAAATGGAGAAAACAATATAGCCTATTAAATAATTTATGTTATCTTGTATAAGTGAAATAAAGTAATATTACTCAGCTTATATATATATATATATATATATATATATATATTAGATGTCTCCTCCTAACTTTAACACTCCTATCTTTTAACATTTTGATGCAACTGTTTCCTTGAAATTCCCATTAGAACAGAAGTTATGGCTTTTATAATTATACCTGCTCAATGGCTGGAGTGGGGTTTCCGAAAATTTGAAGTCAGTTTTCTCAAAATATCATTTTTGGGCATAACGCGCAGGATCTCTCAAACTTCTGAATATTTTTTCATGAAATTTTCAAAACACATGTTTCATTTTAGTCTGTGTAAACTGAACCTAAAATTTCCTTTTTATTATTAAAAGAAATATTTTTTAAAGGTGATTACAACTGTTGAAATTTTCGAACTTTTGTATTATCTAAGTACAACTTTGTATTAAAAATATAAAAATGCTTTAAGTACAAATTTATTTAGGTTCAGGGTAATTAATACAATCTCAAGTCTAATTAGGCGCAAAAAATTTCATTTAAGTTGCAAAATTTATTCTGTAATACTGCGCGTAAGCTCTCATACTAATTTTCTGCTCGACAAATGTCTGATAGTTTGAAGCCCCCTGTAAATACTAATTCCGCATCTTGTAATTTTTTACACACATGAAATGAAAGAACATACATAAATCTTTCATCCCAATAAAAATTGTGATTTCAAATCATGTACACTGTAAAAAAAAAATCTGTAAAGTTACTAAAGTTTTTATAGGAAACTGGATTCCTAGAACATTTTATGTAACGGCAACAACAAAAATTCATGTAACACACACACTTTTGCTCCGAAAATCAAAAAATCTATAAGGTTACTAAGAATTTTTTAGGAAACTGGGATGCCTAGAACGTTTCATGTAACTGCAACTAGGATTGGAGATAAAAATTTTAGTAAGATTATTGTAATTTTAGAAGATTCATTTGTAAAGTTTCAGATTTCTGTAGCTTTACAAAAACTAGTTTTGCAGATTTGCAGCTTGTTTTGTACAGCTACAGATGAAAGTTTAGTAAGCATGTAACTTTACATCTGTAGAACTACAGATTTTTTTTACAGTGTTCTTTCCAATTTTAAGAGTCCTTCGATCCCTTAAACAATTTTCTAAAGATATACTTGATTAATTCTTACACTTCGACATATATATTCCAAATATTTAAGGATGTGCGATTGTTTTAACATACTCAGCGAAACAAAACATTCATTAAACATAGATAATTCACTTAAATGTTTAGATAAATACTGATAATTAAATATAAAAAGTAAACATTTCATTTAACTCTTCTGAATATACATACATGTTATCAATAAGGAATTTTGAATATTTTATTAATTTATCTAGTTCAATTTAAGCATTACAGTACAAGCAAACAAGAAATATTTAAATGTTTCAATAATTTAATTCAATAATCGTGTCTTTAATGACATTTTCTATGAATAAAAGAATTTTGAGAATAAATTAAAAATTTACATGTAAATATTAAAATTCTTTAGCCGTATAATGAGAATAACTTATATTTTCTTTATATTTAACCCCTGGGGTACGAGCGAACGGTATACGTGCCGCTTAAGGTGCTCAGAATCCGTAATTATTCTCACCAGTAAATAATTTATTGTAAATTTGCGAGCATTCGAGCATTTTCTCGATTCAATTAGGCAAACATTTTTGCTTTTTAAAACCGGTGATAAAAGATTAGAAATTCAGTAAAAGGCGCTCGTCTCGAAGGGATTAAAGAATAAACATGTGTTCAACAATATATTTGGACTATTTTAAACACTTTTGCTTAGTTTAAATATTTGAGGCTTCTCATCACTCAGGTTGGAAATTCCCCTCTCTAAATGCTAAACCTGTGGGCTCAGAATGTATCCGTAGTTTTCAAATTTTTTCTCGGAAAAAAAAAAAAAATCTTCTACTTTTCTGTATACTTTTCTTAAAGAATACTTTCTTTCCTTTTTTATTGGGCAAAATATTTTTTAAATACTTTGTTAGTTTTATTTAACCCTTTATCTACTTGACGGTACTTATAAGTACCATTAAAATAACTTGTTATAAAATTCATTTAATACATCGATTAGTTGTAATACAGTTTAGAATGAGTTTTAGATACTTTCCTTTATCTTGTCCCAAAAGCATTATGGGTTACACAAAACAAAAATATTTTTAAAAGGATGGTTTCTTTTGCCTTTGCTTCTATACTTGGCGTTTTCAATTCGGAAATATTTCCATATTTCTATTGTAAGAACATTATATTTGTACATTTCCTAATTCTACAAAATACTAAGAAAAATATTTAAAATAAAAGATTTGAGTGGTGTTATAAATTATTGCACTAAAAACATTACAAATTCAAATTTAATGAATCCTTCTAAATCCTTCAATCGTTCTAAAATATTTCTAAAATTTATTAAATTAGTATGCAAATCTTCTTATGTAGTTTAAACAATTTACGAAAAATGCTTTAGAAGATAAAATTTTCATGAATTCATAATTTAGTACATAAAGTGTTAAAGTGTTAAAATCTTGCTTATAACTCGAGTGCTTCACATACTTTTTAACACTTATAATATAAAAATAAATATATATTTTGGAAACATTTCGGAAAATTAAAAAGAAGTATTCTTCAAGAAGAGCATACAGAAAATAAAACGTAAAAATTTTAATTTTCCGAGGAGAAATTTGAAAAATACGAATACATTCCAAGTCCGTAGGTTTAGCATTAGACTAATGTCAGACGAACGTCTTTTTGCACGCTTTTTTCTCTCTTCCACCATCGCTACACCTTCACTAGCATGTGTAGGGATGGTGGAAAAGAGATAAAAGCATGCAAAAAGACGTTCGTCTGACATTAACCTTTGAGGGGGAAATTTACATCCTGACTTATAACAAGCCTTTTACAGTTGATTTTTAAAGTAAGAGCCATATTAATCTTTAGCACATTTACAATAAAGATAAATATTTCGTTTCATTTTAACGAATATACACATATGTGTTCAAAAATTATTTTAGTAAGCTTATGGAACAGTTCGAAGAATAAAATTTTAAAGACCATTAGACCAACAAACACCATTATAAAATATTTTATTTTACCATTATAAAATATTTTAGTCCTATAAATCTTGAGAATAACTAAAATATTTTCTTAAACTTTTAGTAGTAAACACGTTCTTAACAATATATTTTGATCATTTTAAAGAAGTTTATTGAATTTAACAGTTCATCTTTTAATTAAAAACGATACTAATCCATGGTACATTGACGATAAAGATAAATTGGTCGCTTGATTTTAAAGAATAGACACATGAGTTCATGACTACTTCAGTGTAGTTATGGAACCATTCAAAGAATAGAGTTTTAAAGAATTTTAGACAAACAAACACCATTATAAAATATTTTAGTACACCGTTGTATAATATTTTAGCAGTATAAATCTTGAGTATAACTTAAATATTTTCTTTAAATTTAAATAGTAAACACGTACACAATAATATATTTTGATCATTTTAAAGTAGTTTATTGAATTTACATCTGACGATAAAGTTATATATTTAGTTTAATTTTAACGAATAGCCACATGTGTGTTCAATATTTACTTCAGTGTACGAGTACTTATGGAACAATTCAAAAAACAGAATTTTAAAGAACTTTAGACAAACAAATACCATTAAAGAATATTTTAGTACTCCATTGAAAAATATTTTAGTACACCATTAAGAAATATTTTAGCACAATAAATCTTGTGTATAACTTAAATATTTTCTTTAAATTCAAAAAGTAAACACGTACTCAACAATATATTTTGACCATTTTAAAAAAAGTGTATTGTATTTATATATTTAACAGTTAATCTTTTAATTAAAAAACGATCCTAATGCTTGGTACATTGGCGATAAAGATAAATATTTAGTTTAATTTTAACGAATAGGCACATATGTGTTCAATAATTACTTTAGTGTACGAGTATTTATGGAACAAATCAAAGAATAGAATTTTAAAGAACTTTAGGCAAACAAACACCATTATAAATATTTTATTTTACCATTATAAAATATTTTAGTTCTATAAATCTTGAGAATAACTTAAATATTTTCTTTAAATTTTAATAGAAAACACGTACTTAACAATATATTTTGATCATTTTAAAGAAGTTCATTGAATTTATATATTTAACAGTTAATCTTTTAAGTAAAAAAGAGACTGATTCTTGGTACATTCACGATAAAGATAAATATTTAGTTTAATTTTAACGAATAGGCACATATGTGTTCAATAATTACTTCAAAGTACTTATGCAACAGTTCAAATAGAATTTTATAGAAGAACAATCACCATTATAAAATATTTTAGCCCTATAAATCTTGTGAATAATTTAAATATTTTCTTTAAATTTAAAGAGTTAACATGTACTCAACAATACATTTTGATCATTTAAAAAAAGTTTATTGAATTTATATGTTTAACATGTACTCAACAATAGTTGGTTTGGTTTGTGTTTAGGACGGCCGATTATCAACACGTGGAATATGGGTCCTGAGGGGGGAGGTGCCCTTCGTGAAGGTCTTTCTAAGGGAACCTAACCCGTATTTACGCATGGGAATCCACGGTTTCGAAGAAAACCACGAAAACTCCGAACGGTTAGGCCGACGGGCGCGATTGGGTTCGAACCCAGCACCTCCTGTCTACCAGCTTCGAGAGCAGAACCTCTCAGCCACTGGTGGAGGCCTCAACAATAGATTTTGATCATTTAAAAAAGTATTGAATTTATATATTTAAAATGTACTCAACAATGGATTTTGATAATTTAAAAAAAAAGTTTATTGAATTTATATATTTAACAGTTTATCTTTTAATTAAAAAAGATTTATTCTTGATATATTCACGATAAGCATAAATATTTAGTTTGATGTTAACGAATAAACACATATAAACTTTTAATTAAAAAACTATATTAATCCTTGGCACATTCACGATAAAGATAAATAATTCACAATAGACACATATGTTTTTAAAAATTATTTTAGTGTACTTATGGAAAAATTTAAGAAATAGACTACTAAAGAACTTTAGACAAACAAACACATTATAAAATATTTCAGTACACCATTATAAAATATTTTAGCCCTATAAATCTTGAGAATAACTAAGGGGTAGGATACCTTTAAACCCTCAACATTTTCGAAAAACTTTTAATGCATATTTTGATTCCGTGATCATTTCGGAACAATATGCAAAAAAACGCATTAAAAAATTCCCATTAGTTTACTTATAATGGCAGTTTTATTAAGACTACATAGTAAGACTACATAGGGAAATTAAACTTTGCGTTACGTTTATTCAAAGCGACGAATTTTGATACTGCGCGCAGTGTTACTATGCATGGCAATCAAAAGAAAGTTTCACCACATATTCATTTCTGTATTATCTACAACTTAAAACCAGAAAAAGGTAAGATTTTATTTTTTTCTGTTTTTGTACTTTGAAAATATTTTTAAAAAATGAAAATTTTAATTTTTTTGTTAATTTTTTAACTTAGTCAATGTTTTTTACAAGTATTCTAGTTTTAGTATAAATTTAATATTATTATGTATTTACTTTCACCAAAATTTCTTCTTTATATGCATATTTTCAGATTTTATCATGCACGCAAGATTTTTTTTCTCTTATTATCATATATTTTTAAACTTATCATTTCAATATTTATTTATGAATTTACAAGTATATATATTTTTTACATAAATTTAAATATGAGCTTTATATTTAAATGAAGTTTGTTTTTTATTTTTGACTTATTACACAAGTTTTGAAGCTTGGAACATAGTGATATTTTTCACTTTTTCGACGTGTTCAAAGGTATCCTACCCCTTTCAATATTTTCTTTAAATTTCAGAAAAGCAAAGAAGAGAAATTGAATTAAGAATTTGCTGTAAGCGTTTTATCGTATTACTTTCACTTTTTATGTACAAACATATAAAACCATAAATGTACAAACATATAAAATCATCTTCCATATCTTTTTAAAATCATACGGGTATCTTTATAACATAAAATTTGCTGTCTATCGTTAAGTTTTTGTGATTTTACACATCTATAAAAAATCAGGTCTGAATACAAGAGGAATAATAAAATTTACTAGCTATGAAATTGAATTCGATTAAAATATGCAGACTTATCCCATATATGGGTTTTCCATTCTGATTAACTTATAATTCATTAACTTATAACTTCAAAAATTATTTTTACAAAAATGTCGTTTAGCGATTCGGGTTCAATTCATATGACATTTTTGGATCCTGGTCAAGTACCGAGTCAGCCAAAAGTTCGTTAAAACTTTAAAAATTCATAAAAAAAGGAAGAAATTATAATAAAGGAGTGCAGTTCGCAAGAAAGGGCTCACAAGGTAGTCGAATTTTTTTTTTTTTTTTTTTTTTTTTTTTTACCAGCAAAAAAAATTTAGTTAAAAAATCACATATGGAAAGCGCTGACGACCCGAAACACAATGAACAGGACAACAATTCCTCCATTCATTTGTTCTTCCAATAACAATGTTTAACATGACCTCCAGAACATTCTACGTCAGCGCCCTCTATATGTGATTTTTTAACTAATTTTTAACCATTTGGAAAAATGGTTATTGTCCTCGTCAGGGTAGGAAATCAAAAGCATATCTGAAGCTTTTTATTGGTTTAATCCGAATTTTATTCGTGTTCTGATTGGTCTATACAGTAATGTGTACTTTCAACCCTTTTAACGTACCCTTTACTTTCAACAGAGATGGTTTACTTCTGTTGCCACTATGACAAAAAAGTAATAAAAACTAAAAAAAAAATTAATAACTCAGAAACAAATTGAGATACAGCTTTCAAACAAATTGCATTTTAAAAGTACATTTTTTTTTCTATACGACGGTGTAAAAAGTAATGTTGTGGGATGTTTAGAAGTTTAAGAATGAAATTTCATTTAAAATGGGTCGTCAGATTTCTTGGACGATGAAAAAGCCTTTTCCCGAACAGGCAATGAAATGCTTGGATAATACGCAAGTTTCAGGTGGATAATACGTAAGTTTTATGAAATCTGACGGGTCGCAGGCGATTTTTGTCGCTTGCAATTTTTACGTGTAATAACACTATTAATGTTTAATTCATGGCGTACGTAATGTAGGATCAAGCCCGTGCGATTTTTTATGTCTTTAATTTTAGTCTTCGAAAAAAAATCAGTTTCCAAATGGTCGTTGTAATTTGTTAAATTGCCTTTTTTATTTTCGATTACCTCTTGCGTAGTAAATTTACAGCATTACCTCTGCCGACTACCGCTGAATTCACTGAGCGCGGCTTCCGCGTGTCCGTCCAACTCGCGTCCCTTTTGCCGAGCCTCTTGCGAAAGCCAGGTTGAAAAGAAAAAAAAAAGCAATTTAACAAATTACAACGACCATTTGGAAAATGATTTTTTCAAAAACTAAAATTTAAGACATAAAAAATCGCACGGACTTGATCATACATTACGTACGCCATGCATGAATTAAACATTAATAGTGTTATGGCTCGTAAAAATTGCAAGCGACAAAAATCGACTGCGGCTCGTCAGATTTCCTGAAACTTACGCATTATCCATCTGAAACTTACGTATTATCCAAGCATTTCATTGGCTGTTCGGGAAAAGGCTTTTCCATCGTCCGATTTCCAAGAAATCTGACGACCCATTTTAAACGAAATTTCATTCTTAAATTTCTAAAAATCCCACAATATTACTTTTTATATCGTCGTATAAAGAAAAAAATGCATTTTTAATTGCAATTTGTGTGAAAGCTGTATGGGGCATTCCACATCAAATCAGGCAGTAAAATACCAATATGTAACCCACCATCACAGACTTTAATGAAACTGCGTGTGTTTGTTATTACTATTAAGATATGATCGCCAGTAATTTTTTTTGCTCCTTGGTGAAATAGTTTCTGAGAAAAAAATTGTCAAAATTTTGAAAAACTGGCGTCAGTTGGCATTCTTGACTGCTCGGTTTTCAAATGTAGCATGTCATATATGTAATCATATTTCAATATCTACTCTACAAATCATCTTCAAATAATTTATGCATAATATTTAAGGTACGCAGTTTATGAAAAAAATATATTGTTACGCTTATAACATTTTAAGTGGTCTAAAAAAATGTTTAAATTTGAAGTCGTAAATTTTTTATGAAAAATAATGCATTGACAAAAAGAGCATTATCAACAAAAGGCGGTATTTTTATTAAATCTATTTTTTATGGGAAATATACTTAAAGGTGTCCTTTACCTGATTCTGAAGTAAAAATAGTGGGATTTTGGGTGTTTTTAGTAGTATTTTCTAATTAAAAATATTTTGAGGTGCATTTCAAATCAAATCAAGTAGTCATTCCATGTCAGTTCCCCTAAGCCATTTAATCACTGTCACAAATTTCAATGAAACTGGGTTTGTTTATAGCTCATTTTAAGACGTAATCACCTTTAATTTTCTTGATCCTAGGTAAAATATTTTTTAAGATGAAAAAAAATCAAAATTTTAAAAAATTGTTTAAAATTTTTTTTAATGACAGTTCTATATTCAAAGGCTGCATTAAAAAAAAGTCATTTCAATATAAAATCACTAAATAGGTTTCAAATAATGTATATGCGACAAATAATATTGGCAGATTTTCTTGTCTTTTGTCATGTTTAAACACTAAGAGTGTGTATCTTGTTGAGAGTGTTTTATCTTGTGAATTCTTTAAATCAAGAATTTTGTCAAAAATAATGTGTTAATCAAAAATTTATTATCAACCGAAGGCAGGGTGTTATTGCTTTTGACGTAAAAATATCTTTTAAATGGTTATAAAATAAAAATAGTGAAAGTATGAGAAAAAATTATCAAAGTTTTGGAAAATTGCCACGAGTTGCCATTAATGATTGTTCAATTTTCAAAGGCCTCATTTTATATATAAAATCATATTTCAATAACTAATAAAGAAATCTTCTTGAAATAATTTAAGCAAGGTAAATAAAGTATGTAGATTATGAAAAAAAATATTGCTGTAATGTTAAAAAATATATAAATGTGTCTAAAAAATTGTATAATCTTTGAAATCAAAAATATTTTACAAAAAATAATGAAATTATTAAAAAAGCTTTATCAATCAGAGGCGGAGTTCCTATGACTAATTTTCTAATTTTAAGTTGAACATAATACTACATTATAACTGGATCTGAAATAAAAATAGTGGGACTTTTGTTGGCTTTAGTAGTATTTAAATCATATTTAAAATCATCAATATTTTCAGATGTAAAATCTATCCAATGTATCATCCCTGGAAATATTTTTATTTATACCGTAATTTCGGGTGTATAGCCCGGAGATCAAACAATTCAGTTTGGACCCAGAAATTTTATTCAGTATTTGAAGACCAATATTTACCGTGATCTAAAAAGTTACATTTTATTTTTAAAAAATTCTGTGTCGAAACACGATTGTTTGATCCGCGGGCTATACACCGGAAATTATGGTACATTTATTTTATTTTTCAAATTATCTTTTATGTTCGTTTCTTAAGGAAAAATATAAACAATATTGTTTTTTAGTAAAACTTCTAGGGCGAAGAGCAATTATCCCTTTCAAAAAAGAGAAAAATCACTAGCTCCTCACCGCACAATAGAAATTTTACAAATGACATTCCTAATCTTTAAACTCATATTTGGCTGCTAATATTGAAAATTTAGCATTGAGCTGCTAATATTGAAAAAAATACCAAATTTCACATAATTTGTCACATATGCATTATTTGAAATCTATTTAGTGATTTTATATTGAAATGACTTTTTTTAATGCAGTCTTTGAATATAGAACTGTCATTAAAAAAATTTTAAACAATTTTTAAAAATTTTGATTTTTTTTATTTTAAAAAATATTTTACATAGGATCAAAAAAAATTAAAGGTGATTACGTCTTAAAATGAGCTATAAACAAACCCAGTTTCATTGAAATTTGTGACAGTGATTAAATGGCTTAGGGGAACTGACATGTAATGACTCTACTTGATTTGATTTGAAATGCACCTCAAAATATTTTTAAATAGGAAATACTACTAAAAACACCCAAAATCCCACTGTTTTTATTTCAGAATCAGGTAAAGGATACCTTTAAGTATATCCCCCACAAAAAATA
Source organism: Maratus speciosus (assembly GCA_963932465.1). Taxonomy (NCBI): domain Eukaryota; kingdom Metazoa; phylum Arthropoda; class Arachnida; order Araneae; family Salticidae; genus Maratus; species Maratus speciosus. The sequence continues at coordinate 93,498,459 of OZ010794.1, read as the reverse complement.
AATTTAATAAAAATACCGCCTTTTGTTGATAATACTTTTTTAGTTAATGCATTATTTTTCATAAAAAATTCATGACTTCAAAGTTTAAACATTTTTTTAGACACTCTTAAAATGTTATAAGCGTAACAGTATTTTTTTTTTCATAAACTGCGTGCCCTATATATTATGCATAAATTATTTGAAGATGATTTGTAGAGTAGATATAGAAATATGATCATATTTATGTCATGCTACATTTGAAAACCGAGCAGTCAAGAATGCCAACTGACGGCAGTTCTTCAAAATTTTGACAATTTATTTCTCAGAAACTATTTGACCAAGGAGTAAAAAAAAATACTGGTGATCATATCTTATTAATAAGAACAAACACACGCAGTTTCATCAAAATCTGTGATGGTGGGTTACATGCCTGCCTGAACTGACATGGAAATCTAACTGACATATCTCAATTTGTTTCTGAGTTATTAAATTTTTTTTGTAGTTTTTATTACTTTTTTGTCATAGTGGCAACAGAAGTATCCATCTCTGTTGAAAGTAAAGGGAAAATACAGATGACTGTATAGAGCAATCAGAAAACGAATAAAATGCGGGATTCAACTAATAAAACGCTTCAGATATGTTTTGATTTCCTACCCTGACCGAGGACAATAACCATTTTTCCAAATGGTTAAAAATCAGAAATCAAAACCAGACAAATTTAAAAGGGAAATTACACAAATTAAAGGCACCGAAGAGCGGAGAAGGACGGGTGGACTGACCGCCGCAAAATTCACGGAGCACGAAGCCTTTATCATAATTTCTTCCTTTTTTATGAATTTTTAAAGTTTTAACGAACTTTTGGCTCACACGGTATAACTCGATCCGTACAAGATTCTAAAGTATTGTCATTTTGGTATTTATAAATGGAAATTTAATCCTTTATGCTTCGGCGGGACATTTAAGCCCCATCAAAGAAAATGCAATATAAAATTTATTTAATTCATCTACTAATAAATGTAAATTGTACTTTTCATAAAAAAATACTTTGCTGGCTTTTAATGAGGTTATTTTCTCAACATTTACATAGATTTAGCTTTTCTCCTATTAAAAAATGTTTTACGCAAACTTTGCAACTAAAAAACACTTCTAGGTGACATATATAGGATCACAATACATTTATTTACATTGTTCGTGTAAGAATCGTGAAGTTTCCATAACAGTATTTTTGGTTAAGGTTAGTTGGGGTAACTGGACCCACGAAGTAACTGTGCCATAGGCTATTTTATAAAAAAACGTTTATGTATTTTAAGTTTTATCTTTTGTGAACAATGCCCCTTAACCTCTACTTCCTAAAACAACGTGTGTCAACTCAATCACAACTCTATCTTTGCTACGATAGGTTGTCGAAAATTTATGTTTCTTTTTTTAAAAACAACGTCAATTTGGTTGAACTTCCTCGGCTTTTTATTAAAATACTGTAAGTACTTTTATTAAACCATCTTTTTTCTTAAAGATTAGGCATATAACTACGTTAATATTATTAGGTATCTATACATATTTACTTCATTTTTCAAATGTAAGCCCGGTGTCCCAGTTACCTCATAAATTTTTCAAGAATGGTGTAACTGGGACATGTATCCGGGGTAACTGGACCATGCTGGATCCAGTTACCCCAATAGTTATAAATAATTTTTTTGAGTTTCTCTTACAACGGGAAGTAAATTTCCCCATTGTTTTTTTGCTCACAATAATGAAAATTATAGAATACCTTATTAAAATTACGTAATAAAATTTAAAAAAAGCATATTGGATGGTATCAAACCAAATTTCTTGACCCCTTGAGAGGAGGCGATGCCGTTATGGCATCACATAATTTCAATTCCTAATTGCCACATTGGCACCGGATTTTTATAATGAAAATTTCACGTTTATTAAGCACGGGAAAATATACTTTTACATGTTTTTCAAATAGATTCTCTTGTAAATACTGGTGTCATTAAATTATTTCAAAATTTTACGAATACCTTGCCCCTGAAAGCGAGATAGCCAAACCTTGAAATTGTACGATGATACAGATAAAGTACTTCAGTACTTACGTTGCCGTTTGTTCATAGATTTACCTTGCTATTTTTTCCCCCTTAAAATACCCAGTAGCCGAGAAGTTCTGCTCTCGAAGCTGGTAGACGGGAGGTGCTGGGTTCAAACCCAATCGAGCCCGTCGGCCTAATCGTTCGTAGTTTTCGTGGTTTTCTTCGAACCGTGATTTTCCATGTGTAAATACGGGTTAGGTTCCATTAGAAAGACCCCCACGAAGGGCACTCCGCCCGCGGGCCTATATCCCTAGAGTAGATAATCGGCCGTCAAAAATCAACCAACCAACCTTAAAATACCCATGTGACTTTTATACTTTTTACCTATACTAAAGTACATAAGTACTTACTTAATTTTTATGTTTTTGGTATAAATAAATCTAATATTTTCACTTTTAGTGCTTTTTTTAGACACATTGACAGCATAGGTTTCCCTTACAACGCTCTTTATTGACACATAATTTAAATGATCTGTCTGGTTTAAATTTTTTTAAATTGTTTACACTTTTTCAAACAGGACATGATATCCCATACGAAAAAAAAAATAAACGCGTGGGCAACATAGACCCTCCTGGTCCACTTACCCCATTTTTATGGGGCAACTGGACCCATGAGGAAAAAAAGATGAAATATGCATATGTTTATATTTTTAAATATTAAAATGTAATTTTGAGCCTTTCTGTCTGATAGAGGGAACCTAACTGAACACATTTACAGAAGTTCAGACTTTAATTCAAATGAACATTAGCTTTTTGAAGCTGAATTGTCAGAAGCTCCAGAGTCACATTGTAAAATGATGGCCCAGTTGCCCCAACTAACTTTAATTAATCTAATTAATCTTGCAAATATTTAAAAAAAAAATTTCTAACTACCGATTTATTAAATTAGTTTCGTTGAAAAATCTACCTAAAAATCAAATTGTTATTGTGTAAGTTCTCTTGGATATCTTCAGACATGGACAAAGATAATTACTGAAGAGGAGCCAATTTCTGATTAATAATTCGGGACATAAACGGTTAAAATAATGACAAAATGTATATACATCATATTTAGGAGTGTGATAAAAAGTTAAACAAAAAAAAAAAAAAAAACATTTATCAAGCATAGATTATGAAGCACTTTCTAACGCAACAAGATATTTTTGAGGAATTTCACATTTTCCTGGAATGAAATGAGATAGCTGAATAAGCACCTTTAAAAAAACATAGTAAAAATCCCTTTCCAGCAATGGCTGTCCATAACCTGCAATGTGTACGAAGTCTTTCCTGTAGCTCTGTATTTGATCTATAGAATTTATACATACCACCTACTCAAAATTAGACCAATTTAAAAATGGAACCCACAGTGGAACACAATGGAACGACAGAGGAAAACGTACTTCCAGCTAATGTCGATTTTGGTCAATCCTTTAACCCAAATATTTTGTGTGTCTTTGTAAATGAACGATAAAATGCTATGAGCTCTATAATCTATAGAAAAGATTGCAGTGCACTTAAGTAATTTCGTTATATTTGAAGTATCATAACATCATTTGAAGTATCATGCACGGCAAACGATATTTCCCCACAGATTATAATGCTATGAAATACTTTTGCATGTCACTGTAAACGAATTATAAATATTACTTATTCTGTGCTCCTGAAAAGGTCTGTTTTAGTCTATCTGAATAATATATGTCATTCCTATTATATTTGAAATATCGCAACATTTTTAAAATGAACCGAAAACGATTTTTCGTTGTAGAACCTATTATAACGGATTTCTTTTGCGTGTCTCTCTAAATGAATTATGAATGCTACGCACTTCCTTTTGAATGTCGAATATTCTACAGTAAACCTCAATAACCTATAAAATTTTCATGCCAATCAGAGTATATTGACTGTGTGTCAAAAGGAAGCACGTCAGACCGACAAACCGAATCTATAAATTGTGTTCAAAAGTTCTAAAAAGAGGACGATGAACTCATGTGGCATAAGTATAGGTGCAAACTCATGGTCTCCAGTCGCCACTTGGCGACTAATTTTTTTTCTGTGGCCATTAACTTTCGGTGTCTAACTCACCTTTTATTAAATAATATTTCGTATGGAAAAACAAATGCTTAAAGTGTATTTCGATTTTTATAGTATAAAATAATGTCACACATTCACATTTTTTAATATGTATTTTTGTAAGAAATATTGTGTTTCTAATATTCCCTACTATCACGATTGCTTAGCTTATACACATTTTTTTTTAAACTGTATCTTGGCTAACTTTGTCTTCTAACAGTACATAGTTTAAGATTTATATAGATATACTTAATTTATATTCAAATTTTAAGAATTTTATGATTATGTTAAATATACACATTTGATGTAATTAGTCTGTGTTTTGATGTAGATGTGTATACAGGGTGTGGAAGATAAGTAATGAGACTGGCCGCCGCGCGGCGCCCCAGTCGCTCGCAGGGCGGTCTCCACCTGTACGTCACGTGGTGGGGGATCTGAGCTAACAATAGAACCGGTTGGCAGTCGCGTCGGAGCTCTGGTGCAGTGAGGGTCGAACTTCGCGTATTACGTTGTTTGTGTGCCCGTGACACTTGTGAAAACGCTGAAGATGGATCGCTCGATAGAACAGCCGTATGCAATCAAATTTTGCTTTCGCTTGGGCAAAACTGCTTCGGAAACTTTTGCTATGATTACGGAGGCCTACAAAGAAGACTCCCTATCAAGAGCTCAAGTGTTCCGGTGGTTTAATGAATTTAAAAACGGGAGGGAATCCGTTGAAGACATGGAACGATCTGGACGCCCTTCAACGAGTCGTGTGGATGAAACGGTGGCCAAAGTGAAAGAACTCCTGGACTCCGACCGTCGTTTAAGTCTCAAAATGATCGCCGATGAGGTCTCCGTGAATAAATTTACGGTTCACCAAATTGTTACGCAAGATTTGATGATGAGGAAAGTTTGCGCAAAATTGGTTCCCCGAGTCTTCACCGCCGAACAAAAGCAACGACGCGTGGACTTTTGCTGTGAGATGTTGAATGAATTGGAAAATAATCCAGACTTTTTAGACAACGTAGTAACAGGCGACGAATCGTGAACATTCCAGTACGACCCGGAGACGAAAGCCCAGAGCTCGGAGTGGCACACACCGGCATCCCCGCGGCCGAAGAAAGCAAGAATGTCAAAGTCCCGCATCAAGACAATGCTGATTGTGTTTTTCGACAAGCGGGGGTTAATTCACAAAGAGTTTGTCCCTCAGGGGAAGACTGTCAATGCCGAATTCTACAAAGAAGTCCTTCAGCGATTGCACAGAGCCGTCAAACGGAAGCGACAGGACCTTGCTCAACGCTGGCGTCTCCACCACGACAACGCTCCGGCGCACACAGCATTCCTCGTGACCTCCTACTTGACCCGAATTGGAGTTGAAGTTCTGCCACAGCCACCATACAGCCCTGACTTGAGTCCTCCTGATTTCTTCCTATTTCCGAAGGTCAAAAGATGCCTGAAGGGTCATCGTTTCGACGATATTCCGAACATCCAACGTGCTGTCACGAAGGCACTAACTGGGATAACTCAAACGGACTACAGTGGGGCCTATGAAGCTTGGAAAACGCGCTGGCAACGTTGTGTCGACGCCCAAGGCAAGTACTTTGAAGATTATTAACGTTTTGTACAAATAGGATCAATAAATTTGTTTTTCTAGACTGAGTCTCATTACTTATCTACCACACCCTGTATGTTACTGTGAAAGACTGAAATTTGGAGAATGTCGACTTTCACCAGTGAATGTCAACATTCACACAGTCGCTTGGTGTATGTCTGAAATATTTTCTAAATATCCTTATTTCTGACTTAAACCAGCAAATGTCGACATTAGCCATGCAATAATGTTGAATGATGAATATGTCGGAAATTTTCATTTACTTCTCCGCATATCAGGAGCAATCATCAATTTTTAAAACATAAAAACTTTTTAATCGTCTGTAATTTAAAGGTGTGCTGCACTTAGATTTTGCAGAAATCGCATCAGAAAGTATTTTAGAGTACTGCTCCTGAAAAAAAAAAAAAAAAAAAAAAAATTGTTTTCTCGTTTACTCTCAATTAATGAACTTAATTTTTCGAAAAAATTACCGCTGTGTCACCGCAGTACACATTCAATTTAAATTAAGATATTGAATTTAAAAAAAAAAGAAAACTTGCGCCCACCATCAAACCTTGCATAAAACTGACAAAGCTGACTGACTAGCAGTAGAACAAAGAATTTGACGACAGACTTTAGCCTCTCTGATGAACACAGCTTTTCTTTTCGACCTCCACCAGAGCATATTTGTGCTTGTCAACATGCACCGGTGATGGTCCGAATGTACCTGAATATAATCAAATATTCGGTCTTTCTCCGACGTATTTGGTATGTGTTGACATTCACCTGTGAAAGTCGACATTCTCCAATTTCGGTCTTTCACGGTAACATATATATTGAATAAATTCTTTTCACTTTGAATTTCTCAGTTTTCTGTTTAGTTTTCTTCTCATATAAACGCTGTTGTTTTTTGTTTTTTTTATGCGTTTGCTTCACATTGTGACCAAAGAATTTTTTACCTTTAGGAGCCACTGGCTTCTTACATATGTTGGGAATCTGCACCTATAGGCATAAGGCGAATCGCCACTACCCTTTTCAGAAAAGTATTCGTCGATTTATTTAAGGAAAGAAATTCTGAGATTAAATAAGATGAAGAAAACTGTTTAGGAAAAGTGGTCTTAATTGGTCCTCAGCCACAAGAATTCGCCGACCCTCTTCTAGACAATGTGGGCAAGGGGTATCTAACCAAAGCAAACGGTTTAAACCAATCTGACATGTTGGTGGGCAGTTTATTACCACTTTTTACAAATAGTAACCTTCGCCTTAGCGATTCAGAGGTTATATAAAGCGAAGATTTTTATTCTGAAATACACTTAACAAGATACCCACAGTTGTACATACCTGTCCTAGACCCTAACGTATGGTTTAAATGTCAGTTTCCCCTAATGATTTTAAAGTCAGTTGTTAAAATGATTGCATGTTTTTCTTTTTTTTTTTTAGGACCTTTTCCATATGCTAAAGTTGCAGAAATCGGATACGCTGCACCTCATAGAGCTGTACATTCTACAAAGACTGGAAGAACAGGTAACGCTTTTTTAAATTAAAAAATAAATGTGCATTAATACATACATTAGATCAAACAAACAGGAAGCAGGAATGATGCTTTTTTGAGAATTTAGTGTCGCCCCCCCATAGGAAAAAGAAAAAATTATTATTATTATTATTACGAGGTAGAGCACGTCGAATTTCAACAAAACAAGAAATATAAAAATTTTGTTTTTAAAGTCAATTCCTACTTAGGTCATAAAGAAAAAATTAATATAATCCCTTAAGCTAACATTAGTTTTTGTTGCATTAAAATATCTCAATTTGTTCATTTTCTATAAGCAAGTAAACCCTATTGGTTTGAAATGGAAGTCTATGGGAATTTGGCAAAATATTAGAGATATCGCTAAGTTGGCGTCACTTTTGGCGACTCATTTTGGTCGCCAAATTTGGTGATATATCGCCAAGTTGGCGACAGAACAGGGTCCCCCCTATGGTAACCCCCCTTATAGATAGGAAGATGCATTAAATGCTGTTCAATAACCAATGGCCGCCATTTTGTCTCCCATATAAAACTAAAATTAATTAATTAAAATTTAATGAATGAATTAATATTTGAAATATCCATATTAACATCAATTGTCATCCAGTACAAGTTTAAAAAAATTTATTTCAACTTGATAGGATGAATAATAAGTATTTTATTAACGATTGAAAATTTGAACAAGATATATCAATAAATAAATATAGGGAGAGTGTGAACTAATAGTAGGGATTGAAAAAATGTTTAAGAGGGAACTGTTTCATTAATCTATATACAGGCTGTCTATAATTAAACGACGCTACTTTAAAGTTGTCTACAGACAAAACTTTTGTTCATAAAGATGTGAAATACGTAATAAAGGAATGGGAATTTATTTAAGGGGTCTCAGGACTCTTAAAATTGGAAAAAATGAAAAAAAAGGCCATTTTCAACATTTAATATTTTTAAGACACAATTTTAATTGGAATAAAATATATAAGTATTTCCTTTCATTTCGTGTATTTAAAAAATTATAAGATGGAGAATTAGCATTTACAGGGGGCTCCAAACTGTTAGACATTTGACGAGCAAAAAATTGGCATAACAGCTTACACGCACGATTACAAAATAAGTATTGCAACTAGAATGAAAGTTATGGTGACTACTTACACTTCAGATTATAATAATTAGCCTGAACCTAAATAAATTTGCATTTAAAGCTTTTTTTATATTTTTAATACAAAGTTGTATTTAGCTGAACAAAATTAAGAAAATTTTAACAGTATAATAACCTAAAAAAATATTGTTTTGAAGAATAAAAAGGAAATTTTAGGTTCAGTTTATACAGACTAACATAAAACATATGTTTTGAAAATTTCATGAAAAAATATTCATAAGTTTTTGAGATATCGTGCGCGTTGTGCCCAAAAAGGTCATTTGGAGAAAAATGGCTTCAAAGTTTGCGAAACGACGCTTCAGCTATTGAACGTGTATAAATGGAAAAGCCATAACTTCAGTTCTAATAGGAATTTCAAGGAAACAATTATATCAAATGTTCAGAAAAGATAGGAGTTTAACATCTCAACAAAATTAAAATTTTGAAAATTTTAAAGCTTTAAGAGTCCTGAGACCCCTTAAGCTAAGAAAAATATGAATAAAAAAAGTTAAAAATTTCTCCACCAGATGGCGATTTTTAATAAATTACATATTTAGCATTACGATAGTTCAGAAATTTTGTTTGCAGGATGTTCATAATTAATCGGCCCTGTTTTAAATTTGTCTACAGACGAAGCTATTGTGCAGATTGTTCTGAAATGTTTTGGAGGACATAATAAAGGTATGGAAATTTGTTTGAGCGAAAAAAAATATTAGGAGGCCGTTTTTTAACGAATTACCCATTTAGCATACATTTACGATCGTTTAACAAATTCTGTTATAACCAAACATGTTCTGCATGACTTTCATCATTTTTAGATTCCATCTGGAATTGTAAGATTTCATTTTCCACAATTGACCGCAATGTGTACTGGGAGATGCTAGGAACATGTCGTGAAATGCTGTCTTTAGAATAAGGTTAAGTTAATAAATAAAATTACTAAACTATCGTAATGCTAAATATGTAATTTATTAAAATACGCCCTCTGGTGGCGAAATTTTTAACTATTTTTTTTTATTTTTTTTAGCTTAAACAAATTCCCATCCCTTTATTATGTCTTTTACAAAATTTCATAACTTTATGAACAATAGTTTTGTCTGTAGACAACTTTAAAGTAGGGTCGTTTAATTATCGACACCCTGTATATATTACGCTATCGCACGGGGCACAGAAATCGAGATTATTTGTTAATTGTTTAATGGTAACGCCCGAATGAAACGCATCTCATTGGTTATTGAACAGCGTTTAATGCAACGCCATACCTATAAAGAGGGTTACCATAGGGGGAGCCTATTCTGTCGCCAAATACCCCCAAGTTTGTCGCCAAAACTGACGCCAACTTGAAGGTATCTCTAATATTTTGCCAAATTCCCATAGACTTCCATTGTAAACCAATAGGGTTTACTTGCTTGCAGAAAATCAACAAATTGAGATATTATAATGCAACAAAAACTAATATTAGCTTAAGGGATTATGTTAATTATACTTAAGGTAGTCCAAGTAAATAAAATTATGAATAAAAGTAACACGACACAATGCTTAACATGCTTTCCCATAGAGAGTTACCATAGGGGGAGCCTATTCTGTCGCCAAATACCGCCAAGTTTGTCGCCAAAAGTGACGCCAACTTGAAGGTATCTCTAATATTTCGCCAAATTCCCATAGACTTCCATTGTAAATCAATAGGGTTTACTTGCTTGCAGAAAATCAACAAATTGAGATATTATAATGCAACAAAAACTAATATTAGCTTAAGGGATTATGTTAATTATACTTAAGGTAGTCCAAGTAAATAAAATCATGAATAAAAGTAACACGACACAATGCTTAGTATGCTTTCCCAAACATAAATTTTAAGGGAGACCAAACGGGTCACCAAGGGCGGCTAGTTTATAATAAACCTATAAAATTAGTTACAAAAAAAAATTCCTGTTATATTGGTTAGTCTAACTCTCAAACAATTATTATTTTAACCTAAAGGTCAGTGCTCTTTTTATAAAAACACTCTTAATTTTTTGTAAAAGTGTGTTCTTTCAATAGCGTTATTTTCAATAGTGAAGCTTTTCCATCTGTGAAGAATTTCAAACCCGCTGGAGGCTTGAGTGAAAATGATGCACATCTACAAAACTTATTTCAGTTTTAAGATTTAAAATACACTCTTTTATTTTATACAAAGTGACGCCATTTGCATCCGCTGAAGAATTCCTCAATGACGTACCAGTCTCAAACAACATCTATAGAAAAGTGTGCATATGATGTCACTATCGCGGAATAATACACAAACCCAGCAAAAAGCGATGTCGTAAACTCGACAAAAGAAATCTTCTACCTAGTGATTCATACGCCTTAGTTTGTTTGTAACATTAATATGGATACTTAAAGTTAAATATAGTTTATAATAGCTCTATGTTTTATCAGAAATCATACATTTATATTTTTTTCAAAATAGCACGTATTTTAATTATTATTTGTTCAGTTCTTATGAGAAAATGGTAACAATAAGGTAGCGTAATCTACTGTTTTCCTTTTAATTTCTACAGAAATGGAGTACTTCAGTTGCCACCCTTACAGAAATGGGATTAAAAACTACAAAAAATTGAATCTCTCAAAAATAAATTGAGATGCAGTTTTTAAACAAATTGCATTTAAAAGTACTTTTTATTCCCTATACGACGGTATAAAAAATTGACAATGTGCGATGCTTAGAAGTTAGAAAAATTGTAGTAGACATTCATTTATATATATTTCAAAATAGCACGTATTTTAATTAAATTTATTCAGTTCTTATGAGAAAATGGCAACAAAAAGATAGAGTAATCTACTATTTTCCTTTTAATTTCTACAGAAATGGAGTACTTCAGTTGCCACCATTACAGAAATGGGATTAAACGCTACAAAAAAATGACTAATCTCAAAAATAAATGGAGATGCAGTTTTTAAACAAATTGGATTTAAAAGTATTTGTTATTATCTATACGACGGTATAAAAATCGACAAATCGGCTTAGAAGTTAGAAAAATTGTAGTAGAGATTATCAGTATTGAAAAGTACATAGATACATCTGCTTCCTTTTACGTCTGGCTTATGTAAACGTAACATTATTTTTTAGGGACGAATATTTTATTGTTGTCCGAAAAGAAAAGCATATCGGGGGCTAATAAGTAAACAAGTACGTATGTAGAAAGAAAGGCAGATAAACGTTTGTTTGTTTTAGAAATTTTTGTTTATGAATTTAATATATATATTTTTTTTTAAATTGCAGCAAAAACTAGACAAGCCCACCTATGGTATTTTGACGGTCAAGGCCTCCTACAATCAACCGATGGAAAGTCTCTACGTCGAGAGTAAGTTGCCCTTTCTTAAACACTTTATTTCCTATAAAGGATTTGCCGGAAAATTCTCAATTTAGTTATCTTCTAACAAATATTTAAATATTGCTAGACTAGATGGCAGCACACGACAGTCCCTAATTTAGCGGCTGCCAAATAGTTTTCTTCCATCATCCCTTGCGTTAGATTTTTCCTCGCAGAGTGTTCTGAGAGTTCGAGCGGCACGCAATGGAGAGGTTACGAAATGCCCGTTGTCTTGTCCCCCCCCCCCGAAGTTTAAAGGAGAGGCTTGCGAATCAGCGGATTTCTTCTGCCGTTCTTTACCAAGTAAATAATGTACAGTCATCATGTAAATAGGTATAATTCTTGTAGTACAGAGATCTATTACACTTTCTTTCTACTAGCGTACAGAGTGGCGTTTCCTTTTAAAGTGATGAGACGATTGATAAATATTGTGGCGCCTATACGTTTTTTGGAAAGCAGATAGCTATAATCTTCCATCACAAAAAATAAGAAGTTGACTATTGCAGCAGTCCAGAGGAAAGCAATTCGGGAAAATGTCAATATATTTTCACCGATCTGGACACCGAAACCACACTTCGTTCAAATAGTCATTATATGATTTTTAGGGTTTCGTTCATCTGACGAAACCCTATTCGTCTCACTCCTCTGTCAATCTGTCTGTCTGTCCGTCACAGAGCCCGTTATCAGAAACTATATACAGGTTGTCCAGCGAATAAGACTCTGATTTCAAAATTAAATATCTCAAAAACAAAGATAAATAAAATTATGCGGAAAACGGTTAGTTTATTAGCTAAGCTATAAAAATGATATACAGAAGTTTCAAAATTTAGTTGCAAAAACCGTTAACAGATGGCACTGTAATCGCAATGCCTTTAAATTGTGCTTCAAAGTCCAGACCACTAGCATCTCACACCTAGATGGCTCCCTACGGAAGAACGAAAATTGGGAAAGACAACTTTTTTCGTTGGTGTGATGTGCAGAAGTGGAGACGCCTGGTGATAGAATTATTGCATCAGCGTTAATTTTAGAGAATTTCAATGAACGGGATAATTTTACTTTTTCTGTAAAAGCCTTTATTAATAAATACGTTTTACACAATTCATATAGTAATGATATTGCTATTCAAGGATAACTGTATAGCAGCTGTTCACAACCTTTATTGGTACTCGACCAACCTTTAAGTAAAAAAAAAAATTCTCGACCCACCTAATATGAGGGTGTATCTAATATCAGTATGGAAATATTGTATGACCTCTGTAAGCTATCGGCTATCCTATGAAAAACGCAAATTTTCGTACAATGGATGCAGTATCAACAAAAACAAGAAATGGTAATCCCAATGTGTGTAAGTCGAATAGCAATTAAAACAACAAATATAATGAAAAATACTTTTAATTACACTGAGGAACATACATGTTGTTGACTTTGATCTGGCACTTTTTGGCTAATTATTAGCATCTAAATCCAAAAAGGACCCCAGTATTTTTCTATCAGTCAACTTTTTAAGCTACAGGATGCTCCAAAAATCGTACTTAATGTGGATACAAAGGAGAATAAAGAAAAAAATTACCAAATATATTATTCATACAACGGCTGTATATACTTACTATAAACTACATTGTGTTCATACAAGTAGTAAAATCCTTTCACAAAACGAAAAAAGTACATATTAAGGTAAATATTTTTGCTTGTAGGTTTTCCTGGTGTGTTTAATGTGTGGACAATCTCGCTTGATGCTCCAACAATAGTCAGCCATGATATGGTCATCCCATCTACTTGATACCGTTCTTCCATGAGCTTCAAATCTTGGTGGAATCGCTCACCCTGCTCATCACTGACTGCACCAAGATTTTCCGAGAAGTCATCAAAATGGCTATGCAGAAAATGAAGTTTGATGCTCACGTTGCAACCAAGCACTTTGAAGCTCTCTAAAAGTTGCTGGACAATTTCGGTGTAATTTTCTATTCGTCTATTTCCAAGAAAGTCTTTGACAAGGTGTTTTAATGCCAGCCAAGCACTCTTTTGGAGTTTTGTCATTGCTCCGATGCAATGTTCATCTCTAATCAGCTTCCGAATCTGTGGACCATCAAATACACCTGCCTTTATCTTTTCAAAAGACAGGTTTGATAATTTCGAAATGAGATATTTGAAACAGTCACCTTCGGTTGACAAAGCTTTCACGAACTACTTCATTAGACCTAGTTTTATATGCAGAGATGGACATATAATGTTCATTCTGTCGACAAATGGCTGATGTAAAATGTTATATTACCAGGTTTGAGGTTAGATCTTGGAGGCCAATTCAACTGGAATCAATGCTTCTGCGAGCTCTGCTGTCTACATACACAAAAAATAGGGATACAGGATATATCCACGTTGCTGGCCAAGAAGGAAGCAGGTCCTTTTAAGGTCAACACAGATGATCCATTCGTGCATGCGATATTACAATAAATCAATGGCTCTCTTTATGTCCTCATATTCTTTGCGCAAATAAACCGAATGCCCTATCGGGACTGCTCCAAATAACTTTCCATTGTGAAGGAGCACGGATTTCAAGCTCCTCTTTGAACTATCGATGAACAGTCGCCATTCAGTTGCAGTATAATATAGAATTCTCAACTCCACCATTAAACCCTGTCCGTTATGGCAATAAACAAGTCCACTATCATTTCGAAAGTATTAAAGAATATTTTCTTGATTGAAAATATACCTTAGCTCCCTTTTCAAGCAAATTTTTCTCGTGCAGTCTTGATGCTAATAGTTCTGAAGCTTTTTTCTTCCTACGACTCATGACCGATACAGCGTAGAGTGGTCACATTAATATAAGCTGTAGAGAAAAAACTGGACGTGATAAAAGAAAACTAATTGCAGTTTTGAAATCAGTACGCTTTTTTTAACTTAAAAATAGCTGAAATATCGAAGTCAACAGAAATTGTGTTAAAAATTGTTCCCCAATGTTATTATCAAAACATAACTATACAATCAATGATATTTCTGGCACTGTTGTTTATCCATGACGGCATCTATATCAGAGTTAAAACTGGTTAATTTTAACCTTAACCTTTAACTGGTGTTACCGGTCTCTCAGACCGCGGCTTTTTTTCAATTTTTATAGTTTAACTTGCAATTTTCAGTTTAACTACAAGCACTACCGAAATTTTGTTCCGTTTGGAACTTTAGTACTATCACCAGAGACTTTTGAACAGGTGAATTTTAATTATAAGAGTCCTGTGCAAACAGTTTAGTACAAAAACGCCATCCTATGAGTTAATCATGCCTTTTATTCATCTTTCGTTGCAACGGTCTCACAGACCACTTCACACTAGTTATGTGACAATTTCTGAGACATCAGTTAAAGGTTAAGTCACTTTCTATACGCAATTTGTTTCTGCACTTGTTTTTCAAAAACAGCAAAGTAGAAAGAGCACGTTCACACAAGTATATCGTGTTGAACTCTATCAAGGACCTCAAAGCTGATTTAAACATATCTGGATATTCTGCTCCTATGTTCATCCAGAAGGAAATTAAGGATTTTTCCAAGGTTGCCCTAACGATTGCCCGACTACTGACATATCTCACAACGAGGTCATAACTTAATACCGACAAACATTAGAAAACACTGTCTACCCACGAAGTTTTACGGGTTAGTTTCCCTTAGAAAGACCCCCACGCCCCTCCCCTTTCGGGCCCGTATCCCTCGTGTGGATAATTGGCCCTCGTATGGATAATTGGCCGTCATAAAATCAACAACAACAACCCACGAAGTTTTTGTTTAAGCTAATAGCTTTTATGATTATTGTAGTTGTAAAATATTGTATTTGTTATATATATTTTAACAGATGAAATAAAAGATATTTTTGTGACAAACCTCAATTGTTCCGCGACCCACCACTGCGTCGCGACCCATAGGTCGGGAACCACTGCTGTAGAGTATTGACACAAATTTTTCGATACATAAGTGGAATAATTTGTTGTGCACAAAAAAAATTGTCAAAATCCTCCATCATTGGAAGAGCTTTACATTTATGTCAATTAAACCCTAAATGCTATTTCATCGTTAAAGTACCCCAAAACTTTGAGATAAGTAACATAAAAGAGCTTCCTATAAACTTTAAACCTAATTTTCTCTAGTTCTTTAAAATGTTTCTTAACATTTTATCCACTGAGCTCTACAATTAGGAAGAGCTAGGACAAAATGCACCAATGCGTTGCTAATGCATTTTATGATGTATTAATACCTGAGGTTTAAATATTTTAGTTCGAAAGCGGATTTAAGGTACGATCAGACGGAACGGTTTCGCGTTGAAACGAGCTTCCATTATTAACGGACTTTTATGCGAAAAGCTCCTCTTATCACTGATGTAATCTTTACATTTACTGGTTACTTTAAGATAAATCTGTGGTAGAAATGAAATATATTTAGTGCCGCGTCATTTCGTTCACAAATCTAGCGTTAATCGATAAAAGTAATTTTATAGATAAAATTTTGTGAGTTTCGCGAGTGAGATAATAAAATGTTACCATAATATAAACTTTTGAGGTTAAAATATGTGATATTTTCTTTAAAAGTTAATCTTATTACTATGTATGATAGACCGGGGGAATGGTGCCAAACGGGGTTATGCCGCCACCCCGCCTAGTTTAAAAACTAACAGGAGTTTGAGATAGTGAATGCGCCTGCACTATAGCGGCCAACAATAAAAACAGTGCCTAGAGTGACAGTGATTTTGTTGTACGTCGTTCGTTTCTTCTAGTGAAAAAATTAGTTTTCATCGAGTTGCTTCTTATTTTGGAGCTTCAAATGAGTAGATGTAAACAACTTTTATTGTAACATTAGGTACTTAAGATAATATTACCAGTAATTTACATGTATTCGCTGACATTTTGATGAAATTTATTGAACAAGCTCGGTTCTTTTTCGGCTTTGCTGGGGGATTTCCGCTATAGTGTCCTCTCGGGGTAATGCCGCCACTAAGGCAAAGGGTGACTTTTCCAATTCGAGTTAAATTGTAAGTTTTTCACATTAATAATTCTAGCTTAAGGAACATTGTAATTATTCATTATTTTGCTAAATTATTGCTTTCTAAATATTTTCAGTAGGTTATGGGTTTTCTAGTATCCATTTTATGCATTTACTAGGTCATTAAAGAGTGGCGTCATTGGCTCGATACAATGGCGGAATTACACCAGAGTCCTGGGTAACCTCGCCACTGTACACAGGTTGGGAGAAAGTTTTTTTTATGTGTGTTACTTTACAGTTATGATTACGGTTAAATTTATACATATACTAAAGATCATGATCCAGCTTTAGAATTTTTACTATTAAAAAATAAACATTTTTCTTGAGGTCTAAAAATCTAAATTCCCTTAAGGTGTCGCCATTCCCCCGGTCTCCCCTAGACTAAACTTTTTGTAATTCTTTTGTTGAATTCCCAATGTTTGTTTGAAAAAGGCACACATTCTAATTGCGGTTTTCTATTTCAGTTTTGAATGCGAGGGAGCTGATACCCTTAGACCCAACGGGTAAGTGATTTTATTACCTTATTTTAGACAAAGTTTTATGGATCAAACTGGAGATGGACATTTCTGTCATTGTACAATTATTAAAATCGATAATTAATCCTTTAACCCTTAAATGCGTATTTTTTTTATTTTGTTTCGAAAAATATATGATTCTCTGAAAGGTTTATGACACAGGAAAAATAATGAAAAAAATCGGAGATACATTTTTCATATAACATGTCAATCTTTTTTTCAGTTGCACATCTGCAATATAAGTAAAAGCTACTGTCGTGTGTCTGTTTTACGCTAAAATAGTGCAAATTAGTAAATATTTTAATAAGTACCTCTCTAAATACCTTATTTTATATAATTATTTATTTTATAAAACTTAACCTTTAACCCTTAAATGCGCCAGTTTTTATTCTGTTTCGAAAAATGTATGATTCTCTGAAAGGTTTATTACACAGGAAAAATAATGAAAAAAATCAGAGATACATTTTTCATATATTATGGCAATCTTTGATTCTGTTGCACATCTGCAATACAAGTAAAAACTACTGTCGTGTGGCTGTTTTACGCTAAAATATTGCAAATTAGTAAATATTTTAATAAGTATGTCTCCAAATACCTTATTTTATATAATTATTTATTGTATAAAACTTAACCTTTAACCCTTATATGCGCGATTTTTTATTTTGTTTCGAAAATGTATGATTCTCTGAAAGATTTATTACACAGGAAAAATAATGAAAAAAATCAGAGATACACTTTTCATATATTATGTCAATCTTTGCTTCTGTTGCACATCTGCAATACAAGTAAAAACTACTGCCGTGTGGCTGTTTTACGCTAAAATATTGCAAATTAGTCAATATTTTAATAAGTATGTCTCCAAATACCTTATTTTATATAATTATTTATTTTATAGAACTTAACCTTTAACCCTTTAATTTCCATGATAGAATATACGTTCTAGTAATTACGTAGTTCAGAGAATCTGTCTTTGCACCAGAAAGTTTCAGAAATTAATTTCGCTTTATTTAAATACGGAATGTCTATTATGAATTAAAGCATATATTGCTATTTCAATTTTATGGTGTGAATTAGGTATATACGAACAAAATAATATATGAAATTCAAAACACTGTTGTTTGCATATATGCAAAGCTGCGCACTAAAGGGTTAAGACCTGACCTACAATTGTGTAGGTGATCCTAAAGAAAATGAAACAACATTTTCCTCTTTTTACGTGATTTAAAGTCGGCGCCCACAGAATTTCGTGGTTCCTCCCTCGGCATAACCTGACACCGGGTATTTTTTTTAAATAGCTTTTCAATCAAATAGGATCCTATTAATTAGGAAAAATCACCAAAACTTTTCATTACTACCAAAAATTTGCCGGTCTTAAAGGGTTAAGGGGGTTTGTACCTTAACCCTTTATCTACTGACGGTACTTTTAAGTACCACTCATGTTAAATTTTCATCCCATAGTGAATATTACTAATATTCTAATGGTACTTTGCAAAAATACTCTTTTAACTCCACTTTATCCGGATATATGGCAGCAGTAGTTCTAGGTTTGTTATTTTAGCGAGGAAAGAGGCTATTTTCGATACAGATGATGGGTTTTGTGCCAACATTTTGTACAGATTGTCACGCTCATCTTTTTATTGCTGCAAACACAGTAACTGATATAAGATAAGTGTTGGATTTTTTTTTATGTGTTCATTATGATCTTAGAATGCAGTTTGACAAGCTATTTTAGGTGAACGGTGTATGCATTTGATTTAACAGTTGAATTACTCGGTGGTACTTATAAGTACCGTCAGTACACAGGGTGTTGGAGCAAAACTTCTTGTTTTCTTTTCGTCTGTGTAGTTATCTAACGTTTTCATCTGCTTTCAAATGTAATTACTAAAATGAAGTGTAGTAATGATTTCCCTGGTATTTCTTTTCTGTTTCATTGTTAGTTTTTATAGGAAACTGAAAAAGTTGTGGCACCAGCTCATTTTTGCTATGCTAGAAATGACATATGTAAATTCATATATTGCATATCTGGAGATGAGAGAGAACATGTTGTCCCTGGAATATAGACATTGCATAACTAAAGGACTGCTAACAAGATCGAAATCTAAAAAAAAAAATAGTTTTATTTAACCCTTTTAGGGGCAAAGCATTTTCAATTCTAGAGTGTTGAAATATATGATTGGCACCGGAATTTGCCAAAAGATTTATTTGTAACTAAGAAAAAGCCTATATTTCACATACTTATTAAATCGAAAATATTTTCCGGTGCCATTTGAAATGCCTTGTGGGTTTTCTGTTACGAAATTAGTGCACTGGCGGTAATTTAACCCATTAATTCTCGCTCCCGTCATATTCACGGGCTGTGTCTTTTTTTCATATTATTCATATTTGTTTAATTCCCACCTGTTTTATGGAATAGTGTAATTGGCTTTATTATGGTATCATTTTATCTGTCATTAAACAATGTGAGCATCTTTTTTCAAAAAAAAGGGGGCCAATAAGCAATTTGAATTCTTAAAACGCAATTTAATGCGACCGTTAAGGGGTTAAAGTACCACTTTAATTAATTTCACCTAAAAAATTAAATTTCTCTCGTTTGAGTATTTTTTTTTCATGTTTATCCTTTAATTTTCATTGTAGTAACTGAAAAAAAATATTACATGAAAAAAATTGCAGTAGATCATAATGCAGTCGATAAAGGGCACTGGTCAACAAATTTGAACTTTTGCTCTGTTCTAAAACAGAAATTAATTGTTTTTTATGCGGGTTTTTGTGCTGATTCCGAATCTAGTTTTAGATTTACTCCAGCACGTCAAGTTTGAGAGATATTTGCATAGTTCAATTTATGCAAATTTAGTAAATTTTATACAGTTATTTGCAAACTTAAGGTATAAAGCAATATCAGACAGTTTTTTGTTTTATGTTATGATTACTACCTAATTTACTTCACAAAAACGTTGTTTCTAAGATTATACTGACATGTGACTGTGAAACATTGTACCTAATTTGCGTATTTTTCATGTTTTTCTAATAATGTTTCTTGACGTTCAAATATTTCTGCCGCAAGAGTACGCTAATATGTTTCTAAACCAGTTTTTTGAGTTGATTTCAAATCTTGTATCTGTTTTCTTCTATCACGTCTAGTGTTTGAAAAAGTGAAATTTTAGTTTTTGGCCAAAAAAGCCAGAAATAGCTTTTTATGATACTTTGTATGATAAACTTCAACTAGTTAGGATAGATTCTACTACTTATTTTTTTCGATTATATAAATTTTTGTTTATGTCTCTGATATGAATCTGACCCTGTTCACCTTCTTGTCAATGAATTACACACCCCAAAAAAGCATCTTATATCAAACCTGTGTTAATGCCGTGCAAAAGAAGAAATTCATCTTACTCAAAAACTAGACATGACATAAGAAAACAGACTGCAGATTTGAAATCAGCATAAAAATCTAGTCTAGAAAAACATTACGTCAATTATGTGGCAACTATTTTAAAGTTGATAGTGAAGTAAACATTACACCGTTGAAAATTATGCAAATTAGGCTTAATAACTGATAAATAAATGTTAAGAATATGCAAATCGTGTCATTTATCTGAAGCAAATAGTCAAGTAGTTATTATCTAGAAAACGTAATTAGATGTGACATATATTGTATCTAAAATTTGCATAAAATAACACAAAAAGGCTTAAATTTGCATAAATTTAAATATGCAAATTTCTCAAAACCTGGACCACCTAGAGATAAGCGGAAAGCATATTCGGAATCAGCACCAAAAACTAATCTAGAATCAACTAATTTTAGTTCTAGGACAAAACCAATGTTTTCCAGTGAGGTTAATAAAATCGGTGAAGTCTGAATTAGTGTACCTTCAAGGTTTTTTTATGTATAAGTATGAAATTTTGACTATTGATTCAGATACACAGCACCCCACAGAGCTTCATATTCTACAAAGATTGGCAGAACAAGTAACGCTTTTTTGAATTGTCTTAAAAAAATAAATAGTTATTAAACATAATTATGCATGCGTGCAAAATTAGATCAGATAGATAAATAAGTACATAGAACGGCAGACAGATGTTTGCTTCGTTTTATGTAACACTTTTGTTTGTGGATTTAAATTTTTTCCCAATCGTAGCAAAAAACTAGACAAGCCCAGTTATGGTATTTTGATGGTGAAGGCTTATATTGTTTTTTTATTGATTAAACAGATTGTGGTTTTTTTTTTCTTAATACACTGCCATTAAAAATTGCCTTAAAGGATTTGTGTGTTACGGAAATTAAAATAACACTTTTCTTTTTTTACTCCGTCAGTGATGGGTGTATATCTTGAGAACTTACGTCTCGATTGTTATGAAATTCAGTATCGATAAAAAGCAAATACAAGGTGGCCAATAAACTGACGGTACTCAGAGCTGTAGCACGATCTAATTGCAAGAATGGCGCCAAATTTTGTAGGAAGATTAAAGAAGACGGGGGACGAAGGATTCCGCGAATAAAATGGTTCGAAAAATCACCGCCAGGGGAATAGGTGGCGCTGTGTATTTGAAAAAGAGAGTTTCAAAAAATGAAGAATCAATACTGAAATAAAATTACCATTTATTTAATGAATTTAGGAATTTAATCCAAGCTCAAATTGGTAACAGTTTATAAAAAGCTAAAAATTTACATAAACACTGCTAAAGTTTTTCTATCTGCAATTTCACTTACAGAGCCCCAAAGGAAGCAATAGCAGAAGAAGAAGTTCTTTATTCAAATTTCACGTTACATCTTTTGGCCCAGTGCCAGCTTGTTTGGCTTTAAAAGTAATGTGCTACTGTTAGAAGCAATTTCATTGAAAGTTATCTTTCATAATGTCTCCTTCTTTAGTCGAGCGAGCTCTACTAGTCAAATTATTTTACCTACACCAGTGCAATGCGCCAGCCGCTCTTCGTGCTTTTAGAAACCACAAAAAAAATGCGTAAAGGTAACGGTCCTTTGTCAGTTAATGGTTTAAAAGCAATGGTTGAGAAGGTTGAGAAAACACGTTCTCTAAATGTTCAGTCAGTCAGAGGACGAAAACCCGTATCACAGAATACAATCGTAGAAGTGACAACGGCAATTGTCTACAGAGCACCAGACATCAGAAAGAGTCATTAGCCGCTGTTTTCCAACTGCATGGCCACCTCTGTCCCCTGATCTTACACCCTGCGACTTTTGGCTATGGGGGTTATCTAAAGTCCAAGGTCTATCACGGAGGTGTCCAGGACCTGGCTACATTGAAGGATAACATATCGCGAATTGAACGGGAGATTCCTGCAGACATATTATTCTCTGCTGTTGTAAATGGTGTGCACAGAATGCAATATGTGGGCCACAAAAACGGCTACCCCATCGAACCTGAGTTGGATGTGCTAAATAAACGGTAAGTTTATTTCAGTATTCATTCTTCTTTTTTGAAACTCCCTTTTTCGAATACACAGCGCCACATATTTCCCTGGCGGTGATTTTTGAAGCTTTTTTTTTTTTCACGGAATCATTCGTCCCCCGTCTTGTTTAATCTTTCTACAAAATTTGGCGCCATTCTCGCAATTATATCGCGCTACAGAACACTCTGAGTACCGTCAGTTTAATTATGGCCACCTTGTATGTGTAATTAAAATTATCTATATTTATGTATTTACCATAATAAGATTTTTAGTTATGAATGAGATTTTTAGTTACAAATTTTATTCATAAAAAAATGTATAAATTTAAATTATTTCAACAATAATATTTTGCTTATATCGTTAATCAAATAATTTTGATTTAAGAGTTCATCATTTTAAAAATAGATATGCGTTTATTATCTACACAGCATAACAGTTCGTAAAAACGTTCTTAAGATATCATGCAGGTAATGACAGACAGAGTTAAAAAAAAAAACAGTGGCACTCCGGGAGTGACAATAGAAGTGAAAACTTCAACAATTATGTGTGTGTTTTTTTAATCGTCAGGAAATGTTTTATTGTGCAGGAAATACTTTTAAATGTAGTGTTTTTTTATTCATTATTATCAACTATTACTACCAAAATTATATTACAATTTCCATTTAATGCACCATTGTACATGAAAAATAATGCATATAATTTTACATACAAAAATTGCAATCTATTGCTTAAAACGTAAATTTACAAAAGCATGATATATGAAAGTTAATTATAAATTTTGTGTGTGTTCCTGTGTGAAAAAGTGAGTTTTAGCTTCGTTCTTCTTTTGCGGATTGAGCTGAAGAGGGAAAAATTCCTGTCATTCACCGCTTGGCGCGCTAGTGTCTATGTGCCAAAATGCTAGCATGTCGGTTACGTAACAGTGTCTCCAAATCAGTGGTTTTCTTCATCTCAAAAAAGCTCAACGCGCCTAAAGAAGTTTTCACTTCAAAACAAAAAGTTATTCTACTATTCTCAATATCTCGTTTGCATTTCAATATTTTTAAAGGATTTTTTTATTTTATTTTATAGTTGAGGTCGATCACTGAAAAAACCGTTTCTTACTTTTCCGGGTTTTTGAAGTGAAAACTTCTTCAGGCGCGTTGAGCTTTTTTTGAGATGGAGAAAACCACTGATTTGGAGATACTATTACGTAACCGACATGCTAGCATTTTGGCACATAGACACTAGCGCGCCAAGCGGTGAATGACAGGAACTTTTCCCTCTTCAGCTCAATCCGCAAAAGAAGAACGAAGCTAAAACTCACTTTTTCTCCCGGCGTTCACACAGGAACACACACACACACATTATCAGTTTTCGAAAACCTCTTTAGGCGCGTTGAGCTTTTTTTGAGATGGAGAAAAAACACTGATTTGGAGACACTGTTACGTAACCGACATGCTAGCATTTTGGCACATAGACACTAGCGCGCCAAGCGTAATATAATTGTGGTATTGTATTCATTAATAAAAATACTTTTGATTTGGAGTATGGATTTCAATATTTGGATAGTATTGAATTGTAATGGTTGCCATTTATATTTCACCGGATAAATCTTTAAATGCAATACGAGAATTTTTGTACGAAAATTTGTTTATTTATATGTACATGTATAATTTAATAGTATAATTTAATATAATAATATATATTACAAATTATTAATGTTTATTTATATGTAATTTATTGTTAAATTATATTACTATGAAAATTTTAATATAATTTTGGTAGTAATAGTTTATAATAATGAATAAAAAAACACTACATTTAAAAGTATTTCCTGCACAATAAAACATTTCCTGACGATTAAAAAAACACACACGTAATTGTTGAAGTTTTCACTTCTATTGGCACTCCCGGAGTGCCACTGTTTTTTTTTTTTTTTTTTTTTTTTTTTTATGAGAATACTTTCACTTTCGGAACCGGTTTTGAAAGCAAAAGCATCCTCATAAAAAAAACTACAAACAAAATCAAAAAAGTACAAAGCGTCCTTTGTAGAGATCAACCTCATCTATATAATACAAAGAAAAATCATCTTAAAATCTTGAAATGCAAACGAGATATTTAAAACAAATTCTCCCATAGGATTAACATCAGCGAGTGGTTGTTTCTCGTGAGTGAAGTATCCCCTTAAAAAGTATAATCTGTCTAATCAATAGTGACAATTCCCTATTTATACATTAAACGGACACTAATTGCAACTTTGAATTTATTTGATAATGTTATTTTGATGATGCGCGTTTAAAACATGCAAGACCCCAGGCAAAATATATTGTGTAGTCATTTACGGTCTGATTCAGAACTAGGATCTTAAAAACAACATTCTAAACAGCACCTCACTCTATATCTACCTTAGCTTGCACATTGAAAAAGGAAAGTATCGGATTTCTCTCAAAATTATTTTTGTGCGTATCAAATTATATATATTTAACAAGTAATATAAAAATTTTGTTTTTAAAGTCAATTCCTACTTATAGGTCATCAAAGAAAAATTTAATATAATCCCTTAAGCTAATATTAGTTTTAGTTGCATTAAAATATCTCAATTTGTTGATTTTCTATAAGCAAGTAGGCTTACAATGGAAGTCTATGGGAGTTTGGCGAAATATTAGAGATATCGACAAGTTAGTGTCACTTTTGGCGACAAGCTTGGCGGTATTTAGCGACAGAACAGTGTCCCCCCTATGGTAACCCCCTTATAGATATGAAGATGCATTAAATGCTTCAATGACCAATGGCCGCCATTTTGTCTCCCATGTAAAACTAAAATTAATTAATTAAAATTTAAGTAATGACTTAATATTTGAAAAAACTGTATTAACATCAATTGTCCTCCAGTACAAGTTTAAAAAAAATTATTTCAACTTGATAGGATGAATAATAAGTATTTTATTAACGATTGAAAATTTGAACAAGATATATAAATAAGTAAATAAATAAATATAGGGAGAGAGTGAACTAATAGTAGGAATTGAAAAATGAAGCGTTTTATTGCTATCAACTATGAATTAATACTCCTTCTGTCCCAAATTATTTGCTACATTTGATTACTTTTGTACTGATTATTGATACTGATCATTTTATGATTTTGTTTGAACATTTTTCAGAGATTTCAGGGTGCTATGCTATCAATCAACAGCATTTAGTTACCAAGCATTCCCTCCATCTCTCCTTAAATAAGTACCAAATTAGTTTTAAAAATCCAGGGTTCGCATGCTCTTAAGCCACGCCCCATTTTGTAAAAAATCTTCCAGCAGTAATAGCATAAAACTACCTTCTAGCTAAAACGTTAATTCTTTAGGAAGAAAATTATCTTTATGGTGTACTGGGGATAGTCCTTACAAAATGGTGTCGATCTACTAAACTGCATCGGAAGTTATTTATGACTACACCCACTTGAAATGTAGCAACTAATTTGGGACAGAATTTTCGACCTAAATGTCGCAACTAATTTGGGACGGGGGGAGTATACTATTTAGGAATGACGTATTATTCATAATTAACGCGTTCATGCCGGCGCGGTGAGTCACACTCGACTGTCTCAGATCTGCAAAGTCTCCGACTTTTCGGATACCAGTATTTTAATACAGAAAATGTTGTTTTATTTAATTAGAACAAATGGGCGATTTAAAGGAACAACATTTTCTCTAAAGTAATAGTGGTGTGAAAAAAAGCCGGAGACTTGAGAACTCTGAGATAGTCGAGTGTGACCACGGGAACGTGTTAAAGTATCATTTGATGTAGGTTTTAACTTTTTTAACAGGAGAACTTCAAACTTGCTTTAAAAATATACTGATTAGATTACGTCGCATTTAATTCACAATTAAAATTTCTGACTACAAAATCTCAATAGAGGAAATATATAAAATATTCTTTTCAAAAAAAATATTAACCGACTTCAAAAAAAGCGCTAAAAAGAACTAAATAATTCTTTAAACTTCTCTAATGACGAAACGTTATCCATCAACTGCACATCGGACATCATGTATCGGCATAAAAACGTTAAATTTAATATATAGAATTTAATAGCTACCAAACATGGATTTTCTAGAGAATATTTTTTACAAAAAATTAATTTACATATTTATGATTTAATTTACGAATATATACGTATAAAAAGTAATCAATTACTTTTTGAAGTTGGTGCCAAACATTCACAATCGATAATGATTAAACAAATAATTTGCTGAAGAAATAGGGGCATTTTTTTTAAATTTTGTATAATAATTTCCATCATCACTTTATTCATGGTAATAGCTACAATATATTCACAATTTTACTATACTTAAGATAGGTTGGCACCAACTTCAAAAAGTAATTGATTACTTTTTATACGTATATATTCGTAAATTAAATCATAAATATGTAAACTAATTTTTTGTAAAAAATATTCTCTAGAAAATCCATGTTTGGTAGCTATTAAATTCTATATTATTAAATTTAACGTTTTTATGCCGATACATAATGTCCGATGTGCAGTTAATGGATAACGTTTCGTCATTAGAGAAGTTTAAAGAATTATTTAGTTCTTTTTAGCGCTTTTTTTGAAGTCGGTTAATATTTTTTTTTTAAAGAATATTTTATTTCCTACTTTTTAGTTATTCATACTGTAACACATAATTATCCGGATTTCAACATCTGCTGAATAAGTAAATTATTTGTCAAATAAATTATAATTTACAAAAATTATTTATTAAAGAAATATTTTTTAATAAATTCTTTATAATTTCATTAGAAGTAGTGATTTTATTAGCATTTAATACATATGATATTTTTTGACACAGGTACATTGTATTCAGAACAGTCTACATTCATTTATTTATTGATCACATACACCTGACGCATGTGCTTGACATAAGGGGCCCGCTTATAAGTCATCGTTAATATACAAGTACGAAATAGCACAAGGACTTTGAGCTTTGACCGGGGGGGGAGGGGGGGTTCTAGATAGCACAAGGAGATTTACAACACCAAAGAATTGCATCTGGGAGTTCCACAAAGAGTGTGCAACGGAGCCAGCGGGAGTTGAACTCGCAGCCCAACTACGCTCTCAAGCGATTAGTGGTGTGGTGCCTTAACCATTCAGCCACGGTTTACATTCAAGAATTATTTTTTGTGGGGCTTCGTTGTCAAGAAGCAAAATGCAGACTATGTAGCAATATTTGTATTGACTCTTCAAGTATATTGACAAGGACAGATATATTTTTCGCTGTTAGCAAAATGAGATTGACCAATCAGAAGCCTGCCTTTTTGCGAACTTGTAATTTTTATAGAGTGTGTCCTTTTAAATTTCGAAAATTCTTCTATCAATTAAAACAAAATTTTCTGTGCTGGCATCCAAAAAGTTGTAGGCTGGTCAGGTTTGAAAATGTGGTACAGGACCTACAGTAGCTGAGTGGTCAGCGATGACAGCGATGACCACCTCAGGAACTCAACTTTCGCTTTAGAGTGTTAATGCAGGCATCACGCCGCTAATCGCTTGAGAGCGTAAGTGGCTGCGGGTTCGAATCTCGAAGGCTCCGTTGCACACTCTTTGTGGAGCTCCCGGATGTAATTCTGTGGTGCTGTAAATTTCCTTGTGCTATCTCTTTCCTGTATATTGACAATGACATATAAGCGGACGCTTGACGCCAAGCACAATGGTCAGATATATGTATTGAATAAACTAATCATGTGGTCCATAATGGAGGATATTCCATCTACGTTTTGATCACGTGGTCAAAGTAAAATCTTCTAGCGTAAAGAACGGAAGGCTCCATAGGCGTAATGTAAAACCCTTGCCAGCCAGTAACACAGTTCATGCGGAAAGCAGTAGTAGCCTCCCTTATTATCAGTTAGAAGTTATTTGGGTAAATTACCGGTATCACGTGACTTTTTTCAGCCTCGAACCCAGATTTGGAATAAAGTCCATTCTATATTATTCTTTTCCGATAATCTTCATCAGTTGTTTCCTCATGTAAGGTGCCTCTATTTGAGAGTGGTGACATACAATGCTCAGACTCTGTTTATACATACGTGTTTGCCTACACTACAACAAAACTAGATATTTTCTATTCCAGAACTTGGCGATATTCCTTGGACAAGTTTGATTATACGACTGGCGGACAATGGACTTTATTCCAAATCTGTGTTCGAGGATGAAAAAAGTCACGTGATATCGGTAATTTACTCAAAGAACTTCTAACTGATAAGAAGGGAGGCTACTACACTACTGCTTTCCGCATGAACTGTTTCACTGGTAGGCGAGGGTTTTTCATTACGTCTATGGAGTCTTCCCTTCTTTACGCTAGAAGTTTTTACCTTCACCACGAGATCAAAACGTAGATGGAATATCCTGCATTTAGAAAGCATTAGTTTGGCAATAATGGCAAGCTCTTCAAGATTCATGGCGATAGCTTTTGTACAGAATCTATCAATCAATAATTTTTTTTCTGTATGCCACCATTCTCATACCAATACTTCCCATCTTTAGGCCGTAAAGACATCAGAAATGAAAGTCAATGATTAGGTGTTTAGTCTAAATCTGATAACCGAGGATAGTGCTGCTACACATAAGAAGGCACTTTTATGTATACTGCATATGGATGCACTTTGCAGTGCACCGACTAATGGAGACACTTTGCTGAACTTTAGCGCCTAGAATATATAGTGTGGAAATCGGCTATCCTTCTAATAATTAAAAAAGCGCTAAAATATTGTATTTCTCAAATGTGCAACAATGCTGCTGAAATATGAAGACCGCAGCGACATCTGCAGGATATTTTCTACAACTGCAAGATATTACTTGTCTATTCAATGTAATACTAGTAATACGAAAATCCCGCAGATGTCGCTGCGATCGACACTTGGGATTTTAGCAGTATCGTTGCACATTTAAGGGATACAAAATTTTTAGCACTGTTTGGATAGCATATTTCCACACTAGGCATTCTAGACGCTGTAGCTGAACTCTGATGTATAAGGCCACTTTTCTATTGAATTGTAAGCTTTTTGATACCCACTTCCGATGTCGGTTAGCATCGTTTTAGACATTTGGGTTTCTCTGAATGCGGCATCTTTTCTAGACAAGATCTCGCACTTCAGAAAGTTACCGCATCCAGTAAATTATAAGATCCACGTCGATACCTACGGACATCGAAATTGGGTGTTGAAAAGCTGACAATCCATCAATAATGTTTACACATCAGAGCGCGGCAAAGTACTTTAAGAGAAACTTATGTCCAAACTATAACAAACCTAGGTATTTTCTATTACATAATTACAGCGTCTAGAATATATAGTGTGGAAATCGGCTATCACGGTGATACTTAAAGCGCTAAAATATTGGATCCCTTAAATGTCAAATGATGCTGAAATCCAATGAGTCGATCACAGCGACATCTGCAGGATACTTTTTAAAACTCCAAGACGATTTGGTTACAGCCATGGAGAAGAGATAAGGGTGGAGAGTGCTTTGGTAATCCTAAAGTGGAACCAACATAATAGTCACGTGACTTTTTACCGCCAAAGGCTAGCATATGTTTGCGAAAGGAAAATAAAAAAAATTACCGTATCGTTAAATAAAAGTGAGAATCTTCTTTTACTAATATATATTTTTGCCCTACTTCACATGCATAATTTGGATGCAGAGTATTTTTATAATTTTTTTTTTCACGACCGGCTACAATTTTCAAATTGCTAAGCAAGCAATAACGAGCGAAATCTGGAAACTTTTACATGAGTAGGGCCAGTCATGTTGATGCTGCTTTTCAACGGAATTTTCTACGCAAGGCACACTCCACCCCTAACTACAGTGTGGAAAACGGCTACAAAATAGTGCTAAAAATTGAATCCCATAAATGTACAACGATGCTGAATAACAAGATGTCGATCGTAGCGCCATCGTAGTGATTTAAAAACGATAGTCATTCTAAAAGAGACTCTTTAACCTATTTCACGTCATTCCTTAACTAAATTAGCTTATAACAGACTAAAATATCTTATATTTATAGTTTCCGATATTTAACATTCTATAATTTTTGAAAACACAGGGTTTATATTGAAAAAAGTTACGAGATGGCGCTCGTATCAGCATATTGCCGCTGAGCATTGTTGAACATTTATGGGATACAAGTTTTTAGCACTTTTTAAAGCATTATAGGAATAACCGTTTTCCACACTGTATCTTCTAGGCGCTGAACCCTAACTCTTCTCTATCGTTACAGCGTCTAGAATACATTGTGTGGAAATCGGCTATCCCCGTAACACTTAAAAAAGTGCTGAAATATTGGATCCCTTAAATGTCAAACGATGCTGAACTCCAATGAGTCGATGACAGCGACAACTGCAGGATATTTTCTAAAACTCCAAGACGATTTGGTCTAGACACTGTAATAATACGATGTTTACTTTGATATCTGAAAATATTTCGCAAATGTCGCTGCGATCGGCACCATTGATTTTAGCGTCATTGCACATTTAAGGAATACAACTTTTTAGCGCTGTTTGGACAGCAGATTTCCACGCTATGTATTCTAGACGCTGTAATTTGGTCTAGCTCTAGATGCTGTAAGCATGTTCACAATACCTACTGGGTTCCGATCAAAGACTTTTAAGATACATGGACCTGCAAACTGACAGTTTAACTGAGGATTTTTGATCACAGCTGTTGTACAGCAGTATATATGCTTTATATTTTAATTTACCTAAGAAAATGCTTTTATCAGCGTATTTTTTCATTGCGGATCATTAAGTATTAGTCTACCCTATTTCATTTAGTCCTTTAAAAAAAAAAAAAATACTTATTATTCATCAATTTTTTTGTTTTTTTCATATAGAAAGTAAGTATTTCAATAAACATCCTCCAAGAATAAAAATATAGTGTTACTTTAGTTAATATGCATTCTTTTAATTACCTTTTTTGCATAAAAATTTGTTTAAAAAACGTACATTTCTTTACAAGTGATTTAAAATTTTGTAAATTGCTATATTATGTCACAGTTGCTATCTTTAATCTGAACTTTCCTACCAGTTACTTTTTAAAGTCAAACTTAAAAAAAAGTGGAATTATAATCTTTAACAATATGTTTCCATATAAATTTCGCCTTTATTTAGGTTTATAAGGTATGTTAAAATTAGATAATCTTTTCCAAACATTCCATCCATAAAATTATCAATAAATCGCTTTATTTAACTTTATTACTGAAAATTCAATATTTAAAACGCATATTTAGGTATAAAAAATATCGTCATGTAAAAAATATGCCATAAACTTCATATATATTGATAAAAATTAATTTTTATGCTCATTCTAGCCATAGCACTTAATGGCAAATAACCACAACTGACGTACAAACCTCGCGGTTTTGGTATTTCAATTTACTTCAGATGGCTGCCATGATTTCGCATACTTTTGAATGGGAATTGCCGGTCTATGTATCTTAAAAGTCTTTGGTTCCGATCCTGAGCCGTTCTCATTGGATCCTCAGATTCAGATATCTGAAACATAATGACTGACTATCGCAATAGTACAGCGTCTAGAATACATAATGTGGAAATCTGTTATTCAAACAGCGCTAAAAGTTGTATCCCTTAAATGTGCAATGAAGTTGAAATCCAGGGAGCCGATCGCAGCGACATCTGCGATATATTTTCGAATTTCAAAGTAAACATCATCGTATTATTACAACGTCTAGACCAAATCGTCTTGGAGTTATAGAAAATAACCTGAAGATGTCGCTGTGATTGACTCATTGGATTTCAGCATTGTTTGAAATTTAAGGAATCCAATATTTTATCACTTTTCTAAGTATTACTGGGATAGCTGATTTCAACGCTATATATTCTAGACTCTGTAGCAGTAGTACAGCGTCTAGAATACCTAGTGTGGAAATATTCTATCAAACAGTGCTAAAAATTTGTATCCCTTAAATGTGCGACGATACTGCTAAAATGCCAAGTGTCGATCGCAGCGACATCTGCGGTATTTTCGTATTACTAGTATTACATTGTATAGACTAGCAATATCTTGCAGTTGTAGGAAATATCCTGCAGATGTCGCTGCGATCTTCATATTTCAGCTGCATCGTTTCACATTTAAGGGATGTAATATTTTAGCTCTTTTTTTAAGTATTACAGGGACAGCCGATTTCTACACTGTATATTCTAGGCGCTATAGCAGTAGTACTTAGAAAGTACTAAAATATTGTATCCCTTAAATGTAAAACGATGCTGAAATCCAAAGACTCGATCGGAGCGACATCTAAGGATATTTTCTAAAACTCCAAGACCACTTGGTCTAGTTGTAGGTGTTATAATACAATGTTTACACTGAAATTTGAAAATATAACGCATATGTCGCTGCAGTCGGCTCATTGGATTACAGCATCATTGCACATTTAAGGGATACATTTGTTTAGTGCTGTTTGGATAGCAAATTTCCACACTATTTATTCCAGGCGTTGTACTTGTGCTCTGATACAGGCGAAACTTTAAAGGTTGATTTTCAACTTTTCGACACTGACTTTCGATATCGGTTTGTGTCTTTGTGGGCCTTCCGGTTTGGTAGATGACAGAATGCCCGGGATCCAGATAGATTTTTCGCTCTTAGCGAAACAAGATCGACCAATCAGAAGGCTGCATTTTTGCAAACAGCGAAAAGTTCGCAAAACTGCAGGCTTCTGATTGGTCGATCTCGTTTCACTACCAGCGAAAAATCTATCTGGATCTTGGCCTTTGTCCAGCTAAGTTTTCGCACTTTGAAAGAATTCGTATCTCTGTAACAGTAACAGTATGAAAGATGAATGCTTATAATTGGGCGACCGCTTAATAAAGGATTTGAATTTTAAAGTTTTTATTTTTTTTTTAATGTTCTAATCATCAGATTTTTATTACATTGCAATGAGACCAAATGGGTGACTTACACTTTCAAACAAACTAAAAATTATCAAAATCGGTTCATATTTAAGAAAGTTATGCGTGAACATGGGTAAAACATACATACAGGTCGAATTGATAACCTCCTTCTTTTTGAGGTCGGTTAAAAAATGTATGACATGTTCACTTTTACTCTAAGAACACTGTAGTCAAACTCAACCGCAATTCTAGAATCACCAAAAGCCATTCTCATTTGGTAGAAATAAAAGTTTAACTACAAACTATTTTATTTTTAACTTTTAAACCGCAATTAACCAACTAATTTTATGCTCAATACCGCCTGGCATCAGAAAACTTGATATTAATTTAGTTTTTAATATTTATATTAATACGTAAATCTTAATGCAATTTAATTGATACCAAATAAAAAATAATGAATCATCATTTAAAAGAAATAACATAGCAATGACATAGCTAGTTATTTTTTTTCGTGATTAATATCACCTTTTTATAATAAAAATCATCATGTAAAAGAAAACATAATAATGGTCACAACTTTTTTTTTATGATTAATTGACCAAATTAATATCACCTTTTTAACAAGGAATCATCATGTAAAAGAAAACATAATACTGGTCACAGTTATTTTTTCATGATTAATTGACCAAATTAATATAATCTTTTTAACAAGGAATCATCATGTAAAAGAAATAGCATAGCAATGACGATAGTTATTTTTTTTCATGATAAATTGACCAAATTAATATCACCTTGTCAACAAGGAATCATCATGTAAAAGAAAACATAATAATGGTCACAACTTTTTTTTTATGATTAATTGACCAAATTAATATCACCTTTTTAACAAGGAATCATCATGTAAAAGAAAACATAATACTGGTCACAGTTATTTTTTCATGATTAATTGACCAAATTAATATAATCTTTTTAACAAGGAATCATCATGTAAAAGAAATAGCATAGCAATGACGATAGTTATTTTTTTTCATGATAAATTGACCAAATTAATATCACCTTGTCAACAAGGAATCATCATGTAAAAGAAAACATAATAATAGGCACAGTTGCTTTTTTCATGATTAATTGACCAAATTAATATGGTCACAGTTATTTTTTTTTATAATTAATTGACCAAATTAATATTATCTTTTTCATAATGAATCACCATGTAACAGAAAACATAATAATGGTCACATTTTCTTTTCATGATCAATTGACCAAATTGAGGGATCATCATATGAGGTAATGAACAGCAACGTTCATACGAAAAGTGTCAAATCAATGAAATGTAACAGTCCACGGGTCGCAATGCATTTATCAGTGAGTAGAGTTCAGGATCCACGAGAATGGAATCGAATCAGTAGAAAAAAGACACAGGCATCGGTTGGTGAAAGAAAGGACGCAAAGCGTTTAAAAGCTTGCAAAGTTTAGCTACAGAAAAATGAAGCTTAGGTACACTATTAATTTATTGTTTATTGAATAGGCAAAACGCCATTATTATTCCTTAGTAATCATCTGTTTACATGTTAGACTTCTATTTGTACATTCCGTGTCCCATTAAACGTTTGTGTTTATCTTCATATTCATATGTGATTCTTTTTAGGTGCGTTCGTAATTATATAAATACGTAGCACCTATAATCATCGTTCGGTCCGTCTGTCCGTCCGCCCGTCCATCCGCATATAACACAGCAAAAACTACCCAACCGAATAGTCTGAAATTTTACATATATAATTGCTGCAAAATTTTGTCGTGTCATTTCTAATTTTATGAAAATCGGATGTATAGTTACAGTGACAGTCAAAAGTTTTCCGTTACATAACGGCCAATGGAAAAAACATTATTTCAAGTGTTTTTTTTAATAGTGTGACAGCCTTTCGAACAGAATGAAATGGATAGGCACTGATGAAGCGCACTAAAATATTCATTCAGTACAATATGCGATGCCAAAAATATTTATAAAACTAGTTATAGTACGAACGCACCTCATTTGCCACGTTTGATGTGCAATTTCCAACTTGTTGTGGTAAAGTTAATGACATATGAACTTTAATCTAAAACTCATGTAATGATTTAAAAAATATAAATATAAATATATATATAATTATATATATATATCCAAAAACCAAACCAAAAATTCGAAACTACGGAACTGATCCAACAATAAATAAACTAAACCAAATGACAACAACAAAATAACTAAAAACAACTAACTTCAAAAACAACATACTTTAAAAACGGCAAACTTTAAAAACATTGAAACTAAAACCAGAAGAAATTGAATCCATGGAGACAGGCGGCATGCACTTGCGACATGCAACTGCGGGGTTAAAACCAGTTTTTATGTGCACAACGCTCCCCAAACAACCTGTCAAGACCAAAAAGAAAAAACTAACAAATCGAATGAGCTGCCTAGACCCATCGAAACCCATATATATATATATATATATATATATATAATAAGCCATACAAAACACGAAACCAACTTCCACTAATCTTGTATGATCATGTCGTCATAAATTTTATTAAAAAAAGGCTGTCTGAAAATAACCTATTTACAATTGCTATCGATGATACAGACAAGCTGAAAACAACACCTTTTGAGTAGCCAGAGTAAAAAAAACAATGCTAGTTAGAAATGTAATTTTCTCTCCCTTTGTATACCATATTTTTGCTTTGGGGAAATCAATAGCACATACATGTCTTTTCTTGTTTTCTATTCAGGCTTCAGCGATCCTTTCGTAATCATCGAGTTGGTCCCGAGGCACTTTTTTCCGAACTGCGTTAAGCAGAGGACCAAAGTGCAGAAGAAAACCCTCTACCCGCTCTTCGACGAAGCCTTCGAATTGTAAGTTCACGTTTTTCTCTTTATAATACAAATATAACATCTCCATCGAGATGTATTCCTGGATGGAACATTTAATATGTTAACCCTTAAATGCCGGGTGTTGCTTTTCGGCAACATACCCAATTTAGGCTATAAAATACTATTAGAATAATATTGAAGCTATAATGCCTAATGTTGCCAATAAAATCCATTCTGAAAAAATTATTAAATCAATTTTCAACATTCAGATGGCAACACTTGTGCTGTTTAAGAATAAAGATAGATTTATTTTTCCAATTGCTGCTACTTGTTCTTTTTGTTTTGTTTGGAATCTTGCGAAATATCCTATTTTGTTCTGCAGTGAGCAAGTAAAATTTATTTCTTATTATAGTTCTTAAAATTCTTGTGTGTTTAATAATATAGAATTTTATCAAGGAAAATTATTTTTTCAATTAAAGACCAGTATTGCCAATTAGTAACAAACTGTTTTTTAGCCGTGAACCGTACTTAAAACAAAATATGATTTTTTTAAAGTATTTTTCACATGATTTATTTAAAAAATGCAAGCCGAAAAACATTATTACAATGATTTTTGAAAAATCAGGCATTTAAGAGTTAAAATGTGTTTTTGTAGAAATATAAAATAGTGGGAGTCTACAAATTTCACATTTCGAAAATTCATAACCATTTTTACAAATTATTATATATGAGTGCAATTTACACTATAAAACTTGCCAAAAAGTCAGATTTGGGAAGGGGTGGGGGGGCGTTTAGCAAAAAAAAAAAAATCATTCAAATTTCCAGCACTAGATAAGGTTCTAATATGATGATTTAATTCAGCCAATAAGATCCAACGAAGATGTTGAGAGATTATACATTATATATATATAAATATGGTTGGAAAAGGTAAATAATAGAGTACGGAGGAAGGTGGGTTTGTATGGTTATTTAATTATTTATTTTTAAAAGAGGGTTATTATGTAAATATGCACATCAATTACTTTTCAATTTCTTTAGTTGATTCAGCACACTCCATTTCAGTCTAGCATAATTGGTTTCATCATCATTTATTATTGTTTTAATTTCAATTATTAATTTTTAATTAAATTCTTAGCTTAGAGTGTGACAGTGTCATTATCTACTTCACTTCGCACATATTTATGTAAATAGAGGAGATTTTTAGCCTGAAGACGGATAAAGGACATACTTCAAACTAGAAATGTTAATATACAGTATAACTCCGATTTTACGATACAAGATTTAACAATTTCCTCAAAAAAAGATACATTTTAATGGTATGGATTCATTGATATTTATTTTCATGTTATACGATTCTCATTTTAACGACAGTATTCAACTATTTAACGATATTTTAATGAAATTCATATATTCTAAGCGCACTTTAGTGGGTAGGGAAACGTCTGTTTTTGTTGTTGTTGTTTATCTATTGAACGAATAAAAAAAATCAGGGTATAGGGTGTTTATAAAAAAAAAAAACACAAAATACTCGGCTTATACCACCGATTCCCTTTTGCTACATCTCTGCTGGTAAGTAAAATTTTCAAAATTTAATAACCAACATTTGTGCAGTTTTCATTTAGCTATAATGTGTTACCTGATTTAAAGATAATCTCAACTCAGTGATGATTTTTAAAGGACTCCTTGCAATTGTCAAATCAAGGTTGATCTGTAATTTAAAAACTCAACATTTCATCACAGATGGATGTGTAACAGTTTGGCCAGAAAGTTTAAAAAAAATATATTTTATTTAAGTTTAAAACTTTATTTAACCCTTAAATGCCTGATTTTTCAAAAATCAGTGTAATAATGTTTTTCGGCTTTCATTTTTTAAATAAATCATGGGAAAAATACTTTTAAAAAATCATATTTTGTTTTAAGTATGATTTACGGCTAAAAAACAGTTTGTTACTAATCGGCAATACTGGTCTTTAATTTAAAAAATAATTTTCCTTGATAAAATTCTATAATATTAAACACACAAGAATTTTAAGAACTATAATAAGAAATAAATTTTACTTGCTTACTGCAGAACAAAATAGGGTATTTCGCAAGCTTCCAAACAAAACAAAAAGAACAAGTAGCAACAATTGAAAAAATAAATGTATCTTTATTCTTAAACAGCACAAGTATTGCCATCTACATGTTGAAAATCGATTTAATACTATTTTCAGAATGTATCTTATTGGCAACATTAGGCATTATAGCTTCAATATTATTCTAATAGTATTTTAGCGCCTAAATTGGGTATGTTGCCGAAAAGCACTACCCGGCATTTAAGGGTTAATTTTTGTTTTTGCAACGTTCACAATACAAGTCTACACGACTAAAGATAATCCAGTTGAAAGATAATGACACGACTTGTTTGTATTTTCAGCCGCGTGAGTCCAGACCAAGTGCAGCGTGAGGGTGCGGGTCTGTGCTTCAGCGTGATGGACCACGACATGGTGACGAAAAACGACTTCGAAGGAGAAGCCTTCTTGCCCCTCTGCAATGTACCCCGCGCCGATGACGAGAGCTGCTCTAGGCTGTTCGAGATCGGACTCATGCATCCCAACGACAAGGGTGAGTGTCAGAGCACACACTTTTCTTGCTTCCTTTTGGGTCTAGAGTACAGAAATTTATTGCGAAATCATTTAGTGATAACGCCTTGAGGGGCGGTGGGATAAAATATACCCCACCTAATTTAAACAAGATTCTCACCAGAAAATTTTAACTAAATTTTATATTTTTAACTTTGGAGGAAAATCGGTGAAATATTGCTTTTCCTTATTTAAAAATAAAAATTTTCAATTATTCCGGTGAGAATTTAATATTTAGAGACATTTTTGCTTGCCCCTCAAGGGGTTAAGATGGATAAATGCGTACCATGAACATAGAATAGAGAAAGACTTCTCACGAAATAGTGTGAATATCGTGTCGCGATTTTTGACTTAAATGAGGGGATGGTAACGGTTAGAATAGAACCGTGTACATACCAGCGCCTCTAGCGGACAACGTTCATTGGCTGGATCTCAATGATCAAAGAGGTTATTGGTAGAGCATATTGAAGAAGACGAAACCGAGTAGAACCGTGCGACACAGCGCCATCTATTAGACAAATTTTCAAGGAACGGTTTTCTACTTATAAAACCTATTTCGTGAGAAGTCCTTCTCTATTCTATGTTCATGATGCGTACTAGTGATAAATTGGAAAATCCTAACATCCGCGTGGTGTACAGAACGAGTGTGTAGACATATCATCGCTGTACATCACTCTGCAAGGAATTTCTACGTGATTTGAGATTTTCCTCTAATGCGCACTCACTCCATTTAAACTTAACTAAAGTTTTTGAATTATATAAGAAAAAACATTTACTATCATTGAAATAAAAATATTTATGCTAAAAGTTATTTTGGGGTGTTTAGAGTATACAAATTTATTGCAAAATTATTTAAGGTTAAGTGGGATAAATGCGTACCATTGATAAATGGGTAAATTACATGGAAAATCCTTGCAGAACTACAGATGTACAGATCTAGTGTAGAAGGCGATCTGAGCAGCATTTGTTTTTTAATGAAATTGTCCCATACATATCAGCTCTGTACACCACTCTGCTAGGATTTTCTACGTGATTTACGATTTACCCCTAATATGCATTCACCCCATTTCAACTAAATTAATGTTTTAGAATTATGTAATAAAAATCACCTATTATCGTTAAGATAAAAATATTTATGCTAAAAGTTATTTTTGGGTGTTTAGAGTATACAAATTTATTGCAAATTTATTGAAGATTAAGAGGGGGAAAGGCGTACCGGGGATAAGTGGGTAAATCACATGAATAATCCTGTCTGAGTGGTGTACAGAACTAGTGTGTAGATGGCGTTCTGAGCAGAACGAAATAGACGCTTCCAGTCGTGACGTTTTGTTTGGAAACTGACGTTTTGTTTGGAAACTGACTCCAAACAAGCGGTCTTTAAGTTTTATTTCTTATTTAATACAAATCGTAGAAAATGTTACCACTGCTTATAAAGTATTAAAACACTTAGCTGCCATATATTTCTATAAATTGTAGCTATAATATACAAACCAAATCGAAAATCCAACGTAACAACCATTTGTTTGGAGTCAGTTATCTAGCAAAATGTCATGAATGACGTCAAACTGGAAGCGTCTATTGTCCTATAGATATCAGCTCTGTGCACCATTCTGCAAGGATTTTCCACGTAATTTACGATTTAAAGAAAATTAAAGAAGATATTTGAAAACTTTCTTTGTATTTTGTTTATTGCACTTTAAAGAAAATAAATTGATTTTTTATTTTTATAATGACGAATAAAAAATTCGGAGTTTCCAGAAAACCCGCCACCCAGAGTTGGTGTCTTTCTAACAGCCGCAGTGTTGAATTCAGACACTTTTCTCCGGTAGGGATTTCTGTGGCTCCGGGTGTGTGTGTGTGTGTGGGGGGGGGGGACATTAGATAGTTCCGGGGGGAAATTGCACTTTTTGACCATTGAAAAAACAAAATCTCAAATCTTCCAGGGGGATATCTCATTGCTCCGGGGAGGAATGTCCCCCCCGGGTCACCCCATGAAATCAACACTGAACAGCCGTCTCCGGTGATCACCGTAACTCTGTGAAATATTAACTGAAATTGTAAAAAGCATAAAGTCTTAACTTCGAACACTTAAAACTAGAGAGTAATTATTCAGTTTTTGGAAAAATTTATTTTGAACAAAATGGTGGCCGTTTAAGGTACCGATTTTCATTTTTTTTAATGTACTAGGGGGCTCGGCCCCCTACGAGCTACGCTCGCCAACCCCCGTTCAGACACTGCAGTCTCTAAAAGCACGCTAATTTGATCGGCTTTAAAAAGATTTTGGAAGATTGAATTATCTCTTCTCTCTATTCTAAAAAGAAGTAACTACCGCTGTCACCGCCGCCGCCGCCGCCGGTTTTGAATTTTTTGTGACCGGAGGTATTTCTTCGTTAATATTAAGAAAAATAATGCATACAAAAATATGAAAATCGGTAGTATTATACAGAAATGTTTGATAAGCACGCTGATGCAGACAGTTTTCAAATCGAAGAATTATTTTAAGAGATATTTAATGCTAAAGTTGGACAAAATCGTTCCACTAAAAAAGTTTTATAGGAGCAAAAACTGTTCATAGGAATTTAATCATTTTTAGATCATTTTATGCGTTAGAATTTGCCGGAGTGCCGATTGCATTAATTTTTTTATTTTGACTCATTTTTTGAGGTTTTATTTCTATTTTAAATTCAGATTTTCAGCATTTCTAGAGATATTTTTAACAGATTTTAGAAAGTGATATTAATTTAAACTGTTGCCAACTGTATAAACAGCGGAAACAATAATGTTTGGTTCAAAAAAAAAAATATATTTATACGTGTAAATAAATTTAAAATTTATTTACACGTGACTATTATAAACAGAAAAAAACATTTGGAATTAGAATTAAATAATTATGTACAAAAAGCAGGAACTTATTAAAAATTACGTCATAAAAACTATAATTATACGTGAATTTTAAGAGAGAAAGGAATTTGTAAAACAATAAATTTATTAACATGCGTTAGAAGTCTTAAATAGGAGAAATTACGTCATATTTACGTCACATTACAGTTATTACATAAAATGAACACAAAATAATATTGCAAAACGGTTTAAATTTAGAAATTGCGCTAGACATTTATTTGATATTTTGAGAGGATACTTTTCAACTATTTTTGTTATATTATTATTATTTTGTTATATTACAAATAATATTTCATTTCTAACACAAGCATTTTCACGTGAATATTAAAAAGAGAAAGAATAGTTTGGTCAAAATTACGTCAGATTAAAAACGATTAATTTAAAATGTCTCATTTAAAAGAACTTTCTTTTCGCTTTCACTGTAAAAAAAATGGTAACTTTCCATGTAAAATCCAGGAACGTTTCGCCTTTTATCAGGTTTTCAGAATAATTTAGCTCTTTCCTGTGAAATTCTGGTTTTCTTATCTGAAACGTTCCTGAACAAAAGTTGGAAACAGCAAAACGCTGCGGCCGCCATTTATTATTATTATT
Source organism: Maratus speciosus (assembly GCA_963932465.1). NCBI lineage: Eukaryota > Metazoa > Arthropoda > Arachnida > Araneae > Salticidae > Maratus > Maratus speciosus. Next base: position 93,455,982 of record OZ010794.1, on the reverse strand, counting down.
TTTTTCTATAATCCGTTGCTCGCGCGCGAGTGTCGAAAACGAATTCCTTAAATGAATGTAAAAAAATCAATATGGAATGCAAATAAATCAATAGACGACATAATCCTTTACGTCTCTATTGCCAAGATAATTGAGATGAAAATACAATACCTCTGTGACATCACTAAGAGATTATCTCTCGTACTTGTCTGTGAAATCTTTAACGAGCAGACTGTGTAAAAAAAAAAATACACCTATTATTTGGATCTGCATTAACCAGGGGACAATCAAATATGATTCTCACCTATTTTGATTAATTTAAAGTATGTTTTAGAGTTCTTATCTCTAATTATTCTTGTGAAAGGATTTCTTCAAATGGGCCTTAGATTTTCAGAAATTAGATGCCGAGTTTTAGCATACGTTTCAAATACCCATTAGTTTGCAGCTTTCAACGTGTCTTTCGTGGTGTGGACGCAGAAAGCTTACACGCCACCCGTACGGCCCGGGTTCGATGCTACCTCTTGACTTTTTTTTTCTTTTTTAATTAATTTTATATTTTAACACTTTATTACAATTTGATTTACATTTGACATATATTTGACACTTTGAATTGCTGCAAATTTGAATTTTTTTTTTTTCGGAAAAAATATACAATTACGTTTAGGTTTTTTTTTTTTTCATGAAAATTTATATGTATTTTATCTAACTTGTAAACTAACATAGTAATTACTGACGAAAATCCAAAATATTTTATGTCTAGATTTTTTTTCTAATTATTATTTACATTTATATATTTTTATATTTTAAGCAAAGTTCAGAAACAATATATCATATATATATTTACTTTATTGAATTTTAACTGACAATTTACTTTTTCGTGTAAATTATAAATAATAATTTTGATGTCAATTTCAAAATATTTTTTCATTCTAACAAATAATGATAATAAAGCGAAAATTGTCAACTGGAAATGTAAAAATCCTCTGCGGATCCCGCATGCTGTGAAATGTCAGTAATGTCATAATGAAGGGAACGAACATCCAGAGTGAATTATGTCAGCCACGTATCGGTCCGGATAGCCTAACAGGTAAGGCATTGGCACGGCACGCCAAGTATCCAGGTTCGATCCCTGGTCTGGACATTTTTTGCTCTTGTGCTACTCCAGCCTTGAATATGTCAGTAATGTTTTGCTGTCAACAGAAATATTCCTGGTATTTCGCAGGAAACTTACTGGCATTTCTGTAGAAAGTTTTTAACATATACAGTAAAGTACCAGTCATTTTCAAGAAATGTTTCTTGGAAATAATGGGCAACTCAGCTGCCCATTTTTTCCCAGGAACGTTGCGGAATTTTTTTTACAGTGTTGTTAAAAAATACCGGGAGACAAAGATTCTGTTTACTTAATTCCTTTTATATTAGCTTATTTTGAAATGTTGTTACACGTGTCTACGTCATCAAGTTATTTTTATTTCGACGTTTTATTTGTATTTTTATTAATGTTGTACCAATTTATTTGTTTTTTCGTTATTTAAAATAAGAATTATGTCAATTTGTATAATTTGGCGAGTGGTTTGGCGATTTATATAATTTGGCGAAATGGGTCGACCGGATAATCAAGTAGTACCGCAGCGGATTTGGCGTTAAAATTCCCCAATCAAAGAGAAATGAATAGAAATCCGTTTATAGAGAGATCGCCACTGTTTTTTAAATTATAATTCAATCTTTCGAAATCTTTTTAAAGCCGATCAAATTAGCGTGCATTTAGTGTCTACGGTGTCTGGACGGGGGTTGGCGAGCATAGCTCGTAGGGGGCCGAGCCCCCTAGTAATTAAAAAAAACAAAAGCGATCTCCCTATAAACGGGTTTCTATTCATTTCTCTCAGCTGCTGTTAAAAGATAGAATGGCATTTCAAAATCATCTAATATAAAATGAATTAAGTAAACAGAGTCTTTGTCTCCCGGTATTTTTTAACAAAGCGAAAAGAAAGTCCTTTTAAATAAGGCATTTTAAATATATCGTTTTTAATCTGACGTAATTTTCACCAAACTTTTCTTTCCCTTTTTAATATTCAAGAGAAAATGCTTTTATTAGAAATGAAATATTATTTGCGCTGTCCAAAAAAAAAAAAAAAAAAAAAAAAAAAATAGTTGAAAAATTCATCTCAAAATATCAAGTAAATGTCTCGCGCTATTTTTAAATTTATACTGTTTTGCAATATTATTTTGTGTTCATTTTATGTAATAACTGTAATGTGACGTAATTGTGATGTAATTTCTCCTATTTAAGACTTCTAACGCATGTTAATAAATTTATTATTTTACAATATCCTTTCTCTGTTAAAATTCATGTGTAATTATAGATGAAGTAATTTTCAATAAGTTCCTGCTTTTTATAAGTAATTATTTAATTCTAATTTGAAAGTTTTTTTTCTGTTTATAATAGTCACGTGTAAATAAATTTTTAATTTGAAGCAAACATTATTGTTTCCGTTGTTTATAAAGTTGGCAACAGGTTAAATTAGTACAATTTTCTGAAATAAGAAAAAAATATCTCTCGAAATGCTGAAAATTTGAATTTAAAATAGAAATGAAACCTCGAAAAATGAGTCAAATTAAAAAAATAAATTAATTCTGCACACCGGGAAATTATAACGTATAAAATGATCTAAAAATTATTAAATTCGGATGTATAGTTTTTGCTCCTATAAAACTTTTTTAGTGGAACGATTTTGTCCAACTTTAGCATTAAATATCTCTTTAAATAATTCTTCGATTTGAAAACTGTCTGCATTAGCGTGTTTATCAAACATTTTTGTATAATACTACCGATTTTCATATTTTTGTATGCATTATTTTTCTTAATATTAACGAAGAAAGACCTCCGGTCACAAAAAATTCAAAACCGGCGGCGGCGGCGGTGACAGCGGTAGTTACTTTTTTTTAGAATAGAGAGAAACTTCGTATTTCAAATGAAAATCAAATTTCAAAGTAATTTCTTAAGAGGCGCAAAGGGCCAACGTAGTAAAAAAGATTCAATGCCGGGACTCGAAACCGGGACATAAGTATAGCGCACTGGCGTTCTACCGACTAAACCACATGGAACGATACCCAGCCTGGAAAATTTCTCACTATTATATGTTGGCGAGGCTACAAACGCAGCACAAGATGGAATATTTATCGTGAGCCACTGACCTGGGGCGAACACGAAACTTAAATAAATCCAGCATCGATAGAAACTATATTAATACATGGAAATTATTCCAGAGAGAAACATTCGCCTTGCATACATTATTTCAAATGAAAATCAAATTTCAAAGTAATTGCTTAAGAGGCGCAATAGTTTCTATCGATGCTGAGTTTTAATTAAGTTTCATGTTCGCCCCAGGTCAGTGGCTCACGATAAATATTCCATCTTGTGCTTTCCAACATATAATAGTGAGAAATTTTCCAGGCTGGGTATCGTTCCATGTGGTTTAGTCGGTAGAACGTCAGTGCGCTATACTGATGGCCCGGGTTCGAGTCCCGGCATGGAATCTTTTTCACTTTGTTGTCCTTTGCGCCTCTTAAGCAATTACTTTGAAATTTGATTTTCATTTGAAATATTGTATGCAAGGCGAATGTTTCTCTCTGGAATAATTTCTATGTATTATATATATATATATATATATATATATATACTAGGGGGCTCTGCCCCCTGCAAGCTGCGCATGCCAACCCCCGTTCAGACACCGCAGAATCTAAAAACACGCTAATCTGATCGGTTTTAAAACTATAAGAGAAGATTGAATTATACTGAAAAAAGCTGTGCAGATCTTCCTGTAAATGGGTTTCCATTAAATTCCCTTTGATTGCAAAAATGTAAGGATGAATCAGTTGCTGTTAAGACATCCAATGGTTATTTTCGTTTTTGATTAAAGAAGATTAGTTAAACATTTGAAAAGTAGCTAAAATAAAATGAATTAAGTATACAGAGTCTTTGTATCCCGGTATTTTAAAACAATCTCTATAACAAAAGGCTAAGTCATGTGACTATCATCAACAGTTCCGGGCGGACCACTTCACTTTTTATACTCTAGGTGCCATTTTGGTACTTTAGTATTAGCCATGCACAGGTGATAAGTCGCCAAATATTATTCTATCGTCATCATTTCATCTATATTATAATAGTTCAAGTCATCAACTGTCATAAACAAATACGGTCTGATCCCTTCGCCTTTGATATGAAAATTTGGCACAGATGTCATATACGATATTGGCGCGATTTTTTTCCGACGCCAATTTGGGGAACGCATCAACAGCATAAACAACAACATCCGGCTTACCATATCAAGCAAAATAACTATACTTTGGCGCCAGTTACGTACCCGTTGCGTATATGACATTGGCGTCAGAAAAAAAATCTCGCCAATATGGGGCCGTATATAACATCTGGGCCAAAAGTTTTTCATTTTGATTAAAAAATCAAAATATTTTTTTCGAATAAAACTACACTGCTGGCCATTAAAATTGCAACACCATGAAAGATTGAAAATATAAAAATGATACTTATTGTACGTGTATCGCATGAAAACAAAATGATTAAATTTGTAAACAGTTTGGGGGTTTACAAGGGTGCGAAATTGGTAGAAACAGCTGCTCCCCCTGGCAGCTAAAACGGCCCTTATCCGGTTAGGCGTGGAGGCGAACTGGGCTTGGAGGACAGAAACGGGCTGCTCATTCCATGCTGCTTCAAGCCTATGCCACACTTTATCAACCGTATTAGCTGGAGAAGGGTGGCGGGCTAATCTTTAAGCAATTCATGACCAGATGTTTTCAATGGGTGACAGATCTGGAGACCGTGCCGACCAGGGCAGCAATCGAATACCCTGTGTATCGAGGAAGGTCAGAACACGACGTGCAACATGTGGTCTTGCGTTATCTTGCTGGAATATGGCGTTTGGCAGGCCTCGAAGAAAGGACACTACCACTGGACGTAAGGTGTCAAAAATGTACCTATCTGTGTTCAAATTACCGTCGATCGGAACTAGAGATGTGCATGTCATGTACCCAGTGGCTGCCCAAACCATCACACCAGGTGCAGGGCCCCTATGCCGGTATCGAATGAAAGTAGGCGACGGGCGTTATCCTCGGAGCCTCCATACAAGTATACGGCAATCAGAATACAGCACGTACAACCGGAACTCGTCTGAAAAGACGACATTGTGTCAGTCATGCATCCAGCTTTGTCGTACGGTGCACCAGAGTCGCCGACTCTCTCTATGCTACATTGTCAAGGGAAGCCGCAGTACTGGTCGCCGTTCTGACAGTCCACACTGATGCAAACGTCGTCGCACCGTATGAGCGGATACTGGGCGCGCTACAAACATGCCCATTTCCTGAATAATGGTTCGTGATGTGGTTGTACGGTTTTGCAGGGCTGACCTCATAATATGTCTGTCCTCTCCGGCACTACTCATGGGAGGGCGCCGAGGTCCTGCATGCCGTTCAATATGACCCTCAGCAATCCATTGATTCCATATTTGCGTGACAGTGGTTGGATTTCGACGAATGCAACGTTCGATATCACGGAAAGATAATCCACACTCTCGACAGGCAACGATACTGCCTCTATCGAATACCGACACTTGGTGGTAAGCATTTCTTCTTATTATTCGAGGCATCACACGATATTCTGAGCAAAAAGCGCCTTTACAAAGAGCGTTCCGAATGAGAAATCCACTAAGCAACTTTTCTTTTATGCAGTGCTTCAGATGTCGTTTCTCCCGCCTGCCTCGTCTAAATGCGCTGAAATACTAATCATTTGCATATTACAACCTCTTCTTCCTTTCATGTGATTTTGACGTTCGTCAGATTATTCCTTCCTGGTGTTGCAATTTTAATGGCCAGCAGTGTATATAAAAGTTGTCATGGTCGCAAAGAATTCTTGGTACTGTTACGCTAGCCGGGTGCCAATCACGCCAATAGCTTTTTTCAAATTGCCAGTTAGCATTTTTTTTTTTCGAGTGGTAAATTAAAACACTGATTTGAAGTTGAAATTAAATGTCATGGTTTGAGATCTGCAGATCAATACTGATATTTGGTGTTAATTTCATCGCAAAGTATTCCATATTTTAGAAGAAATCGCCGTGAAACATAATCAGTTGTTTAATCAGTCGTTTCAAAGAATCGATACATAAATTCGTTTCATTTCAACCGTTTCATATATCCGTTTCATAAATTCGTTTCATTAGGATTTTATATACATAGGGTAGATGTAAACTTCGATTATTTATTTTAAAAAAAATTGAAAAAATCATCAGATCGCCAAAAGAAACCTATACTCTCTAGATAGTATTATTGTTAAAAATACATCAAAATTTGAAGAATATTGGATGAGATTTCTTCGAGTTATCATGATCGCCGACTTAAAAAAAACATAGTTCTGAGAAATCACGTTTAAAGATTCAAGTTATGATTTAAGTAAGATAGAACAAAGTACATTAAACGGCGTAACTTTCTTAATTTTTATAAGATTGACTAGAAAATGTAACTAAATATACTTTACTAACTGTACTTTTAGAAAATGCAATAAAAAATGCATTTTTCTGAAAGTTTGCAGATAGGTATAACTCCTTAACTAATGTTTTTAAATGTTTATCCACTGTGAAATGCTTTGTCCGAAGCTTCATTTTCCTTACAACTGTTTACAAAAGACATGATTGCGGAAATGTCCCTAAAAGATGACAACTTTAGAATCGTCATTTCATTTTCCAGAGCAACATTTTAAAAGTTCACAATTCACAACTAAAGAAGTCACGTTTTGGTCATATTGTGACTGATGCTTGACCATGTATTACGTCAGCATATCTTCACCTTATGCAAATCACAGTTATGAAGCATTGCTGCAGTGAATTTCTGTTGCTCACAATTTCATTGGAGATTACGCGGCGAGGGTTACTCGCTGTAGATACTCCGGAAGCCTGGTGTTGACTTAACTTGAGAGAACATATTGTGCTAGTTTGTTTTCGTTTTTATTATCTCATATTCTCACAGTGGTAATTCTGGAATGTATGCTATAATCTGTGCTCCCGTTTTCATTTTTCTTTCTTATTTTCTCTTTCAGATGAAATCGTGATAGCTTTGGCTGCTCGAGCTTGGGATAAAGATGCTCAAGACTTCGTCAAGAATCTCAAACACAGAAGGTAAAAAATGTCGAGTAAAAACTAAAATTCCTCTGGTCGACATTCTCGCATCCGAAAGCAGACGACGCTCCTGTATCCCTCAACTGTATACTCTATACCAAATCGTAATGACGAGAATGTGTTTCGATTTTATGTAATTTGTTGACATTCCCCTGGCATTATTTTTTCCGGGTGTGAAAGATTTCATGTGCGTCTTATGGTTTTCACATCATGCATTGATCGTTTTGTTGAATATGAAACAGTTGAGTGAAATAATAGAAACTCACCGTTTTTTCGTTAACTACTTGTTATTCCAGGCCATAAGAGGCCAGTCGAACTTAGTTTCTTATTTTTCTAGTTTCCATAAAAGGAAGGTTTATCGTCATTTGGCTTCATTTAGATGACATTCTAGTATCATTTGTGCCAAAAGAAATTTAAGTGTGTCACCGAGAATTTTATGCACAGTTCTGGTTAAGCTCGTAAATGTCCAGTCGATTGCAAAGGTTTTACTGCCTTTGGTACAGTTTATCTGGTGAAGTGCAGACACTTTGTTTCAATGTCGCATTGCTCAGAGGCTCGGTTGCTGAGTTAAGGTCCTCTTCCACCATGTAGAGCAAGGGGAGCATTTGTTATTGATGTCTGTTACGCGTTGTAACAATTTCAGAAGGTCTGCTTGAAAGGTGGATAATAGTTTTCTCTGTGTTATCCAAACTACCCCTATTCTGAAATATTTGTGACTTCTGCTAATTAGAATTAATTTCTTATTGCTAAGTTGTCGGTTCAAACTCATGAAAGGTAAAAAAGCGCTGCATTCATATTATGTAATGGGGAATTCTGTATATGGTACCGACTCATATTCCCTGCAGCCCCAACCCAGAAGTACTGAAATCTTTCTTGAAAAAAGGTTGTTCATTTGCCGCAGCTATAAAAGTATTATCATAATTTAATCGTTAACAAGAGACTTTTAATCTGTTTTATCCACTCCCACAGTAAACCAAATCTGTAAACAGATAACATATATATGAGAAAGTATGTAAAAACATACTTGGTTCACTGTGGGAGTGGATAAAAGAGATTTCATGCACCTTCAAAATGGGCTATCTCATTTTTTATTTTCAAAATGGATTTGGTCTACTATGGTTGTGAGCCCCTCATTTCTTATTTTATTCTCTAGATTTTTCAAAGCAATGGAAAATCTTAGTGAACTATGGCACAATTCTTTTTTAAATGATTATTTTTTCTGAAATTCTTTAAAGAATATCCTCTGAACTTCAATACTATTCTGCTCCGAGTAACTTTTTGTCTCTCAAATTCGAACGACTTCAGGAAATGTGTCAACTGTGCTATTGAATAACTATCTTTTCAGCTTGATTCCTCTTTTTTACTACTCTCATTAAAATGCCCTAAATGTGTTTAAAGGACAACTATGTAATATTTTTGGTGGTTGTTATGTGTATCGCTCACCTGCAACATTTTTTATTTTTCATTTTTTTCTGAAGACTATGTTTTGAAACTTTGACTGTTTATTCTGATACATGAAGGTTGGGACTAGGCTTAATATATATATATATATATATATATACCGTAATTTCGGGTGTATAGCCCGCAGCTCAAACAACTCAGTTTGGACCCAGAAATTTTATTCAGTATTTGAAGATCAATATATACCGTGATTTAAAAAGTTACATTTTATTTTTAAAAATTTCTGGGTCGAAACACGATTGTTTGATTCGCGGGCTATACACTCGAAATTACGGTATATATATATCTTTTGGAATTCACTAACAGGGTAATAATGATTAGATAAATGCCCTTAAGTGGCCCACTACTGGTGCGTTTCCCTTAATGCAATAATACACAAAATTATTTTTTTTTAATTGTGTTACTCTTTTTTAGGGTGAGCGATACATAAAATCGACAAACTCAATAATTAGTAGTTACTCAATAGTTAGTAGTTATCTAAGGTTAATGGTCAATTTAGCCGATGTCCCCGAGAAGTGAATTGTCTCCTTTTTCCCGATTCCAAAACATTGAAGAATAAAGATTCTCCTTAAATTCCAAAATGTACCCTTTCAGCAGAAAAGAAATTTCTCAACTCAACACTACCATGCTGCAACACTACCATGATGAATAATTTGTATGAACAATGCTCTCAACTGTAAGGTTACAAAATAAGTATTTGTCTCTTCGTACTGATTTAGCTAGAAGATAAAATGTATACAGGGTGTAAAGAAAATGACTTAACCATAAAAAATAGCCTTAAAGTGCAAGCGAAGACATTTATTTACATAAATCAACAAAGAAAATGGCTCGGACACTATGGATTTCAGGTCAAAACTTTTGCTACGATAAGATGATGCAGGCACTTCAAAATTAGCCAAGACAGATTTTAGATTATCAGTGGATATGGGGAAAATTTATATATTCAATGCTTGCTAGAAAGTCAGCTAGATTTTGGAGATGGTTTGAAAAATTATATATTTAATTCGATGCCTGACAGAAAAATTCCCTTACATGGATTGGGAAATTATAGTCACTTGTTATACATATTATATAGTAGTGTCATATTATATAGAAGTGTCGCTAAGCGGCGTGGAAAATGTGTCGAATCTACGTCACTCTAACGTCTATATATACTATTATTTTATAAGTCGAAGTGATCTAAAAACGCAACAGATTTCTTATAGAAATATTTAAATACTGTTTATCGCCGTTTTTCGGATGAAAAATGACTCATCTCCAACTCCCACTGTGATATCACATCTACTAATTGTGCTATTAGGATAGTGTCATACACTTACTGCTGTAAATCTATTTTGAAAGTAGTCAAATGAAATTCCGATTTTCTACGCAAATTCAGATCCGAATAAGTTACGAGACATATAATAGTTCACTTTAGTTTGGTTAGGCCTTTTCCTTTACACCCTGTATATTACACTAAATCATGAAAGTTCTCCAGTTCAGTTTCGTTTAATGATGTTTCTTATTATGTAATGCTTGATGTTGAAAAGATCAATTCACAACAGTTTTTGATATTGTAAATTCAAGTCATTTTCGTTACTTGATGGATGATAGATATTGTTCTGGTGTGTGTCTTAATGTCATAATAAGGATAAGGTCAGTCGATGTGTTAGTATGATTAGAAAATATATCCAAACATGCTCATGGATAAGATAAGGAAAACATTTTTTTTCTCCCGAAACAATGTTTACTTATAAATATGCCTCAGAGAAAATTTATTTTTAGTTTTTGTCTAACGAAATTAAAGCGACAATACTATGACGCTTTTAATAATAGCTTATTTGTTTAGCTATATTTCAATTTCTTCTTTTAGCAATTTAAATGGAGTTGTCGGAGAAGCTGTTTTCCTTTCGATTTCGATTCTTAACAAGAAAGGGTATTTACGTTAAAAAAAATTTACTTAACAATAAATGTGGGATTTGAATTTTTGGAAACATTCCCCTTCAAATTATCAGTAATCCGAGAAATTAAACGTGGGCCGTTTATGAGACTGAAGAAAGAATATGAAGATCACTTTCGACTATCACTAATCAAATTTACGCATAAAAATGCACAGAACTGCAAGGTTCATACTAAAGGTGACCAAGCTTTACTTTATCACGGCTTCATTCGAATATTTTAAACATCTTGTGGTATTCCCCGCGACACACAAATAAAAGGTGGGCATAATCAGACTAACAGTACTCGGCGTGTTCCGTAGCGATTCCGTAGCGTGACAATGGAGCCAATTTTTTTTAGTATGATTAAACAAGACGGCGGACAGAGTATTCCACGAAAAAAATAGTTTAAAAAGTCACCACTAGAGGGATATGTGATGCTGATTTTTTTTTTTTTGACATTTTTCGTACTTTCGCGAAATAAAAAGTATGTCATGTTCCACATCCAATAAGACCATCGTGTTCTCGGAAATCTACGTTTAGTTTAAAATGTATGTCTTAATTCGAAGAAAACAAAGATTATTTAATAGAGAATTCTGTTTTACAGTATAATCAATATGCATTTCAGTATGTAGTATTTCTTGATAGAAAAAAAAAAACAAATGTTTTCGAGATTCAATTTTTATCTGTGAAGAATACAGAAAACATTTACAAATCTTTTGCTTCACTTTTTTATTTTTTAAAGAATGTCCAAGCAACCATAGAAACAGGAAATTCTTGAAAAGCTGTCACGTAAATGTTACTCTTTTCTTTAAATATATGAATCACCATAGCAACAGACTGTTCAGTAATTTATTCTTTTATCTCTGCAAGTCCCTAGCATGCTTAGAATACAAATGATTATTTTTTTACCTCTAGCATTAAAAGTTATTTCTTTAAAAAGATTTGTTTTGCTTTCGGATGCATTTTAGTAGTTTTGTTTTTATCAAATTGCACTTTTATTTTTGTTACTGGAGATGGGATGAATCCTAAATTTTATACAATCGGTATTCAGGCAATGCCATTTTAGATACTGTAGATAATTTTTTCTCTCTCCTTCCTAATTGAGTTAGAATCCTCAAATCTTTCGGAGAAGTTTTTGGCGCGGACAGCCTGACATGAAAAGCAGAGATGAGTTCGGACTATTTTTTAGGAGTTCGACGATTTTAAATCCGAACGGAAAGATTGCGCGTCAGCTAAATCCATTGCCGTCCGAGCCCGATACCGAAACATCGTAGTAGAAAATTGTCCATGACATTTAAAAAATGTTTCAAGATTAATTTTCTAATTTAAAAATCTTTTCTTATATAGAAAGAAGTATTAGTCCTAAATACTCCCTCGTAACAAAGTTTTTGTCATTTTCATGCCCCTGAAAATAGCAAATTTATTACCACACCCAAATACTGGCAGCACTCCCCGCTGATTCCCCCGTTGAAAGACACCACTTGTCAAAAATCAAACGGATTAAATTAAAACTAAAGTTTATTCTTGAAGACACGAGTTAAGATTTAACAAAAGTTGGAAGACGAACGTGAAATTAAGCATAAAAACCATTTATTAAACCAAATTATTATTAAACCAAAACCATTTATTAATTGATAGGACACATCAGTTCTTGCACAAAACTGACACATTCACCATTTTTAGGATTGCATTCACTTGACGAAACTCTATTCGTCTCACTCCTCTGTCTGTCTCTCTGTCCGTCAGAGAGCTCATTCTCTGAAACTGTATAAGTTAGAGAATTAACAGTTTGCATACTTATAGCTTAAAACCTTCGATCACACGACAAATCATAAAATTTTGAAAAAGTCTATATTATTTTAAGTAAATGCATTAATTTAAGGACATCTGACCATTTCAGCGATTTCGATTTAAAAACAGAACCCTAATTTCATTGTTTTTCGCATGGGCTAGCTGGCTTCGTGGTAAAGCATTTGCCTGGTGTACAAAAGGTTCCTGGTTCGAAACTAGCCGGTGGGCTTTACAGATTTTTTTTTTTTTTTTTTTTTTTTTGGCCATTTTAAGGCCAAAACTTGTTGAAAATATTTTAACAATTATTTTTTACTTCAAAAAGTCTTTTGTTTTAAGAAATTTTAAATTTTATTTAAACTTTGGCTAAATTTATGATATTTCTGAATTTTCAATTTTATTTGAATAATTTGCCTTGAATATTTTTAATCTGATTAAAAAGATAGCTTTTCTTTTGTAATAATTTTTAAATTAAATTTCATGGTTCTGCTATCTACGTAAGGATTTAATAATTATAAACTAATGATTTGGATTTATTAATTAAAGGATAACGTATTTTGAAAGGAATATTATTTTTTTTAATTTGGCGGAGTTTCAACTGAATTACGTATCTTTTGAAATATCGGTGATTATTATATAGCCATCTTTGAACTAGCAGCGACCTTATTACTAATTACACTCATACTTTCTACTGTACTATACATTTACCATATCTCACCGACCTATCAATAGGAAGACGAAAAAATCCAGAAATTCAGAACTCTTTGCTGCTTTTATACTGATTAAATATCATCATACTTAATTGCAGTTGACAGTTAAATATTTACATGCAAAAATATAAACACCAAAACAATCTTCATAACCTTTAAATTAGCCTGAATTCAGCTGAAACCATATCAATCCAGCTCACAAAATTTTCTTCATTATACGTACAACAGACTTATTAGTAAATAAAATCTACTATGTCAGTGCACTATCAGGGAACAAACGTTTGCTGTTTCTCTTTTCAGATACAGTTTTAATATGCTTTTAAGTTCAACCTACTTCCTATCAATTCTAATACATATGCAATATTTATAGTACTTTGTTTTCTATTTTTTATTAATCTATCCAGTTTAGTCGGTGAATACTTTGGCTCAGCTATAAAAAAAAAAAACAGTTAAACTACGATTTCAGTTAAAATTTCATAGATTCAAAACATTCTAATGAAATGAAATAACGCAAAAATTGGAGTTTTCTAATCTCGAGAAAGATTTAAGGTTTCAAACGTCCCTTCTCCATTTTTTGTTCTTTTAGTTTCTAATGTGTTTATACTTCTCTTTTATTACAGTTAGTTAAACTTTTTAGAAGTATGTTTTGTTGTGTTTTGTTAACAGGTTGATGGTGCATACTTTGTCTTGTTAAAATGCTTGAGGAAACAACTATCATGGACGTTCAATGTTCGGGAATTAGCTATTTTATACGAAACAGCATCGTTTCAATTTTTACATCCAAATAAGAATATGAAGTCTAAAAAGTTTCATTCCATTATTTTTTTAGGAAGGTGGAAAGGCAGGTTCTTTTACCATTTAATTACTTATTTTTATCAATTATTAACCTCTTCGGTTCCTGGGTCTCCACACGGGGACCTCTGTTCTTTTCTTTATAAAAACTAAGATGTCCGATTTTTTTTACATTTTCCCATCACTTCTTAATAGCTGAATGTTTTTTGCGTTCAAAGCAAGCGAATAAATGGCAACATCTAAGCTAATTCTTACATAAAATAAATGTTATTTTCATCTGAGTTTGCAAAATGCCTAAAAATGTCCAAAAGACAGTATGACTAAGAAACTGAGAAATTTTCATAAGTATTTAACGTAAATCTTTTTCAATAAAAAATTTTGAGTATTTGTAGATTATTTACTTGTTTAAAGCTCTTAAATTTGTAATTGCGTTAATTTAAGTTAATGGTTATTAAATTGATGTTTTTAAGGTGGTTTGTAGTTTTAGATCAAGATATTTTTTAACCTAAATTCCTAAGTGCCTAAAGGATCAAAAGATATTTTTTCTGTCCATTACGATGTCATTTTGTTTGGAAAAAAACCAATGAATAAGCATTTGTATTATTATTTTAGCTTCGGAACTGAAGAGGTTAAGATTTGATTCAACACCTAGACAACTGAAAAACGTTTTAGTCACTAATCGGTATCGGTAATCAAAATTTATTCGAATAACATTCAACTCAAGAACGCTTTCATCACTCTATATCAGTACTCAAAATCGGATTCAAATAACAGCAAACATTCGAAGAAACATGTCGTTACTAATCGATAATAGTAATCAAACTCTGATTAAAATACCATCCACGGACACTAAAAAAGTTTCGAACAACATCCGTAAACATTTTAAAATAATGTACATCATTGAATTTTATTAACCCTTAACTACTATTAGTGGTCTCACAGGCCGCTGCTGTTTACAATTTTTTGCAGTTTAACTTATGAAATTTTGTTCCGTTCGAAACCCTAGTACAAGAGACTTAAGAATATGGGAATTTTAATTATAATTACCCTTGCATAATATTTAGTACAGAAACAGTATCCTATGAGTTAATAGAACTTTTTTTTCATCCTTACTAAGCTGTCTCAGAGACTGCTCATAGTATCTGTATGACGATTTTTATCACAGCATTTTAAGGGTTAACATAATTAAAATCGTATTCTAATAACAACCGCAGATATCTTGACATTTTTATCCCTAATCGATATTAGTAATCTAAATATGATTAGTGTAACAAGCGTAGTCATTTGTAAAATCGCTAATCAGTTGTAGTATAAAACCTCTTCAAGCCCGAAAGTATATAATAACACTGCGAATACACATTCATTGATTTTGCCCAAACAAAAAGACACTCTAGATGGCAGAAGGAATCTTTTTTCTGAAATTGATACCTTTAGGGGGCAGACCATTTAGGTTCCCATATACGGATTTAAATTGACTAACATCCTTCAAATATCAATTTAATTATCAATGACCTATATTACGCAGTAACAAATTGAAGGCATTTAATTAATTGAATGATCTACAAATACTCAATTTTTTTTATTGTAAAGCATTTAAGTTAATTAATTATGAAAATTTATTACTTTCTTGGACACACTGTCTGGAACGAACTTTGCAAACTCAAATGAAAATAACACTTATTTTACGAAGAAATAAGCAACGGTGCTGCCATTTATTGGTTTTGATCCAAAGTCAAAAACATTCAGCTATTTTCAGAAGTAGCGTAAAAAGAAAAAAAGTATCAAATAGTTTAATTCATATCCTCCTCGGTTTGGAAGTATTACATGTGATAATTCAGAACCGAGAAGGATAATCAAATTAGTATTCAAATAACAACCATCACAAACATCTATAAAAACGTTTTCTATCAGTATTCTGATTCCTGAAACATCTGTTTTCTTCATTAATGGGCATCACTAATAAAATTTCATCTGATTAATAACAGTACTCGTATGAACAGGAAAATATAGATGAATGAACAGTAATAAGGTTAACAATAAACCTGAAAATGGCATATTGTCTTAATACCCTCAGTGGTATAGTGGGAGATTCCAATTTAGGACACCTCGTTATAACGTTTCAAAAAACAAAAATGTTAAAATCTGTTACAAATGTCTTTAAATTTTAATTACTTAAATAGGGTAAACACTTATCTTTAATGTGCTTTTTGAAGTAATTTTGGATTTTATTTATTTATTTATCTATTTATTTGAGCAATTGGCAACTTCATTAATGCAACTATTTTTCATACATACCTTTTAATGCCTATTACAGGTCGAATTTGATTTTCAGAAATGAAAAGACTAGCATATTAATCACAAATAATAGTTATACATGAGGCGCCATCAACTTGTTATTATTATTGTTATTTTTTTTTTTTTAGAATTTTTTTTTGTGATGCATGACTTCTTGTTTTATATGATGCATGATTCATTATAGAAAAAAATTATGTTTTGTTCTTAAAATGTTTTATTTATTTAGATAATCATATTTTAGAAAAAAAATTACATATTATGTACTTTTTTATAGATTTTGCACGGAAGTTAAATTATATTTTCCAAGTATTTCAGAATATAGTCATATCCAGTGATCTGAAAAACTGCATGTACAATTCTTTCCTTATTTATTTCTTTTATTTTTTTAAAGGAAAAAAACAGCAGAAAAGGTTTTGAAGAGAGACGAGTGAATATTGGTGATTCGATTCTTCGGTGATACATTGAATCTCGATCCCCACCAATAACATGCCAAAAACAATATCTGTACTAATATGAAAGAACTTGTCGCCAAAAACAATATCTGTACTAATATGAAAGAACTTGTCGCCAAAAACTATACTTACTTTGGTATCATTTTTGTGCATGCACAAAAAAAAAAATTATCCTGTTAGTAGGGTGTTTCGTTTACGTTGAGATTTTATGGCCGACAGTTTTCATGGAATCAAAACATGTTAAAGACATAATTTTTTTCCTCGATTTATGGTGGTCAGTCTCGTAGTGAGTCTAACCTTAAACTAAATGTTTGAGAAAGTTTTAAAAACTTATTTGTTTGTTGAAGAAGTACCAGAATCTCAAATTTCTCATCAGTTAATTTGTTCTTTTAACATCACTTACATCATCTACCATAATGAAAAATTTCCTCATCAGTTAATTTGTTCCCTTAACATCCCTTACATCATCTACCATAATGTACATTAACTACTTGCTCATACAGTAAAATGCTATTTACTCTAGCGTTTCTTTACCTTATTTCATGCCAAAGATTTATTTCCAATGAGTTTAATCTCTTACCATCAAATATTGCTTCTTGAGTACTATGTTACTTACTGGATATTTCGGTATTCGTTGTGCTGACTTTGTGCCAAAGATTTATTTTCTAAGCATTTAATCTCTTGTCATGATGCAGTTTAAATTATTGCTCTCCTGGATATTATGCCAGATATTCATTTTCCGTGAGCTAATTTTTACCGTTAAGCAATTGTTGCTATTCTAGAAAAGTTTTTTTTTTTTTTTTTAAATAATTCACGCATTCTTTGTACTGGATTTTATGCCAAAAGGTTAAGATGTATGTACTAAATCTTAGAATGAAAAGATTAAGCAATTATTGTTTAACCAGGAATGTGTTATTGAGTTGATAAACCAAAAATACTTTATACTAAAATTATGTCATAATCTTATTTTGTGTAAATTGAATTTGAGTTCCACTAATGTGCTACTTAGTTGATAATGCGGGTATTTCTTGTACTAGAATTTCTGCCGAAATTTTATTTTCTATTTTTATTTTTATTTTATTTTTTTTACCCGTTATCACAAAAAGGAAGTTAATTATTCCCATTAATTTGCTTGATAGTTTTTTTTCACTGAAACTGACGTTAAAATTTGCTTTCTAAAAGAGCCATAATTGTGGGGCAAGTGGGACAAATCCTATAAAACAAAACAGTTAAAGTTAAATTTTATTACAAATTAACTTAAGATTTATGTTTTAAATCCATTGACGATGAATATCTTTTAATTCAATATCAATTTATTACTAATCATTTTTTGAGTCACACTATTTCAAATGCGTTGATTTTGAAAGTGAATTTGGTTTAAACTACACAACAGCTTAGAGTATGAAAACGCAGCCAAGCTTAAACTTATGTTCAGTGTTTTCAATAGAAACAAATTATTTATGCATTTAAAATTTTGTTTTATAATCTATAAAATATTTTGGTACTTCTAAGTTTATTTTTTGCGAGTATAAAAAGGAAATTGCGTCTGTTTTCAATTGGTTGATCTTCAATTTTCTTAAGTATGGGGGGGGGGAGGGGGGAGGGAAATAAAAAAAAGCCATTTAGGATATTGTTTTGTTAAATTTCATGCTAAATGCAATGTTTTAGTTTCTAATTTATACTGAGTCTGAAAATATTTACACTCATCAATAAATTGACTAATTTGAAAATATCGAATATAGTATGTAAAAAATATTATATATATATATACCTAAATATAGGATATTTTTTTATATTTTCGAAAATATCATAAAATTTATTAAACCTGTGTACTAACCCTTGTTAATTTTTCGTTTCTGTTAATATCCTTTATCTTAAAGGTTATCTATTTCATTGTGAGATAATTGATTTCCGATCTATTTTCATTTATGAAAAATACATATCACTTATTCTACATACAAAAAAATTTTCAATGTCTATTTTTTCTTCTACTCAGCCGAAATTTCTTAAACTCATATATTATACTATACCATATTTTCAGGCATTATTACCATAGTAGAGAGCTATCACAGTATAGACATATTTTTCATTATATGTTTATTCAAGTTATTAAAAACATGACAAGTTATTTTTTCATTCAAAAAATTCCTTATATTGTTTGTATGCATTTCCATTAAAAATAATTTTTATAAAACATATTTCGTTACTTTTCATTAAAAACATATACTCTAACAGTTTTAAAATATGTTATATCTTAATATTGTATAGTACCTGTCACATTATGTACAATATAGAGTCTATACTGCCTAGTTCAATTTGAAAAAACGTTTTTGCCTCTTCACCGGAGGCTTCCTCAGTTTGAAATGATGATGTTTTGGCTTATTTGCAGTTCGGCATGAGATCTTATAGCTTTCCCTTTTTTCCCCTCTCCTCTCTTCAGTTTTTCCCTTTCTTCCAGCATTATTCGCCAGCGATTGTCGATAGCTGAATGTGCAATGTCGTTGCATATATTTTCATTTTCTAAGCTGATTTCTATAGCTTCTCACATTAATGTTTTGTGGAGGTTTTTGTAATCGGCTGTTTTTTCTATTTTAATTGATTGTGTTTTTTTTTTTTTTTTTTTTTTTTTTTTTTTTTTTTTTTTTTAATTTGCTCTTGAAAGGGCCGTTGCTTGGCTACTGTGTTTTAGATCGCGAATATGCTCTTTAAAACTTTTTTTAATTTTTCTCTCAGTCATCCTTATGTATGTTATTTCTAAAGTACTAAATATATAAGTATAATAGGGGCATTACAAAAGACAGTTATTTCTGTCGATAAAAATTATCTAAATATTTCTCAAACTGTTTTTTCTAAAGTGTTCAGGTAGAACTACAATGATTTTTCTCATTTATAATTCTTCGTCTTCACTTTATTTAGAAAATCCGCCAAGAAAGAAGGAGAAGAATCTTCTGATGACGACGCGGAAAGCTGAGGACAGACAGAGAGGACGCGTGAAGCCGCAAATTTGGCTCTATCTCACGGCACAATCTTTTTTGTGTGTCTGTCCAATTTCTTCATGCCTCTCTAATACCTCCTCACTTCTGGTTTCTGCGCTAGGTGGCGGTTATATGCATTATAATATAGTTCTTTTAGTCTTTTTGATTTGGGTTCTTCATGCTTTAGGGATTACAACTTTGCTTTAGGGATACAGTTGAAAATGGGGGAAGACAAACAACATAACCTTTCCCTATTTTCAATTTGAATTTTGGAACAGCCCATCAAGTATAAATGAATGAACTCGATCTCTAATTTTTAACGATTTTAACACGTTGACTGTCATGCTACAAGTATACTCGTAGCTTTAATATTCGTGGCTTTAATTTATTACTTTCTCACCATTATTTAAAAAAAAAAAAAAATTGCCTTATTTATTGGCAGAAATTTCGCTGTATTAGTAAAGCGAAATTTACCTTTCAGAATTTGTGGTGGCGAACGACTTTCGAGAAGAAATTTGAAAATTCTTACTTTTTGCGGCAGTGAACGTGTTAACCCAGAAGTACTTGGTTTTGATATTTTAGTTGCACAACGTATGTATTTTAATGAAACAACTTTAAGTAATTTTAAATGGATTTTTTTTTGTTTTTACGAAATAATATAAATGACATCACTTAATGTTTCAAAACTGCATTATATCTCTAGAATTTTATTAATTTAAATAATGCTTCTATTGCAGTGAAATCTACAGCTTAAGTGAATGGTGCTGGGAATGGTAACCCCTTAATTGCCGAAACTGTAAGATAACTGTAAACTGTCTTAAACATTTTTAAGCTTGCCTCCACAAATATTGAAAGATAATCTTCGCTTTAGTTAATGTTCAAACTTCCCGTAATTAATCAAAGCAATTTTTTTAATTAAAAAATAGTGGTATCTTGATAGTTAATTTAAATTTATTTTTAAAGTTACGAAAACGCAACACTAGCAGGTAAAGGGTTACAAATAAACTAAAAATAAAAATCGGAACAACTTGAAGATGTCAAAATCATTCTACCAAAAACTGCCTGCTGCTTATATGCGATAGGAATACGGTTTGCCTTTATTAAATATCATGAATGGAAGACTTTACGAGACTTTATTTTATTTGAAATTATTATGACTTTATTTTGAAGAGAATGTAGGTTACAGAAAATCACCAGACATATGTTAAAGAAAGCTTAAAAAGCAAAAGCTATTTGCTATTTGTATATGAGAAAGATGTGATCTTTGGATCACGTTATATGTTTCGGTTGTCCGGGTTTTTTTTTTTTTTTTTTGGTTTTTTTTTTTTTTATGAACTCAACCAATGCTTACCATCCTTTAACTCTTGTTCCGTACTAATGTCGCGTCGGTTGACCTTTTCCTTTTCTATCCCTTGCTTACTAACTTACTTTCCTCTAACTCTTTTGTCTCTCTGGATCTAATAACTGAGCTTAAATACTCACAAAATGTCCTCTTCCTGTCTGACAGGCATACAAGCACTCTACTTAACTTATTGCACCGCCTATAGGTCCGTAGGCTGTGGAACAAATTGTAATCTCTATTGTGATATCTATATATATATATATTATATATACATATAATTGTTATTGATATTCCTTTTAAAATATGCTATATTGGAAAAAAGCTCAGATAAATAAATATATATGTATACTTCTATTTACACACACATATATATGATATTCTTACAGTAGAATTATAGTAATATGTTTAATGTATCTTTTATATAGACTAGGTGATTGTTTGAAATATTGATAGTTATTCCGCCATGTATAAAAAAGTATGTGTAAATCGAAGAGATAGTATTTTCTTGCAAAATCTTTTGGAGAAAAGTTAAACGAAATCTTGAAAAGTAAACGTTTAACCTCTTAAGTGCTTAAGGTGGATATATCTACCTTTTCCTTTCTTCAGTGTAAAAAGTATCAAAAATTCAAAAGTTACCAGAAAAGTTATACAAGCATGCATAAGTGATCGGCACAGAAATAAATTGCAGTATTGTTCCGCATGTAGAGAAACATGTCCTCGGTATATATTAAAAATATGTGGCCCTAAGACCGAACCCTGAAAAATTCTGGTGAGAAATTGAAGAGCTTAGTGGAAGAACATGTTATAATACATTTTCTCAAAAACTGTTTTATTGTATAGATGAAAACCTTATGAGGTATTATATATCATATAATAAAATTAAATACTGAAATTCTACTTAGATATGGGGCAGTATCTTTTAATATTTAATAATTTAAATGGTGAAAATAATTTCTAATATTTAATAATTAAATGTTAATATTCTCTTCTTGGAATCAACATTCAAACATATGCTACTAAGAAGGAATTAAATAAATAACAAAATTACAACAAAAAACTTTCACTTCAATTTTCTCGAATTCTAATTTTTGTTACATAACATCTTCTTCCATTCAGGCCTTCCATTATGTACAGTATAGAAAGAATTCCGGCGAGATTATGTACAGTATACAAAGAACATTGTTTATGAGGACACAGAAGTAACAATCACTAATGTACAGGTATATTATTTGTATAAATCTGGCAGAAATACAAGATTGAATTAATTTGTAAATAAGCCCCTTGTGCCAGACATTATCAAAAGCATAGCTGAAGTTTAAGATATGTCAAAAGCCGATAAATGTTTAATATAAAACAATCTAAAATTGTACAAAAAATATTTTTTATAACTTTTTCGGTATATTTTAAATAAAAATTAACCATTGTACATTAATTCCGACGCCAGTAATAATTCTCTTAAGAGGTTAAAAGCCAAAGATATTTTCAGAGGAAGTAATTCAATAACCAAAGAATTAAAGAAACCTTTAATGCAAGACTTAAATAATTAGGATGCAGGGTTCTATTTAAAAATGAATTTACAAACTATATGACAAATTATGTATGAATATAAATTGTGTATGAATTAACTATTTCATCAACTATTAAATATTCTACATGTTTTTTTTTTCTTTTACACCGGTATACTACTTCATCTATGAAACCTAATGTTTTAATAACATAGAAGTATATCTCCATTTTTCTCCAGATAGTAAGTTAAGTTTAATAGGAGTAAAAAGGAGATCTACATTTATGGGGTTTTTTTATGTTTTAGGGGGGTTTTTTTCATTATGTTTTATGTTCTCCAGTTATTTAATTATTACTAAAGTTTTAACGATTGCATATTAATGTTACTATTTTCTTAAGGAAAAGAAAAGATTTTGTATTAAAAATGCCTATTTCGCCGATAAATCTCCTGTTTATATAAAAAAGAAAAGAAACATTAAGCGATGTGCACCCGATCCTTAGGTAAAGGAAGGGTCGTAAATTGCATTTTAGATATTTAATGCATTGTGTTACGCTGAATCTGTTTTTCTATTTAAAATTATTCCACCAGCAAATAATATCGCAACGTAGAATGTAATTTATTAAGAAAAAATTAAGAGACATATTTTGACAACAATGATTTAAAAAAAACCGCTTGTTTTACCAGTAATGTTCCTTTAAGACCCATATATCAGAATATCTGCTCTTTCAGAAGTTTTTGTAATTAAAGCTATCATCCTTTACAATGTACTGATTTCGAGCAAACCAACTAAGGGTTAAAAAATAAATAAATAGTGCTTGGCAGATTCCATTTTTTAAATTATTTTTAAACACATGCTAAGATTGTGTATTTCACAAAAAAATACAATATCATTTCTAAAAATAATCCGCTGGAATTCCCGACCTGATCTTCCTCTTCTAAAATTTTTAAACTGGAAGTATAATTATGAAACCGTTCCGCAGATTTATTTCTAAAATTCGTCCCCAAAATTATTAGCAGTATGATTGGCTAAAAGAAAATTAATTCCTTTTTAAACACAACATATTAGAAAAATAAAAATTACTGTCTGAGAATAAATTATGATCTTCAACATATATTACTACAGTAAAGTAATTTATTAAATGTAACTGGCAAAATTCACGTTAGTGTATTAAAAGTACAGTATTTTAAAATCAGATGGTTAAAATATATAATTTTTCAGACAGTTGATTTTAATGCATTTATTTTCAAAAATATGTAAAAATTCAAAGAATAGTAAAAAAAAAAAATATTTCATACGAAATCTAATTAAAGTGTTCAAATACCAATTCAGTTTGTAAAAATAAAATAAATTTTGAGTTTTGTTTCAAAAAATATATGTCGTTGATTCTTTGATTAGAAAAGATTAAAAAGTTTTATTTCATTAATGTGCGAATTTACTCAAAGTTGTAAGATACCTGTAGTGGGCGAAAACCGCCCAGGTCATACCTGTAGTGGGCGAAAACCGCCCAGGTCATACCTGTCGAAGGTAGTAGGGACCCTAATACAAGGTTCGTTTGGAAAGATTTTTTTTTAAATATAAAATTGTGAAAATTCGAAATAGGGTACATAGGCAGAAGAACCGATATGATCTCAGGGCATTTTGTTGGCGAAGTCCGCCCAGCTCTAAACTGCCTAAGGCAGTGCAGCAACTAACACTAGATTCGTTTGAAGAGATTTTCGTTTAAAAGTATTATATAAATATATAATATCAATATAAAATCATAAAAAATCGAGGTTCATTTTGGAAAAAACAATCAAAGTCATTCTAATGTGCTAGGTCTTGAGAATAAAAGATGGACACGACATCCTGAGACTTAGCTTTCAATTCAAATTATAATTGATAAAATGAAAAACTCCACGGAAATAGTTATTTTTTACATTTAGTTGATACGTGGCCACAATTTTTACATTTATTGAGACAAAATTTTGGTAAAAGTTTCTTCTTTTCTTCTATCTGACTATCATCCATGGATGATGAATTTTTCGTGAATAAAATTAGACATTACACATTGTCAAATAATAATTTTGTACATCGCCTCGTGTTTCTTTTCTAATCAAACACATGCTTCGCACAAAATAATAAGCAGATTATTTTGCTGTCTCTTTGAAGTTATATAGTGTGCTATTTGAAATGTACGTGGACGTATATGCAGCCTTATGTAGCAAGATGCTTCAAGCGATGTTAGTCGTGCATTGTAAAAATTCTAGTTTGTAGCAGAAGAAATCTTCAGGTACTTTCACTCACAGATCCCCCACCCCCACCAAAAACTGAACTTATATTTAAAAGATATATATTTATACACGTTTTAAATTGATTTTCTTTATTAGCTTTTCTTAAAAAGTTAATATGTGTCTTATGTCTTATGTGTTTTTTTTTATATCAATTAAAATATATTTGATTTTATTAACATGATTAAACGTCTGTATTGTTTTCTTTTCAGTATTTAACTAATTTTATAGAAATAAAGCCTTTTTCAATATCTGAACGCATTTTGAACAATCTTTAAAAAGATTTAATGATTCCGATCATTGTCACCCTTTCTACTACTTCCCTGGAATCTTAATCTCGATCAGAATTTAAATCAGGTCGCACCTTTTTAAATCTGATCAGAAATTCAAGTCTTCAAAAACATATCCATCCAAGTAACTATATCCGGTGACAGCGATTTTGATCAGATTCCTTGGAACGTCATCATAGCGCCTTGAATTTCCGAGCAACTGACGACAGAGATTTTTCTTTCAATTCATTCATTTTCAACCTTTAGAACTCTTTCATTTTTCAAGCACTTCCTTGAGATGGTAGGTTCTCGGTCCTTTCCCGGGAATCACATGCTAAAATACGCCACTGACGAATCTACAGTCCAGTTCAATGATACATACAAAGAGTTGAAGTTCGATGGAAGCCCCGAGAACTATACTATTTAAAGACTTACGTTTTCAAAGTTAGGCGCCTCGAATCTAACCAAAAACTGACTTTTTCGCGCGAGTTTTCCCTTTTTGTTTAGTGCTTACAAAATTTACCAGTAGGGGGCGAAGATATCAAATTAAAATTGAACTTAACTTTAATTGGATATAATTAGCTTTTGATTATATCTGGACTTTGTGGCGAAAGATAGCCTTGACCTGCACACTAAACATAAAGAATAATTGTGTTAATTTTTGCATTTTTATCTTAAAGTAATTTCAAATTAAAGGGTTGAACGTAATAAATGTTGGACCCAAAAACAAACTTAAAAGAGACCAAAAATGTTTTCAGTATTAGATTTAAAAGTTAGATAAAAGGAAGTGGAAACTTTGATTTAAAATTTGAATTTTAATACCGTTTTCTTTTTTATCCTTTCATACATTCCCATACATACACAGATTTCTACATACATACTTCACTTCTACCGTTTCCGATATTTACTAGGGTTTATTTTCCGTTCGAATACCCAAAGTTTATGCGTACTAAGAGTAATCTCAACTGAAAAAGCTGTCTTAGAACAGGAATTTCTTGGTGGCATAACGGCCTATTTTTATCGTGTTTTGAGAGCGCTATTTTAGAATAACAACTTATGTCTTATTCTATCACAAGATTTTTAGCATTAAATAAAGAGAGCGGCTATTCGGAAATAATATTGAAAAACTAAGAGGGTTTGTCGCTATGGAATGGCAATAGTTTTAAAAAGGAATCTTCATCATTTCAATAAAATCGCTGTCACTTATTTTAATATAATCACAGGGTAAAAATCTTAAAATCAGGAACAAAAAACACACTTCAGAATTCGCCTTTGCCGAAATCAAAATGTTATACTCGCCCATTCTATAACATTTTTATAATTAGAAGAGTAAAAAAAAAGGTCGCTATTTTCATTAGCTCAACTTAGCAACGTACTCAGCTGCGAAAAGCCTTGCAAATTGCTAGAATTTTTCAAGAACTAGAAATTAAAAAAAGCATTCCCTCCTTGACAAACCAAAGGACCAATCCTTACCCATCCATTTATCATCTAAATCCTCAACTGCACATGCATTTACCGCTTTTAACTGCTTTTTGCCGGAGAAATGTTTTTACTGCAATATATATATATATGACTGCTGTAACGTGTGCTTTGTTACATTGCTGACAAGTGAGTTCTGAAGACGCTTGTAATTTATTACAATGTATATATATTATATACACACATTTAAAGAAAACTGTACACCTGTCTTTTTTGTTTCCTTTTTTTTACGCCATCAATGCATATTTCCATGTGAAGTTGTATATACACGAGTGTATCTGAATAAAGTACTTGTTTTTTAAAAAAAGTGGCCTCGAATTATTTTTTAGAATATTGATTTCAGCTTGATTGAATTGCTATCACACATTAACGTGTTCCAATACAAGTAAAACAAGTAAGAAAAAAAATCATGCGTCAAGCATAGATTATGAAACAATTTCCAACACATTTAGAATAATGTAACTAAACTACACCGTTTAAGAAAATAAAACATTATGTCTAATTCAACCTTATGAAAACGCATAATACATTTCAAAACACAATTTCAGCTGTTCCCATCCACAATCGGAAAATTATGCAAATTTTTTCAGCAGCCCTGTATATGATATATAGATTTGAATCTATTAAATACATGCATGCCAAAATTTTGTTCACTTAAGAGATACATATAGTAGTACTTCAATTGAAAATTTACCTTCAGGAATTTCCTCTAATAAGGAGAACGTTAATTGAATACTTTTGTGAAGCCCTGTATTTGAGGTATACAATTTATATATAACGAGTAAGATGCAAAAATTAATTTGATTTAAAAGCGCATACCGAATTTTAAACCGTACACTCCAGCAATTATGACTCAAAGACAGTACTGTACTGTAACCGATTTCTCTTGTGTGTCCCTGTAAATGAATAAAAAATGCTATGAATGCTTTGTTTAAATCGTGTTTTGTCGTGATCATAGTGAAATTCAGTGATCTATATCAGTTTCAATACATTTGAAATAGCATAATGTCATTAAAATACTCTGCAAACGATTTTTTCCCATATACCATAATGTAATGGAAAACTTTTGAGTGCCCCTGTAAATGAACGATTAATCCTACATACTTCCTATACAATACCAAACATGCTTTGGTGACCCTAAATAACCCTTATCAATTTCATGAAAATCCGAGTGTATTTACGGGAGTTAGAGCGTGGACAGACGGACAGACAAACCGAATGCATAAACACTTTCAACTTTGTTGGAAAGTGTTGAAAAAGAGCGAAGCAATATGCGCCCAGCATAGATTATGAAACACTTTCCAACAATTCAAAGTACTAGGGGGGCGGGGGGACTTCATAGTTTATTAGGGTGAAAAGCAGTTGTGTAGCCTTAAAAAAAGCAGATGGCATACGCTCTAAGCAGAGGGCATACTCTCAAGAGGGTATACCCTACAGTGTATAGCTTTTTTGAGAAACAGAGCGTATACAGTGTTCCTTTAAAAAATCCAGAAGGTACGGCGTATACCCTCCACTACGTCCCTGGTGAAAAAGGGTGTGTAAATAAATAAACAATTTAGAAAACGCATTCAAAACTCAATTTCTGCAATTACCATCAGTAGTTCAATTTTTTTTTTCTTTGTAGCACTGTATATGATCTATAGATTTGTATGTATACGTCATAGTATGCTAAAAATTAGTTCATTTAAACGCATAGCACAGTCGAAAATTCCCCTTCAGCAATTTCCGACAATAAAAGGAAATGTACAGTCGTGGAAAAGCAAACACTCCTACTAACTCTGCTACAACTTATTGTAGAAAAATGTTACTGGTATCAAACGATTGGATATAAAGTCTACTTTTCAATTATGTATATAAAATTGGCTTAGGGCAATATCTACATATCAAACCGAATCCAAACTTAGTCTTTTTTCATTAGCAATATCCAAGTTTGACACCCTAAATAAATTCTACACCCTTCAATTAACCTAAAAACAAATTTGCATGAAATTCGTACTATTGGTTTCAGAGAAATTAATTATTTGAAAATGAGCCTATTTTAGGGGATGTATCCAAATGGAAGTACGGTACTCGATTGTTGAAATGTTACAAAAGGACTATGTCTCTTCTGTATTATTTCTTGCCAATAGAACACCTTCACTCGCTTAATATGTTTCAACTATTGCCAGCCCAAATGTTTCAATAAAATGAGTAAAATATATATTTTTCAAAATATGCTTTCCTGTACACCATAGACGGCCCCTTAAACCATCATTTTGACGTATTTTAAGCATAATTGAAAAACTACTTGGAAGAAAAATTTTAAATTTTGAATTCGAATAAAGCAGGACATAATATAAATCTATCAAAAATTGTAGGTTGCAATTCATAATTCATACTATAAAATCTTTAAAATTACAAATTCAATGTATTTGTGTTTGGGTTTTTGATTATTATAAACACACACAAAAAATTATCTTTTTAGGATTATAATTTCAGGAGATAGTAATATAAAAAAGTAATTTAACATGAGAAGCTCTAAATTTTGGATGATTATAATTCAAAAATTTATCATGCAAATGACTTGAAATTTCGTTTCTAGGCATAGTTTGAACCGAAGATTTAAAATATAGTGTCAAAACTGGGTGTTGCCATAGAAAAAAATAAAGTTTGGTCCGGTTTTGATTTGTAGATGGCGCCCTAAACCAATTCTATATATATTTTTTAAAAGTAGACTTTATTTCGAATCATTTGGTATCAGTAACTTTCTTCTATTATATTTAGTTACAGAGTTAGTAGGGGGTGTTAACTTTTTTTCCCACGACTGTAATTAAGTTATTTTGTGATGCCCTGTATAGGATCACACCAAATCACATCGTTCAATCATTTATACATACCAAATGATTGAACGATGAATGCTATGCACACCCATTTTTCTAGTGAGAACTTTGTAGTACACATCAGAGAGATATATAATTTAAATATGTTTAAAATAGTGTAATATCATTAAAATAAACCGCAAACGATTTTTCCCATAGACCGTGATGTAGAGGAATTGTTTTGAGTGTTCCTGTAAACGAACTATGAATTCTACATACTTCATTTTCAATACCGAACATGCCATAGTAAACACCAATAACATATCAATTTCATCGAGTTCGGACAGACGGCAGACAGATGGACAGACAAACCGAATTCATAAACATTTTTCAACTGTGTTGGAAAGTGTTAAAAAGAACGAAAAATCAGGCAACATGCATGGATTACAGTACACTTTCTAACATTACAAGCATGCGCGGAGTGACACAAAAGACTTCCAAATTTTAAAACTCATCCATTCATAAACTAGCGTAAAGATAATGATTAGATTAATGACGTTCATTAGTAAGATCATAAGTTTTGTATTCACTCATAAATCATTTAAAATATTGTTCAAAATTTCGTCGATAGATGGCGCTACGCGGCAGCCAACTGTAGGCCAACCCAAATTATCTTCAAAATTTGAAAAAGCAAACATTTGTTTTCGCGTTTCAACATCTAAATGGAATAAAAAGTGAAAATTGGAGACCCGTGATACCGTTTTATACGTTAAAGCTGTTGCTGAATGAGATTTGAAATTCACTTCACTAACGTTAAACCTACGGGTGTTTGATGCATTGATATTTTTAAAACTATCTCTATCTCCTCAGAAAACTAGTTTTAGAGCTTCTTTTTTGTCTGTGTACACTTCTTAAAAGATCTCTCTCTTTCTTTTTTTAGTTGTCAAAAAAAGAGAGGGATCTTTAAGGAAAAATCAATTCCGAAAGTGAAAGTGTCGTAATTAAAAATACCTGCAAACAAAATCGTAAAAGTAAAAATTGGCCTTTGCATAGATCGGTCTCAGCTATCTGATGGAAAAAAAAAAAAAAAAAAAAAAATTAAAAATATCAAAATGCAAATAAGATATCTTAAAACATTCCTCCCATTGGACTAACATCAACGAGCGGATGTTTTCTATGTTCTTGTTTCTAAGACGTTTTGATTATTTTGATATAATTTAGGGACATTGACAGTATCTTTGGTTAATTTCGTTTCAAGAAATCTATTTGGAATAGTGTAACATCATTAAAATACACTGCAAACGATTTTTCCCAATTGACCCGTAATGTAACGGGATTCTTTTGGATGCCACTGTAAATGAAATATTAATGCTACACATTTCATTTTCAATACCGAACCAGGCATGGTAAACCTCAATAACGTATATCAATTACACGGCAATCCTAGTATATTTACACGAGTTAGAGCACGGACAAACAGACGGTCAAACAAATCGAATTAATAAACGCTTTGTTTGAAAGTGTTTAAATAGAAGAAAAAAAAAATTGACTCTGTTAACCAGGGTAACAGATTAGTAACTTTGTTTCTACACACTTCTTTCAAAGTTAATTAATTATTCACAAATTTCTGTTATAGATGGCAGCACTGCACACTATTTCTCAATGAAAAAAGACCGATTAATGGCAAGCGGAATTCTTTATTATTATAATACAATCAAATTAATAATAGAATGCAGCAACTGCATAAAGTTTCGTCTAAATTTACTCTACGGCGTCTACTCTATTTATTCTAAAATTACTCTAAAACATACTGAAAGAAAAATCGATGGCTGAGAGCAGCTGAAAAATAAGTTACTTAAAATTTGAATTGAAAACTCAATTTACAAACGTTTACTATAGATGGCAGCACTATATATTTGCCTATGGAAATTAAGTGAGGCCTGCTTAAAAGCAGGGACGTAGCTACAAATATTTTTTCGGGGGGGGGGGGGGAGAATTCAAAAATTTCCCAACTTGAAACGAATTGCTCTATTTTCCAACTGAAATGTTATGTGCAATGTGCATTTAATGATAACGATACTTATATGTAAAATTTTCCTTCCAAGGACAAATACTGGAACTAAAAACAGAAAAATTATAATTCTTGGTTCATTTAATGAAAGATTTTGTCTTCTATTGTGTACGAGTCATAATCGCACTTCATATAAAATAGCATCATATTTTGAGAAAGGAATAATGTTTTTGATGACATTAGAGAACTGTTGATGGACAACAGTAGAGAACTTCAGATCTGGTAGAAGTATGATATTTTCGTAGCACAGAGAAACGCAATGACAAATTGAATCTGGCTGTTTTTTTTTTGATAATTTAAATCGTTTACTGTTACAGAACTTGCAAAATTAGTCAGCAAAACAATAAAAAATTCTTATTTTTTTAATATTATTTAAAATAAAGAAAAAGTGTTTCAAAAATATGGAATTTCCCAACTCGAAGCTCAAATTTCCCAAGTTCACATATATTGGAAGGGGAGGCTTCCCCCCCCCCCCCCCCCAATAGCGACTCCTCTGCTTAGAAGTTAGTTAAGGAAGTTTAATACATTAGGCATATAAAAAATAAATACCGCAGTTTATATCCTCGGTTTATTATAGCTTACTTACACCACCCTGATTTCAATAACAACGAAATACAGTCGAACCTCGTTATCCCGACACCCGGTTTTCACGTCAGTTTTTCAAAGTCCCGATTTTCTGTATATGATTTTAATGTAAATAAACTCCGGATTTTACGTCGTTGAATAATTTTCAACTCCGGATATCCCAACGGTTTAGGAAAATTGTCCATTTTTCATCATCCATCTTATAAAAGGAAAATAAGCGGTAAGAAATGTCTTAGCCAAACTTTTCACAACAGTGTCTAAAATACTCATTGAGATAAATAAGAAATTTTACTTCAATCCTTTATGTGAATAAATAAACCCACACACTATGAATGACCCACTTAAGCTCCAGATAGACGTATCAGTCTACTCGTGGTCGTTTTGCTCTGATCAGGCGGCCCTTTTATCCGACTAAAACCGAAGCATTGCATTGCATTGAAACGATCACAAATTATCTAACATCCATTTCTGAAACAGCAAACATCGATTACAATTTATTATATAATAATTACAATTCATTGGATAATATTGAAAAAATAATTGTAGGAAGCACATCTAGTGATAAGCAAAATTTAAGTCATCAATATTTCATTAAACAATAAAAAAACAAGTCATCATGAATCTGATTTTTATGCTTTTCAATTTTGTTTTTGTGATTATTTTGTTTAATAATAATATTTTATTTCTTAAAACCGCAAGAACAGTTATGAATTTAAAATTGTCTTAAATTAATTAAAAATACAGCTTTTTATAAACATATTCTTCTCCAACTCCGGTTATCGCGACACTCCGCTTATGACGACACTTTTTTCTGGTCATTAGAGTGTCGGGATAACGAGTTTCGACTGTACTTTAATAAATCTCTCGTTCTATATATATATATATAACATGAAGGAAGAGAGAGATAAGTCTACGAGATAAGCAGGGCCCGTTTAACGAATAAGCACATGAAGCCCATGCTTTTCCGCTGAAATACAAAAGGGCCCCAAAATTACTTTTCAAAACTAATTTTTAGAAAAGAAAAGAAAATTCAATCAGGGTAAAAAATGCATTTTTTTCCTTACTAAACTTTTCTTTTTTCTTACTATGCTACGATTTGTAAGTCATAAAACATATTTTGAAAATCAATGATTCTCAACTGTAGTTCCATATTTGACGTTTACAAAATTAATTGGTTATGTATAATTATGTATATAATAAAATAAATTTTATCTGTATATAGGTAGTTAGTTTGAGTTTAATATTAAAAGTATTATTTACTCGAAAGTTTGATAGTAAAATTTCAAATTATTTAAGCATAGGAAAAATGGGTTTAGTAAATAAGAGAAATAGGGGGGCCCCCTGTGTGACGCCGGACTTCCTCTATTTTTAAGTCTTAAGCAGGCCCTGGAGATAAGTGTACATATTCTCGATAAAGTGCTTAGGAATTAGAATTTTTATTTTTTGCCCTTTCAACACTTAACAAAAGCGAGAGGTTTTCTAATCGGATACGTGGGAAACGAACATAAAAAAATGGAATAAAATTCCGCAGAATGGGGAATTCTGGATGATTTCCCAGACAGCAAATGTCCCTGTCAGGGTCATTATTTGGGGGAAGACGCAGCGAATTTCAGAATATCGGTCACCACAGATGAGAGAATTTTTTAGAAATTGCACGAAAGCTAAAATAATTTTGTTAGATTTGAATAAAATAGACATTACTATTACATAAACACTTCAACAGCGGCGTATAGCATCACTTTACTACAAGCATTATTATACACTAAAATTCGGCCTTTTTTTTCTAATTCGTATAATGTTCAAAGATCGAAATTTGTTATGTAACACTAGCAGCGAAATGATGCATCAGTGCAGTTGTACCTTTGAAGCACAGAAATGAATAAATTGTCAATAATGTTCGCTAAAAGTTTTGGATTGGAATGTTCTTAAAGTGGGAATCATCATTAACTATCAGGTTTCACCCGCTACACTTGTGAGTTTCTCAAAACGAATCTTGAATCAAACGAAATATCAGGAAATTTGACCTTGTGTTGAAATGTTCTTCTGCATTGCTGAAAACGTGAAAACTATACGAACGGCACAGCGATATTGTATCAGACAGAATTTGGCTTGTTAAGGATCAAATCTTTTAGTTGAGCATTTATATTAGGATTTGTTAAAGAGCTATATACAATATACTAAAATAATCCCCGAAAAATTACCTAGCTAGAATGCAAGTCTCATCAAAATCCGTCCAGTAGAACTTTTTTAAAAGTCTAATCTTTCATAACATGGTTCACCTAATTATAGAACTTTCCCCTTGATTCTATAACTAACCAAAGTAAAAAGATACGTTATATACTAAAACCTTCCCTGGAAAATTATTTAATTAACAGTGCAAGTCCCATCAAACTAATTCTACTATCTACTTGAACTAACTCAGTATATTTCAATATTTACTATTGATATTTTTTTTTACAAGAATTTTTCACAAAATTTAGAAAGACAAGTTTAATTCCCCAGTTCATAATGCAACCTCCAATCTGTGCCACTTTTTTCTTCCGTAATTTTTCGAAAATCAAGTTCCAGCCCATCTATTGGCTTCTTAGGAAATTAACAAAAGTGTTTATTATCTAATCACAATACATGCAGTTATAAGCAGATGCTCATGAAACATTGTCTAAGTTGTGGGTTTATCATTATTTGTAGAAGGTGAATTACTGATATTTTTTCCCAATTCGAAATTAGTATAATAGTTTTAGAAATCTCGCATATGAAAATTGTCATGGAATGATTGTTTCAAAGCCCAGTTACTGCAGTGTGAATGCAGTGCAGTATGAAAATCAAATAAAAACAAAATTCTCTTTAAAATTGCATAGAAGTCTTATGTTTTAACTAAAGCTAATTCAAACAAGAAAGAAAAATCATGTGTCAAGCATAGATTATGAAACACTTCCAGAATTTTTCATTTTATAAATTAAAGAAGATACCTAAGAAAAATTTTAGAAAACACACAACACATTTGAAAACCAGATTTCAACAATGACTGCATATAGCCGGAAAAGTACTTCAACTATTTTCTGCAGCGTACAGGATCTATACATATGTATATTTTCTACACAGTACGCTAAAATTTAGTTTAGGTAAAAAGCGCACAACACAATTGAAAATTTACTTTTAGCAAATTCTAAATTTAATAGAGGCAAAACCATGTTTAAACTACTGGAATCACATTTCCAGGAATTACTAACGATAGGCGGCCATTCATCCAGTTTTTTGCTTACTGCTGTATATGATTTTATTTATGTGCTACAAGCATCTCTGAATATACTATATGTAGTTGATCTTGAAAATGCATAACTCAAAAAAAAAAAAATCTTCAAACAATTTACACTTATTCTCAGTAATGCTTATGAAATCTTTTGTGCAGTCCTGTATATGACCTATAGAATTTATATACACCATGTTAGTGTGCAAAATGTTAGTTAAACATATACCATAACAGAAAACACACTTTCAACAATCATTTGTAATAGACAATATTTCAGATACAGTATTGTATTCTACTGCAAGCATCTGAACCT
The DNA here is from genome assembly GCA_963932465.1 of Maratus speciosus. Classification (NCBI taxonomy): domain Eukaryota; kingdom Metazoa; phylum Arthropoda; class Arachnida; order Araneae; family Salticidae; genus Maratus; species Maratus speciosus. Next base: position 93,420,551 of record OZ010794.1, on the reverse strand, counting down.
CAGTAATGTGTATCAATTTCATCATGTTTGAAATAGTGCAACATAATTAAAATATGCTGCAAACAGTTTCTCCCATAAATTATTATACAACCAAACTCTTTTGTGTGACCCTATAAATGAATGATAAATGCTTTGCACCCCCTATTCTACAGAAATCCTGTTTTACTGCCTCTCAAAAATTTATATCAATTTCATCATGTTTTTAACTGAGTAACATTAGAATACACTGCAAATGATTTTTCTTCATGGACCTTAACCCCTTGGAGACGGGCGACCAGTATTTGTGCCGCGTCAGTTGCTCAGAATCGGTGATTATTCTCACTAGTAAATTTTGCCTTATTCAATCCGAGCATTTTCCCGATTCAATTAGGCAAAAGATTCTGTTTTTAAAAACCGGTGATAAAAGATTAAAAATTCCGTAAATGACACTCGTCTCGAAGAGGTTAATATAACGGAATACTTTTGAGTTCCCCTGTATGAGGACTGTATGTGCTACAGATAACATTCTATAAGACCCACCTTTCAGTTAACTCCAATAATGTATATAAATCATTTTCAATACCGAATGACTAAACTCAATAACATATCAATTATGTGTCAATTCAAATACATTTACGTGAGTTAGAGCATGGACAAACAGACAAATCGAAACCATATAAACACTTTTCAACTATGTTGGAAAGTGTTAAAAATGTAAAATGCCCAGGTAGATCATATATGGGAACTGAAAGAATAAATCACTGCTTAAAGTGACAAACTCTGTTATTAATCTAGCATGCCATGGCACAGTGGTGTAGGCCAAAAAATTTAAGTCACATGAAATTTTTATGAATGAAGAGATCACTAGTCCCAGAAAGAAAAGCTCAAGCTAATGTTAATCCTATGGGACACTATGCACAAATTTCTCGCTCACATTTTAATATTTTTAAATGTTTTGTTTTTTTTTTTGGGGGGGGGGGGGGGGGCATGGGGTATCTGAGGTCGATAACTTTTATTGTGTGTTTGTACTTTTTAGATTTTAGTTATTTTTCAGGGTGTCTACAGAAATTGTAAAACAAAGTTCCCTGACTATCTTTAACAGACTTCCATTATTAACAATACACATACAGTATTTTTTCATGTATGCTGCTTCCTCATATAACACACTTATCAAGCTTTCTATCTCATTTAGGAGAAAAACAAAAATTTCCTAATATTCATCATATTGATTGACAATTTTATAAATCTGAACTCAAAATGTAGTCCAACAACTTCATATAGTGGCCAACAGATATAGGGTGACCAGAAAATTTCTTCATTTTCTGAAAAATGTTTAATTTTAACCCTTAAATGCCTGATTTTCCAAAAATCATTTAAAAAGTGTTTTTCGGCTTTCTTTTTTTAAATAAATCATGGGAAAAATATTTTTAAAAATCATATTTTGTTTTAAGTATGGTTTACGGCTAAAAAACAGTTTGTTACTAATCGGCAATACTGGTGTTTAATTGAAAAAATTATTTTCCCTGATAAAATTCTATAACATTAAACAAACAAGAATTTTAAGAACTATGATAAGAAATAAATGTTACTTGCTCACTGCAGAACAAAATAGGGTATTTCGCAAGCTTCTAAAAAAAAAAACATGTGTCAAATATTGAAAAAAAATAATCTATCTTTATTCTTAAACAGCACAAGTGTTGCCATCTAAATGTTGAAAATCGATTTAATAATATTTTCAGAGTGTATTTTATTGGCAACATTAGGCATTATAGCTTCAATATTATTCTAATAGTATTTTAGGAGCCTAAATTGAATATGTTGCCGAAAAGCAACACATGGCATTTAAGGGTTAAGCATATGACGGAATAGCTAAATGGGTTAAGCTGGCCAGATTATGCTAATGCACAATTTAAAATTTTGAAAAATGGGTAAATTGCCTTCAATTTAAGCGCTATCCAGAGAAAATGAGGACATCTGATCATCTTAATTTGCGTTGAATATAAAAAAACTCATAACCATGTGCATCTTTTTAAAAAATATTGGGAAAGACAGTGTGGGAAAAAAATATGGTACATAAAATAGACGAATCAATCTCGTTGGCAAGGTGAAAATGGAAATATTTTTGCATTTTTTCCTAATTTTTGAATATTTTTACAAAATCTGCTGACTCAGTGGCAAGGTAAAAATGCAAAATTTTTGCATATAGACAATTTTTCCTAATTTTTGAGTATTTTTACAAAATTCCCTGACTTTTCCAGATTTTTTCATGATTCCCTGATTCTGCAGACACCCTTTTTTAATGTGCAGATACTTGCACATCTGGAACTTATTAAAAACATAATAAAAGTTATTGACCTCATCTCAGGTACCGTATACAGAAAAAAAAAATCATTTAAAAATATTAAAATATGAATGAGAAGTTTGTAAACAATGCTCCCATAGCTAATGCTCTAACCTTGAAATGGGGTTTAGCAATCATAAGTTTGCATTATTTGGAAATTTATTTCTCTAATTTATATACTACTTTACCTATAATAGGTCAGGTAACTATGAAAATGGTTTCACATCCTACAATATATTTAATTATTTCAGAAACAAAATTATATCTCTTGTAAGAAAAGTAAACATAAAACGTACATCATTGGAAAGAGTATGTCTCTGTCAAAATTTTAACTTACGAATAAAATATTATAATTAAAACAAAAAAGTAAAATATAAGAAAATAAGTTTATAAGAATTTTAACCTGCTTTTTATTACAAATTATAATACAGTAGGAACCATTTACCCGGAAACCAATTAACCAGAAAACAAATTATCCAGAATGAGATTTCCAATTGATTGATTTCAGAAAAAAGTACCATACAGTGCCAGTTTGATATGTAGGGGAGAGTTGTACAAAAATGGGTAGCGCAGATTTCTCCTTGATTTAATCTTTCGGTCTTCACCAGGAATTGCTTGTCAGAAGTCATTACGGCATTTGTAGCTGAATGAAATGCTACTGTGTGCGGCTATTTTTTTGTGTGAAGGATTGCATTTGAATTTCTCTTAAAAATTGTTTTGTTTGTTTCTAGGTTTTATGCATATATTAACTGTTTGCCAGTAATTCTGTGCTTCCCTGCAAGTATTTTAACAGTTTTGCTTTTTTTTTTTTTACTATAGGACTGAGAGTAGTGATGCCATGTTTAAAAATCTGTGTCATGTTGGAGTAAAACCGGGTACTTAAGAGAGGGTCAAAACCAGGTATACGCGGTTTTGCCCTACACTAATAAAATGATTTTTTTTTAGGATAATTAATGCTTTTGCATAGTTTTAAATTGCAATTTAATGCTGTTAAGTACTGTTAACCCTTTGATGTGTCATTCATGGTACCTCTAAACTTATACCGCAAACAAGGAGTGGGAAAGTGGTTACTTGCAATCCTGGGCGATGTGTAACAATTTACTAAATATGAAAATTATTCAAAGCTGCACTTATCAGAGCAGTAGCTGCAAATACTCCAATAAGATGGTTTGAGAAAATAGGAATTTTACCTTACAACAATGATGTTTTTACTGACCTTCTATTTGTTCTTTCAGAAATGACAGAGAAACCCTTGAAAGTCAGTGATAACACACCTAAGTCTATGCAGCCATAGGTTGGCATAGCTGCAGCAATAAATATTACTGAAACATCACAGGATAATGAAGCTCATCCTTCCACATCTAAAAGTGTTGGAATTACATATCCAGCAGTTGACAACATCCAGCCTCTTCCAACCAGATCTCATTGTGTAGTCAGCAATCTGCCTTTCCAATTTTAATTAAAATGTAATTACCCCCTCCCTAGGAAGGGTTTAAGATTGAGAAAAGAGCTGGCAAAAGAAGGGGACACTGTTATTTTAACTATTTCATCCTATAAATTAGAGCTGGGAACAGAAATTAGGGAGAAAGATGCCAAACAGCCAGCAAAAAAAAAAAAAAAAAAAAAATAAGAATCAACAGGAAAAGAAACTAAAAATAATTGATGAGGCATCCTCAGAAGATTCCAGAAGATAATGAAACCTGAATGTTTTGCAATGAACTTTACGCCAATTCTAAATCCAAAGTAAGTTGGATACAATGTTTGAAATGCACACGAAGCATGTAGTATGAAGAAGAATGTGATAATTTTTTTGTGATTTTTGCAGTTAAAATCACCCTAAGACTTCCAGCGTAAAATTAGTAGGCCTATACAATGTAGATAATTTGCTACAGATTTATTTTTGACGCATGGAAGAACACATGTGCAGTTTAGATTTATTAAATTAATATAACAAAAATTTATGTTTTTACTACATTAAACAAGAATTTCTTTGAAGAAAATGAGTTCTCCAGTAGTTTGAAATGGATACCCGGTTTTACCCGACCAGTGGGGTAAAACTGGATTTTTGCATATGTCTGAAAAAGCTATTTTTTATATAATCAATTACATTTTTTTATCAAAAAGAGTATGTTTAAATACAGCCAAAGATTCATTTAATATTAAAAACAGTGTTCAGAGTTTGTTTTCCCATTTCATTGCATTTGAGAACCAACATTTATGGTACCCAATTTTACCCCACCTTCACTTACATTGCTTGAAAAATTACATTATGCCTCAAATAGCTTCATGCAACATCAAGATTTCAAATTTTAAGACTATTTAATTAGATATTGGACATTTTGATTTTTACGGAGAAGAAACGGGAATTTTGGTTTCCAAGAGATTCTCATAAATTGTCTTTTCTCAAATTCTGAATAATCCTTGATCTTGTTTGGATCTGAACAATCTAATAATTTGAAATCAGAAGATATTCCACAGTCACATATATTCTAAAAATCTGATCAACTAGATGGCATTTGAATGTTCAACCAGTTATCCAGAATACCACAACAATTCCGGATAAATGGTTCTGTACCGTAAATTATTATGCACCCACCCCTTTGTTCTGGAGCACTCAGATGGAGCATCTTCTTTTAGTATATAAATGAAAAATGATACATAATCTTTTAATTATAACTAAATGTGCCTGCAATGAGGTAAAAAAAAATGTTGAGAAATACTGATCTAGTACAAAGGCTGTGAACTTAACACACTCGGCATATTATTTTTGGCACGACTTTGAGGTACTAAAACAAAATAGAATAAAATTATACAAAAGACACAAATTTAAACAAACTGATTATTTCTTTTCTTTTTTTTTTTTAATTGAAAAAAAAAAAATGAGACAAGCTATTGAATTTCATGGGTTCAATAATTCATCAAATTAAAAGATTTGAAAAAAAATAAATACAAGATGGATCATCAGGTATTATAAAAAAAAATGTCAAAGACGAAATTATGGAGACTTGGTATGAAATTTCTCATTTTGACAATTTTCCCCTCTACCTACACCTGCAAGTCACTATTTTCGGAAATGAATGATATGAAAAATTTGAAGCTTTTTAAAATTCTTACTAAAAATTTTTACCGATTCAGCTCCTTAAAATTCAATAACTTGCAAATGGTGACAGGCAATTAAAAAAATTCTTGCAGGCGGGTTATGTAACATGTCGAGTTTTTTTTTTTTTTACTGTGATACCTGGTTTTAGATCCAAAGAGCAGCACTCAATGGAGGCCATAACCGAAATCACCCAGCATTGACGCGAAAGGAGGTTAAATATAGGGAGTGGGTCTCACTTGCCAACACAAAGTCCATATACTTAATCTCCTCCTTTCGCATCAATGCTGGGTGATTTAAGTTTTGGCCTCCATTGAGCATCTATTGTTGGTAGAGCCATCTATCACTGCTATTTGGAAGTAAAACTACGAATTGCAGTAAAAAAATCTCCTGACATCTTTACATAATCCCCCAGAATTCTTTTAATAGCTGTCACCATTTCCACGTTATTGAATTTAAAAAACAGTCAGTCTATTTTAGGATACCAGGTATGTATTAATTTCAGGGGTAAATCCCAGTAAAATGCGAGGACTATTTAGGGTCCTTTCACAAAAATCCATTTAATAAAATAGGCCCTTTCTCGAAATTCCTTAAAATAAAAGGAGATCCCTTTCCCAAAATTCCATTCCATAAAAACTTAATCTTCATGAACTATTTTTATTTTGTTAGGTTTAATGTGTAATTCACAAACAAAACGAGATCATCAATAAAGGAAAATTTAACACACAGACTCCAAGTTCTTAATAAAATGTTTTTGATTTGAATAACTGGATTTCATCTTTTGTTATAAAATGTTATTTTTTACAAAAATATATTGAATTTCACAAAATCGGTTCTAATAAAAAAATCCCTGTACCAACACCATGAATTAATTTGCATCCAAGATACAACAGAAATCACATTTATTTTTTTAATATTATTGATACTATAATTATTGCAGTTTAATTCGTGTAGTAGGTTATTCCCCTTTTTTATAATTCTCAAAATTCAAGGGATTTCAATCTATTAATTTTGATAAATTATCATATTAAATTATTTTAGTTGTTGGCACATCATAGTTGTGTAAAATCTGTTTTTTTTTTTTTTTTTTTTTTTTTTTTTTTTTTTTTTTGTAATTGCATGTAGATTTCAAAAGGTTTTGGTAATCTTCAGTCATACAAAAAAAAACATGACACGTTTATTAGTAGCTTATATACATTAACTTATAAAACATACTACAAGTGTAAAAACTGAACTTCAAGAATGTGTTGGCATAAACAAACTTAAGACTTTTTTAAAATTTACATTTTGTTTATTTTTTCACCTTTTTAAACAATAGAAAACTAAAATTATTATAAAATGAATACTGAGAATGTTCAATCATCACAAATGAATCTTAAATAATGTTTTATAAGGGATACATTACAAAAGTGTTTTCTGAAGTGCAGAATATTGCTCAATGACGTAATACAAGGAAATATGAAATGGTACATATAATGAATGACCTGAAAACACTTAGAAACAACAAATTTATCATTGAAATTCACACATGAGTTGAGAGAGTAGTTAACATTGTGGAAAATAGAATAAATAAGAAAAATAATGAAAGAACCAAAATATTCACTGAAAACAAAAGAAGTTAAGGTATATAAAAAGGAAATTATAAGATATGAGAATATTCTTATTTTAACAATGCACATATACGCAATTTTCATGGAGGAAAGTGCCTTTTCTCTGACATGTTATTTACTCTGATTATTCAATAGAGCAGCGGTTCCCAAACTATGCGTCATGGCTTATTTTCTTCAAAAATGTATAATCAATTCTATCTGTTGTGATAACGTTATAAAAGCAGTATGTTGTAATTTTAAAAGTAAAATATTGTGAAAACGTATGTGTACATAAATAGCTCTTCATGGAAAGGCAGTGTTTTGTTGAACTTTATGTAGAGAGTGGCTCAGGGATAAAATTAAAAATGTTTCAATCTCGACAGACTCTGTTGTGGTTGCTAAACAATGTCGCAAATGTTTTCCAATACATTTAATAATAAACATATTTTTTTACTTAACAATTTATTTTTTAACCTAATATGTTGTTTTGTGTGTGCTTAGTGCCAAAGTTGATCTTTTTCTCAGAATAGATTACACAAAAGGTCCCCAAAAAACTGCAGAAATGCACTATTTTTTTCTTACTGGAGATAACTATGTAATGTAAATTGAAAAAGTGTTCAAAATAACATAGGAATTAAGATTAGAATGATGAAATAGTCCTATATTCATTTATTTTTTTAAATGGCATTTTAAAAACTTTTATAGTCCTTAGGACCTGAGTTATATTTAGAAAACTTTTCTCCATGTTCTGACAAATAAAATCATAAAAATTTCATTCTTCTATAACCAAAACTCATCAAGTTTCGACACTGAATTATGTGAAATTTCAGCACTAATTCTGGCATTTAAAAGTAGTTTGTCCAGTTTTAGTGTCAGAAAGCTCCAACAGGATAATAAAATACAAAGTATCACAACTCAATGAGTTTTGGTTAAAGAAGAATGTACTTGTCAAAGTACGGAGAAATGTTTTTAAAATTTAATTAATAGTACCTTAAGGACCTTTGGAACCCCCGAGACACTAAGGGGGATAGAAGGAAAAAAAAATTAAATTAAACTAAGATGCGTTGAATAAGAATAAAGTTTGGGAATCGCTGCAATAGAGTACATTTTACATAGTTTCAATTGGCATTATCACGTTTAGTTGCTAAATTTCAATTATTTTTTATAAAAGTATAGTAATGTGTTTTCCTACATTTTATCAACAAACTAAAATAATGCAATTTTTGGAAAAATCTATCCATTAAGCAAAAGAAATAATGGTGAGATATTTTTAATTTTCATCTGAAATTGAAAAACTAACATCTGAAAGACTTTTTTTTTTTATCTGGGGCAAGCATTCTGTATTTCAATTTAGCTATGTTGGATAGTTACTTTTAAACAGGTGGCAATAAGTAAAAACAGAAAATCCTTGCCTGTCACTTAATTACTTAACATTTCAATCACAATCAGATAATTCATAGATAAAAAGTAGGATTGCTACAAATTTGGGAAACCAATAAATACCTTAAAAAAATTTGGGACTCTCAGCAAATCAAGTGAACTAACAGCTATACATTAGCACTATTACACATAAAATCATAAATATACCTCAATCACCTTAAAACAAGGGAATAAACACTTTTTGTTCAAAATACGACTAGAGAAAAAAGTGAAAATTTTCATATATGAAAGACGGAAAGCTAACATTTACAATCAGAGTTGCACACATAATATTTCAGATGTTTCTTTTTACAATTATACACTTCAAAATGAATCTTACAAATAAGACGCTTTTCTACAACATACTCTTTTTTCCAACCATATAGATTTTTATAAAACAAAATATACAATATCATGTTTTAATATCACTCACTCTATATAAAAGTGAATATGAATAACTTCCAGTTTTTCATAAAAAAGTGCCATTTAACAATTTTTGATCTTACTGAAAAATATGGGTTAAATAATACAAATAATATCCATACAAATATATCCATATATAATACAAATAAGCAATAATAATAAACTTTAATTATTTAAGCACCTGTTTTACAGAAGGAAAAGAATGCTATGTTTCAATACAATAGTATAATAAACAATGTTTTGCTTTTCATATAAAAATATAAAATAAGCTTTTCCCACAGCATTGTAGTAACTCAAAATATTCATCCTTAACTGCTGTTAGCTGTCTCATAGACCACTGTTTTTATTTTTTTCGAAGATTGACCAGTAATTTTCAGTTTAACTACAAATATTACTGAAATTTTATTTTGTTTGGAGTCTTAGTACTATTGCTAGACTTCTGAAATAGATGATTTTTAAGTATAATCATCCTGTACATAGAATTTAGAAATAGCATATGAGTTAATCAAGCCTTTTATTAATCTTTTGTTCACAGTAGATATCCAGCATTTTCTGTCACAGCAGTTAAGGGTTAAGTAAACAGTTATTAATGAAATTTCAACAGTATAATTCTTTACATTTTTTCCGCCATTCTTAAAAAAAGAAAATAACACAATACTTTGTAAGCAACAAGAAATGTAGTACAGATCAAGAAAACTCCACATATATCCATTATATTTTATAAGTACGAAATAAACATGTTAAGCGTTTTGTGCATCTTTTAGTTTTAAATAAGCAAGAAATAAAGTAGTACAGCATGTATTATTTTATGACACGAAGGATCTTAAATTTGTACAATAAAAAGTAAAAAAAAAAAAAAAGGTTTAAAACTCTGAAAGCTGCTCAAAATAAATGCAAATGCAAGAAGTACTTTAAGACTAAAGGGATTTTTCTTACGAATTGCTGGCAGAAAAATTTTGCCAATTGATAGACAAAATAAAAATTTACTACACTGACTATTGTGAAATGTTCATGCAAATCTAATACTCAAGAAGTAAGGGGGGGGGGGGGGGGTAGCAGAGATGGACCAAGAAACTGACTTGAGAAATCAACTGAAATTTCAGATAGTATACCAAACATTTAAATTTTGATTTCAATATTATGACATCTTTCTTTATCCAATAAGAAAAAAAAAAAAATTCCTGGATATATAAATTTTACACACAGGAGGTGAAAAGAGAAAACTCAGATAAGCATTAGATGTTGATTTAAAAAAAAAAAAAAAAAAAAAGAAAAATACACACTTTTTTTTTAATTCACACATTTTAGATAGCATTAAAAAATTAAAAAGACATCTCGAAAATAGATTTTAACTTCCAATAATAAAAACAAATGTTTTTTAAAATAAAGAATGTATTTTTTTTAAAATAAAGAATGTATTTCTCTAAAGCACTTTTGATACAGACAAAAGCAGTTGTTTAGTAAATTACATTTAATATATCTCATGAAAGAAAGAAAATATAAATTCAATTCTTAAATAAGTTAATGCTAACTAAAAAAATACAGAGATAGATAGATATAGGTATTACATTACACACATTCTTTAAATTTTGCAGTTTTTTTTATATTACAATTGAAAAAAAGAAAAAGACAAAAGCAACTCAAAAATAGTTTTAAATATTCATTTAAAAAAATAATGTTTAAAACAATATATAAAGTTATTAAGAAAATTTTAAAGACACAAACTTCTAGAATAAAGTTACTTTAAAGCATTTTTTTTTTTTTTTTTTTGACACATTTTAAGTAAAAAAGATAAATTACTACTGTGGCATTACTTAAGCAGAAAAATAAATGACAAAAGAAGATATATAAAACATAATAACACTAGGTATAAAAGATATTATAATCATATTTATCAGTTATCTATAAAACACATTTCTTTGCTTTTTTGGAAAAAAGATAGACATCCTTCGAAGCAATTGACAATTAGTATACTACTATGACTTTTTAATAAAGTATCAAACTACTTGCATTTTTCTTTTAATATTAAAAAAACTAAGTGTGACTTTATACGTCAAGACATTAAAATGTGAAATAGGAAAAAAGGTGGAAATTTTTTCCTATTTATACAACATTTTACACAATTAAGACATGCTTTAACAGTTATTTATACATTTAAATGAAATCTCACTGTAAGTATGATTGTTATTTTCTTTTTATAACTTAGAAAGTATCTAAAAACAAAAATCAAATTTAAACTAAGAAAAAATGTATAGGTCCACTGAATCAAAAAAGATAATTAAAGACAGTTTTCTGAAAGAATTAAATCCCAAATATATCCGATGAACTTGTTTGAAGTACAGTGAAATAAATATTATTCTGTAAGGTTTGGCGGTTGGAGATTTTCTCCCTTCTTTCAAAAGAAAAAAAAATATATATATATCACCATGCTAAATATATGCATATTAAATAAGCTGGTGCGGAATGATAAGAAAAACATCTTCTTAAAAACACCATAAAAATTTTAATAAATGCACAAGACCTTTCGAAAGAACTATTCTTTTTTCATCAGGCACAGAGAACACATCCTCCTACTTTGAAAACATGTTGCTGTCTTGCTGCTGCTACGTGTTCTCTGCACCTGATGAAGGAAGACTAGTTCTTTCAAAAGGGCTTGCGCATTTATTAAAATATTTATGCTGTTTTAAGTTCTTAAATATAGGCACGTCAAGTTGCTCTTTATCCAAAGTGGTGTATAAATCGGACAAAATCATTTTATTCTAAAAAGAACCTTATGGAAACTTTCTTTACCTTTTAAAGACTAAAAAAAATTCACTTTGGAAAGACACTTTAAACGACTTCATTTACAGGAGTTTCAGATGCTTATACAAATTCGAAATATAAATTTTCTAGATATCCCACCCCCCTCCTCTCCATATGCATCAAACATTTTCTTTGCATTTTGTATCCATTTAAAGAATGTTCATAATTGCTTTGAGGTACATCTTTCACGCCTGATATGTGCATATGTATTATAGACCATAGCTCAACTTTGAGAATATGTTTTGGTGTAAATTTATCAGGGTTCGTTGATATATATATATCCAATATTTATTTTCAAAATATCAAGATTTGATATAGTCATATACTTGATATTTATTTTTAAAATATCAAGATGTTTGATATTTTCTATATTTGATATTTATTTTCAAAATATCACTGTGCAAGATATTTTTGATATTTTCAGTCAAAACAAGTGTAAATGAAATTATCAACTGTTATTAATTGTATCATTCTGTAGATAAAGCAGTTTTGTCACTGGCAGTGATTTTTTTAGACAAAGATAAAAACAAATATCTTACCTATATGTTTGAAGCTTTTACTTTTAAATGTAGAACTAATAATTATGCTGCACATAATTCAGAACAGCCATTAAAGGATAAACTGTTTAATTTAGATAATCAGCTATATACAACTTTATTAGAAAAGAATCTTTTATGGTTTTGGTTTAGTGAAGTTTAAATTGTTCATGTTAGGGAACAAAAAATAAAACAGGGTTCCCAGCAAAATATGACTGGCAAATTCCCTGGCTTTCCATGACCAAATCCAAAAAAGTTCCTTGATTTTCCCTGACCAAATGGGCACATAACGAAATTTGCTACTTTTTTTTGCAATCCGTTTGTCAAAATTAGGGATTTTTCCCCCCGAGACTCTTTGATGAATTTCACATCATTTTTTATTTTTTTATGAATTTTGCATCATTTTTCAATTTTTCTCCAAGACTTTTTAGAAAATATTTGTAAATTCCCTGACTTTTCCTATATATTTTGAAATTTCCTTGACTACTTTGAAGTTTCACGACTTTCCAGATTTTCCCTGACTTTCCATGATGCTGGGAAACCTGTAAAAGAAGCTTACATTTATATTAAAAATTTACAATTAAAAATTCTTTTGTTTTATAAATGTCTGATTTCTTGATATTTGATACTGAATTCTATGGTTTGTTTTTATCAAGTTTTGATATTAAGTACAGTGTGTTTTAGTTTCTAATTTATATTATGCTTGAAAATATTATCAGCAGTAAGTTGGCTATTTTGAAAATATTGGATATTTGATATTTTTTAAATTATCATGATATTTATGAAACCTGAAATTTATACAAGTGCACATTAATACACAGGAAAACCTTCCTAATTTCCACAGATTCATAACTTACATCGTCAAGAAATAGTAAACTGTATGACTATAGTCCAAGTAAAGGTTCATTCCTTAAATCACATTTTCAGTATATTTCAACGAAGTTTTTTAACATAACTGGCATAACATTATGCTCTATAGTACTTAGCATTATTAAAGCAAAATGTTAAAAATCTTATCTTCAGAAAATAGGTGAAAATGTATTTTAATTTTATATTCTGCCCATAAAATGATTAATAACTCAAGTTCTAAATAATAAATAAATAAACTTTTCTAGAAAGGTAGACTTTGATATTAGATTAAAAATAGAAAATATTTCCATCTTGAATATACTAAAAAACCAAAAAAGTATCTATATCTTTGCATAAAATGACAGTAAGAGGAAAATTTTAGCAAATTTGTAAACATAATGAATGATGGGAAAACCTTTGATAATTAAAATATCATTCTCTTTTCTTTTTTCTAGGAGGGGGCTTCAGGTTTTTCTTTTTTCTTTTAAAGAATGAAACCATTAATTTCATATCTTAAAATAGTTTTAATGTTCATTTCAAATACTCTTGGCAGTTCAATTTTCAAATAAATCAAGTATCCAAAATGCCTTGTAAGCAAGAAATGGGACACAGAATAACTGATAAATACACAGTTTTAAAATAGGCTGTAAAAATAAGAAAAGGGTATTTCTTAAAAATAATAATAATAATCTTCCAGCATGTTCTACTTCAAGAACAAAAGCAAGGCTCTAAAACAAAATAGAAAAGATATACATAAATGCTATTCCTGGTCCGCTCTTGTAGTAGCTGCATGTTGATATTTCTACACTTTTATAGTGCATAACATATACTTTACAAAACATATACAATGAGCCTCTAGGTTACAATATTGCAATAAACAAATAATTAAAATAGTTCGGTTGAAGATATCATACTGTGATATAGCTGCTTTTGTACATGTCTATTACCCTTGTCAACCTCTTTCTATTTAAACAATGGGATTAAACTGCAATAACATATCACCTTTGACATGAGAGCATGACATCACCTTTGATTTTAAATGTAGTGCTATTTTAACACATGATGGACATACTGCATTTTTTCATAATTTTGCGAATAAGCCAGTTCAGTATTTTTAATGTAGGATATACGTTAACTTGCTGTTTCTCATTTTGAAAATTTAAAAAATCTGGAATTTTCTACAGAACTTGATGCAATAAGCTGCTTCCAAAATTATAGAATTCTAACATCAAATAAGTATCTTTTTGACATTCATTTGTTAGGCACTGGCACTTTTTAGAAAATTTTAATATAGGCATGATATGACGACTTTATCTGCAAACAGATAAACAATTGCGATATAATGTTAAAAGCTGTGATAAGGAAAAAAGGGAATAATTTGATGGTTACAAAATTTATAGTAACTGTATTTAGGTTAAAGGCCATTGACAACATTCAAATAAGTGTAAAAGCAGTTGGATTTCGGTAAGAGTAGTGATTGATTGAAATAATTATATCCGAAAAGTTTGTACATCTTAAGATATTGCAGAAAAATCTGTTTACAAAACAAAAAAATCAATATAGTATTTTCAAATTTTTCACTGGGCAGCTTTCTAACAATCTTCTGTATTCGGAATATGTGACGAGGCATTCGGCCACAGTTATTGTCTGAAAATCATGAATGTGTAACACACGTGATTTAATAAACATACATTTTCCCCGTTAAATCTTATTGCTTGGCAACAGTAATTTTTTTTTAAATACAAAGTGATCAACACGATAATAGACAAATACCACCACTTTTATTATGCCTTTTGATACATTTAGTCTAATGCTAATATTTAAATTACGTAGAACCAAGATAAAAGTTTCAAACGAACAATCACTTAAAAAATTGACAAGGAATTTTTTAAAACATCAAAGATGAATAACTAATTAGCTTCAGGGTGAAAAAAAAATTCAAACCTGCAAAATTTTGGGAGATGTTTTAAAATAAGATAGAAGAAAAACATTTATAAAATCACATTACAAAATGGAATACAACCAAATACAATTTGAATAACAATTATATTATTTCTTTACAGATACAATACAAGAAAAATGCAACAGTTTACTTTCCAGATTTTCTGTTTAATTATGAAATTTGTGTAACATATATATATATTTTAACATTAATTAAATTTTAAATATTTTTCATTTATGATAAAAAATAAGACACAGAAAAGGTTTTTGAAATAACTATGAAGTACCCTATTTAATTTTGTTGTATTTTGTATATAATTTTTTTTTTTTTTTTTTTGAAGCAACAGTAATTTACCTAGTTGCAACTTAGAATCTATGTAGTTAATATTAAAAAAATGTACAAATATTTTTTTAAATGTTTCTTTGGCCCAAAACAGATCTTTTAAATAAAATTAGAAAGTAAATGAATAATTGCAATGAAATAAACTTAGTTAAAATGAATTTATCACTCTGTTTTTCACATGAAACTCAGACGGAGTCTACCATATCACTTCGATCTAATATTTCTGCCAACTTCTCAGGTGAAAGCACACAGTTTTCATCAGTTTTAACAAATCCACTCAAGTCAGATGACTGTAATAGTTCAATTAAGTCCTCGATAGAAAGTTTATGAGATATAGAATGGTTTGAATTAAACCTCCCCTTTTTAATGATAACTTTCTCCAATTTCCTCTTGGCATTTGCTCTTTCAACGATCCTTTCATCCATAGTATTAGGAATTACTAGTCTATATACAACAACAGGTCTATTTTGTCCGATTCTGTGGCAACGATCTTGAGCTTGTATATCACCCTGAGGATTCCAATCAGAATCGTAGATGATAACCGTATCAGCAGCTGCCAAGTTGAGTCCAAGACCACCAGCTTTAGTACTAATGAGAAAAATAAATGCATCCTCCGATGAATTGAAATTCTTAATCTCTTCTGTACGTTCTTCTAAACTCATGCTTCCGTGAAGAAGACAATAATTATAACCACGATATGAACAATAATCTTGCAAAATTTCAAGCATCGTCACGAACTGGGAAAATAACAGAATTTTATGTCCCCTTTTCTTCAGTTCAGGTAACATAGCATCCATAACTAAAAGTTTCCCGCTATTTTTTATGAGATCTTCATCTATTTTATAATCTGAAGTTACAGGATCAATAGGGTACGAAATTGAATAGGGATGATTACATACTTTCCTTAAGAGCATCATTGTATTGCGCACATTTAAGTTTATATCTGCCAGCACATCATTAACATCTTTAGAAACGGAGGGTGCCTTGAGGACTTTAGGTATTGCATCAAATTTATTATCTTGTAACAATTTATAAATCTGATTAAAGTCCATCTGCTGGCACGCAGCCCTCTTTCCTTCTACTATTTCTTCATCAAAAATGCTCTTGACACCTAGAGTGGCTGTGATAGTTTTGTTGAGCACAGCAGTGTAATACTCTTGCTGCAATTTTGTCAATGGAGCATGAACCAGAACTTCTTTTTTCTGGGGTAATTTTAACTCAACTTCAGCTTTAGTTCTCCTTAAAAGAAACGGTGCAAGTATTTGATGAATCTTTGATACAATTTGCTTTTCTTGCTCCTTAGCAATGATTTCATTTTTAACCCCATCTCCTGCAAAACGAGTAACATCAAACCAAGATTCAAAGACTTTCAAATCATCAAAAATTTCTGGTAGAATGAAGTTCAAAAGAGACCACAATTCACTCAGATTATTTTGAAGCGGTGTTCCCGTCAACAGTAACCTATGCATTGTTTGGAATAACTTCAAAGAAGTAACAAGCTTACATTGGAAATTTTTGATTCGGTGAGCTTCATCTATCACTAAAAGTTTCCACTGATATTTCTTTAAATACTTGGCATCATTCAGAGCAATCTGATAGGATGTAATAAAAACAGGGTAGCTGGAAAGTTTCCCCTTTTTCACTTTCTTATTGATTTGTGTCCTTAACTCTTCTCTAGTTTCTTTGTCACCATGATATATTACAGTTGGTATCAAAGGAGTAAACCTCTCGAATTCTGCATGCCAATTAGGGACAGTAGACAAAGGGCCACAAACGAAAAAAGGTCCAGTGACACCCATTTCAATGAGATAAGCTATAAATGCTATGGTCTGTATAGTTTTACCTAAACCCATTTCATCAGCCAAAATCCCGTTGACACCATTTTCAAATATCACTTTCAGCCATTCATATCCTTCTAATTGATAAGGATGCATTACACCACCCGAGAGTAATGAAGGTTGACCATTAGATGCTTTTGAAATCTCTGCAGACATACTAGCAATATCTTCATCCTCTTCTTCTTCATCTTCATCCTCTTCTTCCAACGGTGCTATGACTCTTCTCTTCCGGGGAGAATCCGTTCTACCTTTATGACGTTTTTTCTCTCCTTCACCCTGGTCCTTAGATTTTCTTTTTTCAGCCCGCATTTGTTTCTTAGTCTCTTTCAACTGATCTCTCTGCAGCTTGTCAGCCATGAATTGAGCATAAAGACTGCTGCGATTTAACAAGAGATTTAACCTTTTGTAACATACTTCTTCAAGTTCTTTTCTTTGTTCTTTTAGTATCTTCTCTTTCAATTTTTTTTCTTCCTGAAGGTTTTTTTCTTCCAACATCTTTTCTTCTTGAATCATCTGCTGGGTTACCACAGCACCAATCAGAGAAGAATAGTCCTCATTTGAGCTTGAAGTCTCTCCATTTGAAACAGCAGATGAACTTTCATCTCTAGATTTTGAACTTTCTCCAATCGAAGACTCTCCATTTGAAATTGCAACATCAGATGAACTATCACTTTTAGATTTTGAACTTTCCCCATCTTCAAAACCACTCGAAGACTCTCCATTTAAAGCTGAAACGTCAGATGAACTATCATTTTTAGGCTTTGAACTTTTACCACTTCCAACACCACTCGAAGACTCACCATTTAAAACTGCAACGTCAGATAAACTATCATTTTTGGGCTTTGAACCTTCTCCACTTTCAACGCTTGAACTCTGGCAGGATACATCAGAATCCATCATTCTGTTAAAAGATGAACTCACAATCTGGAATAAATAAATAAAAGAACAATGATACAAATATAAAATTATATTTAAAAAAATCTAACACTAACTTTCAAATTAAATTACAACCATAATTATTTAAATTACATCAATTACTTATCAAAGAATAATTTGAAACATCAGAGTTTTTGTAATATAAATCTAATATCAATGCATGAGAGCTCTGTGGCAGAAATACAGCAACATTGTCACAGAAAGGGAATGGCCCCTTGCAGAAAAATTTTATATTCAAGCAGCTAAACGTAGTTGATTTTTTTTTTTTTTTTTTTTTTTTTTTAAATTGTTAGTTCTATTTAAAGTAAAAGGTATTAGAGTAAGTAAAGTTCCATTAGAAGTTTCTAGAAGACAATCTTTTATGCAACTCAGGTCTTGAAATTCAACTTTTCCCAGGAGTGGAGTAAACTGTTTTGGGAGGGAGAATTTTTTTTTTAAACTCTCCATTTTTTTTTTATTACATGCCACTTAAAGAATTACATTAATACAAACATGATAAAATACCATTGAAGTACCGTATATACTCGCGTATAAGTTGACCCTCTAATTTTCGGATGCAAATTTTGGAAAAAATCAAAAACTCGCGTATAAATTGACCCCCTAAATTTTACTTCAATTTTGCACAAAATCAAACCAAAGATTTCACTTTCTAGCGAAAAGTTAGTAAATAAACAGAAACAAATCATTAATTTTTTTTAAATGATGAATTATTATTTGTATATTTTATATATTATTTTTTTATTCATACACATAAAAAGCCATAATTTTTTAGTATTCAAAGTTTTTATTTTTGCTTTTTTAACTGACTCGCGTATAAGTCGACCCCCCCCCCCCCCCCAAATTTGCTTACCGAAAATTGTCAGAAATTCCTCGACCTATATGCGAGTATATACGGTAATTTAAATCAACAACTCAGAATAATTGTCCAAACTGTTTATTTTTATTAAATCCAAGCTTTATATATACCATGTCCATTTTTCCAATTTTCACCAAATGTTTTATGGACACTTGAATTGTTAAATGAATTTAGATTTCATTCGATTTTGGATGCTGAAGCCTCTTCCTCTTTCACAAGGTAGCCTTGTAACAGACAGCACAGAGCAACTTTTATAAATTTGGAAATATTGGAAATACATAGCTCTCGTAAATTTTTTTAGAAAACTTTGCAAAATCTGATTATATTATAGTTTTATTATATTTAATTTTAATTTCCAAATCTGTGGTGCATATTGTTACAAATTACGGCATATTAACCTCGTAATTAATCATCGAATCTTGAGAAAAGTAATGGGAAAATTTATTGAAAATTACTGTAAATAAATCAGGCAAAATTGTAAATTGTCAGGTAAATTGATCAGGCAAAAATCATATTCCCAGCATACAATTATTATGCATCCACTATGAGAGAAATCCTGTATAAAAGTAGAGCCGTACCGAGTACTCGGTAAATACTCGGTACTCGGCATACTCGGCCAATACCGAGTAGTTGTAAGAATTTAATTTTTTAAGCATATGAACTTATAACTGATCTGTAAAAAGTTATTCGAATATCAATGTATAATATATGCAATAATTCATAAAATTATTTACTTGGTATTTAACAATATGGCTACAAAATATAGAAAAAGTTAAGAACAAAAACCCTCATAAAATAATTCCAGATTAAAATTTAGTTTCACATTTATCCTTCTATATATAAAAAAAAGTTTTGATATGGAAATGGACCAATGAAAATCTGCGTAGATATTCCCGGCAGATCGGCATCCAATTTGAATGCTTAAGCATGACCTTTCTTCATTAATATTAAAAAAACTGTTGCATACAAAAATATTAAAATCGGTAGTATTATAGAGAAATGTTTGATAAGCACGCTGATGCAGACAGTTTTCAAATTGAAGAATTATTTTAAGAGATATTTAATGCCAAAGTTGGACAAAATCATTCCATTAAAAAAGTTTTATAGGAGCAAAGCTGTACATAGGAATTTAATCATTTTTAGATCATTTTATGCGTCAGAATTTTCCGGTGTGCAGACTGTATTTAGTTTTTTAATTTGACTCCTTTTTTGAGGTTTTATTTCTATTTTAAATTCAAATTTTTAGCATTTCGAGAGATAACCTTTTACTTATTTTAGAAAATTGTATTAATTTAAACTGTTGCTAAGTGTATAAACAGCGCAAACAATGTTTGCTTCAAATTAAAAATTTATTTTACACGTGACTATTATAAATAGAAAATATAAAAAGCAGGAACTCATTGAAAATTACATCATAAAAACTATATTTACACATGAATTTTAAGAGAGAAAGAATATTGTAAAATAATATATTCATTAACATGCGTTAGAAGTCTTAAATAGGAGAATTTGTCACATTACACTTATTACGTAAAATGAACAAAAAATAATATTGCAAAACAGTTTAAATTTAAAAATTGCTCGAGACATTTATTTGATATATTAAGATGATCATAATACTTCATTTCTAACTGAAGTATTTTTGCGTGAATATTAAAAAGAGAAAGAAAAGTTTGGTGAAAATTACGTCAGATTCAAATTATAATTCAATCTTCCGAAATCTTTTTAAAGCTGATCAAATTAGGGTGCTGTTAGAGTCTGCGGTGTCTGAACGGGAGTTGACGAGCGTAGCTCGTAGGGGGCAGAGCCCCTAGTACAAATAAAAATAAGTTTTTTTTTAAATATATAGGAAACAGAAAAGACTTATTTTGGATAATGAAACTGAAAATGCAATAAAAAAATTAATAATTTATTATATTTCAAATTATGGTGCAAAAACACCGAATATTCTACATTATCAGTAAACAGAGCATTTCTTTTACTACTGTAAATTTGGCCTGCCTCTGAAAATATACGTTCAGAATAACAGTGGTTGAAGGTGCACATAAGAATTTTTTTGCAAGGTTGCACATAATCGGAAAAAGTCGTCCCCCCTCCCCCACCATGCAAATGGAGTGTCAGTTTTACATAAGTCTTCTGTTAAGAAAGCCTGTATCTCTTTTTGCACCTTTCTTTTTATTATTCTCTTTTTATTTTTAATCAAAAGAAAATAAGGTACAGTTACAAAATAAATATGAAATGTTTTGCATCATTCAATGAATTGTTACAGTAACCAATAGGAACATTTTTATTTTTCATAGACAGATTTCAGGTATCAGAATAAATTGAGGGTTGAAGAATGTTTTAATTTTATATTGGTTAATAATTGTACTTGTTATGTGTCAATTCTTCTTTTTTTGCTACTGTTTTGAATTGTCAAAAATTGTCTTTAAAAAGTGCACAAATAAATTTCAACTTAAATTAGTTAATTTATATATACTATATTACATATGTATATTATATATATGTACACACAGGTATATATATGTACACACAAGCTCACATTATGTGCACAACAGTGTGTTTTTTTTTCTTATTACACAACTACTCGGTACTCGGCCGAGTAGTCAATGGCCGAGTACTCGGTACTCGGCCAAAGTACTACTCGGTACACCACTATATAAAAGCAATCAAGTTTGTAACGACGCCCTATCGTACAATATCCCCAGTTTGTGGTTCAATATCCTGAAAACCTGAACAAAGTGACATAATAAAAATATTAAAATTTAAAGTAAACATTTTTCTACCCATAGAAAGTGACGTATGAAAAACAAAATGATATCATAAAATAAATGGAATTGCAAATAACAATATATATTTCCTCTAATTATAATTCAATCCATGAAACTACTGCTACTTCTACTTTCAACTCTAATTATTAGCTCTCCCGATTTCAAAACAAAGTGACGTATTTTGTATAGATAAACAACATTTAGTTATCAAAATATTCTCTGAAGATGAACCTGGAAGGTTTGAAAGTATACTAAGAAGTTTTTAAATAAAATATATATTTGAAACTTATAACATCTTTTCATTACATTAATCGCCTTTTAAGTAAAATTGTGGAATTTTAATGATCAAACTATATTACTGTAAATATTCTAAATAATTCTAATGTTGATTGATTAAATTTAGGTGTTTGACTTTTCTTTACATAGAGTTTAAAAACAGTTAGGATATATCAGTTCATCTTCTGTATCTTTTTTTTTTTTTCCTAATTGTCTTATATATGCATTTGTCATTCATTTCTACTGTTAAAAAATATCACTCTGCAGAAAATTTTTGTTGTTATTGAGGTTTGTCGCAGAAAGCTTAAAAAAATTCTGCCACAGGACATGAAAGAAAAAAAAAAATTAATTTTTCTATATCATTACCAACTTGTCCCCTGAAGTACATCTCTAGTGTGTAAAAGCAATCCAAAAGGATTTATATGCAGATATGTAAAAATACTACAACCTAAAAAGAAAAATCTTTTTCTTATAAAGTCTTAAAATCATTTTTTGCTCTGCAAAAAGAGTTCTTTACATATACGACTAGTTGCATGGCAACCCTTTTGTGTTACATTTAACTGTATGAAGTCTTTCAAAAGTTTTGTGAAGAAAAAAAAAAAAAAAATCAAGTTTTACATTTTAAAATAACAATTCCAAATAAATTTTAATTTAGAACATTTTCCACTCATTTCACCTTTTTAAATTTTGAATTTAATAGAAACCATCCTTATCATTAGAGAGCATTTACATCTTACAAGTAAACACCACAAGAAATTTCAAGTTTTTAGTTCCAGCCCCTTGGTAATAGAAATCACAAATTTAGAATATTCTTTGTTTATCCACTCTTATATATTAGGATGTAACGAAAGTTTTCCGCCAAATCACCATTATATAATACTAATTATAATATAAATAATTAACTGTAATTTTATATATAACCATTATTCTGCCAAACCTTCACAGTATCACATGACACAACACTACTACCTAAAGCCGCACACTTTATTCGGTGACATTCTGTAGCTGACTTTTTGCAACAGAACTGGAAGTAAATAATGGTTCTAGTTCTAATCTGGTAGCGCGATAGTTCCATTTCAGATATCTTGCACTTAATGATAACAATATTTTCTTACAAATTTCACAACGCAGTGTTATAGAGCAAGTATCTTTCTTTCGAATGCCAAAAATCGTTTGACAAAATATGAGCAAACACGTCAATGCGAACTGTTTGCACAGACCGCATTAGCTGTGGTGGGAAACTTTCGTTATAACCTGATGTTTTGCAAATTTTAGAAATTGTTCTGTTGCGAGTATTTATGTCTTTAAAATAACAGTCAAGATTCAAGTCTTAACAGTTCTAAATTGAAATTAGAAAAATTTTAGAACATTTTCTACTCATTTCACCCTTTCAAATTTAGAATTTTTTAGATTTCTCACTCGAACATCATACTGCAATTTTAGGATGCTTTTTGCTCTTGCATCCACTTGGGGGTTGTTGTAGTAACATAAAATCTCTGGTGCAGAGCTGGTCAGCATTTTGCCGTCATTGTTTTTAAAGTTAACTAAATCCAGAGATTAACCCAACAAACGTTACTGTAGATTTCAAATTTAAAGCCCTAACAATTCCAAATTAATCATAATTTAGAATGTTATCCACTCATTTCACCCTTTAAATTTTTACTTTTTCAGAAACCGTTCTTAACAAATAATATAAGTAACTATAAGGCCAAATTTCAAGTTTCTAGCCCGAACAGTATCACAGAAATCACATCTTTAAAGCATTTTTTTTTTTCTTGTGTACTCTTTTTAAATTTTATTTAAAACTGGTCTGTGAGAGCATTTACATATTTATTAAGAGTAACATCAGCGTCAATTTTCAAGTTTCTAACCTTAACAGTTCTAACTAAATTACCAATTAGTTGGAATTAGAATTGTATTCCATTAAATAAACACTTTTAAATTTCGAATTCTATTCAAACAGCCAATGTAAGTACCATATATACTCGTGTATAAGTCGAAGAATTTTAGACAAAATTTGGGAATTGAAAGTGGTGGTTTGGGTGGGTGTGGGGGGAGGTTGACTTATACTATGTTAGTAAAAAGAAGAAAAAAAAATGCAGATAATCGGCAAATGGGCAAGTCTTTTAAGTAATCATATATGGGTCTAGGTTAGAGAAAGGTATAAAAGTGGACAATGGTCATTTTTTTGTGACTGACAAAAAAAGCTCAACAATAATGTTTCTGTAATTGTTCTGTATCCATTTTCTCTCGGGATAGAATTCCCTTCAATATGGGGAAATTGCTTTCAACATTTTAATCCCCTTTTAAGTTCAATTTGAGACTGTTTCTAGATATCTCTTCTAAAAGTCCTACAATACAAAGAAGTACTATCTTTTAGCAGTCTAAGAAGTTGTTTACCCATGTAAATAAGGCTTGAATTTTTTCTTTTTAAGTATCATTAAATTGATGTGAATAGGTTTCAAAATAGTATAAGCTTCTTCGGTTTTACATAATTATACAGTTTTAAAACATTGAATTTTTAAAAAAAGAGTCTGATTAGAAACATAGGAAAAAAATGTTTGCTAATTTAATGAAAATTCATTAAATTTTTTTTTATCCTCGATTACAAATCATTCTTCAACATATTACTACCAGAAACGTGGTTCGACTTATACACAATTTTTTTTTTTTTTTAATTTTGCTTAAGAATTGGAGGGAGGGGGGGGGGGGGGTCTTATATACGAGTATATATGGTACTTACATCTTAAAAGTAACCACTACACCAAATTTCAAGGGGTGTTGTACAGACATAAATATAGGCTATGTTAGAGCAGAGATGGACACAGGCATTTTGACCCCGTTACTTTTTTAATTTGCTTAGTAATTCCAGAGATTATTTCTACAAACAAACTTTACCTCTTTATAGCATTAGTACAGTAAAAAGTCTCAAATCCGGAATCCTCCAACAATCCAGATGTTTTGCTAACCAGAGTATTATTTTAAAATTACATTAAAATAAGTAAAAATAAATCACAGAGGACAAAAACTACCACATTATACTAAAAGATTGTAATTGAATTCATTTTACAAATTAGTCACAAAACATGGAAAAATCCCTCAAAATTGAGAAAAATTGAAAAAATCATCACAAAATACAACCCCCTCCCTTCCCTGGCTAAATATCACTAAAAAAATCACAGAGGATAAAATTTATTATATTAACTGGGCTAAAACATTGTAACCAAATTTCTTTCATGGATAATACAAAATCATCACAGAATCACTAAAAAAGGGTAAAAAAAAAACAAACATTAAAAATCAGTAAAAATTCAAAAATCACGAAAGACAAAATTTACTATGTTGAGATATAAAATTTTGAAACCAAATTCCTTTTATGAATATAAAAAAATAAACGTAAAACACACACAAAAAAAAAACTATATATATATTATATATATATATTAACTATATTATATATATTAACTATATTATAGATTTCTTTACATTTAATTTTTTTTTTTTAATTGCCCACTAACAATACCAAAAATATTTTTTATATGAAAAATAGCAATTATGGTTCAAATTTATAAAATCGATACTTTTGTATTGGGGTCATGGCAGTCGAAGAAATCATCAAAGACACTATTTACAGCAGCCTGTTTGATTCTGGTAATGAGGAATTTGCACATATCGAGAAATTGATCATTTATATATTTTTCTGATAATTCCACATCCAGTTTTCAAAAATGTTCTCAAAAATGAAAAAAAAAAAAAAAATATATCAATAATTAAATAGTTGTAAAAGTAAGCTAAAACCAAGTGACTCCAAATCAGGACGCGACTTACTATGAAGTCACAGTTGACGACATGCCAAGCAGCGATCATATTCTCTTGACAGCCAAATTTATTTCTACTTGGATTTTCATAATAATTCATCATCATCTCATTCTGATTTTTGATTAAATGAGTTAGTTATGAGCATTGTTTATATACAATCTATCTTATATTGAATTTCACAATTCTTTGAATAAATGAAAAGATACAAGTTTATGTCAATATGACCGTTTTAAATAATGTATTTTTAAACAATTATTCTTAAACACATAAAATAGAAAAATAAATAAGTAAAATGATAATACATCTCACTGAAATATTAAGTATGTTTTTAAATTTGAAATTCATACAATATAAAAGCTTGTTATTTTGATGATAATTTTTCATTATCTTAAATAAGTCTCTCCTCTTTCTCTCTCTTTTATTACTTTCTTCTATCTTTACAAGAAGAAAGTATTGGATTCATGAAAATTTTCTAATTTCGGTTTTCGACGGATTTACACATTTTAGGGGTCAGATATTCCAAAAAACATGTTTTTACAAAACGTCCGTCTGTATGTGTGTAAGTGACACAAATTTTGTAGACGGAAATAAAAATTTCTATTAAGTTAGTCCATGATATAAATTGGTGATGATCATAATCACTATCTCAAGAACTAATGCACGGATTTTTATCAAACTTCAGATTCGGTTATACCTTGATATAAATTGGTGCTGTTTACGTTTTGGTGTAAATTGCAAACAGGTGGTGCTTCTATGCTGCATTTTTCATGATTTCCGCATTAGCTCTATCTCAAGAATTAATGCACGGATTTTCAACAAACTTCAGATTCAGTTATCCCCTGATATAATTTGGTGCTGTTTATGTTTTGGTGTAAATTGCCCAACAGGTGGCACTGCTGTGTTGCATTTTGTACGATTTCTGTAACAGCTTTATCTCAAGAACTGATGCACGGATTTTTATCTAACTTAAGATACAGTTAGACATTGACACAAGTATTTACTGATCAGGTTTTGGTGATTATCGCCCAATAGGTGGTGCTGCTAAGCTGCATTTTGTAGGATTTACATGACTTTAGCGATAGCCATATCTGAAGAACTATTGCACAGAATTTCATATCTTTAGAATCCTCATGATGGGCCTAGATTGCCATTTAATTTTGGCACCATGATAGCGAATTTTGAAATATTAACATGTATGAGACAGAAGAAAGATTTAATATTGCCACATTCAACTAGTTTTTAACTGAATTTTGAGATTACAAATATCTTAGAGGTAAGTGAAACATGTATATTGAATTCTAAACAAAATATGAACAGATTGCAAAAAGGGTTAGATAAATAAATAATGTCCGATTCTCTCTACCACATAAATAATAATTAAAATTAGTACACAGTGATGTATAACCTTAAAAATGCTACTTACTACAAATTTAATGGGGGTTTTTAATAATAAACAGAGCAAACAAGTTTCTAATAGGTCTTCACAGACAATATTACAAGCTGTTTTTTAATTTTATCTGATTTGACAGTATTAGTTAGTATACTTCACTAGTAGTAATAACAATGTTAATAAGAGAGATCAATGAAACAATAGTTGTAGTATATATTCAGTTTCAGGAGCTTTTTGCAATTTTACTGAAAAAATTTATTAAAAAAAAAGTTTTAATGTATGTACATTTTATAAAAATCTAATTCATTGCTTGCAAAAGTTACACAAGCACCCTTTTTAATTCCGCTGGCTTCAATATATTTTTCTACCTCCCCCGCACCCCACAAAAAAACAACTAGTTGGATGTGCCAATCCCAAAACTTTCTTCTATCTTATACATCTTAATATTTCATAAAGTAGTTACACGTGTTAATACTTCAATATTATTAGTTGAATACTATAAATACCAACTTTGATTTTCATCGTAAATTTCTGCTTCAGTCAATTCAACGGACTAAAAACAAGTTAATCTATATCATGATATTTGTTAAAATTAATAGTCATTCCTTGTTCTGTTGTTATTAGCTGTTTGCGAATAGCCAGCTTAGCAGGAAGCAAGTTCCCGCCGCTGCACGAGCCGTCAATGGACAACAGAACTACGAAAAATCAAGAAAAGCATACAAAAATTGCTATCACAGAGCCCCTTTACCGCGCAATACTTCCAAATTCAAGAGAGACTTGTTGACCAAAGCCAAAAACATGCACAAAAAATTTGGTTCAATAGTATGCATAATTTTATACACTTTTCGATAGTACAATAAAGAAAATGACACAAACATCGCCATTACAGCGCCCTCCTCCCTTCCGGCAGATTTTTTTCAAATTCAGGGTGGACTTGCTTGCCACAGCCAGAAACATACACAAAAAATTTGGTTCATTTCTATGCATAACAACTTCATACACTTTTCGATAGTACAGTAATGAAAATGGTACAGACATCACAATTATAGCGCCCCCTTCCAGCAGAATTTTTCTAGTTTCAGAGAGGACCTTCGTGCCAAAACATACACAAGAAACATACACAAAAAATTGGATTCAATTCTATGCATAACTTCATACACTTTTCGATGGTACAATATTCCAAATCGCACAAAAATCGCTATTACAGCGCCCCCTACCGGTGATTTTTTTCCAAATTAAGGAAGGACCTACTTGCCATAGCCAAAAATTAAAAAAAAAAAAAAAAAAAAATTGGTTCATGTCTATGCATAACTTCATACACTTTTTGATGGTACAATGGCGACAGACAGATGGACACATAGACATTTTCTATAAACATGCTTTTTGGGATATCTGACCCCTAAAACGTGTAACTCCGACGAAAATCAGAAGTAAAAAAAAATTTTTTATTACAACACTTTCTTCTATTAAAGATAGAAAAAAGTAAAAAATACAATAAAAATTAGAATGACTTATTTTCAATTTTTCTTTAAACTTTCCTAGCTATTAATATTCTAGTCGACCTTATGAACAGAAATAAAATTGCTACACAATATTCATACTTTTTATTGTACTCTGAATACCGAAACTATTTAATTCACAATTTCTATCAAGGTCATAATAAATCACCCTTAACCCTGACTTTTCAAAAATTTTTGTAATAATGTTTTTCGGCTTTCATTTTTAAAATAAATCATGGGAAAAATACTTTAAAAAAATCATATTTTGTTTTAAGTATAGTTTACGGCTAAAAAACAGTTTGTTACTAATCGGCAATACTGGTGTTTAATTGAAAAAATCATTTCCCTATATAAAATTCTATAATATTAAACACACAAGAATTTTAGGAACTATAATAAGAAATAAATTTTACTTGCTCACCGCAGGTCAAAATAGGGTATTTCGCAAGCTTCCAAAAAAAAAAAAAGAACAAGTAGCAACATTTGAAAAAATAAATTTATCTTTATTCTTAAACAGCACAGGTGTTGCCATCTAAATGTTGAAAATCAATTTAATAATATTTTCAGAATACATTTTATTGGCAAGATTAGGCATTATAGCTTCAATATTATTCTAATAGTATTTTAGAGCCTAAATTGGGTATGTTGCCGGAAAGCAACACCACGTATTTAAGGGTTAAACTGAAGAAAGTAAATTTATTTCAAATTATTCATGTTTGAGTGACTGGCAGTCAAAAATAAATGCATTTTTCAAGGGGAAAAAAAGTCGCACACACACACACACACACACATATATATATATATATATATATATATATATGGTAAAAATTTAATACTACAGTAATATAGTAGGTATAAAATAAAAATTTAATATTCTTTTGGCACACTGAAAAACAACTTTTCACTAGAAGTACTGACTGTATTAGTGCAGAGTGGCACAATACAGTATTTATAATATGACTTTGTGTTCTCAGTCATAATAATTTTTAGAAACAGCAAAATGGACAAATTGAAAAGCAACACACGTAAACAATAACTATGTCCTTTGTTGTCATGAACTGTGATGTCAGATGTATTAAGCATTGTATTTCGCAAGACTTTCGGGATATGGTAAATAGTGCGATATCACAACAAACATAAATCAACAATAAAAGCTCAAAATAAAAAAAAAATATGCAGGCTATCCTCATTATTTTTCATGTTCTATTGTTTCGTGATAAAGTTAGAAAATGTGCAATTTCTCCATTGTTTAAGAGTGTAGTTCGACTATGTGTCTTAAATTTATGCTTTATTTATATTTTATTTTATTAATTTACATGAAAACAGATCTTTTGCAATCACTTGCACATGACAGTGTAAATTTTAAAATAAATTGCGCTAGAAAATTACTTTAAAACCATAAAAAATGATATTGAAAAAAAAAATAATAAAAAATGTGATACAGATAGTTTCCAAACAAATTACATTTGAAAGTACATTTTTTCCCAATTCGACTGTGTAAAAATTGAAATTGTGATGTTTAAGTTATCGAAAACTATAGAAAAAGCGAAATTGAATCGTTTGCTGTTGCCAACATCAAAATGACGTCAGTGTTACAGATGGAAACATTTGTCCTTTATAATACAGATATACAAAACAAAGCCTTAAAAAAACCTTGTTTAGAAAGTTTGAGCAAAAACTTAATTCAAAACATGTCTTCTTTTTATATACAATGAATATAAAAGACTGCCTGTGGTATTTTTTGACAATGAAACTTGAACTTATTCTTTTTTAAGATTACCAAATATCCCAACATTTAATCTATATTAACATTATAAAGAAGTAACGTTTATTTGTCTGTGTGTTTGTAGGGGATAATTTGTGGAACTACCAAACAGATTTAAAAAATAATGGTGGCAAAATGCTAGTGACCCTCTCTGCTTTATTTTATGTTGGTACAATAACCTCAAAGGGAGTGCAGGGGCAAAAAATATTCTAAAATTACAATTTCTGTCATACTGTTGGGACCAGAAATTTGAAAAGTGTGCAGGAGCAAAAAAAAATTATAAAACTGGCATTTCTGTAATATAGTTATTACAGAAGCTTGCATAGAAGTTCGGAATTTGGCATAAGGGTTACTTTAAAATGTAAATGCTCGCTGAAAACGGTTTCTAAAAAATTTAAAACTTCAAATAAAATGAGAGGAAAATCAAAATACATTCATTTTAAGTTACCAGTTGATTATATTTCTTCTCATTAATTTAAGTCTCATTATTGCCTAAAGCAGTATAAGAATAGAGTTTAGCCAAACTGTAGCTTAAGGGGGCTGGTCACTCAGCTTCCGAATTCCCCTCACTAATGTAAAGTATATGGATATTTGGTTCATTCGTCTATTTAAAATATCTCCTTGGGAAATTAATATTTTTAACTTACATTTCTCATGTAACACTTCCTGAAAGATGTCTCTCATTTTCTTAGTTCTCAAAATATTTCTAAAGTATAGACTTAATTTTATAGGAAGTGTTAAAGTCTTACTCACAGTTCGCCTGCTTTTCACACATAAAATACTAAATTCAGCATAGATTTTAGAAATATTTTGAAAACTAAGAAAAAAAAAGAGGCATCCTTTAAGAAGAGTACACAGAAAAAATCCTTCTATATATAAAAAAAAGTTTTGATTTGGAAATGGACCAATGAAAATCTGCGTAGATATTCCGGGTATACTCCTACTAGATCGGCATCCATATTTTTTATGACCGGGGTTTTTGTTTGTTAATATTAAGAAAACTGTTTCATACAAAAATATGAAAATCGGTGGTATTATAGAGACATGTTTGATAAACACCCTGATGCAGACAGTTTTTAAATAGAATAATTATTTTAAGATATATTTAATGTTAAAGATGGTCAAAATCGTTTCATCAAAAAAGTTTTATAGGAGAAAAACTATACATAGGAATTTAAACATTTTTAGATCATCTTATACATTGGAAGTTCCAGATGTGTAGACTGCAATTATCTTTTTAATTTGACTCATTTTTTGAGGATTCATTTCCATTTTAAATTCAAATTTTCAGCATTTCGAGAGATATTTTTTTACACATTTTAGAAAAGGGCAATTATTTTAAACTGTTGCCAATTTTAAAAACAGCGCAAAGAATAATATTTCCTTCAAATAAAAAAGTTACTTACACGTGGCTATTATAAACAGAAAAAAATTTCAAATTAAAATTAAGTGATTACGTGTTAAAAATCAGGAAAATATTGAAAATTACATCATAAAAACTACAGTTACACGTGAATTTTAAAACGGAAAGAAAATTTTTAAATACTAAATTCATTATTAAGCGTTAAAAGTCACAAATGAAGGAAATTACGTCATATTTAAGAAGACCAAATAAATAAAAGTTGGCAAAACACTTTAAATTAAAAAATATATTTGCACGAGACGTTTATTTCATATTTTGATATAATCTTTTCAACTATTATCGTGAATTCTAAGACAGCGCAAATAATATTTTCTTTCTAACAACAAAAGAATTTTCATGTGAATATTAAAAAGAGAAAGGAAACTTTGGTGAAAATTACGTCAGATTTAAAACGATACATTTAAAAGAACTTTCTCATAGCGATGTTAAAAATTACCGAGAGACAAAGACTCTGTGTACTTAATTCATTTTACATTAGTTTACTTTCAAATTTTTAACTAATTTTTAACACTTTCCAACAAAGTTGAAAAGTGTTATTGATTTCGATTTGTCTGTTCGCACTCTAACTCTTGTAAATATACTCAGATCGACTGAAATTTTTGGTTATTGACGTTCAGCCTAGCACGAACCCTATTTCAAATGAAGTTTGTAGCATGCTTAGTTCATTTACAGGGACAGTCAAAAGTATTCCGTTACATTAAGGGCCAATGGGAAAAAATCCTTTCAAATGAATTTTAAAGATGTCGCACCTTTTCAAACATAATAAAAAATATATGCATTTACAAAGTACACTAAAATATGCAGAATATTCTGTAGCATATGCGGTGCAACGAATAGTTACTATTCGTTTACAGGGCTACACAAAAGAATTCCATTACAAATGGTATAGGGGGAAATTGTTTGCGGCGTATTTTAATTATACAAATTCATATATAATAAAATATATATACGTCGGTGAGGCTTACTTGAGTTATTTCATGTATAATACGAAGTGCATAGCATTTACAGGAACATCCAAAAGATTTCAGACAAATATTTTCTATCCGAAATACTATATATTAGCCGTGATGGTAGGGAATGCATTTTTAATTATGATATGTGCTTTTAAGTTTCACTATATTTATGCATACTATGTGGTGTGTATAAATATTATAGTTGATATACAGGGCTACGCAAAAGAATTCGTAAAGGTTACTGAGTATGACCGTAAATCAGTGATGGAACAGCATGGACCTAATTTTGGAACAGCAAAAAACCATTTTGGAGCAGCAAAAACGCTCATTTTGGAGCAGCAAAAAGCCATTTTGGAGCAGAAAATAACTATTTTGGAGCAGCAAAAATGCTCATTTTGGAGCAGAAAATAACTATTTTGGAGCATCAAAACATAATTTTGGTATTCTTTGACGAAATTCACATTTTTTTCTGCAATTCTTTGACTGAAGTCGTGTTTTTTCTGCTATTCTTTGACGAAAGGCGCATTTTTTTCGCGGCTCTTTCACAAAATTTGCATTATTTTACAATCCTTTGACGAAATCTTTCGTGTTATTTGGGCCCTTTGTTGAAATCAGCATGTTTTTCGCTATCTTTTGACGAAATTAGTGTGTTTTCGACAAAATTTGCAGTATTTTGTGATATTTTGACAAAATTTACGGTTTTTTGCGACCTTTTGATGAAATTTGTGGTTTTTTTCCCGCGATCTTTTAACGAAATTCGCGTTTTTTCACAACCTTTTGACCCCGTTTTGGACAAAATTAGCGATCCTTTGACAAAATTCATGTTTTTTTCTTGCGATCCTTTGACAAAATTCGCGTGTTTTTCGCGATCTTTTGAAAAAATTCGCATGTTTTTTGCGACCTTTTGATGAAATTTGTGTTTTTTCCCGTGATCTTTCAATGAAATTCGCGTTTTTTCACAATCTTTTGACCCCGTTTTGTTCGTTTTTTGATGAAATTAGCGATCCTTTGACAAAATTCACATTTTTTTTTTTTTCACGATCCTTTGACAAAATCCGAGTGTTTTTCGCGATCTTTTGACGAAAATCTCGTGTTTTTCGCGATCTTTTGCGGTTTTATTCTCTATTTTTTAAATAAATTAGCATTTTCACGATCTTTTGACCGTTATTTGTTCGTTTTTTGATGAAATTAGCGATCTTTAGAGAAAATGCATGTTTTCCTTGCGATCTTTTGATGAAATTCGCGTGTTTTCTCGCGATCGTTTGACGTAATTTGCGTGTTTTTCGCGATCTTTTGACAAAAATTCGCGTGTTTTTCCCGATCTTTCGACAAAATTTGTGTCTTTTCGTGATCCCCTGACAAAATTTGCGTTTTATTCGTGATCTTTTAACGAAATCATGTTTTTTCGCGATCTTTTGACCGCGTTTTGTTAGTTTTCTGACGAAGTTAGCGATCTTTTGTTAAAATTCACTTTTTTTTCGTGATCGTTTGAGAAACATCGCGTGTCTTGTGCAATCTTTTGACCAAATTTGTATGTTTTTTGCAATCTTTTAGCGAAATTTGGGTGGAAAATGATCGATTTAGCTCAAAAATTATTATTGAATTGGCGCAGTTGGGTACAATTTTGTTGAAAAATTATCGTTTTGGCGCAATTGGAGCAGCTGTTCCAACACTGCCGTAAATTGCTCAAAGGTGGGTTTAAAATGTGTTATGCTGAACTGCATGTTAGTTTTCTATGAAATGTTTGTAGAATATAGATAAAATGATATACAGGGCCACACAAAGAATTGGATACATGGCCGCCTATAGATGATAAATTCTAGAAATGCGATTTCAGTAGTTTTAAGAGTGATTTAGTTTGAAAAAAAGTTTAGCTAAATACACGTAATAAAGGTACTAGGTAAACAACAGGGCTGTACAAAAGTATTGAAGTATGTTTCCATCTATTAATCTAAATTGTTGAAAGAGAAATTTCAACCTGTTATGTGTTTTCTTGATAAACTAAATTTTCTATTATATAGTATATATATCAGCCTACAGATCAAATACACGGCTGTTCGGAAGAATTGGAATAAATATTTGGCTATGGATGCAATAACTGCTGAAATCAGTTTTTTAAATGTTTAGTTAGTTATCTTATTTCCCTAAATAACGAAGTTTTGTTAAAGCTTTCAGTGAGTGTTGAAAAGTGTTTCATAATCTATGCCATACGCATGATTTTTCTTTCTTGTTTTTAATCAAAGACGAAAACAGCTGATTTGGTCTTAAAAATCTCCAATCAAAGGAAAATGAATGAAAACCCGTTTACAGGGAGACCGTCACTGTTTTTTAAAATTATAATTCAAACTTTTTAAGGCCGATGAAATTAGCATGCTTTTAGAATTTGGGGTGTCTGAACGGGGGTTGGCGAGCGTAGCTCGTAGGGGGCAGAGCCCCCTAGTATGTTAAAAATATGAATTTCCTCAGAAGATATTTTAAATATAAGAATGCATCAAAAGTCCATAGACTTAACATTACAGAGGAGAATTCCGAAGCTAAGTGACCAGCCCCCTTAAGGCAGATCACACACTGAACAGACAAGAAGAGAAAAGTATGAGACAGGAGACAACTTGTAAGATTTAAACCGGTTTCTTCTTTGTTATCAGGGTCTCAACTTACACTTTTTTGTTGCTTGTCTGCTCAGTGTGCGATATGCCCAAGAGCCCACACCCTCAGTCACGGGAAGAAAGGAAAACGCTAATGTTAAGTCAATGGGGACGTTATTTTCCAATTTCTCACTTTGATTTTAATATTTTTGATTTATATTAGGATAATTTCAATTTTGGAACCAGTTCCAAGCAGTTCCGAATTTTTTTTTTTTAATCTGAAGTTTCACAAAAGACTTTTACTTTTTTGATTTTGTTTGTGTGTGTTTTTTATTTTTTGTTTTTTTTTATGACGATGCTTAACTTTCAAAACTGGTTCTGAAACTGAAAGCACCCTATTAAAAAAAAATCCTGTAAACAAAATCAAAAATAGTAGTAGAAATAATAGTAAAGTAAGTAGTAAAATAGTAGTTTGTAGAGATTGACCTTACCTATCCAATGCAAAAAAAAATTATTAAAAATATTGAAATGCAAACGAGGTATCTTAAAAAATAATGCCCATTGGATTAACATTAGTGGACGGGTGTTTTTGCATGACTGAAGTAGCCTCTAAATCTTTTTTTTTTTTTTTTTTTGGTTGGGGGGGGGGGCATTATCCAATTGCAGTACAATTACCTTAAAAAAAAATAGGCACACAAATATCACTTGGCATATTTCAACAATTATATGTCAAAGCTGGGGATTTTGCTAGTATTAAATATGGGGATACTTGATTTACTATTTAAGGGGAAAAAAACTGCACCTGAGAGACTGCAAAAACGTCTAAATCTGAGTGGTTAAATATGGGGATATCTGATTTACTATTTAAGGAAAGAAAAACTGCACCTGGGAGACTGCAAAAACATCTAAATCTGAGTGTTCTATGTGTAAAAAGAAAACAAATTTTAAAAAAAGCTTCAAAATGCACAAATTTTACACCTAAAGCAGGGATCTGTAGAGAAAAAAACGATCGTTTAAAGGACCCTTCACAAATTTTCTCATCTAAAAGTAGTACCCTTCACAATTATTTACTCTCCAAAAACAAAACCCTTCGCAATTTTTCTCATCTTAAAAACAGATCTTTTAGAAATGTATTCCCCTTAAAAGAAAATTGAACCCATCAGTAAATTTTTTAAAATTACTAAGGATCAGCTGAAACAGGTTTTTTAAGACCAAAACCAAATTTTTGTAATATTCCTAGACCAAAAATGAAAACGTCCCAAATTTTTAAAAAAAGTTATTAATTATATAAATACACATAATTATACTTGCATAGAAACACATTTTCAACAAACACACAATGTTTCAAATAAAAACAAAACATAAATAACAATAAAACTTTTATATTTTATTACTTTATGACAACCAATAATTATAGACAGGCATTCATAAATAAAAATTTAACAGTGTATATAATGCAGAACAAATTCAATGATGAATATTTAATTTTTAGTTCAATGAAGATTTAAACATAGATAAGATTTATACTTACATAAATATTTGCTTACTCCCTCGTAAAAAACTTTGCCCATTCTCCCAGACTCCCTAAGAAAATTTTGAAATGGCACCCCTGTTTGAAAATTTTATCTCCGTGCACAAGTTGGCCTGTCTGCGGCCTCTGACCAAAACTTTTATTTTCATATAAAATTACATTTAATTAAAATTCATCAATGACACAATGGTTTTCTAATTATACGAATTTCATCGCATTAAAAAAATGTTTTAGATCTACATACCTCAATTTACCTTTTATAACGATTTTTGTAAAGGATCATCTGTCATACAAGAACTTTCTCAAAGCAGGGTTGCAAAAAACCTGGGTTACAGTACAGAACTATTTATCCGGAATGCTTGGGGTCAGATGTATTCCAGATAACTGGTTTTTCCAGTTAACTGGATGTGCATTAAAGCAGCATCCATTTGATAAGTTTTGTGGAATATGTGTGGTTGTGACATTATTTCTGATTTTAAATTATTAGATTACTACTTGGATTAAAAATCAATGCAAGAAAGATCAAAAGTTAACCAGAGTTTAAAAAAAGCTAATTTATGGGAATCCCTTAGGAACAAAAATTCTCCTGTTTCTTTTGCATAAAAATTAAAACATGTAAAATACAACTAAATATGTTTTCATTTCAAATACTAGATGTCATCAAATTATACAGTTGTTTTAAGCAAAGCCTATGTCAAACTGGCAGTGTATGACACCTTTTTCTGCAAAGATTCTGAAATCAGTCTATCAGAAATATCATTCTGGATAACTGGTTTTCCGGTTAACTGGTTTCCGTATAAATGGTTCCATACTGTATTTCCAAAAATTTTATTGGGTTTTTCAGATTTTATTGGTTTTTTTTTTTAAGAGGTGAAAGTCGTTTATTTTTAGAAAGTATGTATTAAATTAATAAATCTTATTATATTTTTATTAATTAACTTAATGTACAAGTAATTTGAATTTAAATAAGATAACTAATTTAGTGTAAAAGGATTGGTTTGGTCAAAACTTCCAAATAGATTAGGATTAGAAAAAGCATTGAAATTAGTTAAAATTCACAGACATTTTAGACTAAAAATTGGTAGTACTATTAAACTGAGTACAGAGTGATTTATGATGTATCTGTATTTGTTTTGAATTAATTTAAATCCGAATTATGAAATGTGTTTTTACATTATGATTAAACTGTTCACATATTAAAACAGATTTTATGCACATACAAGTTTTCCTTTATTCATTATAGCTTACACATGGATATATATATTCTTTTCCCAATTGTTGTGATGCTTTTTACCATAAATATGTAAATACTTTTTAATGCATGAATAGACTATATATCGTTGGGGTACTGCCAAAAGTGAATAAGTCAAATTTGTACCCTGTTGGGAACTTACATTATAAAGCTTTATATTATTAAATCCTTGCCATTTTTGACTTATAGGAAAATGTTATTATTTCTATATATACTGATTGTAATTTTGGCTTTTTTTTTTCATAATATTAGCAAGCAGGCTTTTAAAAGCATATTATTTCAAACTAATTTAATATTAAGTGATAAAAATACATTTAAAAAGCAAAAGAAACCTTTATTTACTCAGATTCGTCATGTTTTATGGCTCTGATGGCAACATTCTCAAGAATTAAAATGATAAATATTTTCTTTTCTTTTTTTCGTTTGAAAATTGACTTGAGATTAAATTGAATTCTATTCTGAATTAAAATCAATTTTTTTAATTAAAAAAAAAAAATTCCGAAAATATTTATTTAATTTTAATTCTTGAGTCATTCATACAATTCGTCAGAGCAATGAAATATGTGGAATCTGAGTAAATAAAGGTATTTTTTGCCTTTTAAATGTATTTTATCACTTTAAGCAAATATTAAATTAATTTGATGCTTACAAGGTATTTTTATATAGTTTCATAACATTATTTCATTTTGATTTTGTAACTCTTTAAACACAAATGTTAAAAAACTAATATAAAAGTTACTGAATATTAAATAACAATAGCATAGATTATAAAAAATCTAATAAAACCCACTGTGATGTGGGTTTTATCGGGTTTTTTAGAGTGGGATTTACCCAGAAAAACCCACCCAGTTTTTTGGGGGGCAGGTATGTTTTTTGCAACCCTGTCTCAAAGAGCATTCAAAACACATCTGCGGTTCCAAAACTAAACATTTTTTATATATTCGTGATATTTATATCATTTTCTATATATTTGTCTGCAGCTTTTAATGAGCACATGAAAAGCATCTATTAAAGTTGAGTCCAATATGGACAGCTAGCTATATAATTTGCACTTGCGTCTTGAGAGTTGTCATGACCAGACCTGCCAACCTTTGAAAATGAGAAATCGTAGCACACAAAAT
This sequence comes from Maratus speciosus, assembly GCA_963932465.1. NCBI lineage: Eukaryota > Metazoa > Arthropoda > Arachnida > Araneae > Salticidae > Maratus > Maratus speciosus. The sequence continues at coordinate 93,381,217 of OZ010794.1, read as the reverse complement.
TTAAATTAATCTGGAGGTTGGTTGGTTTTTCGTGTTACGCAGCCATCTTTTGACATTCATAAAAGGAATAAGGTTTCAGTCTTTCAACTCAATATAGTAAATTTTTTCCTCTGAAACATTTTATACGATTGTTAAGAGTTTATTTTCGTTTCGCAGATTTTTTTTTTTTTTTTTTTTTCTTTTAACACTTGGAAAAGGAGTCTGGTTCCAATCTTTTAGCCCAGTGCAGTAAATTGTGACGAAATTCGCGATTTTTTTCCCGCGATCATTTCAAAATATTCACATTTTTATCCCCACAATTGTTATTTATATTTTTCTATCACGATTCTTTATTGAAATCTGCATTTTTTACCATGAGCTTTTGACGAAATTCGCAAATCGTGCGACCTTGCCCCTCAAACAACCACACCTCTCCCTTTCAGAAATTCTTAAAATGGCAGCCTTGTTTCTAAGGAAGAGAATTCCCGTATAAATGTTTAAAGAAACACTATTCACTTCCTTACTTTTTTTTTTTTTTTCTATTGTAGACAGTTGTTTTGATTTCACCGCTATGTAGACGATTTTAGAAAGGAAAAAGTTTTTTTTTAAATTAAAAATGGCCTTTGACTTGGTTTTTTGTAGTGTAGCTGAACTCTCAACACATGCACATAATATTAAAACTCATTGTTTAGCCTATTTTACTTCTAAGTAAAAGAGAATTCTTTTACTTTTAAAAAAATACTTATCCACAATTATTTGGCCGAAGCCGAATATTCGGTTTACATGCCGAACCACCGAATACCGAATCGACTATTAGGTCAATCCCTAATCCTATCGACCAAAAAAGTATCGCCAAACTATAAGATTAAATGCCAACAATGGATGATCGTAATCTCTTGACATTAAACACAATACACATGTTTGTTATGTCATCAAGTGATTTTTAATTAGACTTTTTATTTGTTCTTTCAATAATTAAAATAAAAATTATGTCAATTTATATAATTTGGTGAATAGTTTGGCGATTTGTATAATTTGGCAAAATTGGTCAACGGGATAACCAAGTAGTACCAAAAATTATTCACATCCAATAAATAGCGAGTGAAAATGTTTGAGACAATGTTGCTATATTTAACAGAAAAGTACCAACAATCGCATTTTATTAATGAAACTGGAAACAAATATTCTATTTAATTTATACAAAAATATATCTTTTAATAATTGATGATAAACATTTACAGCATAATAAAAAATGACTGGTGCAAAACATAAAAAAAAAATACAAACCTTCTTAAATGCACATAAAAGCATAAAATGGGATGTGTTTTAAAGCAGTGAAATTTCCTCTCCCAGGATAAGAGCTCGTACAAGAGTCTTCAAAGTTTACTCACAACTCAGAGACAATAGTAAGTAGTGGGCTGCAAAAAATGCAAACAGAAAATTAGTGTCTTAAAATTTTAATTTATGAAATTAAATAAAATAATCATCAAGATTTACACGAAACTAATAAATAAGCTTAAGCTTGTAATAATTTTTTTAGACAAAATAAATTAACAACGATAACGTATAAAGCACTATCACAAAAATTGTGGACAAAATGGATTAACAAAATATCATGTAAATGGAACTGAGTGAAAAAATACCCAAGCTGGGGAATCGAACACAGATCTTTGGCATACATTATCAATGCTCCACCGTTTAAATAAAAGCTACCTGAGCTGACAACCAGCGAGCCTATTTCACTCAGATAACCTTATTGGTAATAACATCTGGCATGTCATGTAGACTACATAGATATTATTATTTTTAACATTATCATAGTAACTGGTAAGTTATCATACGAATTGAATATTCCCAACTGGAAAAACTGTTCAATTCGTATGATAACTTTACCAGTCAGTATGATTGTGTTAAAAATAATACTATATGTACCCATAGTTTATATGGAGTTCCTTTACCCGTGATTTATTCTGTTGAGCTGTCTACACGACAGACCAAATGTTATTACCTATAAGGTTATCTGAGCGAAATAGGCTTGCCGGTTGTCAGTCCAGGTAGCTTAAACGGTAAAGCATTGGCAATGTATGCCAAGGATCTGGCTTTCATTCCCAGCTTGGGCATTTTTTTTCGCTCAATTGGAAATATTCAATTGGCATGATAACTTTACCAGTTACAGTTAGTATGATTGTGTTAAAAATAATACTAAAATAACATACACTTTCTGTGACATAAAAAAAAAACCTTTTTTTTGTACACAAAAATCTGCATTATTTTAAGCTTAATTCTCTATAACCAGCTTCATATCCCTAGCAATCCAAAGTTTTCTGATTACATTGACTGCATAAAATGGGCCTACAGGGCCACCCATATTTTGAACTTATTAAAAAAATATATATATATTTCACGACTCATGTGCATTTAATGTTTTAATAGGTTATAATTGATGTCTATATAACAAGCAGACTTGCCAAGTTCTCAAAGCCAAAAATCAGCAGATTTTATTTCAGAAATCAGGAGATATTTTTCAGTGCAAACTTATTCAATTTTAAAAGTAAACATGTTTAGTACAAGTTTAATTTTAAACAAGACTTGGTTACTATTGGAGATTAAAAAGAAATAGAAAAAATATATGTATTTCTTAGATGAAGAATGCACGATGTTTTCAACATACTTTTAAATTAACTACATATTACAGGAAGAAATTTTGTTTCTTCATAAACACATATAAAACTGTAGTGAAGGTCCCAAGACAAATTATTGATAGTCAAAACATGTCCATAGTAGCTGACAAAAAGCCTTAAAGAGCCATCATTTACAATGAATCTAGATCACATACACTACTACTGATCAGTCGTACTAAAGAACAATTGACGTTTTTATTCCTGAATTGCAGTATATTTAGGGGTAAAATAATGAAATATAAAAAAAAATGTGAAAAATCAGGAGAAATATGTCAAAAATCAGGAGTATTGTAAAACATGTGAAAATCAGGAGTCTCCTGCCAAAATCAGCAGACTTGGCAAGTCTGAACAAGCAAGCCAATATATGACAGCCCCACCAAGTTTGTTTTTTTTTAACCCTAGATATAAATACCATTAAAATAACTTGTTATAAAATTCATTTAATCAGGCATGAAAACGGGAAACAGAAAAAAAAAGTGGAATTTTTTTTTTCCATCTGTACAACAGTAGCAAATTTTTGTAATTTAGATATATTTTAACAGGAATTAATACAATAAAATGAAATATAATTGTACAGATGATTGTTATTTTCTTTTTGTAACTTAGAAAATGCTTAAAAATAAATAAACAAACAAAAAATGTACAGGTTCATTGAATCAAAAAAAGAGAATGGAAGGCAGATTACTAAACGTATAAATCCAAAGATATAGCTGATGAATTTATGTGAAGTGCAGTGACTAATTTTTTAAAACATATATTCTAGGTGGTTTGGTTGCTTAAGATTTTCCTCCTCTTTCCTAAGGGGAAAAAAGTTCTCCATGCTAAATATATGCACATCAAATTTATCATTGCTCCAGAAATACTTCGCTGAAACTGCCCAAAAAAGTTGTATAAATGGAATAAAATATTCTATTTCAAAAAGAACCTTAAGTAAACTTCTTTTCCCTTTTAAAATCTAAGAAAACTTCATTCGGGAACAAAATCTCCTCAATCAACTTCATTTCAGGGTTGCTGGCTTAAAACACCTTTTACGGCTTAAACCACTTAAAAAAAGCCGGCTTTTATTTTTCAAAAAGTTGGTTTATAGATAATTCATATAAAATTTGAATTAATTTATTTTTAATACACTTAGAAATATTTTCTACTAAAAAAATATAAACTTCTATTAAATTTTGTCAAATAAATAAATCCTTATAACTGCTAGAATGCAACTGCGAAGGCATTATGTCAGAAGAAAAATAATTAATATTCAGAAGAATACATTAAATTTGACTCTAAAGTATTGGTTTGGAATTCTTTATTATAGCTCTACACATACCACACATTTTAAAGATTATATGAAATAATAAGAAAATGTCATACATCAAAATAGAAACATTCTTAAATACTAAAGGGCAAAATTATCACTGGCCATAGGGCCAGTAAATGAGAAAAAATGGCTAGTGAAAAATTGTCTATCAGCGGCGATCTTCCGGCCACTTTTTTACAAGAAGAGAACAAAATTTTCTTGCATTTCATCAAGGATTCTACTTTTTTGGTTCCAATATATTTATATTAACATTTATTTGGGCTATTGTTTTAGATTAATACTTATAGAAGTTTTACTGTTTAGTATTTTTAAATAAAAAAGTGGCCACTTAAAAAACTTGTCCTACCGGCCAGTGGCCGCTAATGAAATTTCCCAGTTTTATCCTATATTACATACTGATATTTACTTTTAAAATTAATTAAAACTAAATAGCATATATGTATTTAATAACTGAAATTATCTTATATAATACTTGAGAACACCCAGTAATAAGCAATTGATATTCTAACTTATAAAAATGATATATGTAAAAAGTTTTTTTGCTACTAAACTGTTATTTAACTTATTCCAGATATGTTCATACAGATAGATTAAAATTGTAGAATGAACAATGTTGAAAGAAAAATTAGGAAGGAACACATTGAGGAAATTTTAGTACATTTAAGTGCATAAAATAAAGAGAATAATAATAAAAAAAATCTCCAAATAAAATTTCTTGAATTAGAAATTTGAAAAGCCAGTTGCTATTTAAAATAGTACAGATAAATTAATGCATACGTTATTCATAATACTGTTTTAATTGAGAGAAATGATGTTTTTATTAAATGACTTTATGTGTGATTTTAAATAAATGTTTATGAGAAATAAAATAAGGCTTGTATTTTGTATATTAATATCCCTTAAAATTAGTTAATAAAATATATAACTAAGCAACCATTGTCCTTTTCAATTATATAAAGCAGTAAAAAAAAGGGAAAAAAAGGTGTTACGGTCACGGTCAGTGTAAATAAGAGAAAGCAACTGGTATGGCCTTTTATTCCAATATTAATGTCTTCATTATTGAAAAATTGGGTTATATTGATTTCTACCTCAATTATATGTCTTTAAAACTAATTAAAAAACACATAAAAATGTGTCATTTATAATTAACATGCTTCACTGTATAAAAGCCAAATTTGGCCAAAAAAGCCGGTTAAAACCAATAAAAGCCACCGGCGTGGCTTTTTTTAATTTTAGCCGGCTTCTTTGCAACCCTGCTTCATTTACATAATTTTCAGATGGTCATAGTATAAGCTGACCTTTGATTTAATAGCTCTTTTACAAAGCAGTTCAGAAATACTAAGAGTTTAAATAGACAAAATGTCTGAAGAGCAAATTTACCAGACTCCCCCCCCCCCCAACCCCTCCTATATGCTTTCAAAAATTTTTTTGCATTTTTGCATCAATCCACAGAATGACCAAAATTGTATTAAAAAAGGTAGAATTTCTCCTTTCCTCCCTGTTTAATACATCAATTAGTTGTAATACAGTTTAGAATGAGTTATAGATGCATTATTTTATCTTGTTCCAAAAGCATTATTGGATACACAAAACAAAAATATTTTTAAAAGGATGATTTGTTTTGCTTTGCATCTTTTCAGCTTTCTTGACGTTGGAGGGAGGAATTTTTCAATTCGGAAATATTTCTATTGTAAGAACATTATATTTGTACATTTCCTAATTCTACAAAATACTAAGAAAAATATTTAAAATAAAAGAATTGAGTGGGATTATAAATAGTGCACAAAATCCTTATAAATTCAAATTTAATTAATCCTTCTAAAATTTATTAAATGACTATGTAAATCGTCTAATGTAGTTTAAACAATTCACGAAAAATGCTTTAGAAGATAAAATTTTCATGAATTCATAATTCAGTACATAAAGGGTTAAAGCAGGGCTGCCGGCTTTTAACCACTTAAAAAAAGCCGGCTTTTATTATTAAAAGTTCGTTTACAGCTAATTCATATTAAATTTCGATTAATTATTTTTTTAAACACTTATAAATATTTTCTACTAAAAGAATTATAAATTTCAACATAGAAGGCATTATATCTAAAAAAACATTATACATATTGAAAAGAATATAAGTTAGACTTTAAACTGGTGTTTTAAAATTCTATATTACATAGCGCCACATATACTACACATTTTAAAGATTATATTTAATTAAACAATCACAAAATGTAGCACATCAAAATGGAAACATTCTTAATTCTTACGTGTCCATATGGAGAGATTATGTTATAGTAATCGTAAAAAGAGAAATTAGAAAAGGGTATAACATTTAAGGAGAGTTTAGTACATAAGTGTATAAAAGTAAATCTAGCAATTATGCAAATTAAATAAATAGGGTCAGGTGGGGGAAAGTGGTGGTAATCTAAAAAAATGCACTTTTTTCACAATAAATGTACATATTTTTACTTTTTTTTCAATTAATACATAATTGGAGTTTGTGACAAATATTTCTATTAAGATTTGTAAATCTGGCAACAAGTTTACTGTTGTTTATCTTCTTGTTTACATATATGTGCAGTTTGTTCTTAACACATGGTACATGGTATTGATAAACTTTGTTCTTGATCCTTTCTCACTTGAAAAAATTAGTATATTTTGATACATTTCAGTAGAAGAACTTCTTAAAAACAGATTCATGCATCAAGGTAAGAATTATTTTATTATTTCAATTTTTTATGATTTTTTTTCTGAGGTGGGGGAAAGTGGTGGTATAGTTAGGCTTAGCTCAACCTTGTATGATGATTCAATTTTAGACTGTAGATGAGATTAATTTTTAAAAACAGGCTGTAATAAAAGTATTAATCTAAAAAAGATAGGCTTTATTTATAAATTTTAATCTTAATATGATAATACAATTAAATTAAAAGTTATTTTTTACATAGGGTCAAGTGGGGGAAAGTGGGCCCATGGGGTAAAGTGGGGGTATATTGAATAAAACCTATTTTCTCTTTTAAATTAAGATATTTTGTTAATTCTTTTTTAGAGACATATATATTGAGATTATGGCAACTATTATTATTTTAGTTTTAGAAACTGGAAACAAATTTAATGTTTACAAACTATCTTGTTTATGCTCATTACATACCGTCAAAAAGTCGATCAGCTAAAATAATTGCCCAAGTGATAAAAATTAATACATTATATCACATAAAGCATTTGAATAAGTCACCATTGGGGAACTATTAGACTTTTCTTGCTATTTGGTGGTGAAGATTATATAGAGTTCAGCAATATATGCTACATACTAAGTGAACCTAATTTTGATAGCCATGGACATTATTTCTTTAATTAAATAATATCTGAAAAATATTTTTTTTGTGTGTGCATTTGTACCTTTAGAAATAATTAAGATACATTTATTTCAGTGTATTTTTATTTAAAAAACAATATTTACACATTTTTATTTAAATATACACTAATTTTGGAACTACCCCCACTTTCCCCCACCATGGAGTAAAGTGGTGGTATCAAAACATGCTCTTTTAAATGTATCACTGTCAGAAAACAATCAAATAAAATTGAGTGGTTATGCTTCATGTTTAATCTCTATGAATCCAATGTATAGAAAATGCATCAAAAGTTTCATTAAAATAAATTTAATAGTTTGATTTTAGGGCTTTTTCTAAAAAAAGCTTGATTTTACCACCACTTTCCCCCACCTGACCCTACATAAAATGCATTCTGTAAGTAAAATATGAATAAAATTTTGAAAAGTTTGCTGCTATTTAAAAGAGTACATATTCATGCATATGCTGTTCATAATATTGTTTTTAATAGTGAGAACTTGTATATATGATTAATTTTAATGTATAAGATATGTATAATTTTAAATATTAATGAGAAATAAAATAAGACTTGTATATTAATAGCTCTTAAAATTTGTTAAGTAATAAAACATGTAACTTAGTAATCATTGTCCTCTTTAATTTTATAAAGCAGTAAAAATGAAGAAAAGGGGCGGGGGGGGGGGGGGGGGTAAAGGTCAGTATAAACCAGATAAAGCAATTGGTATGGCTCTTTTAAAATTTAGTTGACATATTTCCAATTCTCACTTCAAATCACTAGCAGATTCATCTAATATAGGTGAAAACTGGGAAATTGAGTTAGTAGCCAGTGGCCGGTAGACTCAGTTTCCTTAGTGGCCACTTTTTAAAGTTAGTGGCCACTATAATGTTTCAAACTTTCTTGACATCTAGATAAACTATAATCATTGTATATATACGCATTTTTCTATAAATCAGAGTTTTATACCAGCCAACTATTCGTGATAAGAATAGGGAAGCAGTCAAAATTCAAGAAAATTACACTTTAAAACTACAAAATCTATTATATTGATTTTTTTTTAGAATATATCTTTAGATTATTTGTATATGTTCATAAACACTATTATCAAATTACTATTACTTTCTTTATATAAAAAATAACTAAATCAAAATTCCAACAGTTAGGTGTATACAAAAAAAAAAAAAAAAAAAATCAAATAAAACACAATAAAATGTTATTTGTATTTCATTTAATAAGTAAATGTGTTATTAACATACTACGCACATTACATAAAGTTGAAATCTAAGCTGGTGAGTGTATTTCGCAGGATTAAACAATATCTCTTGAAGAAAAATAATCTAACTGGTGAGCATGTAGCAGGAGTCGAAATATTGAAAATACTGCAATGTTCTTAAAACTTGCTTGCATCCGGTGGAAAAAAAAAAAAAAAAAAAAAAAAAAAAGAAAGAAATTATTTGAAATGCATGTGGAATCAAAGCTGATGAATATATTTTGCAGAATAAAACTGTACTTCTTGAAAAAATAATCCAACTGAAGGGCAATGGCAAAAAGCCGAAATATTGAAAATACAGCTAAATCACTAATCTGCTTGCATCCGGTAGAAAAAAGAATTAACCAGTTTGCTAATTAGATGTAATCAAAGTAGAGACACATATTTCTATGAAAAAAGCTATATTTCACTTGCCGATCGATAACAGATTTTTATCGCCATTTGGCGAGTGGCGACTAGGATGGCGATCGATGGCCACTTTTACAACTTTAATCGCCATGTGGCGAGTGGCGACCGCCAATTTTCACCTATATCATCTAATTTTTTTTTTTTTCAGTATTGTCTTCATTGTTGAGAAATTGGGTTACTTATTGTATTTTAAATCAACTAAATGTCATTAAAACTAATTAAAAACATTTTAAAATGTGTAGTCTATAATTAAAATGCTTCACTGTATAAAAGCCAATTTTGGCCAAAAAAAGCCGGTTAAAACCAATAAAAGCCGCTGGCGTGGCTTTTTTTAATTTTAGCTGGCTTTTTTGCAACCCTGGGTTAAAGGCATTCTTTTGATTTTTAAAACCACTTTTAATATTTCAAGAGCCAGTGTAATATTTTTGAGACAACATCGAGTCAGTTTTTATTATGCAAGCAAATTGTTTTAATACAAAAAGCAGAAAGTTCACTTTTTTTTACTGGGGGAGGTGTAAGGATGCTAATTTGTAAACCAAAGGGCAAGTGTGGGGTGCAGCATTCTGCAGAAACTTCTGGGGAACTCTGTTAGATATTTAAAATAATACATACCTGTCATTTACTTCATTTTAAATGCAAAATAATAATAAATAATACCATAAACCAAAACATTTTATTTCAACATCAATGTGTCGTTTCTAATTTATAATGCGAAAAATAAAAGCTGCTATTGACAAAAGAATGATATTGGTGGTAAGATTTGCACCCAGCTGACATAAAAGTACCAAAAAATTGTCTGCTAGTGGCCACCTTTTCTATTAGAAGAGAAACTTTTCTTGCATTTCATCAATGATTCCACTTTTGCTGGTTGCAATATGTTAACATACTTGAGTTATTTAATTTTAGACTAATGCTAATAGAAATTAATAAAAATTTATTGTTTAGCACTTTTAAATAGTAAAATAGCCACTTATAAAACTGCTACTACTGGCCCGTGATGAAATTTCCTAATTTTGCCCTTTTTTGTAGGTTGGCTTTAGGGCTAGAAAATAGAATGAAATAATCAATAACATTTAATCATTTTTTCTAGTTTCAAAATGTTCTACTTAGATCAGGGTTGTCTCGGTTTCAACCATGGCGGTTTTAACCAGTGGTTTAAACCGTCCTGGTCAAAATCAATTTTGACCATTTTGACCACTGAAATTGACTATTCAATTTATTTACTACTAATCAAATATGTTTTACTAGCATATGTTAAAAACTAAGTTAACATTTGTTAAAAATGTCATAATATAAGTAGCATAGCACCAGTAAATACCAAATTTAAAAAATCATAACATACATAAAATAACACCAAGATACTCATGCAACACAAATGTTTTAATTATTTTTTTACACAAGCTTTTTTACGTTTTTATGTAATTTGTATTCAGGGCCCGACTAACAAGTTTCTGTGCCCAGGGCACTTTTAATTTTTCGTGCCCCCCTTAGATTGGTTTTTACCGATACTACTAGTTTTTTTACATATTACACACTTAGTGGCTGTACATATATAATTTAAAATCATTTTAGAGAGAAGGAGTCTATCATTTGATATCCTAAGATATCAATGATAGCATAAGATATCACTTTTTTAGCATTATTATAAGATTTCCCACTAGTGATTTTTGATATCGTTGTCATTGTTTATCCAAATTTAACACTAAAATGCCCGGAAGGAGTCGATCCGACTCCGACCATCTGATTAAATGTCACCTAGAACCAGAAATTCTTTCATAAAATATGTTAAATTAAAACCACTCAGATTTACGTTAAATAAATCAGTGAAATAATTTTAAAATAAAAATTCTGGTGTCAAATATTTTTATGAAACTTGAGTAAAATTTCCGGGTGTTCTAGTGTTAAATTTTCTTTGTTTCTTAACATCAATATAATCTTTTTTTTCTATTTTTATGAAAATAGAAAGTTAATATTAAAACCATTAAATGATTATCAAATCATTTCATTTCAAAATATGGAATAACCCAACTTTTGCCATTCTTATTCAGAAACATGCGCATATAATTCGTTGTTTGAGAAACCAAATTCGAAATGAAATTTGTTATTTGCTAGTAAAAAATAGGGAAGAATGTTGTTTACCTGCTTTGTTCATAAGTTCTGCTTACCTCCGTTCAGGAAGCAAATGTAAGAAGACGATATTACTGCTGAATGCATTATGTAACAAAAAGCTATTATAAAATACTTCTAAGTAGTTCTTTAAAGTGTTATTTGATATGTTATTTCATATTATAACAGTGATATTTTATTAACTTCTCTTTATTTAAATCAGTAAAGCAATCAAATAATAAATGTATAAATATATCTGTATACCATTGTAAAAGCATGAAAATAAAAAATTGTAAAAATAAAAAGAATTTTTAGATGCTGATAACGGTATCATTATAGGAGGGGAAGAGGTTGAAGAATGATAAGTATATCATGATAAGGGGTAGGGGAGTCCAAAATTACTAAAAAATTGGTATTGTTATAGATGTAAAGTTAATCAAAAAAATGTTTCAAGAATAAAATAAAATAAAATATTTTTTCTGTTTATTGAAATGTTTTTTTTTAACTAGGAATTGACTGAATACAGAGTTGGTTCGGTATGTAAAATTATGCTGTTAAAAATAAGAGTTTTTTGGCAATATCTGGTTGTAAACTTTTTTTTCTGTTCATACATCTGCATGGCTTTAGAAAATAAACATTATAAGAGAGTGAACCTTTTTCTTTCCTAAAATAATCTATATATATATATATATATATATATATACATATATATATGGATTTTAAAAAAACTGTAAAGAAAGATAATTGATATGCTAAAAATTAGTAAGGAAGATGAGGCATCTTTCTCTTATCATTTTAATTACTTCTACATTATTTTTTTAATTTACATTTATTTTCTTTAATATACACACACATTAAATAAGTATATCCGTATGCATATCCTATAACTTTTACATACCAATTAAAAATGCAAAATTTTTTTTATCATTATTACTCAAATAATTCAAATTTAAAATAATAAATTGACAGAAAATAGTTAAATGTACCAATTGATATGTTTCTTTTGTAATTAAGAACATTTCTATTCCATGTTTTATGATTAGACATAGACAATCAGTAAATCGGCTTATAATAACATCCATTTCTTTTTTACTTGAGGACTTTTGCTTTTCTGACAATCCTTATACTTAATAATAGTCTCTAAAGTTCAATATATGCCGAATACTGAATATTTGGTATAGACTTTGACAGAATATTTGGTATTCTGCAAAATTCCTATATTTTTTCAGTTATGTCACTTATCGAATAAATGTGCAATATAATAAAATCGAATGTCTTGATAAATACAGTGCATCAATTACCAGAAAATAATTATAAAAAGTCTACTTATTAATAGGGATGCAACGGATATCCGGCAAATATCCGATATCCGGCACATCCGGCTGATTTTTCAATATCCGAAATATCATCGGATATCCGAATCACAATCACCGGATATCCGACTTCTCTGTCGGATATCCGGCAAAACGCAGCAAAGCTAATATCTAACGATAAGAGAAATCGTTTGACCCAAACGATGCCGAAAAACTTTTGTTTATAATGCAAAATATGAAAGAAAGTTCACTATTCATGAGTAAAAGGTAATTCTCAAAAGTTTAAACAATTGCCAGCTTTCCTAACATTGATATTTGAACTCTTTATAATAAATTTAAGAATTTACGTTTACATCTTTTAGAAAATTGTACCTTTACTTTCAGAATGTAAAACAAGATTTGAAATTGTTTATTAAAGTATGACTTTGTTAATTTTCTTTCTTTCTTTTAAGTTTAACAATTAAACAGGCCTACTTTAAATTTCTTCTATCTTCAATAGAAGAAAGCATTGTAATTGAAATTTTTTCGATTCCCGGTTTTCGACGGATTTAGATGTTTTAGGGGTCCGAGATCTCAAAACAAGGTTATACAAAATGTCTATCTGTCCGTGTGTCGCCATCGTACCATCAAAAAGTGTATGATGTTATGCATAGAATTGAACCAAATTTTTTGTGAATGTTTTTGGCTATAGCCAGCTTGTCCTTATGAAAACATTCCACTGGAAGGGGGCGCTGTATTGCGATTTTTGTGCCATTTTCATTATTGCATCATCGAGAAGTGTATGAAGTTATGCATAGAATTGAACAAAATTTTTTGTGTATGTTTTTGGCTATGTCCATCAGGTTCTCCTTTAATTTGGAAATATTCTGCCATAAGGGTTGCTGTAATAGCGATTTTTGTGCCACTTTCATTCTTGTACCATCGAAAAGTGTATCAAGTTATGCTTAGAATTGAACCAATTTTTGGGGGTATATTTTAGGCTATAGCCATCAGGGTCCTCCTTCAATTTGAAAATATTCTGCTGGAAGGGGGCGCTATAATAGTGATTTTTGTGTTATTTTCATTATTTTACCATCGAAAAGTGTATGAAGCTAAGCATAGAATTGAACCAGTTTTTTGTGTATACTTTTGGCTATGGCCAGCAGTTTCTCCTTCCATTTGGAAATATTCTGCCAGAAGGTGGCACTGTAACAGCTTTTTTTTTTGTAAAATTTTCCCGATTTTTCGCTTTTGGTACTGTATATTGACGGCCCGTGAAGCAATGGGAACTTCGTATCCTGCTAAGCTGGCTATTGCACAAACAGCTGATGTACAACAGAATAACGAAAAAGTTATTGATTTTAATAAATATCATGATCGAGATTCTGGTTAATTAATTGGAGCAGAAATTTTAGATGAAAGTCAAAGTTGGTATAATATTAAAATAATAATATTGAAGTATTAACATTTGGAACTACCTTTTGAAACATTAAGATGTATGAGATAGAAGAAAGCTTTGGGATTGGCACATCAAATTAGTTATTTTTATAACTTCATTATAAATATTTAAAATTAAAAGTAATTTTCTTTTTACTTATAAATATCAAAGTAATTTAACTTAAAATAAAACTGTGACTTACTTAAAGCAAAACAGTATCAAATAATTAAAACAGAAAAAAAAGGCATCAACTAAACCTGTGTTTTGAGAAAATGACTCTTTAATCATGGGTATATTAATAGATATTTTATGTTTAAATTATAAAAAGAAAGTATGTATTTCTTTGTGGAAAATACTCTACAATTATAGGTATATTAATTGGTTAAAATTTGTTATACAAATTATCAGTATTTCATTGTGCAAATTAATTAATTATTAGAAATTATCAATATAGTCAATCCCATATCCAATAGCAATTATCAGCATTTCATTGTACAAATAAACAGAATATTTTGATGTTTAAATTACATTTTTTATACAGCATTATTAATATGCATTACAGGGCTTGAATGACAAATACAGGGCTTGAATTTTGAGATGGGATGGCAGGATTCGTGCCCTAAAGAATATTGGGGACGGGAGGCTTGTGTTTCCAAAAAATCATTTTCCGAAAATGTTTCTTTGTAAAACTACGATCAAGTCTCAGGGCCAACTGACAAATTTCGTGATATTTCCCGTTATTAATTGACATATTTCACAGTTTCTTCTTACAACAAATTGACAAAATTGGTGTTCGTTTTTCTGCATCTAACCGAAAAATTTTTGCGATTTTTCTCCACGACCGACTGACGAATTTCATGATTTTTTCTAGAGACCGATCGGTGAATTTCATAGTTTTTTTTCTCGTGATCAATTGACAAATTTAGCCATTTTATTCTGTGACCGATTGGCAAATTTCCGTGTTTGTTCTTGCAACATACTGATGAAAGTAACGATTGTTTTTCTGCATCAGATTGAAAAATTTCGCATTTTTTCTCTGCGACCGGCTGAGGAATTTCATATTTGCTCATGATGGACTGGCAAATTTCATGATATTTTTCCGTGATCGATTGACCAATTTCATGATATTTTCTCGCTGTCGATTTCCCACAAACTTCAGTTTTTTTTCTCGCGACCGGTCGGCAAATTATTTTATTTATTTTTACCATGATTGATGAAATCAGCTATATTTTTTCTATGACCGATTTACATATTTTGCGATGTTTTTCCATTTGCCCAAAATAGGAAATAAGTAAAAGAGCAGTAACGGCCACCGGAGACTGTGCTCTATCAAATTGGCCAATATTCAGCACTAAACAAAATGAGATACTTCTGGTGCACATGAAAAAAAGAAACATATTTAGAAACAACAAACTAGTTGATTCTCACAATTCACTAAAATTAGGACATTACTTTTTAAAATCAAACTTTTCTCGTGTAATAGAAGAAATCAATTGACTATTCCAGGGCTTGAATTTCCGGGCGGGATTCGCGCCCAAAATTTTCAAATCCCGCCGTAAAGAATAACGTGGGCGGGAGGCTCCCGTCCAAAAAATTTCACCCTTTTCAGGAAAATTTTCCATTTTGAAACTACGATCAACTCCCGCGAACGCCTTGCGAATTTCTTGATATTTTCGCACGACCGAGTAGCACATTTTGCAAGTTTTTTACGGCAAAAGAACGTTGAAATTCACGATTTTTCCCCGCGACCGATAGACAATTTCACATTTCTTCCCCCCGAGATCGGTTGACAAGTTTCGCGTTATTTTCAGCGAGCGAGTGGCGATTTCAGAGGTGATTCTGTTGCGAGTTTTCCAAAAATTTAAGGTATTCAGCTTCGAAAATTATGAAAAATCGGTCATGAATTCGGAAATTCGGACATTTAAAAAATATAATAGAAAAATAACGCGAATTTCGACAAATGATCACCGAAAAAATAAATTTTGTCAATTGCTCGCAGAAAAAATCCCCAATTTCGTCGCAAAGGATCGCGGAAAGAAGCGAATTTCGTCAAATGATCGGGAGTAAAACGCAAATTTCGGCAAAAGATCGCAGGGAAAAAAACACGAAATTCATCTAAGGATCGCGAAAAAACGCAGATTTCGGTAAAGGATCACGGGAAAAAACGAGAGTTTCGGCAAAGGATCGCCGAAAAAACGAAAATTTCGTCGAAGGATCGCGGAATAAACGCATTTCTTTGAAGGATCGAGGAATAAACGCGAATTTAGTCAAAGGGCCGCTGAAAAAAACGCGAGTTTTATCAAAAGATTGCAGAAAACGCAAATTTTATCTAAATATTGCAGAAAACCCCCTTCAAATTTTATCTAAAGATTGCAAAAAAAACCCCTCAAATGTTATCTAAAGATCGCAAAAAACTCGCAAATTTATCAAAGGATCACTGAAAAAACGCAAATTTCGCCAAAGGATCGCGGGTAAAACACAAATTTCGTCAAAGGATAGCGAAAAAAATACGAATTTCGTTAAAGTATCGCGTAAAAACGCGAATTTCGTCAAAGGATCGCGGAAAAAACGCAAATTTAGTCAAAGGATCGCAGAAAAAACACGAATTTTCTCAAAGGATCGCGGAAAATACGCGAATTTTGACAAAGGATCTGGGAAAACACGAATTTCGTCAAAGGATCGCACAAAAACAAGAATTTCTTCAAAGGATCTAGTAAAAGACATGAATTTCTTCAAAGGATCTAGTAAAAGACACGAATTTCGTCAAAGGATCTAGTAAAAAGCACAAATTTCGTCAAAGGATTGCGGGAAAAAAACACGGACAGTCTCTAGAAAAAAGCAGTACACAAATAATTATGTTTATTATTATAGGTATAGTTTTTAATCTGAAATAATATACTGAAGTAACTTTTGAAAAAGTGAGTTTAACCAGAACTCAACTTGCAGGAATCTACACTCAGCCTGAAATCAAAGCGAACCAAAAAAAAAGTTTATGGACTTGCAACAAAAAATAATTAGTGCCTTGAGAGGATTTCCCAAACGCTTTCCATCCCCTGCTGTAACCTTTTAGAAAATTTGTTGTGAATTTCAGAAATTTTTTTCTTACTCAGAATCAGACGAGAATCTCACGGTTACTTTTTGCGACAGACTGACGAAATTCACAGTTTTATCTCGCGGCAGATCGACGAATTTCACGATATTTTTCCCTCGACTGATCGAGAAATTGTACGTTTTATTTTTCCTACGCCTGACTGGCATATTTCACGATATTTTTTCCCATAACAGAAAAAGGAAAATATCCAAAAGGGTGCACCAAAAAAGAACAGTAAGAGTCACCGTGTGCTGCGCTATGCCAAATTGATCTACATTCAGTACTAAGCAAACATAAGATTAGAAGGACTGCAAAGACCTCGTGGTGCACATGAAAGAAAAATTCTGAGCTCTAATTAAACATATTTAGAAACACTCAACTAGTTGATCCTTGCAATTCACTGTAATTAGGATTTGACAATTTAAAGTTAACCTACATTTCTCGTGTAATAGAAGAAATGAATCAACAGTTTCCCTTTAAAACTTTGGACTTTGTTTAAACTTTGAATGTTAAAATTTGAACATAGAAGCTTGTTCAAAGAAAATACCACGGAGTCAGGTTTTGACTATAATTCCATTAAGGATAAAATAAAACAATTTCATTTAGAAATGGATATTGATGATGCCAATCAACGAATATACATTGTTCATGCAAGTAGTTAAAAATGAAGGCACGTTTTCAAAGTTTTCTGAAAATTTTTTAAGAGAACATAGCCATATGTTTCCAATAATTTCCAAAGTTATAAATGTTGTGCTTGTGCTGTCTGTCATAAGTTTTACCTTGTGAAAAAGGATTCAGGGCCCAAAATCGAATTAAAATCTAAATTCAGAATTTCATTAAAAAATCCCATTATTAAAGACCCATAACATTTGTTTGAAAGTTGAAAAATAGACTTTATAAAAGCTTGACTTTCTTCCTTTTTTAAATAAAAAACATTTTACATAATTATTCTGAGTTATTGATTTAAATTGCTTCAATGGTATTTTGTCATGTCTGTATTAATGTAATTCTTTAAATAGCAGCACGTAAAAAAACGTGAGTTTTAAAGATTTTTTTCTCCCTCCCAAATAGCTCAACTCCCCTCCATTTATAAATGTTGGTAGGGAGACTCCCCTCCTAGGAAAAATTGAATTTCAAGCCCTGTATTCCTTTTTCAAACTTTGGATATGGATTTAAAATTCAAATGCATAAAACATAGTTCAATTAGCGAAAATACCATGGATTACAGTTTTGACTATAATCTAATAAAACAAGTTTGTTGAGAAATGACATATAAACACTATAGGATATTGACAATACAATCACCGATATGCATTATTCATGTAAGTTAAAAATTAATAGACATCGGATTTTGCAAAGTTTTCTAAAATTTTTTAAGAAAGCATAATCATGTGTTTCCGATAATTTCTAAAATTATAAAAGTTGCTCTATGCTGTTTGTCAAAAGTGTAACATGTGAAAGAGGGTAAAACACGCAAAATAGAATAAAATCTAAATTAAGAAATTCATTTAGCAACCCAATTGTTAACTGCCCATAACATTAGGTGAAGGTTGAAAAATAGACATGGTATATATAAAGCTTGATTCTGTTCCTTTGTTTTAATAAAATAAAAATTTTGAATAATTATCTTGAGTTTGTAATTTAAATTATTTCAATGCTATTTTGTCATGACTGTATAAATGCATTACTTAAAGTGGCACATAAAAAATAATGAGGTTAAAAGATTTTTTTTCCTTTCTAACAGTTAAACTCCCCTGCATTTATAAATGTTGGGTAGGAAACTCTTTTCCTGGGAAAACTTGAATTTCAAGCCCTGATATTTACATTTAAAATGTTTTAATGATGTGTGAAACATGTTTGTAATTTATTGTTCTGAGATGGCATTATATAAAGAAATAATTCACCATATAACTAAAAATATATCTAGTGCCGGATATCCGATCGGATATCCGGCCGAATATCCGAATCCGGCAGGCAAAGTAGCTTCGGATATCCGGTATCCGATATCCGGCAAAATCAATATCCGGTGCATCCCTACTTATTAATGATGTTATTGATATTAAATGATAAAACCAAACTGATACTGAGTACAAACAAAATTATAAAAGTATTAAAATTATAAAAGTATTATTATGTTTTGACTTCTAATAAATCTCAATTTTTCTGCTGGACTTAGTTCATCAGAAAAAAAATAAAAAAATTGCAAAATTTCATCGATAAATTCTTCATCAATATCGGAATTATATAAAACTTGAAATTTTTTTGCTTCTTCTTTCATTTCTTCTTCAGAACACTTTTTAATGAGAAAACCAAAGTTATTTTCTACGTGTATGTATGCAGATTTTCTCTTATTAAGTTCTGCTAATAATGCATCACATATGACATAATGACACTGATATATGAAAGTATCCCTAGCTGTTAAATCTACAGGTGAACTTTTACTTTCATCAAGAAATTTATTGTTCGGAATTTTTCTTTTTCTTTTCTCCTCATAGCATTTTTCAACTAAATTAGATGCTTCCAATTCATATTGTTCAAAATTATCTCGCACTGACTGTACAAAATTTATTAGTGAGTCAAAGAGCGGTTTAAAGACAGATATATTTCCTTCTGTTGCTTGAAGAGTTTTGTTAACACCATTTAATCGTTGCAAAATCGTGTCCCAAACAATGGCTAAAATTGCAGTTTCAAATTTTCCTAGTTTCTTTTTTAAAGCTTTTGCTTCATACCTGACAGAAGGTTTTTCACATTCATCATCTATTATAAGTTGCAAAGCACTTATAATGTTACTATAATTACTTCGCAAACACTTTACTGCATCTGCGGCTGCAGACCATCTTGTTGCAGAAAGGGCTTTCAAAGTTAGTCCTCCTGATAATTTTTTTGATATTATTCCCCATCTATGAGTAGAACAGGAAAAAAAGACATATAGATTTTGTACTAAGCCGAAAAATGATGTTGCCTTTTCACAACATTCAACAGAATTGTGTCCAACAAGATTCAGCGAATGTGCTGAACATGGTATATATTCAGCTAAGGGACTCAACTCTTTTATTTGAGACTGAAGTCCAGAATATTTCCCCGACATGTTATTTGCGTTGTCATATGACTGTCCTCGACAATTACTAATATCAATGTCAAGTTCTTTCAAAAGACAAGTAACATCATTGGTTAGATGACTAGCTTGGTGACTATGAATATGTATAAATTTAATAAATCGTTCGACTGGCTCACCTGCCACATTTACATACCTCAGTACAACAGCTAACTGATCATTATGTGTGATGTCTTGAGTAGAATCTACAATTATACCAAAATACCTGGCTTTCTTAACATCAGCTACAATCACATCTAAAACTTTTTGACCCATGATTTCTATTATTTCAGAAACAATGCCTGATGATAAATAATTTGCGTTACCAGTTCCAGGATTACTATATTTCTCCAAGTGACCAGATATGAATGAGTCAAATAGGCTAAGAAGCTCTAAACAAGCTAGAAAGTTGCCATTATGTGGAGAATTAATAGTTTCATCATCACCATAAAAAGCTAGTCCACGAATAGCTAGAAATTTAATGCAGGCTACCACACGTCTCAAAACTTTCCTCCAATAAAAGCATTCTGCTTCATACTCTTCGACCAATTTGGAATCAATCCGAGCTGCAGATGATAATCGTCGAGATAAGCAAAGAACAGAATTTCTGTGCACTGCAGAATTTTCATGTTCCTGCAGTCTTTCAGATGTGTTTTTCCAGTAAGAAAATCCTCCTTTGCATAAAGCTTGATTACTTAAACTAAATAATTTGCACACATAGCAAAAGACAGAGTTCTTACACGGTGAATATATTAGCCACTCGCGCATGATAAGTTTATCAGTTTTTGTCCTTCTATAAAAATTCGATTCATTTAATGAGCGGCTTTTATCTAATATAACAGTCTTTGCGGAAGATATTTTATCAATATTTTGATTAGGTTTATTGTGCATGAAGTATTCTCTAAATTCATCATCAATTTCTTCAGGCCATAAACCAATGTCCTTTGATGCAAGTAAGTAATATTTCTGCATTTGTGTGTCATCACATGATAAATCAAATGTTTCTTTATTTCTAATACTTTTGCCTGCAGACATTTCTCTATTTTCAGATGGAGACATTTCGATATTTTCAGATGCAGACATTCCTATATTTTCAGATGTAGACATTTCTATATTTTCAGATGTAGACATTTCTATATTTTCAGATGTAGACATTTCTATATTTTCAGATGTAGACATTTCTATATTTTCAGATGTAGACATTTCTATATTTTTAGATGTAGACATTTCTATATTTTTAGATGTAGACATTTCTATATTTTCAGATGTAGACATTTCTATATTTTCAGATGCAGACATATCTATATTTTCAGTTAGAGGTATTTCAGTATTTTCATCTGTAATTATGTTTTTATTTTCACTTGCAAATATTTCTGTATTTTCACTTGTGGGATTTTCTATTTTTTTATCTGTACATATGTCTTGATTTTCTTCCCTACAAATTTTCTTTTCCTTAGAAAAAAATTGCAAGTCAGCATCATTTTTTACATATTGTTCAATAGAGCCTCTACAAGATTTTAAATTTTCTTCTCTTTTTCTTTTAAGTTCTCGTTTTTTGGCCCCAGAGAGCTGTTTATAATAATTTTTTGACATGGCAAATTCGGAAAAAGGATAAGACGTTTTATGTTTGAGTTACTCAAACAACAAAAAGTACATTAAATAGGCACTTGTAATTCAGATTATGACAATTTCATGAATACCTTCAATGTTTTTCCGTTTTCAACAAATGGAACTTATCACAAAATAAACTTACGCTAAAGAAATAGGTAATTTAGGTAGGCACGTGTAATAAGGAACAGAATTGAACGAACTCCAAACGCAAAACAAGATGTTGATAACTTGATGTTGCCACACTTTGTAAAAAAGATAATCCACTAATCAGAAAGGCCGGAATCCAGATAGATTATTCGCTGTTAGCGCAACGAGATTGACCAATCAGAAGCCTGCATTTTCGCGAAATGCAGGCTTCTAATTGGTCAATGATCTATCTTTAGAAGTCTACTGAAAAATCTATGTGGATCCTGGCAAAACCATAGAGCTAAGAAAAGAAGGAACAGGCAGTTTCATATGACGTCACAAATTGATCAAACAATCGTCGAACGGCAGCTGTGATTGGTAACTGAGAGGATTATGGACGTGACTGGAGGTCATTAAACGGGCAGTTTTAATTGGCTGATGATAAGTAAATCAGCTAAGATTTGTTGACCGTAATTTTTCAGAAATAAAAACGTTAGCACAATTATGATTTTTTTTTAAATGGAAATTTAGATGAAATTAGGAAAAATTTCGTGCCCCTCAGAATTTTCGTGCCCAGGGCACAGGCCCCGGGTGCCCGTGCGATAATCAGGGCCTGTTTGTATTGGATTTAAAAATTGATTACAAGTAACAAGTTTTGTGGTTGTCTCTAAACTTAGATGGTTTCGTAATTTATTTTGGATTATTCCAAATTTAGAAAACAGTCTTTCAATTGATGACAATCTGGCACAACAATTCATTAGATGTAATGTGAATTCAACAAATTTTATATCAATTCCTTTAACCTTCTTCATTGCTACGTGCCAGATATCAGGCCCAATTGTATCTTTTACACTATCAGAAAAACAGGATTTTGGATATGGTAAGGGTTCTGCTTGAAATGCAATCACAAGAGGCAAAAAGTTAGGATCAATATTATCGTGTAACCATTGCCTTGCTATTTCTTACTTCTCTTCATAAATACTTTAACCATGTCGACAGGATTAAGCATATAAGCCAGAAAATGAACTGGGGTAACATTTTCATTAAATTGAGACTATCACTTTAGAATAAGTTTCAAGATCTTTCTCTTTTAGCAATCTTAACCATTTGTCGCATGCATCAGATATAGTAGCATCTTCTTTTTGAAGTTTATCTATAGCAAGGGAAATAAATTGATTTTGTAAATATTTTACTTCTTTGTATACGCCTACATCGTTAATGATTTTAACAATGTTATCATCAATATCATCCTTCATGCTCATCTGCGATTTTTCATTTCAATAACATCTTCATTATTGAACTAACTTTGTATGTGCTTGTAATATCTTGTCCTACAAGATTCAAGTAATGTGCAGCACATCCATCAGAAATAAACTAGGGATTGACCGAATACCGAATAGTCGATTTGGTATTCGGCATGTAAACCGAATATTCGGCTTCGGTCGAATACTTAAAAGTATTCGGCCAAATAATTGTGGATAAGTATTTTCTTAGAAGTAAAAATTCTCTTTTACTTAGAAGTAGAATAAGCTTAATAATGAGTTTTAATATTGTGTGCATGAGTTCATAGTTCAGCTGCACAATAAAAAACAAGCCAAAAATATATATAATTAAGGAAGATGGGCATCTTTCCCTTATCATTTAATTTTGATTAGTTCTACATTAGTTTCTGTAATTTAAATTTATTTAATGTGTATTTTCTTTAATATACACATCAAATAAGTATATCAGAAATCATCTCTGTATATCTAAGGTGTATATTAAAGGAAATACACACATCAAATAAGTATACCACTATGCCTATCCTATAGCTTTTATAATCATTAAATTAAAATCGCTCAAATTTGTTATCTGCATCACCACAATGCTAAAATATCAATGTAAGTATAAATATGTATATCCGTAATTTGACAGAAAATATAGTTAAATGTACATATTGATATGATACCTTTTGTATTTGAAAACATTCCTATTCCATATGTTTATACAGTAGAACCTCTTTTATCCGAAACTCTTTTAACCGAAGTTCTCGGTTAACCGAAATCCATTTCTAAAACATTTTTTTTTTTTTTACTATCACTTTCCTTGTGTGCAAGCGGTCCTTCCTGAACCACGAGTACAGATAAATATTTCGGATCCCGTTTTTCTTAGAATTTCTTTGAATGTAACTTGAGCGCCCGTAAACTGCGGAGTGAACTAGAACACAGTAAGAGGAAGGACAACCGGAATGTGTGACTGTAGTCTAGCAGGAGAAGAAAATGAACAAATTAGCAATTCTGAAGCTTTTGAATGTTTCACAATAGGTTTAGCATAGCTGGAGCAGCAGAAAGACTGCGATACTGTTGAAGCAATAGTATTAAAAAAAATTTTGTGATAGAGCTGAAAATCGACAAACAAAACTTTGTGAAATATGCAAAAAGTACTTAATTTAAAATTCAGGAAATTTATTCTTGTATTAAGCACTTGTTATCATAATACGAAAGACCGCATATATTTGTTCTTGATCTTAAAATTGAAGCACTCTCGATTATCCGAAAATTTTAATTTTCCGAAAGATCGTCAGTCCCGGATAATCTAGGTTCTACTGTAATTAGAGAATCAGTAAATCAGTTTTGACAACATTGTTTCTTTTTATTTGAATGAACTTTTGTTTTTCTGACAATTCTTATCCTGGAACAGATGTCATAAGTTCCCCCCGGCTGCCATCTTGGAATTTTCTTGGCGTGAAAACCCTTTTTCTGCCAAGTAGTAAATGTCGCCAAGCACCGGTTTATACGCATGTTTGGCTTAAGGAAAATAAAATGAAAATAATAAACAAAATCTGCTAAAATGGCAACCAGTAATCCTTGTATGTGCGCTTCGCCCACATTTTCCGAAAAAAAAAAAAAACATCACTGCATTCAACACTTCTTGAGGTGTAGCATTCTCAAAATTCAGCAGTTTTCGCTTTCTAGCAATCTCAAAATGTAAAAAACTTTTAAAGCAAAAATACACATAAAAAACAAAATTCGCTAAAATGGCAACCAGTAATCGTTGTATGTGCGCTTCACGCACATTTTCCGAAAAAAAAAAAAAACATCGTCGAATTCAGCATTTCTCGCGATATAGCATTCTCAAAATTCAGCAATTCTCGCTTTCTAACAATCACAAAATGTAAAAAACTCAAAAGCAGTAAAATATACATAAAATTATCAACATACCTTAACAAACATCTGCTTTCTTGAAAGATCCAGCTCGAAATATTATCGCCGACATTTTCCAAAATAGGCTTATCAATACGTATTCACAAACTATAAACAAACCTTCTTTTCTTGTCAAAATTTCCTCATATTTCCTAATTATTTGAGCAACAGCGTTTAAACGGACTACAGAAAACATAGTCAATCAAATACATTCAATAAATTTCACATAAAAATAAAAAGGCAGAACTATACAATACGATATCAAAATACATTCACAATATTCTAACATTAACTTCTCGGTTGCCAGAACGACACGTCACACGAGATTCAACATATCGAGGTTGCCATATCCATAACCACCGTCAACACGTCAACAAAAAATCGCCAAACATTTCAAAACAACAACGACGGAGGGAACATACGGCATCTGTTCCAAAATAAGTGATGGGTTAATGAATTTGTGAGTGGAAAGAAGCCATTAAATTTTTTTGTGTAATTAGATTTAAGAATAAAATGTAATTGAATTAAATTATTAAGAATTTAATGTTAATTAAACTTTATTAAAAAAGTTAATATATGCAAAAATGTGTATTAAAAAATTTTAAGTATTCGGTTGCTGAATACTGAATATTCGGTGTACACTTTGACCGAAGCTTCGGTATTCGGTAAAATTGCTGCTTCGGTCAATCCCTAAAATAAACAGTTCGTCTCTATATGCATTTTAAAAATCTTCTCTCATGCGTTTAATCTTGTTTTCATTGTCACTTACAAAACTTCTTACTTTACAAACTTGTTTTCTACCTCTTCTTTAGCATCAGCTGCTAGTTTTAAACAATACTGGGCAGTTTTTTTAGATACCCCTGTATCAACAGCTGAAAGGAAGACTGACTTTTTCCTTGTTGATACGCAATTAACAATGAAAGCACGGGATGCAATTATGGATCTAGCTTTCTTATTGTATTGCATAAGCATATTTTACTAATGAACCTCCTTAACTTATCAGTGTATTATTTTTTTAACTGCCTGTAACTTTTATTACTTACTAAGTTACTTTTAATTGCAAAGAAAAAAATATTAAAATTAAGACCATTTTTAGCAGTTTTGACCATTTCTGCCTATTTACAGACATTAACACATTTTTTTGTGTGTTAATGTATGTAAATTGTAAGTAAAAACTATGTGGTAATTGAATTGTTATTCATAGGCTCATTTCTGTGCAATGATATTTTAAAAGAATAACAGGAATTGTTGCTTTTGCAGATTTCTGCCAGTGGATGGGTATCAACAAAAAATTGGCTATAGCGAGGACATAAAATTAATTACTAGGGTAGATGTACCAGTTTTGGCCACATTTAGAGAAAATTTGAAATAGAAATTTTACATTTCTTGATCGATTGAAGCATATTAAATCATAATAACATCATTCTTTAGTAAATTTAATTGTCTTTCTGTTAACTATAATGACTTTCTACAGAATATTTTAGATTGTGAGTAATAACTCATCAATTAATTTATTCCAATTTGTACCAGTTTTGGCCACCCCTACACCAGTTTTGGCCATCTCTATGCACCAGTTTTGGCCAATATCATGAAGTTTAACAAACATTTTAATTGATAATAAGTAAAAATAAAGCATTTTTATGCAACATCTATTTTACCACACATATATATATGTTTGCTGTATTAAGAGAATTTTGCAAATTTCTTTATGAATTGATAAAAACATCAAATAAAATATACTTATGTTGATTTTAAGTGAAAATTTCAATTAAAAAACAAAAAATATATATTTAAATTTGATTAATTAAAGGGACAACAGTACCTATAGGACATAAAGATTAACTATTTAATGAGTTTTATAATTATTCATGGATTGTGACCTGTTTAGAACACTTGAATCTTCATCAAAGAGTTATATTTCTTGAAAGCATTTTCTGATTTTTGTTTGATTTTCATCAAAAAGTTATGAAATCATCTTTTGATTTATATTAGCTTGTGCCTTATTTAAATACCTTGCTTCTTTGCAAGTTATTTTAGGGTGTGATTTCAGAAGCAAATCATACCATTTCATACCTGTTCTTCCATCTTGAAATGGAGTTTCTATCTTGCCGGCTACAATTTTCTGGGCAGAATCTTAAAAGTTATTCCATTTTTATAGGAAATAGTATTCTGACAATATCTAAAATCCACTTTTCTAATTGATTTTAAACTTCAATTCCTAGTACCTAGATCTACAACTTGAGATTCAACATTATTAGAGAAAAGTGGTGTTCGTCCTGCAAACTTGTGATGTAAGGCAAGAACGGGTTACTCCAAAACTTTGCTAGCTTGTAGTGCTGGCATTACATTTTGAATGGCTTTAATTTTACTTCCTATCTTAGAGCAGTGTTCCCTCTAGGCCATTTTTTAATAGCACAGAATCTCTTTTAAACTTGGTAAAAGGAATCCTGTTTTTTTTTTTTAAATAATGTGAAATACATTCTTACTTGTATTTAGATATCTCCAGTAAAGATTTTCACAATATTTAGTATTTCTAAATCCGTGTGCCTGAAATATTGCAAAAATTATGGAACTTCTTCATTTCTTTAGGAAAAATACAAGCAATTAAATCATGCTATAATTTTATTGAACTTTTTAATTTAGGGGAAGACGGGGTACAAGGAAACAAAATTTACTAATTTTTTTTTCCTATCCACAATTTTGCATGCACAAAAATATAATTAATGCATATTTTTAATCTTGTATTTTCCCCATCTAAATAAATTTTTATTAGGTTCTAAACAATATCTTTATGCTTGAAAAATAACAAAAAATAAATGTCTTACAGTGTTTCATTGTACCCCGTATGCCGGGGTACAATGAAACACATACTGGGGTACAATGAAACACTCCAAATGATAGAAGCAATTTTCACCCAGTATAGTTTATTTTATGAAAAATGAGATAAATACAAAAACAAAACTTGATTAATAAGGAACTTGATAAAAATATTATAGTCTAAGATGAAAAATAAGAAAATTCTATTAGTTTAAGAAATACCTTTCATTTTACATTAAATTGGCGCAAGTCAGTTTCAAAAATTAGCATTTCTGTTTATATTTCAGTTGATCCTGAAGGAATATAGGGTGGTAGTTTCAACAGAATGAGTTTTTTTTTAAATGCAAGTTTCTAAAAAAAAAAAAAAAAAACCTAGGTTGGAGTCTTTATATCAAGTATTTCACATTTGACTCCATTTAAATGTATGATTTCTCCAACAGTATATATTTCCTTATGTTTTCATTTATACGGATACTGCTTGTGCCATACATGTGTGTGAACTGTGAATATCTCATTCTTAGTACCTCGATGACCAGCTGGGCCTGGAAAAAAATCTGGATCATCATCAGAGTCTGTAGCAGGCAGAGTTTGTTTACAAAACAATCCCTTCTCAGCTTTTTTTCTCTCTCTATTTTTTAATCGCTTAACAAGAGCATTTTTTACTGACCTGGTTAGAACAAAACTCTTTTTTTTCTGTTTTCCTACTCTTACTTCTAATATATTCTATTTACTACTTTTATTACTATAATAAAACATGTTTCATTGTACCCCGTCTGCAAGTGTTTCATTGTACCCCGCACTGAGGTTACTAAATAAAAATTTATTTTCAAACTTCTAATATTTATTTTTTTTTAGTTTGGTTTTGGAGGTATGAAGACAACAACCCAAAGATAACAATGTATAGAAAAAATAATTATTACATATAACAACAAGGAAAAATAAACTAAATTACTTTTAGTAAAGAAAGTTACTTTCAATGACGTAAAAGCAATAATCTTCTATTGCTACTGTTGTAGAAGTGTGAATGTATCCAAATCACATCAGTAATTGGAACATATAGTTGTATAACATATATATAAACTGCAACTCTCTATGACAAATTTGACTGATTTTACAAGTAATGTTTCATTGTACCCCGTGTTTCATTGTACCCCGTCTTCCCCTATAAGTTGTAAAATCTTTCAAAATATGTTTTAGTTTATTTATCATATCTAAACATTACATATCGCCTCACCTTTTGTTTTATCAATACTAAACACAATACTATATATTTTCTTTAGCAATGTCCTTTCTAAAGTGAATTATCTATTGGACAGAGAATAACAAAATCTCTTTTATAAGAACTGTCATTAGCCTTGCTTTTTTTTATAATTATTATTGAAGCCATTACTATATAAAACAAAATTAAATTGATTTTTCCAGATGTTCTTAAATTTATTAAATGGCTAAAATTCCCTCTAATGAATCATGTGGCCAAAAGTGGAACATAATGTTGTACCCTTTTTGGCCACCCCCATGGCCATAACTGGTACATATATCAAATTTCATGCACCAGTTTTGGCCACCCCCCATTAAACTGTTAAAATAATTAAATTAAATGTAAAATTGCAGTAGAGAGAAAGCTTACCTCATAAAACCTAATAGCAATTTGTTTCAGAACAAATAGAACCCAATAAGTGCCTAATGTTGAAAGATTCTGAAAACTTGTCAGCTAAGCAAAAATCTTAATACATGTAAGCACACACTACAGTTTCAAACATTTATTTTTTTTGCAAGTCATATTTTATCAAAAAATAAACAAATGATATTGTAAATGATAAAAGAGAGCTTGCTTAAAATGTAAGAATACCTATTATTTGTTAGCATTAATTCACAGGCTAAATATTGGACAAATTGACCCAATGTCAGGGTTCGCAAAAACCCGGGTTTTTTTGAAAAAACCCAACCCACATGGGTTTTTTCATGAAAAACCCAATTTTCCCCGGGGAAAATCGGGTTTTTTCAAAAGTACAATATATGTAATATGTATTCTATATTATTTATATATCATATTTACTATACATTGTTCCCTTGTATACAATATAGTTGTAATACTATTTTACAAGTTATAAATTGCATAAATTATATGAATTTAAATTGTCATAAATTGCATAAATTATATGAATTTAAATTAAGTGTCAGTGTTTCTCACAAATTAGTTTTAAATATAATAGAAGATAAAAAATTGTTAATTTGCTTTAAAATCAAATAATGAATAGAATATTAATATATAAAATATATAAGTAGGAAGAAAAAAAGGGGTAAACTAGTCAGATGTGCCAAGTCCAAAACTTTCCTCTATCTCATACATGTTAATAATTCAAAATTCGCTATCCCAGTGCCTCATCTATGCCCATCATGAGGATTGTAAAATATAGGTTCATTGAATTGGATGCATTTAACAAGGAGATGTAAGTATCAATTGTTTCAAACAAA
The DNA here is from genome assembly GCA_963932465.1 of Maratus speciosus. Classification (NCBI taxonomy): domain Eukaryota; kingdom Metazoa; phylum Arthropoda; class Arachnida; order Araneae; family Salticidae; genus Maratus; species Maratus speciosus. Next base: position 93,350,996 of record OZ010794.1, on the reverse strand, counting down.
TCATTGAATTTTGGAACCCACCCTCTTAGATGTCCACAACCAAAATTTCCAGCCCAAACAGTATAAAATCAACACCTGTTGTTCAATTTATATCCAAGTCTAATAAGGATCTATTTACATGAAAATGAAACAGAATATTAAGTTTGATTAAGTTATGTGCATTAGTTTTTGAGATATAGATTTTGCAAAAATTGTGAAAAATTGATCATATCAACATTACCTGCTGTGCAATTTACACCTAAACCTAATTGGTAACAGCATAAGTCAACGTCTAACTGAATCTGAAGTTTGAAGAAAATCCATGCATTAATTCTTGAGATATTGCGGAAATCATATAAAATTCAGTACAACAGAGCCATTGTTAGGTGATATTCATCAAAAACTAATCAACACCAGTTTATATCAAGGTCTAACTGAATCTAAATTTTTATTCAATTCCATACATTAGTTCTTGAGATAAGAGTTATTGCTGAAATCATGAAAAAAAAAAAAAGCATAACAGCGCTACCTGTTGGGCGATATACACCAAAACTTGATAAGCAACAACTTAACTTGTAACTGAATCTGAAGTTTGATGAAAATCCGTGCATTAGTTCTTGAGATAAATGCAGCGTAGCAGAACCACCTAATGGGCATTATACACCAAAAGCTAATCAGCATCAGTTTACATCAAGGTCTAACTGAATCTTTAAGTTTTGTGAAATTCTGTGCATTAGTTCTTGAGATAGAGCAGCACCCACAAAATTTTTGTCACAGATATTTTCTAAAAACCATCAAATCGTCTTCAGGACCTTTTTGAAACATATAAATCCGTCGTAAACTGGAAGTTGAAATTTTTCACAAACTGAATACTTCTTGTAAAGATAGAAGAAAGTAAAAATACATATCTTTTATTTTTATGAATATAGTTCATTTGAATTTTTTATATAAAGACATTCTTATGATATTGCCTTTACCTATAATTATGTACTATGTATGTATGTTGCCTACTATGTTCTATGTTTGTTAGTAAAGTATTTCAGTGTGCTAAAATACATTTTTATTTTACTTCGGGTGTTTATGTAATAGCTTTTATATATTATTTTTTTTCAAAATTAACTGAAATGACTTAAATTCATTAAATGTATGTATTTAAAATTTTAAATATTTCTGAAAATTGAAAAAACCCACATTATGGGTTTTTTAGTGGGTTTTTTCAAGTGGGCCCATTCTGAAAAAACCCACCGGGTTTTTTCGAACTGGGCCCAGCCTTGCGAACCCTGCCCAATGTGGCCAAAACTGGTGCATCTACCCTATTTAAAAAATAATTTGTAAAGGAAGGGAGGGACCCTATTTTAAAATATAGAACTCACAAAATATTAATTTAACCTTTAACTGATGTCACAGAAATTGTCACATAACTAGTGTGAAGCAGTCTGTGAGACCGCTCCATCGAAAGATGAATAAAAGCCGCGATTAACTAATAGGATGTTGTTTTTGTACTTTAAACTTTTTGTACAGGACTGTTATAATTAAAATTCACCTATTCAAAAATCTCTGGTGTTAGTACTAAAGATCCAAACGAAACAAATTTTCAGTAGTGTTTGTAGACAAAATGAAATTTGCAAGTTAAACTAGGGTAGATGTGCCAGTAATGGACACCCTTCCAGTAATGGACACCCCTTGATGTTTTTGGTTCATAAAAAAATAACTAATAAATATTTAGCTTTAATTATTTTTTTTATAATTCCCCCTTGTATGTTTTATAAAACTATGTTATTGTTGACACTTTTAATCAAACCAATCAGGAAGCAGAAAATAATGTTTCAAAGTTTTGCTGTGAAAATCTTAATGAAGAGGTTAAGAGCTGGCTTCGTTTAATTAATTTATATATTATTTATTTTCTTGCAAAATTTGAATGTTTTTGTTTGAGTAGCAATAGAAAATTTTGAATTTTATATACTAATGGCTATTTATAAAATTTCATTTCTTTTTAAGGTTTTAAGAGGGGGTGTCCATTACTGGGATGGTTAATTAGTCATTTTCCAGTAATGGACACCCCATGTAGACATTGCTAAAAATGCAATTTTAGTAATGTTTATAGTGCATAAAATACTTTGGCTTAACTGCAAACCTAAATAATCAAATTTAATTTTTAAATTATACTTACCAAAATGTAATAACACCAAAACTTTTATAAATAGCTGCTTTTAAATTATTTTATGTGATTAATAAAATTTCAATATTATTATTTTTTTTATGTAGTACATATATATACCTCACATATTTTATAATCTGGCAAACAAACCAGCCAGGAAGCAGAAAATACTGTTTAAGAGCACAGTCAAAGAGGGGTTCATAGGGCTCAATCCCTCTCCGTTTAAATAAAAACAATTAAGTTACAGAAGCTATTAAAAATCCATTTTCTGTCTTAAATGTTTCCTTATAAAAAATAAATAAATGTACTACTATTAAGAGCAAGAATCTGAGAGAGTGTCACACCTGTGATTCATGACATCTCAGATTTTCTCCAAAAAATTACCAGTTGTTACTTACCTTGTTAAAAGACAAAATCTAGAATTTTTTTTTCCAAAGTTGAGTTGTTCATTTTTTATGGGCCCCCAAAGGTCACCGTGTAGTGCAAAAAATTGAGCGTTTTTTAAAGACATTAAAATTGCTATGACCCACAATTCTTTGCGCAAACAACTTGCCACAAAATTCTTGTTATGTATGGGATGTAGGAAGGTTCAACTTTATATAATAGATGAGAAATCTGTGGCAACTTGTTGCCGCAAGGTCACTGAAGGTCACAAACTTATGCATTTTCGCTGTTTTTTACCATTTTTAAGTCCCAATAACAGCTTGCGCATTGAAGTTGCCATGGCAAAAGAGGTGTCATTTGAAAGACATGTATTAGCACTTTTTAAAAATGTACATATAATTGAGGCAAGTTGGATGCGCTTTTAGTAACAGACCGCCAAAATGTGAAAAATGTCATATTTGACCGATATTCAAACTGTCATAATTTCCTGCAGCAATGACATTTTGAAATAATTCTTTTGTCATTCTTTTATTCTATTATTGATCTTTATGAAAAAATAAACTCCATTGAGGCATGTACCTTTAAGAAAAAAAAAATGATTTTTTTAAACATACTCTATTCCGGTAGTCAGGACTTTTTTGCTTTTCAGAACAACTCGTCTGAATAACATTTTTTTTATATTTACTTGGCTATATGAATTGATATATTTTAATATATTGTGACACATATATGAGAGATGTTATTTATTTAATTTGACAATCAAAATTATTGGCATTTATAATCTATATTGATAATACAAGTATATTCAGCTAACGCTAACACTATCAATAATTTTTACAAAAAAAAAAAAAAAAACCCTCAAACATATAATTGTTCCTTGTAAGACTCTTGAATGTCTAACTGTATAAATAACTGTAAAAGGATCAGCCACAGACAACTGCATAGGACCAAAGAAGATGGTATCGCATGTAGGGTAACATGTTTTAATCCACAATCAGATTTTAAAGTTGTTGTTCCATAAGCAACATCTTGTAGAGAATCTGTTGTAAACAAAAAATCTAAAAAATGATCAACCTTACTCATGTCGAGACGGTTTCTACTAATTTTGTGTACAAGAGGCATATTGCCAGCGCCAAATTGTGCTCTCAATTCTCTTGCACTCCTTACCATTCTCTATGAGCATTGGAATTTCTCTAACTTCTAATTTTGTGTATTTTTGAGGATCCAATAAAGCTAGCTTCATCTTTTGAGATGGAGTGCTTTTAAAGGCTGCTACTATCTCTTTTAGACATTCATCTTCAGCTTCCGTCTTGCTGCAGCTGCTACTGTCTGAAACAAACTTTCGAAATTCATGTTCTTGCTCTGAGGCCAGTTTCTTGGTTAACGTTGCTTTAAAATTATTGGTAACTTCAGAGTATTTTCGTTTCATATAGCAAATGGTACTTGCAGAAAGTTCTGAAACAGGAGATTTCGATTGAAATTTAACAGGGCTTACACCTTCTGTTGATGATTTTATAAATGAATTTGTCTCGGTCTTATCAGTTTCCACTAACAGAGAATTACGAACTTCAAATGTTGGATCGCTGGAAGTGATGTCGGCTATCTCAACTTCATCGTTCATTTGATGTAGATCTTTTGAAAGAAGATAATCTCTATGCTTTGGACAAACAGTTCCTCCAATTGGAAAAATTACAGAAGAATTATATTTACATATTAATTCATATGTTGCTCAACTTGCAGACCTAACACCTTTTTCTTTTCATGTTTTTCTTGTGATAAGGGTGTAAACATACAGTTGGAACATTCCAATAAGTACCAAAATCAAACGATGCTTTGCACAAAGTTTAAATCCTTTAGGTAAAACTTTACCACTTCTGCTAGATATTAGTTCTTTTTCAGACAAACTTCTATCAGGTGCTTTAACATTTATTCTTTCTAGATAATTTCTCACATCTGCTGCAAAGTCCTGTTCTGAAAACAACCCATCCTTGCGACTTTTGCCGTGTCTTCCACAGTTCAATAGCTCATTATATAATATCTCATTATAAGAATATATGAACATAAGTATGAAATGATCCAAATTAAAAATTCATAACTTTATATTTTTTAAATGGATGAACAAAGGTAATTCTCATTCAACAGAAATATTGTTCTGATATTCCAGAATAGCCAACCATGTGATAACAGTAATGCAAACAAGGGAAGAGCTGAGTTGGGGGTTTTTTTCTGTGTAATTTTATGTTACTAAAATTATTGTTGCAAATGTAAAATATTTCATCAATAATACTTTTTTAAAAAAATACCCTTTATAAACAAAAAAGAAAATAAATTTTATTTTTTAATGGATGAACATAAAGAATTCCGATTGCACAGAAATATTGTTCTTATGGTTCTAGAATATTTTACCAGGTAGTACTAGTAATACAAAAAATAGAAGAGTTGAGATATTTTGTTTTTCAGAATTTTGTGTTGCTGAAATAATGTGATTATAAACTTAAAAAATTTTATCAATGATTTTTAAAAAAATACTTTACAAAAATTAATCTTATCAGATATAGCCTTTTTTTAAAATGAAGGAGCATTATAAATTCATTCATATTCCACAGAAATATTGTTTTGAAGTTCCGGCATTTTTCACTATGTAGTAATAGTAATACAAACAAGGGGAAGGTTGGAATATTTTGCTTTGAATAATTTTATGTTCTGAAATTAATGATTTTAAATTAAAATACTTCATCAATAATGATTTTAAAATGTACCTTATATTTAAAAAAAAAGACTAATATCTTTATATCTGTGCATTTTATTCAGTTATAATTTTGTACAAGTTTTGGGGATTTTTTAACAAATGTTAAAAATTAAACAAAATATGTATAAAAGTATAAAACATTGTACACCTTTTGCTTTTAGTCTATTAAATGTGAAAAATTATAGTAAATTTTTAAACAGTAATGGAAAAATCATATATGCATTTCACAGGTATACATACCAAATAGAAAACATGTCGGTGATTTTTTGAGATTTTAAAACCAAATAATTGTCCTTAATAAATATAAACGTAACAATATATAAAATATATCAATTCATATAGCCAAGTAAATGTTAAAAAATTGTTATTCAGACGAGTTGTTCTGAAAAGCAAAAAAGTCCTGACTACCGGAATAGAGTATGTTTAAAAAAATCTTTTTTTTTTCTTAAAGGTACATGCCTCAATGGAGTTTATTTTTTCATAAAGAGCAATAATAGAATAAAAGAATGGCAAAAGAATTATTTCAAAATGTCATTGCCGCAGGAAATTATGACAGTTTGAATATCGGTCAAATATGACATTTTTCACATTTTGGCGCTCTGTTACTAAAAGCGCATCCAACTTGCCTCAATTATATGTACATTTTTAAAAAGTGCTAATACATGTCTTTCAAATAACACCTCTTTTGCCATGGCAACTTCAACGCGCAAGCTGTTATTGGGCCTTAAAAATGGTAAAAAACAGCGAAAATGCATAAGTTTGTGACCTTCAGTGACCTTGCGGCAACAAGTTGCCACAGACTTCTGATCTATTATATAAAGTTGAACCCTTTTACATCCCATATATAAAAAGAATTTTGTGGCAAGTTGTTTGCGCAAAGAATTGTGGGTCATAGCAATTTTAATGTCTAAAAAAATGCTCAATTTTTTCGCACCGCACGGTGACCTTTGGGGGCCCATAAAAAATGAACAACTCAACTTTGGAAAAAAAAACTTCTGGATTTGGCCTTTTAACAAGATAAGTAATAACTGGTAATTTTTTGGAGAAAATCTGAGATGGCATGAATCACCCCATAATGCTAGGTGTGACACTTTCTCAGATTCTTGCTCTTAATGAAAGTTATAGGTAATATTCATGAAACTAGTAAATCTGCAGATCAGTGGCCCCAAACATCAGTTCTACAGTTTTATTTTGAAATTATTTTATTTAGTATTTAAAATATTCAACTCACAATATCATTTCTTTCATATTTGTAATATTGATTATTATAAATGATAGGATCAAGTAATCTCTGGACTGGATGATTGTTAAAATTAGTGACACAAAACTAAACATTAATATTCCAAAACTTTTTTTTTTTTTTTACCTTTTAAATCCACCACTGTTTCAATAATTTGATAGCTGTAATTGTCTGATATTTAGTATTTTAAACTATTCATCTAAAATAATTAAAACCTCGATCTTTTGATAATTACAATAATTGATGCAAACAGTAAATGATTATCACAAATATTTTATTAATTACTGGTATCCTAATTGTTAAATTTATTTAAAAATAACTATTTTGTTTCATTAGTAGGTATTCATTAAATTCTGGTTCTAAATACAGTCATAAAAACAATTATATTTATTACTTTTTATGGGGTGTCCATTACTGGAACAGAAGGTGTCCACTACTGGGCCAGAGGGTGTCCATTACTGGGCTTTTGGGTGTTTTGATATATTTCTGTTATTTAAAATTAAATTTCTATTCATATGGGGAAATGAGGCTATAAGAATGGTTAAATATTGTTAATAGATTAATATAATATTGAAAAACTGGAATATAATAATTATAACTATTAATAAAAAAAATAATTTTTAAAGAAATTCCTTAAGGGTGTCCATTACTGGCACATCTACCCTATAAAAATTGGAAAAAGCACCGGTCTATGAGACCGGTAACATCAGTTAAAGATTAAAAAAGAAGATTAACAAAGTTCCTGACACTGATTGTCAAGTAACAGCAACAAGGGGTATTTAATTCACTTTAATATTTGGTAATATCCATGATATGAAAACACAATTTTTTAAGGTTTATAAACGTAATTGAATATAAAACCGATTTAGGTCAGATTGACAATTAGTAATTTTTATTTCACATTTTCGCAATCATCTTTCCTTTTCTATTCCTTGGTTTTGCTCGGATGAAATCTCATTAGCCGACCGGCCATAAAAAATTTTCACTTTTCAAACAGCAGAAGCGATATATCACTTTAGGAGACGCAAAATTATAAAGATTCTAAAGCTATAAATGTTCTGAAAATGAATACATCCGTTATAATGATATTAGGCATAAATAAATTATAGAAAAAAACGTTGAATTAAAAACGACAATAACAATAAGCATAAATATAACTTATCAATAGAATGTTTTAAATTTACTTTAGTTTTACTTAATGAGGCAATGGGAATTCGGGATCAGAAATGTAGAAAACACTAATTAAAAATTGTAATGATGCCTAAATAAAAAGGAAACAAATTCAAAGTTTAGTCACAAAAATAGTTTAATAGTTACCAATTACTTATAAATAAATGCTAATCCACTTGCTTCAGAACAAAAGAACACTATTAGCTATTATATAATGGGCGCTTGGCGGGATTGTTGTCATGGCTCGGGTCAAGAACATTGCCACTCACTAGCTGAATAAAAACATAAAATTTCGATAAATAAATAGAAGTTTTTTCGTTAAAGAATGAATAAGTATTGTATTATTATTTCAATATGTGAAATAAAAACAGTAAATAAAAAAAAATATTATATGATTACTCACGCCCACGCCTCATGAGTTTAGCACGTTAGTTTCACAAGGCATAGAAATTCTTTGGTGTAGAACTCTAATTAATACGATTAAACATTTTCAGTCATGTTTTTAAAAAAATAAAACTGCAAAATTAAGATAAAAGTGAATAATTTATAATTATAAATTAAATAATAAAAAATCATCCGCAAAGCTCTTAGCATGCATCAGCAAACCAACCAACCAATCAATAATGATCAGATAAGATTTTATTTTTGTTTTGGTATCAAGTCAAAACTTTAAAACATATAAAAAGAAAGTCTTGCGCTTGTTTGGATTTTATTAAATCAACTCATTAATTGAATTTTTGAATCATAAGTGAGTTTTAATTATCATCTTTTTTTTAATCTCTTCATTTACTTGAGTATTTTAAGCACACTGCGAAATTAAAACACCAATATGCCTGCGATTAAGGATATAAACATTGTTAAAATAGCTGTAGAAATGGACGATCAAGTTCCTCAGCTCATTGAGTTTGATCAGAAACGGCCACTAGCTGCTATTATTCAAGATTTGTGTACTACTTGGGGACTTACCGATTCTGACCAGTATGCTCTGCAGTTTTCAGATAATGCTCGTAATTACATTACTGAAAAAAATAGGAACGACATAAAGAATGGTAGCGTATTAAGACTAACCTATTCTTCTACGAAAACAGCTCAGGAAATATTAGAGAAGTTAAATTTCGGAACACAGGAAGAGAAAAAAATTGCTCTAAGACGTCTTGCTACTTTATCTGCTGATTATACATTTGCACTTGAATTTATCAATAAGCAAGGCTCGAACTTCCTCATATCGATGATTGAAGGGGGAAATTTTAGCGGAGAATTACTGGCACTTACACTGAAATCCTTTGTTGAATTGATGGAACATGGTATAGTTTCTTGGGATAATCTGCAAGATAAGTTTATTGGCAGGGTCGCCAATCAAGTGAATACCCAAACGGCTGGGCAAGAGCCAAGTGCTTTACAAGCATCACTTGCTATACTAGAAAACCTTGTACTAAACAGCTCAGGGAAATATCCCCTCGTTGAACAAGAAGTGACATTACCTTATTTGATTATACATTTACAGTCATCAGTTCCTGAAATACAGCAGAATGCAATCGCTCTTATAAACGCTTTGTTTTTGAAAGCTGATAACAATAAACGACGTGCGATCGCAGGGACATTAACCTCTAAGCAGATCAGGAATGTCATTATGACACACATCATCCAAATGCAGCATGTAGGAGCAGAAATGGCTCATCAATTATACGTTTTACAAACATTGCTGTTTAATCTGCTGGAAGAAAAGATGAAACGCCGTCTCGACCCTCAAGATCCCGAGGGGAGAGATAAAATCCTCGAATTACGAAAAATTGCATTCGAAACAGATGCCGATATTGTAAATACTGCTGGCCGAAAAGCCGGTGGTTATTCTAAAGATTATAAAAAGTTAGGTTTCAAAAACTGTGTCAACCCGGCAGAAGATTTTACTGAAATTCCCCCTGGTATGTTAGCTTTGGATAACATGATATATTTTGCACGAAATCATGCTGAAAGTTATACGAAAGTTGTACTTGAAAACTCATGCAGAGCAGATGAACATGAATGTCCATTTGGTCGAACGAGTATTGAACTCACTAGGCTTCTGTGTGAAATTCTTAAAATCGGAGAACCACCTACAGAACAGGGCAAAACATTTTATCCCATGTTCTTTACTCATGATCATCCTTTTGAAGAATTCTTTTGCATCTGCATAATCCTTCTAAACAAGACTTGGAAAGAAATGCGTGCAACAACTGAAGACTTTGCTAAAGTCGTAAGTGTCGTTAAAGAGCAAATTACCAGAGCATTAAATACAGATCCACCGCCGCCAACGCTAGAAAAATTCAAAATGAAACTGGCAACTCTTACATACAATGAAATAACAAACTTGTGGCAACAGGAGCGTTCTAACAGAGAAGAATGGGAATCTCAGGCTAAACCCATTGTCGAGTTGAGAGAACTCATTACACCGGAAATCCGCAATTTGATCCAAAAGCAGAGGCTGCAATATTTGTGTGAAGGAACCATGTTCACTAAATATTCTAATAAAGGTCAGCGTATCAAAGATAAGTTTTGGTACTGCCGATTATCTCCCAATAATAAAGTATTTCATTACGGAGATTGTGATGAAAACAGAGGTGTACCTGCACTTGAAGAACTTCCACATAAACTACAAGTCGTGGAAATCAAAGCCCTTGTTGTCGGGAAAGAATGCCCTCACATGAAAGAGGTTAAACGCACTAAATCGACGTTGTCTTTAGCCTTTTCTCTAATACCAGATTCTGACCAAGAGCCTCTTAATTTTGTAGCTCCAAATGAAAAAGAATTTGACTATTGGACTGATGGTATCAATGCATTGCTAGGCAACAAAATGGTCAGTAAAGAAACCAAAAATGACTTAGAAACACTTCTGAGCATGGATATAAAATTAAGGCTCTTAGACACGGAAGGTGTTGATATTCCAGAAAATCCCCCTCCAATTCCAAAAGATCCACCGAATTATGATTTTTGCTACGATTTCAAATAATTTTTTTTTTTTAATCGCCACATGTTTTTTATTATACACATATACATGTAATTTTAAGCACATTTGTCATAAAAATCTGGGTCTTTTAAAGAATTATTTCAAATGTTGTTTATACTTTCGCAATTTAGAAAGATGAATGTGTGTATAGCTTGAGATTACAACATTCCATTCCAATTGTTTTTAAATTTTACATAAGACTGATGTATATCAATCTCATGTTTTTATAATATAGATGAATGCTTAAGTTTCATAGCTTGTTGTGTCTTCTATCCTCCTAATTTTTTTTATTATTGGTTGTTAGACCTTGTAATTTTAATGTAATTGATTTCATTTGTTTTTTATGTTAAGAAAACATTTTAAATGTGCTTATAATTGTTTTGTAACATAGAAGAATGTGTTATTTTAATAGCTTGCTGTGTCTTCTATCTTCCTAATTAGTTTTATTATAGGTTGTTTAGACCTCTGATTTGAATGTAAATTGATTTCATTTGTTTTTTGTGTTAAGAATACATCATTTTAAGTGTGCTTATAAATGGTTAATGTTTATAACTTTGTACTTACTCACATCTCATTATTTCACCCAGCTAAGATGGTTCAGATCTCATTGAATTCATATATCATCCCGTGAGACTTCAACCATGGTATTCTATGAAATAGATACTACAGTAGACTCCCTCAAATCCACACAGCTTGAGACCAGAGGTTCTGCAGATTTTAGAATTTTGCATATTTCTGGTCATTGATACCTTTTTAGGCTTAGATGTGTTATTATCCCTCCATCCGCCATCTTGGATTTTTTTCTTGCGGGAAAATTCCTTTTCAGCCAAGTAGTAAATGTCGCCAATGGTTAAATATTGTTGATAGATTAATATAATATTAAAAAAACTGGAATATAATAATTATAACTATTAATTAAAAAACAGTTTTTTAATTCACGTCCCAAAAAAATCCAAAATGGCGGATGGAGGGATAATAACACATCTGTTCCATAAAAAGTAAATAATTAATAGTATATAATTAAATATGCATAATAAAGAAAAGAAACATTTATCTGGAATTATTTAATGGAAACTTGCTTCATAAAGATATCCTATTAAATCACATCAAAATCATAAAGTAAGGAAATTTTATTTCAGATTTAGCCAGTCTTAATAACCAAAAAAAGCTTGATTTATTACATAAATATAGGGTAGATGCACCAGTTTTGGCCACTGTACCAGTTTTGGCCACATTGGATCAATTTGTCCAATATTTAGCCTGTGAATTAATGCTAACAAATAATATGCATTCTTACATTTTAAGCAAACTCTCTTTTATCATTTACAATATCATTTGTTTATTTTTTGAAAAAATATGACTTGCAAAAAAAATAAATGTGTGAAACTGTAGTGTGTGTTTACATGTATTAAGATTTTTGCTTAGCTGACAAGTTTTCAAAATCTTTCAACATTAGGCACTATCATGTTCTATTTGTTCTGAAACAAATTGCTATTAGGTTTTATGAGGTAAGCTATCTCTCTACTGCAATTTTACATTTAATTTAATTATTTTAACAGTTTAATGGGGGGGGTGGCCAAAACTGGTGCATTAAATTTGCTATATGTACCAGTTATGGCCATGGGGGTGGCCAAAAAGGGTACAACATTATGTTCCACTTTTGGCCACGTGATTCATTGTAAAGTGAATTTTAGCCAATTAATAAATTTAAGAACATCTGGAAAAATCAATTTAATTTTGTTTTATATAGTAATGGCTTCAATAATAATAATAAAAGCAAGGCTAATGGCAGTTCTTATAAAAGAGATTTTGTTATTCTCTATCCAATAGATAATTCACTTTAGAAAGAAGGACATTGCGCTAGTCACTAAAGAATGACATTGCTAAAGAATATATAGTATTGTGTTTAGTATTGATAAAACAAAAGGGGAGGCGATATGTAATGTTTAGATATGATAAATAAACTAAAACATAAATTTTGAAAGATTTTACAACTTATAAATTAAAAAGTTCAATAAAATTATAGCATGATTTAATTGCTTTTATTTTTCCTAAAGAAATGAAGAAGTTCCATAATTTTTGTAATATTTCAGGCGCATGGATTTAGAAATACTAAATATTGTGAAAATCTTTACTAGGAGATATATCTAAATACAAGTAAGAATGTATTTCACATTATTTAAAAAGAACAGGATTCATTTTACGAAGTTTAAAAGAGATTCTCATTCTATGCTCTTAAAAAAATGGCCTAGAGGGAACACTGCTCTAAGATAGCAAGTAAAATTAAGGCCATTCAAAATGTTATGCCAGCACTATAAGCTAGCAAAGTTTTGGAGTAACCCGTTCTTGCCTTACATCACAAGTTTGCAGGACGGACAACCACTTTTCTCTAATAATGTTGAATCTCAAGTAGTAGGGCTAGGTACTAAGAATTGAAGTTAAAAATCAATTAGAAAAGTGGATTTTAAATATTGTCAGAATACTATTTCCTATAAAAAATGGAGAACTTTTAAGATTCTGTCCAAAAAATTGTAGCCGGCAAGATAGAAACTCCATTTCAAGATGGAAGACCAGGCATGAAATGGTAGATATGATTCGCTTCCAAAATCCCACCCTAAAATAACTTGCAAAGAAGCAGGGAACATAAATAAGGCACAAGCTAATATAAATCAAAAGATGATTTCAAGAAGTATAGTTTTTTGATGAAAATCTAACCAAAAATCAGAAAATGCTTTCAAGAAATATTTAACTCTTTGATGAAGATTCAAGTGTTCTAAACAAGCCACAATCCATGAATAATTATAAAACTGATTAAATAGTTAATCTTTATGTCCTATAGGCACTGTTGTCCCTTTTGTTAATCAAATTTAAATATATTTTTTGTTTTTTAATTGAAATTTTCAAGATTCAAGTGTTCTAAACAAGCCACAATCCATGAATAAATATAAAACTGATTAAATAGTTAATCTTTATGTCCTATAGGCACTGTTGTCCCTTTTGTTAATCAAATTTAAATATATTTTTTGTTTTTTAATTGAAATTTTCAGTTAAAATCAACATAAGTATATTTTATTTGATGTTTTTATCAATTCATAAAGAAATTTGCAAAATTCTCTTAATACAACAAACAAATATATGTGTGGTAAAATAGATGTTGCATAAAAATGCTTTATTTTTACTTATTATCAATTAAAATGTTTGTTAAACTACATGATATTGGAGTGGCCAAAACTGGTGCATAGAGATGGCCAAAACTGGTGTAGGGGTGGCCAAAACTGGTACAAATTGGAATAAATTACTTGATGAGTTATTACTCACAATCTAAAATATTCTGTAGAAAGTCATTATAGTTAACAGAAAGACAATTAAATTTACTAAAGAATGATGTTATTATGATTTAATATGCTTCAATCGATCAAGAAATGTAAAATTTCTATTTCAAATTTTCTCTAAATGTGGCCAAAACTGGTACATCTACCCTATTTGGTAAAAAGATTGTGATTACCTGTGAAATCAGAAAATCTTAAATTTTTTCAGAAATAAATTTATATTTCCTTCATAAAAAAGCATGAGCTCAGTCATATTAACGAGAATTACATATTAAAATGCTATACATGATAAAAAAAAAATTAAAAGGTCTGTGATTTTGTCCCTGTATCTGAATGGAACATTTCATTGTTTACATCTTCAATGATGTGTGGATTTTAGGTGTTTGCAGATTTGAAGGACTCTACTGTACTTGATTTATGCTGTCGACCAAAAGCTATCGCTAAACTAAAAGATCCAATGTCAATAATGGATGATCATAAATGTTGCATCCACGTGACATTTAAATATGTTACATCATCAAGTGATTTTCAATTTGATGTTTTATTTGTATTTTAATTAATGTTTTATTAATTTATTTGTTCTTTCGTTATTTAAAGTAAAAAATTAAATAAAAGTACAGAGTTACAATTAAACCCTACATGTTTATCAATTAATAGTTTAATATTAAATTATGATTATACATTGAGAAAATAATTTACAAATTCCAAATAGTTAATTTAAATGCTGTTTTTTTTTTTTCTTTTTTTTAGTTGCCATATCTAAATATATATATATATATATACAGTGTGGAACCATTTATCCTGAAACTAGATAACCGGAAAACCATTTATCCAGAATGCTATTTCTAATAGACTGATTTCAGAATCTTTTCAGAAAAAAGTGTCATACACTGCCAGTTTGACGTATGCATTGCTTGAAACAATTGTATAATTTGATGACAACATCTAGTATTTGAAAATGCAAACATATTTTGTTGTATTTTAGATGTTTTAATCTTTATGCAGAGGAAAAAGGAGAATTTGTGTTCCCAAGGGATTCCCATAAATTGCTTTCTTTCAAACTCTGATTAACTTTTTATCTTTCTTGCATCTGATTTTTTAATCCAAGTGATCTAATAATTTAAAATCAGAAATAATGTCACAACCACATATATTCCATAAAACTTATCAAATGGATGCTGCTTTAATGCCCAACCAGTTAACTGGAAAAGCAAGTTATCCGGAATCAGATCTGGCCCCAACCATTCCGGATAAATGGTTCTGTACTGTATTTAATAAAATCACTAGCATATGCTTTCTGACAAGCATAAAAAAAGAGGGTGAATTTTCCATAATTGCCCAGCTCAAATTAATGTATTATAACAGAATTTTTTTTTAAATTAGGAATAGCAGTCATGAAAACAGACGTAATTTTTAAGATAAACATTGAGTGTCTTATAGAGTATACAGTAGAGTGCCGATTATCAGAACTCCAATTATCCGAACAGCCTTTTTCTCTCAATTTTTTTTTTTTTCAACTGAACTTCCAGTTATCCGAACAGCCTATTTCTCCCAAAAAAATTTTTTATCGAACTCCGAATAATCCAATGGCTTGGAATAAAATTTTAAATAAAGAAAAAATTGACAGTGGATCAGAAAATGAAGAATGTAAAACAATAAATGAGATGGGAAGAATCCTAAGCTATGTAGAAAATCAAATTAATGAGTGGTTAAATAGTAAAGTACATGACCCTGGATATCAGATTTTAAATGATGATGAGATTGTGGGTGAGGTTCATGATGAAAAAGAAATTGAAGGAAATGAAAATGAATGCTCTGAAAATAACCCAGTCTATCGCATAACGAAGCCTTTGAATGTTTGGAAACAGTTATGAAATGGCTCGAACGGCAGAAGAACGTTGATCCTATTCAACTAACGTATTTAAGAAATATTAGAGGTATGGCAGCATTGAAAAGAATATCTTCGTTGAAGCAAACAATAATCAAAAGCTTTTTTGCTTAAATTATAATCTTTAATGTTCAGAAAATGATAAAAAGAAGAAGAAAAAATTAATGATAAAAATGTAAAAAAATAATAAGAAGAAACATGGTGCTGTCACAATCCTAGGCTTAGATAACATGTGAAGGTTTTAGTAGTCAGAAACATCCCTTAAATTGTCTGTCCATTTATCTAAACTAGGGTCGGTCCTGACTTGTTTGGATAACCGGCGCTCTACTGTAATGGCAAAAAAAAAAAATACTTTTATACATATTTATGGTTTGAAAAACAAAATTAGCATCCCAATGAACCCTATTCTTCCTCTCGGTTCGAGGCTATAAAAAATCAGCTGTTTTGGAAAACATCAGAAAATCGTTCCAAAATTCTGCAAATCACGCTTTTGTCAAATTTTTCATTATTTAATAATTAAATAATGAAAGAATATGCTTATATTTTCATTAGCTCATAAATGTGCCAGTAAAATAACATTGAAAATAGAAATAGTGGGAAAAAAAACCTTGGTGAATGCAAAGTGAAAACAACCGATCATGCCACCATTTTACCTACTGTGATGTCACAGGAATACGGTCCATAAGGTTTGAACCTAGGTTGTAGGTATTTAACTCTCATGCTTAAAGGGTGTCACCGAGACTTAATGTACTACTTCATTCACAGAAAAATACCCGTTTGCCAATATTAATCCTATGGGACATATTTTTTTAAATATATCATTTGCATTTTAATATTTTTTAATGAATTTTTTTTTATTGGATAGTTGAGGTTGATGTGTACAATTGTTGTTTTTTACTTTTTTGATTTTTGTTGCAGGTTTTTTCTGTGAAGACACTTTCACTTTCAAAACTTGTTCAGAAAGTGAAAGTATCCTCATAAAAAAAAACCTGAAAACAAAATCAAAACAGTAAAAAGTTGTCTTTGTAGAAACTGACCTCAGCTATCCAATGCTAAAATATTAAAATGCAAGCATGATATTTATTAAAATATGCTCCATAGGAATATCATTGGCGAACAGATATTTTCCCATGAATGAAATAGCCATTTAAAGACCTCTAAAAAAAATAAGTATATATAGGGTCTCAAAAATATTTCTTGTACCCAAGCACTTTGTAAGGAAAAAGAATCCCAAGTTCACAGTCCAGAGTCCCCCTGAAAACAAAAATCAGGTATTTTTTTCTTATAATAATTTCAAATTGTGTCTAAAAATTTAGTTGCCTACAACTGGATATTTATACCAGAGCTGCATGTAGAGCTAGTCATCTTCTAAGTAGTCTGACATTTTATTCAGACTTTTTGTAAGTCACTGTATTTCCTCATTGATTTGTGTTTGTACAGTTATTATTTTTTATACCTATAAAGCAATTTGTTATTTGATGTTATTGTTATGATTATTTTAAATCTTTTATAATTGTAAAATGTTTTGCATAGTCAAGCTATAATATTTTCTCATTTAGTAAGTCATAAATTTATAATTCAATAAATGTTTTTGCCAGTCATTGTATAATTTGTCTGCTTGAGTATGGTTGTCAATCTTATTTGTCGATTCTAGTTTACCAAATTGACCACATTTTTTACTTATTTAATTTTTTAAATAAAATTTGGTACTATTTGATTATCCCGCCTATCAATTTCGCCAAATTATACAAATTGCCAAACCAGACTAATCACTAAATTATACAAATTGACATAATAATTATTTTAAATAATGAAAGAACAAATAATTTAGTAAAACATTAATAAAAATACAAGTAAAAAGTCAAATTAAAAATCGCTTGATAACATAACAAACACGTGTATCGTGTTTAATGTCAAGTGAATGCGACATTTATGATCCATTATTGGCATCTAATCTTATAGTTTGGCGATAGCTTTTTGGTCGATGGGATAATCAAGTAGTACCTAAAATTTAATGAGCAATTTAAATTTAATAGTTAATACTTTTTTTAATTGTAAATGAAATTTTAAACATACTAAAGTGATTGGTTTTGACTGTAGTATTAACAGCATTAAAAAATTTGTTATAAAGATAATTATGGTAAGTCTAAACCAGTAGTTCCGAACATGGGGTGTATGCCCCACCGGCAGATAATTTGGTTTTTTAGGTGGGGCAACTCTTAAATTTGTTGCTGTATGCTATCAGTTTCTTTACCTTTTTTCGAAAAAGTAATATTGTAGATTAAGAGTAAAAGTAATACAGTAGAGTACTGCTAATCTGCAAACCTGTAATTCTCAAATGCCTGTAATCTGCACTTAATGAATGAATATGTATGTAAACAAACAATTTTTAATTCTTAAGAAATAATTTCTCAAAGGTGACAATTTTTTACTTTCTCCCCCAATTTTAATGTATGTATCATACATAAATTAAACTTATTTTTTACAATTTAAAATGATATTGTACTTTAAAATATTTATTTAATAATTTACATGGTTAATAAATAAAAGAATTCTTTAAAGAAATTATTTTTTAAAAAGTATTTGTATTAATGAAAGATGTTTACTTATAGACTGGGAGGCAGTAGCACTGACAATTACCTCATCGAGTTCACATATGAAATTCCAGAATCGGTTAAAATCCATTCGCATATTAAAACTCAATCGGTCTGCCAAGTCCTACCTTGGTGGAAAACACCTGAAAACCCGATTTTAGCTGTTGACTCATAGATTTATCTTTGAGTTTTCCCAGTCCTCCATGTGTTTGTTTATACATTTGTGTGCAGGAAAACACAATGGTAAACCTATGAGTCAACCGCAATTGGGTTTTCAGGTATTTTCCAACAATATATGACTTGGCAGACCGATTGCATTTTAATATGCAAATCGAGTTTTATTTAACTAATTCTGGAATTTCAGCCATGAACTCGATGAGATGATTGTCTGTGGTGCTACCTCCTGGTCTATTAGACAGTATATTTAATTTCTCATCTAGAAATAAGTATAATTTATGGAAGTGAAAATAAAACAGTTTACAAAAAACAAGCAATTAATTTCTTTATAAATATTAATAAATATAAATATCAATAACTTAATATTTATAAATGTATTTACAATAATTGATAAAGGATATTTAAATTTATAAACACAATTTTATTTTGCCTTAGCAGTAAGTATGGCTATTTATAAAAGACTGCAATCACCTTAGTTCTATTGTGATCAAAATTGCTTATTACTCAGTTGGTACTTTATGTATCAAAAAATTGAAAACATAGTTCGATTCCAAATCGCTTCCGTGGTCAGGCCTTTCAATTTTATATCTTTCCGTTAAAAAATGAATTTGTAAATGTGTCAAAGCGTTTTGCGCTTGTTGCGCTGTTGAGAACAGCCGTAAGTCTGAAAATATTTATAATCAGCAGTAAGTTAACAACTACGAAAATATTGGATATTTAAAAAAAGTATCATGATACAGTAAATTCTGTATAAGGCGGACTCTGTATAAGCCGGAAATCTGTCTACCGCGGAAAATTTTCCAAGTCCCGGCGAACCCATAGAAAATTACATTAATTCATGCTGCATAAGGCGGAATCTGTTTAACGCGGAAACGGAAAGCCTTTTAAGGTCCCACCGAAACCAAAATTTTGCATAAGGCGGAAAAAAGGATATTTTAAAAATGAAAGGCATTTTGTTTATTAAACTTTAAAGCTGATAAGTCAAATACTCAATGTCATGCATGTCAGTTAAATTCCGTTACACTTTGAAAAATTTAATTCAAAAGGACAAACTGTTTAAATTTTAAGGAATTTATGCTTGTGCCATTTTTTCATATGCAAAATTATATTTAAAAGTTAATATTTCTAGTAGAATGAACATTTATCAAAATATATATTTTCGAAAATGCAATAGATTATACTTTAAGGATGTACTGAAATTCAAAGTTATAGCGTTCTGTCTCACTCTCGAAGTTTATTGGGGGGGGGGGGGTTAGTTTTTTTTTTGTATGTGTGTATAAACTTCCAATTCGCATGTAATTACAGCAGTACTAAGAAATTGAATAGCGTTTCCCATTTATCTATGAAGACAAAAGATCTTTCCGAATTTCAGTTTTCAACCGATTTTCGAGTCAGGAAAATCAATAAAAAATCATCAAATTCGAGGGATTGTTTTTCTTTTTTTTTGGGGGGGGGGGGGAGCTTTTTTGTATAAGCCGGAATATTGTCTACCACGGAAAATTTCCTCAGTCCCGATCGATTCCGCCTTAGACAGAGTTTACTGTATTTACGAATCCCATGTCACGCAATACTACTTCGTTTCTGCGAGATAAAAAAGCATCATCCCAAAAAGAATAAATGATCTCATAGTAATGGGTCTTCTAAGATCAGTTTGTTTCTTCTGCTTTTGACGCTATGGCTCCCCTCCAAAATTCTGACGCATATTTTTGGCTATTGAACATGTCTTTAGAATTATATGTTGGTCTAGGATACCTGTTGCGTACATTTGAAATTTAAAGGAAACAAATCTGTCTTTCAGAAATAGTTTGAAATTGAAAATGGCCTGTGCCCGATTATTCCACAAATTGTGAAACCAATAATTTTTCAAAAAAATAAAAGTTATCTAACACAGTTTTTCCCCAAAATATTCTGTAAAAAAAAATCTGTACACACACATAAACATCTAAGTTTATACAGTCGGACCTCTATTTAACGAACCTCTATTTTGCGAATTTCTCTATTTTGCGAACTTTTACTTGGAACCAAGAACATTTAGCAAATTTCTTCGTAAAATAACCTCCAAATAGCGAAGCGCATTCTCTATTTAACGAACTTTTCCTTGGGATCTAATTTTTTCTTCTCTCTATTTCTTAAAATATTAATTGGGCATTTCAAACTTATTCTTTCTCTTAGCACATTTTATGATGATCAATGACCATGAACAGGTCTTACCAGGCACCTAACTCACCAAGAGCAGTAAAATTGCTGTGATTCTTTGCTTTCCATTCAAGAAGTCCAAACTTTAAATATTCCCTTTTAACCGTCAATGGAGCTGCCCCATGTCCTAAAACTATAGTTTTACCGTTTTCCCGTTTTCTAGATTGTTGATGATGATCAATCGTGTTAATAATTTCGGTTCTTGTAGCTCAAAAATGTCAAAGCGAAAGTGCTAGAGCATCAAAGAAAAAAAAATATTCATAAGGTGGATAAAGGCATGAAGAGCAAGAATTCTGCTTTAAAATCTGGTATTCCACCAGACAGCTTATCAGCCATAGTAAAAATTCGTGATTTTAATGTAAAATTATTTTATTAACTGAAAATACGATGTATTTCGAGACAATGTTTTGTTTTATTCTTATTTCCCTTGCTGTTTTCTTTTTGATGGGTAAAATAAATAAAAAAAATAGATATAATTTTTTAAAAAAGTGTGACTAATTACTTTTTTTAAAATTATATTTAGTGTTTATGGGCTTAAATTACGTTTTATGAGGTTTAAAGTATTTTAAAAAGTGACTCTCTATTTAACGAACTTTTTTTCGGGATTTAGCTACTTCGTTAAATAGAGGTCCCACTGTAAAATAAACTTATTCATGGATTCAAAAATTCCATCGATTAATTCATCGATCAATCTTCATTTTCAATCATCTTCATCATGATCAATCACCGCTCTCATTGACTGAAAAAGTGAATTTTTATCTGAATCTTCAACATCTAAATTTTAATAAACATGCGTTTCTATTGATTTATTTTTCATAATCAATGTGTCTTGTAATTAAAAAAAAAAAAAAAAAAACTAAAAAAAAGAAATACTTTGTTGCCAATAATTTTTATAATAAATAATGATGAATACTGATTGCAATTGTTCGTGGTCCTCGAAAAATAACTAAAAAAAGCAGAGCAAATTAAATCCGCATTTTACTTTCAAATAATAGAACAGAGAAATTAAAATGCTTTTTCATAAAACCAAAATGGACTCAATCATACAAATATGTGTCTCAAAGTAGTCAATATCTGGCACCAGTAAACACAAAACCAATTCAAGATTCTCGGTGATCTATTTTTAAAAGAAAGATTTTGGAATGATAGTAATTCAAGAGAAATCTGTTCACTGAAAAGTAAAGAAAAATGAAATTGCTCATTACCAGCATCTCATATTTTGAAGTACAAAAACTAATTTTAAAAGGGTGATAAATACATACCTATCTTTGTTGTTTTTATAGAAATCTAATAGAGTGTACAAGAGATAGAGATTTTTAAAAAACAAATAATAATTTATTTAGAAGGGGAGGGTGCATAAAAAATTTGATAGAAGCAGTACAGCGTATTATAAACAAGCCAATAATGGCAGCACTAAAATAAATGGAAGAATCTTGTAATTCAAGAGAAATCTATTCAGTAAAAAATAAAGTAAAATGAAATTGCTCATTAGCAGCATCTCATATTTTGAAGTGCAAAAACGCATTTTACAAGGCTGATAAATAAACTTAAATACCTATTCCTATTTTTGTTGTTTTATGGAAATCTAATAGGCTGTACAGAAAATAGAGATTTTTAAAAACAAATAATGATTTGTTTAGAAGGGGAATATGCATAAATAAAGTTTGATAAAAGCAGTACAGCGTATTATAAACAAGCCAATAGATGGCAGCACTAAAATACATGGAAGAATCTTGTAATTCAAGATAAATCTGTTCAGTTGGGTTGGGTTGATTTTTGACGGCCAATTATCTACACGAGGGATATAGGCCCGGGGGGAGTGCCCTCCGTGGGGGTCTTTCTAAGGGAACCTAATCCGTATTAACGCATGGAAGATCCACGGCTCGAAGAAAACCACGAAAACTCCGAACGATTAGGCCGACGGGCGCGATTGGGATCGAACCCAGCACTCCCCGTCTACCAGCTTCGAGAGCAGAACCTCTCGGCCACTTATAAATCTGTTCAGAAAAATGAAATTGCTCATTAGCAACATCTCATGTTCTGAAGCGCAAAAACGAAGGAAAACGAAAACGCATTTTAAAAGGGTGATAAATATAATACTTAAATATCTATCTTTGTTCGTTTTTTTTAAGGAAATCTAATAGACTATACAGAAGATAGAATTTATTTTTTAGTTTATAATCATTTATTTAGAAGGGAGGATTCATAAATAAAGTTTGATAAAAGTAATATAATGTATTATAGATATGCCAATAGATGGAAGCACTACAATAAATGGCAGAATCCTCTACTTTTAGGGTTGGTAAACTGTGCCACTAGCGTCTAGACCGGTGGTTCCCACCGGGAGGCAATTTGACTTTTTAGGGGTACAAATCCAAATTTCTTACTCACCTATTCTATTCAGTATCAGTTTCACTTGTCTCTCTTTTTTTTTTTTTTTTTTAAGAAAAGAAATGTTGGAAACAAAAAGTAAATAGAATACAAGCAAACTTTTAAAAATCAATTTTTTAATTAAATTTTTAAAATTTTCCCAATCAAATGTTTATAATTGAATCTACACAAGAATAATTATACTAATAATATTTTTAAATATTTCGACTTTTTTTCCAGTATTAAAAAATATTTTCTGTCTAATATTGTATTTTATATTTTTTCTTAGCGCTTTCAATTATTTATAAAATTAGCTTTCTACTTCCATTCGTTTTGCTGGGTTCAATCCCAATCGCGCCCGTCGGCCTAATCGTTCGGAGTTTTCGTGGTTTTCTTCGAGCGGTGGATCTTCCATGCGTTAATACGGATTAGGTTCCCTTAGAAAGACCCCCACGGAGGGCACTCCCCCCGGGCCTATATTCCTCGTGTAGATAATTGGCCGTCAAAAATCAACCCAACCCATTCGTTTTGCTATACACATGAAGAGTCTTTTACATGTAAGCCTACTTAACGCATTCAGGAGCAAAAAACTTTCATTTCTAATTCAGAAATGATTGATTGACACAAGAATTTACAAACAAATTTATTAAAAAATAAGTAAAAACTTTCCTTCAGGTACTTAATAAAACAAAATTTTACATTCCAAAATTCTGTTGCTAATATGTCATTTAGGGATTAAAATTAAGTGGTCCAAAAATGTACCACCGCCCTTCAAGTGGTTAAAATCTATAAATCTGACTGTTTTGAACATATTTAACCTAAAATATACATGAAATATCAAAACGAGGTATTATAAATCTTAACTAGCATTAGAAAAGGAAATGGATAAATATCTGGGACTCTACTGCAGGTATCCTACATTGTAAATAAATTTACATGAAAACATATAGGGTAAAGTGCTCATATAGGGTTCGTCCCCCCAGTCCCTTTTAGGCCCTAAATGTTGTAATTTTCAGTGAAAACCTACCAAATTTGGATTTTACATAGACTAACTACCCACGCACATAGAAACATAGGCAAATATTGTACAAAAAATTTAAACAATGCGAAAATTGTTTTTTCAAAAGTATCTAAAAAATGCAAAAGAAAAAAATGGTCCCAATTTTGTCCCGCCAAAAAATCCAGTACGCCGAGGCTTAACTTATAATTAAATCAAAATTTATTTCGAAATGAGTGAGTAATTTAACTTACATTAAAGTAAGGCACAAAGAAATGTACTAATTATCAATGGAAGAATAACATAACGAAACATTAGCCATCTAAACATGAGAAAAAAATTGTCATGAAAATGCATTCCTAATTTCGTTCCAGGGACGAAAACAAGAACTGCCAAGCGGACGAAATTGAGACCAAGCTACTTCTCTATATGGCGGAGCTTCAGTTCCCGTAAGATGAACTGAGAGTCCTAAAACTCACTGTATGTTACTGTCACCATCTTACCAACGTAGAATACATGTAATGAATAAGAAATAAATAGTTACAGTACAGTAAATAACGTTCTACAAACGACGTAATAAGAACTTAGGTCTTCTGAAAATAGGAAATTCGGCTTCTTTAATTTATGCATGCGTCTTGGCGAACGAAACTTTCAATACTGACCCTTTTTACCTTCCTCTCCCTGTCCCTTGCGTCATAAGTTACGCCACTTTCGCAGAAGCGGAGAAGTTAGGGGGGACGAAATTAGGAAATGGGACGAAATATGGGCACGTTACCCTACATTTAAAATTTTTAAATATACATGGAAGAGAATAATAAGGCGTTGCGAACCAGAGTGTGCCACCCATGCCAGATGTGAATTCGAGAAAAATGCTTTTTTGTCAGTCTTTTTTAAGTCAGTTTTTAAAGTGTCCAGAGGAGACAAAACTTCTTCAGGCAGCAAAGGGTGATTACATTGCAGTGGTGCATCCAGGATATACCAGGATCATATACAAGGTCGAACAAAATTTCTCAACAACATCCGTCTATTAGCTGAAATTGCTGAGCGGAAATTTTTAACTGAACTGACTTTGCATACTGTGTGGTATGCATACATATCTGAAGATCCTATACGGGGCTGCAAAAAAATCGTATATTTTAACGACTATTCATTGTAATAGCAGAAATCGTGTTTTCAAATGCATTTTGCATTTTCCAAATTGTTCATTAAGACCTCATCTTCCACCTTTGTAAATTGTGAAATTTGATATAGTATTCTGAATGTGTAGGAAAGTGTTTCATAATCTATGCTGTATGCAATTTTTTTTTTTTTTTTTTTTTGAAATCGCGTTGTTAAAACGGCGTTTAATATTATACAGCGTGTATCTTATCGTTTACCAATAACTAATTTCTAAGCCGTTAGTTTTAGAGGTATAGCCACTTGCAAAAATGTTTCAAATTTTGTTATAAAAATCGATTTACATTACAATAATTACTTTTTAAATGGATAAGAAATTACAAATTTTATACAATGCCTGGATCCTATAAGTTTTATTTAGAAAAAGTTTTTCCGTGTTTTAACAAGTAAAACAGCAAAAATTTATTCTTGTATGGTCAAAACTTACTGAGTCATGTTACTTAGAATTTTATGAATTTTCAATGTTTTAATTACCATAAATGGAAAAACATGTTTTTAGTGTCAGAAAACGCCAAAAATGCATGAAATTCAAAGTATTACAACTAGCTAAGTTTTTGTCTTGCAAAAATTAAGTTTTTAAACCACAAACTGATTTTGATTCATCTGAATATAAAACAACATTTATAATTACGTCAAAAAATTATTTAAGAAATTTTTTTAAAGGCCTTCTAATTAAAACATCCGTCGACCGGATACACAGCGATTAGTTATATGTTATAAAAATAACAGGTTGTTGGAACCTGTTACATGTAGAATTGCGGAACGAAAAGTAACTATATTTCCCTTCTCTAGCCCTGACTTATATTTTTTCTGCTGACTTGAGCGTAACCAGCCAGAGAAGCCAGAGGAAGCTCTGGAAAGTTTTGGTGTGGCTAATTCTGAATGCTTTTAATATGTTAAATAATGAAAAACTGTACTAAAATATATTTTAGTTTTTGCGATTATTTGGTGTAAACGATCACACTTTGGTGTAAAACAGTCAAACGATTTGAAGTTTCATTATTAAATTATCAAAATATTATGAAAGTTAAAGAGAGCAAGAGGTTGCACGGAGTCGTAAATTTTTAATTAAGTAAATTTTAAACATGCTAATATCTCGAATTTCATAATAAAATATATAAAAGAGAAAAAATTGTATAACAAAATGAAAATCTTATCAACAATTCTGATTTTTTAAGGACCTATTAAAAATAATAATATTCTTTCATAATTAAAAAAAATAATAAATATCTAGTGTAGTCTGGGAGGGGCTTCAACCCCCCCCCCCCCTCCCCGTGGGATTCGCCAATGTTACGTCGGCAGTGCTAGTGTGACCAAATCTCTTGAATCACTTTTGCACCGGCAGATTGATACACAAGGCAATTTGGACAATCTATTAAACTGGCTATATCAGTTGAATAGTTTCGATATTATTAAAATTCATTATGTAGAGAATAGATGTCATGGCAAACAAAGCTTTGACACTTCAAAATCATTTTTCACAAAATTGCGGGATAGTCCACCCTGTTTCACTAGGTAGTAAATACTTATGGCTCTACTGCAGGCCTCCTACCACAGTAAATTCCATGATGACATATATATTTTAAACTTTAAAATCAGATACTATATGGAAGAAAACTAACGATATTGGGAAATGGGAAAAAAAAAAAAAAAAAAAAAAAAAAAAAAAAAAAAAAAAAAAAAAAACAGAAAATGCGTTCAGGTGCGGAATAATGGCTATTTAAAACTGATAAAGATGAGAATATTGAGATGCTTCTTGTATATTGTGGTATCCATATGTCAAAAGCTAGTTTTAAAATGTATTATAAAATAGGTGAATGTCTTTAATTTTAATGCTAAATGTAAACCTCTCTCCAAGATAGTTTGTGATGATAAAAATGCAGAGCATTTTTCTTTAACATTGAGGGAAGTTGGAAAAGTACAACAAAGCTCTTTTTCGCACAAAGGCGAAGATGCATTTATAGAATTATGTTAAAAACACATTTGTGACAGAAGATTCACCTCTTTGATAAGTTAAAAAATGTGAAATGAATAGTTATTGTTAAGGCTCTATTACGCTTCGACCTTCGACAGTCTGAATAGAGTTCACTTTTTTAATAATAAGAGGCATAATTTACAGAGTGAGGGGAGGGGGGGGGATTGTGATTTTATAGATACTTTGGTGGGGCGTGGCTAATAAAAGGTTGATAACCACTGGTGTAACGTCATTAAAATTCACTTGAAACTGTTTTTTATCATTGGCCGTAATGTCACGAAATACTTTTGACTGCCCCTGTCATTGAACTATACATCCGATTTTTATAAAATTTGAAATGACTCGACAAAGTTATGCAGCAATTACACATTTTAAATTTCACACCATTCTGTTGGATAGTTTCTGCGCTGTTATATGCTGACAGACAAATAGACAGACGACGACTATAGGTGCTACTTATTTATATAATTACGAACGCACCTAAAAAAAGGTTAAAAAAAAAAACTTGCAATTAAAGGTACTGTAAAACGGATTAATTTCCTTACGGTGACAAATAGTCCTGCCTAAATAACTCCTCCTTTCGTTATTTTAGTGTATTATTCAATTAAAATATCATCCCTCTATTCTGATCAATGCATAAGCAAAAAAGCGTCTAGACTTTTTCCCGCACTCTATTTATTTTCCTTCCCGAAGTTGTCATCTTAGAATCCCCTCGGGGTCCCATCCCTTTTCCTTACACACTTTCACTCACCCAAACGTACGCTACTCTCGTAAAACCCATATCCTCGACGGGATTATTTTCGTTTTGCCAGGAAAAGTGAAATTGCGACAATTTCTTTCAAAATAGCAAACTGTCCGAATTCCCTCCAAGATTAAAATTCCACACTTCTTTCTCGGTTTTCAATTTCCAAGGCAATCGAGCGCGAACATTGTTTATGTCTTCGGGTTGTCTGTCTGTCGGTCTATTCTTGCATATACACTATATGGCCATTAATGACCGGGCACTTTCAATTTTAGACATTTTGTCGAATATTTAATGATATATTTGTCGGATTTTTCTGGAACTTCAGGATTATGAAGAATATGTTCTACTTCATATTTATCAACGGCGGTTTGATCAGAAGGACAATGAGGGCGCCAACAAAAAAATCAAAGAAAAGGAATAATGTTTGGGATCACCCTGTAAAATAAAACGAATGCACGAAATGATCTATCGCTATAGCTTATGAATATATGGATATTGTACAATATATGTATTCATTTGTGGAAGAATAGAACGTATATTCATGGAGATATATAAATTTTTTTTCTAAAGGTAAAAAAAAAAAAAAAATGTGCATGTTTTTTGTTTATATCATGTAGGGTTTTTTTTACCAAATTTAACGCCAGTTTCAGAAAACTTGACAAAATATAGTAGAAATAATATGGTGTAATTAGAATGTTAATATATTAAACATGTGTTGAAATATGAGCAGTTGAGTGAAGTATTTTTTTATTGTGCGCGCATGCGCAGATAGAAAATATGCGTTCTATTCTTCCACAAATGATTACATATATTGTACAATATCCATATATTCATAAGCTATAGCGATAGATCATTTCGCGCATTTTATTTTACAGAGTGTCCCAAACATTATTATTTTCCTTTGATATTTTGTTGGCCCCCTAATTGTAATTCTGAAAAAATCGCCGTTGATAACTATGAAGTCGAACATATTCTTCATAATCCTGAAGTTCCAGAAAAATTCGACTTAAATATATCTTTAAATATTCGACAAAATGTCTAAAATTGAAAGTGCCCGATCATTAAAGGCCATATAGTGTATACTTGAACTTGAATTTATGTACTTCAAAACTGAGAAACACGGAGTTATCGTATAGTTACAGTTTACAGTTAATTTTACCAACTATAAGTAAGTACAAGGAAAAAAATATATATATGTGAGTTGTGGTTTTAGATTCCCATAAAACCCTACTCATAGCAACAGATATGGTCAGCACTTTTCCATGAGAACTTGTTACCGCAGAACAGCAGATGTTACTGAATTTGCTGATATGCAGTTTGCATTCTCTTCGCTTGGAAACAAGTGACAACCGGGAGCAGATTTCATTCTGACGCGGTTGATGTTACACGTATCTTTCTCGCTCTAGACGAGAGCAGAGGCCGATATGGAATCTCGACGATTCTGTGAGCACGTATGCTGCAGAAAAAACCCCTACCCTCCCGTACTTGTAAATATAATTTCTATTTAATATGTAAAACTATAACCTAGAATCATTAAACTCCTTTTTTCATTAACTACGATCTTATCTTTATATCATCCTTATATTACATGTGGGCTCTAGGCCGATTTGAATCCAAAACGAATTTAAAAAGTAAAATCCCCTAGGCTTTATTACCGATCAGAATTGGAGAACTTCCTTCTCAGTCCCGTTATCAACATTCGTATTCTAGCAGACGTGATTCATCCCCTTAGCCATCTGGTTGAAGCTCGTTTATTTTTATTTGTGCAAGATAGTTATCGCTGTACAAGGAATGAATCTTCGACTGCATATTTTTTTTTCTACGGATCATTAATTGGATTACTTCAATATATCGTGGCGAGGAATTTATTTTTCAATTGGATAACTCCTTTTGAAGTAAGTTTATTTTTTTCTCTTTCCTTTCTTGCCTTTTAATATGGAATTGCAAGAAATTGACTTTATTAAAAGCCAGTTGAAATCGGCTAAAACAGATAAAATCAAATTATTGCATGAATTTATATTTGGTTGCGATAAAAATCGCCAGAATAGAGCGAATTTAAGGAAATTTAAAGATTTTTCTTTTACTGACAAAAGCGATGAGTATGAAAATAAACTCAAAGTAATTTTGGACGATTACGATCAGATACAATTGATTACTATTGCTAATATCTTATCCATTGACATCCATGGATCAAAGGAAGATATAGGGCAACGTATTTTAAGTGCACTAGTTGATATTTCGGCTTTTAAAGACACGTTTACGGCAGTTTCCGAATCGGATACAGAATTTGATGATAGCCACAATAGTAGGGGAAGCACTGGTTTATCTTCGCCTTTGGCAGTATAGCCAGACCAGGCGCGTGTACACTGTACACACTCCGCGCCCAAACAGACAATTTCTTTCCATGACATTGATCATTTAATTACACCGTTTAGTGGTGATAAAACGGAAAACGTTCAAACATGGTTTCAGAGATTTGAATCTCTGGCCCATTCATTTCAACTGTCCGACATACAGAAATTTGTGTTTGCTGAGCGGGCATTAAAAAGTTTAGCATTATTGTATGTACGTAGTGAAAATAACATTTCTTCATATACATCGCTCAAAGAAGCATTGTTTCGCGAATTTGGACAATCAGCTTCGTCCGCCCAGATACATCAATTACTAGCCGCTAGAGGCTGCCGCCCGAACGAAAAACTATTGGAATATTTTTTGAAAATGAAAGAAATAGCACAAAGAGGAAACATCGATGATATATCTTTAATTCACTATATAATTAATGGGATTAACGATACACCACATAATAAAGCTATATTATTCGGGTGCGCCACGCTTGCCGAATTTAAAAACAAGCTCCAAATTTTCGAACGAATTTGAGTTCTAAATTTTATCAATCAAAGTCACCGACTACACCCAACACTCCTAAGATTAACCAGAAGGAGAAAACTGCAAAATTAACTTGCTGGAATTGTTTAGCCCCAGGACACCTATCTACCCATTGTGTGCATTTAAATAAAGGAAAAAAGTGTATGAAATGTGCACGTTTTGGTCACGTTTCCAACCAGTGTACAGAGCAAACGCCAGAACGCAAGCGTTCGACTCAAGGCACCTCCCCTTCACGCAAGACGTCACCACGCAGAGACGAACAAATCCACGTAGTAGAAATGTGTCATTCTCATCCGCGCATGCAGAAACCTGTAAAAATTTTTAATTTACAAATCAATTCAATCTTGGACACTGGAAGCTCACTGACGATACTGAGAGAAGACATTTATGAACAAATTGGGTCTCCCCCCCTCACCGGAGCCCCTGTACAATTGTCGGGCATCGGTAACCATGTTATTCAACCTATAGGATCGTTTTCTACCGATATAGAGATAATACTTTTTCCAGATAATACTTTTACCAGATAATACTTTTTCTACTACTGTTTACGTAGTTAAGTCTTCTCAGATGCCCATGCCACTTATCATAGGGACAGATGTCATATTTCAGGGTACTCTCACATGCGACAAAAACGGCGCTACTTTAACTAAATCTCCACCCACAAGCATTTTTATAAGCTGCATTACTGTGTCTGATAATGTATCTGCAACGAAATCTGAAGATAAATCCTATGTACCTCCATTTCCTGACGCAAGATGCACTACAGAAACATTTGTTTCAAATTCTTTCTCCCAAGACCTAAAACCGCCGACAGTAAATAAAGATTTTTCGAATGAAAATATTCCTACTGCCATCGAAGTTGACCCAGTGATTGACTCAGCACATCTGAAACATCTCGCAACATTATCGCCAGACTGCTTTTCCTACGATTTAAATTTCTTATCCTACAAGCTGTTCATGACTGTGCTCGTCTTAATGACCATCTGTTTATTACTGTTTACGTCTGCCAACGGACTCATTTATCAGCATTCAGCGTACCATACGTCCCAACCATCTCGAGATTCGAGTGACGTTACTAATTGGACCGAAATTCTACGTGTCCTTATCATTCCTTTTTTATTTTTTATACGCCGACATTTTGTGAAGTCATCAACGAGAAAGAGAAAAAGTAGGCTTAAATTTCCAAAAAGAAATATGCTTCACGTATATAGGTCACTAGTGCAAGCAACGAATTTATCATAAATGTGTTTTCTATTATTACTACTATTTTTTTTAACTGTGTTTTTATATATTCTGTGTTTGACACCCATATATCTGCTTATTCCTGAGAACATTTATATCGTACAGACTATTAGACTGCTACTATCTGTGACTTTCTTAGTAACTTTATTTCAATATCTTCGGTTTTTTTTTTTACGATTGCAGCAAGCATCCACGATTATTTTTTTCTGGACGAAACATTAGAATGAAGTGTTTACCAGTGTAACTCACCATTTCAAGAGTCCAATCATTGATGGAAATCTTCAACACAGAACGTTTTTTTCTTCTTCGTATTTCTGTGTGTCATGCCATTCTACAGTGCGATAAACTTAAAGTGTTTTTTTTAAAGAAGTTATCGCGTACCAAGCATTTTTATCAACAGTGTTTTTTTTTGCTTAATTATTCTTAGTTTGTGGAATATGCAACAGATTCTTTATTTTTTCAGCTTATATTAACAGAATTTATGTGCTTTTTTTTTTCGAAGTTCTGTTCAACATTTTTTTAAAATCTCTGAGCGATATATACCTGCTCAAAACATTTATATTGAACCCATGCGGTGATTTTTTTTTTGCGCATGGCAAGTTATCTTTCTCTCGGACTGCAAATGGTGCATTATTTTTTCATTTGCCTGTTTCGCAACACGTGCTTTTTTATGTTGCGTAAACAGCAACTTTATTTAAGATGACTATCTACACAGGACTTTATTATTTTTTTTTTGAACACTCACTTTTGACAAGAAGAAACAGAATATTGTTGTATTTATATTTTTAAAAACTGTATTTTATGTGTAAACTTTTTATTGAATTGCTATATATATGTATGTGTCCCCCCCCCCCCCCTCGCATATTTTTTTTTACAGAAGTAAGAGCTGGCTGTCGAAAAAAAAACCCTTTTGGTGGGAAATCCTTTTTTTTTTTTTTTTTTTTTTTTTTTTTTTTGCTTAGACGAGGCAAACCTCTTTTTTTATTTTTTATTCTCGAATGACGTTGGGATAAAGATGTTTTTTTTACGAAATTCTACCTAAGACGAGGCAGATTTTAGTATGTTTTCGTGATGATAATATAATGAGCAGACGGCCTTTCAGATTATATTTTTCATCCCTGATGATGGCTCATGAGAAAGACGGTCTCATGACGCAAATTGATGTTATCCTGAGATTTTTTTTATTCTTTTGTTTGTTTTTTTGGAGATATCCTACGGCAGCTCAGCATTAATTTACATAAAATTTAGAATTAATTTTTTTTTTATTATTTAGCTCAATTTTCTTAATTATTTAATGACAATTTTTTTCCTTTGGATTTTAATTATTTTTAGATAGTTTGTTTTTGTTTTTTGACATATCTTGTTGCTTATTTAACGCGCTGTCGAGGTCGACAAGCGGACAAGATGGCCGAGTGTGAGTTGTGGTTTTAGATTCCCATAAAACCCTACTCATAGCAACAGATATGGTCAGCACTTTTCCATGAGAACTTGTTACCGCAGAACAGCAGATGTTACTGAATTTGCTGATATGCAGTTTGCATTCTCTTCGCTTGGAAACAAGTGACAACCGGGAGCAGATTTCATTCTGACGCGGTTGATGTTACACGTATCTTTCTCGCTCTAGACGAGAGCAGAGGCCGATATGGAATCTCGACGATTCTGTGAGCGCGTATGCTGCAGAAAACCCCCCTACCCTCCCGTACTTGTAAATATAATTTCTATTTAATATGTAAAACTATAACCTAGAATCATTAAACTCCTTTTTTCATTAACTACGATCTTATCTTTATATCATCCTTATATTACATATATATATTATATTATATATATATATATATATAACCATTAATTAAACATTACCGACCATCATCAAAAACCGCAATATTGTGAATGATTGACAAGAAAATGCTCCACAAACCAACAATATAGAACTGTATGTATAAAATAAAGTACCTTATACCTAATTACAAGAATTAACATGGAAGGGGAAAAAAAAAGAAAATATGGATTCCGTAAAAAATTGAAAAACTTATATATTGAATTACGTTTTCAAGTAAGCTGAAAATTTTTTTTCCCCTGTACTCAAACCGCCAATATAACCAAAAGAATAGTTTCAAGATGAAAACAGAACATAATAAAATAACATGAAATGGAGAAAAACTACAACCCATTAAATATTTAATTTATAGCAATAAAAATCTTACAAAACATACCGAATAATTCCCAGTAGATTTTCAAAATATATTCCCTCATATGGAATCCAAAAAGCATGATAAGATTAAGGTGAATAAAACAGTTAAGTTAACACAGAAATTAAAACCTATGGAGTCAGTTAATTCATATTGAAATACCGTGATAAATATAATTAATATATTAGATGTAAATTTCCAACTGGGTGAAAAATGTCCGGACCAGGATTCGAACCCGGGACCGCCTGGCTGAAGCTGCCAGTGCTCTGCCATCTGAGCTATCCCGGACGATTCTGGTCGAACTTTTTCACCCAGCTAACCTTGATGAATACACAGCATCTGGTCTGAAACCTGGTTCAGCTCAACAGAATAAATCTCAGGTAATGGAACTCCAGAAATCGCTGGATACGAAATTACACTAGATTAATTTTAACACAATTATTCTAATTGGTAAACAAATCATATTAGATGTAAATTTCCAACTGGGCGAAAAATGTCCGGACCAGGATTCGAACACGGGACCTCCTGGCTGAAGCTGCCAGTGCTCTGCCATCTGAGCTATCTGAATCAGCCAGGAGGTCCCGGGTTCGAATCCTGGTCCGGACATTTTTCGCCCAGTTGGAAATTTACATCTAATATGATTTGTTTACCAATTAGAATAATTGTGTTAAAATTAATCTAGTGTAATTTTGTATCCAGCGATTTCTGGAGTTCCATTACCTGAGATTTATTCTGTTGAGCTGAACCAGGTTCCAGACCAGATGCTGTATTCATCAAGGTTAGCTGGGTGAAAAAGTTCAACCACAATCGTCCGGGTTGCAAATTCACAATCACTCAACGTCCCAACGCTTTTCACACCAAGCTCTATAGCCAAGGGCTTTGGCGAGTAAATGAACTTTGACGCGCATCTTCGACGCGCATGCAAGTCTGGAGTTAATTTCGATCATCAATATTTCGTACATTTGACCTCGTATTTTTTGTTTATGGAATACTTGCAAGAATACCAGGCGAAATAATAAATGCTTATTTCATCGTCTGAATAATTATATATGCAGTATAAAAAGGGAAGTATTTAATCGTATAGATATATCATGGAAGACGGTAGTATTCCGAGTGACGCAGCCTTAAGCCTAAAATCGTATCGTATCGTATCGTAGAATTCGTAGATGGCGGAACTCATATATACAGCTAACTCAACATCAAAGAAAACGCGAAAAGCCGCCTTTTAATAACTCAGCAGATATAGGTCCCATTGTTCTGAATTTTCTAGAACAGTCTTATATCTGCAGTCTAATCGTATACTGAAATTTTTACATTTCTACGTGCAGTATATTTTGAGATCTAAATAGCTATTTTTAAAGTGAAAACGTTGGTATGGTATAAGAGGAAGTTCCTAATTTGAAAATCTCGAAAACGGTTCTAATGACTATCTTTAAATTGATACATAATTCAAATGTGATTAAGGCGAGGTGAATAACACTTTTCTTTTTTCTGGGAAAACTCTCGTTCGTTAAACAATTCGATTTTTTTTCTCTCGAAAATGACACGGGCGACTTTTTAAAAATCAAATAAATATGTTTCAGATGAACCAAATAACAATTTACTTGTTTCCAGCAAGACTCTTGTTCGTTTTATAATGCGCATGAAAAATCGGACTATATTTCTTCGCCATTCTATGGAAATTTCACCGAAAATGCATGACACTGTATTCATACACATGCTTTCTTTTTAACCACTTTTAGGGAGAAAAATTTTGTCTTCCCAGTGGCTGAGTGGTTAAGGGCCATCGTCTATTGATCTTAAGATAGGCAGTTCGATACTCCCTGGTACTTGTTTTCACATGTGAATGTGTTTTTTTTTTCTTTTAAAGTCTGTTAGTTGACCATTATTCTCAGTTCCTTTGTAATTTTTTAATTGTTATTAAGTTAAATAAAATTACAATTATAATGAGACGCCAATTTGATGATGATTATTTCTTGGCAATTTTTCAACAATAAAAATATTACCATAAATTTTATAAACATATTTAATTTCAATCACTTTACAAAAAATATACATTAATAATTATTATTTGAATATAAATCACACGATCAGAAACGTAAAAAAATAATTCATTTCAGCTCTTCTTTTTATAATATCATTTTTTATTATTATGACGGTCAATCAATATATAATCACTGACATCCATATTATTATTATTATTATAATTATTATTTTCCTTGCATAAAAACTATTGTGATGTAATAATTCTTTTATAATAAATAATTTAGTTGAAATGTTTTATTTATAAATAACAATGAAGTTTGATAACCCCGAGACAATTGTTTTTATTTAACTTTGCAATATTTACAGTTTACATAATAAGCATATCAGAATTCTGATGTCGCCATCTTTTGACGCAATTGCGTACTACATTTTGTCTCTTATTCGGGAAAAAAAAAAAACTAACGCTCTCATCGCCGCTTTGAAAGAATCTTTTGTGACTAGAGGTCTATTTCGCAAATATTAAGAAAATTACTGCATACAAAAATATTAAAATGGGTAGTATTATAGAGAAATGTTTGATAAAAACGTTGAAGTAGACAGTTTTTAAATCGAAGAATTATTTTAAGAGCTATTTAATGTTAAATCTGGATAAAATTGTTTCATTAAAAAGTCTCATAGGAAAACAAACTATACATGGGAATTTAATCATTTTCATTCAATTTAATCATTCAATAGAAACTCGAAGTTTGCAGAGTGCATTTATTATTTTTAACTTGGCTAATTTTTTGACGGTTTATTTCAATTTTAAATTAAAATTTTCAGAATTTCCAGAGATATTTTTTACATATTTTAGAAAAGGTTATTTTAAATTGTTGCCAATTTTTAAAACAGCGCAAAGAATAATATATCCTTTAAATTAAAAATTTATTCACACGTGACTATTATAAACAGAAAAAAATCCTTTTAAATTAGAATTAAATGATAACGTGTTAAAAGCAGGAAAATATTAAACATTACGTCATAAAAATTGTTTTTACACATGCTTACTTAAAATGAAAGAAAATTATAAAATAATCAATTATTTTCAAATTAGAATTAAATGATTACTCATTAAAAGCAGGAAAACATTGAAAATTACGTCATAAAAATTATTTTTACACGTGAATATTAAAAGAAAAAGAAAATTTCTAAATAATAAATTCATTGATCTGTGTTAAAAGTCGTAAATGGTGGAAATTACGTCATATTGGCCAAAGTGGCCAAATAATAATATTGCAAAACAGTTTAAATTAAAAAATATATTTATATGAGAGATTTATTTCAAATTTCGAGATGATATTTTTAACTATAGTTGCCAATTTTAAGGTAGCGCAAATAATAATATTATCTTTCTAATAATAAAAATATTTTCAGTTGAATGTTAGAAAAAGAAAGGAAAGTTTGGTGAAAATTATGTCAGATTTAAAACGTTACATTTAAAATCTCTTATTTAAAATCATTTTCTTATAGCGTTGTTAAAAAATACCATAAAGCAAAGACTGTTGACTTAGTTCCTTTTCTATTTGGTAATTTTCAAATGTTTAACTAATCTCATTTAATCAAGCATGGAAACAGCAACTAACATCAGCTGATTCGAATCCCTCAGTAAAAGGGAAACCCGTTTACAGTAAGATCGCCATTGATTTTTTAATTATACAGTGCAGCCTCGATTATCCGAGCTAATTGGGACTGTTAGTAAATCGGAATCGGAAATCTCGGTTAATAGAAACTGTGTGTAAAAACTCGCCGTGCTTGCGAATTTAACATCTCTTTTAAAAAAATATATAGAACGTTTTTTAAATAATAAAAATAAATATATGTAAAGTTCTGTTTCACAGCTTAACAAATTTAAAAAGAAAATCAACTACCAGTAGTAAATTTTAAAATGCAAATTGAAAAATTTACGAAAGTTCACACAGCCACTGGAAACAAAGCATTGTTCGCTATTGACTTCTCAGGGTCCAATGTTTCTTTGGAGTTGAGTGCTTTTGGGGGCAGAAGGGCCTGTATTAGCACGGACAGTGAGCTAAAGAGTGTGGTTATTTTTAAGGCTCATTCAAAAGGAAAAAAAAAATCAGACTTTGTTATCGGCTCGGTTAACATAAACCTCGATTAATCGAAGCTCGGTTAATCCAGGTTCTACTATAATTCAATCTTCCGTAACCTTTTTAAAGCAGATCAAATTAATGGACTTTAGCACAAAGTCACATAGCTGATAACTGCTATGCTTGTTGGCCACCTTTTTTTCAAAAAGTTTGCTTCGCCTTATTCAATTAATGAGATATCTCCGATAAAATAAGTCACATTTTCCCGTTCTAAAATACTGGTATCCAAAAATCGTAGCATGTAACTGACACTACAAGTACTCATGAAACTAGACTATTTTAAGTCTGATTTTTATTATAGACTATATAAAATTATTAAAAATATATATTATGATAGGAACTAGCGGGCTTCGTCCGCTATTTACGTTACGGATATAAAAATCATGTTTTTTTTTTAGGGAAAAAGAAATAAAAACCTATTTGACGATAGGTTTATAAAGACACATTTTTTATTTGTTATATTTCGGGGATGAGGAGGGGGGGGGACTATTTTGATTAAATATCGCAATTAGTCCACATGGCAGATATAATTATGATAGACACTAGCGGGCTTCGCCCCTCTATGGCGCCTTATGGGTCCAGCTTCCATAACTCAGAAACTACCTTTCGGACATCAATGCAACAGATTCCAAACGTTATAATTAACTTAATAATCATCCTATATAGCATTAAAGTAAATTTATGAGTACTGCATACTATTTTTTTTTATCGTAATTTCTGAAGAGAAAAAATTATTTCGGTTCCATTCTTAGATACTGATCTGAAAAATTTTGAAAAAGGGGGGAAGGAGGGGACATGAGACTGCTGTTTGTCAAACAACACAACGGGGTCTGGCTTATTCAACTTGGTTTTTGATGACTTCAATTGGAAGGTGGTTTGTTTAAAAGAGTGCGTTCCCTGCCCCA
Source organism: Maratus speciosus (assembly GCA_963932465.1). NCBI lineage: Eukaryota > Metazoa > Arthropoda > Arachnida > Araneae > Salticidae > Maratus > Maratus speciosus. Next base: position 93,311,534 of record OZ010794.1, on the reverse strand, counting down.
TGAAAATTGGAACTATTGGTGCACCATCTATGTAAGGATTTAATAAATATAAATTAACATTTTGGATTTATTAATTTAAGGATAAAGTGTTTTTAAAGGAATATCAAATGAAACCCTCTGTGCGATCTGCGATTATACTTACCCACTTGTTTTTATATACAAACTGCTATAAGGAAAATTGTAATAAAATAGTAAAAATTAAATCTGCATTAAATCCCATAAGTATCTTTTTTTTAATCATTTTATCACTAACCTAAAAAAAGTAATGATATCAATGCAAAAACCCTTGACGGGTTAAAACTTTCTGACGCAGCACTTTATCTTATGCTCTAAGAATTTTAAATATGGATCTTAAAAATACTGATATCAAATTTTAAGTGACGTTATGCTATTTCTTAAAAAATATATTTGTATTTATTTCATCATTTTATTTTTGTTTTATTTATAATCGCATGTGCAAAAGTTATGTTCAACATGAAAAACTGCATAAAATTTTATTCGCTGTTGCTTTATCATTTACATCTCTCATAAATTCAAAATATGAGTTTTAAAAGATATGATATAAAATTTAAGTGACGCCTTGATGTGACTTTAAAAGGTTTGTTTTAAAATTCAATTTAAATTATTTTTGACTTGGTTAAAATATTTTTTTACATCTACACAATACTTTTAATTTTCCAATTCACTGTTAAATATATCACTTTCATTGAATCTATACTATGCATTGAAATGTATTTATTTCAATACATTGATTTATCTTTTGTGTCACGCTATTCAACATTATGAGTAAGATTTATGTAAATGGTTTATTTGCGTCAAACTATCATTTTTCATACATTTCATGTAGTTTGGACACAATGACGCAAAGAAACCATTTACATAAATCTTACTCATAATGTTGAATAGCGTGACACAAAAGATAAATCAATGTATTGAAATAAATACATTTCAATGCATAGTATAGATTCAATGAAAGTGATATATTTAACAGTGAATTGAAAAATTAAAAGTATTGTGTAGATGTAAAAAAAAAATATTTTAACCAAGTCAAAAATAATTTAAATTGAATTTTAAAACAAACCTTTTAAAGTCACATCAAGGCGTCACTTAAATTTTATATCATATCTTTTAAAACTCATATTTTGAATTTATGAGAGATGTAAATGATAAAGCAACAGCGAATAAAATTTTATGCAGTTTTTCATGTTGAACATAACTTTTGCACATGCGATTATAAATAAAACAAAAATAAAATGATGAAATAAAAACAAATATATTTTTTAAGAAATAGCATAACGTCACTTAAAATTTGATATCAGTATTTTTAAGTTCCATATTTAAAATTCTTAGAGCATAAGATAAAGTGCTGCGTCAGAAAGTTTTAACCCGTCAAGGGTTTTTGCATTGATGTTCTATAACTATGATCTTTCTTCTCCCTTAACTATTTATTTATGCAGTTTTATAAGTGCCATGTGCTGCCATCTAGTGTCAAAATACTAAATAAAAAACAAGCATTTCCTGAAAATGCATTTTCGGAATATATGCATGTATAGTATATTGTGAACAAGTGAAATACTTAATCTTTTTACAGACTCACTCTGTAACTTTGACCTTTCCTTAAATGATAACCATAAATAAATAAAAATTTACTATAATTATCTTAGTTACTAGTTGAGAGTATGCTAAGATAAGCGATTTGTTGATGATTGATAACAGGTTAAAAATATCCAAAAATGCTCACACACATTCTGCAAAGTTTTTGGTTCATAAAAAAATAGGATCTACCCTCTTTCCTACGACTTTGATTTATTGAGCCCTGCTAATACAGGTATCAGAAATAGTTATTAAATTCTTTAAAACAGAAAAAGTCAACAAAAAAATCACAAGCGGCTATAGTTTGTAACATTTAGGTGGGCTCACTTTTTTTCAATTTTCCTAACCCCCCCCCCCCCCCCCCCTCTCCTTCAATTTTTTATCAGATTAATGATTTTTCATTTTAAGAACAGTTAGGAGGGGTACACCCTACTTTTAGAATATGCCTTTCATATTTTAATGAATTTATAAAATATTTGCTTAACCCACCGACAGAAGAAAGTAATTTTGTCTTTCAGTTATTCATTGAGATTTAGAAAAACTCTATATTATTGTACTAAGAAAAATGTCTATACTTAGCTTAAGGCGCTCAACTACTCTGCTCAACAAGTGCAAAACTTTTTGACACATTTACAAATTCATTTTTAACGGAAAGATATAAAATTGGAAGGCCTGACTATGGCAGCGATTTGGAATCGAACTGTGTTTTCCATTTTTTGATAAATACATTAATCGCTATTGAATGATAAGCGATTTTGATAACGTGACAAAGACGTTTTTCTCCTTTCGCTGACTGGTTTTTCTGCTTTCTTCGTGAACTTCGGTTCAAAACGTCAACTTTGACAATACTTTCTGAAAGATCTATTGTGTTTGCGAAAAACCAGTTCGATTACATAGTTTCTGAACAACAGTTATATTTTTTGACACTTGCTAGTTTCATGAATTTCCGAACAAAAATAAATTAAAACTTGTGTCATAAAGTTGCCCTTTTGGATTTGAGAACAGCCTTAAAGCTCTTCTTAAATTCCCTGCTCAACAAAACCAAAACTTCCTGACATGCTTTTAACCAAAAAAATATAACTGGAAGGCTTAATTACTAACTTGCTACCTATTAAAGCAAGGTATCAGAAATAGTAATTAAATTCTTTAAAACAGAAAAAATCGATAAAAAAATAGATTCATAGATAAACCCAAAAATAGAAATTTAGAATCGAATAGCATTTTTCATTTGTTAACGAAATTACTTGATTTACAAGTGATTTTTGTCATGAGATGACAGGTTTTTCTCCTTTCCTACGCTGTCGCATCCAGAAATTCATTTAAAATGCAGACTTTAACAGTATTTCCCGTCAATGTCATGTGTTTCTGAACAAAAGATAATTTCAAAATGTGTCAGAAATTAGTTCCAGTGGATTTGAGAATGGACTTAAAATTTATTAATCCATATCTGCCAACCTTCCAGTTTTTAAATGCCAAACACACTTTATAACACAATTTTTTCTGAAGAAATTAAATCAGATAAATACAACATGAAGAGAGGGGGGGGGGGGGCAGTGATATACTATTAAATAATAAAAAAGCCATATCATTAAACAGTTTTATTAAATTTTTGGTGCCATGTATGGCATATGTTTTTTGATTCTAAAAAAATTGTAAGGTTGGCAGCTGTCTTAATTCTCAATACCTCAGCAATAATATGAATAAATAAAAAGAAAAACTTATTTTATTTAATTTTCTAAGATTTTCTGTAAATTTAGAAACTATTTTGTAAACAACATTTGTATTCTCAGACTATGCAAATAACTAAATCAAAATTCACCAGTGGTTTTTTAAGGATAACCAATATATATATATATATATATAATTATTATTATTATTATTATTATTATTATTACTGCGAAATGAAATTGTTTTGAAGAAAATATGCGAATTTTTATTTATATATAAATACACCTACACATGTTTCAATACATTTACATATGTAATATCATAGATGTAAACATTCTAAAGACACATTGAAAAGACTATATCAGGAGTAAACTATTTAAATTTCACTCCTGACTATTTCAGGAATTTTTAACTCTTCGGGAGTAATCTATTAGCGTTTCAGTACAAGTATTTTGTGAATCATAACCCCTTACAGCTTTTGCGAATACAAACATAATTGAAATAAAGGCTACTTAATTTACTTTTATTTTTTAAGTATGATTTTTTTTTTGTAATAAATTTATATATTACTATGAATTACATTTCTTTTATCTCTATCGAGCAAAAATTCGTGATCGATACGACTGTGTGACAGATTGACTAATTATGTGATTTTTTTTCTTGCAACCGATTGACAAAACTTGAGATTTTTACCAATCACGAAATTTCACAATTTTTTTTTGCTGCGATACAGTAAAGAAATGTGTGATTTTTTGCCACAAGTGATTAACAAAATTTTTATTTTTTTTTTCTTTAAGAACAAATAGGCAAAATTTGCGTTTTTATTTTAATGACCGGTTGATGTTCTTCTGAGATACGTTGATGAAATTCACAATTTTCTTTTTCTGTATAATTTTTTTTTTTTTTTTTTTTTTTTTTTTTTTTTTTTTGCAACCGACTGATGTTGAATTTTTTTAAGTAACAAATTGACAAATTCACATGGTTGCTATCGCGATAGACGATCCATTCCATCTTCATAACGCTACAAAGATGTAGTTTGAATTTTTACCTTATTATAACGGAATCAAAATTCGAGTTAGTATTATTTATCAATAATACTATTTGGATATGTTGACTTAATATGGGGGAAAAAAACCTCCTTAAATTCTGCAAGGGTATCCATAACATAAAAACATTTGACAAACAAAACATAAACACTGGCGAAACGGACGAGAACAGAATGTTGCATACGCGCATGCGCGTAGTTCGTTTTCTCGCCAAAATGCTTGGCGTTAAAAGCGCTGGAACGTTGAGTGTTTGTGAATTTGCGTCCGGGATAGCTCAGATGGCAGAGCACTGGCAGCTTCAGCCAGGAGGTCCCGGGTTCGAATCCTGGTCTGGACATTTTTCGCCCAGTTGGAAATTTACATCTAGTATGATTTGTTTACCAATTAGAATAATTGTGTTAAAATTAATCTAGTATAATTAATATAATATAAATAAAAAATAATTACATTATTTATAATACCTAAAAAACAATTTTAAATTGTTTAATAACAATTTCACAACATTGCCAGTATTCAGCGTTAATTACCACCTGGTGTAAAAAATTAAAACTATTACTTTATTAGAAGCTTTAAAAATACAAAATTTATGGTGCTGCCATCTATTATTTTATTTTAAAACAATTATTATTATACAAATGTCACAAAAGAAGAACCTAATACATGCTAATGAAATTAAAATATATCAACTGCATTCCTACACACATCCTAATATAAACAATACCATACTGTATATCATTATTCAAAAAAAATTTAAATAAATTAAATGTTAATAGAATGCTTACAATATATTCTATTACCATACCATTAAATCTACACCGAGAAATTAAAAAGAAATTTTTTAAACTTGATAATATATAGAATATAGCTATATGCTATAAAATAAAATAAATTATATATTATAAAAATATATAAAAGTCTTAATATTTTCCATTACATATAAAAAATGAACAGGAAAGAAAAAAAATTAATTAATTAATTAATTAATTATAAAATAAATAAATAAAAAATGGATGTTTATATAAGATTGTCAGAATCTGAAATTCCCAATAGCCTAAAGATCACAAATATAGTGTGTGAATTATCCTTATATTAGCCATAAAAAAAGCTAAAAATATATGATTGCGACAATCAAACATATAAACCGATAATTAATCATGGAATACAAAGTTGAAAATAAAACAATATTAAATAGTACAGAGGAATAATAATAAAAACTATTTACCCAATTTTAATGCATACAGTATAACATTAGTTATATCAAATAAACTTATATGCATAATAATCACTAAAAAGATGGTATACTATTATTAATTAATATGATAGTGTCCTGAGTAGACTAAATTAAAAATAAGTTAATACTGAATTTGATTAAATAAGTTCAATTTAATATGAAATAAAAAAAGAGGAAAAGTCACCAATTACATATAAAACATCAAATCAACATCCATATAAAATACGTAATAGAAATGTAGTTATAATACAAAAGCCCCATTTTTTATATATAAATTAACCGTTGCGTATTATCCAGACAACACCACCCTCCTCCGTACTCTAACATCTACCCACCCAACCATCCTATAGTAATTGTTTATTATTATTTTACAATTTTTAATTTTTTATAAATATTTTTTTATTTTATAAATTTTTTTGGTAATTTTGTTTACGCATGTGTTAATTTTTTTTTTTTTTTATAGATCATGTAAGTACTAATTGTATATTAATGAATATATGATTTTTTTTGGAAAAACATGATTTAATGCATCATAAATTAGTTTTTTAATATTATTGTTAATTAGATGGGAAGAACATAAACATTTTATTCTATATAAAGGATTAAGTAGTATATTTCGATATATGAATGATGAAGACAAGATTTAAAATTTGTAAATGTATTAACTTTGAATTTAAATTCTTTACGTTTATCATATAAATCAGTTATTGTTTTGTTGTCTTTCATAGTAATTTTAAGATCTAAGAAGTTAATTGTATTGTTAGATAAGAGGTTTTCCGTTAATTCCAAATTCTTGGGATAATCAACTGGAAATTGAGAAATTTTAGATTGATCAGTGGCAATTAAAATTATGTCATCAATATAACGATATAAATGGAGATTATTATTAGTAAAAGTACGTTCATAGTGATATAAGTATAAGTCTGATAATAAACTGGATGTACAACCACCTTGTGGTATACCGACGTGCTGTAAATATAATGTGTTATCTTGCAATATATAATTATTATAGATAATGAAGTTTGTTAATGATTTAAAATAAGCGATATCAATATATATATATATATATATATATATGCATATACTAGGGGGTTCGGCCCCCTAGCTCGCCAACCCCCCGTTCAGACACCGCAGTCTCTAAAAGCATGCTAATTTGATCGGCTTTAAAAAGATTTTGGAAGATTGAATTACAATTTAAAAAACAGTGGCGATCTCCCTATAAACGGGTTTCTATTCATTTCTCTTTAATTGAGGAATTTTCAGGAAAATCAGCTGCTGTTAAAAGATACAATGGCTGTTTTCGTCTTTGATTAAATAAAATCAGTTAAGCATTTCAAAATAAGCTAATATAAAATGAATTAAGTAAACAGAGTCTTTGTCTCCCGGTATTTTTTGACAAAGTGAAAAGAAAATTCTTTTAAATAAGACATTTTAAATGTATCGTTTTTAATCTAACGTAATTTTCACCAAACTTTTCTTTCTCTTTTTAAAATTCACGTGAAAATACCTTTGTTAGAAATTAAATATTATTTGTGCTGTCCTAACAAAAATAGTTGAAAAGATCATCTCAAAATATCAAATAAATGTCCCGCGCAATTTTTTAATTTAAACTGCTTTGCAATATTATTTTTTGTTCATTTTATGTAATAGTGTAACGTGACGTAATATCTCCTATTTAAAACTTCTAACGCATGTTAATGAATTTATTATTTTACAATATCCTTTCTCTTTTAAAATTCACGTGTAAATATAGTTTTTATGAAGTAATTTTCAATAAGTTCCTGCTTTTTATACGTAATTATTTAATTCTAATTTGAAAGTTTTTTTCGGTTTATAATAGTCACGTATAAATAAATTTTTAATTTGAAGCAAACATTATTGTTTGCGCTGTTTATACAGTTAGCAACAGTTTAAATTAATACCATCTTCTAAAATAAGTAAAAAAATATCTCTCGAAATACTGAAAATTTGAATTTAAAATAGAAATAAAACCTCAAAAAATGAGTCAAATTAAAAAAAAAAATTATGCAGTCTGCACACCGGGAAATTCTAACATATAAAATGATCTAAAAATGAATTAATTTCCATGTACAGTTTTTGCTCCTATAAAACTTTTTTAATGGAACGATTTTGTCCAATCTTAGCATTAAATATCAACCCTTTCCGGCGTGGTGTCCTTAAAAAAGGACACCTAATTTTAATTCCAAAACTGACAAACGGCACCAAGAATATTTAATTAAAATTTTCCTATTGTAATGTACTTGAAAATAAGCAAGTTCGTATTTTCTAATAACTTCGTTTATAAATTGCGGTGTCGGTCCAATATTTCATCAGTTTATAAACAGAATTACTCCGCGCCGGTAAGCGTTAAAATAACTCTTCGGTTTGAAAACTGTCTGCATCAGCGTGTTTATCAAACATTTCTCTATAATACCGCCGATTTTCATATTTTTGTATGCAATATTTTTCTTAATATTAACGAAGAAAGACCTCCGGTCACAAAAAATTCAAAACCGGCGGCGGCGGTGACAGCGTAAGTTACGTTTTTTTTTAGAATAGAGAGATATATGAGGACGTGAGTTTCAAAACCCACCTTATCCAGAATGTCAAATTTGGGGAAATCGCGCTGACGGCGTCCATTGGTTTTCATTGTAAACCACAATTTTACAATGCCAGAAATACACTATAAAACTAGTTTTTTTGCAGATTACAGTGGTTTATTTCTTTATGCAGGTTCATCAATACAATAGATTGTTAGAAAAAACTCGGTTTTTTATACTTTGGATAAGGCCAGTTTTAAAATTCACGTCCTCATATATTGGAACTGTCAAATAAGTAAACACATTTAAAATAATAAAACTTTGTATAAATCACCATGGAATCAAAACAACACACAGGACGCGTTTCGGGCTGGAAAATATAACAGCCCGTCATCAGCTACTGTAAACACGTGTCCGTAAAGCGACAAGGTCACAAAATACACGAAATTTTGTGACCTTGTCCCTTTTCTCACACATTCCCTTTACGGACACGTGTTTACAGTAGTTGATGGCGGGCTGTTATATTTTCCATCTCGAAACGCGTCCTGTGTGTTGTTTTTATTTCAGGGTGATTTATACAAAGTTTTATTATTTTAATGGTGACTTAACGCCAGTTTTTCGGCGCTGTTTCAACTAAGTAAACACATTTCATAAATGCAGAGACGCAGAGCGCCAACTTGAGTCCGGGTAAAAAGTTTCACATATCTCTATTCACATAAAAAGAGGAATTTAAAACTGTTCATAATATCAGAGATGCCACAGGTGACTATTTTTTTTTATTCTACTCGCACCACTAATTAAAAAAAATAAATGTTGTAGTATATTCCTCTTGCAAATTTTGGCAAACTATATATCAAAGATTTTTGTTTTAAGAAAGTGGTGGCAGGTACAACTAAAAAAGTAGTCACCTGTGGCAGCCCTGTAATATGTATTAAATTAATAGTTTTTTGACTCGCTACTAGTGAAAAATTGACAAAAATATCGATTTTTCTCATTTTTTTGCCTAAATCTAATCAGTGGACATACCCATATATTCTTCAGAAGTTACGTAAAGATTCGGTGATTATAGATATGTGAACCAGTAAAAATTAAATTTAAAAAGTCAAAAAACCCGACTGCGTAAAAAGCGAACTAATTAATTATTTGTCCTCAATGTGAAACTATATTTTATATTACTTACCTATTTTTTTATTTACTTGTATTGATGACTTTAAGTTGTGTTTATTTATTAGTTCCTATTTATAAATACTGTTTTGATGAGGCCTATATAAATGTCTATGATGGTTAGAGTTGCAGTAAAGCTAGAGATCCTACCTACACAACTTCCAGGTTGTGTAATATTTAAACGGAGCTTCTGACTGTAAAAGAGTCAAGGAAACATCGTCTTCATTTTGAAAGACCTATACAATGATAGGCCACTCAGTAGGGTGCGTAAAAAAAGTTTTCGTCTCTACCGACATTTTGTATTTTACGACCGCCATTTTGAACTTATAAAAATAAAACCTACCCTATAACCATCGGACGGTTAATACGAATCGATAGGGACCTCATTCATTAAAATCCATCCAACCGTTGGGATGTTTCAAGGGTATAAAGAAATCCACTTGCCCAGATACGCGTGAAACACATAACCCTTCTTGGCAGTCGGGTAAAAAGGCTTTTTACTGCCTGAGATCACTTTTTAAATGTAACAGAGTTGCAATCGTTAATTCTTTTTCTCAGTTTGGGTTTTTAACATTTTACAACATAATTGCTGAAAAGTGCGTATGAAGTCAGTTTATCTATATGCCACCTGTTTGTCCGTCTGTCCGTAGACTCGGATTGCCATTAAATTTTTATAAGTTATTGGCTTTACTATAGCATGCTTGGTGTTGAAAATGATGTGTTCCATTTATAGTTCGTTTACAGGGTATACAAAAGCATTCCGTTACATGATGATCTATGGGGGAACATCTCTTGTGGTGTATTTTATGGATGTTACGATATTTCAAGCATAATGAGATTGAAATGCATCGCTGAGGTGCATATGAATGAGATTAATATAATGGTTCTTAAGGGGACAGTGGACCTTTATTTAAGATAAAATCGACCCAAAAATCGAAATTTCTTTTTGTGTGTATTATTTTTCTCCAATTTGTACGGAATCATTTGTGAAAAACCGCATGCAGATGCGATGATTTTTCGCAAAATTACAGGTTTTAGTTTCATACATAAACAACTTTTTGATACTTTAACCCTTTACGCCCCGACGGTACTTTGAAGTACCATTAAAATGACTTGTTATAAAACGCATTTAATACATCGATTAGTAGTACAGTCCTCCCCACTTAATCGGGTCACGGATAATCGAAACCCCGCTTATTCGAATAGAATCCTCCGGAACCGAATAGATTCCTGATTCTATGTTATTTTCCCCCGCTTAAACCAAATACCTTTTACGAAAGTCCCCGCTTAATCGAATAACAAATGTGTGACTGATGTTTGAAAATAGGCACGGAGAGCACATTTCAGCTGGAATTTCCTTCCATTTTTTGTCATTTTCGGTTCCTTTACGTCGAAAATAAATTTTCAGTTCTTCCTACAATGATTTTGGCCGGCAGTTGTATAATGGACAGGTCAAATGATTTCTCCACCTTGATCTTCCCACCATCACTTCTTGCTGTTAACCAGGCTTTAATGGCAATGTGCCGTCACTTCGGGACTCGAGATAGTAGTTGTGATATTTTGCACTCATTCGAAAAATAACTCGATATTTACTCCTTTAAAATTCCACTTTATACGATTTTTTTAAGGCAGTATAAGTAATGTAAATTAGAAGTAGCAAAGTTTTGACCAAATTCAAACGATCTGCATTAAATGTGATGTAAACCATATAAATGTATGTACCAGTCCAGATGTATGGTCAGTACCAGTATGTACTGGCATTAAATTAATACGTATTTATTTTATATTAGCATTTGTATTTATTTTAGTTTATGTTATTCTATTAACGATTTATTATGCTGTTAATTAAATATACCATAGATAGTTATTTTGCCTTTTTATTACGCATTAAATATTACAGTTATGATTCCGTGTTTAATCAAATAACCCGCTTAATCGAATATTATTTCTGGAACCTTCTATATTCTTTTAAACGGGGGTGACAGTAATACAGTTTAGAATGTGTTATAGATGCTTTACTTTATTTTGTTTTAAAAGCATTATGGGTTGCGCGAAAGAAAAATATTTTTAAAAGGATGATTTCTTTTGCCTTTGCATTTTTTCAGCTTTTTTGGCGTTGAAAGATTGGGGGAAAAGTTTCAATTTCGAAATATTTCTATATTTCTATTGTAAGAACATTATATTTATACATTTCCTAATTCTGAAAAATGCTATAAAAAATATTTGAGTGGAATTATAAATATTGCACAAAATCGCTATAAATTAAAATTTTATTAATTAATTTTAATTGGCAAAAATCCTTCAAAAATGTATTAAATCATTGTGTCAATCTTCTAATGTAGTTTAAAAAAAGCATGACAAATGCTTTAGAAGATGAAATTTTCATGAATTCATAATTTGGGACATAAATGCTTAATATACTTTAAATCTATTTTTCTCAAAACTGATTTTTCAACGTTTTTAAGATTTTTGAAATGCTCCGTGCGTCTTAATTTTTTATCATAATTCATAAAATTGATAAGGAAGAATCCTTATGTTGCTTACAAAGTAACCGTGTATGCATTTTAAAATTGAACTACATTAAGATAATTAAATTTGATTTTAAACTTATTAAAAGGAAAAGTTTTGATGAATATCGATATGGAATTCAGAAAAAATCTCTAAAAAATTAACTATTCAAGGAATTTAAAAATCGATACACCTTTTTATTAATAATACAGTTTTAAGGGGATTCTTCACTCACTTGAAAACACCCACTCCGTAATGTTAAACCAATGGGGAGGTTGTTTTCGAATTTCTCGTTTAAATTTGAATATTTTTAAACGATATATTTTGCATAGGATAGCTGAGCTGTTTCGAAACTGAAAGTCCCTTAAAAAAAAAAAAAAAAAAAAAATCTGCAACCAAAATCGAAAAAGTAAAAAAGGGCCATATTAAAGATTAAGCTCAGCTATCCAATGCAAAAAAAAAAAAAAAAAAAAAAAAAAAAATCCTTCAAAAATATTTAAATTTAAAGGAGAAATTCGAAGACAACCTCCCCATTGGTTTAACATTACGGAGCGGATGTTTTCAAGTGAGTGAAGAATTCCCTTAAGAGATTTAAATGTAAAATCGAGGAAATATCTAAAAAATTATGTCATATGGAACATTTTAAAATTTCGCTTTAAAATTTATTTATTTTTTAAATCTTAAAATTATAATACTGGAAATTTTTTTAAGGTGTTCTATATACTTATGGTGAAATGTATATTTGCACAAAATTTCATATCTCTATGATGGGAAAAAAAACGTCCACCGTCTTCTTAAAAATTACATTTACTGAACCTTAGGGGAAATCTCAAATGAGTAAAAATATACATATACTCTAGCATTATTAAATTGCGGATTGCAAGATCTTAAACATTATGTAAAGGGAGATGAAAATTAAAACGTCTTCTAAAATTAACGTTGAGGCCCCTGATCTTAAGATTTACAAGTATGTAGCATTTATAAATATTTATATATTATATGCAGGGCTGTATAAAATACATGGTATTCATAAAAGCAGAACTGCGGAGTCGGTGGGGAAAATGGACGACTCCGACTCCGGGAATTTTAACAAATCCGACTCCAACTCTTTCGCTCAAAAATGGGCCAGACTCCGACTCCGACAACGCAGCCCTGCTTGTAAAATGTCCGACTCCGGGATTCTTAACAGATCCGACTTCGACTCCGACAACGCAGCCCTGCTTGTAAAATGTCAGACTCCGGAAATTTTAATAGATCCGACTCCGACTCTTTCACTTAAAAATGGGTCCGACTCCACGACTCCGACTCCGCAGTCCTGCATAAAAGAATGTCCCAGTTATAAATTTTGATAGTATCAACTGTTAGCGTTGTAGAGTGTTGCTTCAAGGTCACCCATAAAGAGTCACTCAAATAAGCGCATGCGCATGTAGTGCTTTGTTAGTGACTCGCTTGCAGATCTACGCAAAATAGCAACTCCTGGGCATAAAGCGTTACTTCTGGGCTGAAGATTTAAATACCGTTAGAGCCATGCGATTTTTTTCTTTGGGGCTTTCTAAAAGATCGTGTCTACGTTCTGCCGCTACCTAATGATTTGCCAGAGTTGAGAGACACAAAATGGAAGAAGCTATTGCTTCCATGACTCCGGACTTGTTAACCGAAGTGTGGGAAGAATTAGACTTAAGGTTGGGCGCGTGTCGTATAACTAAAGGTGGATTGCCCATTTGTAAGATAAACTAGGTTAGTTTACCTTCCATTGGATGTATGATTTATTGTCAATAGTCTAACTTAAACTGTTATAATATACTATTGAAATTGGGACTTTTTTTTATGGATATCCCGTATTTCAAGTTATCGTATATGTGTGATCAACACTGAAAAAAAAAAAAAATTAGTTTTGGGTGTTCTGACTGAAAGGAATTTTAGAAAACCATGCGGAGTGTATAAAAATCTATAAAAAGTATACAGGGCTGCTCAAAAGAATTCGAATATCTTATTGAAATTAATTGTTTAATTGCATTATGAGTTTTCTAAATTATTTATTTCGATATCTTCTTTTACTTTATTAAAGAGTGAAGTTCCGTTACAATATTCTGGAAATGTTGGAAAATGTTTCATGATCTATGCTTGACGCATGATTTTTATTTCTTTTTTTCTTATTATTTCAGTGTTTCATAATAATTTTTTGACATAAATGGTTTTTAAGAAGGAAAATGATATAATCAAGAAAAAATGTAATTATTGTTGTAAAATTGGAAAAATTTAAATACAGTTTAAAACTCTACTTCTCCTATTACTTTTAATTAAAAAAAAATATGTATGGTTTTCTCACAAATATGTTTTGTACCACTAAAGGATCAGATTTCCAAAAAGTTAATTAGTTTTAGGGAAAATAAATAAAATGTCATGGCATATTCCACAGGATTCTAAAATTTCTAAAATTCGAACAGATTGCGGCCAGTAGATTTTTATGTTGATTTTTAAGAAACACCATCGTCTGAACATACGAAGGATATCTAAAGTTATTTTAAGCAAAAAAATTGGAAAATTCATATTTTCGTAAAATATAGGGTATCGAGTCTCATATGTTCAAAAAGTGCATTCCAACCCCTCCCTGAGCCACAGAAATCTCTCCTGGTGAAAAATGTCTAAATTCTAAATGTCTAAATTTTGATTACCGTTGTTTCCAGGAAAAGAAAAACTCATCGTCTTCGCGGGAAAAAATAAAGTTACGATAATCTCACAAAACACAAAACTGTACGAATTCTCTCATCGAAATTAAAATTCCAACGCTCTTTTCTCGGTTTTCCATTTCGAAACCAATCGAGCGCGCGCGCGAAAAAACATAACAAGAAAACCCGTTTCCTCGGCCACGTGACTTCTTGAACCCGTTTCTTTTTCTGGATGATTTTGTCTTTCGGACTCGCACCTCATTCTCCGATTCGATTTGGTTCCGGTCTGTTGTTCGCGATCCTCGGATTAAAACCAAGATGCCGATCCTGTGATGTGTGGCGGTTTCCACAAAGATGTTGATGGAATAATTACGCAAGAAAGTGAAACTTTTACCGAAAAGTTACCGTTTCGTGGATTTTCACTCGTGGATGAAGATGTAAATACCTCTCTCTCGTCTATTTTGATAGGCATGTTCAGTTTTATCTAGTTGATTTTGATGTTCTTGTGTGTTTAGTCAATGACAAAACTCTCCATCTTCTAACGCCTGCATCTTTCGGAGTTGATACGCATCTTCCTTTGAATTGATTAAGTAAACTTTCCAAGAGAAAGTTTTATTTTTATCGGGGAAAGATCTCAAATGATTAGCATAGAAAATTTGTTTTCACATAAATTTTCCGAGTGAAAGTTCTTGATGTTCTTGGCAAAGACAAAACTCTGTATCTTCTAACATCTTTCTTTGATTTCATTAAGTAAATTTTCCGAGAGAAAATTTTAATTTTACCGTGGAAAGATCTCAATTGCTTAGTAAAGAAAATTTGTTTTTACATAAATTTTCCAAGTGAAAGTTCTTAATGTTCTTGTGTGTTTTTGACAATGACAAAACTTCTAGTTTCTAGCTCCTGCATCTTCCTTTGATTGGTTAAATAAACTTTGCGAGTGAAAGTTCTAATTTTACCGTGGAAAGATCTTAAATGCTTAGCAAAGAAATTTTGTTTTTACATAAATTTTTCGAATGAAAGTTCTAATTTTACCGTGGCGCGGAAAAATCTTAAATGCTTAGCAAAGAAAGTCTTTTTAAATAAATTTTCCGAGTGAAAGTTTCAACTATAATTCCACTTTACTGTGTTTTAAAGTGGAAAATCAAGATCAGTTTTCTAAAGTGGAATACAAGGATTAAACTGCTTTTTTTTTTTTTTTTTTACAATGTTTCTATATTCTCAGTTTGAAAGCTGCATTTACTCATTGTGCAGTGTTTTATAGTGAGAAGCAAATATAAATTTATTTTTATACAAAAAAATAATTGCGAGTAAAAGTTTTAAATATTATACTGTGTTTGATTTTTTTTAAGAATGTGATTTCTTTCTGCAAAACATGGATGATTTTTATGATAGATAAGATGCTAAATCTCCGAAGTATAGAGAGCACATGGTAGAGTGTGTTGAAGCGCAAAGCTATCACGCAGAGTGTGTCTTTTAAAATTTTTTATTTAATCATTCTTCATAAATTGGATGGACTACAAAAAATATCCTTTTTATGGCCTAAAATTACACCCCAAAGCAAAAATTGCATTGTTGGATTTCTAATGCAATTTTAATGTGTTTGGAAAAGTTAGACACTTTTCATAGCATCTAATGCCATCGAATTAACGACTAGTTATTGCAATACAAACCTATCTTCTTGATTTTTTATTTCTTGCAATCACTTGTTAAAGGCCAAACTTAAATTGTTGAATTTTTAATGGAAGTCAACAGCTACAGAAGTGTTGTATACATATAAAAAAAACTTACAGTCTAAGGTCACCGAGTTCCACAACAGAGTTGTAATATAAATCTATCTACTTCTGTGTATCGACCTGCCTATTTGTTGAATGCATGTATTAAAGTCAAGTTAACATAGTTGGAATTTTAAACTAATTTTACAGCTACGGAAGTTTAAGGAAAATCTTCCTATACCGTCTAATGTTATCGAATTAACGACTAGTTTTTTACAAAGCATCTCCTGCGATTTGTCTACTTGTTGCGTTCAGTTTTTAAAAGCAAAATTTACATTGTTGAATTTTTAGTGTAACTTTTTGCCGCCTAATGTCACTGAATTAGGAACTCTTTTACTGCACAACAATGCCATTTACGAGGTGCCACCAAAAAGTGATTACTGTATAGTGAGCGAGCGTCATGAATTCCGTTCTGTACAGCTGGTTAGCAGCAGCTGCTGTGTCTCCCTTCGTAGCCATATTATCCTGCTGGACATTGGTCCTTTTCAAAAGCTATAGAAACGAATGGAGGGTTTTGGATATTTTCCTGTTCACCCTAACCGTACTGGAAGGGGTGTCAGCTTTGTTCTTCTTCGGATACTCGGTCCTGGCCGTGATCCGGCCGGCCCTGGAAGCCCCTTGCCGGTTCATCGTGTGGGGCATCACTGCCACCAGAACTTTCCACCTAGCAGCTGTGACGTCATTGCTGCTAGACAGAGCTTTTTCCTGCAAATGGGCCAAAACATACCGGGCCAGTGTGAGACATAGTCAGGTAAGACCATGGATTCCAATTTATTTATTTAACCTGTTTTAACAAATATAAATTTTACAATTGCACCATAAATTATACTTAAAATCAAGAGCCCCGCTAAGGGAGGGAGGGGCGAGGGGGAGCCCCGCCCCCCCAAAAATTAGCAAATGTTATTATACTTGGCAAATTTACAAACTTATTTGGCAAATTTGTTTAAACTTTAATAAAAACTGTAATATATTTTCTATTTCTGATAGACTTGGCAAAAATTACAAAACTAATTGGGAATATTATTAAACTTTTAACAAATAAGAACTATATTACATTTTCTAACTGCAGTAAGTTGGCAAAATTATAAAACGAGTTGGCAAATTCTGAAATTTGACTTGGAAATTTAAGGTTTTCTCCCCCATCAATAAAAAGTCTTAGCGATGGCGCTGCTTAAAATTATGTATTCAAATCAAATACAACATGCTACCGGGTGTCCCAAAAAGGACTGACTGATTTTAAAATTCAATAACTTACAAACGGTGACAGATATTAAAAAAATTCTTGCAGGAGGGTTATGCATAAAGTCAAAAGTTTTTTTACAGTGATTTTCGATTTTAGTTCGAATTACAAACAATAGATGGCGCTGAGATCAATAGAGGCTAAATTCAGGATCGATTTTTGGTACTTCGTGGCCCGGATAATACATTTCCATCTCCTTTTTCTGCATGGAACAACAAAAAGGACCAAAAATCGAGCCTGTATTTAGCGACTATTGCTTACAGCGCCATCTATTGTTTGTAATTCGAACTAAAATCGAAAATCACTGTAATAAAACTTTTGACTTTATGCATAACCCTCCTGCAAGAATTTTTTTAATATCTGTCACCGTTTGGGAGTTATTGAATTTTAAAATCAGTCAGTCCTTTTTGGGACACCCGGTAAATGGTACCCACAACAAAACAGTGATTTCACAAACACATTTAAAATATAATTACAATCTACGTTTCGAATCGCATATGCGATCGTCATCCGGATAATTACACACAAGTCTAAATGTTCAAGAAAAAAAAAATAAATAAATAAAAACAAAAAAATAAGTATATTGAACTTTTAGACTTGTGTGTAACATCATTTTATCCTGATATTCGAAACGTAGATTTTAATTATATTTTAAATATGTTTGTGAAATCACTGTTTTGTTGTGTGTACCATTTAGCGTGTTGTATGTGATTTGAATACATAATTTTAACCATTTTTTTTTAACACTTTCACATAGTTGAAAAGTGCTTATAAATTCGGTCAGTTCGTCTGTCTGCGCTCTAACTCTCATAAATAAGCTCGGATCGACATGTGATTTTCATATGATATTGATGTTTAGTAAACAATGTCCCGTATCGAAAATGAAATGTGTAACGTTTAAAATTCTTTTGCAGGGACACACAAAAGAATTCCATTAAATTTATGGCCTATGGAGAAAAGCATTCTCGATGTTTTTAAATGACGATAGCGGAAAATCAAATATAATGAAATTGATATGCATCACTGAAATAAACTAAAACATGATGTCTCAGAAGTACACAATAAGTAGCAATTATAATTCGTTTACACGGAAGCACAGAATAATTCCATTATTAATAATTATTGTAATAATAATAATTATAAATAAATCTTGTTATTATTATGGTACAGCTGTACGTATCCTAGGATAAAAAGTATAAAAACTAGTATAAAAAACGTATCCTAGGATACGTTTTGTAAGAGGTTAGGCTTGGCCTTAACCCTTTAGTGCGCAGCTTTGCATATATGCAAACAATAGTGTTTTGAATGTAATCTATTTTTTTTTATTTGTATATACCTAATTCACAGCAGAAAATTAAAATAGCAATATCTGCTTTAATTAATAACATACATTAAGCATTTAAACAAAACGAAATTAACCATTGAAACTTACTGGTGTAAAGTCAGATTCTCTGAACTATGTAATTTCTAGAACGTATACTATCATTGGAATTAAAGGGTTAAAGGTTAAGTTAAAAATAAATAAATAATTATATAAAATAAGGTATTTGGAGACATACTTATTAAAACACTTACTAATTTTCACTATTTTAGCGTAAAACAGCCGCACGACAGTAGTTTTTACTTATATTGCAGATGTGCAACAGAAGAAAAGATTGACGTATTATATGAAAAATGTATCTCTTAATTTTTCCTGTGTAATAAACCTTTCAGAGAATCATATATAATTTTTTCGAAACAAAATAAAAAAATTACGCATTTAAGGGTTAACCTAATAACATTTTTTATAGAGAAGGGCCCCTTTATCGTTCTGTCTATTAATTGGCGAGAAATACGTAGGGCACCAGCTATAGTTTTTAGCGATTTAACCCTTTATCTACTGACGGTACTTATAAGGACCATTAAAATAACTTGTTATACAATTTATTTAATACATTGACTCGTTGTAAGACAGTTTAGAATGAGTTAGAGATGCATTACTTTATCTTGTTCCAAAAGCATTATGGGTTACACAAAACAAAAATATTTTTAAAAGGATGATTTCTTTTGCTTTTGCATCTTTTCAGCTTTCTTGGCGTTGTTGGGCGGGGGGTGGATTTTTCAATTAGTAAATATTTCTATACTTCTATTGTAAGGACATTATATTTGTACATTTCCTAATTCTACAAAATGCTAAGAAAAATATTTAAAATTAAAGATTTGAGTGGGGTTATAAATATCGCACAAAATCCCTATCAATTCAAATTTAATGAATTCTTCTAAACCCTTCAATCCTTCTAAAACTTATTAAATGATTATGTAAATCTTCTAATGTAGTTTAAACAATTCACGAAAAATGCTTTAGAAGATAGCATTTTCATGAATTCATAATTCAGTACATAAAGGGTTAAGAGGCGTGAAACGCATAGGTCTCAGTTAAAGTGATTGCTGTATTTTTTAGACTTCCATTTTTGTTTATTTTCCCCGAAAGGCCTAGAAGATTAGCACAGGCAAATGTGTGTTATATATGAAACGTTCCCTTTTGTTGAATTAAATTTGGTGGAGAATCCTCTTTTAAATAACATCATAAGACTAAATAAAATATTCCACGTTGATTCAATCACAAAATAAAGTAAAACCTTCCTATAGCGACCATGTTTCGTTCCAATAAAAATGGGTCGCTCCGAGAGGGGGTCTTTTAATGGTGGTCATGTTTAAATCTAGATTTTAATTGTTGAAAAAAGGTACAATTAATGTTATTAAAATTTATTTATCACATTAGAAAAAAATATGAAAATTTAACTATAAAAAAAGGTTATTTACTTGAGTTAATTACTGCACAGTTTAAAAAATGAATACATTGATTTGATTTTACGATTTTATCTTTTATAACTTTTATTTCCAAGTCCTTTCGACGTTCAGTAAATAAATGCAATTTTTTTTTTTTTTGGACGGGAACAAATAATGGCGATTTCATTAATTTATCTTTTTCTTTGAGAGTTTCCTGACAGAATAGCGCTGGGGAGTTTATTGACCGTCGTCCTTAAATTGTCATCAGAGTTAAATTCATTGCCTAAAAAGTAAAAATGCACAAAGGGGTTTAAACACTTAAAAGTTACCGGAATAAATAAAAATTTTATATTTAGTTTAGAAGTTTGATGTATAATGCACTCTCCGGAATTATTTTTCGAATAAAACCTTCTTCAAGCGATTAGGAAAAAAACGGAATTTGTTTCATTTTCTTCAAAGAACTTGGTCGCTCCTGGACGGAGTTTAACTGGGAGGGTCTCTGAATTAGAGGTCTGCACGGGCCGGAATTTCCAGGCCCGTGCCCGGCCCGAACGAAAGCTATCTTGGCCCGGCCCGGAGTAAAAATTGGAAGTTCGGCCCGATCCCGGCCCGGCCCGTTTGCATTTTTACAGTTCTCGGCCCGGCCCGTACAAAAATCAGTGAAAACAGGCCCGGCCCGGCCCGACCCGACACAATTTCTACAAAAAAAAAAAAAAAAATCCATTTTTTCTCAACATATAATTAAGATTCTTTTAATGAATACTACATACATATTTATGGGAATATTTTACAGTATATTTTACATTACTATGATGTTCGCAAAACAGAAAACACACAATAGTAAATATTAACGGTTACTTACAGTGTTTTAGTCATCGTGTCTACAGACATTTCAAAATGGAAATAAGGATTCATTAAAAGATTAATGTACTTCAGAATAAAGGATTAAAAACATGATAACTTTTGAAGCTGTATAATAAAAAGTAGATTTGTGAAAATATTTCTCTCATTTTTAAGGCTATTCTCAAATCCAAAAGAGCTACATTTCGACACATTTATGAATTCTTTTCTTTTCGGAAACGCGTAAGATTGGCAGGTATTCTAATTCAGAAGCTATGTAAATGTGTTTTTTTTTTCATAGATAAAAGCAATATATCTTTCTGAAAATACTGTCAAAGTTAGCGTTTTGAATCGAATTTCCGGAAGCGATAGCACAGGAAAGGAGAAAAAGTACAGTCACGTGACATGAATCTCTGTTATCTCTGTAAGTAATTTATCAAATATGGAAAAAGCTATTGGTTTCCAAATGCCTTCAATAGGCAGGCCTGTCAATTTTATGCCTTTATAGTTAAACATTTTGTCAGAAAATGTGTCTGAAAGCTTCGCATTGTTGAGCAGTGAATATGAGAACCACCTTAAGGTATATTTCCAAAGATACTGTTAAGAGAAGTTCATTATCACTATTAATACTACAAAACACTGTTCTACACATCCTGAGATCGATTAAGACCACTTCCGTCCCGGCACGAGTCTGCTGAAAAAAAAATTAAACTCGGAATCAGACATTTTGTAACTGTACAATGCCAGTCTCTACGATGGTCGTGTTACATTTCTGTATTGATGTTGTTAAGCTCGCATCGGCTCGTGACACACATTTATTCTTCTCGAAAAAATCATATTCATTGGAAACGGCTCGTATTTTATCTGCTTCGCTTAAATTCTTATATCGGACCGTTAGGCCCGATTAATTTTTTTGCAGGCCCGGCCCGGCCCGCTTATTTTGTCTGTCGGCCCGGCCCGGCCCGTTGAAAAAAATTGTCCTAATTCTGCCGGCCCGCGGGCCGGGCCGGGTACGGGCCTCGGGCCAAGCCCGGGCCCGTGCAGACCTCTACTCTAAATGGAGGTAAAATTAGTATTGAGCCTATGGGAATGAATTTCGTTCCATGAAAAAATGGTCGTTCAAAGAGGTGGTCGCTTAATGAAGGTGGTCGCACATGGAGGTTTCACTGTACACAATATTAACTTTAAAAATCTCACCATTTTACTTAAGGGGGTCCGGGACACATTTTAAAATAATTTTATTTATTGAGTTAAAATTTTGAAATTTTTTGCGATGGTTAACTATATAATTTGTAGACAAAATCACATGATAAAACTTCTTGTAATTTTTTAAAAATAATTTAAAATTTAAAAAAGTAATTTAAAATCATTATAACTCGAAATATTGTTTGTAGAATTTCAACCTTTTTTCTTTTACATATACAGAAATATATAAGTTTTAATTTTGATTCATCATTTTTAAAAATATGAATTTAAATAAAAATTAATAATATTTAAAATAAAAATTAAAATTTATGTAACTTAAAAAAAATCATATTTTCAAAAGTAAATATTGTCAAACTTAAATTTACACTATGTGCAAAACTACTTAAAAGATGACAATATTCAAAAAGATGCTAAATTATTTAATACCTTAGTACTTTCAACCATAAAAACATGGTATTCGTCAGAGTAATATAAGAAATACTATTGTTATTAACGTCTAATTTTCAAAATCCACGTAGATGGTGACGAAAGGAGTAAAAGTGGAAGTCAATTTTTTTTTTTTTTTTTTTTTTTTTTTTTTTTAGATCCGGGAAACAATGGGAAAATAAAACATGGATATTGAAAGCTAGAATTTGAAAACAAACCAAATCGAAAAAATTAATATTTCCTGTTCCAATTAAGATAAAACCGTGATTTAAACGTCATTTTAAGGAAGGAAAGACAGAGAAATTTTTGATGCAATAATTTTTTTAATAGAAAATTTATGTCCCGGACCTTCTTCAGAGGCTATACATATATAACGTTACGACATTTTGCTAATTTTGGACACCCCCCCCCCCCTTACGATATCATACGTTATCATTCGTTGTACCCCACACCCGATAATATCTTTATCAATGTCTAAAAATTCATTTATTTTTATATCTTTTTTCTTTCTTTTTATACGCTTGCAGTGATATACACATATTATTATACATTTATTAGTCGCATACTTTACGGATTCAAGAAGCCAATAAAATATCCATACATGAAATAAATTTATATCAAATAACATCTAAAAAGTTAGTTACTATTTAAAAATCATAGCTTATTGTTACATAATGCATTCAAAAATAATATTGCCTTCTTGCACTTGCCCTCTGCCCGGGGAGGTTAAAAGCAGAGCTTATTAACAAAACTGTGGGCAACGTTCTTTTTCTTTCATTACCGGTAAACGCAACTATCATTTCTTAAATATTACGCATATGGCACAATAATAAGAATGCCAAACCTTGGGATATTCCAAATTTTGGAATGAAATGATTTTATAAACATTTAATGGCTTTAATAATGACTTTGTATTTACATAAAAACATATTAAAAAATAATAAAGGTAGCAGACTTTTTGGATATAAAGAAAAAGTTACTGAAAACAAGAAAAGTTTGACTGGATCAAAAATGATAACGATATCAAAAAGCAACCCCCCCCCCTCCCCCTAGAGATATCTTACGATAACAAGTGCTGGAACCCCCTCCCCCCCTAAAGTGATAACGTTATATATGCACAGCCTCTAAAAGGCGACAATAATAATAATAATAATAAAAGCAATTTATCAAATTACAACGATCATTTGGAAAATGATTTTTTTTCGAAGACTAAAATTTAAGACATTAAAAATCGCACGGAGTTGATCATACATTACGTACGCCATGAATTAAACATTAATAGTGTTATAACACGCAAAAATTCCAAGCGAAAAAAATCGCCTGCGACTCGTACGTATTATCCACCTGAAACTTACGAATTATCCAAGCATTTCATTGGCTGTTCGGGAAAAGGCTTTTCCATCGTCAGATTTCCAAGAAATCTGACGACCCATTTTAAATGAAATTTCAATCTTAAACTTCTAAACATCCCACACTATTACTTTTTACACCGCCGTATAGAGAAAAAAATGTACTTTTAAATGTAATTTGTTTGAAAGCTGTATCTCAATTTGTTTCTGAGTTATTATTATTTTTTTATAGTTTTTATTACTTTTTTGTCATAGTGGCAACAGAAGGTATTCATCTCTGTTGAAAGTAAAGGGAAATACAGATTACTGTATAGACCAATCAGAAAACGAATAAAATGCGGATTAAACCAATAGAAACCTTCAGATATGCTTTTGATTTCTCATCCTGAGGAGAACAATAACCATTTTTCCAAATGGTTCATAATATAGATGTTACAAGTTAAAAATATATACATTTTGTTTTTAATTTCTTAGTACTTTCAGCCTGCAATTCTCGCGGCTATCGTCAGAGAATATTTTTTTTATCAGTGTCTGCTCCCTTCATCCAAGCCACTGCTACTTCTATTTTCAGCTACCTTAATAATTATAGACAATCCGATTGCAAACGAATTGACGTATTTGTATGAATGGAACAACAATTAATAATAAAAATATTCTCTGACGATGGCCGCTGGAATTGCCGACCGAAAGTACTAAGAAACTTTAAATGAAATGTATATTTTTTAACCTGTAACATCCATATTATTATTATTTTTGTCGCCTTTTAAGAAAACAGTGAGCTTTTTAAAGTTCATATTGTGTATTTTGTGGATCCTTTTTTATTAAGAATTTTGTCAAGAGACTTTAACCCCAGGGGGTGGTGGGATATATTATATCCCACCTACGATTAATGAAGATTTGCTCCAAAAAATTTTATTAAATTTTACTTTTCTAACTTTGGTTGAAAAAAGTCGTAAAATTGCTTTTCCTTATTTTGCAATAGAATTTCTTGAAGAGTCCGGTGTGAATTCGACATTAGAGAAGCACAGTTTCTTGTCCCTGACAGGGTTAAGGGAACCTAATTTTTGCTTGTAGAGTGTAGACTATCTTTAATTTGAAATATTGGTTGATTCGAATTAAAAAGTCGTATTCAAAACAATGCTCAAAATTTTATAAATCTCGAATTTTTAAACCACCTGTTTAGATCTTTCGAGTTGCGACGTCTGGCGCATTTACTGCATGAGTCGGTTCGTACAATGCCTATTTTCTTTGTGCTTTACGAAAACAGCCTTTTGAAAAAAAAAAAAAAAATTAAGTTTCAATTTACCGATATTTTAGTTTCTTGTAGAAAGTCACAGCCAGGTGGAATTTTATTTATTATTTTGTGGTTGATGCCTACCCAGTTAGAGTATTGACATGTTTTTAATTAATAGAACTTTTTTACTTTCCTTTTCTTTTCTTTCTTTCTTATCTTAGACTCCGATATGCTATTTCTTTCAGACAACAATTAAAGTGTCCTCACTAAAAAATAACATTACGTTACATAATCTAGCTGTAAAACTAAGCAGATCTATAGGTCAGTTAAATACTGATAATCTGTACTGCACTTTTTAAAACTTCTAGGTATCGCACGTTTTCAATTTTTACACCTTCGTATAGGGAAAAAAAAGTACTTTTAACTGCAATTTTATTGAAAACTGCATCTCAATTTACTCTTGAGATATTAATTTTTTGTAGTTTTTAATGCTATTTCTGTAATGGTGGCAACTGAAGCATTCCACTTTTGTAGAAAGTAAAGGTAAAATACTGGGAAAATAATAGATTATCTTCTTGTTGCCATTTTTTCATTACAAATAAAAAACAAATTGCAATTAAAATACGTGCTATTTTGAAAAATATAAATGAATGATTTCTGATAAAACATGGAGATATTATAAACTACATTTAATTTTAAGTATCTATATTGTTTTTACGAACAAATAAGGGCATATGAATCATTAGATAATCGATTTTCATTTTTTTTTTTTTTTTTTTCTTTGTGGAGTTTACGACATCACTTTTTGCTAGGTTTGTGTATTATTCAGCGATAGAGACGTCTTATGCATACTTTTCTATAGATGTTGTTTAAGACTGAATCGTCTATGTGGAATTATTCAGCGGATGCAAATGACGCCATTTTATATGAAATAAAAGCGTGTATTTTAAATATGTTTTGTAGAAGTGCATCGTTTTCACTCCAGCGGTTTTGAAATTCTTCACAGGTGGAAATGCTTCACTATTGAAAACAACTAGATTGAAATCACACACTGATAAAACGAAAAGTTTTACAAAAATTTACAGTATTTTTATAGAAGAGCAGTGACCTTTACGTTAGACTGACCAATATAGCATGCATTTTTTATTGTAACTAATTTTGTAGGAATGAAAATGTTACTTCTTAAACATTTTTTTTCGTCGAAATTCGACGGGTTCCACCTCGTAATAATAATAATAATAATAATTTTTTCCTAATTGGGGGCGACACTAAAATCTGAAAAAGCAGAATTCCTTTTTCCGGCTTGTTTTTCTTTTTTTCCCACATATAAATAAAAAATAAACTAAAGCTAAGCTAGTTAGTTTGTGAAAGTGCATATTACCAAGTATTTGGTTTTGTTTAACAAAACTTAGGTGCTCTGCCTCCTACACTGTAAAAAAACCACTGTAAATTTGACTGAACAAACTCGATCACAGTGAATGTGCTGTATCTTTCTTTGGTTTCCTGACTATATTAACATGGAAAATACAGTAGTTGCGTAAAATTAACAGAACAATGTGCTGGCAATTTGGACGCATTTTTTACAGCACAAACTGCTGGCGTCCAAATTGCCAGCACATTGTGCTGTTAATTTTACGCAACTACTGTATTTTCCATGTTAATATAGCCAGGAAACCAAAGAAAGATGCAGCACATTCACTGTGATCGAATTTGTGCGCGAGATGAACAGTACTTTGTACTGTAAAAATGTCGGCTTTTTTTTTTTTTTTACAGTTTACGCGGTACGGTACCAAACCCCGTTCAGACAGCAGCTTTGAAAACCAGGATTCGTTCATTTAAATCAGCCTGATTTTTTTAATTATTTCAAATTTTGATCGAGATATTTTGTAATAAATATTTTGTTTTGCCAAAAGTGCGTGTAAATTTAAGTGGTGGGAGAGATTGAGAACTCAAAATCCATGTTTTTGAAATACGTTCGTAATTATATAAATGCATAGCACCTATAGATGTCGTCTTGTTCGTCCGTCTGTCTGTCCGTCTGTTCGCATAGAGCAGTGCAAGAACAACCCAACGGAATAGTTTGAAATTGAATCTGTAGAATGGCTGCTGAATTGTGTCGAGTACTTTCAAATTTTATGAAAATAGAATCCAATTTTAATTAATTCTTCAACTACTTCTCAGCAGTGAAATTACGCTTGAAATTTTTGAATACGCTGGTCAACAAATTTTGCTTTTGTCAAAACAGTGTTTTTTGTTTTATGTTATGATTACTACCTAATTTACTTCACAAAAACGTTGTTTCTGAGATTATACTGACATGTGACTGTGAAATAGTGTACCTAATTTGCATATTTTTCATGCCTTTCTAATAATGTTTCTTGACGTTCAAATATTTCTGTCGTACGAGTACGCTAATATGTTTCTAAACCAGAAATTTTGAGTTGATTTCAAATCTTGTAGCTGTTTT
Organism: Maratus speciosus; assembly: GCA_963932465.1. Classification (NCBI taxonomy): domain Eukaryota; kingdom Metazoa; phylum Arthropoda; class Arachnida; order Araneae; family Salticidae; genus Maratus; species Maratus speciosus. The sequence continues at coordinate 93,283,812 of OZ010794.1, read as the reverse complement.
CTTCTATCACGTCTAGTTTTTGAAAATAGTGAAATTTTAGTTTTTGGTCAAAAAAGCCAGAAATAGCTTTTTATGATACTTTGTATGATAAACTTCAGCTAGTTAGAATAGATTCTACTACTTATTTTTTTTTTCGATTATATAAATTTTTGTTTATGTCTCTGATACGAATCTGACCCTGTTCACCTTCTGGTCAATGAATTACACATCCCTAAAAAGCATCTTATATCAAATCTGTGTTAATGCCGTGCAAAAGTAGAAATTCATCTTACTCAAAAACTAGACATGGCATAAGAAAACAGACTGCAGATTTGAAATCAGCATACAAATCTAGTCTAGAAAAACCTTACGTCAATTGTGTGGCAACTATTTTAACGTTGATAGTGATGTAAACATTACACCATTGAAAAATATGCAAATTAGGCTTAATAACTGATAAATAAATGTTAAGAATATGCAAATCGTGATATTTATTTGAAGCAAGTAGTCAAGTAGTCATTATCTAGAAAACGTAATTAGATGTGACATATATTGCATCTAAAATGTGCATAAAATAGCACAAAAAAGCTTAAATTGGCATAAATTTAAATATGCAAATTTCTGAAAACAGGACCACCTAGAGATAAACTGAAAGCATATTCTGAATCAGCGCCAAAAACTGATCTAGAATCAACTAATCTTAGTTCTTGGACAAAACCACTGTTGTACAGTGATATTAAAGACGTGAATTATCACATTGCTAACTAAGCATAAACCAACAGAGTGAAAAATGTCCAAGCCGGAATCGAGCCCGGACCCCTGGAATAGCACTCCAGTGCTCTACCATAAAGACACGAGGACGATGCCCAGCTTGGCATCTCTCACTCACATAAGTTGGTCAGTCTGCTAACGCAGCTAATTGATGGAATGGTCTTAATGAGCACAAAATCTTGCGGCGTAACATGAGATGCAAATGAACCCAGTATTGGTGAATATACAATTTTAATTAATTCTTCAACCACTTCTCAGCAGTGAAATTACGCTTGAAATTATTGAATATTAAAGACGGGAATTATCACTTTTTCACTTTAGTAGCATACTTACCAACTTATGTGAGTGAGAGATGCCAAGCTGGGCATCGTCCTCATGGCTTAATGGTAGAGCACTGGAGCGCTATTCCAGGGGTCCGGGTTCGATTCCCGGCTTGGACATTTTTCACTCTGTTGGTGTACGCTTAGCAAAGTAATGTTAGCAATGTACTACAGTAGAGCGCCGATTATCGGAACTCCAATTATCCAAGCAGCCTATTTCTCTCAAGAAAAACAATTAACCGAACTTCCAATTATCCGAGCAGCCTATTTCTCTCAAGAAAAACAATTAACCGAACTTCCAATTATCCGAACAGCCAATTTCTCTCAATTTTTTTTTTAACCGAACTTCCAATTACCCAAACACCCTGTTTCTCTCATTTTTTTTTCCATTCAGATTTAGAATACGAAATCTGATTCCCGATTAGGATATCGTTGGGAGCAGTAACAACGAAAAAGAAATTGAAGAAAATGAAAACGAATGCTCTGAAAATAACCCAGGTCCATCACATAAAGAAACGTTTGTAAACAGACAGGAAATGGCTCGAATGGCAGAAGAATGCTGATCCTATTTAACTAACGTATTTAAGAATAATTCGACATATAGCAGCATTGAAAAGAATTTCTTCTAAGCAGGCAACAATCGCAAACTTTTTTGCTTAAATTATAATCTCTGGAGTTCAGAAGATGAAAAAAGTAAAAAAGGAAGAAAAAAAAAAGAATTCTTAAACACGCCAGCACTAACTGGTGCTGCCAGTCCTAAGTCTGGATAAAGTGTGAAGGTTTTAGTTTTTTAGAATTCACGCCTTTAATATTCAATAGAATCTAAACTTAAAAAGATATTAATAAAACTTTTCTTCATTCTATTAAATCCTATCATGCGTCATCAATCCAATGATATCCCGTGATAGGTTGCCATGGTGATGTCGTTCTGTTTAAGAGGGAGTCCTATTATTTCCGTGTAACTGAATTGAATCTATAGAATCATAATAAATTTTGTATTCACTAGGGGGTTCTGCCCCCTACGAGCTATGCTTGCCAACCCCCGTTCAAATTCAGACACCCCAGATTCTAAAAGCACGCTAATTTGATCGGCTTTATCGAATATTAATTTAAGAAAACAGTGGTGATCTCTCTGTAAATGGGTTTTCATTCGTTTTCCTTTTGATTGGGATTTTTAAGACCAAATCAGCTGCTGTTAAAAGATACAATGTTTTCGTCTTTGATAAAAAAAAAAAAAAAATAGTTAAGCTTTTGAAAATAAGCTAATGTAAAATGAATTAAATAAACAGAGTCATTGTCTCCCGGTATTTTTCAACAATACTATAAGAAAATTCTTTTAAATAAGTCATTTTAAATGTATCGTTTTAAATCTGACGTAATTTTCACCAAAGTTTTCTTTCTCTCATTAACACTAGAACCACCGTTAGGGGTCATTTTGACCCCTTACCAAATTGATAATAGTCGGTTCCAACCAGAAATTTCTTCATAAGATATGTTTAATGTATAAAACACAAAAATTGGCCATTTAAATAAGTTAAATAGTTTTAAATAAAAATTCTGGTGTGAAACACTTATTTATAAAACTTGAGCAAAATAGCCGGCGGCGGTTTTAGTGTTAATATTCACGTGAAAATACTTTTGTTGTTAGAAAGGAAATATTATTTGCACTGGCTTAGAATTCACAAAAATAGTTGAAAAGATTATCTCAAAATATAAAATATACAAATGTGTCGCGCAAATGTATTTTTAAATTTAAACTGTTTTGCATTATTATTTGGCTATTTTAAACAAGACGTAATTTCTTCCATTTACGACTTTTAACGCGTAATAATGAATTTTTTACTTTAAAATTTTCTTTCTCTTTTAAAATTCAAGTGTAAATATAGTTCTTATGACGTAATTTTCAATATTTTCCTGCTTTTAACAAGTAATCATTTAATTCTAATTTGAAAGTTTTTGTTTCTGTTTATAATAGCCATGCGTAAATAAATTTTTGGTTTGACGGAGATATTATTCTTGGCCCTGTTTTTAAAATTGGGAACAATTTAAAATAATACCTTTTTCTAAAATGCGTAAAAAATATCTCTCGAAATGCTGAAAATTTGAATTTAAAATGGAAACAAAATATAAAAAGAAAAAATGAATCAAATTAAAAAAATAAATGCAGTCTGCACACCGTCAATTTCTAATGTATAAAATAATCTAAAAATAATTAAATTCCTGTGTATAGTTTTTGCTCCTATAATACAGTCGAGTCTCTATATAACGAAATCCACTGTTCCAGTAAACAATTCGTTATATAGAGAAATTCGTTATATAGAGAATAAGTAAAAATTCCTATTTAATGTGTAAATTTTGAGCAAAAATTATTTTTGAGGTGTTTAATTAAGAATTTGAAATGTTTAACTATAAATATTAACCTAATATTGTATTTCTTAATTATTTGAACAGTTTCAAAAAAGAAAACAGACATTTATTTTGAAAGCATAATAAAAATCACATAAGAAAACAGATTAATTTTAGACGAAGAAATATGTAAATTTTCGCTGTTTTGGTTTCAAAATTGTTACATTTTCGAAAAAAATGTTCACACTTTAGCGAGGAATGAAAAATTGTATCGGGAACATTTCCTTCATTTGAAGTCCTGTCCTTATAAGATCAAAAGAAGTCATCATTTCACTGTGTGATGGTTTTTACTTTCTTCTATCTTTACAAGAAGAAAGTATTGGATTCATGAAAATTTTCGAATTCCGGTTTTCGACGGATTTACACGTTTTAGGGGTCAGAGATTCCAAAAAACATGTTTTTACAAAATGTCTGTCTGTGACTCTGTGAGTCTGTCTGTCTGTCTGTCTGTCTGTGTGTATGTGACACAAATTTTGTGGGCGCTCTATCTCAAGAACTAATGCACGGAATTTAATAAAAATTGATATTCAGTTAGTCCCTAATACAAATTAATGCTGATTAGTTTTTGGTGTAAATCGCTCAACAGGTGGCGCTGCTATGCTGCATTTTTCACGATTTTCGCAATAGCTCTATCTCAAGAACTAATGCACGGATTTCAATCAAACTTCAGATTTAGTTAGTCCTTGATATTAATTGATGATGATTACGTTTTGGTGTAAATCGACCAAAAGGTGGCGCTGTTATGATGAATTTTGCAGGATTTACACGATTTCCCCAATAGCTCTATCTTAAGAACTAACGCACGAATTTTCATCAAACTTCAGATTCAGTTAGTCCTTGATATGACTTGCTACTTATTATGTGTTGGTGTAAATCGCCCAACAGGTGGCGCTTCTCTGCTGCCTTTTTCACGATTGCCTCAATAGCTCTATCAATAGAACTAATGGACAAATTTTCATCTAACTTCAGATTTAGTTGTATGTTGACACAAGTTGTTGTTAATTAGGTTTTGGTGTTAATCACCCAATAAGTGGCGCTGCTATGCAGGAATTTTCACGGTTTTCGTTATTGCTCTATCTCAAAAACTAATGTACGGATTTTCTCCAAACTTCAGATCCAGTCAGACGTTGACATAAATTGTTGCTGATTAGGATTTGGTATAAATCACCCAATAGGTGGCGCTGCTAGGCAGCATTTTTCTGAATTTAGACGATTTCAGCGATAGTCATATCTCAAGAACTAACGCACGGAATTTCATATCGTTAAAATCCTCATGAGATGCATAGATTGCCATTTAATTTTGGCAGTGTGATAGCGAATTTTGAAGTATTGAACTGTATTAACATGTATGAGATAGAAGAAAGTTTTGGGATTGGTACATCCGACTAGTTTCTCTTGTTGTACGTTTTCGTTTTCATGCTCATTGTCACTCTCACCATCATTGTTCATAACGCTGCTTAAAATATTACTATCAGTAGTATACTGCGCAATAGTGAGATTGTCATCCACTTCCATAAAACATTCCCGTTCCTTAATTCCTTAATTTTCTTAATTTCCGCGTTCGTTAATTAATGTCCATTTATCTTTTAAGTTTGCTATAAGCCACATCTTCTTCGTCATCATAATCCGCATTATTCTCCAGTTTAGAAAAGACGGCCTTTTTGAAGCACTTGTAAATTGTTTTTCCAGTTAGATCAAATCTCTAGGCTTTATAAAGTTCCGCAACACACTTTCTAAGACTAATGATGTCTTTGGTGGAATCATTTTTTCAGTAGAAATGATCAGTTCTTTAAGAATTCTTTTCTTATAATGCACCTTTACATTTTTTATCACTCCCAAGTCCATGGGCTGTATGATAAAAAACTCAGCACTGAACGATAAATCAAGAATCAGTGATGAATAATTGATTCCATGCGATTTGGAAGTTTTTATAAAATTGAATACATAAAGAACATTTTATGAAAAAATTCGTTATATGGAGATAGATATTTCGCTATATGGAGAATGTTTTTAATGAGATCATGGGAAAAGCGGACCGTTCCTACTAAAAATCCGTTATATAGAGAAATTCGATGTATGGAGTTTCGTTATAGAGAGCGACTGTATTTTTTTAATGAAACGATTTTGACCAACTTTAACATTAAATATCTCTTTAAAAATAATTCTTCGATTTGAAAACTGTCTGCATCAGCGTATTTATCAAACATTTCTTAATAATATCCCCCATTTTCATAATTTTATATGCAGTATTTTTCTTAATATTAACGAAGAAAGACCTCAGGTCACGAAAAACTCATTGTCAACTGCGGTGGCAGTGTTAGTTACTTTTTTTTAGAATAGAGAGATACATTTTTGCATTAGAGTACAACATCTATGGCATCAAGATCTGACTGCTTATAAAACTAGCTATAGTACGAACGCACACCATTGGTCACGTTTGACGTACAATTTCCGACTTGTTGAATTTTATTTAAATCAAATATCACTCTCTATAATAAAAATACTAAATTAAAAATAGAGAATCTTAGCTGAAAAATGTTAAAATATTAATGCATGTACAGTCGTGGAAAAAAAAAAGTAACCCCCCCCCCCCTACTAACTCTTCAACAAATTATCGTAGAAGAAAGTTACTGGTACCGAACGATTGGAAATAAAATCTACTTTTAAATGATGCATATAAAATTTGCTTAGGGGGCCATCTACATATTAAAACGAGACCAAACTTCATTATTTTCAATAGCAATACCCAATTTTAACAAGATATTTCAAATCTTCGGTTCAAACTATGCCTGGACACCCAATTTCAAGTCATTTGAATGATAAGTTTTTGAATTATAAACATTCAAAATTTAGTACTTCTAACGTTAAATTACATTTTCATATTTTTATTAATATATCCTGAATTTATACACCTGATGAGCTAATTTTTTGTGTAGCAATAATACTAATATACCCAAACATAAATAAGTTGAATGTGCAATTTTTATAATTTTATGATATGAATTATGAAATTAATATTCGAAAAATTTATGAATTGCAACCCACAATTTTTTTGATGGATTTAGATTTATTAAGGGATGCTTTATGGAAATCCAAAATTTCACATTTTTCTAGCAAGTAGTTTTCCAATGATGCTTAAAAAACGGCAAAATGATGGTTAAAGGTACCATCTATGACAGAAGGGACCAGATATTTTGAAATTTCTTATACTATCCTGTAATCTAGTACTCTTCAATCTACTAAAAAACAACTTTTCAAAAGTAAAAAAAAAAAGCCAAGCAAAAAAAAAAAGAAAAGAAAAAAGGGGAAAGTTGTGGCTAAAAAATAGTGTGATATCAAATTTCCAAGCTAATATTATGGTACTTATTTAACATTTTTTATTAAAAATTTACCATATGTAAGTCGAGTACCTAAGTATGCGTTGATAGAAAGCCTTTTCTCCTTTACTAAATACATCATAACGTGTTTCTGAAAATTAATTTTTTTTAATTATGCATGATGGGCTTGGCGACCATCTTTCCATATTTTACACAATTTTCTAAGCACACAAGTACATTGTTAAGATCGGAAATTCGAAATTGTTGCTAAAGCAAACATTTTATGCTTTTAATTTATGGAAATGAGTGCCTAGAAATTTGTGTCTTAAAATAAAGTTGAAGTAACTTCAGGTTTTATCTTATGATTCTCTTTTTTCGGAGGGGGTTAATTAATTAGTTAAAGCAGTAAAAATCAATTTTTTTTCTTCAAAATAAAAGACTTTCTTAATTTATCTGTCTGTAGCCAAAACTAGAAGTTCAAAATTCTTAATAATGCAAACATATTACGAGCTTGTCTGCTTAGAAATTTGTGTAAAATATGGAAAGATGGCCGCCAAGCCCATCATGCATAATTAAAAAAAATTAATTTTCAGAAACACGTTATGATGTATTTAGTAAAGGAGAAAAGGCTTTCTATCAACGCATACTTAGGTACTCGACTTACATATGGTAAATTTTTAATAAAAAATGTTAAATAAGTACCATAATATTAGCTTGGAAATTTGATATCACACTATTTTTTAGCCACAACTTTCCCCTTTTTTCTTTTCTTTTTTTTTTGCTTGGCTTTTTTTTTTTACTTTTGAAAAGTTGTTTTTTAGTAGATATCAGTTCTTTTTTTTAAACAGATTATATATAATTGAAATAATTCTACTCGCTAAAATTAGTCCTTGTATAGCCTTTATAAGTAGGGAACAAACACAATAGTATACACTTTGTTTACCTATCATTAATTTTTTAGAGTAATTAATAATTTAAAAGTAAGGAAAGTCAATTTCTTCTTTCAAAGTATCAGTCTTTCTCAATTTATATCGCCTTAAAATTTTCTATGAAGGATGAAAATTTAGTAAAAATCAAATAGAGTCAAAATAAAATATATATTTACAGTTAGTCTGTCAGTTAATTGTTTGTTCTAACTTTTTTTGCTGACGGTTTTGCAAAATAAATTTATCTTTACAAATACCTACGGAAAATCCGAAAATGAAGCCCCGCAGGCATCTAAAGAATCGAAGATCTGTCTAAAGAAGTAAATCTAGCAATTCTAGACATGATGATGAAACATTTTTGATAAAAAAAATCTAAAAATTTAAAGATATAAACTGTACATATAACTTCATCTTCATTTAGATCGTGTTATAGAGAAGAAAGAATAAATATGTAATTTTACTCAAGTCTGTTTATCCATACCTATTTGCATAAATGTGAGAATATAATTTCGTATAAAAATTCCCGTAAATTGATTATATTTAATAGTCTATTATTAAAGCCGCATAATCATTAGAATAAAATTTTTTTGCAGTTAAAAATTGCCTGAAATCTATAGTCTTATCGTTCGTCAAATTTGTTATATGTTTTTTTTTAATACCCAGACACCTTTTCTAAACTCTGACCAAAGATCACAGAAATACTGAAATTATCCAAATACTTATACCTTTCTATCGTATTTCTTTTTTTGAGTGGGTGGAGGGGTGAGGAAGGGCGCTTAAGAACTTCGTTTTGTTCTTAGAATTCTGAATTAATCATTGAAAAGATCTGCCTACGTAAGTCTTGTTGCAGAATTTTCATTAGGTAAGAGTTGCATCAACTTATACATCATGTGAATATATTAAATTACTTTTGTAAAATACTAAATGGGAGCCATTGATATTTTCAGAGCATTTGCCTACATTTTAAACTTAAATTATTTACAACTATCCATTAATTTTCTATACGAATTAAAGAAGTCGTTGTTTCCATGACAACTGTACCTTTCACTATTGCTTGTTTGTTTGTTTGTTTTATTGAACACATATATATCAGATCACGTGAGGATCACGGCGGGATTTGAACTCGCCCCCACCTACGTTCTCAAGCGATTAGCGGCGTGGTGTCTTATCCACTCAGCCACGGTGGGCCACTATTGCTTTATCTAATACCCAGATACTCAAATTTAACCAGCTGCGCTTAGAATCATGCTCATAACAGAGTACATTTATATGTAAGAGTGGTGACACATATGCACAAGTCGTGTACTCATATTCAAGTTTTTGTCCAAAGTACAGTAACTCCGTTTTCATTAATAGACGTGGAAGATTTCGATTAAACTAACCAAAAAAGTTTAAAAACATTGGCTTTCTGATTTGATTTTATTCAAAATCGTCTTAACCAACCAAAGTTAATGTCCGGGATCCAGAGTGTTTACTGCAAACATAAAAAAAGTTTTCAAAAATGCAGGCTTCTGATTGATCAATCTCATCGCGCTAATAGCGTGAAATCTATCTTGATCCCGGTCTATTCAACGTCCTTTAAATATTCGAGAAAGCCTTGACAAGTCAGGAAAATATCACACAAAGCAGGCAAAACAAAGAAGAAAAATCATTCATTGGCTCGTTCATATCCACGAGCCAATGAATGATTTTGTTCCTTTGCTTTGCCTGCTTTGTGTGATGTTTTTGTGACGCGTGTCAAGACTTTCTCAAATATTTAAGGGGCGTTTGTTTATTTCACCACCATGAAGCTATGAAAGGAGAGGAGCAGACATGTCAATCTTCCCGTGTGAAAAACTACATAAAGAAAACGAGTTCTTTCCCCCCTCTTCTGCCCTTTTCTCTCTTGATTTTGACCGATAGCAGCCCATTTAGCAGTCTCCATAGCAAGATGCAGCTATATATGGCGGACGCAAGGGGGAGGGTGTTAGCGTGATCAATGACATAATAGGCCAGTTTATGACGTTTAAAAGTCACACGGAGTTGGATCATCTTTACACGATGATTAGTACAAAGCGGTGCGCCGATTTTTTTTGTGTCCATTGCCGTGTACAGATAATCAACTCCACACTTAGGAACAGCTTCAAATGACGTCATCTACTTCGAGGCAAACGAAAAAGGACAGGCTACCGCGGCGCTACAGCGTCTAGAATATATAGTGTGGAAATCCAATCAGTCGATCACAGCGATATCTGCAGGATATTTCCCAAAATTCCAAGACAATTTGGTCTAGACGCTGTAACATTTTTTTTAAACGTTTTATTAACTTACATTTGACCTGTGTGCTTGGCGTCAAACCCGCTGTAATAATACGATGTTTACTTTGAAATTTGAAAATATATAGCAGATGTCGCTGCGATAATCTCCCTGGATTTCAGCGTCAGTGCACATTTAAGGGATACACCTTTTTAGCGGTTCTTGGATAGCAAATTTCCACATTATGTATTCTAGACGCTGTAGCGGTGCATTACACATGTCTCTTTCTTCTTTAAAAAATATCCTGCAGATGTCGATGCAAATGACTGTTTGGAATTCGACATCGTTGTACATTTAAGGGATTCAATACTTTCGCGCTTTTTTAAGTATTGCTAGGATAGTCGATTTCTACAACATATAATCTAGACGCTATAACGGAGCTATAGTTTCTAGAAGATATAGTTTAAAAATCGGTTTATTAAAAAAGTGCTAAAAATTGTATCCCATAAATGTTGAACGAGGCTGAACGACGAATGTCGATTACAGCGACATATGGTAATTCCAACATAACTATTTCAAAAGAAAATGTTTCGCTCAGAGAAGATCTAGAAAATGTTGCTCCTATCGACATTTGTCATTCAGTATTTGTCAATATTTATGGGATTCAATTTTTAGCACTTTTTAACGAATTACTGGAATAGCCGGTTTCCTCACAGTGACCGTGATCTAGGTAGATTTTTCTGTGTTATCGTAACGAGATTGACCAATCAGAAGCCAAAATTTTTGCTAACTTTTCACTGTTTGCAAAATTGTACCTGAATACCGGCCTATATTTCTAGACGCTACAACTGAGCTCAGGAATAGTACAGAAAGCAAACTCTGTATTTTGATACATTAAGGCCGGGATCTAATTAGGAACAAGTGTGTCTCTATAACGAAGTAGCGACATACGGCCAATAAATGTTTATTGGTAAAAGTGATAAAAACAAATCGTTAAAGTTCTTTACGAGCATGCCATTATCGCCGGGTTAATGCATGCTGAATTATTTCCCTAGTCTAATAGAGATCGTCCATGCGCGTATCTTCTAATGGAGGATATTCCAAATCCATATATGGGTATAATTCCATATATGGGTTCGAGGCTGAAAAAGTCACGTGGTACCGGTAATTTACCCAAAGAATTTATAACTGATAGAAGGGAAACAGGAAACTACACTGTTAAAAATATCGTGAAAAATTACCTCGGTTCTTACAGGTTCTCTATTTTCTGACCAATGAGAACGCTACATAAACGCCTATGAAGCGTTCTCATTGGTCAGAATACAGATAGCCTTTAAAAACAGAGGTAATTTTTCACGATATTTTTAACAGGGTACTACTGCTTTCTCCCATGAACTGTTTCCTTGGCTAGCGGGGATTTACATTACGTAGACGGAGCCTTCCCTTCTTTACGCTAGACGTTCTTGCCTTGACCATGTGATCATAACGTAGATTGAATATCCTCTATTCAAGAAAGCGGATTGCCGTACTTTCGACAAAAGCTTGAAATGAGCATGCCTCCTGTGCATATATCACCACTCTTATGTATAAAGGCTCTCTGTTATGGTGTTGTTTCTGATACAGCGCCTAGAATACCTATTGTGGAAATATGCTATCCAAACAGTTCTAAAAATTTGTATCCCTTAAATGTGCGACGATACTGCTAAAATTTCAAGTGTCGATCGCAGCGACATCTGTGGGATTTTCGTATTACTATTATTACATTGTATAGACTAGCAATTTCTTGCAGTTGTAGAAAATATCCTGCAGATGCCGCTGCTATCTGCATATTACAGCAGTATCATTGCACATTTAAGGGATACAATATTTTAGCGCTTTTTTAAGTATTACAGGGTTAGCCTATTTCAACACTATACATTCTAGGCGCTATAGTTTCTGAGCGCTGTTGGTTAAATTTCGATATTCGTGTTTTAGAGTGAGCAATAGAGAAAAGTACTAAAACTATTGAAACAACAACTTCTTTAATATTGAAATGTATAGCAAAGGAGTTCAGAATCAATGCCTTAAATAGTTTCGAATACGCACTGTTGTTATGACATCAATACCCTTCCTGGATGTGGAAATGCAAAATTGTGTTCAACATAATTGGCCGCAATCTAGATAGATTTTTCGCTGTTAGCGAAACGAGATTCATTAATCAGAAGCTTGCACTTTTGCAAACTTTTCGCTGTTTGCAGCAATGCAGGCTATTGATTGGTGAATCTCGTTTCGCTAACAGCGAAAAATCCATCTGGATCCCAGCCTAAATTTCTGTAAACATTGCACTTCATCCATGGCACTAAGAAAATGACTCAAAACTTTTATGACATAGGCCGGGATCCAGAAGCAGCAAAAATTCTCAAACATTCTGGCTTCTGATTGGTCAAACTCATTTCGCTAACAGCGAAAAATCTATCTGGATCTCGGCCATAGTTTTCTTCGATGAAATCAATGCAAAAGGATAATATAAAAAATTTTAAAAGACTTCTAAAATGATTTGGCGGGTTTATCGCTGTTTGGCATAATTTATAAACTTTAAAATTAATTAACAGTTTTTCGCTAATTAAGAATAGAAAATTTGTGTTTTTAAAGCTGAATTTTACAAAAGCACGTAGATTGAGTAAATATCTGTCCAAAAATGCAATCCTTACTTTTTTATGTCCATTATTTAAGTCTCTACCTTGATTGAACCATAAATTGTGACGAAGAAAATAAATCGATCATTTTCAGTATCTCGACGTTATTTTAAAAAATCTATATCTCTGTTTATAATTAATTTATGAGGATGCATTTGGTCTCAAATTGAAGATATTTTCCATTAGGTCCTTCTGGTTTTGGTTTTATTTTTCTGCGATGATTGGTTCTTTTGATATGGGAAATTTTACGCTGGCATGTTTAGTTGATTTTACATGGAGAAGTTGTCATCAGTATAATAAGCAGTTACGGTGTCTTGCGTTTTATTCTTGGCGTTTGTTTGTTTGGCGAGGTTAGCATTTTTTTTTTTCAGCTTGGCTTGGCAGAACGACCGTCCTGCTTGATGACTGCTAGAGTAGCATGCCTTGATCAAGAAGGAGGCTCTCTCGGTCAACAATCAAGTATCGAACTTCAATTTGAATACAGCCCCTAAAATATGCTCGTTTTAAAATAATTAATTTATCAGAAACTTATCGTACGAATTGCATAAAAATTTGTTTTTAGACTAATTGAAGGGTGTAGAGTTCATTTATGCTGTCAGAATTATATACTGCTATTGAAAAAAACAAAGTTAGGGTTCGTTTTAATATGTAGATGCCCCCTAAGCAAATTTTATATACGCCATTTCAAAGTAGACTTTATTACCAATCGTATGATACCAGTAACTTTCTTCTACGATAATTTTTTGAAGGGATAGTAGGGGGTGTGTCCTTTTTTTTTTCACGACTGTATACATTTATCTACTAGAAAATATCGAAATCTTATGCGAAAATTTAAAACAAAAACATGAAGACTTTCTGCGAGGATCTGCAAAACTTTACAATGAATAAATACAAGTCATTCAAAGTATTTTTATTGATATTTATGTAGAGATCTCATTAGACATGCAAATAATAAATTTTAAAATTTCCAATGTAATTTAAGTATTGCGCGGCAGCGCAATACTTATTTATTTCCAGTGGCACTTCTCAATGTTAATTTAACATAGAAAAGCCTATGGAGATCGTAACTTTTTCATTTTTTCTTCCCACCTTTTTGTCCCTGATGCCACTCATTTTTTATTCTTTACTAATTCTAATGATATTATAAATTTAAAGTGTAAAAACGATTGCCTGACGTCAGGGTCAAAACGAATGGTAAAATTCCTTTGCATATGGGTGAATTATAACCTAGAGAGAAACACGGGCCAATTTATTTTTACATTATTCAAATATTTTTCTTAATGATTCCAATTTTCGCTTTTTTCATTGAAAATCAACGGACATTTTTCATAGAAAATGTAACATTTTTACTTCATTGTTGCAGAAATTTCAAAAGCCGTAATAATAATTTATTTCTTTTTAGTTGAAAAATTTTCACGTGAAATATTAAATTGAGCTAGTTTTTTTTTTTTTTTTTTTTTTTTTTTCAAAAATTAAAAAGGTGAATATGACGTCATAGTGGAAATAAAAAGGATATTTTCAGAATAAGTTTTTGCTTTCGTCAAGTTTATAATTTAGTAAAAAGTTTCTAATGGATAGCTATTTTTACGCAAGGTAGCGAACTTAGTGGGGAATTACATAACTTAATTTTAAAATGTATTTTTTTTCCGAGATGAGAACTATTTATACCCCAAGTTAAACTTAGGTAATAATTTTCTGATGTGTTTACATCACCCCTTGGGAGTGAATAGGGTTTAAAAATTTAAGTAAAACTTTTATTTTTTTATTTTTTACTGTATCACAGCTATAATATTGTTAAATATTAGCAGTAAGGATTCAACACAATTTACATTTACATTCATAGCGTTCCTGAGTGGGAAATAGGGTATCTAAATTTAAATTAAGTTAATTTTTTATTTTTGATTATAGATTTTTTACGTTCAGATTGGAAGTTTTTGTCCAAACTACCGCAACCTGCATTACTACAGTAGTGAAACATTTTGAATTACAGATTGGTAAACTGCATCCCACATTGTGATGCAATACCGCATATATCAACGCCTGATGATGATACTCACCATTAATTTTGAAATGCTTTCGTCTGAGTGCAGTAGTTATTAAAAAACTTGACATATTAAACAAAAGCATAATTTGAAGAACAAATTAAAAAAAACAAAATTTATTTCCTACATTGTTTAAGCCCGAGAAGGGCTTAACATATTAAGTTATTTCATTCAATTAGTTCTACATTTAATGTTAAATTTTTGTAACAAATTAGTTAAGCCAATTGAAGATGAAAAAATAAAAATAAAATTCATACAATATGATACTTAAAACACCCTAAAAATTAGATTCCCTTCAAATGAAATAGAAATAAATCTTCGACTTGCAGATTTGTATTGCAGATTTTGTATTATGTTTATGACGATTGTATATAAATTGATAAGATGTATGCAAAATACAAAACTTTAAAAAAAGTGAAAGATTTATTCCGATTTCATTTGAAGGGAATCTAATTTTTTAGGGTGTTTTAAGTATCATATTGTATGAATTTTATTTTTAATTTTTAATCTTCAATTGGCTTAGCTTATTTGTTACAAACATTTAACATTAAATGTAGAACTAATTGAATGAAATAACTTAATATCTGTCCCTTCTCGGGCTTAAACAATGTAGGAAATAAATTTTGTTTTTTTAATTTGTTCTTCAAATTATATTTTTGTCTAATTTATTTATGGAAAGATTTGGTAAATAATAATGATGATTTCATGATTAGTAATAGTCTGAAATATGTTTATATATATATTTCAAATATAATTTTTATTCTATATAGTACTTGGGCTCCCCCCTACAGATTATAGATGAAAATCATTTATTTAATGTATAACTATATAAGATTTTTTACGTTTAATATTTTTTTAGAATGTGCACTAACAATATCAAAAATCATATTTTTATGAGTAGATGAAGAAATCTAATTAGTTTGGCTGTTTGATTGAAATTTATTAAAAGTTACAGTTTTCTATTGGCCTCGCGCCAGGAGTTAACAGCAGAAGAAATCGCCGAAGGTCACTCTTTGAAATCAGCCTTTTTGTAATCTGATCATATTAGTGGTTTAAGTGATAGTTTGATCACATGTCTTAAATTTAAATGTCTTAAATATTACATATTATATGTCTTAAATATTTTATTGTTTTATTTACTGATTGATGGAAGTTTTAATTTCTTTATGTCATATAAGTTGGAAAAAAATGCTGAACAAAAGAATTCGAGTATTGAAGGGGAATTTTTAATTGTTATACGTTTCCTAACTAAACTCAATTTTGTTATACTGTGTGGTATATATACATATCTATACATCATACTGGGCTGCACAAAATTATTCGAGTATTGAAGGGGAATTTAAAATTTTTATATATTTCCTAACTAAACTAAATTTTGGAATAGTACTGTCTAGTATATAAACAAATCTATACATCATGGTACAGGGCTGCACAAAAGACTTCCGAGTATTGAAGGGGAAATTTCAATTGTTATACGTTTCCTAACTAAATTAAATTTTGTTATACTGTGTGGTACACATACAAATCTTATACATCATATCATGTACAGGGCTGCACAAAAGAATTCGAGTATTTAAGGGAAATTTTCAATTATTGTACGTTTCCTAACTAAATTTTGGAATAGTACTGTGTAGTATATATACAAATCTATACATCATGTACAGAGATGCACAAAAGACTTCGAGTATTGAAGTGGAAACTTCAATTATTATGCGTTTCCTAACTAAATTAAATTTTGGCATGTACTGTGTAGAATATATACAAGTCTATATATCGGGTACAGGACTGCACAAAAGACTTCGGGTATCGAAGGGGAAATTTCAATCGTTATAAGTTTCCTAACTGAAATAAATTTTGGCATGTACCGTGTAGTATATACAGGGTGCAAAGGAAAGTCCCTTTAATCTGAAAATACTTGCGAACGGAGAGTGCTACAGCTATGCAAGTGAGTTAACGATGTAGTAAAGCGACTACGCCTGATTTAATGCCAACGACAACAACGGTTTTTATTTTCTAATAAATTCGTTTGAATATTCTGGCGCCAGTCAATTATTTCATCAGTTTACAAACAGAATTCTTCTGCCCCTGAAAGGTTTAATCTAAAATTTTAAATACATTGGAAATTAAATTTTTACAGACATTACAGCACAGTGCAATGCCACAATCTGCAATTGTGCACTGCTACATTTCCGGAATGTGAATATGCAAAGTAGAATAGCAGTAGATAATAGTAGAATAATAGTAGAATATGCAAAGTAGAACTCATCGATTTCGGAGATTTTTGGGTTTACAGGTGACAATTTATCTGATCCGTGTGAACCAAATATCGTTTCGTACTAATTAATTGATGCTGTAAAACTTTCTAATTGGAAATTTTGCTCTATCTCTTTTCGTTTTCGATTTGCTATGGCTATCTTCCAAATTTCGCCACTAGGGCCGCTGCTGTCGTTTGCATTAGGTCGAGTGTTGTCACTTTACTATACCTTTACCTCACTTGCATAACTTTAGCTCTCTCCGTTTGCAAGTATTTTCAGGTTAAAGAGGCTTTTCTTTGCACACTGTATACTAATCTATACATCATGTACAGGGCAAAACAAAATGATTCGGATATGTTTCTAAGTATAAATGGTATTTGCTAATACTGGATTTCAAAATGTATTATGCATTTTCCAAATTGTTTTATCAGCATCCTATTTCACATTATTAAACTGTAAAGTTTTGCTACAGTATTCTAAATGTTGGAAAATGTTTCAAAATCTTTGTTTGACGCATGACTTTTCGTTCTTGCTTGATAGTGTTCATAGTCTTACACTTCCTTACGTAAAATGGGGGGGGGGGGATTATACTTTGTGTAGTATATAAGAAAGAATAAACAACGTTACATAGCACAAATAAATGTATATAGAAACCGCATACAGCTTTTTGAAAGCCTCTGAGGCTTCATTATCAGTGAGAAAATTTAAAAATAAATGTTTTATGGGAAGCTTAGGAAAAAAATCAAAAAATTTGATTAAAGATTTGTCCAGCACTCCTAATTTTTCAAAAAAATAGCTCCAATTTCTTTAATTTGATCTCTTTCGTCCGGCTCCCCTTTTTTTCCTCTTTGTTAAAACTCTCCCGGAGTGGAGGGCAATTCTGATCGGTCTCCTCGTGTGCTTGAGATATCGACCCCCCGGTTGTTTCTCAATACTGATCACTATTTCGCCGTTGACAGCGAGCTGTGAGGTGCGCCTCTCTGTCTCTCACCCACCTTTCAATTTACATTTTTTAATTTTTAATTTAATTTTTATTTATTTCTAAATTTTTGCATTGATGATGAAGCCTCAGAGGCTTTCAAACAGCTGTATGCGGTTTATATTTACATTTATTTGTGCTATGTAACGTTGTTTATTCTTTCTTATACTTCCTTGTTTCTGTTTAATAAGGCAACTTTCGGCTCATTTGACTACCTTATGTGTCCCCTTGGAATTCGAATTAAAAAGATTCTGTAGTGTTTTAAAAACAATAACAGTATCTTTTTTTTTTTTTTTTTTTAATCCAACGAGGTTAAGTCGAAGAAATAATTCCTCTGAATTGTTATTCGGTAATCACATTCCAACTGATCATGTGTCCGCGTCTAATGCTATTCGGGGATTATGACAGAAGACCTCTCGTGTCACGAAAACACTTTTTAACCAGTCGGATGGCGATCAGGTATTCAGCTTTACTTTGGACACGCTATTGGCGATCACGGATTCGACAGACTGTTTCATTAATTATTCATTTTATTACACTTTTTTATTTAACTCAACCTTGGTTCGTGTACGTAAAGATTCGACGACGTAATTCTGTAACCGATTTTCCACTCATTTCCTGATCAACTAGAATTCTAAAAATTTCATATTACTTTCGAAATTAATTTTCTATAAAAATATGAATTGTAACCTACCATAATAATAATAACTAGAGAACAGGAATTCTGCTTTTTTAGAATTTAGTGTCGCCCCCGGCATTTCCATTACCGTATAATCTCTTTTATCCGAAACTCTCGGTTAACCGAAAGCCAACTATCATATTCCTTGTGTGCAAGCGGTCCTTTCCGAACTACGGGTACATATAAATATTTTCGATCCCCTTTCTTAGATTTCCTTTGAATTTAACTTGAGCTCCCGTAAGCTGCGGAGTGGGACGAAGAAAACGAACAAATTAGCAATTCTCAAGCTTTTGAATGTTTTGCAAAAAGTTTGGCAGGGCTGGAGCCGCAGAAAGACTGTGATACTGGTGAACTAATAATATTAAAAAACTCTGTGATAGAGCTTCAAAGCAAAGGCAATCGAAACTGCGACAAACAAAACATTTTTTCAAACACTTGTGATACATGCTAAAGGTACTTAATTTCAAAATTAAAATTCAGGTAATTTATTCTTGTTTCTATTTTGCTATTGCTTTGTTTTTATTAAACACTTGTTATCATAATAAGAAATATTGCATATTATTCTCCTTAAAATTGAAGCATTTTCTATTATCCGAAAATTTCGATTTTCCGAAAGAGGGTCGGTCCCAATTACTTCGGATAATCGAGGTTCTACTGTAATTCATTTTCTTCTGGTGGGCTGATGTCTTCTATTATTATGAAACAGCCATTATAAATGAAGTGTTAGGTGAAGATGAAAGAGCAGCCGTAAAAAGCTAGAATTCTGATTTTCTGGTCAGAAATGGGGGGGGGGGCATAATTTTTTTTTTACGGCTGCTCTTTCATCTTCACCTAAAACTTCATTTATAATGGCTGTTTCATAATAATAGAAGCCACGACTCTACGGCAGTACAAAACATATTTCAATTTTAAGACTTAAAGCACACATTTTATTTTATGTAAAATGACGTCATTCGCATCCGCTTAAGAATTCCACATATACGATCTACTCTTAAACATCTACAGTAAAGCATGCATAGCACGTCACTATCGCGAAATAATGCAAAATGCAGCAAAAAGATTTCGACATTCAGGAAAATAGAAAAAAAAAACAAAAAAAAAAAAAACAACCCTGCCATCTAATGATTCATAGATACTACAATTAAATATAGTATATAATAGCTCCATTGTTTTAACAGAAATCATTCGTTTATATTTTTTTCAAAATAGCACGTATTTTAATTACATTTTCTTTCAGTTGTTACGAGAAAATGGTAAAAGATTTATAATAAATTTAAGCGGATTTGATATCTTATGAATAGACGAAGTTATGAATTTTTTTCTTTTTCACGCCAACCCCCCCCCCCCCCCCTTTTTGTTTGTTGTTTTAATTTTTTTTCCTATAAGAGTACGTCCTATCAAAAACTTGGCAACATAAAGGTTGCAGATAAGGTTAAGAAGATTTATAATAAATTTAAGTGGTTTTGATATCTTGTGAATGGACGAAGTTATTAATTTTTTTCTTCTTAAAACCCTATTTTTTGCGCCCCTTGAGCTCATTTTTAATGATATCAAAAATCTGTTATACATAAATATTTAGCTCTTTTCCTATAAGTAATAATAACTTTAAACTGATTTGATATGTATTATAATTAACAAGTTACGGGGTTTTCTCTGTTTTCACAAAAAAACCTCCCTATTTCCACCGCTTTGGTCCGATTTCGCCTATTAACGAACTTGACCAAGATTTTCTGCCCCTTAATTTTATGTATCAGTTTGGAAGAGATTTGTGCAAAATTATGGAAGTTATCGTGTGTAAAAGTGATAGATTGATAAAGTTTTGAACTGGGGGTGGTTTTGGGTTCTAGGGATCATGATCGGTGTAGATCTGCAAGCATTCTTCAGAAATTCCAACATAGGGGAGAATGTGATAGGTAGTATTTTTTAAGAAATCTACCTAAAAACAGAAATCAGTTTCTAGAATATTTAAATATACGAATTCAAAATGATAGCTCATTTTGCCCAGTTGTTCTCGAGTTAGCGAACTATCCGCATTATAATCTTTTTTGCAACGATTACAAAGGAATTTAAGATGAGAAGTTCTAAAAATTAAATGTTGATAATTCGTGAACTACTTGCTCAAATGACTTCCCGTTTCGTACACTCTCAGAAATACTTTCTTCAAATCACGGAAATTTTCCTGACATCAGTGCTGCTTGAATATTTCCATTATTTGAAGAAAGTCCGTTTCTTTTTTCTCTGTTACCAGAGAGAAAATATGTGCCAATGAAAGAAACTTACGTCGTTGGTGAGAAATTATCCGTCGTTTGAAGAAACGTCGATTTAAAAAATATCTCTCTTTTTTGTGCTGCCATTTATGAATTTTCAAGGAAATTATCTGATGTACTGATATGATTATGTATGAATAATTTCTAGCTGACCTTGAAATTGAACCATAGACCCGACTGCTTCGAATCGAGTATCTTAACTAAGGATCGATCGAAACAGTTTTTTAAGACCGAAAACAAAACTGAATTTCCGTAATCTTTCTATTTTCGGTCGAAAACGAAAATATTCAAAAAGTTAAGTAATTATTACACATATAATTATTAATTAATTATGCGTGCAACTACAGGTGCGGCCCCAGTTGGTTCTCTGTGCCTCTGGCCAAAACTTTTTCATTCCATGTAAAATAAAGTATCATTAATTCGTCTATGACACAAAAAGATTTTCTAATTATACGAATTTCATCTGATTAAAAGATGCTTTAGTTGCAAATACCTTGATTTATCTTTTATGATGATTTTTGTAAATGATTATCTGTTGTACTAGAACTTTCTGAAAGAATATTCGAAACATTTCTGCGGCTTCAAACTAAACATTTTCTATTACTGTTAAGTCTGCAGGTTTTAAAGAGCACGTGATAAGCATGTTCAAAGTTGAGTCCTATAGGCATTGCTTGCTTTATAATTTGCACTCATGTCAGTCATGATTGATCATTATAAACAGTGAAGTTCATAGCATTAAATAAAGAGTGTCTCATTTGAGCCGTTATAGCTCAAATCAATGAATGATATTGTAAATTTACAAAGGAAGAAACGAGATTTTTGGAATGCAGACAGTTTCGTCCCGGCCGGATTTTCGGCAGTAATTTCGCCGAAAACAAACTTTCGGTGAAACTCAGATTTTGGGTCGAACACGAAAACGAATTTTCGGTCGATCTCGAATCTTAACCATCGTGTAAACGGTCCATTGCTCAGGCTGAGTTTAAAATGAAGACAAGTTTTATTCAAATGGGGCTTGGGTAAGGCTGGCAATTTTGAAGTTATGCGGGGAGATTTCGTTTTTATGAGATAATGGTTGGGATTTTAACACTTATGGGATAATAGAGGATAAAAACATGAATTTGACATATTTTTAATTTGATTTTTAGATGCGAAATACGAATATTATAATTTTAATTAAATTCGAGAAGAAATATTTACATTTTTGAATAAAATCGATTTTTTTTAAAATTTCATTTAACTATTACATATTTTTTAAATGCGTTCGTTTAGAATATATTTTAAGTGCGAATTATTTGCTGAAAAATGAGGGTTCGCGTTACGAGTTTTTTAAACAAGTTTTTTCAATACCGAACATCTCATGGTAAATACCATTTACATAATAGGATCTCACAACCATAATAGACCAAGTGAATTTTGAAAACAGGAAAGAAAAAAAATCGTGCGTCAAGCATAGATTATGAAACACTTTCCAACACATTCAGAATAATGTAACAAAACTGCACCGTTTAAAAAAATTAAAATATTACGTCTAATTCAACCCTATGAAAACGCATAACACATTTCAAAACCCAATTCCTATCTACAATCAGAAAATGATCCGAATTTTTTCAGCAGCCCTCTATAGGATATATAGATTCGTATTTATTAACTAGATGCATGCCAAAATTTACTTCACTTAAGAAATACATATATTTGAGTTAAAAATTTTCTTTCAGCCATTTCCTTTTATAAGGAGAAGGGTAAGTGAATACTTTTGTACAGCCCTGTGTAGGAGATATGGAATTTAACATGCAAAAAATTAGTTCAATACCGAATTTTAAAAAGTGCACTCCAGTAATTATTTCCCAAAGCGAGTACTGTAACCGATTTATTTTGTGTGCGGCTGTAAATGAATAAAAAATGCGATGAATGCCCTGTTCTAGCGTGACCGTAGTGGAATTCAGTGGTTTATATAAGTTTTAATACATTTGAAATGGCGTCATGTCATTAAAATACCCTGTAAATGATTTTTCCTCCTATACCCTAATGTAATGGAATACTTTTGTGTGCCCCTGCCAATGAACTCTTAATCCTACATACTTCCTATACAATCCCAAACATGCTTTGGTGACCTTAAATAAAGTTTATCTTTTGCATGAAAATCCGAGTCTATTTACGGGAGTTAGAGCGTGGACAAGACGGACAGACAAACCAAATGCATAAACACTTTTCAACTTTGTTGGAAAGTGTTAAAAATGCGATAGTCCATTTCCAAGGGGCATAAAACCTATTTTATCCCCTCCCACCGTGTACCCAGTCTGTTTTCACGTACTTTCTCATATGTATGTCATCTGTTTACACACATGGTTTACTGTGAGAGTGGATAAAATATATTTTATGCACCTTCTACATGGACTATCTCATATTTTTACCCGACTGCCAAGAAGGGTTATGTGTTTCACGCGTATCTGAGTATGTGGATTTCTTTATACCCTCGACACATCCCAACGGCTGGATGGATTTTAATGAATGAGGTCTCTATCGATTCGTCTTAACCGTCCGATGGTTATAGGCTAGATTTTGTTTTTATAAATTCAAAATGGCGGTAGAGACGAAAATAATCTTTTACGCACCCTATTGAGTGGTCTATCATTGGATAGGTCTTTCAAAATGAAGACGATGTTTCCTTGACTCTTTTACAGTCAGAAGCTCCGTTTAAATATTACACAACCTGGAAGTTGTGTAGGTAGTATCTCTAGCTCAACTGCAACTCTAACCTTCATAGACATCTATAGGTCTCATCCAAACAGTGTTTATAGATAGGAACTAAAAATTAAACACAATTAAAGGCCATCAATACAAGTAAATAAAAAAGGTAGGTAAGTAATATAAAAAATGGTTTCACATTGATGAGAAATAATTAATTAGTTCGCTTTTTACGCAGCCGGGTTTTTTGATTTTTTAAATTTAATTTCAAAATGGATTTAGTCTAGTATGGTTGCGAGCTCCTCATATATCAGTTATATGGCAATCCGAGTCTACGAGAGTTAGAACACGGACAGACAGACGGCCGACAGAGAAACCGAATTCATAAGTGCTTTTCAACTTTGTTGGAAAGTGTTAAAAAAGATAAACGGTGTTATATTTCTTTTCTTTCCTCTTTTTTTTCTTAAATTCGTAAAAATGTGACCTAATGCGATCCAAATGCTCTAATGACCGTTTCTAATCGTCTGGTTTTCTGGCGGGACACTCCCGTCTCAGAATAACATGTCAGTATCATTTCCTCACATTCGATAAGACGAGAAATTCCGGTTAATTTGAAAAATGGAAAACATTATTAACAATCTATCGAGTGCACTGTGGCAAATTTGACGAAAAAAAGTGATTTTCCGAAACTTCGTTCTCACAGATGGCAACGAAATTATAATAATTCAATCTTTAGGTGCGTTCGTAATTATATAAATACGTAGCACATACAGTCATCTTCTGGTCGTTATGTCCGCATGAAACAGCGCAAAAACTACCAAACCTAATGATTTGAAATTGAATAGATAGAATCATTGCAGAATGGCGTCGAGTTCTTTCCAATTTTAGAAAAATCGAATCAAAACTTTAAAAAAAAAATAAAATAAAATAAAGCAATTTAACAAATTACAACGACCATTTGGAAAATGATTTTTTCAAAGACTAAAATTTAAGACATAAAAAATCGCACGGAGTTGATCCTACATTACGTACGCCATGAATTAAACATTGATAGTGTTATTACACGTCAAAATTGCAAGATTTCCTGAAACTTACGTATTATCCAAGCATTTCATTGGCTGTTCGGGAAAAGGCTTTTCCACCGTAGAAATCTGACGATCCATTTTAAATGAAATTTCATTCTTAAACTTCTAAACATCCCCCAATATTACTTTTTACACCGTCGTATAGAGAAAAGAATGTATACCTTTAAATGCAATTTGTTTGAAAGCTGTATTTCAATTTGTTTCTGAGTTGTTATTATTTTTTTTTTGTAGTTTTTATTACTTTTTTGTCATAGTGGCAACAGAAGTATCCATCTCTGTTGAAAGTAAAGGTTAGTGTATAGACCAATCAGAAAACGAATAAAATGAGGATTAAACCAATAAAAAGCTTCAGATATTCTGTTGATTTCCTACCCTGACGAGGACAATAACCATTTTTCTAAATGGTTAAAAAATAAAAGTTTTCTTCATTCTATTCAACGCTATTCTACGTCATGAATTCAGTGATATCCCATAATAGGTCATGATTCTAGGTTGCCGTGGGAATGATGTTCTATTTAATCCTCTACTGCCCATGGTAGCATATTTGCTACCATTAGCGTTCACGATTTAGTAGATTTTTTAATTCAGAAATTATGTAATAAACATTTATAACATACTTATAACTGCTTAAAAGGTGACTCAAATATATAAAAAATACCATTTAATGCAACTCTGAGATCTTTCGAACACACACGCGTTCATTTTCAAAGGGAAAAAGATGACTGACTGAACAGAAATACATTTTAAAAAGTCCTTCCGGCCAGTGCCGGGAGGAACAGGTAGCTTTCATAAACCTTATTTAAAAAAAGCCAAATTATATCATTCAAACACACGAAGCTCAATTTAGTGGAAACCGAATATAGGAGATTCAATACTAATTTTTATCAATATAATGAATGAGAATTTCGCGAAATTAGTCAGCTTTATCCAAGCTGCTTTTCTTTAAAGTAACATATATTTGGCTGCCAAATTCGGCAATTTCTTAAAGTGCCTGTCATTTTAAGACAACATGGTGGATGAGGCTAAACAGTGAACTTGGTAGCGACCTTAGTAATTGCTGTGCACATGCTCACTCACATCGGAATCGGTTAATATATAGGAGTGCTCTCGTATGCAAAAAATCAGATTTTTCAAAATGTCACCCACAATAGAAATTGAAACTGCTATATCTGAGCCATTTTTTAAGGTAAAGACAAACAAAAAATGCTCCTGAATCCTTATATCAAGGTCAAATACTTAAGAAAGAAACCATTTTCAATTACTAATTTTTTTGCACCTCACTTTATATATATATATATATATTTTAATTTAATGGTCGCCATTTTGAAACAAGATGGCTGATGAATCTGGCCAGCGAACTTGGTTGAGGTGTTGATGTATACTATCCACATGCCTTCTTACATCGAAATAGGCGAATACGTGTGTTATCGCGTGACAAATACAAGATCGTTTCAAAATGTTAGCCATGCTAAAAATTCAAAGTGCTATAAATCAACCATTTTTTAAGATATAAACAAAAGAACAGATTTTCAGAAACAAAAACTGCTCCGGAATCTTTGTATCAAGGCCAAACACATAAAAAAATCTTTTTCATTTTCCAATTGTTTAATACCTCATTTTGAATTTTAAATTTAATTTTTTTTAAATGGCAACCCTTTTGAAACAAGATGGCGAATGAAGCTGGCCAACGAACTCGGTTGAGACATTGGTATGTACTATGTACAGACCAAGTTACAACCAAATAGGTTCATAAATACGCCTGTTATCGCGTGACAAAAATCAGGTCGTTTTAAAATGTCAGCCACAAGAGAAATTCAAAATGCTATTACTCAGCCATTTTTTTTTAGATATAGACGAAAGAAAAACTGTTCCGGAATCTTTGTATTAAGGTCAAACACATACAAAAAAAAATCTTTTTCACTTTGCCAATTTTTTGGTATCTCATTTAATTTTTTTTATTTTTTTATTTTTTTAAATGGCCGCTATTTTGAAACAAGATGGCGGATGAAGCCGGCCAATGAACTCGGTCGAGATATTTGTATGTACTATGCACAAACCAAGGTACATCCAAGTCGGTTCATAAATACGCCTGTTATTACGTCAGAAAAATCAGGACGTTTCAAAATGTCAGCCACGCTAGAAATTCAAAATGCTATAACTCAGCCATTTCTTAAGATATAGACGAAACAAAAACTGCTCCCGAATCTTTGTATCAAGGTCAAACACATAAGAAGAAAATATTTTTTCAATTTTTAATTTTTTGGTACCACATTTCAAATTTAAATTTTTCTTAAAAATTTAAATGGCCACCATTTTTAAACAAGATGGCGGATGAAGCTGGCCAACGAACCCGGTCGAGACATTGGTATGTACTATGTATAAACGAAGTTACATCCAAATCGGTTCATAAATACGCCTTTTATCGAGTGACAAAATTCAGGACGTTTCAAAATGTCAGCCACGCTAGAAATTCAAAATGCTATAACTCAGCCATTTTTTAAGATATAGACGAAACAAAAACTGCTCCGAAATCTTTGTATAAAGGTCAAATACATAAGAAAAAATATTTTTCCATTTTCAATTTTTTGGTACCACATTTCAAATTTTAAATTTTTTTAAAAATTTTAAATGACCGCCATGTTGAAACAAAATGGCGGATGAAGCTCGCCAACGAACTCGGTCGAGAGATTGGTATGTACTATGTACACACTGAATTACATCCAAATCGGTTCATAAATACGCCTTTTATCGCGTGACAAATTTCAGGACGTTTCAAAATGTCAGCCACGCTAGAAATTCAAAATGCTATAACTCAGCCATTTTTTAAGATATAGACGAAACAAAAACTGCTCCGGAATCTTTGTATCAAGGCCAAACACATAAAAAAATCTTTTTCATTTTCCAATTGTTTAATACCTCATTTTGAATTTTAAATTTAATTTTTTTTAAATGGCAACCCTTTTGAAACAAGATGGCGAATGAAGCTGGCCAACGAACTCGGTTGAGACATTGGTATGTACTATGTACAGACCAAGTTACAACCAAATAGGTTCATAAATACGCCTGTTATCGCGTGACAAAAATCAGGTCGTTTTAAAATGTCAGCCACAAGAGAAATTCAAAATGCTATTACTCAGCCATTTTTTTTTAGATATAGACGAAAGAAAAACTGTTCCGGAATCTTTGTATTAAGGTCAAACACATACAAAAAAAAATCTTTTTCACTTTGCCAATTTTTTGGTATCTCATTTAATTTTTTTTATTTTTTAATTTTTTTAAATGGCCGCTATTTTGAAACAAGATGGCGGATGAAGCCGGCCAATGAACTCGGTCGAGATATTTGTATGTACTATGCACAAACCAAGGTACATCCAAGTCGGTTCATAAATACGCCTGTTATTACGTCAGAAAAATCAGGACGTTTCAAAATGTCAGCCACGCTAGAAATTCAAAATGCTATAACTCAGCCATTTCTTAAGATATAGACGAAACAAAAACTGCTACCGAATCTTTGTATCAAGGTCAAACACATAAGAAGAAAATATTTTTTCAATTTTTAATTTTTTGGTACCACATTTCAAATTTAAATTTTTCTTAAAAATTTAAATGGCCACCATTTTTAAACAAGATGGCGGATGAAGCTGGCCAACGAACCCGGTCGAGACATTGGTATGTACTATGTATAAACGAAGTTACATCCAAATCGGTTCATAAATACGCCTTTTATCGAGTGACAAAATTCAGGACGTTTCAAAATGTCAGCCACGCTAGAAATTCAAAATGCTATAACTCAGCCATTTTTTAAGATATAGACGAAACAAAAACTGCTCCGAAATCTTTGTATAAAGGTCAAATACATAAGAAAAAATATTTTTCCATTTTCAATTTTTTGGTACCACATTTCAAATTTTAAATTTTTTTAAAAATTTTAAATGACCGCCATGTTGAAACAAAATGGCGGATGAAGCTCGCCAACGAACTCGGTCGAGAGATTGGTATGTACTATGTACACACTGAATTACATCCAAATCGGTTCATAAATACGCCTTTTATCGCGTGACAAATTTCAGGACGTTTCAAAATGTCAGCCACGCTAGAAATTCAAAATGCTATAACTCAGCCATTTTTTAAGATATAGACGAAACAAAAACTGCTCCGGAATCTTTGTATAAAGGTCAAATACATAAGAAAAAAATATTTTTCCATTTTTAATTTTTTGGTACCACATTTCAAGTTTTAAAATTTTTAAAAAAATTTAAATGGCCGCCATTTTGAAACAAAATGGCGGATGAAGCTGGCCAACGAACTCGGTCGAGACATTGGTATGTACTATGTACACACCGAATTACATCGAAATCGGTTCATAATTACGGGAGTTACAGTGTGACATAGGTCAGATATATATATATATATATATATATATATATATATATATATATATATATATAAATTTTGAACGGAGGGTGGTTTCGGGGTCTGGGGGTCATGATCGATGAAAATATACCAAATTTTTTTGAAATCGTTTTCCTCCGAACGGCTGCAATAGGTAGCTTTTTTGTAAAGAAAGCTACCTAAAACAAAAACAAAAATAGTACGCATGCGCAAACGGAGTTCAGTCCATTTCTTTGCAGAGAGGTGAAAAGATCAGCTCATATTATCAGGAGGTCTGGAAATATTTAGGATATTGTACCAAATTGCTGGAATATTATAGGAAAGGACATCGTTACAAATATTATCATTTCTAAGTAAAATTTCAATGAATTCACGGATTATTGAAGAAATTATGTATTCACACCAGAAATTTATAATAGGAATTTAAAATAGAAATTTTTTATTTAATTAATGCCAGCCATTTTTTTTATTAAATAAACCGAAAGTTGCTATTAGATTTTATGGTATGAATTCAGATTCTCTGAATTGCGAAATTTCTTTCACGCATTCTACCCCGGGAATTAGAGGGTTAAGATGAAGCCTTATAGTACTTTCGTATGGTTGAATTTAACCTATATAGTCGTAATAAATTTTATATTCATGCATTTTAGCATAAGACTGGAACAGCTATTGCGCTTAGATCTGACTATTTATAAAAGTAGTCATAGTACGAACGCACCTCATTGGTCACGTTTGACGTACAATTGTTGACTTATTGGTAATGATATGTATAACTGCATCTGCTGGAAGGTGAACAAAAACGAAAAATCATGTGTCAAGCATAAATTATGAACAATTTCCAATACTTATTATAACAAAATATTTTAACAAAACCTCGCCGTCTATTAGGTTGTAAAAAAGATACCTAAGTAAACATTTTAGAAAATGAAAAACACATTTGAAAACCAGATTTGAATAATTACTGCACGTAGCCGGAAAGATACTCCAATTTTTTTTTTAAGCAGCTTTATATATTAGTTATAGGTTTGTATATTTTCTACATTGTATGCTAAACTTTAGTTTAGATAGAAAAAAGCATAACACAGTTTAAAATTCACCTTTAGCAATTTCTACCAATAGGCGGAAACATACTTGATATCTTTCCTTTACATACAGATTTTTATACACGACACATATAAAGCTGAGATTTAATTCATGCAAAAAACACGCTTAAAACTACTGAAATCACACTTCCAGGACTTACTATCCATAGGCGATCATGCATCCAATTTTTTGCATAGCCCTGTACATGTAGCCCCTGTATTCCCCTGTATATGATTTTACTTAAATGCCACAAACATCTCTTAGTATACTAAATTTAGCTGGGTTTAAAAATGTATAACTCAAATTTAAAAACACCTTTAGGTATCTTATTCTTGTTAGTTATTTTTGACATTATAGTTAAAAAATTATAATTATTATTTCACAATAAATATTACTTCTTTAAACACACAAAACATAATATTTACTTAGCAATCACCACAGCAACTACAATATACACATTAAAACAAAAACAATAATAACAACATCTATAAATATCATCGTAGAACATCTCACGCTTTTCGTCTGAATCAAAAATAAATTGAATACATGGAGTAAGGAAAACTGTTTATTGTCCAAGAGCTCATCTTTTGACAAAATAATTTAATTATTGTCATGTGACTTTACGTACAATTCTCAGTAATGCACACGAATTCTTTTGTGTAGCCGTTTCACCTCTTAGCAACTTCACTTTTTAATAAGGTAAAAAATGATTCTAAATAAATCATTTTGAAAAAGCCTAACACATTTGAAAACCTGATTTCAGGAATTATCATCAATAGTCTGGAAAATATCCTAATTCTTTGGTGAAACCCTGTATATGATCTGTAGATTTCATATACATATATTACTTTACATAGTACGGTAAATTTTTAGTTTAGTTAGGGAACGCATAGTACAGTTGAAAATTCCCTTTCAGCAATTTACGTGAATAAATGGAAATGTTTGTCTTTTGTTCTGCCCTGTATAGGATCTATTATAGAATTCATACATACCAAGTAATTGGCAAAAAATTCGTTACATTTTAAAATACGTACCACAACTGAAAACCCACTTCCAGCTATTATTTTTAATAGACAGGCGAATTATTTTGTGTGACCCTGTCAATGAACGATAAATGTTATGCACACTGTATTCTACAGTAAGTATCTTGAAGTGCGCCTCAGTGACTCAATTTCGATATGTTTGAAATAGTGTAACATCCTTAAAATACACCATAAACGATTTTTTACTATAGACCGTCATGTAACGGAATTCTTTGAGTGTGCCTGTATATGGATTATCAATACAAAAACCCTTAAAACCTTGAGGGGCGGTGGAATATATTTTATCGCACCTACGATTAATGAAGATTTGCACCAGAAAAAAATTATTAAATTTTAACCCTTCTAACTTTGGTGGGAAAAAGTCGTAAAAATGTTTTTCCTTATTATGCAATAAATCTTTTTGCAGATTCCGGTGTGAATTCAACATTACAGAAACATAATTACTTGCCCCTCAAGGGATTAAAAGTTTGCGATGCAACAGTTTATCTTATGGCTCTAAGAATTTTAAATATGGATCTTAAAAGTAATTATGTCAAATTTTGAGTGGCGCTATGCTATTAATTAAAAAATATATATGTATGTATTATTTATTTAATCAATTTATTTTATTTTTTTCTAATTATGTTCAACATGAAAAAATATATAAAAATTTATTCACTGATGCTTTTTCATTCACATCTCTCATAAATTCAAAATATGAGTTTTAAAAGATATGATATCAAAATTTAAGTGACGCTTTGATGTGACTTTAAAAAGGTTTGTTTTAAAATTCAATTTAAATTATTTTTGGATTTGCTAAAATATATTTAGACATCCATACAATTTTTTCGATTTTCCAATACACTGCTAAATATATCACTTTCACTGAACCTATATTATGCATTGAAATGTATTTATTTCAATAACTTGATTTATGTTTGTGCCACGCTATCCAAAATTGTAAGTAAAATTTATGTAAATGATTTATTTGCGTCATACTGTCCAGATGCATACATTTCACTTAATTTGGATACAATGTTCACAATACATATTTCCATTGCATGGAAATCCGATTATATATAGGGCGGTTCCACAGAAAATTATCATTTTGTGTGTGTGGGGGGGGGATAAAATTTATAATATGTTTAATTTAAGGGTATGATTGGAAAACTTGATATTTTTATATTTTATAAGAAAATCCTAATAAAAAGGCATTGCAAATTATTATTTACAAACTCAGTTAAGTACCATCATTGTTTTTGTAAAGTCCTAATGTTACGTCAGTTACACAATAAAAGTTACGTCAGTTACACGTGTCAATGCCATTTTTTTTCTTTTTTTATTAGTCAGAAATTAATTAAACAAGTTACTGTTATAATTTGGCATTACTTAGTGTTGTTGAGAACATTAAATAACTTTTTTAAAGGGATAGTTTTGATAATTTTTACACTTTAATGAAGGCAGAAAAAAATGTTTGTCTATTTTATAAAAACGTCAGTTACAGAATTTTGAAATGCAATTTTGGGAACTCAAAAAGAGATTGAAATAATCTGCAGGTATTTGGGTATTAAGTCCTTAGTAAGAAATATTTTAAATTGTAAAAATTTGTTCTAGCTTTATTAGTAAATTTTCTACACAGTTTTGAGACAGACAGAAAAATGCAGACAGACGGGCAAAGAGAATTCATAAACACTTTTCAACTATTTTGGAAAGAGTTAAAAACGAAGTGTTACTTGTGCTATTTATTATCCCATGCTAAATTTAAACATTCAAAATTCTTTAATTACTACTCAATACTTCTTAGCGTCTGAGAATGATTTATTACATCTAATTTTTACTATTAATAAACTGATGAAGGCTTAATACTGTAATAGATACGTTCTTCACCTAATAAAGCTTTTAAATATCATGATTTATTTTAATTGCAGATCCATTTAAACTTCTTTTCATGCGTGTCACCACCGAAGTTTTTTCAATCAGCTTAAAGCTGTTATACTTAGCATTTTTCAGTTAATACGTTGGAAAATTAACTGAAGTGCAGCCTTGACAAAAGGTTTTAGGCAGCATAAAATTTTAATGCACCTATAAAATTAAAGTCGGATACGCGTGCATATAGAGGCTGATATGAATCTCTTTGTTAAGTTATTACAGTTTGTAATCAAAACAAGAAAGAAAAAAATCATGCGTCAAACATAGATTATGGAACACTTTCCAACACATTCAGAATAATGTAACAAAAAACTGCGCCGCTTAAAAAGTTAAAATATTACGTCTAATTCATCCATTTGGAAATGCATAACACATTTCAAATTCCAATGTGAGTTGTTCCCATCTATAATTGGAAAATTAATCGAATTTTTTTGCAGCCCTGTATAGGATATATAGATTTGTATCTATTAACGACATGCATGCCAAAATTGAGTTCACTTAAGATATATATATACTTCAGTTGAAAATTTCTCTTCAGCAATTTACTCTAAGAGAATGGTACGTGAATACTTTTGTGCAGCCCTGTATATGAGATATAGAATTTATATATGACGAATAACATACAAAAATTTGATTAAATTTAAAAGCGCTTACCGAATTTTAGACCATATACTCCGGCAATTATTACTCAAAGACAGTACTATAACCGATTTCTTTTGTGTGTCCCTGTAAATGAATAAAAAATGCCATGAATGCCCTGTTCTAACGGAATCGTAGTGAAATTCAGTGATTTATATCAGTTTCAATGCATTTGAAATAGCGTCATGTCATTAAAATACTCTGCAAGCGATTTTTCTCCCTATATCATAACGTAATGGAATACATTTGAGTGCCCCTGTAATTGAACTATTAATCCTACATACTTCCTATACAATACCAAACATGCTTTGGTGACCCTAAATAACTTTTATCAATTTTATGAAAATCCGAATCTATTTACGGGAGTTAGAGCGTGGACAGATGGCCCGACGGACTGACGGACAGACAAACTGAATGAATAAACACTTTTCAATTTTGTTGGAAAGTGTTAAAAACACCTAACTCATCTTTTAATCAACCATTTTAATTAAACAATTTGCTTTTTTAAACGGATATATATTTTCTTTAACTAGGGGGCTCTGCCTAGAGGTCTGCACGAGCCGGACTTTCCAGACCCGTGCCCACATCTTGCCCGTTTGTGCTTTCGCGATTCACGACCCGACCCGTACAAAAATTAATGAAAACAAACCCGACTCTACTTCCTGAGAAAATACCGATTTTTCTTAACATATAATTAGGGTTTTTTCTACATTACTGCATACATATTTATGGGAAATTTTAAGATTATAGATTATTATATCTTCGCAAGCCATAGAATGTAGAATAGCATCAGTAACGACTCGCTATGTAGGCCCAGTATATAGAAAGAAAATGTAAGCCTGATCTTGTCCCGGACCAAGTCTGCTGAAATAATGGACCCCTTGCCTGTGGAATATATTTGAGAAAAATGTGTCAAAAAATGGGAAAAAATTTTTCGCTTTAATTTTGTTCGTTATTATCATCAAAATGTTAGAAATAGATTATTTCTTTTAAAAACAAAATTTTAAACGAAATAACTACTATATTCAATATTTTCACATATATGGGAAATGTTAATGGATTACAGTCATTTTTGCTCAAAATTATAGCAAAATAAATCAAATGCCATAATTTTCAAGATAAATATTATAAACTAATACTCCCTTTGTCCCAAATTAGTTGCTACATTTGATTACTTTTGTACTGATTATTGATACTGATGATTTTATGATTTTGTTTGAGCATTTTTCCGAGATTTTAGAGAGCTATGTGATTAATCAACAACGTTTACTTACCAAGCATTCCCTCCGTCTCTCCTTAACCCTTCACTGCATGACGTGCCACATCTGGCACATACCTAAAAACACTGTATTTCTTATTATGTGCCATGAATTTGGTCAATATGATCTCTATCCCTGATCAAGAGCAGTCCAAAGAATGGAATGACATTTATTTTGTCCATGTCAGATGGCTGCATTTGTCAAGAAATTAGAATTTGTTCTTCGGAAACAAAAAAAAATCGATCAAGCTATTAAGGTAAAATTTACTTTCATTATTTTTAATGAATACTTAAAAATACTAATATAAAAAAAGTTGCAGAGTGTTAAGCAGATAAAATTAATTAATTTAAGCTCATTTAATTGTAAAATATAGCAATGCAATATTTAAAAACCCTAATTGTGTGCATAGGGTACACGCCATGAAATATCAAATTTTAGCTGAAAATTTGAAATTTAATTTTTTTTACTATTTTTCCCATTATTAGACCGATATATAGACTCCAAATAATTTTTTTCATAAAAATAGAAAAAATCGTGCAGTGAAGGGTTAAATAAGTACCAAATTAGTTTAAAAAATCCAGGGTTCGCATGCTCTTAAGCCACGCCCCATTTTGTAAGGATTCTTCCACCAGTAATCGCATAAAACTAACTTCTAGGTAATGAATCGTTGATTCTTTAAGACGAAAATGATCTTTATCCCTTTAAGACCCGTGGTATTTGTAAACAAAGCTAGTCATGCCTGTAAAAAGTAAAACATGGACTGCAACCGCTACCTGTTGATAAAAAATGATACTTTACTGCAAATGATACTTTACTGCAAACTAGAACGATCGTTCGATTCGAGTTTTTGTTACATTCGACTCAGAAACAAACATTTAAATGAATGTCTAACCCGCACGATCGTGCGTGTTGGGTCTGGTGGTATACTGCTGGTAGAGTCCTTACAAAATTGTGTCGATCTACTAAACTGCATCGGAAGTTATTTATGACTCCACCTACTTGAAATGTAGTAACTAATTTCGGACAAAATTTTCGACCTAAATGTCGCAACTAATTTGGGACGGAGGGAGTACAACAATATTATTACTTATATCAACTGTCATGAATTCCATGTCACGGAATTAAAACACCGATTTTTCTCTTGCCCGAACTCAGGTCGGGCATTCAAAAATTGGCGCATTTGCGTTGCCTAAACTGAGCTCGGGTGTCACAGGCAATTGGTTAAGATTTGGTCAGACACAATGCAACTGCTATGCTCTACATGTTATATTTCTGTACCGACGTCAATCTAGCGTCGGTCATCGCCCCCTGAATGCTAGGCCTGAGCGCTGACACAAAAATGGCGGCTGCCGAAGGCGGATTCTTTTCAATGTGTGTACGGTCCCTTAAATATTCGTACCAATAATTTTTTTAAGTTTTTTCCGCTTTATTTTCCTGAGAGTGAACAAGTTAGATAAATCTTTTATAAAATACTGGTGTCTACATTTAAGGGACCGTACCTACATTAAAAAAAATCCGCCTTCGGTAGCCGCCATTTTTGTGCAAGCGCTCAGGCCTAGCATTCAGGGGGCGGTGCGTCGGTTCGTGCAGCATTGTTATACTATTCTCGTCTCAGTCACGTCCATTGAAAAATGTTCACTTTTTATAGGCTTAGTATTTCCTTTTAAATTTTATATCGGTCCGAATTTTTTCTTTGGCTCGGCTGGCCCGGCCCGTTAAAAAATTTGTTTTTAATCCGCCGCCCGGCCCGTTGAAATTTTACCTTCATTTTGGCGGGACAGGTACGAGCCAAGTCCGGACCCGTGCAGACTTCTAGTTCTGCCCTCTACGAGCTACTCTCACCAACACCTTTCCAGCTTCCGCGTACTCTAAAAACGTCTAACTTCCCCTGGTTTAAAAATATTATCCGATTACGGAAGATTAAATGATATTGTCATGACCAGTGACATCTCCTGCAATAGGGTTGCCAGTATTTAACTTAGACTGCGGGATATTACATTTCCTAAGGCCGCACCCACCATTGTCGCGACAGCTAATGGCTGTTTTCGTGCTGGATTAAAGACCATCAGTTACACATTTGAAAATCAGCTTTTATAAAATGGTTAAGTAAAAAATGGCGCTGCCATCTGGATTTTTATAACGTTTAGAAGAAAAGTGTTCTTTTAGATGCTACTAACAAACCCCGCGTCCTTGCTCGCGTAATATTTGAAATATGCCAAGTGATATTTATATGTGTAATTTTTAATAAAAGGTACTAACTAAATTTTTATTTTATTAAAAGGTAATATTTTATTTTATTAAAAGGTACTTATTACTTTCAGGAATAATTCAAAAATTACTATTTAAAACACAGTTTGATTAAACATCATTATTACACTGCATTAGGCAGAAATGAGACTTAAATTAGTAAAACAAAATAAAACTAAATAAATGGTAATTTAGGAAATATTTTGAAACTTTTATGCTCAAATAATACGCTCATTTCAGTATTCATTTGAAGTTTTGAATTTTTTAGAAGCCATCTTGTTACATCTTAAAATTAACTATCATGTCACATTCCAAGTCCT
Organism: Maratus speciosus; assembly: GCA_963932465.1. NCBI lineage: Eukaryota > Metazoa > Arthropoda > Arachnida > Araneae > Salticidae > Maratus > Maratus speciosus. The sequence goes on along the minus strand of OZ010794.1, from coordinate 93,246,300 downwards.
ACCACCTCTCTCAACATAAAGGGCTATGTTGAAATAGGAACTGTCACCATTAATTTTGAAATCTGTTTGTTATTTCCTAATATTCCACAGAAACGTAATTTAGAAAGCTTTTGAAGGCCTTTTCTAGAACGTTTGTTGTTCCTGTGAACCCCAAGGTGGTAGAATCATCGGCATGTAATACAGCCTGTGTAGGATCAGAGACTGTTACCATTGATTCACAACTATTACTTTTATAATCGGTTTATATTCCCTGAAATTGCATAGAAATCGTAATTTAGGACATTTATAGAATGCTTTTTACACCTCCCCTTCGCTTCACCCCTTTTTAATTCGAATTTATTTCCGACAGTCCTTCGAGGGTATTTATATTTTATAAGTAACTACCGTGCCATATTTAAAGTTTCTAGCATTTTCAGTATCACAGAAATCGCAATTTAGAAAGTTTTCAGCTCCTGTAACTCCCTGGTGGTAATGGCACTGACATAAAATATAGCTTATGTTTGAGCAGGTTCTATCACCAACAATTTGTCATCATTATTTTTTCAATCGGTTTGGTATTTGATAAGATTGAATAAAAATTGTAATTTATAACGCTTTTTGCTCACTTCATCTTTTTAAATTTGGAATTTTCTTTCAACTGTTCTGAGAAGCAGTTGCATCTTGTAAGTAAATACCATGCCATACTTGAAAGTATTAGACCCCTCAGTTGTGCAAAAAACGCAAATTATAACATGTTTTGCTTTTGCAACCCTCAGATGGTAGCGACAGCAACATAAAATATAACCTATGTTACAGCAGGGACTGTCACCATTGATTTGCAACCATTACTTTTGAAATAGCTTTGGTATTTCCTGAGATTGAGTAGAAATCGCAATTTAGAGCGTTTTTAGAACGCTTTTCGCGCATTTTCAACCTTTTTTAAATTTCTAATTTTTTCGAAACTATTCTTATAGGTCATTTATATCTAATAAATATGTACCTTGCCAAATTTTAAGTTGCTAGCCTCTACTTATCACAAAAATCGAAATTTAGAACGCTTTTATGTTCCTGCAACGTCTACGTGATAGTGATACCGGCATAAAATAGCGTCTATGTTAGAGCAGAGGCTATCAGCATCAATTTCCTACCATTACTTTTGAAATCAGTTTGATTCTTCCTGAGATATTGCTGACAAATCGGCATTTAGAAAGTTTTTAGAACGCGTTTCGCGCATTTTGCTCCTGTATCTCCTCTGGGGTAGTGGAAAGAGATATAAAATATAGCCTATCTTGGAGCAAGATCTGTCACTATCATTTTTACACCATTATATTTGAAATCGGTTCAGTACTTCCTGAGATTGCATAGAAATTGCAATTTAGAACGTTTTTTACAACGCTTTTTGCGCATTTTGACCCCCTTTTAAATTTCGATTTTTTAGGAAATGTCCTTAGAGATCATTGATATCTTATAACTAACTACCATTCCAAATTTCACGATTCTAGGCCCTTCCGTAACGCAAAAACCACAATTTAGAACGTTTTTCTCCTGCACCCCCTTTGGGGTAGTGGTACCGACATAAAACATAGCCTATGTTGGAACAAGGGTTGTCGCCATCATTTTGACGCCTTTATTTTTTAAATCGGTTAAGTATTTCCTGAGATTGTGTGGAAACCACCATGTAGAACGTTTTTTAGAACGCTTTTCGCGCGTTTTCACCCTTTTTAAATTTCGAATTGTTTAAGAATTGTTCTTAGAAATCCTTTATATCTAATAAGTAGCTAATATTTAAAATTTCATGTTTCTAGGCCCTTCAGTAACGCAAAAATCGCATTTTTAGAACGTTTTTTGCTCCTGCACCCCCTTTGTGGTAGTGGCACCGACATAAAATATAGGCTATCTTGAAGCAAGCGTTATCACCATCATTTTGACGCCAATATTTTTTAAATCGGTTTGGTATTTCCTGAGATTATGTAGAATGTACCATTTAGAACGTTTTTTAGAACGCTTTTCTCGCATTTTCACTCCTTTTAAATTTCGAATTGTTTAAGGGCTGTCCTTAGAAATCATTTATATCTTATAAGTAACTAATATTCCAGATTGCATGTTTCTAGGCCCTTCAGTAACGCAAAAATCGCCTTTTTAGAACGTTTTTTGCTCCCGCACCGCATTTGAGGTAGTGGCACCGACATAAAATATAGCCTAGTTGGACTAACACCATCATTTTGATACCATTGCTTTTGAAATCGGTTCGGTAGCTCCAGAGCTTACCTCCTACAAATAAACAATTTTTACCTCTTTATAATATGATGAAGTATAGATAGATGAGTATAGATGAGTATAGATATAGATGAGAAAATCGTTTTAAATAAGGCGTTTTAAATATATCTTTTAAATATGACTTAATTTTCCTCATTAAATGCTTTTCGGACGTAAAAATTTTATCATTTTAAAGTTTTCTTTGTTTTTCAGCATTCACATGTAAATATATATTTCAGTTATAAATACAGTGTTTTGAGACGTTATAAGAAAATGGTTTTAAATATGACGTTTTAAAGATATTTTTTTAAATATGACGTTTTAAATATATCGTTTTAAATAGGACGTAATTTTCACCATTTAACATTTTAAATGCAGCTTTTAAACATTTTAAATGCAGAATCCGATATTCATGATATCTTTTAATTGCGAGATCAGTTTGAACTTGCATTCGAGCGTGTAATGATCGAAGTTTTCTTCAAAGCGGCTTAAGCATTACTTTAATTTGAAGCCGATCCTATAAGATAACTTTGCAGCGGCTTAATGTTAGAGAAATATGCTAATGCAATCTTCATTACGTTTCAATTACAGTTGAAAAAAATAGAACTAATCACTTTTAACTACGTATTCCTTTTTTTTTTTTTTTTTACTAGGCCCGCCTCTTCTGTATACATCTAATGGATTTGGAGTATTTAAATGGCCTGAGTAGATCATTTCCAGGAAGGGGTTATCTACTTACACTATAATTGACTTTGTTATAAAGAGCAAAATACATCTAATTTAGTGTCAGAGGGATAAGGTTATTCTGATACTTTGCGGTATTGTTTAGGTATGGACGTACTTTCTGTTAATAATCGAATGTTTTAACAATTAACTTTTTTTTATTGTACCTGTTACCGGAAGTGGAGTCCTACATCGATCGGGTCGAGTGGGTTGTCATTTTGGATTCCCACATTTGAAGCTTCTAGAACTCGATTTCTCTTAAAATTTTTGTAGGTTACGATACATATATTTCTTAAATAATAATTAAAAAATCCTGTGATAATTTTATGATTAATATCTAAGTCATTTTCAAAATTCACTTACATATGCTGTGCCAGAGGAAAAGAAGAAAATTCTAATAGACATTATTATTTAAAGTTTAATTTGAGCTACGCATATGAAGAAAAATGCATTAAATATTTCTAGCATTAAAAATAAAATAAATATATACACATTTTTAGATATAAATCAGTATAAACGGATTAGTGTCAAATCCGTTACCAAATGTCAAGTCTGTTACCGCAGATTTTTTTAATGTATTTTAATATTACACTGCTGTCCAAAATTAAGGACCAATCACAAAATGCTAATTTTCAAGTACGCGAATACTCAAAAGGAAATAATATAATTCAAATAATTACTATCTCTACCGCACAACTAGTCCATATAACATCTCATTCATGTCCCACATGGTCACAAGTGTCACAGTCACTACAGTGAAGAAAAAAAATTGGAAATTCCATACATCTCATTTTGAGTCTCAAATGATCACTATATGTGGCTCCACTGAGACGTCACTGTGACTGCTGCTTTGTGACGAGTCACCATGTGACTTTACAATGTAGTTACATTGTGATTCTCATGTGACTGTCATCTGTAGACTCAATTTCAAAGTCATCGTGAACGCTGCATTGTGATAAGTTGCCAAATAATGTCACATTAAAGTCACATGATGACTTTCAGGTGACAGAGAGACTACTGTGAAGTCACCATTGTGCTCTTTTGTGAAAAGTCACCATGTGACTATAATGCGATATTATTTGGTGACTTATCAAAATGCAACGTTCATGATGACTTTGAAATTGAGTCTAAAAATGACAGTCACAATGTAATTACATTGTAAAGTCCCATGGTGACTCGTCACAAAGCAGCAGTCACATTGACGTCTCAGTGGAGTCACATATAGTGATCATTTGAGACTCATAATGAGACGTGTGGAATTTCCTATTTTTTGTTTCACCGTAGTGACTGTGAAACTTGTGACCATGTATGACATGAATGAGATGCTATATGGACTAGCTGTGCTGTAGGGATAGTAATTATTTGAATTATATTATTTCCTTTTGAGTATTTGCTTACTTAAAAATTAGCATTTTGTGACTGGTCCTGAATTTTGGACACCAGCGTAATATCCGTTTTTTACCATTCTGTTGTTATTTTTCTTTCAATTAAGAAATAGCGATATGATTTTCTTAAAATTCAATAATTTACGTGAATATATATTGTTATTATTAGAAAAATTTCTTGAATAAATTTCCATGTGGTCAAAACTTGTGGCTATAAATGTCTCTTATTTCAATTTAAGTATTATCGAAAAGTATCATATTCTAAGATTTAAAGACTTTAGTCACTTCAAAGTGAGTTGATTTTTGAAACTTTAAAAAAATTGAAAGGTGAATATTTTCAGTAATTTTGTATGGTAACGGACTTGCCATGTGGGATTTGACATTAATCAATTTATATTCTCCATTTTTATACCTGAAAACTTTTTACTAATCTTTTTTTTTTTAGCCCCCGGTGTGCTATTTCTTTCTCCCAGCTTATTTTGTGTCGTCTCCAAAAAATAACGTTACGTTATAGAAGCCAGCCGTAAAACAAAGTAGAGGTATCATTGTACGATTAGATAGTCTACAGCAATTTTTTAACTCCTAAGCATCGTACATTTCCAAATTTTACACCGTCGTATTGGGAAAAAAATGTACTTTTAAATGCAATTTCTTTTTAGCGGCATCTCAATTTATTTTTTAAATATTATTTTTTTTTTGTAGTTTTTAGAGCCATTTGCTTAACAGTGGCAACAGAAGTACTCCATTTCTGTAGAAAATAAAGGAAAAATAATTGTAAAATAGTAATTATATATTTTTGTTACCATTTTCTCATAACGACCGAAAGAAAATGTAATTAAAATACGTGCTATTTTAAAAATATATATATATAAACGAATGATTTCTGTTAAAACATGGAGCTTTATAAACTATATTTAATTTTAAGTATCTATATTAATACTGCAAACAAATGAAAGCCTATGAATCATTAGACAGCAGGGGTTTTTTGTCGAGTTTCTTTAATGACGGCATCTTTTTGCTGCATTTGTGTATTATTTCGTGATAGTGACGTCCTATGCATACTTTAATGCATATGTTTTAGAGTGGTTCGTAAATGTGGAATTCTTAAGCGGATGCGAATGACGTCATTTTAGATAAAATAAAAGCGTGTGCTTTAAGTCTTAAAATTGAAATATGTTTTGTACTATTTATATACACATCTATATTTTTTTCATCGGGGGCGACACTAAATTCTGACAAAACGGAATTCCTGTTTCCTATTTTTCTTCTTTCAAATGGTAGAAACATTTAATATAGTCTTCTTCATGTAATGCATAGCTCAAATTAAACATTAAATATTAAAATAGGTTTGAATTTTCTTATTTTTTTTCTCTGGGACAACATATGTAAGCGAATTCTGAAAATGGTCCATGTGTCAATCTTTGTTTCTTTTTCTCTCTCTCTCTCTTTTTTTTTTATTTACCAACTATACGTACGAAAAGATGTGCTGTGGACTGTATTTTTTAGAATTTGGTAAGTATGTTATTTTAAGTCTAAAGTGTCATTTGAGATGATTTTGCAATGGTTAGGATAACAAGATTTAACTCGACCTTTTGAGATGGTTGTTTTTTTCCCCATGTAAGTCGGATTCAGATTGGAATCTGCATCGAGTCGAGTAACAGGATTTTATAAAAATCGGACTCTGATCGGATTCTCGTAAAGCCTTTGATAACCGACTCGATGCAAGATTCTAATCCGAATCCTATACCTACAGCAAAACGAAAAAAACCCCTCACAATATGGCCGAGTCGGGTTCTGATAAAATCTTATTATCAGAACCCGATTATCTTATTATTTAGGATTCCAATACTAATACTGCTACCGAAAAAAAACAAAACAAAAAAAAAAAAAAAAACAGCAAACACAATAAGGCCGGGTCAGGTTCGGATAAAATCTAGTCCACCGAGCCGATGCAGAATCGTCATAAATGCAGAATTAGTCACACCAGTTATATTGATCTTTTGTGACCTTGTCTCCTTACGGACACGTGTTTACTACGGCTGATGACGGGTTGTTAAAATTTTCAGTTCGAAACGCGTCCTGTGTTTTTGCATTTTTATGGTGACTTATAAAAAATTTTTATTATTTAATTGTAATTATTTATAGTGTTTCTTATCTATAAAATTAATCTAGAAGTGTTAATTAAGGTTTATGAGTGTTTTTATGTAAAAAACGTAAAGAAAAGGATGCATAGAAACATTGTTTACATTTCTCTCGGTCTTCCTGCCCACTTCCTGTATTTGACTCATGACTTCCTGCTTATTAAATTAACCGCAACTCCTCTTCTAGAAATCGTAGGAATAAAATTTAAATAGATTTAGAATCGTAAACGAGCTGTTTCAAATAGAAAAATATAAAAAATTTTGAAAATTTTCACTTAAACTGCCATTTTAATATCGGTAGATACATTAAACTATTGTGTCTATTAACAGAAACACACCTTTGTACACAATTTTTATAATTCTATCCTATCAGGCAGTGGGTCAAAAATCAATTATAAAGTTCTATTTTTACATACAAAAACCAAGCAGAGTTAGATAAAAGAGAGTAAAAAAGCCAGAAGGAAGAATTAGACACGAAATGAGTCGTACTTGTTTTTTTTTAACACTTAATCACTGTTTAGGTAGTAATGTACTTTCTGCTAGTAATAAAATGTTTCATTTAATAATTAACTCGAATTTTTACGGCTATTACCGGAGAATTCTGCCGTCTGTCCGTGCTCTAACTCGTAAACATACCCAGATTGCGATGCAATTTTTATCTGTTATTGATGTTTACTATAGAACTAGTGTAAATGCCCGTCCTAGGACGGTGGGTAAAAATTGTGTTTTTCACTTAAAATTTGAAAAACTGATAAAAATATTTGACAATATGGAAGCGTTTAGACGAGCAAAGTTCGGTTAGTTTATGTTCTAATATACAAACTATTTGCATTTAATACTTCTGGGTAAACCAGGCTTTCCGGCTAATATACCATAACAAAATTTAGATTTCTTAATAAAACAAAAATTTAACAAATATGCAGTAAAACTGCGTAATTTAAAAAGTCTGCTGCAACTATTGAAATAATACCATTTTTTTTTATAACACTTTGAAATTGTATATTTATCGTTTACCCCCCCCCCCCTCCTTATTTTTTTTAATGTATATTGATTAATAAGTAGGATAAATTTTAAAGAAATAAAAGTCTCAGTGTGTTATAAATCTGTCAATAAAACTTTTAAGCAAAATACGAAAGCTATTTTTGTTCAAGTATAAGAATAATGTTTCGTAACCTATTCTCTGTATGACCTTTGCGTCACATTTCAGCAGAAACGAATTTGCGGAAGTATCCCCTCCGAAAGAACGAACGGGTAGCATTGTTAAAATGTTTCTTCTGCATAACCGCGGCTGATTTCACATGAGTAGCAGGGATAGGTAGGACAGCTTCAAGTGATGTCATTTATGTCGTCTCCTTTAATCTTTATAGCTCCATGGTTTAATATTTTTTCAATGAATCACAAAAGGAATGACTCTCTACCACAGCTTCTTATTTACGTTTTACGCACGGGGTACGTTACATTTTAAAAAGAGAGAAACAACGTTTACAAAAACACAAATATAAGTAATTTTAAAAAGCATATAGCTATTTCGAAGCCTCTAAGGCCCCATCATCAGTGCTTATAAATTAAAGATAAAAATAAAACTATGGCATAAAAGAGGGGGGAGAGTGAGCCAGAAGGCGCACCTCACATCCCGATCGTCAACAGCGAAATGAAAATCACTGTTGACGAATAGCCACGGAATCGGTCTCACACGCACACAGGGAGACCAATCAAAAACCGCTCAGGTGCTCCAGGAGAGTTCAAATAAAGCGGAGAAAAAAAAAGGGGGGGGGAAGAGGACGAATTAAAGAAAATTAAACCATAACTTTGAAAAATTGGGCGTGCTGGACAAATCGTTTACCAAGCTGTTTGAATTTTTCCATGTGTGGTAGGCTTCCCAAAAGTCAAGATCGTAAATTGATGAGCATTTTTGTATAATTGAGGCTAAGGAAAATTTAAAATTATGATTGTTGTACCTGCAGTGATTGGCAATAGCGGAACGCTTGATGTCACAATTTTTAACACAAGTTTTATGCTCCCCTAAACGGACTTTAAAGGGTCTTTTCGTTTGACCAATGTACATTTTATTGCATTCGCAAGATATCTTGTAAATACCCTAATGTGAAAAACTGTCAATTGGATGTTTCAAATTTGTGAATTGAATTTTGTTAAAAGGAGTATAAACTACCTTAAAGTTAAATCTTAACAAGATTTTAGAAATTTGATGGTTTATTTTCGGAAAATATGGAAGTATAATTAGATTTTTTAAATTTTCATTGCAGCAACTCACACGCACCTGTGTGCGTGTGAGACCGACTCCATGGCTGTTCGTCAACAGTGATTTTCATTTCGCTGTTGACGGTCGGGATGTGAGGTGCGCCTTCTGGCTTACTCTCCCCCCTCTTTTATGCCATAGTTTTTTTTTTATCTTTAATTTATAAGCACTGATGATGGGGCCTCAGAGGCTTCCAAATAGCTATATGCTTTTAAAAATTACTTATATTTGTGTTTTTGTAAACGTTGTTTCTCTCTTTTTAATATATTGACACAAAGTACAATCCTCTTCCCCCTTTTTATGTACGTTGCATTTGTTTTTAAGATTTCTGAAATGGCTGCGCAAATCATTGAAATTTTGTTAGTTTAGAATATTTTATAGAAAATTATGTTGAAAAGAAGGGATTTCAGGTAGAAAAGATTTGTATTTAGGCATATAAGTTTTCTCATACACATCTTAAATCGAAGTTAAGAATAACGTGGCTCCATCTTATCGGAGACTGGTAATATTGATGGGTTCGTCCCGGATTCGTTACACTGTGTTTTATTATATAGAGATGTTCGGAAAGGAAAATGAAGTGTACTATCTATAGTTTATTTACAAGGACACACAAAAGAACTCCGTTACATTATGGCCTGTGAGGAAGAATCATTAACTATGCATTTTAATAATGCTACAATACTTCACAAAAAAGGAAATTGATATACATCACTGAGATGGGCTAAAATAAGCTTTCTAAGAAAATAAAACAAGTAGCATTTATAGTTCGTTTACAGGGGCGCACGAAATAATTTTATTACTTTACTTTTATATATGAGGAAAAATCATTTTCTAAGCATTTTAATGATGATAGGCTACTTGAAGCATAATGAAAATAAAAATTATCATTGAGGCACAATAAAACCTGTTTTTTATAGATTAAGGAGTGCGTAGCATTTATCTTAGAGAGACGCATATCGTTTTAGAGCCGCATAAAAGAATTACAAAAACGCATATTGTTATAGACACGCATAAAAGAATTCATTCGGTTACATCAGGACGCACTAGGATCGATTTCATTGAATGAGAAAAGGAATATCTCAATTTCTCTTAGCGTTAGAACGTACTTCATAATCTTTGCCTGCTGCATGATTTTTTGTTCTTGTTTGTTTTTTAAACGAAATTCATCATCTGGCGATGTCTTTGTCATAACGGTGTTTAAACGGCGATATTTTGACTAGCAACCAAGATAGCATGAACATTAGCAGCAAGTTTGATTTTTTCTGATATTATCTTGCCGTGAGAAAATCGCAGCAAATCTCCCGAAAGGTATACCATCACCCACTTGGATGAGTAGTTTGTTGTGAAACTGATGGCAAGACTCTCTTTAATTCACGAAAGTTACGAAAGCAAAAAATCCCTCTGTTGAGAGAATAGACAATCAGCAGATACGCAGAAATTGCAGAAGTTTTATTCGGTTGGCGCCGCTTTTTTTAAACGCTGTACTTGTCAAATACCAAGAAAGGCTTGAATTGAAAAGTACAAATATTACTCTAACTTGTTTATGGTGGTAAAAACGATGCATGCACTTTAATGGTGCGTATGTATCAATAGACCCGATCAGGTCTATGGATCCCTTCGAAGGAGTTAAACTTATAGTGTAACAGTTGTAAACAGTTAATGTGGCTTGGGAATATGACTACTTTGCAGTATTTTTTATTACTTTTTTGCAGTTAATTTGCAATAAATTTGATATAGCACGAATTTAACTTTCACGACAAGTTAGCTGCAAGTTCAAAGTGTGGCGACTTTGGCGTTTGCGTTTCCTTGCTGCAATCTTGTTGTGAACTTTCAGTCTTGTCATGCTGAGCTTGCTGCAAACTTTGCAGGTTTTCAAAGCAAGACTTCTTCGAATTTTCTGCAAACTAAAAATGCTATGTGGGAATGTTTATATTGGCAATGTTTTGACGCGATACCGATACAGTGGTAATCTGAATATTTATAAGGTTCTACTTCTTTGGTCTAAAATTTACGTTATTTTTACGGTTTGTTTTACGTTACAAAGAAAAGAGATATCACCTTCGTACTTTTTGCGTTACATTTATTGACATTTCACTTGTACATTTAAAGTTTTTTGTGTAAAAAAAGGAAAAGTACGTTGACTGCAGATGCGCGCTGTGGACTTCCAATCGGGCGACCTTTTTTCTCCGATCAGAAGTATATCAAACAAATTGGGTCACCCTACTATGGAAAGGAATTACAGTCTCTGAAGCTCATGTGTACAAACATTTAGTTTAAAAAGCCATCAAGAATTTTCATGTAGTTAAAATACATTAATCTTTACAAAAGTCAGGTACTCGAGAACCTGTCATATCATATAAATACACCGTCATTCGTCCAAAATGGAACTTGAATATAAATTTTCTTTAAAGTTTTCATTAACTCTTTTTAAAGATGTTTCAAATGACAATGATTTTTTTTTTCTTCTCACATTGTAACACCGACATTAAAAAAATGCCGCAAAATGTTAAATGGAATTTATTCTTTTGCGATGCAACAATATTTTGATTTTCTAAAATAAATTACAAACCGACATAAAAAAAAAAACCCTTCAAACTTTTAAATGGAATTGATTCTTTTGCAATGCAACGATATTTTGATATATATTCTTTTTTATAACACAGACATAAAAAAAAAAACAAAAAAAAAACGAATCTCCATAATTTTAAATGGAATTAATTGTTTTGCAATGCAACAATATTTTGATTTTTGATTTTTCTTTATTTTACACCGACATAAAAAAAATAACCCTCCAAAATTTAAAATGGAATTGATTCTTTTGAAATGCAACAATACTTTGATTTTTTTTTTTTTTGTACTACACCAACCTTAAAAAAACTCCAAAATTTAACAAGTTGGAAATTGCTCGTCAAACGTGGCAAATGAGGTGCATTCCTACTATAACTAGTTTTATAAATATTTTTTTTTGCACCGAATATTGTATGGAATGTATATTTTAGAACACTTCATAAGTGTATATCAAATTCATTCTGTTCGAAAGGCTGTAACATTATTAAAATGTACTGGAAATAATTTTTTCCCATTGGCCGTAATTTAACGGAAAACTTTTGACTGTCCCTGTAATTAAACTATACATCCGAATTTCATAAAATTTGAAATGACTCGACAAAATTTTGCAACAATTATATATTTTAAATTTCAGACCATTCGGAAGGCTGTAAAATCATTATAATGCACTTGCAATAATTTTTTCCCATTCGCCGTAACGTAACGGAAAACGTTTGATTATCCCTGTCATTAAACTATAAACAAACATAAGTATACATCCGAATCTCATAAAATTTGAAATGACTCGACAAAATGTTGCAACAATTATATATTTCAAATTTCAGACCATTCGGTTAGTTAGTTTTTGCTTTGTTACATGCGGACGGACAGACAGATGGACCGAACGACGACTATGTGCTACGTATTTATATAATTACGAACGCACCTAAAAAGGAATCGACTCTTTTGCTATGCAACAGTATTTTAATTTTTCTTTTTTAATTTTACAGCACTGAAATAATAAAAAAATAAAACTCTTCAAAATTTTAACTGGAATGGATTCTTTTGAAATGCAACAATAGTTTGAACGATAAATTGCACTAATATTCATTTTTCGGATATTTTATAACAGTTTATTCCTCACGCAATTTAAACAATTGTATAAATTAACTTGTGGTTTTTTATCAGTGTTATAAGGAAGTGGGATATGCCTAAACAAGCATAAAATTTATAAGAAAACTAGCTAAAGTGCCCGGCGTTGCCCGGAATTGAAGAATGTTTGTTCTGAAAAATCAATTTCAAAGTTTAACATACAACGTAAAACAAACAATAAAAAATAAAAAGCAGTCGAAGTGTAGTACACACTAATCAAATGAAAACACAATATAAAAATGCATAAATTTATAAAACAGACGCAAAAAAATACAGCTATAAATGAACTTATTTCAATTCATCATTGGAGCAATAATGTTAAAATACGCCAATATTTCCATAATCGTGTTTTTATCATGCTTCAATACGTTTTTTCACTCTTATATGACTCTATACTATATTCACCACGTTCTTTATATTTCCAATATGACGTAATATTCCTTTTTTTATTATTCGTTAAACTATTTATTTAATTTTCATTTTTTACCTGGAAACCTTGAAATAGAAAAGTTATGACGTAACATTCACTTTTATTTAAATTCGTCAAACTATTTATTTCATTTTCATTTTTCACGTGAAAATCTTACAATAGAAAAGTTATGACGTAATATTCACCCTTTTTAAATTCGGCAAACTATTTATTTCATTTTCATTTTTCACGTGGAAATCTTGCAGTAGAAAAGTAATTGCTGTAGTAAGAATTTTACTGCGAATTTTAATTGTTGGCAACTGCTATAACGAAAAATGTTAAAATTTGATAGGAAATTGCTGTTAAATTTGTGATTTTGTATTAATTAAAAATTAACTATACATTATTTCAATTCGGGATTACTTTAGTTGCCTCAGGCGTGTTTTAATATACACATGTACGTAACATTCCACAATTCTGGCTTCCAAACTGTGGATTTGTATAGAACTACAAACAGACAGACAAATTTTCATTTTTATATATTAGATTATACTTTTCTTGCACATGATGAGACAGCTGAAATTTTTTAAGCACGTAGATTTTGCAAATGTGTCTGAAAAAATATGAGACGGAGAAATGAAATTGTTTCGAAAACATTTGATTCTTCATGACTAATGGATTATAGGTCTCTGTGTCATTGGCATACGGTGCGGTACCCATCATAACCCTGAAGTTTAAGTAGCATTAAAGCACGGCCAATACTTTAGAAGATGACTATAAGGCAGGCCGTATACTCAGACGACACATGCAACATGTTGCTCGACTTCGAAGAAAAAGGATTTTTAAAGCAGGTCAGAAACGTCTACCTTCTTTGTTTCGACCCGTTTCTTTTCCTAAGTTGCACTTCATGATGCCAGTGTTGCGCTAGTGTGTTGCCTTCCCTAGGAACACTGCATTGCTATTTTTCGCCATTACGATGGCAGAGACCGACACATAAAATGAGTGGTGTGGAATGCTTTTTTGTTGGGAGGTTGGTAGACGGAAGAGGAATACCGAGTCAGGGGTCGATCCAGGCAAAATTTGGGGCCTATTTAGGGCCCTTTCACAAAAATCTACTTCATAAAATGGGCCACTTCACAAAAATAAATTTAATAAAATGGGCCTCTTCACAAAAATAAGCTTAATAAAATGGGCCTCTTCACAAAAATGAGCTTAATAATACAGGCCTCTTCACAAAATTCCTTTTAATAAAAAAGGCCCCCTTCGTAACGTTCTTTTTCATAAAAACTGTTTTAAAATGTGTAATTTGTAAATAAAACCAGGTCATGAAAAACAAAAACTTTATAGGAAGGGGATAAAGAAGTTTTTTTTTTTTTATACAAACTCTTGGTTCGAATATGAGTAACAGGATTTCAACTTTCGTTACAAAATGTTATTTTTCACAAAAATATAATAAAATTCACAAAAATAACTTTTACTTTTCACAAAATTGGCCCCAAGAATGAAAACTTGCATCGACCCCTGCGAGTTGGTAGTGTACCTCTTTCAGATAATCAAAATTGTGCGCCCATCTTCCACAAAAAAGTACCTTGGTACTTTACTGAGCACGACAAAAACAAGCTCTTTGGTCATACTAATGTCTGTCTGTATCTTTTTCATTTTTCTAGGTCCACTTTTAACAGCAGTAACGAATGTAAATTTACCAAGAATCTCTGTCACTTTTCTGTATTTTTAGAAAAGTTTTAACAGTGTATCAGTAACAGTGGTCAGTTATAACTCTTTTCCCATGTTTATATATAATTTCCTTTCTTCCAGGTCCGTTACCACATCGTGGTGTTGGCCATCATCTCGGTGTTCGTGGGTGTGACGTCCGTGTTCGCCCGCCTCCCTCTCTCCTCCTCCAGCTGCTCCCTGCACCCCCTGGAGTGGGATCTGAAGTTTTCCGCATTTCTCACATGCGTCTACGGACTTCTCCTAATCACAGGTATACTTTTCAGATTATTTTTATTTAACTACACATGAAATGTTTGATTTGTATTTGAGATATTCCGAGATCGTTGGAAAATTAGTTCCGCAGATACAGATGCCAGAAATTCCTCTCTTATTGGATATGGGTACAAATACAGATTGTTTATCTCTAGATTCGTGGATACGGGTTTGAACTGGATACGGTTTTTACTTACTGGACAAAATTATCCTGTAGAAGAGGTTTAACTTTTGTTGGAAAACTGCATATGATTATCCATATATATTGTCTGAATTTGTAATACTTTCTCAAAGTTTATAGCTTTTACTTACCGCTCCGCCATTTTTCAAAAGTTATTGTACAGTGTACGGCAGGTGTTTGAGAACAAACTAACGCCTCTTTTCAAACCAGAATAGACACTGAGATATGGCATTTTTTACATTTTAAAGTTCTGTACACGTGACCACATTCACAATGGATGATATCATTAACCCTCTCGCTGCTTTCAAAAATTGGTATTTTAACCCCCTCGCGACGAACGTCTTTTAAGAATTTTTATGCTTTTGTCACCGGTTTTTCAAAACAAAATTTTTTGTCTAATTTAATCGGGAAATGTTCCGATTAAATAAGACAAAATTTACAATAAAAAAATAACTGGTGGGAATCGTCAAGGAGGATTAAGTAGACGGAAAAAATGCATCCCCGAGGAAATCTCGGGTTGCGCAAATTTTGCTACTTTTACGTTGGTCGAGGAAATCTCAGGTTGCGCTGCGAGATGGTTAAATAAAATCACCGCCTTTACACGCTGTCGAAACAGAGTGCAGGCAATGATCTGATGGGTGTCGGGAACGTTTGCCATTGCATACACAAGACTGCCAGGGGAGAGATCCGCAACAGGGTTGTGTGGATGACTATTGGAGTGCCTCTCAACCATTCCCCATACGGGCTAATATCTGGGATGCTAGGGGCAACAAGTTGAGGATGACATGATCATGAAAGTTTTTGGTCCTTCCTCATTGGGTTGTATGGTCTGTATAGGATGGTGCAGAGTGTTGTTGAAAAATGTACGGCTTCCCACGTGCTACAGAAGTAATACAGAGCTTTGACACTTCGGTATAAGCAACGGCATTGACTCTGGAACTTTAAAGAAAGAAATGTTGTGGCATCAGGTCGCTTTTTCTGCTCTCGACCCCCAGAATCATCATTGAGGTTGGAAATTTTCTGTGCATGACGATCGGAACCTCTTCGGGGATTTTGTGCAGCAACCAATTTTTGCGGTTCACTTTCTTTATCAGGAAGAATCTTTTCTCATCGGACGGTAGCAACAGCATTCTTGGTTCCTCTTGATGTTTCAACTTGTTAAGGAAGCGCTTAGGTCTGTTCAAGCGGTCATTCCTGGTTATCTTGAACAAGAACTGTCCTCTTTTCATCCCGTACGGCCTCCAACTAAGGTTCTCATGAATCACACATCGGATAATGGCCTCATCAACCTGAAGCGCCCTAGCGAGTGCCCTCATCGACTTCTTAGGATTTTTATTGACACAAATGATGAATTCCAGCGTTTTCATAATGTCATACCGCTAAAAATGTCGTTTCTGTATGAAACATTCGCCACATAAAACCTGGCAGCCACCATTTTGTTCCTTACTTTAAATACGAATGACCGGCGAGTTTAAAAAATGCTGCTATCTCTAAATCGGAGTGTTCTTCACCCAATCAGACAATGACAACATACCTTTTCCTTTCCTCAGTTGGTCTAGGTTCTGACATCTTTACATGTAACTGAAAAAAAATTGTAACTATTGATGTACAGGAGGTGTTTCATCTATAATGTATGTTCTCAAATACCTGCCGCACCCTGTATGTGCTGCTTAGAGATGTAAACACCTTATTTTGTCCTTTGGCAATGGGGAATGTTTGAAAAAAAAAAGTATATCAAATGAAACAAAAAATTGCTGGTTTCTGTCCTAATAGGTATATTGTCTATTGAAAATGTAATCTATTCTTTTTGATGGAATTCTCCTTTTTCTGCAGGTTTTCGTCATAAACTTGTTCCGTTTTAGCAGAATTTACTGTATTTTAAACTCATAAGGTGAGAGGAAACGCCTTATAGACGTAAAATACAGGTTTGGTTCCGTGTCAAACAAAAAAATTGTTTAGAGATTAAAAAACAAATGACCGTTCTATGAGACCCAGGGTTACATTGCACCCAGTGATGAATTGAAGTGTGTGGGTGGTGTGTGTGTGTGTGGAGGGGGGAGGAGGGGGAGATGCCGGAGTACAGAAACGTTCCCTCAGAAAAGTTTAAGATTTTATATTTGGTAATGGCTCAAAAATATCAATCATCTCGAAAAACTATAATCCCGCCCCACCACCGGGGGCTGCAAAAAAAATTTCCCTCCCGAACAAAAGTGTCTGAATTCAACGCTGATTGCATCCGCAGTACGCTCTTTATGTCCGATCTAGAATCCTATACCCCATGCTGGATAACCCGATTATACCCGAACCTGACCCTACCCACGGTTCGTGTCGGGACGGTTTGATGCTAATTTCTTTCATTGCGGGTCTGGCTGACTTTAAAGGCTTCGGGTTTGGGTCGGTTTCAGGTTACGCTTCGACTCTTTTTGATAGGGTTCGGATTGACCTGATTTTTCAAAAGAAATTCCTCAATATATTTCAAATGTAAAAACTATATGTTTTAATATTAATCAGTGTGTTCATTTAAAACAAGTAATATAAAAATTTTGTTTTTAAAGTCAATTCCTACTTAGGCCATCAAAGAAAAATTTAATATAATCAAGCTAATATTAGTATTTGTTGTATTAAAATATCTCAATTTGTTGATTTTCTATAAGCAAGTAGGTTTACAATGGAACTCTATGGGAATTTGGCGAAATATTACAGATATCGCCAAGTTGGCGTCACTTTTGGCGACTCATTTTGGCCGCCAAATGTGGCGATATATCGCCAAGTTGGCGACAAACTTGGCGGTATTTGGCGACAGAACAGGGTCCCCCCTATGGTAACCCCTTATTGAAAATACTTTCATTGAACTTCAATAACCAATGGCCGCCATTTTGTTTCCCATGCAAAACTAAAATTAATTAATTAAAATTTAATTAATTAATTAATATTTGAAAAAACTGTATTAACAACAATTGTCATCCAGTACAAGTTAAAAAAAATTTATTTCAACTTGATAGGATGAATAATGAGTATTTTATTAACGATTGAAAATTTGAACAAGATAAATATATAAATGTATAAATATATAAATAAATAACTATAGGGAGAGTGTGAGCTAATAGTAGGAATGGAAAAAAAAATATATATAAAATTGATATTAGAGATTTAATTGCCAACTTTTCCATAACTGTATTAACCTTTAACTGATGTCACAGAAATTGTCACATAACTAGTGTGAAGTGGTCTGTGAGACAGCTAAAGAAAAAGATGAATAAAAAAAAACGTTTAAATCATAGGATGTTGTTTTTGTACTAATTATTTTGTACAGGAGTGTTATAAATAAAATTCACCTATTCAAAAGTTACTGGTGTTAGTATTAAAGTTCCAAACGAAACAAAATTTAAGTAGTGTTTGTAGATAAACTGAAATTTGCAAGTTAAACTATGAAAATTGAAAAAAGCACCGGTCTGTGAGACCGGTAGCATCAGTTAAAGGTTAAAATATGGATTTATTTCTTTCGGGCCGGGTCGCGGCTTCTTTTGGCGAAAACATTGTGTTGGGTTCGGTTTGACTTTAACCCCTTATGTTCCAAATATATGAATTCATGAAAATTTCATCTTCTAAAGCATTTTTCGTGACTTTTTTAAACCACATTAGAAGATTTATACAATCCTTTAATAAATTTTAGAAGGATTTTTCCAATTAAAACTAATTAATTAAATTTGAATTCATAGGGATTTTGTGCCATATTTATAACGCCACTCAAATCTTTTATTTTAAATATATTTTTTTGTATTTTATAACATTAGGAAATGTACAAATACAATACTCTTACAATAGAAATATAGAAATATTTCACACTGAAACTTTCCCCCCACAATATGTTAACGTTAAGAAAGCTGAAAAGATGCAAATGAAAAAGAAATCACCCTTTTAAAACCATTTTTGTTTTGTGCAGCCAAATCATGCTTTTGGAATAAGATAAAATAAAGTACCTATAACTCATTCTAAACTGTATTCCTATTAATCCATGTATTAAATGACTTTTATAACACGTTAATTTAATGGTACTTTAAAGTACCCTCGGGGCATAAAGGGTTTAGCAAAAATTTCAGGTTCTGGTCGGGTACAATCCGACTTGTTCAGACCCGATTCTAAGCAGAATATTAAGGTATTCTTTGAATGTTGCAACGTGTTTTATAATGTATGCTTGAGACATCATTTTTATTTTTCTCTTTACTGAAATGGAAAGAGACTTTGTTTTATTCTTTACACCCCGATCAAGTAAGTAACGCCTCTTATATTATATATACCGGTATTCGGCCTTATCTTCTGCTCCATTATCTCTCACTTTTAGAGACAAAAGTCTTCGGCGACCTCGCTTTGGGGACGACGTAATGCGTAAGATCAGTTTAAATACCTATTTACCCTATATACCAGTATAAATATTAAATATTTATTAGTAGTTGTATTATCTATTGTAAATGTATGTATTCTATTCTTTTTGATGCGACTTTGACATTTTAATTTTACGGCTGGTTGTCGTTATAAACAGATTCCGTTTCAGTAGAATTTACTGTATTTTAAACTCACTGGAGACTCCCTATGTAAGACTCAGGTTTGGACCTCGGTGAAGGAAAAAAAAATGGCCCCAATTTTTTTGTTTCGGATATTTAAAAAAAGTATTTAGTCTGTCCTCCTGGGACCCTTATAAGTGCGAACCTTCGTTGGATTGCATCCAGTGATGAATTCTTGGAGAAGTGACCTCCCGGGAGCATCCAACTCCCCCCCCCCCCCGGAAAATTTGAGATTTTGTATTTGGTAATGATCTAAAAATGCAAATGTCCCTATGAACTGTATATTGTCCCCCTACATTGTACCTCATGATACTTCTATATTCTGCCCCCCCCCCTTTCCAAGAACCTTATATTGTACCCTTCCCCAGAATTCTACATTTATTTATTTATGCCTAAGTGGAGCAAGATCATCAGATCGCTAGGATCCGGTGTAGACCCCGCAGAACTTATATTGTACCTTCCACTGAAGCTGATAATCCCCCCCCCCCTTCTGATCCCCGGAGAAAAATTTCGGAATCCAACAGTGATTGCTCCCGTATCAAGGTCCTTATGACTGGTACCGAGCCTAAGCAGAATATTGCGGGTACATTGCATTCTTTGAATGTTGCAACGTGTTTTATAATGTATGCTTGAGACCAGTGGCGTACCCAAGGGGGGGGGGGGGGCTGATGGGGCTACAGCCCCCCCCGAAATTTTCGAAAGTAATATAGAAAGGTGCTGATTTTTCGTGTTTCTTTTATGGAAATTTTTTTAATTTTTTTCCATTATACAGCGGACAAGCCATTCTCATTAATCCCATATTAGTCCACATTGACAACAAAGAAGAGAAAGGGGGGCTGACGGGATTATAGCCCCCCCCCCCCTACTCCTCCCGAAATAGTCAAAAAATTAAATGAAAAAGTGTTTTTTTCTTACTTTTTAAAGATAAATCTGTAATTTTTTCTTCTGCCATACAGCAAAATAGCCATTCTCGTTAACACCATATTAGTCCAGGTTATATTAGTTAGGGGGCTGATGGAATTTCAGCCCCCTCCTCTCGAAATGGTCGAAAATGAAATGAAAAATAGTGCTGAATTTTTTCTGTCTGTTTAAGATAAATTTGCATTTTCCCCCCATCGTTCAACAGACTATGCGCTTCCTTCGCTTTGGTTCCATATTAGTCCATATTGACACCAAAGAAGAGAAAGGGGGTTGATGGGGTTACAGCTCCCCCCCCCCCCAACCAGAAATCGCGAAAAATTAAATAAAAAAGTGTTTTTCTTTACTTTTTAAAGATAAATCTGTAATTTTTTCTTCTGTCATACAGTTAAATAGCCATTCTCGTTAACACCATATTAGTCCACATTGACATCACTGCATACCCTAAGATGGGGAGGGGGCTGATGGAATTACAACCTCCTCCTCTGGAAATAGTCGAAAATGAAATGAAAAAGTAGAGCTGATTTTTTTCTGTCTATTTGAGATAAATTTGCATTTTCTCCCCTATCATTTAACAGACTAGCCGCTCCCTTCGCTGTAGTTCCATATTAGTGTACAGTGACATCACATTATACCCGAAGAGATAGAAGGGGGTTAATGGAGTTACAGCCCTCTCCCAAAAATTCGAACATGAAATGAAAAAGTTCTGATATTTTCCTTTTTGTTTGAGATAAATTTGTATTTTTCCTCTATCATTCAACAGACTAGCCGCTCTCTTCTCTTTAGTTCCATACTAGTGCACAGTGATACCACATTATACCCAAAGAGGTGAAAGGGCCATATTAGTCCACATTGACATCACAGCTTACCCAAAGATGGGGAGGGGGCTGATGGAATTACAGCCCCCTCCTCCCGAAATAGTCGAAAATGAAATAAAAAAATATTACTTTTTTTCTTTCTGTTTGAGATAAATTTGTATTTTTTTTCTCCTATCATTCAACAGACTAGCCACTCTCTTCTCTTTAGTTCCATATTAGTGCACAGTGACACAACATTATACCGAAAGAAGTAGAAAGGGGGTGATGGGTTACAGCCCCTTCCCAAAATAGTCGAAAATGAAATGAAAAAAGGACTGATATTTTTCTTTTTGTTCGAGATGAATTTGTAATGCACTTGTTTTCTGCATTACAATGAACTACACGTTCTGGCTAGTCTCATATCAACGCACAGTTATACCACAGTATACCCAATGAGGGGAAGGGGCTGATGGGGTTACTTACTCTTCCGAAATAATCAAATATGAAATGAAAAAAAAATTCCAGTTTTTTTTCTTTCTTTTGAGATTAATTTTTAATTTTTTTCTGCGACGCAGCTATTCTGGTTAGTCCCATATATTAGTGCACAGTGATGCCCCAGCATACACCAAAGGATTCGATGGGGACGGAGGTTATGACGTTACAGCTCCATTCCACCTCTGAAGAGATCGCAGTGAAATGAAAAAAGGGCTGATATTCCTTCTTTTTCAGATAAATTTGTTTTATTTTCTGGCATGCCACGAATTTGTTTTTCCTGTTAATCCAATATATCCTCCTCAGTCCTGCGACCGAATTTACTTGAGACCACAAAATCCATTTTCAAATGAATGAAATCACTGTTTAACCCGATAAATGAAAACATATATACTGAATTCAAGAGACCTACAAATACATTCGACAAATCTAAAAGTAGTTTAATTTAAAGATTTTTTTAATTTTTCCCATAGTCGGCGGGTGCCAAGATTGTCAATGCGGGGGTATGTTAATGCACAGTAACACCACAGCTAATCTCAAGTCGATTTCGTCTAAATCGGAAATCCGTTGCGGAAGAGTTGACTGTAAAAGTAGCTTATTAACTTTCATTTTTCAGTCGCATCTCCATGCCACACCGAAATATGGGGGTGCGGAGGGTTGAAGGGACTAAACCTCTTTTACCTGTCAAAACGGTCAGATTAAATGGTAAAAAAAGTTTACTTCTTACTTTTTAGATCAATTCAATTATATATATATTTGTCATGCATCGCACTTGTCTTTCTTGTTAGTCCCATATTAGTGCATAATGACACCTTAGCTAATCCCTTCAGAATTTTGGCTAAGTCGGAAGTCAGGCACACTATATATGTGCGGAAGCGCTGACTGTGAATGTTATTCATTAACTTTTGTTTTTAACACTCGATTACTTCCTCGTATCTGTAAGATACATAGTGACTTCTTGTTTGACTGCAAAGACATCTTTGGAGTTCGGTAATGTCCCCTCCCCCCACTTATCTTCCTATTCTGTCTTAACTTTGCAGCCAGTATTTTTCATCTGGAACGGTTTAAAGTCCTTCTTATTACTTGTGCAATGCACAAATAATAAACAAAGTCTTTATTTTATATATGTGTATGAAAATATTTTGTGTATACAAAAAATATTTTGTGTTTGTTACAATATTAATTTATTGTTAAACAAGAACCGTAGCCAGAATTTAGTTTCGGGGATTGGAAGAACAATTTTATAGATTTTAAGTTATAGTGACTTTCTTTTAAATGAAAGTCTATATATAAAAAAAAAACCAGTAACACTTTTCAACAGATTTCGACGTGGGACGGTCTCAGGATCGGACCCGTGCCCTCCCCCCTTCCCCCCAGATTTGAGTCTGAGTTAAAAAAAAAAAAATCTGAAATTCTCAGCAAATTTTCTGAAAGGTTACAGCAGAGGAGGAAAGGAGAGGTAATCCCTTCCTGCTGCTAATTATTTTTGTTGTAGTTTGGGTTAACTCTGTTTATATTCAGGTCAATTTCAGGCTGAGTGGGTTCGGGTTAACCAGATTTCTAAAAAGTTCAGCATATTATTTCAGTTTAAAAACTATACATATAATAATAAACACAGATATCTGTATGTGTTTTTAACGCGATCCTTTGATGAAATACAGGTTTTTATCACGACGCTTTGACGAAATTTGCATTTTCCCCGAACTTTTGACAAAATTAGCTTTTTTCCGCGACCCTTTGACGAAATTCGCGTTTTTTTTTTTCGTGATCTTTTGTCAAAATTTGAGTTTTTTCCGCGAGTTTTTGATGAAATTCGAGTTTTTTTCGTGAACTTTTGCCGAAATTGGTGTTTTTTACGAAACCCTTCGTCGAAATTTGCGCTTTTTTCGCGGCTTTTTTGACGAAATTTGCTTTTTTCTCGTCTTTTTGATGAATTTCGCGGCTCTTTGACGAAATTCGCGTTTTTTTATGGAAATGGTCGTGTTTTTTTGTTTTTTCGCTGCTGTTTGACGAAATTCGCTTCTTTTCGCAGTCTTTTGTCGAAAGTCACGTTTCTCTGTGGCCCTTCTTTGTGACCATGCTTTTTTTTTTTTTGCGATCCTTTAACGAAATTCGCGTTTTTTCCGCTTCCCTTTGATGGAATGCATACTTTTTTTAGCAATCCTTTGCCAAAATTTGCGTTTTTTCCGCAGCCCTTTGAGGAAATTTGCGTTTTTTCTGCGGCCCTTTGAGAAAATGTGCGTTTTTTTCTGAGGTCATTTGCCGAAATTCACGTTTTTTTACGCAATCCTTCGTCGAAATTCACGTTTTTCCGCGGCCTTTTGATGAAATTCGCTTTTTTTCTGCGGCCTCTTGAAGAAACTCTCGTTTTTTTCCAGATCCTTTGTCGAAATTTGCTTTTTTCCGCGGGGTTTTGACGAAATTAGTGGTTTTTCCGCAGCCTTTTGACGAAATTCACGTTTTTCTGTGGCCCTTCTTTGTGACCCTGCTTTTTCTTTTTTTTGCGATCCTTTAACGAAATTCGCGTTGTTTCAGCTTCCATTTGACGAAATGCGTTTTTTTTAGCGATCCTTTGTCGAAATTCGCGTTTAGTTTCTGTGGTCATTTGCTGAAATTCGTTTTTTTAATGCAATCCTTCGTCGAAATTTGCGTTTTTTCCGCGGCTCTTTGACGAAATTTGCGTTTTTTTTCGTCTTTTTTGATGAAATTTGCGTTTTTCTGCGGCCTTTTGACGAAATTCACGTTTTCCCGTGTCCCTTTGACGAAATTCGCGTTTTTTGCGATCCTTTACGAAATTAGCTTCTTTTTCGCAGCCCTTTGACAGAATGCGTGTTTTTAGCGATCTTTTTTTCGAAATTCGCGTTTTTTCCGCGACTTTTTGATGAAATTAACGTTTTTTCTGCGGCCTTCTGACGAAATTCGCGTTTTTTCTGTGCTCATTTTGACGAAATTAGCGTTTCCTATAGAATAATTTGACGAAATTCACGTTTTCTCCGCTATCATTTGACGAAATTTGACTTTTTTTGCGATCCTTTGATAAACTTCGCATTTTATCTGCGGCCGTATGACATAATTCCGGTTTTTTCCTTGATCCTTTAAAGAAATTGGAGATTTTTTTTTGCGAACGATTGACGAAATTGATTTTTTTTTTTGCGAACGATTGACGAAATTGATTTTTTTCGGCGACCATTTGTCCAAAATCACGATAATTTTTTAAGTCCAAATTTTCGGACTGATGACAGAATTTTTCAAATTTTCGGAAAATTCGGAACAAAGTCACCCTTGCACCCCCCCCCCCCCCCCCCCCGCCCTGGCTATGGCCTTACTGACAAAAATGATTTCTGTTTATAACACAATGCAACGTGTTTCGTAAGATTTAGAACATTATGAAAATTTAAGTCAGCCCCCCCCGAAATAAAATCCTGGGTACGCCACTGCTTGAGACATATTTTTTCTTTTTCTCTTTACTGAAATAGAAAGAGACTTTGTGTTATTCTTTACACCCCGAGTAAGTAAGTAACGCCTCTTATATTATGTATACCGGTATTCGGCCTTACCTTCTGCTCCATTATCTCTCTCTTTTAGAGACAAAAGTCTTCGGCGACCTCGCTTTGGGGACGACGTAATGCGTAGGTAAGATCAGTTTCGTCGGGTTTTATCTTTCGAGAGAAAAAGAAAAAAGTGATTCGGTCACCACACTGACCCACATTTGACTCAAGACCGTAAGAAAAGTGTCAATTTTCGTTAATTAAATCAACGAGTACAGTTTAGATGAGCTGCATGATTATGGAAAAGGAGTTTATGTATCGATATTATAAAGGACAAACTTGTCCGTGCATAACACAACAGCAAGCAATTAAATTTTGCTTTCACTGCAAATTTTTTAATTCATGTTTTCCCCAAAAAATTAACTTATCATTCATTTGGCATGGGCCCAATGATGGGAAATTCATCGCTTTTTTACTTATCTATAATAAGAGAAAGTACTGTAATCGAATTTTTTTTCCGATTTCCGGTTTTCGACAGATTTACAAGTTTTAGGGGTCAGAGATCTCGAAAATAACGTTTTTATAAAATGTCTGTCTGTCCGTGTGTGTGTTCTTCTGGTATAACCAAAAAATGTATGAAGTTATCCACAGATTTGAACCAAATTTCATAAGGTATATATTTTTTACTATGATCTGCAGGTCCCAGTTGAAATTCGAGATATTCGCCCGGAAGGGGTAACAGTTTGATAATAATTTATTTCGATGAGGATCGGGTTCAGGTTGACTTTAAATGCTTCGGGTTCGGCTCAGTCTGTGGTTGGGTTTTCATTCTTTCGGGCCGGATTCAGATCAACCGATATTTCAGAAAAAACTTCTGAAATTTTTTCAAATGAAAAAAAACTATAGAAGGCTTTAACAAAACTTCGTTATTTAGGGAAATAAGGTATGTAAGATAACTAAGTAAGCATTTTAGAAAACGTATAAAACATTTGAAAAACTGATTTCAGTAGTTACCGTCCATAGCGAAATATGTATTCCAATTCTTTTGAACAGCACTGCCTTCGATGTGTTAGGTTGATATATGTACTATGTAATGGGTAAATTTAGTTTAGCAAGAAAACGCATAACAGGTTGAAATTTGTCTTTCAGCAATTTATAATAATAGATGGAAACATACTTGAATACTATTGTACAACCCTGTAGCCCCCTAATACCTTTATTACACGCCACTATTTTGCTAAAATTTAATTCAAACTAAAACACTTTTAAAACTTCTGAAATCACATGTCTAGAAATTACCATTTATATATGTTCAATGTATCTAATTCTTTGCGTCACACTGTATATCATTTTATGTATATTCTACAAACATTTATTATAAAAATAAATGCAGTTCAGCGTAAAAATACATAACTCATTTAAATACCACTTTTAAGCAATTTACATTCGTACCCAGCAACCATAACAAATTCTTTTGTGTAGCTCGGTATATGAATTATAGCATTTATACACACCATTTAGTATGTATAAATAA
This sequence comes from Maratus speciosus, assembly GCA_963932465.1. NCBI lineage: Eukaryota > Metazoa > Arthropoda > Arachnida > Araneae > Salticidae > Maratus > Maratus speciosus. Next base: position 93,219,493 of record OZ010794.1, on the reverse strand, counting down.
ATATAGTGAAACATAAAAGTGCATATCATAATTAAAAATGCGTTTCCAGCAATCATCGCTAATGTACAGTACTTCGGTTACAATATAGTATCTGGAATCTTTTGTGTGTCCCTGTAAATGCTATGCACTTCGTATTATACATGAAATAAGTTGTAGTAAACCTCAGCGACGTATAACAATTTAATTATACATGAAATAATTTAACATAATTAAAATAAGCCGCAAACAATTCCCTCCACCCCTATGTAACGAAATTCTTTTGTATGTTCCTGTAAATGAATAATAACTATTCTTTACACCGCATATTCTGCAGAATACATATTTTAGTGCACTTCATTAATGCATATTAATTTTATTATGTTTGAAAGCGTATAACACCATTGAAAATCATTTTAAAAACGAATTTTTCCCATAGGCCGTAATGTAACGGAAAACTTTTGACTGTCCCTGTAAATGAACTAAATATGCTACAAACTTCATTTGAAATAAGGAACGTGCTATGGTAAACGTCAATAACATCCAAAAATTTTAGGGCAATCCAAGTATATTTACGGAAGTTAGAGTGCGAACAGACGGACAGACAAACCGAAGTCATAAACACTTTTCAACTTTGTTGGAAAGTGTTAAAAAAATAACATTGATATTAGAGATGTTATTGTAGACTACTTTTGCATAATTGTATAAAAATATGATAATAAGATTCATTTTCTTTCACTTCGGGTTAGCTTCCGGATAGAAATTTTTTTTAATTGTCGTGTTTGGATTCATTTTAAGCAGAAATTGATCCGTGCAAGATCGTAAATCGAAGTTTTAAGATTCTACACTAGTCACTCAAAAAGACCGGGATGTTAATGTTAATCCCATGGGGAAGTTATTTTCAAATATCTCGCTTGAATTTTGATATTTTCGAATGATTTTTTTTTTTTTTTTTTTTTTTGCATAGGATAGCTGAGGACGATCTACATCCGGGTTACTTTTTACTTTTTCGATTTTGGTTATAGTTTTTTTTTATATTAGGATAGTTTCAGTTACAGAACCGGTTCAAACCGGTTCCGAAAGTAAAAGTAATTTTTAAAAAATATATGAAACCTAAATCAAAAAAGAGAAAACTAGCCCGGTTATAGATCGTCCTCAGCTATCCTATGCAAAAAAAAAAAAAAAAAAAAAAAATCATTCATAATGTTATCATAATGTTAATCCTATGGGGAAGTTATTTTCCAAATATCTCTGTTAAATTTTGATATTTTCGAATGATTCTTTTGCACAGAATAGCTGAGGACGATCTACATCCGGGCTAGTTTTTAATTTTTTGATTTTGATTTCACATTTTTTTTTATTACTTTTACTTTCGGAACCGATTTGAACCGGTTCTGAAATTGAAACTACCCGAATATTAAAAAAAAAACTATAACCAAAATCAAAAAAGTAAAAACTAGCCCTGTTGTAGATCGTCCTCAGCTATCCTGTGCAAAAAAAAAGAAAAAAAAAATCATTCAAAAATATTAAAATCAAAGCGAGAAATTTGAAAATAACACTCCCATAGACTTTACATGAGCGTTTTCCTTTTTTGCCGTGACTGAAGTGGGCTCTTAGTACAGTAGGATTGTTGCAGCAACCGCACCGTGTGACATTCAAATCTTATTATTTAAGTTCAAAGTTTAAATTGTCCACCACTGGTGCAGCGCAGTTACCTTATATATGGTCTTTTATTAATTAAAGTGAACCGTTTTTAATCCAGTCTGTCATACTGCTTCAGATACTAGTAATCAATGCTCTTTTGTACAACTTATCTCGAAAACGATGGAACTTGAAGTACAATTAACTGGGAATTTCAAGTACAGTAAAGCCCCGATTATCCGCGAGCGGATGATCCGCGGTGCGGTTTATCCGCGAAGCGAATTTTTTACTTTCCTTTTTCTTTTAATTCAAGCCAACAGCAAGGAAAATACAATAAGCCTTACTGATAAATATAAACAGAAAAATTCATGTATTCGAAAGTAATAGACGCACATTTCTAGATTCTGTTGGCATGTTTGAAATATCAGATATAAGGTCTGGATGTCTTTTCTTGATTTTATTAACAAAACGTAAACACAGCAATTAAAATATTTAACAATTAAATAAGACATGATAAATTCCAGGGGAGCATATCAAGAATAGCTTCATTTTTGAGATAGAAAATGAGTTTCCAAAACAAGAAGCAAAAACTGTGACTGATTTTTTTTAAAAGGTGTGACTCAACTCTTTTTGTACTGTATGTCTGACATTGTTTCTTGTTTAGTGTTCTTTATTTTAGTGATTTAGACGTAAAGCAAAGGCTTCTGCTGTACTGCGCATATGTATGTATTTTAAACGTTTTATTATGTTTTTCGTTCACTAAAACATAGTTTTTATGTTGAATTTTCTTTTTTAGGTAGCTTTCATTACAAAAAGCTACCTATTGCAGCCGTTGGGAGGAAAGCGATTTCAAAAAATTTTAGTATATTTTTATCGATCATGACCCCCAGACACCGAAACCACCCTCCGTTCAAAAGTTGATATATATATATGTGACATTTTGACTGACGGCAAATAGTTGGTATTGTCGAAAAAACATGAGGGTTTCCTTTCCTAAACAACACAGGTAGCAGCCGAATGGGTTTAAAATAATAAAGAAAAATGAAGAATTAACATAAGGCAGTCGCTTGGAACATTATTCACTTTATTTCCACACTCTCGATTAAATCTAGGGAAGATGCTCTCTCCTTCCATGGTAAAAAGAATAAAGTCTATTCTTCCTGTCACAATTAGTTTAAAAACACTCCATCTCTTGATTGCGTTCTAGTCTTTAATCCGTTAATATCTAACATCTATCACCCATTACGATACCGTTGCTTCCTCATTCTACTCACATAATAAACAGTATTCATCCAACATTCTACTACCTTCATCGAGCAATCACATTGAATATCCAATCTGCTACGACTGCAATCCACTACGTTCACCTCTACATGCTAAAAACTGAAAAACTTCTAAGCTCACAGCCCATCTACTCCTATATGCTATATGCTTTATGCTCTTTATGCTTCTCTCTGGTTCCCGCCATTCGTATTTATACTCTGCTGAAACGATTGTTCTAGAAAATTCTTATATCCTCGCCCCACCTGTCTAAAGCATAAACAAATGTTAAAATCTGTAGTCGAGATTATGCAAAATAACCCTTTTTTCCCTCTTCAGACGATAAAAGAAATGAATTTATGTCTGCGAAGTTTTAATCTTTGAAATATTTTAATTACACCTGGATATTTTAAATAAAAGAATAAATTGAAATAAGTAGGTTTTTTCTTTAAGACAGAATAATATTTTAGCAGTTAAATAAAGATTTAAGGGGAATATGATACCGGGATTTAATAGCAGAATTTAATAGGAATTTAAATAATAAAAGTTTTATTAAAGAAATATAAATAATTGAGCCATTTTTAGATTTACGCAATTTGGAATAAATATGAATTAAGATCTTAGAGATTAATAGACTAGGGTTTTAATTTAATAGGCCGGTATAATATACGGAATATTACTGAAAAAGGAAAATTTACATAAAATACTTTAATCTTGGAGCAAAAATTTAAATTTTGTAATATATATATATATATATATATATATATATATATATATATATCCATATATATATATATATATATATGACCTTTGTCATACTGTAACTCTCGAATTTATGAACCGATCATAGTACATACCAATGTCTCGACCGAGTTCGTTGGCCAGCTTCATCCGCCATTTTGTTTCAAAATGGCGGCCATTTAAAAAATTTTTTTTAAATTTTAAATTTGAAATGTGGTACCAAAGAATTGAAAATGGAAAAATATTTTTTTCTTATGTATTTGACCTTTATACAAAGATTCCGGAGCGGTTTTTGTTTTGTCTATATCTTAAAAAATGGCTGAGTTACAGTATTTTTAATTTCTAGCGTGGCTGACATTTTGAAACGTCCAGAATTTTGTCACGCGATAAAAGGCGTATTTATGAACCGATTTGGATGTAACTTCGTTTGTACATAGTTCATACCAATGTCTCGACCGAGTTCGTTGGCCAGCTTCATCCGCCATCTTGTTTAAAAATGGCAGCCGTTTAAATTTTTAAGAAAAATTTAAATTTGAAATGTGCTACCAAATAATTGAAAATTGAAAAAATATTTTTTTCTTATGTATTTGACCTTGATACAAAGATTCGGGAGCAGTTTTTGTTTCGTCTATATCTTAAAAAATGGCTGAGTTATAGAATTTTGAATTTCTAGCGTGGCTGACATTTTGAAACGTCCTGATATTTGTCACATGATAACAGGCGTATTTATGAACAGATTTGGATGTACCTTGTTGTGTACATAGTACATATAAATATCTCGACCGAGTTCGCTGGTCAGCTTCATCCGCCATCTTGTTTCAAAATGGCGGCCATTTAAAAAAATTTTAAATTTAAAATGAGATACCAAAAAATTGGAAAATGAAAAAGATTTTTTTTTGTATGTGTTTGACCTTAATACAACGATTCCGGAACAGTTTTTGTTTCGTTTATATCTAAAAAAATGGCTGAGTTATAGCATTTTGAATTTCTATTGTGGCTGACATTTTAAAACAACCTGATTTTTGTCACACGATAGCAAACATATTTATGAACCGATTTGGATGTTACTTGGTCTGTACATAGTACATACCAATGTCTCAACCGAGTTCGTTGGCCAGGTTCATTCGCCATCTTGTTTCAAAAGGGTTGTCATTTAAAAAAAATTAAATTCAAAATTTAAAATGAGGTATTAAAAAATTGGAAAATGAAAAAGATTTTTTTATGTGTTTGGCCTTGATACAAAGATTCCGGAGCAGATTTTGTTTCTGAAAATTTGTTCTTTTGTTTATATCTTAAAAAGTGGTTGAATTATAGCACTTTGAATTTCTAGTATGGCTAACATTTTGAAACGATCTTGTATTTGTCACGCGATAACACACGTATTCGCCTATTTCCATGTAAGAAGGCATGTGGATAGTATACATCAACATCTCAGCCAAATATAAGTTACTTTAAATAAATGCAGCTTTGATAAAGGTGACTAATTTCGCGAAATTCTCATTCATATTGATTTAGTATTGATAAAAATTAGTATTGAATCTCCTATATTCGGTTTCCACTAAATTGAGCTTCGTTTGTTTTAATAATATAAATTGGCTTTTTTTAAATAAGGAATTTGAAAGCTACCTCTTCCTCCCGGCACTGGCCGGAAGGACTTTTTCGTGCTTGCACTCCACTTTCAGTCTTTTTCGGGTTATCCGCGATTTTTTTTATCCGCGGTGCCCTTGCCACCCAATTCCGCGGATAATCGGGGCTGTACTGTGAAAGGTTTTTTTTAAGGGGTCTCAGGACTCAAAATTTTCGAAATTTTAATTTTTTTAGATGTTAAACTCCTATCTTTTCTGATCATTTTGATGTAATCGTTTCCTTGAAATTACCATTACAACAGAAGTTATGGCTTTTAGAATTAAACCCGCTCAATAGCTGAAGCGGCGTTTCCGAAACTTGGAAATCATTTTTCTCAAAATGGCGTTTTTGGGTATAACGTGCAGGATATCTCAAAAAATTCTGAATATTGTCTCATGAAATTTTCCAAGCATATATTTCATGTCAGTCTGTATAAACAGAACCTAAAATTTTATTTTTATTTTTTAAAAAAAAACGTATTTTTAGGTGATTATACTGTTGAAATTTTCAAAGTTTTGTATTAGCCAAATAAAACTTTGTATTAAAAATATAAAAATACTTTAAATACAAGTTTATTTCGCTTCAGGGTAATTACTACAGTACGTAGTATAATTAGGCACGAAAAATTTCGTTCTAGTTGCAAAATTTATTTTGTAATCCTGGGCGTAAGCTGTTATGCCTGTTTTCTGCTCGTCAAATGTCTGACAGTTTAGAGATTCCTATGAATGCTAATTCTGCATCTTGCAATTTTAAAAATTGATATACATGAAATGAAAGAACATACTTATAGCTTTCATCCCACTAAAAATTTTGTTTTTAAATCATATACATTTTAAGATATTAAATGTTGAAAGTGGTCTTTTGTTTTCATTTTTTTCCAATTTTAAGAGTCCTGAGATCTGAGACCCCTTAATTTACATCCATCGGATAGTATCAAATAAATATTTACTTTTCGTAAAGAAGAAAGTATAATCTTATAAAACTTTTAATATTTTATTTTGAAAATGAAATATTAAAAGTTTAAAAAAATATTCTGAAGTTAAAAAGAAAACTTGCCAAAATAGCAAAAAAGAATTAAAAACGATGTAAAAATGAATTAAGTTAAATAATGCTATAAAAAGTGATAGAATATCTTTATTAAGACTTACGATCGTTTCATCGCACAATCGGCGACATTTTCAAAATCATTCATAATAGAAAATATTTTCACATAACTTAAAAACAATAATATAGTAAACAATGTCACGAGACATGAAGCATAATGAAAATATTGCAACCATAAAATAAAATTAAATTAAATTAGCTATTTGCGAGCGTGGATTAATTTTCACATAATTTAAAAACAACATGGTAAACAATGTCACGAGACATCATGCATACTGAAAAACATTGCAAAACATAAAATAAAATAAAATTAACTTGGCTATTTGCGAGTGCGGATTAATTTTTACTATTGTTTCTACAATTACTTAGTATCTCTTTCCAAATTCTAGGTAAATCAAGGGACACAGAATCATTGCAAATATTCTCGTTGCGTAAAAATATTTCTATTGATTATCGGACTATGGATGGTAAATAAAATCTTGATGGATAAATTAACTTGCTATTTTTAAATTCAATCTGTAAAGGTTCTTCGCTGCATAATCTGGCCAAAGCTGTGGTTCTTCTATTGTATTTGATGACAGCTATATGTTCTTTGATTCTAGTTTTAAGTTTTCTGCTTGTCATACCTATATAAAACTGCTTTGTTCCATCTTCTTTGGTGAAAGGTATTTCGTATACTCCTGCTAATTGGTTGGACTCAATTTGATCTATTTTCTTGCATACTATATTTTTTATTTTCATGGAGGGTTTTGCGACTAGGAAGATATTATAGCGACTAGATGTAAAAATGCTTGCAAAAACGATGTTGAATTGCGACATTTTTTTCGGGAGGGGTTTCGGCGGCTTCGGGAGTAAATTCCACTTTTTGACCAGAAAAAAGCATAAAATTTCAAACCTTTTTGGGAGAAAATTTCAATGCTCAGGGGATAACCCCCCTTCCCGGTCCACGTCGTAAATTGTACACTGCTTCGAAAAGTAATTCACATCGATTCGTGATTATAATACTTTTAATTGAAAATCCAAGATTTTTTCGAAACAGCTGTATTAATTCAATAATAGGTAGCTTTTTGTAATTAAAGCTACCTAAAAGAAACATTTAAGAAACCTTCCGTTACAAAACTGATGAATCTTCCTTTTCCTTGCAGGCCTAACCTGCTGCTTCATCGTCCAAATCAGCCGGTTTAGGTCCAAGATGACTTACCAGACGAGTTGGCCGAGGGATTCGGGAAGCAGCGGATGCACCCAAACCAGAGATGTCGAGTGGACAGTGGCCGCCAGCATATGCTTGCTATCGTACATCGTCAACCACGGACCCTACCTGGTGAGTAGTTTCATTGAATTGTTGTGTAACACATTGTTGCATTTGCACGCTTTTGCATTGTTATCTGAAGTGATCTTTTACTTTAATGTCATCTTGGCTAGATGGCATGTATATGTTTACCTGTCGTTCTTTAAACCTTTATAGCCTTTTAAGCCTTTAATTATGAAATAGTAAAATTTACCTCTTCCAAAGAACCTTTTATTTGAAAAATAAATTAGAGATTATATATAATAATTATACGGATTTTAGGAAGATTCGTCGATTAAAAGTACCTAATGAAATTCATTTATCGCTCTTACGTGAAATACTTAAAACAATAATCAATATTTTCAATTTTTTTAATAGTATTCCTGAAATGGTAAAAATAAAACCCGCACATTTATACTCAAAAAGACATTTTGAGTACTATACCGAGTTGTAAATTGTATATATCAGAACATGATCTCTGTTTAAAGTTTAATCAACACAGTGAGAGTACCCATGCCTGAACCGGCATTCAACTTGACACCTTTTGACTTTATGGCCAGTTTGCTTCTAAATATCATTGTACCGATAAAGAGCTTGTATAAAGTGAATCAAATGCTTTTCATGTGTGATAATTTAACCCTTTTTATCACCGTGCTGCATATTTGCACTATACTCAAAAACCAATGTTACTCAAATGCAGTAGACTTTCAAAGAAGATTTTATTGATGGCTGATTATAAATTTTTCATAGAATTTGGGACAGATGGCGATACTGGGTCAATTTTTCATCCCAAGAATTTATTTATAATTTCAGAAGTTTCACATCGTTATTGCTAAAATGAAATTCGTAAATTGTGTGAAATTAACATGGCTTGAGACGTCCAAAAATGATTTCTTACAATAGTAAGTTCCTATACTTTACTATTTTGCATTAGGAAATTGAAAATATCTATGAGAAGTATGTCATTTTCTGTTTATTGCAGAAGTAAAAAAAAGTACCCTTTTGGTCAATATTTTCTTTTCTTTTTTTGTTCTAATTTTTAAGTTCCTACTATTAGTTCACACTCTCCCTATATTTATTTATTTATTTATTTATATATATATATCTTGTTCAAATTTTCAATCGTTAATAAAATACTTATTATTCATCCTATCAAGTTGAAATAATTTTTTTAAAACTTGTACTGGATGACACTTGATGTTAATACAGATTTTTCAAATTTTAATTCATTAATTAAATTTTAATTAATTAATTTTAGTTTTACAGGGGAGACAAAATGGCGGCCATTTGGTTATTGAACAAAAATATAATGCATCTTCATATCTGTAAGGGGGGGGGGGGGGGGGTTACCATAGGGGCGACCCTGTTCTGTCACCAAATACCGCCAAGTTTGTCGCCAACTGGGCGATATCTCTAATATTTCGCCAACTTCCTATAGACTTCCATTGTAAACCTACTCCTACTTGCTTATAGAAAATCAACAAATTGACATATTTTAATGCAACAAAAACTAATATTAGCTTAAGGGATTATATTAAATTTTTCTTTGATGACCTAAGTAGGAAATGACTTCAAAAACAAAATTTTTCTATTACTTGTTAAATTTTTTATTTACATGCTTAAAATGATTTTACCATCTGAGTAATTATCTTTCAAATCGGACTTCTTGAAGCACAAAGGGCTTATAATCTTTAGTCACCTTTATGGTCTAAATTATGAAATAATAAAATTCACCTCCTCCAAAGATCTTTTTAATTGAAAATATATTAGAGATTCTATAAAAAATATTATGCAGAATTTTAGGAAGATTCTGTCGATTAAAAGTACGCAATGGAATTTCTGTATTGCTGTTTTTGTTAAATACTTAAAACAACATACAAGTTATTATTTTTTAGTAGTATTTTTGAAATGGTACAAGAAAACATACATTTTGAGTGTAAATCAAACTTAGTTGTATTTTTTATAAATCAGAGCAGGAGCTCTGTTTAAACCCTTACCAGTTTTGCCCGTACCTCATATGGGCAGCGTATTTTCGCCTAGCGTGATTTGTCCGTGCTACGTACGGGCATCGCATTTCCTAGGCTAACATTTTTGTTTATCCGGTATATTTTAATCTAGTTGACAATTTTGCTTATAAATGGCATAATTTTGCGCATAAATTTGTATTGGTATGTACCATCTTTATTTACGTAAGCGGGTTTTTAAAGGATTGTCAACCTTTCCAACGGATGAAAAAAACAAATGCTAACATTATGTTTAAAGGTCTTTATAAGTAACACTTGCAACATACTAAGTGAAGGTAACCTACTTGCTCGTAACTTATGACAGTCGTTGGCCTGTATTAATAATTCATAGCAGCGCGCTTGAACTATGAGAAATTGCAGCTGTTATCAAGAGAATGGAAGGGAAGACAAAAAGAAATATATTTCAAAGAAACAAGTTGAAGCCCAAAGATTGAGGGAGATATAGGGTTATTTAACCCTACAGCCAACAGCCCAATGGCATGTGGAATTGAAAATACTATTAGGTTTTCAAATAATGTAGATATCAATCGGAATCGTCCTATATACTGTGACAAATGTTTATTCATCTACCTAAATATAAGGTGCTGTGCATATATAACATCACCACTTCAGGGTGGCGGGGGGGGTGTCCTCTTGATATCGTAAGATATTGCTAGGGGAATGAATGGGGGATTGACTTTTGATATCCTTATAATTTTTACCCAACCAAAATTTTATTTTATTTTTGTGCGTGTGTGTGACTTTTTCTGTACATCAAAATAGTTTATTCTTTGTATTTTCATAAAAATAGATAACAAAATAGGAAAAGTTATTATTAAAACCTATAATTTTTTTTCATTCCAAAATATGGAATACCCCAATGTTTGGCATTCCTATCTTTCTGCCACATGCGCATATAATCCGTTGAGGGAAAAAGCAGGTACGAAGTATATGCTTGAAATTATATTCGATGTGTTTGTAAAGAAAAGAGATAGAATGTTATAAAAATATGTATGCTAATTATTTATAATGAAACAAAGCTAAAAATGCTACAAGAGTGATATAATACCTTTATTTGGATTTACGACACGTTTCATCGCACAAACGGTGACATTTTCAAAATCATTCTTAATAAAAATATTTTCGCAAACAATAACTTGGTAAATAATGTCACGAGACTTAATGCATAATGAAAATCCTTGCAAGCACAAAATAAAATGAAATTGGATATTTGTGAGTGTGGATTAATTTTTACAATTGTTAGTAAAACTGCATAGCATCTCTTTCCAAATTTTATGTAACTCTGTTAGAAAGAATTTGTCGTTGTTGTCCCCTGTGTATGTCGTTGTTGAAAGCGTTGTCCACCTGTTTTGTTGATAAGAAGTTCTGCTTACCCATTCCCATGCAGGGGCAACTGCAAGTAAACAATATTACTTTTGAATGCATTATGTAACAAAAAGCTATTATTAAATACTTTTAAAAAGTAATTATCTGATTACAATTTTATTTGATATAAGGTTATTTCATATATTTCATGCATTCATATAAGGTCAATCATCAAGCTGCTATGTTCCGTACTTATCACTCTTTATTGTATATACATAACGCAATGATAAAATTAAATCATTTGCTAAACCGAAAATAGTCTCATTTTTAATTACGAGACATAAAATAGATTTAAAGTACTTTGCAGTATATATACATTTAACGTCTGAATTTAAAAAACATTAAAACCCCAAATAAAATAAATTAAGACAGACTTGAACACAGTTAAAAAGAAAATTTATAAAAAATATACTTAAAAACAATTAAAAATACAATTAGTAAACTTTTCACCAAGCGACAAGCGAGGCATCATCAGTACAAAATATCGATTCAATAGCAAACGAAAGAACAAATCAAGAACAGTTAAAGTTAGTTATTTAAAAAACAGACAATATTCACTAGGGACAGAACGAGCTTCATTGAAAATCTGCGATCGCAATTGAGTGATATTTTATTGACGACTTCTCTTCATTTGAATCATTAAAGTATGTGAATAATAAATGTGTAACCAATCTGTATTTCACTGCAACCATATAAAAGGAAAAAGAAAGAAAATTGTAAAAATAAAAAGAACTCTTAGACACTGATAATGATATCATTACGAGGGGAAGGAGGGGGGAAGAGGTTTCGAGGAATGATAACGTATGATATCGTAAGGGGGGGGGGGGGGGAATCTACTAAAAAGTTGATAAAGTTATATATGTACAGCCCCTAATATATAACCCCGTACGAAAGTAGAAAACAACCTCTTTAGAGTGACCCCATATTATTTCAAAAAATGTTCTTTAGCTTTAGAAATTTCATAAATCAATCTGTTTTCGAGATTTAAAGAAGCATTTATAAAAGCAAAGTTTCTTTTGCTGCCACCGATTCCAGAAGCGTGTCCTAAAGACCAGTTCGAGAAAACTGATTAATACAGAGCTACTCGAGAACAATTCCGAAAGTTAGTGGGAGCAAAAGAAAACTTGTTTTTATTAATACTTATTTAAATCTCAAAAACGGATTGGTTTATGAAGTTTCTAAAAGATAAAGAACATTTGGTACTACTTAATTATACCGTCAATCAAAAATCTATCGCCAAACTATAAGATTAAATGCAAATAAAAGTTGATCGTAAATGTCACATTCACTTGACTTTAAACAAGTTACACGTGTTTACGTCATCAAGTGATTTTTATTTCGACGTTTTATTTTTATTTTTATTTATGTTATACTAATTTATCTGTTCTTTCGTTATTTAAAATAAAAATTATGTCGATTTGTACAATCGAGTAGTTTGGCGATTTACATAATTTGATGAAATTAGTTGACGGGATAACTAAGTAGTACCGAACATTTTTTGAAATTGTGGGTATTCGGTAGGTTACTGTACATTTTCGTCATGATTATATTTTATTTCCCTGGATTAAGAAGCATTGTTATTATTTTACAGTGCCTTGAGCATTAATTTTAAACTGTTGTGTTACAAAAGAATATGTTAACTCTTTCTTGGTTGGCATCGCACTCCATGCGACGAAGAGAAAAACTGCATCATTGTACACTGTTAAAAATTTGGTACAACGTTGAACCAACTTTTGGTGCTGCAGTAGCTGCCATCATAAGATGGTGAAACCTTGTACCAACATTTGGTTCTAAGGCTGAACCATTGGTGAAAACATGAACCATAAATTGGTGCAACGTTGAACCATAAATTGGTTAAATGTTGAACCATAAATTGGTGAATTGTTGATGAAGCAATGATATTTGTCCCCCCCCCCCCCCTCACGCCCCTCCTTCTTAGGTAAAATAGTTTTTTTTTTTTAAAGATATTCTGTTTTAATGTAATTTAAGGCGAAATATTTACGGCCTCTCCAACTATTAATTATTATTTATTATTATTATTATTATTTTTTAAAGATAACTTTCAAGATCAGAAACCTAAGTTTATTTAGCAAATTTTAATACAGTTTAGTTATACGATAACACCATTGTTATTTTAAATACCTTACACTATAATTTACATATTAAAATACGTAAGAAAGGCTACGATGATGTTATGGGCCTTTATATATATATATATATATATATATATAAACTTATCAAATTGGGGTGATTGAAATGTATTATAATTTGCTAAATAAACCTATAAAATTCATTTTGTATGACGCATGCAAGCAATTTTTAAACAAAAATCAATCAGAGAAAGAGTAAATATAAATCCTAAATTCCGTTAAAACAATAAAAGCATTAAAAAAAAAAACCTATGTCAGACGGGGGTAGGGGCAAAAAGCATTGCTTATCAACTCACATTTTTTTTTAGTAAGTTCTAAGTGTGATCTAAATATTAAGAATGTGTATTATTATTTTTTTAAAATGGTGATTTGTAATTGTTTTATTAAATGTGAACATCAATATAGAGTCTAAATTTTTAAATTCTATGCAATATGTATATAATTTTCTTTTAAACATATTCCTTATTTATTCTTATTAATAGAACGACTCGATAAGCCACATTTAATTTTAATTTTTTATTACCATATACATTGTATTTTATAAATATAAGCTAAATACATTTTATATATATTATAAGAAAAGATTGATCTAGGAAATAGAAAAAAATGTATTTTATGTACTGTTCTTCATTGCTTGAAAAACATTTTGAATGTAAAATTAGTTATTAATCTCTTTAATAAATATTCAATCCAACATTATATAAATAAAATGTAAATATAAACTTAAAATATACTAAAGCAGTTTTATACATAAACTTTATATCGGCATAAACAATATTTTATTTAAATGCTTAAATATCACGTTTCCTTTTTTAGTGCCAATAGTTACTTGTATCATAAACGTAGAAAATGCGTTTGCATAGTAGAAAATTTAATAACTGACACAAAATGTTGTTAATTAAATGTTTTGATATTACTCAATCTTAAAAAATAAAAATCATAAACCGCAGAGAAATGCTGACATACAATTAAAAAAAAAATCATATACCAATTTAAAAACCACAAAAAATAATAATTAGTACTTTATCATTATACTGTTAAACAAAAAAAAATATGAACTACAATATATTAATAAATGCAGTATTAGATTTACGAACGGGTCAAAAATCTTGCCATAAGATGTAAGAAATTCCTATCTATTTTAGAAATTAGGCAGATACTAAATAAATCTGAAACATTGGGTATGAAGATTTAGGATTTTAAATAATAATTTAAAACATTATTAGTAATAAAAAAAAATCTTTCAAAAGTTTCACCTCTTAAATTAAAAACTGTAATATGTATAAGGAAATTTTCCCAGTACTATTTTTCAATCTGAAACCTTTTCTTATTATCTTAATCATTGAATATCATGTCTTACTCCAAAATAGTAATAATTATAAATACTAATTCATTTACTGTTAGTGTTTATAATCAGTAAACTGTAAAGAACCAAGAAATTCCAATATAAAGGAATATAATCTCAAATCACTGCAAATTAATGTTTACATCTACTACTACGAATACAGCCGTGAATCAACATATTTCGGTGTGAACATTTTAAAACTAAGATAGTACTTCACGTTTTGTTTTTGCTTTCGAGCTGCGACAAATTAAAATGCTTCACATCTCACTATTGTATAGGAAGAACGAAATATTTACTCTTATTTTTTTATTCAAAAAGACAAAACGAATGAAGTGGTGATTAATTTTTGCTAAGAACTGTTTGTTATTTAATTATTAAATCAATAATATTTCAAACCGTTACATAAAGAACAAATATAACACGTAATCGTTCGTGAAATCAGGGAAACTAAATAAATCTTTTTTTTATAAAACATGAAAACTATTTAACTCTTACTTATAAAATGGAAAATCTACAGAAAGGAAATACTACAGTTAAATAAAACTTACATTTACGTTCCAAGAATAATCCTTTTAATATCCCTTTCGTTTAAACTTTAAATGGCGAACGAAATGCAACAGCTTCACTTATCTTATAATGGCGTCGTAGACAAGACGTGCTTTTCTGATTGGCTGATAAGTAGTTCGAAAACTTGGTTCAATTTATTACCAAAATGTGGTTCAATTCAGCGTAACTTCCAAGGTTACACCATGAAATGGAGTTTTTGAAAATTAAGAAGTACAATATTTTGGTAATTCTCATTATTTTACTCCATATTTTGGTTCAACATTAAGCGGGAATTTTTAACAGTGAATTCGCTTTACTTTTCACGACTGTTTTCTGTAATTTTTTGTATTTCTGAATATTGCTAAGAAATGACGCAGCTATAGTGCTACTATTTTATTTTTAAGTCCAGTATTTTTGTTTGTATTTTCTGTACTGTCGGCTTTCCTTAGTTATTGTTGCATGTCAGAATGACTATAAGGGTGGATTCTGAGAGTGAGTCCGAGGACAGTGAATTCAGTCAGAAGATGACAGTTCTGATTTATTTATTGATTACATTTGATAAAACAGCAGCAGACTTTTTTTTTAACCATTTGGAAAAATGGTTATTGTCCTCGTCAGGGTAGGAAATCAAAAGCATATCTGAAGCTTTTTATTGGTTGAATCCGCATTTTATTCGTTTTCTGATGGGTCTATACAGTAATCTGTATTTCCCTTTACTTTCAACAGAGATGGATACTACTGTTGCCACTATGACAAAAAAGTAATAAAAACTACAAAAAAAATTAATAACACAGAGCAAATTGAGATACAGCTTTCAAACAAATTGCATTTAAAAGTACATTTTTTTTCTCTATACGACGGTGTAAAAAATAATATTGGTGGATGTTTAGAAGTTTAAGAATGAAATTTCATTTTAAATGGGTCGTCAGATTTCTTAGAAATCTGACAATGGAAAAGCTTTTTTCCGAACAGCCAATGAAAGGCTTGGATAAAGTTTCAGGTGGATAATACGTAAGTTTAAGGAAATATGACTATTCGCAGGCGATTTTTTTTAGCTTGCAATTTGTACGTGTAATAACACTATCAATGTTTAATTCATGGCGTATGTAATGTAGGATCAACTCCGTGCGATTTTTTGTCTTAAATTTTAGTCTTTGAAAAAATCATTTTCCAAATGGTCATTGTAATTTGTTAAATTGCTTTTTCTATTATTAGGGTGTTTGAGAACATTAACTTGATTAAAATTAAGCGCCTTACGGACGTCAGTCTTAAAGAAGTTTCACAAAGCTGTCAGGATCATATATATATTTTTTAAATCTTTTTGGGTGCATGCAGGAAAAACTGAATATTAGCAAATGGGATATTACCCATACCCATACGACCCCCAATATAGTAGGTCAGGCAAAAACTGCTTACTGACAAAAATATTTTGCATTTTCGAATTCAGGATAAAAGATACATGGATGGATAACAAATGTTTACCAGGGCAATAAAAAAGTATTTGTTAACCATAGACAGAAAATGCAAAAGGAAATTAAGATGTATACTAGCCGATACCTTTTCCACATAATGACCAAATTTGTTTAGCCATTTATCTGAACGCAGGACCAACTTCTTTAACACTGCTTGGTAGAAATAATGTCCCTGCCCATTGAGCCAGCGCTCAGCAATTGTTTTTACATCCCTGTTTGAAGAAAACCCTGTTCCAGATAAGTGTTTCCTTCAATCTCGAAATCAGAAAATAATCACTGGGTACCAAAACCTGGCATTTTTTCGGGGGGGGGGGGAAGGGGCTCCATGCTTCCCGCTGAACTTTTGCACAATTCTTGAGTTTGATAAGCAGTATGGGTCTGGTAATGTCATGCAGGTGGATGGCACCATCACTTAACATGCCAGGACATGCTTCACGTAACCTTTTGAAAGTGGCACAAGCTAGAGCACTTTTCTAAACGTCTTGCTATTTCAATCGCTTTGACGCGTTTCCGAACTTACACTACCTACCCCCATATCCACAGTAAGATAAGTAGCGCCATCTGTCTCCACTCTGGCAAAAAATGTTCACACCACAATAATTACTTTTCAATTGCTGCGACTTGTAACCCTTTTTTCGATATATCCTCGTATGTTAATTATCCGCAATTAATAAAAAAATCCCTGCCGGATCGGCCTGCAAGCAAAGGTAGATTTCGAAGTTAAGTACTAATTTCACCAACAAAACTTGAATCAAGATTAGAGATAAACCCAGTTTCTTCACTAAGAATGAGCCCTAGGGATCTAAACTTTTTGTGAAAATTGTAATATACACGAATACATACACGCATATATATGGAATGGGTTTAAAAATGACGAATTCAGAGAACCTCAAAATATTAAAATATGTTAATATTTCCATAGTCGGATTTTTGTCATGTTTTAATACGGTTTTTCAAACTTACATGGCATTACATATTCGCCGGCTGACGTCCATTATATTTCCAATTATTGATGTAATATATATATTTTTTGATTCGTCAAACTATTTATTTCATTTCATTTTTCGCGTGGAAATCTTGCAATAGAAAAGTAATTGTTGTTGTGAGAATTTTATTGTTTTTTTTTTTGTTTTCTTTTTTTCAATTGTGTAACTGCTATAACAAAAAATGTTTATTTTTAAATTCCTACTATTAGTTCACACTCTTCCTATACATATCTTGTTCAAGTTTTCAATCGTTAATAAAATACTTATTATTCATCCACTCAAGTTTAAATACATTTTTTAAACTTGTAGTGGATGACACTTGATGTAAATACAGTTTTTTCAAATATTAATTCATTAATTAAATTTAATTAATTTTAGTTTTATATGGGAGAAAAAAATGGGGGCCATTGGTTATTGGACAGCATTTAATGCATCTCCATACTTATAAGGGGGACCCTGTTCTGTCGCCAAATACCGCCAAGTTTATCGTCAACTTGGCGATATATCGCCAAATTTGGCGGCCAAAATTAGTCGCCAAAAGTGACGCCAATTTGGCGATACCTCTAATATTTCGCGAAATTCTCATGGACTTCCATTGTAAACCAGTAGGGTTTACTTGCTTATAGAAAATCAACCAATTGAGATATTTTAATGCAACAAAAACTAATATTAGCTTAAGGGATTATATTAAATTTTTCCCTGGTGACCTAAGTAGGAATTGACTTTAGAAAAATCATTTTATATTACTTGTTTCCTATCACTTTTCTGTAAGAGCTGGTTTTATCAGAATCATGTTAAGGCGGTATTCAAAATTTTTAACCCTCCCCATTTCCACTCCCTTGAGCCGATTTCGCCCATTTGCAATCCCCGCAGAGATATTAGCCATCTCAAAGTGTATGGCGAGTTTGAAAACGATCCGTGCATAATTGCGACTTTTATCGTGCGGGCAAAATTTAGTACATGCATACGTATACATACACATACACACACACACATATACATTATATATATATATATATATAAACTTTTTAGGTGGCGGTGGTTTTGGGTTCCTGGGGTCATATAATGAAAAGTTATGAAGGAATTTTTCAAAAGTCGTACCATGGTACCGGCTGCAATAGGTAGTATTTCTTATGAAATCTACCTAGGAAAACTTTTTTTTTTTTTTTTTTGGGGGGGGGGGGGAGGAAATTCGAAAAAAAAAATCCCACGGGATTGAATGAATTTTTTAACATTTTTTAAAAACGAATCTTTAAAAGAACACCAGCCTTTTCAATGGATGAAAAAACAAATGCTAGCATTTTTTTAAATGTTTTTTTACTAGAACACTCTAAACGTGCCAAGTGAAGGTAACCTACTTGCTCGTAACTTATGATAGTCATAGCTCTGTATTAAGAATTCATAGCAGTGCTTGAATTATGAGAAATGAGAGCTGTTATGTATGGTGTGTATGTGAGGGGAGGGGGTAAAAAGAAAGATATAACTATGTCTTTCACATAAAGAGGTCCATACATTGTGGCCGATACGGGGTTATTTACCCAGCTCAGTGACATGTGGAATGGAAAATAATATTTGACATTCAAATAATGTCGTCGAAACGAGATCGTCCAATGGAGGCTTTTCCATCGGCTGAATTTAGTGTAAACAAGTTATTATTTAAAATAAAAGTAAAAATAGTTTTTAAAAAACACTCTTTTTACCCGACTGCCAAGAAGGGTTATGTGTTTCACGCGTATCTGGGTATGTGGATATCTTTATACCCTCGAAACATCCCAACGGCTGGATGGATTTTAATGAATGAGGTTTCTATCGATTTGCCTTAACCGCCCGATGGTTATAGGCTAGGTTTTGTTTTTATAAATTAAAAATGGCGGTCGTAAAATAAAAAATGGCGCTAGAGACGAAAAAAAAAATTACGCACCCTATTGAGTGGCCTATCATTGGATAGGTCTTTCAAAATGAAGACGATGATTCATTGGCTATTTTACAGTCAGATGCTCCGTTTAAATATTACACAACCTGGGAGTTGTGAAGGTAGGATCTCTAGCTTTATTGCAACTCTAACCTTCATAGACATCTATAGGCCTCATCAAAACAGTGTTTATAGATAGGAACTAACAATTAAACACAACTTAAAAGTCATGAATACAAGTAAATAAAAGAAATAGGTAAGTAATATAAAAAATAATTTTACATTGATGAGAAACAATTAATTAGTTCGCTTTTTACGCAGTCGGGTTTTTTGATTTTTTAAATTTAATATAATGTTCATCTTCAAAATCACGTCTCATTTTTTGACTGCAAACCATGTGTTCCCGAAAAATTTCCCGTTACAATACATTCTGTTGTCGTATGCACCGAACTCGATTATGAAAAATGCACTTCCTTTTATACGCTTGGTATAAAGCTCAAGCAAGTGAATGTATTAAAAAACATATCATTTATGCTCTGTTTCTTCTTTTAAGGTATAGCAGCAGGAAAGAAAAAAAAATTAACATTATTTAAACTATTTTTTAAGACTTCTAAATTGATTTCTAAAAGTATTATCATAAATTAGATTATCTTAAAGAATTCTGGAATTTCAGCCTCCAACTCGATGAGGTGGTTGTCTCGTGGTTAATACGCCTCCTTGAGTTTTGCAGACCAGAAAAGTTTTCGGCACCAGTATTATCTTATAGAAAATCTCTTCTTAAAAGAAGGCGAAATTTTACGCGTTTAACCTAGATTTCTTTTTCTATAAAAAGATAGTTTTCCTGGAGTAATCACGGTTTCCGTACGAACCATGTGTCTGTGGTGGCGGCTCCTGGCCTATGATAAAACTGTTCAAAAATTTTATAAATGAGTCTTCGATCCTATCTAAAATTTCCATTTACTAAAATATAATTTAACTTGTAGTAGGTGCACTCGATAAAAGCTTATAGTTTACTTTAGTAGCAATTTTTTTTCTAATAAATTCATGGGTTTTTCATGTAGCAGTTTTCAAGTTTTAGATAATTTTCTTTAAATTTCCGTAATTATTTAACATATATGGAAATTCATAGAGATATACATACAATTTTAAAGGTAAATTATTAATTTTTATTAAAAATTAAATAAAAAATGTGAATACAATATTTGCAGTTAAAAAAAAAAGTGCTTCAAACGTAGGTAGATACCTTAAAAGGGTGGAAAGAGTCGAAAACGTTCTGAATTGCGGTTACTTTCGAACGGCTAGGGTTAGGCAGCCTAAGAGAGACTGCTCAGGGCCGGCTAGGCCTGCCCCTTAGAGCTTAACGTCTCTCCCGGTATGTTCCCCGACACGTTGGGGCTCGTTAGTGAATCCAGCCCTGTCCGGCCGTATGCAGACGGACAAACACAAAATGCTCAAGGGGCGACGCTCACCCGCTAAGGGCGTCTATGCACCACCGACCACAGAACCCAGAATTTATTTGTAAAAGAACAAAGTGGGATTACAAAAATTAGACGAATGCCTTCCCGCCAGGAAAACGCCTACTCGCGACAGAGGGCGGAAGTATAAGAACATTTAAAGTAAAAAAAAAAAAAATAAATATTAATAATAATAATAAACATCACTGATCCTGGCCGCCGGGGTATGAACCCCTCTCGCGACAAGGGGCGGCAGGAAGGGAAAAGAATGGAATGCGTGGCACAAGTAAGATGGCACGAGCAAATACTCAAGCGTCCATTGGAGATGTAATGATTTGCGTGACACAAGTAAGATGGCACGAGCAAATACTCAGCGTCCATTGGAGATGTAATGCTTTGTGTGGCACAAGTAAGATGGCACGAGCAGATACTCAAGCGTCCATTGGAGATGTGTCTCTTGATAGAATGGTCAGAAGCACGAGCAGAGGCTCTTGCGATCGTAGGAAACCACACATTGATGAGTAGGAGAATTTACTGGAGCCTACAAAGAGGACTGGATTCTGGTGCTGTTTGAAGATTGATATGGTGGCAGTGAGACTGGATAAGCAGAACCAGGGCTTAAGTTAAGTTTGTTAAGTATGTAAGGAAATTGTGAATGTGTTTTAATTTGTTGAGTAGGAGGATGCGGGGAAGGACGTTTTGGAGCCAGTTGACTGGCAGTATGTCTGGACGCCTCAAGTGCCAGCGTTGCGTGAGAGTACAACTGTAGTACGGGTGACTTATAGTGCCATCTTCACCTCAGACGCAAGTGGCAGTGGATCTTATTTTGAAGCGGTCCAGATATGCCATGAAAGGGCCATGTCCTGTTAAGAAGCTAGTGGTGTAGGGTGTTAAGTTATATAGTGTGAGAGAAACTTTAGGAATTAGCTTATATGTGTGCCTGCCCTTTTTTGAAGTATCCCAGTACTCCTGCCATCGCGTCAATATCCTTGCTCTAAGGACCCTTTTGACGTATGACTGGGGCACTGGGAGGTGTGTATCTATTGTTTCTTTCTGTGTGGCCTTCTTCGCTAGGTTGTCTGCTAGTTCATTGCCAAAGATACCTTTGTGAGCCGAGACGTGACCTAGTGAGATACGATGTAGGAGATTCTTAAGTTTTAGTTTGATTTGCAGTACTAGAGGATGTTTTGTCCTGTGTGCCTGTATTGCCTGCAGACCAGAGAGGCAGTCGCTGTAGATGATAATACTATTGCTAGAGTGGGATTCCACCCACTCTAATGCGTTTAGTATTGCGAACAGCTCCGCTTGGAATACGGAGTTATTATCATCTAGCCTTGCAGACCACTGATGGACCACCACCGTGCCCTCCGTGGCGCAGAAGGCTGCGCCTACGCCAGTCTCTGTGCCTGAACCATCAGTGAAGAGTGTGGTGCTAAGGGCAGGTGTGTAGCTGCTGCGTGTTGTGTTTACTTGAAAATGTGAAGTCTCCTCAGCGGGGTGGAGCTGCCAGCTCCTGACTTTGTATTGCAATGTTGTGTTTGGAAAAAGAGAATCTATTACTGTGTTACGTTTTAGCTGTAGGATTGAGGATTTGGCGTGTTCGTATTCTAGTTGAAGTGTGATGGGTGGAATACCTGTAAGTATATGTAGTGCATCTGTGGAGATTGTGCGGTAGCCCCTTGAAATTTGTAGGAGAAAAGTGCGTTGTATTGATTTTAGTTTAGGCTGTGCTATGGATGATAAATTACCCCCCCCCCCCCCCCAGATACAGGCCCCGTAAAGTATTATTCTTTCGATTATTGTTAGGTACCAGATCTTCAGTGTTTTGTTGTCTACCCCTCCCAATTTAGAAGTTAGTCTTAATGAATTATTATGATATGCTGTCAATTTAAGTTTTAGGTCGTTAATGTGTGGGATCCAGTTAAGATTTGCGTCAATGGTTATACCTAGGAGTTTTATGAATTGTACGTGTCGAATGGAGACATTATTGATCCTAATCACTGGAGGGCGTTTTGGATCATATCTGTGTGGTTTGGTGAATACTAGTGCTTGAGATTTTTGTGGTGAGAGTGTGAGGTGCAGTAAATCCAGGAGCCGGCAGAAAATAGGAAGAGCTTCGGCAAACTGTTCCTCCAGATGACGTAACTTGAAATTTGGCATGGCTGTTACATTAGATACGTAAATGCTCGCTCAGAACAGTTTGTAAAAATTCTAAACTAAAAGAGCGCTTAAGCAAAAAACGTTCTAAAATCGCGATTTATGTGATATAAAAGTTGCTATAAAATCTTGGAATTTGGCAAAGTGTTTACTTTTAAGGTGTAAATGTTCGCTAAAAACGGCTTTTAAAAAATTCGAAATTTGAAATTAAAAGTGAAATAAGCGAAACACCTTCGAAATACATTCTAAATTGCGGTTTAATTCGAATTAATTTTAAATTTCCTCGTTCATTTAAGTCTCATGTTCTCCTAATGCAGTAAAGGAATGGAGTTTATTCAAAATGTGGCTTAAATTAGTAATTTTTGCATTACACGTAGCAGTATAATTTCAGGGCTGCGGAGTCGGAGTCGGAGACAGGCCCATTTTTGAGCGAAAGAGTCGGAGTCGGATCTGTTAAAATTCCCGGGGTCAGAGTCATCCATTTTACAAGCGGGGCTGCGTTGTTGGAGTCGGAGTCAGGCCCATTTTTCAGCGAAAGAGTCGGAGTCAGGCCCATTTTTCAGCGAAAGAGTCGGAGTCGGTTCTGTTAAAATTCCCGGAGTCGGAGTCATCCATTTTACAAGCAGGCTGCGTTGTCGGAGTCGAGCCCATTTTTGATAGAAAGAGTCGGAATCAGAGTCAGGCCCACTTTTGAGTGAAAGAGTCGGAGTCGGAGTCATTCATTTTACAAGCAGGCTACATTGTCGGAATCGGAGTCAGGCCCATTTTTGAGCGAAAGAGTCGGAGCCGGATCTGTTAAAATTTTCGGAGTCGGAGTCATCCAGTTGACAAGCAGGGCTGCGTTGTCGGAGTCGGAGTCGTCCATTTTTCCCAACGACTCCGCAGCCCTGTATAATTTCCTCTAATTAAAATAGGTCACCTGGCATATTTCAACAAGTGCGCGTGCAAATCCGCAGATTTTTCTAGTCTATAGTAATATTATAAAGAAGTAACGTTTGTTTGTTTGTGTGTTGGTAGCGGTTAATATCTGGAACTACGGAACCGATTTCAAAAGTAATGGAAGCAAAGTTATAGTGACAGTCTCTGTTCTAACATAGGCTATATTTTATGTCGGTGCCAGTGCCCCAAGGGGGTCAAGGATCAAAAAACGTTTTAAAAATGAAATTTTTCTGTTAGTGAAGGGTCTAGAAACTTGGCATGGTAGTTACTTATAAGATAAAAATGGCTCTCTAAGAATAGCCGAAAAATATTTGAAAATAAAAAGGGGTGAAAATGTGCGAAAAAGTTCTAAATTATGATTTTTATACAATTATTAAAGATAGAAATTTGAAGTGGTAAGTACTTTTAAGATATAAATGATCTCTGAGAACAGTTACTAAAAATTTCGAAATTTAAAAGGGTGAAATGAGCGAAAAGCGTTTTAAAAACTTTCTAAATTACGACTTCTTTGGAATCTCGGTAAATACGAAACCGATTTCAAAAGTAATGAGGGCAAATTGATGGTGACTGTATCTGTTCCAACATAGACTATATTTTATGTCGCTGCCACTTACCTCCAGGAGTGTGAATGACCGTTAGGCTGAAAGCTTCGAATATGACGTGACGATTACTTTTAAGATGCAAATACGTGGTAAGAACGGTTTTAAAAAATTCAAAACTTAAAATGTAAAATGAAATGAGCGTGAAAGCTTCAAAATACATTCTAGACAAACGTTTATTTACAATTAGTTTTAGTTCTTCTCATTAATTAAAGTGTTATATTCGCCTAATGCAATGTAATAATGAAGTTTAGTCAAAGTTTGGCTTAATTAGTAATTTTTTGAATTATTCGTAGTAGTATAATTTTTGTTAATAAAAATAGGAACACAAATACTACCGGACATATTTCAACAACTGCGCGTTCAAAAGCGCGGGTTTTTCTAGTAGTTTATAAAGGAAAATAAATTATTTAAACCTAGGATCGTGAAATAAGCAAACAGCATTTGGTATTCAAGTAAGCATAAAAGTAAAAACAGTTTTTTAAACACGAGCGAAAAATCTTGTCTCCAGTGAAGATTATAAAACACTTTCCAACACATTCATAATACTGTAACGATACATCACTGTCTATTAAGATGGCTGATGTCTCAATATACAGGGTGTATCTAAACTCTTGGGCAAAACTTTAAAGGGTGATAGTACACATCAAGACAAACAATATTAAATAGGAAACTAAGGGTCCCAAATGTCTTCCGAAGGAAATAGGCGCCTTTAAAGTATAGGGTCCAAAATTTCAAATGATTATAAAAAACGGAAAAATTGGTCGATTCGTTTGCGGTTTTCACTAAAACTATTCTTTATGTCAGTATTTTCTCAAAAATAAATTTTAAAGATACTGTTAAAAAAATGCTGATAGAGGGCGCTTTAGACTTTGGAGTAACCAACAACTATTTTTTACCGTTATTTTTTGTACCTCATTACATGCTTTCAAAAGCTTAGACTTAAACTTAAATTTTGAGCTCAAAATATGAATCGTTGGGAGTGGTTAAGTAGCACAAACTGAACTGTGTTCAGGAGTTAAAATTTCCAATAATTATAAAAAACGGAAAAATTGGTCGATTCGTTTGCGGTTTTTCACTAAAACTATTCTTTATGTCAGTATTTTCTCGAAAATAAATTTTAAAGATACTGTTAAAAAAATGCTGATAGAGGGCGCTTTAGACTTTGGAGTAACCAACAACTATTTTTTACCGTTATTTTTTGTATCTCATTATATGCTTTCAAAAGCTTAGACTTAAATTTTGAGCTCAAAATATGAATCGTTGGGAGTGGTTAAGTAGCACAAACTGAACTGTGTTCAGGAGTTAAAATTTCAAATGATTATAAAAAACGGAAAAATTGGTCGATTCGTTTGCGGTTTTTCACTAAAACTATTCTTTATGTCAGTATTTTCTTGAAAATAAATTTTAAAGATACTGTTAAAAAAATGCTGATAGAGGGCGCTTTAGACTTTGGAGTAACCAACAACTATTTTTTACCGTTATTTTTTGTACCTCATTACATGCTTTCAAAAGCTTAGACTTAAACTTAAATTTTGAGCTCAAAATATGAATCGTTGGGAGTGGTTAAGTAGCACAAACTGAACTGTGTTCAGGAGTTAAAATTTCAAATGATTATAAAAAACGGAAAAATTGGTCGATTCGTTTGCGGTTTTTCACTAAAACTATTCTTTATGTCAGTATTTTCTCGAAAATAAATTTTAAAGATACTGTTAAAAAAATGCTGATAGAGGGCGCTTTAGACTTTGGAGTAACCAACAACTATTTTTTACCGTTATTTTTTGTACCTCATTACATGCTTTCAAAAGCTTAGACTTAAACTTAAATTTTGAGCTCAAAATATGAATCGTTGGGAGTGGTTAAGTAGCACAAACTGAACTGTGTTCAGGAGTTAAAATTTCCAATAATTATAAAAAACGGAAAAATTGGTCGATTCGTTTGCGGTTTTTCACTAAAACTATTCTTTATGTCAGTATTTTCTCGAAAATAAATTTTAAAGATACTGTTAAAAAAATGCTGATAGAGGGCGCTTTAGACTTTGGAGTAACCAACAACTATTTTTTACCGTTATTTTTTGTATCTCATTATATGCTTTCAAAAGCTTAGACTTAAATTTTGAGCTCAAAATATGAATCGTTGGGAGTGGTTAAGTAGCACAAACTGAACTGTGTTCAGGAGTTAAAATTTCAAATGATTATAAAAAACGGAAAAATTGGTCGATTCGTTTGCGGTTTTCACTAAAACTATTCTTTATGTCAGTATTTTCTCGAAAATAAATTTTAAAGATACTGTTAAAAAAATGCTGATAGAGGGCGCTTTAGACTTTGGAGTAACCAACAACTATTTTTTACCGTTATTTTTTGTATCTCATTATATGCTTTCAAAAGCTTAGACTTAAATTTTGAGCTCAAAATATGAATCGTTGGGAGTGGTTAAGCAGCACAAACTGAACTGTGTTCAGGAGTTAAAATTTCCAATAATTATAAAAAACGGAAAAATTGGTCGATTCGTTTCCGGTTTTTCACTAAAACTATTCTTTATGTCAGTATTGTCTTCAAAATAAATTTTAAAAATAAAGTTTTAAAAAATACCGATAAAGGGCGCTTTAGACTTTGGAGTAACGAACAACTATTTTTTACCGTTATTTTTGTATCTCATTACATGCTTTCAAAAGCTTAGACTTAAATTTTGGGTTCAAAATCTGAATCGTTGGGAGTGGTTAAGTAGCGCAAACTGAACTGCGTTCATGTGTTGAAATTTGAACCCCCCTCCTGAACACAGTTCAGTTTCCTCTACTTAACCACTCCCAACGATTCAGATTTTGAGCTCAAAATTTAAGTTTAAGTCTAAGCTTTTGAAAGCATGAAATGAGATACAAAAAATAACGGTAAAAAATAGTTGTTCGTTACTCGAAATTCTAAAGCGCCCTCTATCGGCATTTTTTAACTTTATCTTTAAAATTTATTTTCAAGACAATACTGACATAAAGAATAGTTTTAGTGAAAACCGTACACGAATTGACCAAATTTTCCGTTTTTTATAATCATTTGAAATTTTAACTCCTGAACGCAGTTCAGTTTGCGCTTCTTAACCACTCCCAACGATTCAGATTTTGAGCTCAATATTTAAGTTTAAGTCTAAGCTTTTGAAAGCATGTAATGAGATACAAAAAATAACGGTAAAAAATAGTTGTTGGTTACTCCAAAGTCTAAAGCGCCCTTTATCGGCATTTTTTAAACTGTATCTTTAAAATTTATTTTCAAGAAAATACTGACATAAAGAATAGTTATAGTGAAAACCGCAAACGAATCGACCAATTTTTCCGTTTTTTATAATCATTTGAAATTTTAACTCCTGAACACAGTTTAGTTTGCGCTTCTTAACCACTCCCAACGATTCAGATTTTGAGCTCAATATTTAAGTTTAAGTCTAAGCTTTTGAAAGCATGTAATGAGATACAAAAAATAACGGTAAAAAATAGTTGTTGGTTACTCCAAAGTCTAAAGCGCCCTTTATCGGCATTTTTTGAACTGTATCTTTAAAATTTATTTTCAAGACAATACTGACATAAAGAATAGTTTTAGTGAAAACCGTACACGAATTGACCAAATTTTCCGTTTTTTATAATCATTTGAAATTTTAACTCCTGAACGCAGTTCAGTTTGCGCTTCTTAACCACTCCCAACGATTCAGATTTTGAGCTCAATATTTAAGTTTAAGTCTAAGCTTTTGAAAGCATGTAATGAGATACAAAAAATAACGGTAAAAAATAGTTGTTGGTTACTCCAAAGTCTAAAGCGCCTTTTATCGGCATTTTTTGAACTGTATCTTTAAAATTTATTTTCAAGAAAATACTGACATAAAGAATAGTTATAGTGAAAACCGCAAACGAATCGACCAATTTTTCCGTTTTTTATAATCATTTGAAATTTTAACTCCTGAACACAGTTCAGTTTGCGCTTCTTAACCCCTCCCAACGATTCAGATTTTGAGCTCAATATTTAAGTTTAAGTCTAAGCTTTTGAAAGCATGTAATGAGATACAAAAAATAACGGTAAAAAATAGTTGTTGGTTACTCCAAAGTCTAAAGCGTCCTCTATCGGCATTTTTTGAACTGTATCTTTAAAATTTATTTTCAAGAAAATACTGACATAAAGAATAGTTATAGTGAAAACCGCAAACGAATCGACCAATTTTTCCGTTTTTTATAATCATTTGAAATTTTGGACAATAAACTTTAAAGGCGCCTATCTCCTTCGGAAGACGTTTGGGACCCTTAGTTTCCTATTTAATATTATTTGTCTTGATGTGTACTAACACCCTTTAAAGTTTTGCCCAAGAGTTTAGATACACCCTGTATAAGATTGCGTGAGCTCGTGGTAAGAGACTATATATATATATATATTTGAAAAATAATGTTAGTTGGAGGAAAATTCAGCTTACCTCCAAATACCGTTATTCCGATTTTCATCAGGGTTACAGGAGGTCGGCTATGAGAATGCTGAAATAATATTTATTTTGTGTATAGTGTGTCTTGATTTGTAGAAGTGAGCAGCAGAAGCTTGACTTTACTTTCTATTATTTAATATAGATACAAACAAATTATTATTATTACACAAATTCTAGGTTAAATGAGATTAATCGATAATTGAGTTTGGTTTAACATTACTTTTTAGATAGACGCGTATTTATAGGAGCGAATTTTACGCTTCCAAATGAAATTGAAAAGACAGTGTTAAAATACGTCCATATGGTACTAAGACGAACGCCCCATCTGCGGGTATTTAAAAAGTTAACTACAGGGTTTAAGTTCAGAGTCATACACACAATGCAAAGTTGATGAATCGGCTAGTTTATCTTTGTCTCACAGATCAGTCTATATAGAAAAACCAGCCTCTAATAGTTATGATGCTGCCATCTCTCGGATTTTAAACACGATGATATTAAATGTCAGTCGTTTGAAGTCTGATGGGAATAATGAACCGACAAGTAGGGACATCTATGAGTACCTATGAGCATACCTCACAAGCGAAGTCGTAGATAAAACACCATTTTTTAAAACTGTTTCCTACACAATACACAATTTAGAAAATGCATAAAGCATTTGAAAATCCAATTTCTGCAATGACCACGAATAGTCCGAAAAATATCCGAATTTTTTTGTGCAGCCCTTTATAGTATCCATAGATTGTTGTGTATAGATTGTGTGTGTTTCATACGCTAAAAGTAAATTCAGTGAAGCGCACAGCACAGTTGTAAATTCCCATTCAGCCCTTTACGTCAGTAAACGGAAATGTAATCGAGACCTTTTGTGTAGCCCTGTATACGATCTATAGAAGTGATATACACACAGTAATAGGCAAAATAATAGTTAAATTTTAAAACGCGTACCACAACTCAAAACGCATTTCCATCCATTATTCTTCAGAAGGAGTTCTAATCCGGACTTCAAGGCTTATACAGAATATAGCGGGTGTCCTAAAAAGGACTGACTGATTTTAAAATTCAATAACTTGCAAACGGTGACAGATATTTAAAAAATTCTTGCAGGAGGGTTATGCATGATGTCAAAAGTTTTTTTACAGTGATTTTCGATTTTAGTTCGAATTACAAACAATAGATGGCCCTGCGATCAATAGACGCTAAATTCAGGCTCGATTTTTGGTCCTTCGGGACTCACTTAATACATTTCCATCTCCTTTTTCCGCATAGAAGAAGAGATCGACCAAAAAATCGAGCCTGTTTTTAGCGCCTATTGCTTACAGCGCCATCTATTGTTTGTAATTCGAACTAAAATCGAAAATCACTGTAAAAAAACTTTTGACCTTATGCATAACGCTCCTGCAAGAATTTTTTAAATATCTGTCACCGTTTGCAAGTTATTGAATTTTAAAATCAGTCAGTCCTTTTTAGGACACCCAGTAGGTGAAAACCATATATTTATATATCTTTTTTAGTTCAAAACTCTAATAGATATTTTACGTTTAGGCTAATGTCAGACGGACGTCTTTTTGCACGCTTTTTTCCTTAGGTATTATCCCTACACAATGCCGCTAGCATTGTGTAGGGATAATAGGTAAGGAAAAAAGCGTGCAAAAAGACGTTCGTCTGACATTAGCCTTAATATATATTTTTTAGATTTTTGACTAACAATTATCAACAATCATTTTTATATGAAACAAAAGGCAATCATGTATTAAAGTAAAATTTTGAAATTTACTAAAAGCGATAATTTCGTATTGGCCTCGTGCCGAGATTTATCAGTCGAAGAAATCGCAAAAGATCGCAAAAGGCCTTTTTTATTCTGATAATTTCAGTGGTTTAAGCGCTGTTCGATTACCTGTCTTCAATTTGTGTTTAATTTATATTTTATTATTTTATTTATGGATTGATAAAGTTTTAATTTCGTTATGGAATATAATCCGGAAACAAAATGCTGAACTATTTTATTTATATTATTATTTAATGCAAACAGTTTTATCTTTTGTAATCGTCTGTTTCAAGTGACAAAGATGAAGATTTTTAAAAATCATGCTTGAAAATTATTTTTAAAACAATAATAATTCAGTAAATTGCGATACAGTTTAAAAAAAAAAAAATGTGATACAGTTTTCAAACAAATTGCATTTGAAAGTACATTTTTTCCCTATTTAACGGTTTAAAAATTGAAAATGTGCGGTATTTAAAAATTTTTTTTAATGTAATAAAAGATAATAAAAGTTAAATTTAATCGTCTGCTTTTGCCATTCGCAAAATGACGCCAATATTACGCACAGAGACGTTTGTCCTTTATAATATAGATAGGCAGTATTGTAGCCAAATACATTTGGTGTCAATGATAGGCACACCCGATTCTACAGTAAGCGTTTTGTAGTACATATCAGTCATACACACAGAAGTGTGAAAATTATTAGAATAATTATGACATTTACATTAAAATCTTGTTATATTAAAGAAATAATACGTTATTTAAAAAATATTGATATATTTAATATTTACTGTACATCCCCTTGTTTTTTTTTTTTTTTTATTAAAAATTCGATACGTCTTGGCATACTTTGCATGAGTTTTTGGCAATTAATTTGTATTTCGATGGCATGGTGTCAAATTTGGATGAGTCTTTCTATCAGACCATTCTTGTTTGTGATGTTGCATTGTGATGTTGCATTGAATTTAATTTTTAATTAAAGAAAACACTTCCGTGGTCTGGAAACATGAATACCAGATATGAACCCCATAGAGAATCTTTGGGCCATTAAGAAAAAATTAAAGAAATGCAACATCACAAACAAAAATGGTCTGATAGAAAGATTCATCCAAATTTGCCACCATGACAGCGAAATACAAATTAATTGTCAAAAACTCATACAAAGTATGCTAAGACGTATCGAATCTTTAATAAAAAACAAGAGGCTGCACACTAAACATTAAATGTATCAATATTTTTAAAATAATGTATTATATTTTAATATAACAAGATTTTACAGTAAATTTCACAATTGTTCTAATAATTTTCACACCTCTGTATATATATATGCAAATTTCAATCTTTTTAAAATAGTATAATATCATTAAAATACACCGCAAACGATTTCCCCCATTTATTTTCACACATGGGATTTCATTTTAATTACGGAAAAATATGTGCTTGTGTGTCTAAGATTTTATACATACTGTTGGTATTTAAAATATTGGTTAATAAATCTGTGTGAAAAAAATATTAATTTTCTTTTCCTTTTATATTATTATTTTCGTGGACTGAAGATTACCGACTTTTGAAGAGTTCTTACATTTCATCTTTTAAAACAGCGATAATATTTTAGAAAACTATTTTTATCTTCTTTTTACTTAATTGCTTTCAACGTGAGATGAGGAAACTTCATTTGGTATTCGAAATTTGTAAATTCTCAAGGGAGCGTTAAACTCAGGTACGTCAAACTAATGATTTTTACTCATTTATTCATACGCTATTTTAGTATGCGATGCAGAGAAGTTCAGAGAAAAACAATTTGCTCCTAAGGAGATGTGTTCAAATTGAAAGTTTGCATTTCATTTTCTTTTAACAGCACTATAAATTACGTCAAGATATGAAATTAGCGTTTTTTGTATGCGTGTTTTGAAAATAGAGATCATAATTTTATGAAGGAAAAAAAGAGTTTTTTCTTAGGGGGGGGGGGGGGACAGTATATTACCGAATGGAAATGTTCAACGTCTCTTATTTAGCTGTATTTTGATTTAAGGCTGTTAGTCAGTCAATTTCTGAATCCCCCTCGCTAATGTTAAACTTAAAAAAGCGTAATGCATCAGTATATTAAAAATATTAATATCCTGAGGAGATATTTTAAACTTCTTTTTTTCAATTCCTACCATTAGTTCACACTCTCCCTATATTTATTTATTTATTTATATATCTTGTTCAAATTTTCAATCGTTAATAAAATACTTATTACTCATCCTATCAAGTTGAAATAATTTTTTTAAAACTTGTACTGGATGACAAATGATGTTAATGCAGTTTTTTCAAATATTTATTCATTAATTAAATTTTAATTAATTAATTTTAGTTTTACTGGGGAGACAAAATGGCGGCCATTGGTTATTGAACAGCATTTAATGCATCTTCCTATCTATAAGGGGGTTTACCTTAGGGGGGGGGGGACCCTGTTCTGTCGCCAAATACCGCCAAGTTTGTTGCCAACTTGGTGATATATCGCCAAATTTGGCGACCAAAATGAGTCGCCCAAAGTGACGCCAACTTGGCGATATCTCTACTATTTCGCCAAATTCCCATAGAGTTCCATTGTAAACCTGCTTGCTTATAGAAAATCAACAAATTGAGATATTTTAATGCAACAAAAACTAATATTAGCTTAAGGGATTATATTAAATTTTTCTTTGATGACCTAAGTAGGAATTGACTTTAAAAGCAAAATTCTTATATTACTTGTTTTCTGTGTACTTTCCTTAAAGGATTCTCTTTTTAAGTGCGTTCGTAAGTGCGTGCGTTCGTTTGTTAAGTGCGTTCTCTTTTTAAGTGCGTATACAGTGTGTGTAAAAAATATAAGGACAGCAAAAATTTTGATAAATTGAAAATGCGACAAGTGAAATGGTAATTTAATGTTGATCATAAAGTGGAAATACTAATATAAAAGTCAACAGAATGTATCTGTGTCCTTTTTATTGCGAAAAAATCATAATTATGCAAAAAACCGTTATTTTTGACTGTGTAAAAACTTTAAGGACACCTGTATTTTTTTTATAGAAATGGTACATATAATTATTGTTAAGGATCGACCGAAACAGGTTTTTAATGCCGAAACCGAAAGCGAATTTTGGAGATCATCCTATTTTCGGCCGAAAACGAAAACGAATATGTCCAAAAACTTTTTTAAAGTAATTAAATTGTATGTATTATAGTAATTAATAAATACATAAATATATTATTAATTAATTACACGTACATATTAAATATGCATAATAATTAATTAATTATGCGTATTTATGAAATATACATAATTATTAATTAATTATACGTGTGGCCCAAGTCTCTGTGCCTTAGATTCAAAACTTTTTTTTCATGTAAAATAAAACGTAATTAATTCATCAACTACACAGAAAGATTTTCTAATTATACGAATTTCATTTAATAAAAAAATAGTTTAGTTTTATGTATACACACCTCAATTTATCTTTTATAATGATATCTGTAAATGATCATCTGTTATACTTGAACTTTCTCAAAGAGTATTCGAAACTCTTCTGCGGTTTCAAACTGAAAATTTTCTATTACTGTTATGTCTGCAGCTTCCAATGAGCACGTTAAAAAGTTTAGTTATATATACATTGCTTGCTTTATAATTTGCATTCAAGTCTTGAGTAAGTCATGACTGATAATTACAAACAACGAAGTTCGTATCAATAAATAGTCTCATTTGAGCCGGCTGACAAAGCTCAAATCGATGAGAAATGTTAAAAATTTCCGACGGAAGAAACGAGATTTTCGGAATACTGATACTTTCGGTTGAGTTTCGGTCCAAAATCTGAGTTTCGTTTTCGGCGAAATTCAGATTTTGGATCTAAGGCACAGAGAGACAATTTGGGCCACACGTATAATTAATTAATAATTATGTATATTTCCATAAATACACATAATTCATTAATTATTATGCATATTTAATAAATACGTATAATTAATTAATAATATATTTATGTATTTATTAATTACTATAATACATACAATAGTCCAGGCAATAGAGACCGTATAGGGGCTCTACCTAGCAAAATTCATGGTAGTTCTGGAAAAAGGCTTACTATATGTTTTTGGGTCGCTGAATCCGAATTTGTAACTTCCCACCAAAATTTCCCCCGGCAACCCCCCCAAATTTTGGTAAAATGGCCCCAAAACAGGTTTTTATTTTTTAAAAAAATCAATTTTTTTATTGTTTTAGGGGAAAAGTATCTAGAAATTCAGAAAGTAGACAAAATTTGAAACAAATTAGATATATGACATTATGACTTAGGATAAAGGGGAAGGGGGGGGGATCTGCCTCGGAACATGCGCGCGGTGCTGCGTGAACTAAGTTGGGCAATTCCTCGTAACCACTCACACGTTTACATTCACCCTCCCATCTCCCCCCCGAACTTTCTCTATAAGGTTTACTTTAAGTTTTTTGGGTCGCTGAATCCGAATTTTTAACTTCCCCCCAAAATTTTCCCCCGAAACCCCCCCCCCCCCAAATAATTGTTTTTAACTTAAATTTCTTATTGTTTTAGGGGAAAAGCATTACGAAATTCAGAAACTAGACAAAATTTGCAACAAATAGGATACATGACATTATGACGCAGGATGGACGGAGAGGGGGAGGGCTGCCTCTGAACATGCACTGCGGCGCTACGTGCACTAAGTTATGAAGTCCAGGCAATAGGGGATTTTACCTGTAAAAATTAATACTAGCTCTTGATTTCGACTCACTTTATGTTTTTTGGGTCGCTGAATCTGAATTTGTAACTTCCCACCAAAATTTCACCCGGCAACCCCCCAAAAAATTGATTTTTTGAAAAAATTTGGTTTTTGAGAAAAGCGCGAGGGGAATGTTCCGAGGCAGCCCCCTCTCTCCCCGTTTATCCTAGGTCGTAATACCATCGTGGAAACCCACACAGCCCGCTATTCCCCCTCAAAGGTCAAGATGGGTGGTGTCGGGCTGTCAAGTGAAGGAACGGGGAGCTTTCCTCTTTGGATTAACGCATTCGATTAATCTGCAGGGATATAGGGGCATCCATTTTGTAGCCTGGTGAAGTATAGAATTTTAAAAAAGGTTTTTTTTTCTCTCTTTTTTGTTGAGAACTTTTATCAAATACTACATTTCTTTAAAAGACTACATTATAATGGAATACAATAATTTAAAACAGGTTCTTGAAGTAAAAAAACTGTGTCTGTAATGTTTCGCTCTTTTTTAAACATATATATTAGCCTTTTATTTCGTTTCATTAAAATTCTGCCACAATGTTTTTACAGAAAATTCAGTTATAAGGGAATATAAAAATTATAAAATACGATTTTAATTAAAATATTGTTCTAAACCATCTGTGCTGATGTACATTTTTTTTTTTTGGATGAAAAGGCATTTTTTCTTTTGGGAATTTATGTCATTTTCACCAACAGAATTGTCTATGCGTTTAAGATTAGTGCATCATTTCCATCAATTATTTTTAAATGTTTCAGATTTTAGTTTTATTGGTTAATTTTGATTTCAAGGGATAGAAGAAAAGAAATTTAGAAATAAACTGATAAATTTCAGGAACTTTAAATGCAAGCTAAAGTTTATTGAATATGACATTATACTGACGCAATCACACTAACTTGTTCCATATATGAAAATGATCTTTTCTTTTGAAAATGGTGTCAGTTTCATCATCCGAACTAATCTCAAATCTAAGATTATGTCACCTTTTAAGGGCTTTATCAAAGAAATATGTCCCTCCGACAACACGGAGCTTTTAAATATTTACGGACACATTTTTAAATGCAAAAGTTTAAAAAGTAGTATGCCTGCAAACGTTTGCAGGCATGACTACTGAAGCGATTTGGCATCGAATAGTGTTTACCAATCATTGATCAATGAGTTACTTATATATTTATAAGCGATTTTTTCCACGTGACGACAGGTTTTCCGTTGACAGTATTTGATGAATGATCCTTTGCTTTTATTAAAAAATGGAAAACACTCGATCGCATAGTATCTGCATGAAAACACCTGCCAATTTCATGTGTTACAATGTTCCTTTAAATATGACTACATTTTCATTTGTGGAATACCATTCAATCTACTATAATCAAATTTTATTTTTTGAAATAACTCAAATTACCATGTTTAACAATCCGGCGAGGTTAGGACAGGGTTTTGAGGGCTTAGCTCGTAACGGCCTCTAATACATTTAAAAAAAAAAATGCTTTGAATTATTATTTAAGAGAAAAACTTTCTTAAAACTTGTTCAGTTAATAAAACTTTAAATTTTGTATTTTTCTCGGTGAATTAAAATTAATAAAGAAAATTTTCTTTTATTCTAAAAATATATATATATATATATTTAAATCTAAGGCAACTTTTATTTTTCTAAAACCATCATTGATTTTTAAGAATTCCTTCTTAGCTTTCCAAGGAGCTTATTAGAATTGGCTGGAAGGAATTTACAGTTAACATTTGACAATTATTTAGTTATTTATTAGGAAGGGACCGAACCCTTCATACCATACACACATGTTCAAATAATAACAATTGAAAAAGATATATATATATATATATATATATATATATTTACATTTTACTCCTGTCGGTTTTTAGAGCTCTGCACGGGCTGGAATTTCCAGGCCCGGAGCGGTATAAAAATTGGAAGATTGGCCCGATTCAGTTTCTACAAAAATGTCCGTTTTTTCTCTACAAAAATGCCTGTTTTTTCTCGACATACAATTAAGATTCTTTTAATGAATACTACATACATATTTATGGGAACATTTTACAGTATATTTTAGATTACTATGTGTTCGCAAAACATAAAATACATACCAGTAAAAATTAACGATTACTTACAGTGTTTTAGTCATCGTCTCTACTGACATTTCAAAATTCAAATAAGGATTCATTAAAAGATTAATGTAGTTCAGAATAAAGGATTAAAAACATGATAATTTTTGAAGCTGTATAATGAAAAGTAGATTTGTGAAAATATTTCTCTCATTTTTAAGGCTTTTCTCAAATCCAAAGGAGCTACATTTCGACACATTTATGAATTCATTTCTTTTTGGAAACACGTAAGATTGGCATGTATTCTTATTCGGAAACTATGTAAATGTCGTTTTTTTCTTAAATTAAAGCAATATATCTTTCTGAAAATACTGCCAAAGTTAGCGTTTTGAATCGAATTTCCTCAAGCGATAGCACAGGAAAAAAGAAAAACGTGGCAGTCACGTGACAAGAATCTTTGTTATCTCTATAAGTGATTTATCAAGTATGGAGAAAGCTATTCGTTTCCAAATGCCTTCAATAGTCAGGCTTGTCAATTTTATGCCTTTATAGTTAAAAATGGGTCAGTAAATGTGTCTAAAAGTTTCGCATTGTTGAACGGTGAATATGAGAACCACCTTAAGGTATATTTCCAAATATACTGTTAAGGCTGTTCTTAACTCCTCTGCTCAACAAGCGCAAAACGTTTTGACATATTTACAATTTCATTTTTTAACGGAAAGATATAAAATTGGAAAGCCTGGCCATGAAAGCGATTTGGAATTGAACTATTTTTGCCATTTTTTGATCAATCAATTACCTATTGAGCTATAAGCGAATTCGATCACGTGACAAACACGTTTTTCGCCCGCTGTTGAGTGCTCCTTCTCCCTTCGCGCGGAAATTCGGCTCAAAACGCCCACTTTGATACTCTTTTATCAAAGATCTATTGCGTTTGCAAAAAAATGGAAAAAAACAGCTCAATTACATATTTTCTGAACAACAACACCAGCTTGTTTCATGCATTTTCGAGCAAAAATAAATTAAAACTTATGTCAGAAAGTTGCCCTTTTGGATTTAAGTTAACAGAACAAGTTAACAGTATTATTTAAGATTAAGTTAACAGTTTTAACAGAAGTTCATTATCACTATTAATAATCTTACAAAACATAATGCCTATCCTACACATCCTGAGATCGATTAAGACCAGTTTGGTCCCGGCACGAGTCTGCTGAGAAAAAATAAACCCGGAGTCAGACATCTAGTAACTGTACGATGCCGATCTCTACGATGGACATGTTACATTTCTGTATTGATGTTGCTAAACTCGCATCGGCTCGTGATGCACATTTATATTTCTCGAGAAAATCATATTCATTGTAAATGGCTCGTATTTTATCTGTATCACTTGAATTCTTATATCGGGCCGATAGGCCCGATTAATTCTTTTATCGACCCGGCCGAACCTGCAGGCCCGTTCAATTTTTTTGCCGGCCTGGCCTGACCCGTTTATTTTGTCTGTCGGCCCGGCCCGGCCCATTGAAAAAATTGTCCAAATTCTGCCGGCCCGGCCCGTTTGAAAATTCGCCTTCATTCCGCCGGGCCGGGTACGGGCCAAGCCCGGGGCAGAACTCTAGTCGGTTTATAAAGGACGGTTTTAAAATGCTCAGGCAAGCAATATCTATATTTTGCTTTTATTTTTAAGAATCAAGGTGTTTTTAAACTAATGGTTTTCCGGCACATTCACAGACTTTATTTTAACGTAAAAACGTGAAACTGGGCAGGAATGCAAGTGATTTGGAATCGAATTTTATTTTTCATTTTTAAAAAAATATACTTAATCGAGTTACAGGTGTTTACTCTCTTATAACAACTTTTGTTGGTAAATTCCGTTCAAATCGCCAACTTTGACACCCTTTTCTGCCACTTTGTTTGCCTTTATAAGAAAATGAGAAACGCTGTTAGATTTCGTTTTTTTTTTCTTTTTTTTTAACATGCTTGCCAGTTTTGTGCTGTTAATAATAAAAACGTATTTATGACTGTCTCAGCAAGTATCCAGTTTGAATTTTATACATATTAGTTGAAATTAAGGATTGACCGAAACGAGTTTTTAAGACCAAAAGAGAAACTGAAACCGAACTTTGGTAATCTTACTATTTTCGGCCTAAAACGAAAATGTTCTATTTTTTTAAAGTAATTAATACATAGATAATTATTGATTAATTATATGTGTAATTAAATAAATTTAAGGATTATTATGTTTTGAAATTAACAGCACAAATATAATTAAAAAGATTTACTAAAAGACGTATA
The DNA here is from genome assembly GCA_963932465.1 of Maratus speciosus. Lineage (NCBI taxonomy): Eukaryota > Metazoa > Arthropoda > Arachnida > Araneae > Salticidae > Maratus > Maratus speciosus. The sequence continues at coordinate 93,179,594 of OZ010794.1, read as the reverse complement.
ATACACTTAAAAGTTAACACTTTCAAAACATTAAATACAATTCTAAAAGTCTAAAACCTACAAGTTTCACAAGTTTCAAAAGTAAACTTTTGAATTTTATAAACTAATAAGTATTTTTCTCTTTTTAACTGAAGTAAGACCCTTGATGATGGCCACAGGGTGGCTGAAACTTGTAAGTTTTAGACTTTTAGACTTTTATTTATTGTTTTGAAAGTGTTAACTTTTAAGTGTATTATACGTGTAATTATTATACGTGTGGCCCTAGTTGGCTCTCTGTGCTTCTGGCCAAAACTTTTTATTTTCATATAAAATAAAATATAATTAAATCAGTGTCTAATTATATGAATTTCATCTAATAGAAAAATGTTTTATGTATACATACCTCGATTTACCTTTTATAAAGATTTTTGTAAATGATAATCTGTTATACCAATGTATATATTCTAATATTATTCCGTTATACTATATTCAACGGGTATTCGAAACACTTCTGCGGTTTCTAATCTATTACTGTTAAGTCTGCAATTTTTAATGAGCTTGTGAAAAGCGTCTTCAAAGTTTAGTCATGCATGTATTACTTGCTTTATAATTTATTTCACATGTTGAGTCAGTTATGACTGATAATTATAAACAGTGAAATACACAGCAATAAATAAAGAGTGTGTCATTTGAGCCAATACAGCTCAAATCAATGAGTTATATTGAAAATTTCGAAAGGAAGAAACGAGATATTTGGAATAAGAATAATTTCGGACGAGTTTCGGTGAGGCCGAATTTTTGGCAACGTTTTCGCCGAAAACGAAACTCCGATTTTGAGCCAAAAACGAGAACGAAACCGAATTTTCGGTCGATCTCTAGTTGAAATGTTTGGTTTACACACTGAATTGTTGATTTGATCTATGAGTTTTTGCTTTTCAAAATTTTAAGTTCTAAATTGAGTTTGAAAAATATGCTTCGTTTTCACTTTTATCAGTTTTCGCGTGTGCTCTTAATTATTTTCATAATAATTATTTAGCATATAATGCTAAGCACTGTATTATTATGAAGATAATAAAACTTTAACGTTATAGTTTATGTTATATTTATATGATACAGAATATTTCAGCATTACAGTTTATGATATATTTATATGATACAGAATATTCAATTAAACTATATTCGACTAAAACGTACTTAATCAATATATCTGTTTTATTATCTCATGCTTAACAGAAGATTGCATCTGCATTGCAAAAAAAAAAAAAAAAACAACAACAACAACAAAAAAAAACGCATATTTTTAGTTTTTAAAGACGTACTTACGGTGACTAAAAAATACGTGACAAATGAATGTTGTTAATGTAGAAGAATACATGATTTATACAGATTTGTACGTGTGTAAATTTATGTACAGATAAATGAATCAAAAATCAACTGAATCATTTTTTTTTTAAATATTCCAAGAGAGAAAATTAACTTCGTTTCACACTTCATTATTATATTTGGCAATTCATGCCACATTACTGTTTTGAAGTACATTTTAAAGAAATGTATTGCTTTTTTAATTAGCCTCTTTTTTTTTTTTTTTTTTTTTTTTTTTTTTTTTTTTTTTTTTTTTCTTGGGGGTATTTAGGTTATAGATTTAAGAATTTACAGCCGGAAGTGAATTTTTTTGTTGCTATATTCTCCAAGAAAAGCATTTGAAACCCTTTGTGAGCATATAAGTCGCTATTTATTAATCGCATGTCAACAAACTAACGACAACAATATTTGCCACATTGAGAGGTTGTCTGAACAATCCGATGAATGACATGAAGTTGACATTTGCTTAAAAGTTCTTCCAGATTATTCCAATTTCAACTGAAATGCATTTTGGAAAAGAGCAATCAGCCTTTATGCTTTTAAAAGCTTAAATAGTAACAAATAATTGACTATTGTATGATTAAAGATCTGACATCAATGAAGTCGGTGTTGTTTAAAGAATCGGAACTAAAAGTCGGTGTCGTTTAAATTCTTGCAATCCTTTGCTGTGGGTTAATGCATTTTTGTGCCGCTTCCGGAAAAAAAAAAGAAAAGAAAGAAAGAAAGAAAGAAAAGAAAACCCATTCTCATATTTTACTCATGCGAGTGTTGTGATTTTGTTTACCTCAAGCAATCAGTTAAAAATTATGGAGCAACGACGAATATTTGAGGGAAAGAATGGTGCAAAATACTTTGTACATGAAGAGCATTTATATAAGTTAAAATGCAACAGGAAATTGTCTAAATATTTTTTATGCAATTTTCAAAATTGCAAAACATCCATATTAGTTAGTGAAAGTAATGACGTTATCCGAAAACGTAGTGACCCTTTACATGAACCCGAATCCGTGAAAGTCTCGGCCGTTATGTGTATCGCACAGATGAAGAACAGAGCTATATCAGAACCAAATGTTCTGCTTCTTCAAATTTACAGGTAAGATTCTCGAGTTTCTATATTTATACCAAACATGTAAAAGTTTAACCTTTCAAAATTTTTGAAACTAATTTTAATTTTTTCCCCTTTTAAACCTAAAAAAATATATGGCATTTTGCTTAACTGCATTTAAATAGTAAAATAATTGTTAAAGTTTGTGCATAGTATATAAAATTTTACGCTTCAAATAAACTATCATGAATGCATTGCAGTTATTTACAGTATATCTTGAAATAAAATTTTGAAAATACTTTTCTTTTCATTTGTACATTATTTATATACATTTAAATATAACCATTAATAAAGCATAATCATCCATAAAATTACAGTTGTTGCTTGTATTAAATCATGTTATACAATGTATAATATATTGTTGTGCATATAATATTAGATTAAATGCAAAAAAATAAAATGAAAAATATTTTTTTCGGAAGAAATTATGACTTGTAATCTAAGTTATTTGATAAAAAAAAAAAAAAAAAAATCGATTTATAAATGCTTCAAGTATGTGAATTATAAAATCACGGCTTATTCTGAAAAATAGTTCTGGAGCTATGCTTAAAGAACTAACCGCATTGCAATCTGCGTTGTAATGGTTAAAATATATTTAACATTTAGAGTTCAAAATTTTAAATATCTATAAACTGTACACTACTGGCACGATTGACTTTCAGTTTGCTACCCTAAGTTGAAATTTAACGAGAAAACTAAATAATGTCAAAATAAGGTGCTCGTATTGAAAATTTCAGAGTTTGAAATTTGAAACAATTTCAGTATGAAGAAGCCCTTAAGCATTTTTTTAGTATATATATATATATATATATATATATATATATATATATATATATATATATATACTATAATCAAACCTCGTTAACACGAACATGCTTAACGCGAATTACTTTTAGTACGAACTGTTTCCGATTGCCCCGTCCTGTTGTATATGATGTATTTAAGTTTGGATATCACGAACTACTTTTAACACGAATAAAAAAAGTTTGACTTTGAGTGTTCGCGTTAACGAGGTTCAACTGTTTATATATATACAAAATACATTGAAAAAAGACATATTTGCCTATTTCAAGAAAAAAAAAAAAAAAAGTAACTGCCTTTTCCTTTTTTTTTTTTTGTACAATGGGGTGATTAAAATGTATCTCTTTCCTTCTTTCTTTCTTTTGTTCGACTGCACCAGATTTACTTGATAGTGTACCATTTATTTATGAAAATTGTCACCATATGGAAATAGATAGCACTTAGTTAACGCATATAGTTATTTACAAAGAAAAAAGTATCAGAAAAGAAAAAAAATTCTCTCAGAAAGATTACAGAATGAGTCCCTTTTATTAGAGAAGCCTACGTAGTACTAACACATTAGCTGAATTGGCGCATATTTCTTGAACATGTGCGGTACCCATAAGTGTACCTGATACATAAATTAAAAAACCCAATTCCACTTCATCCAGGCAACAAAATGGATGCTTATATGGATCATCCCGAGGAAAATCCACCATTTCAAAGAAAGGATTAGTTTTTCTCCCGATGCGAGGTGGGGGAGAATGATGAATGGCTTTCTTATTGTTTGATTTGAACCGGGCCCCTTGGGCCGGAATCTAATACCATATATCCTATTTGTTGCAAATTTTGTCTAGTTTCTGAATTTCGTAATGCTTTCCCCCTAAAACAATAAGAAATTTAAGTTAATAACAACTATTTTGGGGGGGCTCGAGGGGGGGGGAATTTTGGGGGTAAGTTAAAATTTCGGATTCAGCGATCCAAAAAACTTAAAGTAAACCTTATAAGGAAAGTTCAGAGGGGAGATGGGAGGGCGAATGTAAACGTGTGAGTGGTTAAGTGGAATTGCGCAACTTAGTCTACGCAGCACCTCGCGCATGTTCCGAGGCAGATCGTAACCCTCGGGAACTCAAGGCCGTGACAGTAAATAAACATGGCGGACGTTCCCGCCCTATGAATGCATCACAAAAAGTCATGAATACTTCTCTCCAAAACAAAACAAAAAGTATTTTTATACTAAATAGCTTATAATCGCCATATAATAATAAATATAGACCTTTAAATACATTCCTGTATATTCATTTATGAACACTTTAATTAACATATATTAAATTATTTAGTTTTAATAAAGGTTTTTATTTTAGATACTTTTTACACGCGGCTGTAATTCCTTACGTTAATAAAAATTTTTGCATTTATGTTTGAAATATATATATATATATATTAGTTTCAAGAAAATAACTGAGAAAAAGTTTAGAATATTTATCAGGCTATTAGTACAGTCCATAAAACAATAGTAGTATATTCATATTTACATGTATGCTTTTAACATTTTTTACATAGTTTAAATTTTATAAAATAAATAAATAAATAAAACTATTTATTTTCCAAATATTAGTTGAGCAAGTAAAATTGTAATAATTAAATAATTTCATGTATGTTTTTAAAATTCATTTGTAAATACTTTCTCCAAATTTTAAAGAAACAATTTCTTGTGATTATTGTGATAATGATGATTTTTAAATACAGATACTACAGATTTAAGCAATTTTAAAATATTTTATGCCATTGCTAACCTTAAGCAAGCAAAATATAAATTGAGAATTTTTTTGGGGGTAGTAATAAAGCTAGTGAAATTATAAGAATCAAATAATTTCATGTATGTTTTTGACATCTGTTTATATGCATTTTTTTTCTTCAAAATTTTAAAGAAATAAATTCTAGTATTTATTCCTATAATGATGTTTTTATATACAAATAATAGAATTTTATATACAAAATGATAAAAAAAAAAGTATTTCCATATATGCTTTTTACATTAATTTCCAGAAAATTTGATAAGAAATTTGTAGAAATTGATTTTTTTTTCAGTGTATTAATGAAGGAAATTAAATGATAATAATAAAATAATAATTCTCTGTGTGCTTTTTACTTTCATTCAGAGACTTTCCCGAAATTAAAAATAAATAAATAAATAAAATAACAGTTTTTTAAAGCAATCCTTTTTTGTGTTTTATATCATTGTATTGGATCTTATGCAAACAAAGTAAAAATTAAAGTTTTCTTTTTGCAAACATTAACATTAATAAAGTAAGTAAAATTATAACATAATAATAAATAATTCCATGCATGCTCTTTGCATTGATATTATTACTAAAAACTTATTTAATCGTTGATCAAAACAAATATTTATTATATATAAAAAAATTCATCTTCATGCTCAAATATATCTTGTTTCCTGCTTTGCATACAGCTAATTAAAAAAAAAAAAAAAAGGTTCAATGCATGTTCTTGTATAATACTAGAAATGACATTTACTGATAAATTTTGATTCTTATATTTTACGAGAAAACCCTGTTGTCCCGTTAACTCCCATGTCCCATTAGCCCCCAGTCTCCCCTATATGTATTTCTCTCTCTCTCTCTCTCTCTCTGTCTTTTTTTTTTTTTTTTAATCAGGAATTTTTGTTACTGATAGCATGAACTACGGATAACATGAACAAAAATTTCATTCCCTTTGTGGTTCATGTTAACGAGGTTTGACTGTATCAACATTTTTTTTTTTTTCAAAATTTCAAAGAAATAAATTCTAGTGATTATTTTTATGTATAAATGTAACTATATAACAGATTTTTTTAGGCATAATTTTATGTTCGAGATTCACATGTTTATTTCCAATATTTACAATAAAATTATGCAGATAGTTATATGTAGTATATTAATCATTCATGTTTATACACATTCCAAAATAAAATGCAATAAAAAATATTCGGAAAAATCTAGCAAAAACTTCACTTACCCTTTCTAAATATTCTGATTAATATGTTTATAAATATTTTCTAAAAATACATTTTAATAATTTACTTTTTGAACTTTTTAATTCTGCGTTCATTAATATCATTTATTTTTTTTATCACCTAACATTTTTGTGTAATTCTTTAAACAGGTATTTGAAAATGAATTTATAATTTTAAAAACGTTTTCTTCCTACTGGACACTGGACGGAAATATTGTCTCCCCCCTCCGTCTTTTTGGGAGTGTCACGGCCTTGAGTTCCCGAGGGTTACGGGCAGATCCCCCCCCCCCTTCCCCTTCATCCTAAGTCATAATGTCATACATCTAATTTGTTGCAAATTTTGTCTACTTTCTGAATTTCTTGATACTTTTCCAATAAAACAATAAAAAAATTGACTTTTTTAATAAAAACCTTTTTGGGGGGACTTTTTACCAAAATTTGGGGGGTTTGCCGGGGGAAATTTTGGTGGGAAGTTACAAATTCGGATTCAGCGACTCAAAAAACATAAAGTAAGCCGATTTCCAGAACTACCATTAATTTTGCTAGGTAAAATTTCCTATTACCTGGACTACAATTTAATTACTTTAAAAAAGTTTTTGGACATATTCGTTTTCGTTTTCGGCCGAAAATAGGAAGATCTCCAAAATTCGGTTTTGGTTTCGGTTTCGGCATTAAAAACCTGTTTTGGTTGATCCTTAATAATAATTATATATACCATTTCTATAAAAAAAATACAGGTGTCCTTAAAGTTTTTACACAGTCAAAAATAGCGTTTTTTTGCATAATTATGATTTTTTTCGCAATAAAAAGGACACAGATGCATTCTGTTGACTTTCATATTAGTATTTCTACTTTATGATCAACATTAAATTACCATTTCATTTGTCGCATTTTAAATTTATCAAAATTTTTACAATTTTTTGCTGTCCTTATAGTTTTTACACACACTGTAAATACGTCGCACCTATAGTCGCCGTGTGGTTCGTCCGTCTCTCTGTCCGTCTGTCCGCATAACAACTAAAAAGCAATCCAACCGAAGAGTTTGAAATTTAATATATATAATACGCTATAGGCAGAGAGTATACGCTACAGTAATGAACATTCATGGATGCAGTATACGCCAATGCTTTATTTGAGAAACAGAAGGTATCCGGAGCTTCTCAAAAAATCCAGAGGGTATACGGCGTATACCTCTATATACCCCCCTCCCCATTACACCCCTGATTTTTGCACAAGAGTACAACAGCTATTGCACCAAAATCTGACTATTTCTAAAACAAGTTATGCTACGAACGCACTTCATTTGCCACGTTTGTAATTTCAGACATGTTTTGTTTTCATTGGATAGCAGCTCTGCTCTCAAATCCAATGGAGCTACTTTCTGACACAATTCTGAATTCATTTTGTTCGGAAACGAGTGAAATTGGCAGTTGTTCTTATGCAGAAACTATGTAATCGAAAGATGTTTTTCATTTTATGGTATGGGCAGAAGATCTTTCAGAAAATACTTTCAAAGTTGGCGTTTTGAACAGAATTCTGGGACGCTACATAGCGCGGAATAAGAGTAAACCTGTTGTCACGAGAGAACAATCGCTTGCAACTCGATAAGTAATTTATAAAAAAATGGAAAACACCATTCGATCCTAAATCACTTCAATCATCAGGCCTGTCAATTTTAGGCCTTTACGTTTAAAAATGTGCCAGAAAATATGTCGGAAAGTTTCGCGTTGTTGAGCAGGTAATTTGAGAACCGTCATAAACCAACTGTTTTCTTAGATTTTAAGATTATAATCTGATTTCATTCTTCTTTTTTTTAAATTTTAAAATTAAATTTATTTTTTGATAAAATAAATTTAGATTAATTTAGTATTTGCAAATTTAATTTTAGATTCAGTAAAAAATATATAAATAAATTACCTATTAACTGATGATATGAAATGAAAAAGAGTTGAATATAAAAGTTGAAATATGAAAAAAGAAATAAACGCTGTCAGATAAAATGACTCTTTAAATTTTTTAATTTCTAAGAAATATATTTGATATCTTCTATACAAATAGTTTTAAAAAATCTAAGTAAATGTAACAAATGTTTTTTGATTTAACGCAAAAGACGTCGACTAAGACGCCAGTAACAATGCTAATTCCTTCTTTAGGTGCGTTCGTAATTACAGTAGAACCTCGATTAACCGAGCTTCGATTAATCGAGCTTTCTGATAACCGAGCATATAACGAAGTCCATTTTTTTTTTCTTTTTTGTAAATGAGTCTTGAAAAAGACCACACATTTTATTGCACTAACAACTGCCCTGAAATATTTGAGCAAAGAAGCGATGTTACGCCGATAGATATTCTGTTGCTCAAAAATTGGCGTGATCGGGCCGCCACTGATAGAAAATCCGAACTTTTTCAACAAAATGTAACAGACTTTTTTTTAAAGTAATGTAAATGTAACAAATTAATGTAATTAAATTAAAAAATAGGTACATTTTCTAGAGATTTTATTTATTTTTGAAAATGCATTTTTCAATAATTAGATTGCATAGTTAAAAAAATTTCAATTTACTTTTTAAAATTTACTACTAGTAGTTGATTTCCCTTTAAATTTAGTTGAGCTGTGAAACATAACTTTATATATGTTTATTTTTATCATTTAAAAAACGTTCTATTGTTTTTTATTCAAAGAGATGTTAAATTCGCGAGCACGACTGCTAAAATAAAAATTAAATTTAAAAAATCAGAAAACCAGACTGCGTAAAAAGCGAACTAATTAATTATTTCTCATCAATGTGAAACTATTTTTCATACTACTTAACTATTTTTTTTTTATTTACTTGTACTGATGACTTTTAAGTTGTGTATAATTGTTAGTTCCTATCTATTAACACTGTTTTGGTGAGGCCTATAGATGTCTATGAACGTTAGAGTTGCAGTAAAGCTAGAGATTCTACCTACACAAATTCCAGGTTGTGTAATATCGAAACGGAGCTTCTGACTGTAAAATAGTCAATGAAACATCGTCTTCATTTTGAAAGACCTATCCAATGATAGGCCACTCAATAGGGTGCGTAAAAATTTGTTTTTGTCTCTACCGCCATTTTGAAATTTAAAAAACAAAACCTAGCCTATAACCAACGGACGGTTGAGACAAAGCGATAGAGACCTCATTCATTAAAATCCATCCAGCCGTTGGGATGTTTCGAGGGTATAAAGAAATCCACATACCCAGATACGTGTGAAACACATAACCCTTCTTGGCAGTCGGGTAAAAAAAGAAAAAGTATGTATAATACATTTGTCTTCACATTGTCAATAAGTAAGACATTTGATTAGAGTGATGGATTAGCGCTGATGGGATACGAACCACGGATCTCATGATCAGGAGGCCAGAACGTTAGCGTCGAGCAAATGGCCAAGCCAGTTACTCTAAGCTAGTAACTCGTTTTATATTGATCATGTGAGATGAGATGGCTACACACTCCATCCCCAGCGAGGAAGACGTCTTGTTGACGTCTGACGAGCGATATGCACTCATGAGTGATGCTGTCGTGCGCATATCTGATGCGTAGTATGACAGGATTTGTAATGTGAGTGTTTCACAGACTTTTGCTTGTTAGAGATGTTTTATTTGGTGCTACCATCTGTTGGTTATGAGAGGTGATGATTGTCGCTGAAGGTTGTTTTTGCATGTTTGTCCGGGTCACCAAAGAGGAGAGTGATGGATTGGCGCCGATGGGATACGAACCACGGATCTCATGATCAGGAGGAGAGAACGTTAGCGTCGAGCAAAAGGCCAAGCCAGTTACTCTAAGCTAGTAACTCGCTTTATACTGATCATGTGAGATGAGATGGCTACTCATTCATTAAAAAAGGCTTTAAGTATATTTTTTTCTTTCTTTTCTTTTTATTCTTGTTTGTTTTGTTGAGTAAAAATTTTTAACCATTTGGAAATGGTTGTTGTTTTCGGTCGAGGATGGGGCCAAATGATGCTCGCATTTTATATTTTATAACGAAATTCAACGCTGTTCTTTACTTTTAGAAGTATTTTTATTTGAATAGGTAATAGAAAGGCATAAAATCGTTAAAAATTGTTTGAATAGGTAATCGAAAGGCATGAAATCGTTAAAAATTGAAAAAGTTATAAAATGGCGCAAATTATCAGATATGGAAAAATCCAAAGCCAAATAGCGGCGCCGAAATGAAAATCGTCTTGCAAAGCAAAAATCGAGGTCTTCAACTCATTATGTAGGCCATGAAAATCGAGGTCTTCAACTGATCATGTAGCCCATGAAAATCGAAGTCTTCAACTGATTATGTAGCCCATGAAAATTGATTACAGAATAAAAGACGAACGCGAAAAAGGAAACAATCTAATGTTTAATTGATTGATAGTAAAAGGCCATGTCTCGAGGGGCTCCAATCCACTAGCCACGATGTTTTACAATCTGTCGATTCTAACCGGAAAAAACTGAGCTCAACGTAGGTAACTTGCCGCAATTTGTGGATGATTCGGCGGAACTGCTTCCGATTTGTAAACTGTTTTTCTTCTCGAAACGGGACTTGGAGAGTTTATCGATGAAGGATTTGGTCGTCTGAAGTTTGATCTTTGCGATCTGTTGTTGAAGAGGATGCGACGGAATTTGGTGGACGAAATAAATTCCAAATGGTCGTTGTAATTTATTAAATTACATTTTTTTTTTATTCTTGTTTGTTTTGTTGAGTAAAATTTTATCGAAAATTAAGGCTCCTTAAGTTTCATCCTACATAAAATACAAATACGTTTTTAAAATCTAAAATCTTATTCCCCCCCCCCCTTCCTAAGCAGCTTTCACCTTATGAAAGGGGGATGAACAAACAGCATTGGTATTCAAAAAATGCATTTTCTTTGGAGGGCGTTGGACTCTGTGTCTTCAATCTCTTGATTTCGACACGTTTATTGAAGAGCCATTTTATTTTGGTATGCGCTGCAGAGAAGTTAAGAGTAAACTCATTTTCTCCTAAAGGGGGTGTGTTCAAATTATAAATTTACATTATTTTAATAGAACAAATTTAAACGAACATTTAAATATTTAAAAAATGCAAATTTCTGGTGAGATTATTGATCGTGGAATACCTTGTAAAGATAAAATCAACTATGAAATTATTTAACAGTCAAAATAAGTATAAAAGTGAAAATAGGGATAGGGCCATACCATGTCACGTGTAGGACAGCTTTTCCACATATTTCCGTTTTTTTTATTTTTTTTTTTTAACAATGTTATTATATTCTTAAATTAAAACAACCAAGCTAATATGAAAATCTAGTTTTTTTTTTTTGTAATGTATACAGTGCTCGAAATGGAAAAATCGACGAACCGGAACGCTGTTTCAAAATTATTGGTGGCTATTTTTTTTTTTTTTTTTTTTTTGAAAGTACAGTAAAGTCCCGATTATCCGAGTCCCGCTTAATCGAGTTTCCGCTTTAACTGAGTTATTTTCTTCTAATGGACTGATAGCTTTCATTATTATGAAACAGTCATTATGAATGAAGTGTTAGATGAAGATGAAAAAAAAGTTGTAAAAAGTTAGAACTCTGATTTTCTGGTCAGAATGGGGGAAAAAAATGGCCATAAGTTTTTTTTTTTGAAAAAAAAAACAAAAACAAAATTATGGCCATTTTTTTTTCCCCATTTACAATCACACCAGAAATTCTGTTTTATTTATTTAATGACAGACGTTTCGTTATTACCTAAGGTAAAAATTCTTCTTTCCGAATTTCTGATGTGAATTCGAAGTTTTGAAATTGAAAGTAGAGACCAAACTCGCAACACAGTGATAATGAGATGTCCAGCATAACTTTATGTGGATGAAATAGTTAAAACATAAGTGGTTGCATTCCAAATTGATTGCAAACAAGTTTGAGAAAACTTGAATTTCAGTAGCTGGAAGCATACCAAGATACAATCTGCATTCATATTTTCAATTTTTATAAGAATTGAAGAGCTAAGTGGAAGAACATGTTAAGTAACAAAAATGACATTTGAAGAAATTTGATGTGAAATTTTTTGCTGTCAATTTTAATGATTTATTTTCTATTTGATACCATGTGTTTAAAATATTAACAGGTATGGTACTAAACTCGCTCAGAAAAACTTATTCATATTTAATTTACAAATATTAAAAATGTTAAATATTTTTGACATTATTACATATTAAAATATTAAATATTAATGAATAATGTCTTAAATCTTAAGACTAAATGGAATCTCAGTATTTTAGCTTCACCACGTGATAGGATACCTGATAACGCTTTCATCCAAAAGATAAAAATTTTTTTAGAAAATGTAGCATAACATGTTCATCCACTCAGCTCTTCAATTAGCAGCCCTGGTCGTATCCCTGTATCTATTTCATTAGAATCATGAAAATTGTATATCTTTTGTTCAGAAATATTTCTACTTGCGGTAATGATAATGAGATGTTCAGTACAACTGAATGTGGATCTGAAATAGTTAAAAAATAAGTGGTTGCATTCCAAATTGATTGGGAACAAGTTATGGGAAACTCGATTGTTATGAGCTGGAGGGGCTACCAAGATACAATCTCTTATTTTCAATTTTTATTCCGACTCCTGGATTTCATTTATTATTCAACTTACAGACTAAGCTGTTATAGCTTCATCTATCCACAAAACTAAAACTGTCATCTTCGGGGACCCCAATGACAAGCCACAAATGAAAAGTCAGAAATTGCTTGACGAGATCTTCGTGTTCTTTAAAACAATTCCTCTGCCTAGAAAGGCGAACATGAGACCCATCCGAATAAATAAAAAGAATTCGAATTATTTCGCCCATTCAAATAAATAAAAAGAATTCGAATTATTTCGCCCATTCGAATTAATAAAATAATTTCGAATTATTTCGCCCATTCGAATTAATAAAATAATTTCGAATTATTTCGCCCATTCAAATAAATAAAAAGAATTCGAATTATTTCGCCCATTCGAATTAATAAAATAATTTCGAATTATTTCGCCCATTCGAATTAATAAAATAATTTCGAATTATTTCACCCATTCGAATTAAAATCAATACCAATTACATGAAAATATAAAAAAAACATTGATATTTTGAAAATAAATATTGGATATACTATATCACGATATATCCATTGATATATATCACCCAACCCTAAAACTAACTTGGAACAAGTTATGGAAAACTCGAATATCATGAGCTGGAGGTATTAATTACCAAGATATTTAATCTGTTTAGATGGAGGTCTTCCAAAGACACAATCTGTACTCTTATTTTCATTTTTTATTACGACTCCTAAACTTCATTTATTATTCAACTTATAGACTTAGCGCTTAAAGCTTTATCTGCCACAAAGCCAAAACTGTCATATTCGGTGACCCTAATGACAAGCCGCAGACGAAAAAGCAGAAGTTGCCGGAGTAGATCTTCGCGTTCATGAAAACAATTCCTCCGCCTAGAAGGGTAAACGTGAGACTCATCCGAATTAATAAAATTAATTCGAATTATTTCGTCCATTCGAATTAATAATAGACCAATTCGAATAATAGTAATAAAAAGACCCATTTGAATTAATAAAACAAAATCGAATTAAAATCAATATCAATTATATGAAAATATAAAAAGACATTGATATTTTGAAAATAAATATTGGATATATATCTCGATATATCCATTGATATATATCACCCAACCCTGAAATGGACTCGGAACAAGTTATGAAAAACTTGAATTTCATGAGCTGCAGGTCTTTACCATGATACAATCTGTTCAGATGTAGTTCTTCCAAGATACAATCTGTACTCTTATTTTCATTTTTTTATTCCGACTCCTGGAGATAATTTATTATTCAACTTACAGATTCAGTTGTTATAATTTTATCTGTTCGCAAAACTAAAACTGTCATCTTCGGCGACCCTAATGACAAGCCACAGACCAAAAAGCAGAAGTTGCGGGACGAGATCTCCGTGTTCTTGAAACGAAATTCCTCCGGCCAGAAGGGTGAACGTGAGACAAATTCGAATTACCAAAGGTGCATGGTAAAAATCGTCAAAAACAAAAATTGCTGTCGAAAAATGTTTTATGGGTGGGAAGGTGTGTGTTAAATAACTGTAGCTGCAGCGGCCTCCCTCGGGTTGTAAGTCTGTCAATTTCAAGATGGAATGTGGTTTGGTCACCGGCCTGGGAATGTCGATACGAATTGTAAATTTTAGCTAACCAGACAGGTTGGAATTAATGAAAATGACATTTTCATCGAAATTAATGAATATTGATCTAGTTGTATGGAGTTTTTTCCTGGATTTATGTGCATAAACTTGATGGAGAAGTTAAACACACTATAACAAATAGTTTTTTAAAATTAGAAATCAATGTCACAATCCTCTTATGCAGTTAGAAACACAGGGGATCTCCAAGACAAATTCGAATTTCCGCTCACAAATTTTAACAGTAATGAAGGTAGTGTAACGCAACTCCAACACATTAATTTGCTTTATTTGAACCCCAGAGTAGCTTAGTGGTTAACGCGTCGTGCTACTAGGCTACAGGTTTAGATTTCGTCTACGGGCTGTCGATGGCTCACTAAATCTTTCATCACACTACAACAAACAGTTTTTGGGTCAGAAATCAGTGTCACAATACACTTATTCAGAAAGAAATACTGAAGACCTAAACTGTAAAAAAAAAGAAAACGGAGATTCTACTGGCAATCGAGACGCCAGTACTATTACCGTATTTTAACGGAAAATTTCTCCCCATAAATTTCTGAAAAACGGAAAAATTTCTGTAATTTATGGGGAAAAATCTTCGTAAAAATACGGATTTCTGGAATTTATGGGAGGAAATTTCCGTTAAAATACGGAATTAGTACTGGCGTCTCAATTGCCAGTAGAATCTCCGTTTTTTAGTTCGTTTTTTTTTTACAGTGTACTACTAAGTCAAATCCTAATTTTCGTTTACAAATTTAACACAAATGAAGGTATTGTAACAAAATTTCAACAGACTTATTCGCTTTATGTGAAGTTTAGTGGCTCAGTGGTTTTCGCGTTGTGTTAACACGCTACAGATTCAGATTGCGATTCCGGTCTGGTCAAGGTTCATTCAACCTTTCATCCCTTTGGAGTCGATGAAATGAGTACCAAGATTGCTTGGGAACTAAATACTAGGGATCCCGTGTTAGACTGACCACCTGACCACAGCATAGGCTGTATAGCATTCCCGATCGCATGGTCAAGAAAACGACACTGTAAGCCAAGATCACCGAGGATTGTAACGCCACAGAGTTTAATTTAGTTTTTATTTGCTTTATGTGGAATACGATGATATCACTAGAAGTGCTGGAAAGGAATATTCATTTATTCAACTTTTATGTCATTTATTCACCTATGTCGGTATTTATTAGACACGGAATGTCGTCGCTACCAGCATTTCTCGTGAAGTCATTACGTTTTATATGAAAAAAGGAGAGTTGAAAATATCGTTACAAAATCTGTTATCGTCAATTAACCTTAAGGGAGCCGAGAAAGCCCTATCTCCGCCCTAACTCAGTCACTAACTGACACACTAACTACACCTCCCTAGTCACTAACTTTATGTACCTTTTTGTCAGAAATGGTGAAAGATAGAGGTCTAGAATTTTTTAGTTATAATAACATGATTTACGTATTTTAACAGACCATTTTCTTTCTAAGTGAAACTCAAAATTAATTATTAATTATTTATTGAAAGTCATTTTTAAATTAGCATTCTCGGTAAGATTTCACTGCCTAAAACAAATAATTCTCAACAAATCATTAAATCCCTGTGTTAAAGTATACAATATAACATAAGATTAAAGAAAAGTCAGAGTTCTTAAGTTTAATACATATTGAAAAAAAGAAACATAAACATGAAAAATCCAAGTTTTGAGAAAAAGTCTATTAAAGATTTAAATGGGCATTAAGCTGTGAAGTACTCTTAAAAAGACTGAATAATTTCAACACTTAATTTTATTTTTATATTTATAAACATGTGTGACACATCGTTGGAAAGATATAAGTTTAAACTATTTAATATTATCAAAAAGTAAAAATCGATTTCTTGGTTGAATTTTGCTTTCCCGGTTCCCTTAAAAGAAAAAAGAAAAAATCATGTTATTTGAAAAAATTTCTTCCGGCTAGAAAGGTGGACGTGAGAACCATTCGAATTTCATGTTGCATGGAAAAATCTCCAAAAATAAAAGTTGTAATCAGAAAACGCTTTATGGTTGGGAAGGTGTGTGTTATTTAACTGTAGCTGCAGCGGCCTCGGCCGAGTTGTAAGCCTATCAATTTTAGGTTGGAATGTGGTTTGGACAATGGTCTGGGAATTCTGGGAATATCGAAACGATTTCCAAACATTATTTTTTAGCCCCCGGTACGGTATGCTATTTCTTTGCCCCAGCTTATTTTTCTCCAAAAAATAACGTTACCTTACAGAAGCCAGCAATAAACAAAGCAGATGCATCATTATACGATTAAAAGCTCTATAGCATTTTTTTTAATTTCTAAGCATCGCACATTTCCAAATTTATACCGTCATATTGGGAAAAAAAAGTACTTTTAAATGCAATTTGTTTGAAAACTGTATCGCCATTTATTTTTGAAATATTAATTTTTTTTACAGTTTTTAGCACCATTCGTTTAATTTTGACAACTCAGATACTCTATTTATGTAGAAGGCAAAGGGGAAATAGTTGAAAAATAGCAATAATATCTTTTTGTTGCCATTTTCTCATAACAACCGAAAGAAAATGTAATTAAAATACGCGCTATTTTTGAAAAATATAAACGAATAATTTCTGCTAAAACATGGAGCTATTATAAACTATATTTAATTTTAAGTATCTATAGACGCTTTCAGTGTGACGTCAGTCATGACGTTTTGGTTGGAAACTGACTCTAAACAAACGGTTGCTATACGTCATTTCTTTTTAAATATAAATAGTGGAAAATATTACCAGTACATATCAAGTATTAAAAAACTTAGATGTGAGATATAGATATAAAATATAGCTGCAACACACAAAGAAAATAAAAAATACAACATAGCAACCATTTGTTTGGAGTCAGTTTCCAAACAAAACGTCATGACTGCGCCACGATTGAAATAGTCTATATTAATGTTACAAACAAATGAGGGTCTATGAATCATTAGATAGCCTTTTTTTGTCGAGTTTCTATAATGAAGGCCTCTTTTTGCTGCATTTGCGTATTATTTTGCGCTAGTGAGATCCTATGCATGCTTTACTGTAAATGTTTAAGAATGGATTGTAAATGTGGAATTCTTAAGCGGATGTGAATTACGTCATTTTACATAAAATAAAAGTGCGTGCTTTAAAGTCTTAAAATTGAAATATGTTGTACTATTTATATATACATATGTTTTTTCTTTCATCGGGGTCAACACTAAATTCTGAAAAAGCAGAATTCCTGTTTTCTAGTCTTTGATTTTTTGTTGGTCCCCTAATTGTCCTTCTGATCAAATCGTCCTTCATAAACATGAAATCGAACATATTCTTCAAAATCCTGAAGTTCCAGAAAAATCCGACAACTGTATCTTTAAATATTCGACAAAATGTCTAAAATTGAGAGTGTCCGATCATCAATGGCCATATTGTGAATAAATAAATAAATAAATATATATAATGATTGGTGTAAATAGCTAAGAAGCAATTAGAAGTCTTAGGCTATAAAAACTAACAGCTTGAAAATTAGCTACTGCTCAGCGATAAGAGGGAACATGCTGTATATCTTATGCATATCTGTAATGAAATGCATGACTTTGTAAGTGGTTTAATAAAAACATTTTTTTTTCCATTAAAGTATCGAATGCGTGCAGCGAAACGGCTCGAATTTTAAGATTTTCTGTCCTGATTGCTAATCTGAAGCCTACACATTGTATTCTAGGTTAAGGCCGTATTTAATAGGTTTGAATTAGCATTAAGAGAGGAGTTGTAAATGAAGTAGACCACTACTCCACTCTTTCAAAAAAAAAAAAAAAACGTGTTTAAGGAAAATCGGTGACGAAACTGGACTACATTTTACCCTAGGCAATCTAAAGTACATTTGAAGCACCCCTTCTCGCCTTCAATTTTCTTGCTGACCTTGATAAAGTTATAAAATTGTCAATTATTAGTCTCCGATATGCTATTTCTTTCTCCCAGCTATTAAAATGTCGTTTCTAAAAAATAACGTTCCGTTGCTATAAGCATAAGCGTATCTATCTTCTATATTCTATAGGACAAACATATCTGTGCGTAACGCATACGTCAATTTGCGAATGGCAACACTTTGACATTTAAAATAAAATTTTGGTTTTGCAATTTTCTCTACTGCAAAAATTTTAAACTTCTAAACATCGCACATTTTAAATTTTTACACCGTCGTATAAGGAAAAAAATGCTCTTTTAAATGCAATTTGTTTGAAAGCTGTATCTCAATTTAATTTTAAGAAATTATTTATTTTTTTTTTTGTAGTTTTTATTACATTTTTTGTAATCGTGGCAACTGAAGTGCTCCATTTCTGTTGAAATTAAACGGGGGAAAAAAAGCAAGTCACGGAGGAAAGAGATAGATGGAGATGCAGTATGCCGTAAAAACGGTTTGCAATTAACGGATGCGCGTTATCGCTCAAATTTAAATGCTCTCATTCGGCCTAAACAAAACAAGCTCCTGGAACAGGGAACGAATTTTTTGACATCACCCTTGCATTTTTTTCTCTAAATGAAAGTGAACTGCTTATTTTTAAGCATTCTAAAGCTGCACTCTGTATTATGAATTAAAAACTGTATTACTAAAAGTTTTCTTCTTTTTTTCGTGAAAGAACGTGCGTGTGTTTGAGCCTAATGTAGCGGATTTTAGGTTTACTTTTTTGGCGTCACCCCAGCTGCATCTCCATCTATATCTTTCCTCCATGGAAAATAGTAGATTGCTGTATCTTTTTTGTTGCCATTTTCACATAAAAACCGAAAAAAAAGGAAATTAAAATACGTGCTATGTCAAGAATATCATTTGTTGTAAAACTCGGTGAGTTTTGGCTTTATTCCTTTTTTATTTATCAATTAAATGATTTTTAGTTTATTGAAATTTAACTTTACAAAAATGTATTTTAAAGAATATTTGTGTGACTTATTTTCTCCGTATTTACTTAATTCGTATCAAAAATCTGAAAGAATGCAATTTTATTAATCCGTGTGTAATTACATTTTCCGAATTTTGAAAAAATATAAATGAATGACTTCTGATAAAACATGGAGCTATTATAAACAAAAAAAATGAAGTCATATAAATCATTAGATACCGGAGATTGTTTTGCCGAGCTTCTTAAATGACGTCATTGCTTTCTGTTGGGTTTGCGTATTATTCCGCGATAAGGATGTCATTTGCATACCGTTCTATAGATGTTGTTTAAGACGGGATCGTAAAAGTGGGATGCTTTAGCGGACACATTTGAAGTCATTTTATAAAAACTTATTACTTATAAAAACTTATAAAAATTATTAGTTCTTAAAACTGAAATATTTTTTGTAGAAGTGCGTCATTTTCACCCCGGCTGCTTTGAAATTCTTCACAGGTGAAAATGCTTTATCTTTAAAAATAACGTAATCGAAATCAGATATTGATAAAACGCAATGTTTTACAAACATTTAGAGTGATTTTATGGAGGAGCAGTAACATACAGTGTGCATGCTCTTTGTACGAAAAATAGCGAATTATATTACAAAACTTGATGATTCTCTCTTGGATGAATTCGCTTCGCTGAGTTAGACAAGCAATCAAAGAAGATCTTGGCAATAATTCGAGGTTTAA
This sequence comes from Maratus speciosus, assembly GCA_963932465.1. Taxonomy (NCBI): domain Eukaryota; kingdom Metazoa; phylum Arthropoda; class Arachnida; order Araneae; family Salticidae; genus Maratus; species Maratus speciosus. The sequence goes on along the minus strand of OZ010794.1, from coordinate 93,159,517 downwards.
AATAATATCAGGTTCCCCAAGTTTTTGCCCAAAATTCTCTCTACTTAATTACTGAGATTACAATTTTGAGTTAAGAGTGCGACTGTTCAATTTGTAAAGATTTTGCTGACAATCGTGATTTCACGTTTTGAGTTAAAATGATTTTAAAATTATCAAATTAAAATACCAATTTTTTTAAAAGGATGATTGCGGGTATGAGAGGTTAATTTTTAAATTTATCTATATCGCGTGGAGCTCGATTAAGAAAGATTAATCCGTTTGCCCTTAAAACAACATAAAGAGTTCATAATTTTCTTACGACTATCCGTAAACAAAAATAAAACTTCCTCTATGATTAAATAAATAAAATACTATAAATAAAACACAAATTTAACAGACATGTAATTGAACTACGCGCTTAAAGCTCTGAAATCATCAGAAAATAAAAGGATGCTGTAAGCAAAAAAATCTAGGGCTAATAATTCTTAGCATACGGCTAATACGAAAATATCGCTTTTGATAAATTTCAAAAGTTTATTTGATTGTATAATTCACATTTTTCATATGAAGAATGCGTTTTTATTTTTAGTGGACAATCTAAAAAATATATTGCATGTAAAAAAATAAATATTTATTTTCAATTAAAAAAATTGGCTTTCACCTATTCTGTAACCTGTGAAGCCCGGGTACAATCCCCTTGTAAGCATAAATGCTGTAACTATAAGCATAAGCAATTGCGTATAAGCTAGCCGTAAAACAAAGTAGATGTATCATTGAACTGTTATTTTCTACTGCATTTTTTTTAACTTCTAAGTATCACGCATTTTCAATTTTTAAACCGTCGTATTGGGAAAAAAAAGTACTTCTAAATGCAATCTGTTTGAAAACTGCATCTCCATTTATTTTTGAGATATTAATTTTTTTTGTAGTTTTTAGCGTCATTTGTATAATTTTGGCAACGCAAGTACTCCATTTCTGCAGAAAGTAAAGGAAAATAGTAATTATATCATTTTGTTGCAATTTTCCCGTAACTGAAAAAATGTAATTAAAATACGAGCTATTTTGTAAAAATATAAATGAAGGATTTCTGATAAAAGATGGAGCTATTATAAACTATATTTAATTTTAAGTATGTACATTAATATTACAAACACATGAAGGCATATGAATCATTAGATAGCCGATTTTTTTTTTTTCTGTTGTCGAGTTTTTTTAGTGACGTATCTCTTTTTTCGGATTTGTGTATAATTCAGCGATATTGACGTCCTATGCATACTTTACTGTAGATTAGGGGTGCACAACCTTTTTAAGAGAAGGACCACCTACAAAAATGTCTGAGTTGTCGAGGGCCACATCAGTAACACGAAGAGAAATCTATTTCGGGGAGGTGATCTGTGGCCTATAATCAGAAAAAAAATATGGTTTCAGAGGGGGGGGGGGGGGGGGTTACCTCTCGAAGTTCCACTAACCAGTCAACATATCCAATTCAGTTGAAAAAGATATATCAACAGTTTACGTTTATATTTATAACCGAGATATAGCAAGAATTATTTTCAAGGCGTTATAATATTCCTTGACTTTATTCGGGGGGAAATTTTTTTATTTTATTAAAAGTTCTGAAAAACAAACATAGGCATGAAAGTGGCTAGTGCCGAAAATTTTTTTTAACTTTATGAGCGAAGGGGGGAGGAGGAGCCGATCAACGAATTTTGAGATTTTTCTTCGCCCGATCAACAAAATTTGCGATATTTTAGCGCCTGATCGACAAAATTCGCAACTTTTCCGTGCCTGATCGAAAATATTCGATATTTTTCCGCGCCTGATAGATGAAATTCGCAATTTTCTGTGCCTGAACGATGAAATTTTCGATTTTTCCGCTCCTGATCGACAAACTTAGGAATTTTTTTCGAGCTCGACCAACGAAATTCACGATTTTTCGGAGCTCGATTGACAAAACTCGCTATTTTTCAGTGCCTGATCGACAAAATTTACGATTTTTCTGACTCTAATAAAAAAATTAGCGATTCTTCAGAGCCTGTTCAACAAAATTTGAGATTTTTCTGCTCCTAATCGACAAAATTCACGATTTTTTTGTACCCGACCAACGAAATTCGCGATTTTTTGGAGCCCGACCGACAAGACTCGCAATTTTCACTTCCCGATCGACGAAATTTGTGAATTTTCCGCGTTCGATCAACGAAATTCGCAATTTTTAACTCGACTCTGATGAAATTCGTAATTTTTTTCCGCGGCAAATTGACAAAATTTGTGACTTTTTCTCGCGATAAACAGACGAAATACGCAATTTTTGCGAACCCGATTGAAGAAATTTGTCATTCTTAAATGACTGCCGAAATTTGCAATATATTTCTACGGCAAATTGACGAAATTCGCGATTTTTTTTGGGGACGACGAAATTCCTAGTTTTTCCGCAGCCTGTCAACAAAATTTGCAATTTTTCCGTGCATCATCAACAAAATTGACGAACAAAATCAAGATTTTACTTACCATCCATTATCCGAGAATCAATATAAATTTTCTTATGCAATGAGAATATATGCAATGACTCAGTATCCATGGAGCTTCCTAAAATTCGGAAAGAGATGCTCTACAGAAAAATGAAACAATAGTATTAAATAATTCACGTTCACAACTATCCATTTTTATATCAATATTCAAATAAAAGAACATTTTGAAAAAAAAAATAACTACATATTCATTTAAAATTTTAAAAAAGTTTATACAAATTTGAATTCTTTTTAAAACCTCTACTACTTTTTAGAAAAATTTATATCTTTGCCCAATTTTTTAAAAAAGATTTTCGAATGTGTATTACACAAAACTGCGCATGAATTTTTAGATACATCTTATATTACATTTAATATAATTTTTTACTTTCTTCTATCTTTACAAAAAGAAAGTATTAGATTCATGAAAATTTTCGAATTCCGGTTTTCGACGGATTTACACGTTTTAGGGGTCAGAGATTCCAAAAAACATGTTTTTACAAAATGTCTGTCTGTGGGTCTGTGAGTCTGTCTGTCTGTCTGTGCGTATGTGACACAAATTTTGTGGGCGCTCTGTCTCAAGAAATAATGCACGGAATTTAATAAAAATTTATATTCAGTTAGTCCCTAATACAAATTGATGCTGATTAGTGTTCGGTGTGAATCGCTCAACAGGTGGCGCTGCTATGCTGCATTTTCACGATTTTCGCAATAACTCTATCTCAAGAACTAATGCACGGATTTTGATCAAACTTCAGATTTAGTTAGTCCTTGATATGAATTGATGCTGATTACATTTTGGTGTAAATCGCCCAACAGGTGGCGCTGTTATGATGAATTTTGCAGGATTTACACGATTTCCCCAATAGCTCTATCTTAAGAACTAACTCACGGATTTTCATCAAACCTCAGATTCAGTTAGTCCTTGATATGACTTGCTACTGATTATGTGTTGGCGTAAATCGCCCATCAGGTGGCGCTTCTGTGCTTCTTCACGCGCCATGTTCACGCCTTTGTATGCCTTTTTCACGATTGCCTCAATAGCTCTATCTATGGAACTAATGGACGAATTTTCATCTAACTTCAGATTTAGTTATATGTTGACGCAAGTTGTTGTTAATTAGGTTTTGGTGTTAATCACCCAATAGGTGGCGCTGCTATGCAGGAATTTTCACGATTTTCGCAATAGCTCTATCTCAAAAACTAACGCACGGATTTTCTCCAAACTTCAGATTCAGTCAGACGTTGACGTAAATTGTTGTTGATAGGATTTGGTATAAATCACCCAATAGGTGGCGCTGCTAGGCAGCATTTTGCTGGATTTAGACGATTTCAGCAATAGTCATATCTCAAGAACTAATGCACGGAATTTCATATCTTTAGAATCCTCATGAGATGCATAGATCGCCATTTAATTTTGGCAGTGTGTTAGCGAATTTTGAAGTATTAACATGCATGAGATAGAAGAAAGTTTTGGGACTAGTTTACTGTTAGTTGGGACTAGAAATTTCAGACTAGTTTACTGATACATACAATATAAAACGATGAAATCTAACACATCTTCATACACTTTTTTTTTAATAATAAAAAATCTGAAGACTAATTACATGCGCCGATGTATAATAAAGTACATGTATAAAAAAGCTTAAATCTCTATCTCAAATACAAAAAAAGGCCTTAGCATTTTTAAAACATGAATGTGAAGAAAATGTGAACATGGAGAAAAAAGCCGTTTAAAGTTTTAATTTGTCTGGGTCATTGCGCTGAATGTATTTAACAAAATGTAAAGTATCTTGCGATATAATTACCGTATGGGTAAAAATGAGGTGTGAAAATATTCACAATTAAATATTCACAATTCAGGCTTTCATATAATATTTAAAAAGAAAAATCGATTTTTTAAAACGATTTTTTGACCAGTTTTAAGGTAAGCTGTCCCCTTAAGGCGTATCGGGGCTCTTAAACTGTAAAAAAAAGTCCATTTTCAACATTTAATATCTAAAAATGTATATGATATTAAAACACAATTTTTAGAGGAATGAAAGATATATACTTAAATCTTCCATTTCACATATTTAAAGATGCAGAATTAATATTTATAGGGTACTTCAAGCTGTTAAGACATTTATCGAGCAGAAAATTGGTATGACAGCTTACGCGCAGGATTACAAAATACAATTTGCAACTAGAAGGAAAATTTTTGTGCCTAATTATACTTCTGATTATAATAATTACCCTGAATCTAAATAAATTTGTATTGAAAGCCTTTTTATATTTTTAATACAAAGTTGTATTTAGCTAATACAAAATTTTGAAAATTTCAACAGTATAATCACCTAAAAAAATATTTTTTTGAACAATAAAAAGGAAATTTTAGGTTCAGTTTTTACAGACTAACATAAAACATATATTTTTTCAATTTCCGAGAAAAGTATTGAGATGTTTTTGCGATATCCTGCGCGTTATATCTAAAAACATCATTTTGAGAAAAACAATTTCAAAAACGCATTTCCAGCTATTGAGAGGCTATAATTCTAAGAACCATAGCTTCTGTTCTAATGGGAATTTCAAGGAAACATTTATACCAAAATGTTCAGAAAAGATAAGGGTTAAAAAAATAAAAAAAATAAAAATTTTGAAGCTATAAGAGTGATGAGACTCCTTAAAGGAAGAATAATCTATAATCATAATTCTTACATACATTTTATTTCTCATGCAGTAACTCCGTTTCGTTTTATATCAATACATTAGCGAAGATACCACGAGGAATGTTTGGCGTTTCTGTTTTCTCATCACGTTTTTCTCCAGTCCTACACTGTAAAAAAAAATCTGTGAAGTTACTAAAGTTTTTCTAGGAAACTTGGATTCCTAGAACTTTTCATGTAACGGCAACAACAAAATTTCATGTAACAGACACACTTTTGCGCCGAAAATCAAAAAATCTGTAAGGTTACTAAGAATTTTTTTGGAAACTGGGATTCCGAGAACTTTTCATGTAACTGCAGCCAGGGTTACAAATAAAAGTTTAGTAAGATTACTGAAATTTTAGCAGATTCATTTGTAAAGTTACAGATTTTTGTAGCTTTACAAAAACTAGTTTTGTAGATTTGCAGCTTTTTTCGTACCGTTACAGGTGAAAGTTTAGTAAGCATGTAACTTTACATCTGTAGAACTACAGATTTTTTTTTACAGTGTAGGATGTTTGGCATTTAAAACTGTGAGGCGCTTTCGTAAGAGATTTCCATAATTCAAATCCCATTCTTCCCCTTTGATCTAAAAATGTCACAGCAGCGAGACTGATAAGAGTTCTAGGTGACAACACACAAAATTCTAAAGTGAGAACGAATTTTCTTTTTTCTCTTTTCTTAAAGAAAAATAAGTCGTGGAATTTATCAGAGAAAACAGAATATGTGCTTCTTTTCCGAATATTTGTGATCAATGAAGCAAGACCTTTCTATGTCTACTTGTTACTTGAAGAATGTCAATTGCCAATAATTGTAATCCTTCGGACGGCGTTCTAAGCCGTTTCTCAAAGTATTATTCTAAAATTAAAATACAGCCTTGGCTCTCAGTTTTCCTAGCCGAAAACAGGGCAAACAAAATCTAACAAGATTTTTAACATCAGAACGAAAGTATTTTAATCGTGATGCGTATTTGTGTGAGGGAGTGAGAATGCGGTATCATCTAAACGGCACTTCCAATTCCTGCATCGCGTTGACTTACCCAACTTTACCCGAATCCGACCCAAAACTTGGGTCGGGTTGACGCTCATTTTTTCCATGCGAGTCGGGTTGATTTTAAATGTTTTGGTTTCGGGATGAATTTCGATTCTTTTGGGTTGGAGTCGGATTACCGGACTTTTCTAAGTTTTGAATATTTTGTTATTGAGAAAACTATATACTTGAATATTAAAAGATCATATATGTGTCTATTTTATATAAAAAAGACAATAGTGATGTAATTACAGAGTATTTTCCGTATTTATATTGTATAAATATGAATTAATTTTCTTTCACTTCCAGTTTGCGTCGGATTAGTGTTTAAATATTTCGGTTTGAATTGAAGCAGAATTTTACGGCTCGGGTCGAATGCAATCCTACTCGCGAAGGATTCTTTTTTTCGTGCATGTTTACCAATGGAATACTCTCATACTCTCTCTCTCTCTCTCTCTCTCTCTCTATATATATATATATATATATATATATATATAATATATATATACAGTGTGTCCGGTTTCAACGGTGTCCAATGGCTAATTCCTAAACCGTTAGTCATAGACATATAATTCCAATTGCAAAAATGTTTAAAATCAGGTAAACAAATATTTTAAAAGCGATTTGGGTCAATAAAAACATTTCTTAAAAAATTACGAAATTTAAATTTTTATACGGCCCCCCAGTCCTATAAGTTATATTTAGTAAAATTTTCCTTTTACACTAACAAGTAATACACAAAAAGTCCCGTTATTCTACGATTAAAATTGAACGAGTAATAGCTGTTTAAAATTGGAGCATGTTTGTTGCTCCAAATTGGGGCTCATTCACAAATTTAGTCGAAATATAATTTCGTCAGATATATTAAAAAATGATCGACAGTAAAATTAACATTGCAATATAAATTTGAAATCTTTAATTATTCTGACATATTAATGCAAAATACACAATTTGTAATAAACATTTAAGAAGAAAGAAAAAACAGAATTTTTGTTAAATAAAATTATGCTAAATTAACAGTCTCAATTCTTTACAAAATGATACGTATTTTAAAATATTATTAGATTACACTAGCCTGCAAAAGTTGGGTTATGTCATGTTTTTTAGCTTTTGATAATTGATTCTTTTGTATTCTGTACCGCTGAGCAAAATTCGACTTTCCATAAGACTTTTAGCATTAGTTCGAAATCCGACAATTTCATTGGCTGTCGGTGAACCGAACTTCTTTCCCTGAAAGGAAGAAATCCATTTTACGAGTAACAGTGCTGCTACTTATTTCATCAAATGTATTTCTTGATAATAATAACTTGATGCATTAAAAAAAGCTTATGTATTTCTCATACTGAGCACGGAATCAATTGTTTTACAGTTAATAACATAATATATATTAATTATTAAATTTGATATAATTTCCTAGTAAGAAAATTATTAACAATTCTAAAACAACATTGACTTAGTTAAATTATGATAAAATAATGAGATTATTATAATAAGCTGCTTAGAACTTTTTTTTTTTTTACTCAGATGTTTGCAATCAGTATTAAAGTTCTAGCAGCTTAACTAAAAATAAGTAATTGAAGTTCCATCTAGATATATAAAAATATTTTTCTATGCCAGTTTAGAAGATACTATTATTACATTTAAATAGATATTTTATTTTAATTATATAATATTAGCTCCTAAGTGGTATTATGTAGTAAAATTTAATCACAATAATATATTTCGAATAAAAATTGTAAAGCAACTGATAATAAATTAATAAATAAAGATAAAAACAAAAATCTCCATAATAATAATAATAATAATCTTTAATTTAAATATATATATATTGCAACTAATAGCAAAATATTTTTCATTGTCCATGTTTGATGTATATTACATTTTTATTGCAACATATATTAATTATTATTACATATATTGATTATTAAATCACAGATATATATATATATATAATTGTTTTTGTTGCATTTTTACGAATTTACTGTCTTCAATGGTTAAATTATCATTGAAATATATATTATTAATGTAATTTATATATAAAGGATAAATAATTAATTTTTAAAGATGGATAATTTAATAATTTATTTCTGTTAATTACTATTTATATGTTACTGGAGTTCTAGCATAAAAGTACTTTTCATGAAAGTTTAGAAGATATTAAAATTAAATTTTAATAAATATTCATTTTAAACACACAGTTTATATAGGATAAGAATTTAGTAGTATTGAATATACAATAAAAAAAATTAGAAAGCAGCTGATAAATTGATAAATATTTTTATATATGAAAGATAATACTTAATTTTGAGAAATGAACACTTTAATAAATTACTACTGCTAATTATATATATAAATATAACTTACTAAAGTTCCAACAAAAAATATTTTTAATGTAAGATAAGAATATATTATTATTACATTATTATTAAAAAATAGATTAAATGAATTTTTTAATTTAATTATTTAATTTAATTATTTAAATTTATTTAAAAAATTTAATTGACAATTTTTTTTTCAAAGGAACTGGTGATAAAGATCAACTGATTTTAACTAACTGACTTAAGGGTGTTCTCAAATCCAAAAAGGCAACTTTCTGACATAAGTTTTAATTTATTTTTGTTCGAAAATGCATGAAAGTAGCTGGTGTTGTTGTTCAGAAACTATGTAATTGAGCTGTTTTTTCCATTTTTTTTGCAAACGCAATAGATCTTTCTGAAAATAGTGTCAAAGTGGATGTTTTGAACCGAATTTCCGCGTGAAGGAAGAAAGAGCACTGAAGAGCGGGCGAAAAACGTGTTTGTCACACGATCAAAATCGCTTATAACTCAATTTGATCAAAAATGGAAAAACAGTTCAATTCCAAATCGCTTCCATGGCCAGGCTTTCCAATTTTATACCTTTTCGTTAAAAAATGAATTTGTAAATGTGTCAAAACGTTTTGCGCTTGTTGAGCAGAGCTGTTGAGAACAGCCTTAAGAAAATATTATTATTACTCTTTAATTATTAAAGAAATTTATTTATTAGAAAAATACCGTATAAGTCATATGTATTTTAAAATTTAATTCAATTATCTGTATAACATTTACAATAAAAAAAATAGTAATCGAAATAACAGATAAATTTAAAATGATCAGAACTTTATAAAAATCTAACATGAAAATACTTTTAATGTAAGCCTAAGAGATTTATTATTGCATTTTAATAAATGTTTACTTTTATTATTAAAAAGTAGATTAAATGAATTTTTTAATTTAATTATTTAAATTTATTTAAAAAAATCTAATTGACAAAAAAAATTACAACGGAACTCGTAATGAAGATCAGCTGATTTTAACTAACAGACTTAAGGAAATATTATTTTTACACTTTAATTATTAAAGAATTTCTTTATTAGAAAAATACCCTATAAGTCCTATGAATTTTAAAATTTAATTTAAATATTTGTGTAATATTTAAAATAAAAAATTATAAAGTAACCTATGATAAATTAATAAAGATTTTTATGTCTCAAGGATAATTTTAAAATAAAAAACCTTTAATATATTAATTCTGATAATTTTGCATTTATCTGTTACTATAGTAACAGACAAATTTAAAATGATCAGAACTTTAATAAAGTTCTAACATGAAAATACTTTTAATGTAAGCCTAGGAAATTTATTATTGCATTTTAATAAATGTTTACTTTAATTATTAAAAAATAGATTAACTGATTTTTTAAATTTAATTATTTAATTTATTTTAAAAAGTCCTTCCGGCCAGTGCCGGGAGGAAGAGGTAGCTTTCATATTCCTTATTTTTAAAAAGCAAGCTTATATTATTCAAACACACGAAGCTCAATTTAGTGGAAACCGATTATAGGAGATTCAATCCTAATCTTTATCAATATTAAATCATTATGAATGAGAATTTCGCGAAATTAGTCAGCTTTATCCAAGCTGCTTTTATTTAAAGTAACTTATATTTCGTTGCCAAATTCGGCGATATCTTGAAGTTCCTGCCATTTTAAGACAACATGGTGGATGAGGCTAACGAGTGAACTTGGTCGAGATCTTAGTAATTCCTGTGCACATGCTCACTCACATCGGAATCGGTTGATATATACAAGTTCTGTCGCAGGCAAAAAATCAGATTTTTCAAAATGTCACCCACATTAGAAATTCAAACTGCTATATCTGAGCCATTTTCTAAGATAAAGACAAAACAAAAAATGCTCCGGAATCCTTATATCATGGTCAAATACTTAAGAAAGAAATCTTTTTCAATTTCTAATTCTTTTGCACCTTACTTTAAATATAATTTTTTATTTAATTTAATGGCCTCCATTTTGAAACAAGATGGCTGATGAAGCTGGTCAGCGAACTCGGTCGAGACATTACGATATACTATCCACATGCCTTCTTACATCGAAATAGGTTAATGAATACGCGTGTTATCACGTGACAAATATCAGATCGTTTCAAAATGTCAGCCATGCTAGAAATTCAAAGTGCTATAATTCAACCATTTTTTAAGATATATACGAAACAAAAACTGCTCCGGAATCTTTGTATCAAGGTCAAACACATAAAAAAAAATCTTTTTCATTTTTCAATTTTTTGATAACTCATTTTAAATTTAAAATTTAATTTTTTTAAAAAATGGCAGCCCTTTTGAAACAAGATGGCGAATGAAGCTGACCAACGAACTCGGTCGAGACATTGGTATGTACTATGTACACACCAAGTTACATCCAAATCGGTTCATAAATACGCCTGTTATCGCGTGACAAAAATCAGGTTGTTTCAAAATGTCAGCCACAATAGAAATTCAAAATGCTATAACTCAGCCATTTTTTTAGATATAGAAGAAACAGAAACTGTTCCGGAATCTTTGTATTAAGGTCAAACACATACAAAAAAATCTTTTTCATTTTCCAAATTTTTTGGTACCTCATTTTAAATTTTAAATTAAAAAAAATTTAAATGGCCGCCATTCTGAAACAAGATGGCGGATGAAGCTGGCGAACGAACTCGGTCGAGAAATTGGTACGTATTATGTATACACCAAGGTACATACAAATCGGTTCATAAATACGCCTGTTATCGCGTGACAAAAATCAGGTCGTTTCAAAATGTCAGCCCCGCTAGAAATTCAAAGTGGTATAAATCAGCCATTTTTAAGATATAGACGAAACAAAAACTGCTCCAGAATCTTTGTATCAACGTCAAACACATAAGAAAAAAATATTTTTCAATTTTCAATTTTTTGGTATCACATTTCCAATTTAAATTTTTTTTAAAAAAATTAAATGGCCGCCATTTTGAAACAAGATGGCGGATGAAGCTGGCCAACGAACTCGGTCGAGACATTGGTACGTATTATGTATACAACAAGGTACATCCAAATCGGTTCATAAATACGCCTGTTATCGCGTGACAAAAATCAGGTCGTTTCAAAATGTCAGCCCCGCTAGAAATTCAAAGTGCTATAAATCAGCCATTTTTTAAGATATAGACGAAACAAAAACTGCTCCAGAATCTTTGTATCAACGTCAAACACATAAGAAAAAAAAATATTTTTCAATTTTCAATTTTTTGGTATCACATTTCCAATTTAAATTTTTTTTAAAAAATTTAAATGGCCGCCATTTTGAAACAAGATGGCGGATGAAGCTGGCCAACGAACTCGGTCGAGACGTTGGTACGTATTATGTATACACCAAGGTACATCCAAATCGATTCATAAATACGCCTGTTATCGTGTGACAAAAATCAGGTCGTTTCAAGATATCAGTCAAGCTGGAAATTCAAAGTGCTATAACTCAGCCATTTTTTAAGATATAGACAAAACAAAAAAGGCTCCGGAATCTTTGTATCAAGGTCAAACACATAAGAAAAAAATATTTTTCAATTTTAAATTTTTTGGTACCACATTTCAAATTTTAAATTTTTAATTTTTTTTTAAATGGCCGCCATTTTGAAACAAGATGGCGGATGAAGCTGGCCAACGAACTCGGTCGAGATATTTGTATGTACTATGTACACACCGAGTTTCATCCAAATCGGTTCATAAATACGAGAGTTACAGTGTGACAAAGATCAGATATATATATATATATATATATGGATATATATATATATATATATATATATCAACTTTTGAACGGAGGGTGGTTTCGGGGTCTGGGGATCATGATCGATGAAAATATACCAAAATTTTTTGAAATCGCTTTCCTCCGAACGGCTGCAATAGGTAGCTTTTTGTAATGAAAGCTACCTAAAAATCTAATTGCTAAAAAAATTTACAAAAGAACTGGTAATAAAGATCGACTGATTTTAACTAACTGACTTAATAAAAATCAAAAGAAAACTCTAAAAAAGTGAAAACGCCAGCGGAAGGACAGAACACGCAACTTTAGTATTACAAATGCAAAATCTTAACCAGCCTAGTCTTGACCACTAGGCTAGATCATTCATACATTTGAGATACCAAAATACCATGTGCCGGATTTACACAGTATTTTACTATTGTACTTGTCCTTTCAGGGAAAGAAGTTCCGTTTAATTTCATTGGCTATCGGTGAAGCGTAAGCCAATGAAATTGCAGGATTTCGCACTAATGCTAAAAGTCTTATGGAAACTCAAATTTCGCTACCGCTGAATCTGAAATTGACCGTCATTTTTAACCATCACATCAGGATTTTTCGCAAATTTCAAAGTTGAAAAGTTCAAAGATAAAATTGAGTCTAATCCCTCATCTCATCAGATCACTCATCTATTTAGCTGTAAGAATCCCAAGATAAGCAAAAATATCGAATAAATTATTGAATAAAATAAAATAAAATAAAATAAAAAAAGTTTTACATATGTTTTATAATAAGAGATTTTCGCTATATTTTAACTTACACATTTACGATTTGCAAAAAAATTGTAACGTGATGGTTAAAAATGAAGGTCGTTTTCAGATTCAGTGCTAAAAAGTACGTAAAAATCAATTATCAAAAGTTAAAAAACACTACCATCTCCTCTACTTTATAGTATCCGATTTTTGTTATTCTTTAACTTTTACAATTTATGATTTGCGAAATATCCTGACATGATGGTTAAAAATTAATGTAATTTTCGGATTCAATGCTAAAAAATACATAAAAGTTAAAAAAAACCAAGAATCACAGTCTTGTATTATCTAATCTAAAACTTTTTCTTAAACTTCTTGGCGGTAATCTATCCGAAATTTTTTGTGTTATCCTGTAAAATAAGTATAAATGGTAGCCACGGAAAATCATAATAATATTAGATTGTTATTGGATTTGTGCCAGTATGTAAAATGTAATCTCGATCGGATATTTAAATGTCAGTTAAAGTTCGAGTACAAATCTTGAACTGGAAAAACATACATACAATCATCGAAGTATCATAAAAACTTATAAAAATAACATAATTTTTGTTAAAAGAAATCATAAAAGAAACAGTCTCAAATCCTGACAAAATAAAACATATGTTATTTTAGCCAATCTGAAACTTAATAAATGTTAACTTAATTTTAATACTTGCACGATTTTTTTCAAAGCGCAGATACACATGAAATAAGATCTTTGAATACTTTAAGCACTTGATATGTGACCCCTCAAAGCCAAGCCGAACTCATTTGTTTTCAGAGCAGAAAAGGGGCATAAGTCATGCATTTTTAAAGTTTTATAACTCGCTCAAATTTAGTGTTATATGAATGGGACTTTTTTTGTCTTACTTGTCAGTGTAATAGGAAAGTTTTACTAAATATAACTTATAGGACCGGGGGACCGTATAAAAATTTAAATTTCGCAATTTTTTAAGAAATGTTTCTATTGACCCAAATCGCTTTTAAAACATTTCTTTATCTGATTTAAAACATTTTTGTAATTGGAACTATATGTCTATGACTAACTGTTTAGGAATTAGCCATTGGACACCGTTAAGACCGGACACCATGTATATATATATATATATATATATATATATATATATAAGCATTGAAAGATAACATAGAATTCACCATATTCAAATGGAAAAAAAGGGATAATGAACTCATCCTGTTCTGAATAAAATTTTAAAAATGTCAAGAAATTAAATTGAAAAAGTCCTCCCGGCCAGTGCCGGGAGGAAGAGGTAGCTTTCATAATCCTTATTTAAAAAAAGCCAAATTACATCATTCAAACACACGAAGCTCAATTTAGTGGAAACCGAATATAGGAGATTCAATACTAATTTTTATCAATATAATGAATGAGAATTTCGCGAAATTAGTCAGCTTTATCCAAGCTGCTTTTCATTAAAGTAACATATATTTGGCTGCCAAATTCGGCAATTTCTTAAAGTGCCTGTCATTTTAAGACAACATGGTGGATGAGGCTAAGCAGTGAACTTGGTCGAGACCTTAGTAATTGCTGTGCACATGCTCACTCACATCGGAATCGGTTAATATATAGGAGTGCTGTCGCATGCAAAAAATCAGATTTTTCAAAATGTCACCTACAATAGAAATTGAAACTGCTATATCTGAGCCATTTTTTAAGGTAAAGACAAACAAAAAATGCTCCTGAATCCTTATATCAAGGTCAAATGCTTAAGAAAGAAACCTTTTTCAATTTCTAATTTTTTTGCACCTCACTTTAAATATAATTTTTTTTTTAATTTAATGGCCGCCATTTTGAAACAAGATGGCTGATGAAGCTGGCCAGCGAACTTGGTCGAGATATTGATGTATACTATCCACATGCTTTCTTACATCGAAATAGGCGAATACGTGTGTTATCGCGTGACAAATACAAGATCGTTTCAAAATGTTAGCCATGCTAGAAATTCAAAGTGCTATAAATCAACCATTTTTTTAAGATATAAACAAAAGAACAAATTTTCAAAAACAAAAACTGCTCCGGAATCTTTGTATCAAGGTCAAACACATAAAAAAATCTTTTTCATTTTCCAATTGTTTAATACCTCATTTTGAATTTTAAATTTAATTTTTTTTTTAAATGGCAACCCTTTTGAAACAAGATGGCGAATGAAGCTGGCCAACGAACTCGGTCGAGAAATTGGTATGTACTATGTACAGACCAAGTTACATCCAAATAGGTTCATAATTACGCCTGTTATCGCGTGACAAATATCAGGTCGTTTTAAAATGTCAGCCACAAGAGAAATTCAAAATGCTATTACTCAGCCATTTTTTTTAGATACAGACGAAAGAAAAACTGTTTCGGAATCTTTGTATTAAGGTCAAACACATATAAAAAAAATCTTTTTCAGTTTCCAATTTTTTGGTACCTCATTTAAATTTTTTTATTTTTTTATTTTTTTAAATGGCCGCCATTTTGAAACAAGATGGCGGATGAAGCCGGCCAACGAACTCGGTCGAGATATTTGTATGTACTATGTACACACTAAGGTACATCCAAGTCGGTTCATAAATACGCCTGTTATTACGTGAGAAAAATCAGGACGTTTCAAAATGTCAGCCACGCTAGAAATTCAAAATGCTATAACTCAGCCATTTCTTAAGATATAGACGAAACACAAACTGCTCCCGAATCTTTTTATCAAGGTCAAACACATAAGAAGAAAATATTTTTTCAATTTTTAATTTTTTGGTACCACATTTCAAATTTAAATTTTTCTTAAAAATTTAAATGGCCGCCATTTTTAAACAAGATGGCGGATGAAGCTGACCAACGAACCCGGTCGAGACATTGGTATGTACTATGTATAAACGAAGTTACATCCAAATCGGTTCATAAATACGTCTTCTATCGCGTGACAAAATTCAGGACGTTTCAAAATGTCAGCCACGCTAGAAATTCAAAATGCTATAACTCAGCCATTTTTTAAGATATAGACGAAACAAAAACTGCTCCGAAATCTTTGTATAAAGGTCAAATACATAAGAAAAAAATATTTTTCCATTTTTAATTTTTTGGTACCACATTTCAAGTTTTAATATTTTTTAAAAATTTTAAATGGCCGCCATTTTGAAACAAAACGGCGGATGAAGCTGGCCAACGAACTCGGTCGAGAGATTGGTATGTACTATGTACACACTGAAGTACATCCAAATCGGTTCATAAATACGTCTTTTATCGCGTGACAAAATTCAGGGCGTTTCAAAATGTCAGCCACGCTAGAAATTCAAAATGCTATAACTCAGCCATTTTTTAAGATATAGACGAAACAAAAACTGCTCCGGAATCTTTGTATAAAGGTCAAATACATAAGAAAAAATATTTTTCCATTTTCAATTTTTTGGTACCACATTTCAAATTTTAAATTTTTAAAAAAATTTTAAATGGCCGCCATTTTGAAACAAAATGGCGGATGAAGCTGGCCAACGAACTCGGTCGAGAGATTGGTATGTACTATGTACACACTGAATTACATCCAAATCGGTTCATAAATACGCCTTTTATCGCGTGACAAAATTCAGGACGTTTCAAAATGTCAGCCACGCTAGAAATTCCAAAATGCTATAACTCAGCCATTTTTTAAGATATAGACGAAACAAAAACGACGGTTGAGACATTGGTATGTACTGTGTACACACCGAATTACATCGAAATCGGTTCATAATTACGGGAGTTACAGTGTGACATAGGTCAGATATATATATATATATATATATATATCAATTTTGAACGGAGGGTGGTTTTGGGATCTGGGGGTCATGATCGATGAAAATATACCAAAATTTTTTGAAATCGCTTTCCTCCGAACGGCTGCAATAGGTAGCTTTTTTGTAAAGAAAGCTACCTAAAATGGTAAAATATTTGTGAAATCAAGACAGAATCACCATATTATCATATATTCTACAAAATGTGCAATTTCATCCTTGCATGAGCTATAACAAACTAAAATAAGTACAAGATTTGAGCAATCGTGCATTAAAAAGTCAGAAAATGTATTAATGAAATATAAAAAATAAAATGAGTCAATGAAGTAATAATATCCTCATGAATAAACCCAGGCAAGGAAGCAAGCATCAGTAAAACGGCATATGTTGGCAAAACATTTTGACTATTCAGTGTATATATAAAATTTCTTAAGGCTTACAAAGCGTTCGGAATGTCGAGTACAGTCCACTCATGCCTGTTATGAAAAAAATAAAAAATATATCAAGAAATTAAATTGAAACAGGGTGAAATATTTGTAGAATCAAGACAGAATCATTGGGCCCTAATTAACATAACATTCTACAAGACATGTGCAATTTCATCCTTGCACGAGTTATAACAAACTAAAAAAAATACAAGATTTGAGCAACCATACATTAAAAAATCAGAAAATGTATTAATGAAATATAAAAAATAAAATGAGTCAATGAAGTAATAATATCTTCATGAATAAACACAGGTAAGGAAGCAAGCATCAGTAAAACGGCATATGTTGGCAAAATATTTTGACTATTCAGTGTATATATAAAATTTCTTAAGGCTTACAAAGCGTTCGGAATGTCGAGTACAGTCCACTCATACCTGTTATGAAAAAAATAAAAAATATATCAAGAAATTAAATTGAAACAGGGTGAAATATTTGTAGAATCAAGACAGAATCATTGGGCCCAAATTAACATAACATTCTACAAGACATGTGCAATTTCATCCTTGCACGAGTTATAACAAACTAAAATAAGTACAAGATTTGAGCAATCGTGCATTAAAAAGTCAGAAAATGTATTAATGAAATATAAAAAATAAAATGAGTCAATGAAGTAATAATATCCTCATGAATAAACACAGGCAAGGAAGCAAGCATCAGTAAAACGGCATATGTTGGCAAAACATTTTGACTATTCAGTGTATATATAAAATTTCTTAAGGCTTACAAAGCGTTCGGAATGTCGAGTACAGTCCACTCATACCTGTTATGAAAAAAATAAAAAATATATCAAGAAATTAAATTGAAACAGGGTGAAATATTTGTAGAATCAAGACAGAATCATTGGGCCCAAATTAACATAACATTCTACAAGACATGTGCAATTTCATCCTTGCACGAGTTATAACAAACTAAAATAAGTACAAGATTTGAGCAATCGTGCATTAAAAAGTCAGAAAATGTATTAATGAAATATAAAAAATAAAATGAGTCAATGAAGTAATAATATCCTCATGAATAAACACAGGCAAGGAAGCAAGCATCAGTAAAACGGCATATGTTGGCAAAACATTTTAACTATTCAGTGTATATATAAAATTTCTTAAGGCTTACAAAGCGTTCGGAATGTCGAGTACAGTCCACTCATACCTGTTATGAAAAAAATAAAAAATATATCAAGAAATTAAATTGAAACAGGGTGAAATATTTGTAGAATCAAGACAGAATCATTGGGCCCAAATTAACATAACATTCTACAAGACATGTGCAATTTCATCCTTGCACGAGTTATAACAAACTAAAATAAGTACAAGATTTGAGCAATCGTGCATTAAAAAGTCAGAAAATGTATTAATGAAATATAAAAAATAAAATGAGTCAATGAAATAATAATATCCTCATGAATAAACACAGGCAAGGAAGCAAGCATCAGTAAAACGGCATATGTTGGCAAAACATTTTAACTATTCAGTGTATATATAAAATTTCTTAAGGCTTACAAAGCGTTCGGAATGTCGAGTACAGTCCACTCATACCTGTTATGAAAAAAATAAAAAATATATCAAGAAATTAAATTGAAACAGGGTGAAATATTTGTAGAATCAAGACAGAATCATTGGGCCCAAATTAACATAACATTCTACAAGACATGTGCAATTTCATCCTTGCACGAGTTATAACAAACTAAAAAAAGTACAAGATTTGAGCAACCATACATTAAAAAATCAGAAAATGTATTAATGAAATATAAAAAATTAAACAAAAACATAATTTGAAGAACAAATTAAAAAAACAAAATTTATTTCCTACATTGTTTAAGCCCGAGAAGGGACAGATATTAAGTTATTTCATTCAATTAGTTCTACATTTAATGTTAAATTTTTGTAACAAATTAGTTAAGAAAATTGAAGATTAAAAAATAAAAATAAAATTCTTACAATATGACACTTAAAACAGTCCAAAAAAATTAGCTTCCGTTCAAATGAAATCGAAATAAATCTTAGACTTTTTCCATTATTAATTGAAAATATTTTTATTGCAGATTTTGTATTATGTTTATGACAATTGTGCATAAAATGATAAGATGCATGCAAAATACAAAACTTAAAAAAAGTCTAAGATTTACTTCGATTTCATTTGAACGGAAGCTAATTTTTTAGGACTGTTTTAAGTATCATATTGTATGAATTTTATTTTTATTTTTTAATCTTCAATTGGCTTAACTAATTAGTTACAAAAATTTAACATTAAACGTAGAAATAATTGAATAAAATAACTTAATATCTGTCCCTTCTCGGGCTTAAACAATGTAGGAAATAAATTTTGTTTTTTTAATTTGTTCTTCAAATTATGTTTTTGTTTAATATGTCAAGTTTTTTAATAACTAATGAACTCAGACGAACGCATTTCAAAATTAATAGAGAGTATCATAATCAGGCTTTGATGTATGCGGTATTGCATCACAATGTGGGATGCAGTTTACCAATGTGTAATTCAAAATATTTCACCACTGTAGTAATGCACGTTGCGGTAGTTTGGACAAAAACTTCTAATCTGAAAGTAAAAAATCTACCATCAAAACATGAAAAATTAACTTCATTTAAATTTAGATACCCTATTTCCCACTCAGGAACGCTATGATTGTAAATGTAAATTGCGTTGAATCCTTATTGCTAATATTTAACAATATTATAGCTGTGATACAGTAGAAATTAAAAAATAAAGGTTTTACTTAAATTTTTAAACCACCAAAGGGTGATCCCAAAGGTGATCTAAACACATCCGAAAATTATTACCTAAGTTTAACTTGGGGTAAAAATAGTTCTCATCCCTCTATTCTAAAAAAAAGTAACTACCGCTGTCACCTCCGCCGCCGCCGGTTTTGAATTTTTTGCGACCGGAGGTCTTTCTTCGTTAATATTAAGAAAAATAATGCATACAAAAATATGAAAATCGCTAGTATTATACAGAAATGTTTGATAAACACGCTGATGCAGACAGTTTTGAAATCGAAGAATTATTTTAAGAAATATTTAATGCTAAAGTTGGACAAAATCGTTCCACTAAAAAAGTTTTATAGGAGAAAAAACTAATCATTGGTTGGTTGGTTGGTTGTATTTTTGACGGCCAAATCTGCACGAGGGATATAGGCCCAGGGGGGAGTGCCCTTCGTGGGGGTCTTTCTAAGGGAACCTAACCCGTATTAACGCTTGGAAATCCAAGGTTCGAAGAAAACCACGAAAACTCCGAACGATTAGGCCGTCGGGCGCGATTGGGTTCGAACCCAGCACCTCCCGTCTACCAGCTTCGAGAGCAGAACATCTCAGCCACTGGAACTAATCATGGGAATTTAATCATTTTTAGATCATTTTATACGTTTGACGTTCCCGGTGTGCAGATTGTATTTCTTTTTTTAATTTGGCTAATTTTTTGAGGTTTTATTTCTATTTTAAATTCAAATTTTCAGCATTTCTAGAGATATTTTTTACAGATTTTAGAAAGTGATATTAATTTAAACTGTTGCCAACTGTATAAACAGCGGAAACAATAATTTTTGCTTCAAAAAAAAAAAAAAAAATATTTATACATGTAATAAATTAAAAATTTATTTACACGTGACTATTATAAACAGAAAAAAACATTTGGAATTAGAATTAAATAATTATGTACAAAAAGCAGGAACTTATTAAAAATTACGTCATAAAAACTATAATTACACGTGAATTTTAAAAGAGAAAGGAATTTGTAAAATAATAAATTTATTAACATGCGTTAGAAGTCTTAAATAGGAGAAATTGCGTCATATTTACGTCACATTACAGCTATTACATAAAATGAACACAAAATAATATTGCAAAACGGTTTAAATTTAGAAATTGTGCTAGACATTTATTTGATATTTTAAGAGGATACTTTTCAACTATTTTTCTTAGGAAAGCGCAAATAATATTTCATTTCTAACACAAGTATTTTCACGTAAATATTAAAAAGAGAAAGAATAGTTTGGTCAAAATTACGTCAGATTAAAAACAATTAATTTAAAATGTCTCATTTAAAAGAACTTTCTTTTCGTTTTGTTAAAAAATACCGGGAGACAAAGATTCTGTTTACTTAATTCCTTTTATATTAGCTTATTTTGAAATGTTGTTACGCGTGTCTACGTCATCAAGTTAGTTTTATTTCGACGTTTTATTTGTATTTTTATTAATGTTGTACTAATTTATTTGTTCTTTCGTTATTTAAAATAAAAATTATGTCAATTTGTATAATTTGGCGAGTGGTTTGGCGATTTATATAATTTGGCGAAATTAGTCGACGGGATAATCAAGTAGTACCGCAGC
Source organism: Maratus speciosus (assembly GCA_963932465.1). Classification (NCBI taxonomy): domain Eukaryota; kingdom Metazoa; phylum Arthropoda; class Arachnida; order Araneae; family Salticidae; genus Maratus; species Maratus speciosus. The sequence goes on along the minus strand of OZ010794.1, from coordinate 93,137,873 downwards.
GGATTTGGCATTAAAATTTCCCCAATCAAAGAGAAATGAATAGAAATCCGTTTATAGGGAGATCGCCACTGTTTTTTAAATTATAATTCAATCTTTCGAAATCTCTTTAAAGCCGATCACATTAGCGTGCATTTAGAGTCTGCGGTGTCTGGACGGGGGTTGGCGAGCGTAACTCGTAGGGGGCCGAGCCTCCTAGTCTCGGAAAAAAAAATACATTTTAAAATTTAAGTTACGTAATTCCCCACTAAGTTCGCTACCTGCGTAAAAATAGCTATCCACTAGAAACTTTTTACAAAAATATAAACTTGACCAAAGCAAACACTTATTCTGAAAATATCCTTTTTATTTCCACTATGACGCCATATTCACCTTTTTAATTTTTGAAAAAAATAACTTGCTCAATTTAATATTTCACGTGAAAATCTTTCAACTAAAAAGAAATAAATTATTATTACGGCTTTTGAAATTTTTGCAACAATGAAGAAAAAATGTTACATTTTCTATGAAAAATGTCCGTTGATTTTCAATGAAAAAAAGCGAAAATTGGAATTATTAAGAAAAATATTTGAATAATCTAAAAAAAAAAAAGGTCCATGTTTCTCTCTATGTTATAATTCATCCATATGCAAAGGAATTTTACCATTCGTTTTGACCTTGACGTTAGGCAAACGTTTTTACACTTTAAATTTATAATATCATTAGAATTAGTAAAGAATAAAAAATGAGTGGCATCAGGGACAAAAAGGTGGGAAGAAAAAATGAAAAAGTTATTATCTCCATAGGCTTTTCCATGTTAAATTAACATTGAGAAGTGACACTGGAAATAAATAAGTATTGCGCTGCCGCGCAATACTTAAATAAAATGAGTCAATGAAGTAATAATATCTTCATGTATAAACCCTAGCAGGTAAGCTTGCAAACTGTATTAAAAAAAAAAAAAAAAAAAAAAAAAAAGGACTAAAAAACGGAAATATTACTGGCAATCTAGACGCCAGTACTATTTCCGTTTTTTTACGGGAATTTTTACCCATAAATTACAGAAAATTTTCCGTTTTTCTGATTAAAAACGGAAAAATTTCTGTGATTTATGGGTAAAAATTCCTGTAAAAAAGCCGAAATAGTACTGACGTCTAGATTGCCAGTAGTATTTCCGTTTTTTAGTCCGTTTTTTTTTTTTTTTACAGTGAGCAAGCATCAGTAAAACGGCGCATTTTGACAATTCAGTGTACATATAAACTTTCTGAACGTATACAAAGCGTTCGGAATGGGGAATAAAGCCCACTCTAGGTTTTTTAAAAATTCACTTTCCTTTTTTACTCGTTAGATGCGTTTTTAATTACATAAATAATTAGCATCTATAATCTTCGTTTGGTCCGTCCGTCCGTCAGTCTATCCGCATATAACAGAGCAAAAACTACCCAACCAAATGGTTTAAAATTTAATATATATGAATTTTTATGAAAATCGAATCAAAACTTTAAAAGATATTAATCAAAGTTTTCTTTATTCTAACAAACCCTATCCTACGTAATGAATTCAACGATATCTCGTGATAGGTAATGATTCTAAGTTGATGACATCCTATTTATGATGGAGCCCTATTATTTCCGTATGACTGAATTTAATCTACACTCTCAGAAAAAGCTGTAAATTTATGAGCGTTTGCTCTTCAATTTTTACGCGCAACAGCCTTATTTGATTAAAAACGATCTGATCTACTAAAAAAATACGGTACAACCCCATACATTTTCCTCCGCTAGGGTGTAACTCTTCATTTTATTCGTGTTTCGAAAAATAATGTCACTTAACCGCGACCGTAACATATTTTTTAACCCGCCAAAAAAGCGATTCTGTGATGATTATCTAACGTGCTATGGAACAGTAAGTAAAGTGTCATTGTGTTTTGAAGTGCATTATATCTTTGCCCCGTAAAATTACGGGCTGCACAAAAAGATGGGTTTGGATTTTAGGTAGATTACGTAAGAAATACTATCTATTGCAGTTGTTACCATGGTGCGACTTTCGAAAAATACCCTACATAACTTTTCATTATAGGACCCCAGGAACCCAAAACCACTCCCACTTAAAAAGTTTATATATATATATATATATATGTATGTTTCTACTAAATTTTGTCCCCACGATAAAAGTCGCAATTATACACGGATCGTCTTCAAACTCGCCAACAACTTTGAGATGGCGAATATCTCGGCGGGGATTGAAAATGGGCGAAATCGGCCCAAGGGGGTGGAAATGGGGAGGGTTCAAAATTTTGAATACCGTCTTAACAAGATTCTGATAAAACCAGCTCTTACACAACAATGACAAGAAAAAATAAACATTTTTCGTATAGCAGTTGCCAATAGTGAAATTCTCACCGCAACAATTACCTTTCTATTGCAAGATTTTCACGTGAAAAATTAAATAAATAGTTTGACAAATTGAAAATAAATTGAATATTACGTCATAAGTTTTCTAGAGAAAGATTTTCCGCATGAAAACTTAAAATAAAATAAATAGTTCGACGAATTAAAAAAATATATAGGGGAGACTAGGGAGGGCTGACCCACATTTTACAAAATGATTTTTTATTTTTTAAATATTGAATCTAGAATAAAGCTTTATATATCATTTTATTCGTTATATAATCAGTTATCAAAATAAAATTGCTACATAAGTGTAATATATAAGAAATTTGAAAAATCATTGATTTTAATCATGAGAAAATAATGGGTCAAGGCTCCCCACATATGGGAGGGTTGACCCACTATATGGGAGGCTTGACCCACTTTGTTTTATATTGAAATATTTGTAAAGAGGAATGAAATCAGTTTAAAAAAAGCAAAATAACTTTATGCTACATGCTTTAATTATTATAAAAAAATACATTTTTGAAAATATGCTGCTTAAATAAACCTGTTTAGACGCAATTGCAAGTCAGAGGAGAAAAATTTTGTTTCAAACATGATTTTGTCTGAGCAGATATAATTGTACAGCAAGGAAAATGAAATTTTGACATTTAAGATAGTATGCCATTAGAGACAGGTTCGTTTTCATAGGGTTTCATGTATCATTATGACCCGATTTGGGAGCCCCTGTTTTTGTCTCGCTGTCCTACTTTTTATGACACTCGATCTGACAACTGTAGTTTTCACATAGTTTGGCTTCATCTAACTATATTCATCCTGGTGAGATTTGTCTATAGACATTCCTAAAGTTTTTGATCGATGCTATGTTCTTTTGCAGCCGCATAAGCACTTGACTTATCATTAACATCTTTTAACGCTTTCAGTGGCAAAGTACTTTCAGGACTAAAATGTTTAAATAAATGACTGGCTCCGGAATTTACGAACAAATTGATTTGGAAATAAGAAAAGGCTATATTTCACATACATATTAAATGGAAAAGTTTTAGCAAAATTCTGGCGCGATTGTGGCGTTTTGGAATTAAAATTAAGTGGTTTGATAAACATACCACTGCCACTGAAAGGGTTAAAACTGCTGCTTTCATACTTTCTAATTTCCACTGTTTCTATTTTCCTATTGTAAATAATATTTAAATGGAAAAAAAATTCCTATCAACATGCCCATTTATATTTCATTAATTTTTTTTCTTGCAGTGGATACTATAGCAATTTTTCACATCTTTCTTTAATCAGTTTTAAACATTTTCTTTTCCATCACACCATTTTACTGTAGCTTTACACAATAAATGTACATTTTTTTATATAACCATTAACTTTTCATTTTGCAAAGTGTATAATAAAAAGATTTCCAAAACCACTTAACTAAGGGAGGCTTGAGCATCTGGTCAAGCCTCCCCACATATCCCTTTTCTAAAGAATAGCACATTGTTATGTTAAGCCTAACTTACTATACAATCTTTATGCCTGGAATGCAAGCTCGATATTTCCGCATTACTTAAAACCTACTTACTTAAATTTCTATGATATATTTTATCTGAAAAAGGTTTACAAAATATTTCTAAAAAACACAACTTTCACAATTGATTTTTTCCACACCTATTTTGATTATCTGTATGAAACAAAGACTGTTGTTTGAGCATTCTAGTAGATTTGCATGACACCTATTGATAAAACTCTGAAATTCTTTTAAATACGAAAACTGACGGGTGGGTCAAGCCTCCCGCATGGTCAACCCTCCCTAGTCTCCCCTATATTGCGTCATATTGGAAATATAATGGACCTCAGCAAATGAATAGGTAACGTCATGTGAGTTAGAAGAAACGTATTAAAACATGATAAAAACCCGACTATGGAAATATTAACTTATTTTAACACTTTGAGGTTCTCTGAATTTGCTTTATCTATTTTTTAAACCTATTCCATATACATGCGTGTGTGTATTCGTGTATATTAGAATTTTCACAAAATGTTTAGCTCCCTAGAGCTCATTCTTAGTGAAGCAACTGGATTTATCTCTAATCTTGATTTAAGTTTTGTTAAGTTTTGTTAGTACTTAACTTCGAAATCTACCTCCGCCTGTAAGAAGAGTTTTTTTTACGGGGTATGACTGGAATCTCATCTGCCGGCCTCTGCCCGTAATTTTACAGGGATATTTTAAACAGTGTATATCTGAATCTTAATAAATCTTGTATTCGTGCCTCTTTGCATAAGAGTGTAACAGCTATTGCACCAAGATCTGAATATTTATAAAACTAAATATAGTGCGAACATTTGTCACGTTTGAAGTAAAATTTCTGACTTGTTACGCGTTTCGTCTTGTTTGAGTTTTACTCATTGTCTTACCTGTATTTTATTATGTGCATAGGTAAGAAACTCTCTGGGATTACAAGTAACTTCCTCTTTATTAAAGTCGGTTAGAAAAGCTTCTTGCCTCGATTTCTGGATGTCAAGGGTGCAGAGTGAATAAAAAGAAAAGAAAAGAAAAGCATGATCTCGTTCGGGCCACGAGTTTGAACTTGGCCATAGTGATGGATGCCGCTGGCTGACTGACAGGCACGGCCGAGAGAAACACGTTTGGCCGCAGTTTCTCCCAATCAAGAATTTATCCGTTAAGGAACGAAAGAATAAAAAAAAATAAAGCAATGGAGAAACAAAAATTCGCTTCACCCATAGATAATGGTATATTTTAACAACGTTAAGAATATGCCAGTAGAACCGTGTGAAATTTTCGCATTGCAGTCTTAGAGTTTATTTTATGATATATTTTCTGTTAATTTACAATGAACTACATTTTATAATATTAAAATATTTATTTGCTTAAAAGACGTTATAAAAACACATTAAAAGTAAATTAAAAACTCTTTATTTACATGTTTCAACTCATTTTCTGAGGCGTCGCCAGAATGTACAATAGAAAATTACAGATGCATATAATGAAAAATGGAAAAAATCATCGAAAATAAAAAAGTAATCATGTAACGAGCCCTATATTTTCGCGATTTCTCGTGTTTCCTCTATGTCGCGAAACCGTAATTTATCCAACCATTCAACCCATAAATTCGGGATACGAAAAGATAATGTATCGTTACAAACTCCTGAACCTCTTAAATAAATTTCAATGGACTCTCTTATGAATAATTGTAAATAAAAATTAGACCTGTAGATGATTTTACTCTCGTTAAAAAGTATGTTAATGTTCTCTATTTGATTTAGCCGGGATAAAGCAGTATTACCTCTATTGTATTTTATGTCCGCTATATGTTCTTTACATCTGATATTGAATTTTCGTTAGGTTATACCTATATAATGATTTTTTATTCCTCCCTCCCTAATAAATGGAATCATATAAACTCCTGAGAGGTCATCTCTATTAATCGGATCAATTTTAGTATTTAAAAGCATATCTAATTTCAGTGGCGGCTTCGCGATCAAACATAAGCCAAATTTTCTTAAATGATTTTTTATATGTTCAAAGAAACCCGGGAAATAATTTGCTACAACCCTTTTCATAGTAACTTCATTAATAGTTTTATTTCTATTTTTAGAATTATCAAAGGAGCTCTGAATCAGTTTGTTAATTAATTTTACCTGATATCCATTATCACTAGCAATACGTTTAATGGTAGTTAGTTATAAAATATCAGTGATCTCTAAGGACGTTTCCTAAAAAAATCGAAATTTAAAAGGGGGTCAAAATGCGCAAAAAGCGTTGCGAAAAACGTTCTAAATTGCGATTTGTATGCAATCTCAGAAAGTACTGAACCGATTTCAAATATAATGGTGTAAAAATGATGGTGACAGATCTTGCTCCAAGATAGGCTATATTTTATGTCTGTTTCCACTACCTTAGAGGAGATGTAGGAGCAAAATGCGCGAAAAGCGTTCTAAATGCTGATTTGTCAGCAATACCTCAGGAAGAATCAAAGTGATTTCAAAAGTAATGGTAGGAAATTGATGCTGACAGCCTCTGCTCTAATACAGACGCTATTTTATTTCGGTATCACTATCACCTAGACGTTGCAGGAGTAAAAAAGCGTTCTAAATTTCGATTTTTGTGATCGGCAGGGGCTAGCAACTTAAAATTAGGCAAGGTACATATTTATTAGATATCAATGATCTTTAAGAACAGTTTCGAAAAAATTGAAAATTTAAAAAGGGGGGGGGGGGAAATGCGCGAAAAGCGTTCTAAAAACGTTCTAAATTGAGATTTCTACTCAATCTGAGGAAATACCAATGCTATTTCAAAAGTAATGGTTGCAAATCAATGGTGACAGTCCCTGTTATATTTGATGTTGCTGTCACTACCATCTGAGGGTTGCAAAAGCAAAATATGTTCTAATTAGCGTTTTTTGCACAACTGAGGGGTCTAACACTTTGAAGTATGGCATGGTATTTATGTACAAGATGCAACTGCTTTCTAAGAACAGTCGAAAGAAAATTCCAAATTTAAAAAGATGAAGTGAGCGAAAAGCGATATAAATTAACATTTTTATGGAATTTTATCAAATACCAAACCGATTAAAAAAATAATGATGACAAATTGTTGGTGATAGAACCTGCTCAAATATAAGCTATATTTTATGTCTGTGCCACTACCACCAGAGGGTTCCAGGAGCTAAAAACTTTCTAAATTGCGATTTCTGTGATACTGAAAAGGCTAGAAACTTTAAATATTGCATGTTAGTTACTTATAAAATATAAATGTCGTTGAAGGACTGTCGAAAATAAATTCGAATTAAAAAGGGGTGAAGCAAAGGAGAGGTGCGAAAAGCATTCTAAAAAAGTCCTAAATTACAATTTCTATGCAATTTCAGGGAATATAAACCGATTATGAAAGTAATAGTTACGAATCAATGGTAACAGTATCTGATCCTACACAGGCTATATTTTATGCCGATGATTCTACCACTTGGGGTTCAGAGGAACAACAAACGTTCTAAAAAAGGCCTTTAAAAGCTTTCTAAATTACGTTTCTGTGGAATATTAGAAAATAACAAACCGATTTCAAAATTAATGTTGGCAAATTAATGGTGACAGTTCCTATTTCAACATAGTCCTTTATGTTGAGAGAGGTGGTAGGACTTGGAATTTGACATGATAGTTAATTTTAAGATGTAAGAAGATGGTTTCTAAAAAATTCAAAACTTCAAATGAATACTGAAATAAGCGTATTAATTGAGCATAAAAGTTTCAAAATATTTTCTAAATTATCATTTATTTAGTTTTATTTTGTTTTATTAATTTAAGTCTCATTTCTGCCTAATGTAGTGTAATAATGATGTTTAATCAAACTGTGTTTTAAATAGTAATTTTTGAAGTATTCCTAAAAGTAATAAGTATCTTTTAATAAAAAAAAAACTTTTAATAAAATTAAATATTACATTTTAATAAAATAAAAATTTAGTTAGCACCTTTTTAATAAAAATTAGACATATAAATATCACTTGGCATGTTTTAAATATTACGCGAGCAAAGTCGCGGGGTTTTCTAGTATATTATAATTCTGTCAGGGCCGTAATCAGATGAGATCAGTGTAGGCTGAGCCCCCCCCCCCTTCCCATAGCAATTCAATTTCGTATACTAAAACATTAAGGTAATTCTGTAAGTTCAGTTCAGTGCAAAATTGACACATTTGCGCATGCGTGAAATTAAATTTAGAACCTCTTCAATTTAGATGAATGCAAGACAAGATCTAGTTAGCGCAGTGGTGAAAAGCATAACTTTAAAGCTCTGAATTTTTTTGAAGTTATGTGATTTTTATTTTTTACTGTTTTTATGATTTGACTGCTTTATAATTAAATAAAATTTAACACTCAACAATATTTTTTAAAAAATAATTTCATATTTAAAATATTTAAGCCAAAATGTTTTGCATGTAATTATCAATTAAATAAATTGAGATGATCTACAATTTTTATTATATTTTCTGACCATTATCAAGAGTACATATGCATGTGTGTGTCACAAAGAAAAGTTCGTCATTCTTTTCAGTAAAAGGAAATGGAAAAAAAGAAAAATATTCATATAAGAACTATAAAAATAAAGCAATAAAAAATTATGCATTTTGCTGCATCAAATTTCAAATTCAGGCTTTTAGAGTATGAGATTGATAAAAATAAAATTCATGACATCTTTTAATGGTTAAAAAAATGCAGTTAAAAAAATAAAAATAGAAAATACTAAATAATGGTATTTAAAAAAAAGAATTGAGAACGTAGCAAGTAAAAATAAGTTTTAGTCAATCAAGGGGAGAAAAAAAAAGTGTTGGTAATAGTCCAGATATTCGACTTGATGCAGGACTCTAAATATATACTAATTACTAGTCTTTACTAATTAGTAGTTCAATAATCTCTTTAGTGGTGAAGATGTATCTTAAATGACATATGTAGATGTTTCATTTTTAATAATTAGATCCAGATATTAAGTGACAAAGAAATGTCTGAATATTATTAACTATTGTTTAAGAAAAGTGCAAGGGAATACCTTAAGTATTATTGTCTATGAAATCGAAATGAACGTCTTCTTAATCTGACTTGTGGAGTAACAATCCATACTTAGTGACCGCGATGTTCCAAAAACAATTAATTCCCATTTGAACTATCAGGCGTTTCTTTGAAAGAAAATAATCAGTTCTTCACCTCCCTCTATTTAATGATTTTTGTTAAGATGTAACGACAAGATAGCAAACGAGAGTAAAGTAATACAAAATCGAGAGATAAAGAAAGATGTGGGTTGGCGCATGTTTTAGCTGTGTTATTTTTATAACTCATATGTCTTAATATTAATTTATTAAATCCTAATTAATTTGTAAAAATATTAAAATTTTGTACTATTATTACTAACTCGCCTGTGTGCCTATTTATTACATGCTTTCATTTAACTTACTGTTTGTAATGTGGCAGTCAAAATTTCGTGACTTTTTTTCAACCACTTCTTGTTGACATAGAGCTTTGAAATTTGGAATATGTATGTATTCCTGAGGGCAATATAGGAATTGAACATATTTTTAAAATTTCGATCCCTATGGGGGCAACGGAGGGTCAAATTTAAAATTTAAAAAAATCATCCTATTTCATAAACCAATGGAAATAAGATTTTGAAACTTGACATGCCTGTAGTATAACTAAAATTAGTCAACATGTGTTTTGGAATTTTTCAAAATTCGACCTTAAAGGAGAGTCCTGCCGCCAAGCTCCCTTTGTTTTCGAAAGAAATCGCATAAACACAACTCAAACTTGGTTACTCAATTATAGTTTGATTTAGTATGGAGAAATCAGTATCAGCTTCAACAATGAGCATTTGTTAAGAGGTACTAATGGCAGAGTTACCACAATAGCGCCCAATTTTGGCCAAGTTTGGTAGTGAATTTGAAAAAAAATATCTTTTTTCTACTTTCTAGTGAATTTTAATGAAAGCATGCTTATTAATATATATATATTTTTTTACATTTATATTATTATAATTCTAGCCTATCAGGTAGTGGGCGAAAAGTAGATTATGAAATTCTCTCTTTACACACAAAAGAAGTGGGTGAAAAGTAGATTATAAAATTCTCTCTTTACACACAAAAGAAGTGGGTGAAAAGTAGATTATAAAATTCTCTCTTTACACACAAAAGAAATGGGTGAAAAGTAGATTATAAAATTCTCTCTTTACACACAAAAGAAGTGGGTGAAAAGTAGATTATAAATTTATCTCTTTACACACAAAAGAAGTGGGTGAAAAGTAGATTATAAAATTCTCTCTTTACACACAAAAGAAGTGGGTGAAAAGTAGATTATAAAATTCTCTCTTTACACACAAAAGAAGTGGGTGAAAAGTAGATTATAAATTTCTCTCTTTACACACAAAAGAAGTGGGTGAAAAGTAGATTATAAAATTCTCTCTTTACACACAAAAGAAGTGGGTGAAAAGTAGATTATAAAATTCTCTCTTTACACACAAAAGAAATGGGTGAAAAGTAGATTATAAAATTCTCTCTTTACACACAAAAGAAGTGGGTGAAAAGTAGATTATAAATTTATCTCTTTACACACAAAAGAAGTGGGTGAAAAGTAGATTATAAAATTCTCTCTTTACACACAAAAGAAGTGGGTGAAAAGTAGATTATAAAATTCTCTCTTTACACACAAAAGAAGTGGGTGAAAAGTAGATTATAAATTTCTCTCTTTACACACAAAAGAAGTGGGTGAAAAGTAGATTATAAATTTCTCTCTTTACACACAAAAGAAGTGGGTGAAAAGTAGATTATAAAATTCTCTCTTTACACACAAAAGAAGTGGGTGAAAAGTAGATTATAAAATTCTCTCTTTACACACAAAAGAAATGGGTGAAAAGTAGATTATAAAATTCTCTCTTTACACACAAAAGAAGTGGGTGAAAAGTAGATTATAAATTTATCTCTTTACACACAAAAGAAGTGGGTGAAAAGTAGATTATAAAATTCTCTCTTTACACACAAAAGAAGTGGGTGAAAAGTAGATTATAAAATTCTCTCTTTACACACAAAAGAAGTGGGTGAAAAGTAGATTATAAATTTCTCTCTTTACACACAAAAGAAGTGGGTGAAAAGTAGATTATAAAATTCTCTCTTTACACACAAAAGAAGTGGGTGAAAAGTAGATTATAAATTTCTCTCTTTACACACAAAAGAAGTGGGTGAAAAGTAGTTTAAAAAATTATCTCTTTACACACAAAAGAAGTGGGTGAAAAGTAGATTATAAAATTCTCTCTTTACACACAAAAGAAGTGGGTGAAAAGTAGATTATAAAATTCTCTCTTTACACACAAAAGAAGTGGGTGAAAAGTAGATTATAAAATTTTCTCTTTACACACAAAAGAAGTGGGTGAAAAGTAGATTAAAAAAATTATCTCTTTACACACAAAAAACAAATTAAGTTAAGTAAATGAGTGTAATGATTAAAAACAATAGAAATTCTTAGTAAATAAATGAATACAATATTCCCAAAGTGTACATTAATAGTATCAATCGTCTTTTGCTGTATTAATTTAAGATGACACAGAGAAACAACAACAATAATAAAAAAAAGTTTACATGTGCCCCTTCTACCCTACTTACTAATATCTATAAACCGATTACGGCCGTAATGAGATGGGCGCAAGGTAGGCCATGCCCACTAGCAATTGCTTGTGCTGCCTGTAGACTTCATAATCTTTCAATACTAATATAATTTATATTACATTAACATTTTAAATAAAACTTTATCATCAGAAGTTTTATGACACAGGATTCTTGCCTCCTACATCTGTGTATACTTATATAGAATTAAAATAGCTTGGCAAGGATTGTCACTCGCACAAGAACTTCTATTTTTTGAAATGATGGGATAGTCTTGAATGGGGTCTTCATTATAAAAATGAGAGAAAGGAAGCTGTTATGATTACCGTAAAATACAGGCGTACATAAATGAATCTCTCAATTTTACAGGGCTATTAAAAGAAAACAAAAATAATTCTGCATGAAAAACCCATTTATCTAAATTAAGGGGGGAATTTGCACCCCTTCCCCCTTTATACTTAAACAACGAACCTCCGAATCTAATCAGGGAAGTGCCTTATCAGAGTAAACCGGTATTCCAAATTTGAAGCAAATCCGATAATTTTGCATGAAAAACCCATTTATCTAAAGTAAAGTGGGATTAGACAGCCGTTACCCTCTTTATACTTAACCAATGAACCCCTAAATTAATCAGAGAAGCGCCTTATCAGAATGAACCTATTTAGAAAATTTGAAGCAAATCGGATATTTCTATCAAGGGTTATTGTGTTACGTACATACAGAACCTGCGGGCACATTAGCTCTCAGGCTTTGTAGACTGCGAGCTAAAAAGTACAACCTTGTTGTTCATTGGAAATCAAAAATAACTGTTGAAATTTTAAATTCAACTCAGTTATAAGTGTTCAATGTTGATCCCCTCCAGAAACACGAACGTTGTCGAGGCGGTACGATAATTCATCCCGCACTTTTCTCAGTATGTCTGGTGTGCCTCTTTGAATGGTTGTAGAAATGAGTGTCTTAAGTTTATCAACGTCAGTTGGTAGCGGTGGAACAAACACCTGATCTTTGATGAGGCCCCACACAAAAAAAATCGCATGGTGTGATGCCAGGGCTGCGAGGAGGCCATTGATGAAAAGCAAAGTCCTGGGGTGCTCTGCGTCCTATCGCCATCTTCGTAAACTTTCAACTATTATTGATTTCCGATGAACAACAAGGTTGTATTTTTCTTTTCATATCCCTATAAAGTTGGGAGATTTATCTATGCACACCTTGTATTTCTAATAACTGATTACACAGAGCTTATCCCATATAAATATGAACCAATCACCAAACGGCCAGGGAGAACCTTAACTGAACCCGACCCGCAACCAGAGCCTGATGCTTATGACTTAGAAGTAAGATAAGCCCGACGTCAAACAGGGGTCCCTCTATTACTCTACCAATTACTTTTTATTTACTAAATCCATTTTTCATATGTTTAAATAATTTGAAATTTTATCATCAAAATTTCGAGTAAATAACACTTTTAATATTAAACTAAAACTAACTACCTGTATACATACGAAATTTGTTCTATTATGTGTATAATTATACATAACCAATTAATTTTGTAAATGTGAAATATGGAACTACAGCTGATAATATCTGAACTTCAAAATATCTTTTATGACTTACAAATTGAAACATAGTAAGATAAAAAAAAGTTTAATAAGGAGAAAAAGTGCATTATTTTTACCCTGATAGATTTTTTTTTTCTAAAAGTTAGTTTTGAAAAATGAATTTATGGGCTCCTTTGTATTTCAGTGGGTAAGCATGGGCTTCACGGGCCTATTTGGTAAACAGGCCCTGCCCGCAACAAAAGTTTTAGTCAATCAAAAAAAAAAAAAAAAAAAAAAAAGATAAAATTGGAAATAGCCCAGTTATTCGACGCGATGAAGGATTCTAAATATATACTAATTAGCACTGCTTACTAATTAATAGTTCAATAATCTATTGAGTGGTGAAGATATATTTTAAATGACGCTTGTAGATGTTTTATTTTTAATAATCCGATTCAGGCATTAAGTGACAAAGAAATGTCTGAATATTATTAGGTATTGTTTACGAAAAATGCAAGGAAGTATCTTAGTATCTTAGTAGTATTGTTTATGAAATCGAAATGAACGACTTTTTAATCTGCCGCTTGTAGTAACAATCGATACTTAATGGTCGTGATGTACCAAAAAAAAAAAATTAATTCCCAATTCAACTATCAGGCGTTACTTTTAAATGAAAATAATCAGATCTTCATCTCCTTCGATTTAATGATTTTGGTTATGGACATATCTAAAGATATGTTCCATAGCAAACGAGAGTAAAATTATTAAAAATCCAAAGATAAGAAAGTGCATTGTTTTTTGATAAAATATTTTTCTTCAGATAATATGGAATACTCTGATTGTTCAAACCACTTTTGACCAAGTGGCTGAGGATTTTCGTGGACGTTACTTTACCGAACCTCATTGAGTTCTACAATATACTTCCTTATTTACATGTATTTTTTCAATATAATTTCTGATAGTTAAAAACACATACAGTGCAATCGAAACCAGGCAATTTCTTAAGGAGAAATTCTATTTCTTTGTGTCAAATTTTTCAATTTTTTTTAAAAACTTTTTTGAATCAATGAAATATGTAGATTGTTGCTGTAAAGGGATTTCGTGATATTATAATTCCTTACAATATTTCTTTGCTTGTTGAACGTAACCGCTTTTGTAAAATTTTAAATTTATTTTTCTGGAATCCATCTTATTTAAGCTGGGGAACCATTTTTTTTGCGTTAAGTATTCAAGCAATCCCCCCACCCTCTTCAAAAAAAAAAAAAAAAAAAAAATGTAGGAGAAAGGTAATAGTTTATTTTGGAATATATACCACGGAAAATATACCACGAATAAATTTTCACTGCTACATTATTTTTTAAAGCTCACAAAATGTTTTTTAAAAAAAGGCGAAAAAATGATTTTTTTGTTCAAATGATCACCATTTTATGAAAAATAAACTATTTAGTCTAAATGTTGGTTGTATAATCCCCAGAGAATTGAATATCCCTTGTTAATTTGACAATCCAATTTATTTCACATGCTTGGTGACGGAGAAAAAGGGTCACCCGTTAAAAGTTCACGGCGCGCACCTGCAGGTACTCCCCGTCGCACAAAGCATAGAATCAAATTCTACATGGTTCGTACGCCTCCTTGAATTTTGCAGACCAGAAAATTTTTCGGCACCAGTATTATCTTATAGGAAATCTCTTCTTAAAAGAATACGAAATTTTGCGCGTTTAAACTAGATTTCTTTTTCCATAAAAAGATACCGGTAGTTTTTCTGGAGAAATAACGGTATCCGTACGAACCATGTTCTATCCTCTAAAATTTCTATAAAATTCTATTCAATAAAATTCCATGATCTATTTTTTTTTTCGCACGGAAGTTTTAATATATAAATGAAATGTCAATAAATATAATGCAAAAAGTCCGAAAGTGATATCTACTTTCTTTGTAACAAAAAAAAAAAAAAAAAAAAAATCGTAAAATTCACGGCAAATATAAGTTGAAACTACTCTTAAATAATTTTTCTTGAAATCACAAAAAAATCAAGAGAACTTTTATGTATATTTTGTATGTAATAATCCCATCATTTGTTAGTATTTTGTGTTCCACAACCTCAGGTACTACGAGACTATCTCAAATAAATATCCCATTTGTGCTTATAAAGAATGTTTAATATGGACGTAATTCTAGGCGCGCGTGAAGGAAAAAGTGGCTATAATTTCATTACTGGGAGTCTAATAATCGAAACAGCATCTGAGTAACAATCCATTCACTATTCTTCGATGGAAAATACATGTTATTGTATCTGAAACCGAAATGAAGTCCTCATCACCTGTCATTTGTTCTCCTCTAGATAAGAATAAAGACTGATTTTCGGGAAGTCTGGAAAACAATTCATCCCATTAAAAGCAATCGAGTGTTTTTTGCGTAGAGGAAGTGATTCGTTCTTCATTTATAATACGATTTAATGGTCATCTTATCGAACTATCGCGGACAACCCTAAATTTTACACAATGCATTTTTTTCTTTAGAGTATCGAGATTGCTGACCAGAATGTGCGCGGTACTGATTTCATATTAGAGTGATGCGCATGTCGGGTTGTTCACGACCCGAATCCGAAATTTCTGCTTAAAGTCAGCTCGAAGCCTAACTCAAACCCGACAAAAAAATTCGTCAACCCGAAACCAGACCCGAAGCAGATATACTTCAACCTGAACACGAAGTGAAAGAAAATGAATTCCTATTTAATACAATTATGCAAAAATAGTCTACAATTATGGGGCATTCTCACAATCTTTTGACTTTCGGGAATAAAAATCTGGTGAAATTAAACTTGCTAAAAGAACATTTTAATCAGATAGACGAATGCCTTAGTGATTCAAAATAAAGAAAAAATGGTCAGCAGCGAAAATTTTTTTTATTTAACTGAGGTTTAAGTTAAACTTGTGAATTTAATTTTCCTTACCATTTTACCACTATAACTTTTTATTTTCTTCTAAATTTTTACTTATAATGAATTTGCATAGTACCCACAGGACATTCAAATAAGAAATAATAAAAATGTAGTATTTTTAGTACAAAATTTTGGTATAACTTAAAGAGGTGTTAAAGAAGGGGCGGTAAGGTAAAAAAAAAAGGTGACGTACAGGAAAAAAAGGGTCGGTAAGTATGGAATGGTAAGGAAAATTACCACTTATTTTAGGCAAATCTTATTAAGACTAAGTGGTAGCCACAATGTTCATTGATTTTTAGAAACAGTTATTTACATTGGATTAAATTAAAAAAATAATTAATTTACCTCGAAAAGTGCAGGAATAAACCTTGGGGACGGTAAGACTACCCATAAAGTCACGATGCTTGAAATTGATATTTAAATGCTGATTTAAATTCTGCAGTAAATTTCCTGCCAAAGAATTTTAGACATTCTTTCTCTAGCATACTTTTGCATGAAAAAAAAGTTGAAAAAAATATGTGGTTGCGTCTGAAGTGATATTCTGTATAATTTTAGAAGAGGAACGGTAAGGAATCTAAAACCCAGGGACAGAGTTAAAAAAATAATAACAACCCTAAAAATGTGTGCAGGTTAATTTTTTGCTACATATTTATACATATAACTACATATTTGCTACATATTTGCTACATATAACAATAGTTCCAGTTTCGGACAAAAAAATACATCGAATTATTTTTATCAAAACAGTTTTATACAGACAGCTCCAAACTTAAAAATCAGCATCAGGGACGACACGGGACGGTATAGGAGTTTTCCTGGTATTTGGACCCCCAACGCCGTCCAAAACATATTTATCTCGTTAATATTGTTATGCAATCATGCAATGGGATGTTCCCCAGTATATGAAATTAAAAAAAAAAAAAAACACAAGAACATGTACTAAAATAAAAATTATTATTCAGGGACATAAAAGTCAAAAGATTGTGAGAATGCCCCTTATATTTCTAATATCAATTTTATTCTTTTTAGGTGCATTCGTAATTATGTAAATGTGTAGCATCGATATTCGTCGTTTTGTCCGTCCGTCTGTCTGCCTATAACAGCGCACAATGGTTGACCCAATCGAATGGTTTGAAATTGGATCGATAGAACCTTTGCAGAATGGCATCGAGTCATTTCAAATTTTGTAAAAATCGAATCAAAACTTTAAAAGATATTCATAAAAGTTTTCTTCCTTCTATTCAATCTTATCCTACATCATGAATCCAATGCTATCCCATGACAGGTATAATGATTCTAGGTTGCCATGGTGATGCCGTCCTATTTTGCATGGAGTCCTATTATATCCGTTATGACTGAATTGAATCTATAGAATCCTAATAAATTTTGCATTCAAAGTATTGTATTTTTGCATAAGGGGGCAACAGCTATTGCACCAATATCTGACTATCTATAAAATTAGTTGTAGTACGAACGCACCTCATTTGCCATGTTTGACGCATAATTTCCGACTAGTTTATTTTCATGTCAGAAATTTGTTTATTAGTTTTTACATACTTAAAATGATGTATTCTAATATCTGAATAAATATTTTTCAAATCGGAATTTTTGAGTCACTACTGGTTAACTCTTTATGTACTGAATTATGAATTTATGAAAATTTTATCTTCTAAAGCATTTTTCGTGAATTGTTTAAACTACATTAGAAGAATTACATAATCATTTAATAAATTTTAGAAGGATTTTAGAAGGATTGAAGGATTTAGAAGGACTCATTAAATTTTAATTTAAAGCACTATTGATAACCACACTCAAATCTTTTATTTTAAATATTTTTCTTAGTATTTTGTAGAATTAGGAAATGTATAAATAGAATGTTCTTACAAAAGCAATATAGAAATATTTCCGAATTGAAAAATCCCCCCCCCCCCATTCCAACGCCAAAAAAGCTGAAAAGATGCAAAGGCCAAAGAAATCATCCTTTTAAAAATATTTTTGTTTTGCGTAACCCACAATGCTTTTGAAACAAGACAAAGTAATGTATCTATAACTTATTCTAAACTGTATTACAACTAATCGATGTTTTAAATGAATTTTATAACAAGTTATTTTAATGGTACTTATAAGTACTGTCACTACATAAAGGGTTAATATCTCATCAACACTTCACCGGACGCTGCCTGAAAAAATGCTTGTTGCTAATACACATAAATAAATAATCTTTCCAACCTGAGCAACATTTTTCATCGTCCTTTTAAGATAACTCCAGGGAAAACTAAACAGTATTATTGTTTATGAAATCAAGAAATCCAAATGATGTCAATTTATTCCTCTCTATTTATCTAAAAAGAAACGATATTAAAGGGTCGTTCCATCTAGAGTAATCGGGTGTCTCTTCCAAATAAAAGAAAACAAAATAATAATCAGTTATTCATCTGTATCAATACGATGTAATACGTAATTAGCGGTTTTTGCGGACATCTCATGGAATGACAACCTCTAAACTTCGTCGCTTTTTCGATTTGGGAACAAAGTTTGCGTGGAGCGAAAAAACTAGAACGACGAATGCAGTCACATCGTAAAAACGACTGTTTCGTTTCGCCTCAAATCAATATCTGTGGTCATTTCCGGTCAAAACAATTGACGAGCCGATCGCTATCGGTCAGGCCATTGTTTTTATGAGGAGTCCTAGCTACCTGCGCCCGCCCAGTAGAAGTTTTTATCAGTTGGCATCAGAGAAATCTTTCAGAGAACTTATGGTGTGTTTTGGAGGGAATCAATCTCAGCTTATTTAAATTAGGCGGGAAATGGAAAAGGCTGCTTTCATTTGGACGTTACTGCATAATACATAAGACAGCATAAGAGGGATTTAGAGATTTAAATCTTTCCCAGAGTATTTAAAAAGTGATAAGATGCCTATAACAGAAAAGCATGAACAACCAACTAAATATAATATGCAAGTCTATTCGATGCTTCTGAACCCTTAAAACTTGTTATCAGTGAGGACACAAATCCCCCTCTTTAATGATAAACCTATGGGCTTAGAATGCATCCGTATTTTTCAAATTTTTCCCCGGAAATTAAAAAAATTTCCCTTCTGTTTTCTGTATGTTCTTCTAGAAGAATGCTTCTTTCTTTTTTTTATCTGCCAAAACGTTTCTAAAATATATATTTAACTAGTCGCCTTTAGCCCCCAGTTTGGTCTCCCTTAAAACTAATGTTTGGGAAAGCATGCTAAGCATTTTATCATGTTAATTTTATTCATAATTTAATTTACTTGGACTCCCTTAAATATAATTAATAGAATCTTGAGCTAATATTAATTTTTGTTGCATTAAAATATCTCAATTTGTTGATTTTCTGCAAGCAAGTAAACACTATTGGTTTACAGTGGAAATCTATGGGAATTTGGCGAAATAATAGAGATATCGCCAAGTTGGTGTCACTATTGGCGGCATTTGGCGACAGAACAGGGTCCCCCTACTGTAACCCTTCCCCTTATAGGTATGAAGATGCATTAAATGCTGTTCAGTAACGAATGAGATGCGTTTCATTCGGGCGTTGCCATTAAACAATTAACAAATAATCGCGATTTCTGTGGCACATATCATAGCGTAATATATATATATATATATAACCATTAATTAAACATAACCTTCCACCGTCAAATATTATGAATTGAAGCTGTAAGTATTAAAAAAAAAAAAAAAATATATATATATATATATATATAAGAATTATTATGGAAGAAAAAGAAAAAAGTGGACACCGACAAAAATTGAAAAGCTTATACATTGAATTACGTTATCAAGGGCACAGAATTCAATGATATAAGCAAAATGGTTGTTTTCTGTGGGAAAAATAAGCTAAAGCTAAAAGTTATTTTCCCCTGTGCCCAAACAACCATAAAATCAAGTGAATTGATTAAAAATGAAAGCAGAATAGAAACAAATAATATGAAATGGAAGAATCAATAAAACGTATTTAAATATTTATAGGATATAAAATATAAATAATAAACGCCATACCGTTTAATATTTCAGTATTTTACAAAAATCCACGCGCACATGGCTGCCAGTATATCAAAAAGATTAAGGTGAATAAAACAGTTAAGAAATCACAGTAAATGATACCAAAGGATGCAGTTAATACATTCTGAAATAAAATTTTAAATACCTTGTTAAACACATTTAATCTAATATAAAATAAATAGATATTAATTACATTATTTAAAATGCACTATTAAATTAATTAATAACAGTTTAACAATATCGTCAAAATTTAGCTAAAAATACCCCCTGGTGTATTAAATTATAACTGAAATGGAGCTAGAAAAATTAACAATTAGAGCTATCTTAAAGTGACAAATTTAGTGCTGCCATCTAGTATTACTTCTATTAAACAACTAACGCAAGATAAATATTTGTAAGCATTTGAATGTAAATATCTGTATAAATAATTGTAAGCAATTGAATGTAAATAACTGTATAAACAGCAAAACCAAACATATCCTTATATATAGAGAATTATAAACCGAATATAAACCACACAATGTATTTAAAAAACTATTGTAAATAAAATTTAAAAGCATACAAGATATTCTATTAGCTAACTTATTTAAACTAAACTAAGAAATATATAATTCTAGAACATTGATAATATATAGCATATAGCTATATGCTATAAAACAAAATAAAATTCAGTAATAATTAATATAAATAATTATTAAATATAAAAATTATTTTTTATGAATTATATATCAGATATTTATAAAATGAACAGGAAATAAAAAACATGTGGAAGTAAATAGAAGGTTAAATGATACTTAAATACCCATTACTTAAAAAGCACAAATATAGAGTGTGGATTATCTTCAGACATCCATAAAAAACCATAAAGTATGAATGTGGGACATTCAAAAACATTAAACCGATAATAAATATTAAAAAGAATAGAGTAATAATAATAAAAATAATTACCCAATTTTAATGCATACAGTATAACTATATTATATTATACATACTTATATGTATATTATTCACTATAAGAATGGCATACTATTAGTAATTAATATGATATTGTCCTTAGTAAATTTAAAATTTAATAACAAATAATTGTAAATTAGATTAATCAATAATTAGGCTAATTATAATATTAATGAAATTCTCCAATTACATATAAAATATCAAATCAACATCCATATAAAATACGTAACAAAAATATAGTAATAATAAAAAAGCCCCCCCCCCTTTTTTTTTCTTTTTTTTTAAAATGTAATTAACCATTGCGTATTATCCAGACAACACCACCCTCCTCCGTACTCTAACATCTACCCACCCAACCAACCTATAATATTTTTTTTATATTATTTTACAATTTTTAATTTTTTATAGATATTTTTTTATTTTATAATTTTTTTGTAATTTTGTTTACGCATGTGTTAATTTGTTTTAATAGATCATGTAAGAAAAGTACTAATTGTATATTAATGAATATATGAATTTTTTTGGAAAACCATGATTTAATGCATCATAAACTAGTTTTTTAATATTATTGTTAATTAGAGGAGAAGAACATAAACATTTTATTCTATATAAATGATTAAGTATTATATTCCGAAATACAGAATGATGTAGACAAGATTTAAAATTTGTAAATGTATTAACTTTGAATTTAAATTCTTTACGTTTGTCATATAAATCTGTGATTGTTTTATTGTCTTTGATTGTAATTTTAAGATCTAAGTAGTTAATTGTATTGTTAGATAAAAGGTTTTCCGTTAATTCCAAATTAGTGGGATAATCAACTGGAAATCGAGTAATTGCAGATTGATCAGTATCAATTAAAATGATGTCATCAATATAACGATATAAATGTAGATTATTATTAGTAAAATTACGTTCATAATGATATAAGTATAAGTCTGAGAGTAAACTGGAAGTACAACCGCCTTGTGGTATACCGACATGCTTATATATATATATATAGATTTATATTTTAAGTGTTAAAATTGAAGTGAATCAGGCGAGTTGTAAGTAAGATTTTAATACTTGAAATGAAACTAACAATGTATTTAAAAAATATTTTGTCTTATAACTCAGAAAAAAAAAAATCCCTGCCGGCTCGGGCCTACAGGCGGAGGTAGATTTCGAAGTTAAGTACTAAATTCACCAACAAAACTTAAATCAAGATTAGAGATAAACCCAGTTCCTTCACTAAGAATGAGCTCTAGGGAGCTAAACAGTTTGTGAAAATTCTAATATACACGAATAAACACACGCATGTATATGGAATAGGCTTAAAAATAGCTAAAGCAAATTCAGAGAACCTCAATCACATGACGTTACCTATTCACCTACAGAAGTCCATTTTATTTCCAATATGACGCAATATTTTGTTTTTGTTTTTAATTCGTCAAACTATTTTCATTTTGAGTTTTCATGCAGAAATCTTGCTGTAGAAAACTTATGACGTAATATTCAATTTGTTTTCAATTCGTCAAACTATTTATTTAATTTAACTTTTCACGTGAAAATCTTGCAATAGAAAAGCAGTTGTCGTGGTCTGAATTTTATTGTTTTTTTTTTTTTTAACTGTTGGCAACTAAGTATGTAATTTAAAGTGAACATTTTTTGAGCCATTTTTGTTATGTCACTCAGGAGTGAAATTATGTCTAACAGAAACGTAAATGGATTTTTTCACTATTTTTCGAATGTTTAAGGAACAAAAATAGACTCAAATATAATTTTTTTTTCGAAAAAAAAAATAAATAAAAAATCATGCATTAAACGGTTAAATGTGTATGTGACATCTCGATGGGTATGAAGCAATTTTAATGCGAATTTTAAAAGTACACATTTCATAAAAAACAACAAATCTGTTAAACTTTTACCACTTAAAGTATACATTTATATAACATAAAAAATTCTGCGGATTGAAAAAAACCCGCTAAAAATCCATTAAAAATCTTTAAAATTATAAATCGCAGAAGACAATTTGTTGAACAGATTTGACAGAATATTGAAACAGAATTTCTTTTTACAAATGTGAACAACTCGTCGCGAAATGCGGAAAAATCTCTAAAAATGGCATTAAAAAATCGAGAAAAATTAAAAATCCGTAGTATACGAATTCCGAATAAACTTTATTGAAAAGAGAACAAAATGTATTATATTGGGCTGAAAGATTGAAACTGGATTTTTTTTACTAATGTGGAAAAATCGTAATGAAATTCGATAAAACGATTAAACGATTAAAAGAATTAAATTAAAAAAATCTAACCAAAAACTGGCTTCGAGGTACATAACTTCAGATGCAGCAGCCCCTTCATTACAAATCTTATAGCTCTGTGTGCAGTATTTACTTTAGAGTACAGTGGGCAGACACACACACACACACACACACACGTACACAAAAACACCCAACAATTTCTATCTCTATTAATATAGACAGTTGTTTAACTTGATTAATTGATTTTCATATTGTGTTCGTTTGGTTGGCTTGACTTAAAAACTGCAAACGTTCCCGCTTTAATTTTTTTTATATTTATTAAGAACATATCAATTAATATGAACATAAAACAGTTTATGTTTTGAATAAAAATAAATAACAATAAAATAAAAATAGCAAAACATTTTGAAAATAATAAACAATTACATAATACGTTCTTTCATAATTACAATATTACTGTACTGATATCTGTTATTTTTCCTATTATTAAATGACGTTTATAATGACCAGTCACGAAACGGATACAGTATGAAATTCAATTAATCAAAGGTAAATAGAAGTTAAGGAACATTCTTTAATGTAAATAACAAGAGATACTTTTACCTGAGTTAAAGTCAAAACTGCAATTCATCTCCCAGCCATGTTTTGCAAATAGCTAATTCATTAGTTTATTGTTTAAGAATATATTGCATTGCAAAACATTGCTGGGAGATAAACCACATTTTTGAATTTAACTCAGCTAAAAAGTGATCTCTAAACCCATTTCCATACTTGATCTTAACTATCTTGAAGCATTCCATAGCTATAAAAATCATAAAACTGTTGCTAATTGTGACTTATATTCCCCCATTGTCGGATGACGGGAAATCCTTCTATATATAAAAAAAAGTTTTGATTTGGAAATGGACCAATGAAAATCTGCGTAGATATTCCGGGTAGATCGGCATCCAATTTGAATGCTTAAGCATGGCCTTTCATCGTTAATATTAAAAAAACTGTTGCATACAAAAATATGAAAATCGGTGGTATTATAGAGAAATGTTTGATAAACACGCTGATGCAGACAGTTTTCAAATCGAAGAATTATTTTAAGAGATATTTAATGCTAAATTTGGACAAAATCGTTCCATTAAAAAAGTTTTATTGGAGCAAAAATTATACATGAGAATTTAATCATTTTTAGATCATTTTATACGTTATAAGTTCCCGGTATGCCGATTGTATTTATTTTTTTTATTTGACTCATTTTTTTGAGGTTTTATTTCTATTTTAAATTCAAATTTTCAGCATTTCGAGAGATATTTTTTATATATTTTAGAAAATGTTATTAATTTAAACTGTTGCCAATTATATAAACAGCGCAAACAATAATGTTTACTTCAAATTAAAAATTTATTTACACGTAACTATTACAAACAGAAAAAAAAGCTTTAAAATTAGAATTAAATGATTACATGTTCAAAGCAGGAAAATTACGTCATAAGAACCACAGGCACAGATGTCATATTGGCGCAATTTTTTTCCGACGTCAATTTGGCGAAAACACCAATAGCATAAACAACAACATCCGGGTTACCATATCAAGCAAAATAACGACATTTTCGCACCAGTTAAGTACCCGTTGCGTATATGAAATTGGCGTCAGAAAAAAATTGCACCAATATGGGTCATGACATCTTTGCCGAACCATATTTACACTTGAATTTTAAAAGAGAAACAAAATCTTAAAATAAAAAAAAATCATTATTATGCGTTAAAACTTGAAATTTGAGGAAATTACGTGATATTTAAAATGGCAAAAAATATAGCAAAACAATTTAAATTGAAAAATATATTTGCGCGAGATATTTTTAGATAATCTTTTCAACTATTATCGTGAATTCGAAGACAGTGCAAATAATATTTCCTTCTAACAACAAAAGTATTTTCACGTGAATATTAATAAGAGAAATAAAACTTTGATGTAAATTTCGTCAGATTTGAAACGATACATTTAAAATGAATTATTTAAAAGAACTATCTTATAGCGCTGTTAAAAAATACCGGGAGACAATGACACTGTTTACTTAATTCATTTTACATTAGCTTATTTTCAAATGTTTAACTAATTTTTTAAATTAAATACGAAAACAGCAATTGTATCTCTTAACAGCAGCAGATTTGGCCTTAAAAATCCCCAATCCAAAGAAAACGAATGGAAACCCGTTTACAGAGAGATCGCTACTGTTTTTTTTTTTTTTTTTTTTTTTTTTTTTTTTAATTTTAATTCAATATTTTTAAAGCCGATCAAATAGCGTGCTTTTTGGATTTTGGTGTGCCTGAACGGGGGGTTGGCGAGCGTAGCTCGTAGGGGGCAGAGCCCCCTAGTGTTATATATATAAAAACTCCCTTTTATTAATTTCTATTAACATTTTCCCATTAAAACAGTTCCTTTTCCTATATAATTTATTAATAGCTGTTTTCAGTAATTTCCTGTCATTCTGTTGGTCAATAAATGTATCCCTAGAACCACCTTCTCCTCCATATATATGTACGAAATTCAATCTTATTTTGTACTGAAAACATCGACCCAGGACTCCCCGGACTTCTCTAGTTTTTATCGGCAATGATAGGTCTTGTTAGAGGTCTGCACAGGCCGTAATTTCCAGACCCGGGCCCGGCCCGACTCATAGCAAAAAAATTTCGGCCCGAGCCGGCCCGTAGAAAAAAAATATTTGTCCTGCCCGGCCGGGTAGAAAAGTTAAAAGTTCGGCCAGAGCCCGGCCCGAGTGAATTGCTGCAAAACATTGATTTTTATGTCAATTTGGTTAAAAATTTGACTCTTACGAGGAGTTCTGACCATAAATATTTATATTAACTTTCTTTTGATGTTTCTAAACTTCATTTTTATATAAGTGTCGCAGGTTGCTATATTAATTTTTTTAATGAATCGCTATTTCTTCTATGTAAATGATTCAGTTATCATTAATATTGTTGATCCATATTCCATGCATTGAATTGTTAAAAATCTGAAAAATGGTATACATTAACCCCTTAACGGTCGCATTAAATTACAGTTTAAAAATTCAAATTTCTTATTTGCACCACTTTTTTGAAAAAGAAATGTTCACCTTATTTAATGACAAGTAAAATGCCACCATAATAAAGCCAAATACACTATTCCATAAAACTGGTGGGAATCAAGCATATCTGAATAATCTGAATAAAAGGACAGCCCGTGAATATCACGGGAGCGAGAATTAAGGGATTAAAATCTTCTAAGACTCAATTACACAGAAAAGAAAAAAAACATGCGGTATAGACAAGTTCCCTTCTTAGCAAATGTAAAGCTATTATATATTCTTAGTATATTAATTTTGCATGGATCAACATGTTTTTACAGTTTAAAACAGATTCCTTCATAGGCAGGTTCCTTCACACGTTTTACTATATTTTAATTTAGCTATATTTTAATTAGCCGTAGAAATTTACTATTTTTTAAAAATAATAAATGTTAATGTTTAATTATAGAATAATGGAGATTCAAAAATGTATGCATATTTTGCAAAAATCTTTGAGCCAGGTTTAATTTTACTGACCTTTAAACGGACAGGTCACGCCGAGACAATGATTTTCATACGGGATGGATCAAAACTAGGACTGAAAATTTTGGGCCGTGAAGACTAGAAAAGAAACCAGTCCCGGCTCTGTACAGAAAAAATAAGTTAGGCCCGGCCCGATTCTTTCGGAAAAAAGTAAGGCCCGAACCCGACCCGCAAAGAGTAGTCACTAGGCCCGGCCCGAGCCTTCTGAAAAAAGTATGGCCCGGGCCCGGCCCGAGTGCCGAAAATGAAAATAGGCCCGAGTTCGGGCCTCAAGCCGGCCCGTGCAGATCTCTAGTTCTTGTCCTTCCTGAATGTTCATCATACTCTTGCAATTTTGTAAATATTCTGTAAATTTCTTGTAAATATTCCTTTTATTTTTCATTTCGTCATTTTCTTTATCCTTTTTAGTAAATGCATTTTATCTCATTTACAAATGTATAGCGCCTTTAAATGGCACTTTTTAGTTTTGGAACCGGCTCCCCCCTCCCCCCCCCCCCCCCCCCGTACCCCTCCGCATTTCAGACTTCGTCTATGAGACTATGACTTGAATTGCTCTATTCTATATTTCTCTACTAGAGGTGAGGAATTTACTCCAGGAATTCTGACAAAAAATCGATTCCAAGTCCAAGTCTCTGTGCTGATGACGGTATTTCAAATGCTGCCTAAACTGGTCTGGAACATTTAGAAAAGTTCTTGTAGTTAAAACGACGTTTTATCTTCCTACAAAAATTACTTTCTATCTGGTTTTGTCGCAGTTCGGATTGTTGTAGAGATATTTGTTTTTATATTAAAAAAGGAGTTTCTCTTCCATAAAGCACGTCTTAATCCTTGTAATATTATATTTTGTCACGGCACGCCCCGTTACGGATACTTAAACAGGGGTTGACAGAAAAAGTTTCCGAATTCATTTCTGTTTTATTGCCTGCGGTTAGACATCCCATCTTAAACATGCTGTCGAAACTCTTTTTATATATGTGTGTTAGTCGTTACGCGTGTGCAAGGCACTCGGTTTGTCGACATAATCCTTAGATAAGCTCTTTAGATGCTGACGTTTGATCGACCCACATTCGGAATTCCTCCTTTGTTAAGAGAAAATTAAAAAATAAGTCTGCTACACAAAATATCGTATTTTCGTTCAACTGTGAAACGTCTTTGATGACTAAATTGGTTACTGGGTTTAAGTGGATGATTTTTTAACTTCATTTTTGTAACGGAACATACAAGCTATCCATAAAAGAATGTTCCAGTTTCAATGATATATTATAACAGTTTAATTTAAATTATTTACAACAAATCATGCATCAAATTGAAAGTAAACTAACTTAGTTTTTCTTACAAATGTTCAATAGTTGAACTTTTAGTTATCCCTTTATGTACTGAATTATATGAACTCATGAAAATTTTATCTTCTAAAGCATTTTCCGTGAATTGTTTAAACTACATTAGAAGATTTACGTAATCATTTAGTACATTTTAGAAGGATTGAAAGATTTAGAAGGATTAATTAAATTTGATTTGATAGGGATTTTGTGCACTATTTATAACCCCACTCAAATCTTTTATTTTAATTATTTTTCTTAGTATTTTGTAGAATTAGGAAATGTACAAATAGAATGTTCTTACAATAGAAATATAGAATTATTTCCGAATTGAAAAATACCCCCCCCCCCCTTCCCCCAACGCCAAGAAAGCTGAAAACATGCAAAGGCAAAAGAAATCATCCTTTTAAAAATACTTTTATTTTGTGTAATCCATAATGCTTTTGGAAGAAGATAAAGTAATGCATTTATAACTCATTCTAAACTGTATTACAACTAATCGATGTATTAAATGAATTATATAACAAGTTATTTTAACGCTACTTTTAAGTACGTTTATGAATTCTTAATCTAACCTTAGTTTACAATTATACGTCTTTAGCATTCACTTAAATTAGATTAAATTTGATAATTAGATGGCAGACGCCATAGAAACGTATGGTGACTTTGTTAATTCAATGATGGTTTAAAAACATGCATTAAGCATATACATTTCCCGCCAAATAAGCTCTTTAGATGCCACCGTCTGATCGACCCATATTCTGAATTCCTTCTTTGTTAAGAAAAAATTAAAAAATATATCTGCTGCACAAAATCTCGTATTTTCGTTCAAGTGCAAAAGATCTTTGATGTCTAAATAATTTTTGTAGCGGAATATATGAAGTATTTTCTGTAATGTGTTTCCGCTCATTTTTAACACATTCTAACATACGGGTTGTACTTTTTCTAACTCAATGTAAAAGTGTCCAGTCTGAAACAGTTCAACAGAATAAACTGTAGATAAAGGAACTGCAATATTTCGTTGAGTTGTAATACAGAATAATGAAAAAACACAAAATCAAAACAATATTTTTTATAACATTTTAAAAAATTGGTTTTTTTTTTTGCCATTTCTTTGGCAAAATGTCATGCCATATATTGAGTGTATATGCCAGACAGCATATACACTCAATTCAATTAAATACATTTCAGTTTCCTTTGTACTACACAGCCACTAAGAATATTTACCTGTGTGGGATCAGCTAGTATATTCATATTTTGGAGAAAAATTATAGAAAAGGCCAATTTCAAAATTCTGCTGCGTGTTCAATTTTAATCTTTAGTGTCACAAATTATGAATGAATGAAAATTCCTAAACAGATTTTCTGATTATTTAAAAAATATATGATTGAAGATGTCTGCATTCGTTAAATAAATTTTAGTAAAATTTGTTCTATTAAAATTAGTAACCTAAATTCGCATTTATAGACGGGGTTTTGGGGAATAATAACAACTCAACTCAAATCGTTTCTTTAAAATATTGTTTTCACTTTTTATGGAATTAGAAAATGTACAAATAGAATAGAATTAAAATTTATCTCTCTTTTTTTTGCATATTACTTAATGTGTATAAATACCACACAGAGCTGTACAAAAGAATTCAAGTCCATTTTCGTTTTATTGAAAGTGCTTCAACAACACTGTTACGCGTTTCTTAACTGAACTAAATTTTTGCATGTTATGTTTTATACTATAGATCCTATGCAGGACTGAACAAAAGACTTCAGATAACAAAAGACTTCTGATTCTTGATGGTCCTTATTGAATTGTAATTTCAAATGTATTATACATTTTCTAAACTGTTTACTTAGACAACAGGCATTATCTTTAACCTTAACAAGTCAATCCCAAAACTTTCTTATGTTTCATACATATGTGAATATTTCAAAAAGTTGTTACACTTGTTAACACTTCGGTATTACTACTTATTAATATTACACCCACTTTGATTTTCATCTTAAGTTTCTGCTTCATTTTATTAATCGGAGTCAAAGGGAGTTAATCTCGGTCACGACATTTAATAAAATCAATATTTTTCGTTATTCTGTCGTATGTCAGCTGCTTGCGAATCGCCTTGTTAGCTGGATGGATGCGTAGTGATCGTCGCTGCATGAGCAGCTGTTGTATAACAGAACTACGACAAATGGAGAAAAGTGCACAAAAATCGCTATCACTGCGAACCCTTCCAGGCGGAATATTTTCGTTTTCAACTGCGACCTGACGTCCATAGTGAAAAAATATACATATGAAGTTTGGTTCAATTCTATGCATAACATCGTTCACTTTCTGATGATATAATAATGAAAATGGAAGAAAAATCGCAATCACAGCCCCTCCTACTTGTGGAATATCACCCAATTCAACTAGCACCATCTAGCTATAGCCAAAAACATACATATGAAATTTGGTTCGATTCTTTGCATAACTTCATACACTTTTCGATGATACAAAAAAGGCACACAGACAGACATTTTGAATAAACATGTTTTTCGGGATCTCTGGCCACTAAAGTGGGTAAATCCGTCGAAAAAAATTTCGATTAGAATACTTTTTTCTTTAGAAAGAAGAAAGTAAAGAAGTCGGAAATTGTACCTCAAACGTGGGCAATGGGGTGCGTTCGTACTATAACTATTTTTATAAATAGTCAGATCTTGGTACCATAGCTGTTACACTCTTATACAAAAATGCATGAATACTCAATTTATTACGATTCTATATTTGAAATTCAGTCATACGTAAATAATAGGACTTCATCACCATGGCAACTAATGACCTATGGTGGGATATCCTTAAATTCATGACGTAGGATAGTATTGAATAGAATGAAGAAGACTTTTATGAATATCTTTTTAAGTTTGGATTCGATTTTTCATAAAATTGGAAAGGATTCGACATAATTCTGCAACAATTCTATCTATTAAATTTCTGACCATTCGGTTGGTTAGTTTTTGTGCGGTTATATGTGGACAGACAGACAGACAGACGGACAGAGCGACGACTGTACGGGCTACGTAATTTATATAATTACGATCGTTATCTAAAATCGGTAAGTTTTGTAACAGTATTCTGAACACCTTGGCAAGTGTTTCATAATCTATGCTTGACGCATGTTTTCTTTTCTTTTTTAATATACATTCTGCATCAGAGACTTGATCGATTTTCGATTCAATCTCCCTGTTTAAGCCCTTGTTGTCGGAAACAATCTCGCCCCAGGGTGTATTGTTCTGTGGCGTTCTGCACTGCTGGTCGCCGCTTTTCCTCACAGCGCGCCCACCCAGCCGTGCAAAAACAAACAAGGGTTCGAAAGTGAAGGTGATTTTTTGCAAAAGGTTTTTTCTCTCGCTCTCCCAACTATCACTACTTGAGAGCCTGCGAAGAATTCACTGTCTTTGTCTCTGGAAAAAGAGACGCGTGGGTGCAACCATTGTCTCCAATGGAACGGCCATGAGAAGGTCGACTCTAAACGATCGTGGGGGTGGAAAAAGAGTTCGTTGAGCATAGATTTTTAATTGGTAAAACCTTATAATGTTGTTGTTGTTGTTGTTTATGACGATCAATTATCTACGCGAAGGATATGGGCCCAAAGTGGGGGGGATGCCTTCCGTGGGAGTCTTTCTAAGGAAACCTAACCTGCATTTACACAAGAAAATCCAAGGTTTGAAGAAAACCACGGAAAACTCCGAGCGATTGGGTCGATGGGCGCGAATGGGTTCGAACCCAGCACCTCCCGTCTACCAGCTTTGAGAGCAGAACCTCTCGGCCACTGGTGGGGCGGGGCCACACCTTATAATGATTGTAATTGGTCAATTATACAGATACGCAGCAAAAATGATGTAAACAGTGTCCGAATACCAAACTGCTTCAGCATTTATGATTACTAGAGGATACAATATAGACCTCCCGAGTTACAGAATATAAGGGAAAACATATTAACCCTTTAATGCATGAGTTTTTATTTTGTTCGAAAAACATTATATTTGAGTCTACTTTTGTTCATTATCCGCTTGAAAATAGCGAAAAAATGTATTTATGTTTCTGCTGGACATTATGTCACTACTATTCTGCATAACAAAAATGACATAATTTTTAGAAAGCTTTTAATAGTTTGCAGAATGAATAATGACTGCCTTATGAAGACACAGAAAAAACGTCAGTCGAACCCGTTGCAAAAAATATCAACAAAAGAGGTTAGAACTTCCCCGTGATAACAAATCAGAACAAAAACACCTTCAATGCATTACTTTACGACCTTCAATGCATGTTATCACATGTAAGTAAGCGATAATAGTTCATGTAAAGACCCGTAAAAAACGCCCAATGGCAAAAAAAAAAAAAAAAATCCTGTAACTCCCCAGTTACACTATGTATTTAAGGGTTAATATTAGATTGCCACTAACAACACCAAAAAGCATTTTTATCTAAAAAGTGTCGACTTTGCATTGAAATGAAGTTTTGAGATCCGTTAAAAGCGATACTTCCGTATGAGATAACAGCCGAAGAAATCGACAATGAGTTCGTTACTTGCATGAGCCCTTTTCAATTCGGATCATTTCAGTGGTTTACGCACGTCATTCGATTACATGTCTGTCAAATTTCTGTTATATTTGTATTATTTTATTGATGAAGTTTTAACTTCGTTATGGAATATCATCCGGAAACAAATCGGGACTATTTATATTAAGTGCAAGATGATTTATCTTTTGTAATCGTCTCACGCGATAGAGATAGATTCAGAAAAAAAGAAAATCATGCTTATAAGTTATTTTAAAAATTAAAAAAATGAGTCCATTGCGATACAGTTTTGAAACAAATTTCAATACAGTTTTGAAACAAATTACAATACAGCTTTGAAACAAATTGCAATACAGTTTTGAAACAAACTGCATTTTTAAGTACATATTTTTCTCTATTTGACTGTGTAAAAATGGAAAGTGTGCGATGTTTAGGCGTTTAAAAAATTGCAGTAAGAGCAAAACTTTACAACATACTTACGTATGCCTTACGTATTAATTCCTTCATGACACTAGTTTTTTAATACAGTTTTTTGACTCTATTGTAAGAGCAAAAATTAATCGTCTGCTGTTGCCAACATTAAAATGACATCAGCATTATCGACGGACACGTTTGTCCTTTATAATATAGATACCGCGCAGTCAACAAAAGAGACAGGCCGCGGCATTTCACGCGATCTGGGCTAATTTTCAGACTCCCTTGATCACATAGATGTTATTTGCAATAACAAGTTGATAATATAAGCTGCTTAAGTGCCAAAAGAGTCCCGTAAAAATATATTTGAAAACAACAAGCCTTGCGCTCATTTATCTGACCTTTGGCGAGATTACAGAGTTTCAAAGTATGTTTAATTATATTTTTATTTAACGAAAACTGGCAACACAACTGGCAACTGGCTTCCCCCAAACAATTTATATCAATTTCGTGACGGCATAAGCTAGACAAATGTGAAAATGTTTGCCTTTTATGCAGAACTAGTTTTATATTTCCCTTTAAAAGGAGTTTGTGCTCTGTTTAGGCAAAATTGCTTAACTTTAATGAATTTTGTTTTGTTTATTTATATGTACTCGCACTGAACCCTTGTTTTCTTCATTAAATCGTGTTAAGAGCAATTGTATATGCATTGACGCTCAAGTCTAAAAGTGACAATGTCCTTACAATGCCAGGGCACAATAATGATAATAATAATAGTAATAATAACATTAGCAATAACAATAATAACAATAATAACATTAGAAATATTAATAATAATAGTAATCAATATCAACAACAATAATAATAAGAATATAAAAAACATCTACAATAATAATAATCTCTATAATAATAGCCTAAGTCATGTGACTGTCATCAATAGTTCCGGGCTGACGGCTTCGCTTTTTATATGTCAGGTGACCATTTTTAACATTTTTTATTTTTCGCGTGGTAAATTAAAACAATGCTTTGATATTGAAATTAAAAGTCATGGTTTTTGGTATTATTTATTATTTTACTTTTCTTTTCTTAGAAAAGGGAAAGAAAAAGTGAAAGTCATGAATTTCAAATTAAAATTATGTATTTTAAATAAAATGAGTGAAAATATTATATTTTAGATGAATTTAATGAAATATGAAAAAATGCGATTGAAAATGCAATGTTTGATGATTTATTACTTGCGCCTGGCTAGCATAAAAAGGTACTACTTAGTTATACCGTCGACCCATTTCGCCAAATTATATAATTCGCCAAACCACTCGCCAAATTATACAAATTGACAATTTTTATTTTAAATAGCAAAAGAGCAAATAAATTAGTATAACATTAATAAAAATACAAATAAAACGTCAAAATAAAAATAACTTGATGACGTAAACACGTGTAACTTGCTTAAAAACAAGCGAATATGGCATTTACGATCAACCATTATTGATATTCAATCTTATAGTTTGGCGATATATTTTTTGTTGACGGGATAACCAAGTAGTACCCATAAAAATACGGAGTTCTTGATTTCTCTACTAGAAACTTCTGATTTGGCGAAGTATTGAGAAAGTAAATTAAATTTTGGATAAAAGTAACATGGTACAATGCTTAGCACACATCTAACGGAGACCAAACTGGTCGCCAAGGGCGGCTAGTAATAATAATAATAATAGCTATACCAAAAACAACAATAACAACATCAATAATAATAATAATAGTAACAATAGCAATACCAACAACAACAACATCAATAATAATAGTAATAATAACAACATAATAACAATAACAATAATAGTAATAATAATAATAACAATAATAATAATAATAATAATAATAATAATAATAATAATAATAATAACAATAACAAACGATAATAATATTAGTAATAACAATATAAATACGAACAGCAATAATAAGAATAATAACAACATAAATAACAATAATAACAATCATAATATTAGAAATAACAATAACAGTATGAATAACAATACTAAGAAAAATAACTATAATAATAGTAATAGTATTATTAAAGTTAGCAATACCAACAACAAATTAACAATACCAACAACAATAAAAATAATAACATAAAAATAATGGTAAAATTAATAACAGTAATAATAATAACAACAATAAAACACCAATAACAATAATAATAATAATAATAATAATAATAATAATAATAATAATAATAATAATAGCAACAGCGATGCCAACAACAATAATAACAACATAAATAATAATAGTAATAACGACAACATAGTAATAATAACAATAATATCAAAAACATATTAATATTAGTAATAATAATATCAATACCAACAAGAATAAGAATAAAATAATAACAGCTTCAATAATAATAGTAATAGTAATAATAACGTTAGCAATACCAATAATAATAATAATAATAATAATAACGTTAATAATAGCAATAGCGATGCCAACAAGAATAATAACAAAATCAATAATAATAGTAATAACGACAACATAATAATAATAGCAATAATATCAAAAACATATTAATATTAGTAATAATACTATCAATACCAATAAGAATAAAAATAAGAATAATAACAGCTTCAATAATAATAGTAATAGTAATAATAACGTTAGCAATACTACTACTACTAATAATAATAATAATAACGTTCACAATACCAACAACAACAACAGCAATAACATCAACAGTATTATTAGAAAATGTAATAGCAATAATAATGATAACAACAACAACAATAAAAACACCAATAATAATAATATTAATAATGATAACAACAATAATAATGATAAACATTTCGAATTGTATAACCTCCTTCCTTTGAAAATGACTCCAGAGATTAAAAACTAATTATGACAGCAGAAAAATTTATTTTGAAAGCGAAGCTGTTATAGGGTGTGTAATCGGAGAAGGGGCATTCCACGTCAAATCAGGCAGTAAAATATCAATATGTAACCCACCATCACAGATTTTAATGAAACTGCGTGTGTTTGTTCTTACTATTAAGATATGATCACCAGTAATTTTTTTTGCTCCTTGGTGAAATAGTTTCTGAGAAAAAAATTGTCAAAATTTTGAAAAACTGCCGTCAGTTGGCATTCTTGATAGCTCGGTTTTCAAATGTAGCATGTCATATATACAATCATATTTCAATATCTACTCTACAAATCATCTTCAAATAATTTATGCACAATATTTAGGGTACGCAGCTTATGAAAAAAATATATTGTTACGCTTATAACATTTTAAGTGTGTCTAAAAAAATATTTAAACTTTGAAGTCGTGATTTTTTTATGAAAAATAATGCATTAACAAAAAAAGCATTATCAACAAAAGGCGGTATTTTTATTAAATTTATTTTTTATGGGAGATATACTTAAAGGTGTCCTTTACCTGATTCTGAAATAAAAATATTGGGATTTTGGGTGTTTTTGGTAGTATTTCCTATTTAAAAATATTTTGAGGTGCATTTCATATCAAATCAAGCAGAGTCATTCCATGTCAGTTCCCCTAAGCCATTTAATCACTGTCACAAATTTCAATGAAATTGGGTTTGTTTATAGCTTATTTTAAGACGTAATCACCTTCAATTTTCTTGATCCTAAGTAAAATATTTTTAAAGATAAAAAATATCAAAATTTTGAAAAATTGTTTTAAATTTTTTTAATGACAGTTCGATATTCAAAGACTACATTAAAAAAAAAAAAAAAAAAAAAAAAAAAAAAAAAAAAAAGTCATTTCAATATAAAATCACTAAATAGGTTTCAAATAATGTATATGTGACAAATAATGTAGGCTGATTATTATTTCTTGTTTTTTATCATGTTTAAACACTAAGAGTGTCTTTTATCTTATGAATTTTTAAAATCAAGAATTTTGCCAAAAATAATGTGTTAATCAAAAATTTATTATTAACCGAAGGCAGGGTGTTATTGCTTTTTTTTAATTGTACGTAAAAATATCTTTTAAATGGTTATAAAATAAAAATAGTGAACATTTGAGAAAAAATTATCAAAATTTTGGAAAAATGCCACGAGTTGCCATTAATGATTGTTCAATTTTCAAAGGCCTCATTTTATATATAAAATCATATTTCAATAACTAATAAAGAAATCTTCTTCGAATAATTTAAGCAAGGTAAATAAAGTATGTAGATTATGAAAAAATATTGCTGTAATGTTAAAAAATATTTAAATGTGTCTAAAAAATTGTATAATCTTTGAAATCAAAAATATTTTACAAAATATAATGAAATTATTAAAAAATCTTTATCAATCAGAGGCAGAGTTTCTATGACTAATTTTTTAATTTTAAATTGTACATAATACTAGATTATAACTGGATCTGAAATAAAAATAGTGGGATTTTGGTTGGTTTTAGTAGTATTTAAATCATATTTAAAATTATCAATATTTTCAAATGTAAAACCTATCCAATGTATCATCCCTGGAAATATTTTTATTTATACATTTATTTTATTTTTAAAATTATCTTTTATGTTCGTTTCTTAAGGAAAAAAATAAACAATATTGTTTTTTAGTAAAACTTCTAGGGCGAAGAGCAATTATCCCTTTCCAAAAAAAGAGAAAAATCACTAGCTCCTCACCGCCCAATAGAAATTTTCAAAATGACAGTCCTAATCTTTAAACTCATATTTGGCTGTTAATATTGAAAATTTAGCATTGAGCTGCTAATAAAAAAAAAAAAAAAAAAAATTTCACTCTGTTGAAGAAAACGTATTGTGCGTATTGTGCTTTAAATATATGCAAAAAATGCATAATCCATTATATTTATATCTTTCAAATAACTATATCTAAAAAAATATTTAAAACTTAATGAGTTGCCCTTTTGTAACTTTATTTAGTTTCTAATGATATGTACCGTAATTTCGGGTGTATAGCCCGCAGATCAAACAATTCAGTTTGGACCCAGAAATTTTATTCAGTATTTGAAGACCAATATTTACTGTGATCTAAAAAGTTACATTTTATTTTTAAAAATTTCTGGGTCGAAACACGATTGTATGATCCGCGGGCTATACACCGGAAATTACGGTAATTTGATTTATTTCATCACAATATTGCTGAAAGATGGATTTTCAACATATATATGTGTGTATATATATCCCTGTTCTCAAACAAATTATTTAAAAATTATTCATTTATGTTTAATAAAGCATATATATATTGTTTATACACTTACAGAAAATACATATAGCAAATTTTATGATATTATGTCAATAATGTCTAAAAGTAAAGAACTTATCTAATAGTATGTAACGAAAAATTTAACATCTGGTGTAATGACAACAAAATTTTATAATTGTTTTACTTAATTTGGATGAATGAAAAAAGCTTACATGTTTATATTTTATTGAAGTACAGGTGAAAATGTCACAAAGACATACCTCAACAACCACTGAGTATGTCACATTCACACTACAGATGATTTTTTTTTCTTTTGATCTTTCGGGTTTGATTTCAGATGGTAATGAATTAATTAGTTTTGTTAGAAGTGTCATTGCAGTCAGCATATTAGGCTCACTATTTTTTTTTATATAATTTGCTTTGATTGACTCGATGAACAACAATATTTAAAGGGACCATTTCATGACTTTTCAATTAAAAGCTGATTTATAAATTCATCATGTTGTTTAGTTATTATTATCGTCTTAAGATAATAAGTTGATATTAAAATTTTTAAATGCAGTTTATTTATTATTTGAACAGTTGAAAGTATTTTTCAATAAGAGTGCGGGCTGTTGATTTTAAGTCGGCTGTTGAGCAATGTAGTGTTGGTAAAGGAACTGGTACTATTTAATTTAATTTTTATTGCTGTAAATAATATTTGTTATTTTATTATTGTATGTATTATATTTAAGCAAGAGTAGAAATACACGATATCGTAGTCATTTTAGTACATCTTAGCATGAAAAGCTTCAATATTTATCATTAAACTTTCACATTTTAGGAAAATTTTGTTAAAATTGCTCATATTTTCACTATTTTTATTTTATAACTATTGAAAAGATATTTTTACGTACAATTAAAAAAAGCAATAACAGCCTGCCGTCGGTTAATAATAAATTTTTGATTAACACATTATTTTTCACAAAATTCTTGATTTTAAGAATTCACAAGCTTAAACACACTCTTAGCATTTAAACATGACAAACAACAATAAATAATAATCTGCCTACATTATTTGTCACATATACATTATTTGAAACTTATTTAGTGATTTTATATTGAAATGACTTTTTTTTATGCAGTCTTTGAATATAGATCTGCCATTAAAAACATTTTTAAAAAAATTTCAAAATTTAGATATTTTTTTATCTTAAAAAATATTTTACTTGTAATCACCTTTAATTTCCTTGATCCTGTCTTAAAATGAGCTATAAACATACCCAGTTTCATTGAAATTTGTGACAGTGAATTAAATATCTTAGGCGAACTGACATGGAATGACTCTGCTTGATTTGATTTGAAATACGCCTCAAAATATTTTTAAATATGAAATACTACTAAAAACACCCAAAATCCCACTACTTTTATTTCAGAATCAGGTAAAGGACACTTTTAAGTATATCCCCCACAAAAAATAAATTTAATAAAAATACCGCCTTTTGTTAATAATGCTATTTTATGTAATGCATTATTTTTCATAAGAAAATCACGACTTCAAAGATTAAACATTTTTTTAGACACACTTAAAATGTTATATAAGCGCAACAGTATTTTTTTTATAAAATACGTACCCTATATATTATGCATAAATTATTTGAAGATGATTTGTGGAATAGATATTGAAATATGATCATATTTATGTCATGCTACATTTAAAAATCGAGCAGTCAAGAATGCCAACTGATGGCAGTTTTCAAAATTTTGACAATTTTTTTCTCAGAAACTATTTGACCAAGGAGTAAAAAAAATACTGGGAATCATATCTTAATAAAAGTAACAAACACACGCAGTTTCATCAAAATCTGTGATGGTGGGTTACATGCCTGCCTGAACTGACATGGAATGACCCAGAACTCTTCAGGTCTATACACAGGGAGTTTGAAACTAAGAGAATAAACTGTGAGAGAATCTTAATCCACTTATTCAGATAACAATGTAAGCTTTATCTTCTCACTGCGAGCCGAACAAATATTTTTCTTCACAACTTTAATAATAATGAAAATATTTTAGTGATTATTTTCATCACATCAACTTTTCTTTGTACGAAATGTGATGATATTGTGGGAAATGAAGCGGGAGTTTGAAACTAAGAAAATAAACTGTGAGAGAATCTTAATCCACTTATTCAGATAACAATGTAAGCTTTATCTTCTCACTGCGAGCCGAACAAATATTTTTCTTCACAACTTTAATAATAATGAAAATATTTTAGTGATATTTTCATCACATCAACTTTTCTTTGTACGAAATGTGATGATATTGTGGGAAATGAAGCGGGAGTTTAAAACTAAGAGAATTAAACTTTGAGAGAATCTTAATCCACTTACTAACAATGTAAGCTTTATTTTCTCACTGCGAGCCGAACAAATATTTTCCTTTACAACTTTATCAATAATGAAAATATTTTTGTGATATTTTCATCACTTTAGTTTTGCTTTGTACGAAATGTGATGATATTGTGGAAAGTGAATCATACCAATATTACTGTCAGCTACATTCCGAGATAGAGAGCGTCTAGCTCAGTATGGGGGCAATTTCCACTACTTCGCGTTCTGTGAACCTATTTCATAGTAAGTGTGTTGAAAATATCGTTACAATATTTTCCTTATTGTTAAAATTGTGAAAGCAAATCCGATTTTGGCTTCTAGTGAGAAACCCTGTACTTTTGACTGAATAAATGAATCATGACTCTAATTACTTTGCTTCTGCTCTTTTCTTACCATCGATGTACAAAAATTGTTGACGCGTGTGATCAATCCTCAAACTTTGTTCTATTAGTTTCAAACATCTTGTATATAAATTGATTTCCTACACAAAAATTGTTTATTTTGACGCGTATTACCCTTGAAAGTTTTTCCTATTCTGTTAGAAACACGTTGTATTCTTTGCAGTTTTTCGATGTATCTGTTTCCTTTCAAATGAGCCCCACCAGTGGCTGAGAGGTTCTGCTCTCGAATCTGGTAGACGGGAGGTGCTGGGTTCGATCCCAATCGCGCCCGTCGGCCTAATCGTTCGGAGTTTTCGTGGTTTTCTTCGAGCCGTGGATCTTCCATGCGTTAATACGGATTAGGTTCCCTTAGAAAGACCCCCATGGAGGGCACTCCCCCCGGGCCTATATCCCTCGTGTAGATAATTGGACGTCAAAAATCAACCCAACGCAACCCTTTCAAATGAAATATTTTGGCATTGTTATTATTGGGTAACATGGCATTTTATCTACTATGTGCAATTAGTTTTGAGGTCTCAGGAATTTTACTTTTTCATTGAATTCTCAATTTAGCATCCTATCACATTTCATTTTATTTCCGATTCCTTATAAAACTTAAATGCATAAAATTTTACCATTGACAGCTTAGTATATGGAGACGTGAGTTTCAAAACTTACCTTATCCAAAATTTAAAAAAATGTTTTCTCTATCAACCTATCTATTGGTGAACCTGCACATAAACTCTACAATCTGAAAAAAAAAAAAAAAAAAGAAAAAAAAAACTAGTTTTATTTTGTATTTTTGCCATTGGGCAATTGCACAGAAAATTCTCATTTTGAGGGGAAATAAAATTTATAATATGTTTAATTTAAGGGTATGATTTGAAAGTTTGATATTTTTATGTTCTATAATAAAATCCTAATAAAAAGGCATTATAAAACACTGTTTACAAACTATGTTAAGTACCACTATTGTCTTGGCAAAGTCATAATGTTACGTCAATTGCACAATAAAACTTACGTCAGTTACATGTGTAAATTCCATTTTTTTCTTTTTTCTTTTTCAGAAATTAATTAAACAAGTTACTTTTGTAATTTGTCATTACTTAGTGGTATTGAGAACATTAAATCACATTTTTTTTTTTTTTTTTTTTTTTTTTTTTTTTACGAGATAGTTTTAATAATTTTTACACTTCAGTGAAGGTAGAAAAAATGGCTGTCTATTTTATGTTATGAATTTTGAATTGCAATTTTTGGGACTCAAAGAGAGATTGAAATAATCTGCAGTTATTTGGGTATTAAGTCTTTAGTAAGAAATATTCTAAATTGTAAAAATTTGTTCTAGCTTTATTAGTAAATTTTCTACATAGTTTTGAAAACAAAATTTGATGATCAAGTTTTGGTCAGTTACGATGGAATTAACCCATTGTAAAGTCTTGGTTTACAATGAAAACCAATGGACTCAGTCAGAGGTTTTTCGCGATTTCCCAAAATTTGATTTTCTGGATAAGGAGAAGTTTGAAACTCACGTCTTCATATGTTCCATGTACTACCATAATTATTTAAATTTTCTACAACTGATATTTTACCATTTCTTAAATGTTTAATTTTGATTTTTAAAAAATTTAAAGTGTTTTTTGACTTTCATCCATTTCTCGGAACATTTCTCAAACGTGAAAATTTTCGGATTAAATAGATTCTATTATAAGCAGGTTCCGTTTACACTGGTTTTTACAGTACGTAAAAAAAATTACTGAAGATAAAAATTTTGTTAGAAATTTAACTTGAAAAAGAGATTCAAATAATTAAATCTCTGGTGAAGTCTATCGATATTTTGATTTGTCGGGAATTGATAGCTTCGTGATTATCGATTATTGTGTATCCATAATTGCAAAAATTGAGATAATTAAGATTATACTTTTGGTGGCATCAGCGTTAAAAAGTGTATCATGT
Organism: Maratus speciosus; assembly: GCA_963932465.1. Taxonomy (NCBI): domain Eukaryota; kingdom Metazoa; phylum Arthropoda; class Arachnida; order Araneae; family Salticidae; genus Maratus; species Maratus speciosus. The sequence goes on along the minus strand of OZ010794.1, from coordinate 93,094,902 downwards.
CGTGTAAGGTGTCCTCGGGTGAATGCTTTGGAATTTGTTACCTCGGAAGAAAGAAAGCATAACGGAGGTAAACTGATTTTTCGAGTTACTTCTTTGTTCTTCCTGAACTATAGAGTGTAGCGTGAAATGATGTTCCTGTAACTTCTTGAAATTTCACGCCCTGAAAATCGTTTATTTTGATGAGATGTGTGAGAGAGAGGGAGAAAAACTCGTAACAATTAAAAAAAGATCAGAACTCACCCGGTCAAAAAGGATTTCAATGTAGAGTAAGAGTCACTTATAATAAGCTCGAATACAACGAAAGTTTGGAATGAGCTAGGATAATAGTCGATTTTGTTTTATAAATGTGAGGACGTAAGCTGCCAACTTTTTCGTATTTTGATTACAATTCTTTCCGAATAGAAATAATTTTACTACACTTTTTGACAAGAAAGATAACAGTGAATACACAAAATAATTGCAATCTGCCATAATCGCAAAGAGTTGAAAATCTTCCGACAAACTAGTCGGCAGAGGCAGCTAGTATACTAGGTGTGTCGGTTAATAATCTTTTATTTTTTCATTAAAAAAACACGTATAATTAAAAAAAATGATAAAAAAATTGAAAAAATTGTTTATTCAAAGTATGTACCATTGCTGGGTACACGTTTTTCCCATCTCTCTACCAAATTGTGATGCCCTCCCAGAAAAATCGTACATATTTTGAGGTGATTCAATCATCAGGCCATTTTTTGACGTCTATATAATTGTTGAAGTGTTTCATGGAGAGTGCGCGAGACATCTATAAAAAGGAGTGGTAGTCGGATGGGGCCACGTTTGGTGAGTACGGCGGGTGAATAAGATTTCCCAGCCAAGTAAATAAATTGTGTCTATAGCCGTTTTCGGTGTGTGTGTGTGTGTGTGGGGGGGGATCCTGCAGCAAAATCACTTTTTCGCGTCTTATAGCACATTATCGTTGCTTTTGGATCAATGCATGGTTGAAACTGCTCATTCGTTGAACGATATTAACTCTTTCATCTGATGCTAGAAGCTCATGGTACACAACACCGTTCTGATCCCATCAAATGCACATCTGTCTTTTTTCCGAAGTGATTCAGTTTTGCGATCAATGTTGGTGGTTGTCCAGAGTCAACCCTTGATGTTGAGTTAGGATATTGTCCCCGTAAGTTTCTACAAGTTTTCACTCGCATTTTTATTTTGATTGAACAAGAAAAACAGTACGTGCCGCGCATGTTCTTTGTTTAACTGGAAATTTGACACGTTTACCAGACGAAAGAAAAATAGAACGCTAACTCGAGTATGCTTAAACATCAGTGACATTTTGAAAGATACTGTCATAGCTACAAAACAATATAAGAAGTTTGACAAATAAATCTACTATAGTCTGTGGCGGCGAATTTCGATTTTTATAGCTCATTCGATTTGTCTCATCGAGCTTAATAATTTTATACGTCACATATCGGTATTGAGTTTTTATAATGACAGGGGGCCGGCTCAAAGTTCAAAATTTCGTTCATTGAATAACAGATGCCTTCCAAGAGATAAGTGCGATTTAAGTTTACTAATTGTTTTTAGAGTGCCATACATTGACAATAACTACTATAAGGTTATATTATTGCTGTTATTATAAGAGAATAAAGACTAAAACTACGTCACCCCAGTTTTAATTCTTTGCACTCGCATGTCCATTCTGACTGGACACCAACTATCTTTTCAAAATTTGTTTTCGGCACCAGTAAAAAAGGAAACTATAATTTGCCTTATTTAATTAGAGCACTTTTGAAATAGTGTACTTGAAGGAAACTTCTTTTAAAAAAGTGGTGTCAACCGAATGGAAGAGACGCCCAAGTCGAAAGGATTAAAATTCAAGAAAGAAAGCCGAGCTGTTTTTGAATGCGTCGTCGAGTCAGGTGAAGAAGCCTTTGCTTGTTGTGCGCACTGTGAGAAATATTTTTGTTTTATCACTTCTTCGAAATGAACAATGTGTCAAAAATTGACAAACATCAATCCATGTCAGTGTAAGAACCATAAATAAATTAAAATCTTACTTACTTCTTTGACGGCAACTGGTTTTCAATGAACGAAATTTTAAATTTTGACTCGGCCCCCTATCATTATTAAAACTCAGTAGCCGATATGCGAGGTAGCACATTACTTAGCTCAATGAGACGAATCGAATGAGCTATAAAAATTGAAATTCGCCGCCACAGACTAATAGTACCTTTACTTGTGAGAACCAACCCTTTTTTAAAGGGCCATATCTTGAAAAAAATTAAGAATTATTAACCGGCACACCTGGTGGAAAGAAACGATTATGAATAATCGTAAATTTTTATTGCTAGACACGTTCAGTAAGCACAATTAAAAGACTCACACTAATAGTCTATTATTTTGCTTTTAGAAAGATAATAAGCCACCCAATGACTCTTGGTATTTAGCTCTTTCCAACGGTTTTCAAACGAATTCATCCTATTATAACTAATTATCAATGAAAGCGTCAGTAATCAGGATGTACACTATATATGAGCAGATACGACTTTGCGAATGAACAACAGAATGTGTTAAGATTAGCAGTTTCAAGTCTGAGTACTGTATTTTGCAGTCAATATTAATAGCTGTAAAACCTGTAAGAGTTAATACCATGACAGATTCAGAGATAACTTGTACCATTTTTTTTACCACGCTGTTTTTCTAGTATCGGTTTTACCTAGCATAAAAGATGACTTAGGACATTCCTGATCTCATCTCTGTTGAGCGCACGGATTTGTCTCTCACAAAGTCAAAGAATTTTCTAATGTTTTCCAAAGAACCAGATATTTTGATATTCATGGGTGATAGGTTCGCTTTCTATTGTTTTAGAGCGGAAAATCCATAGTGAAGCACAGAAAGTGTTCCGAATTACACACTAAAGTATCATCTTATCATTCCCATTGATTGTTTGAGCGATCTCCGACTGTGTATATGGGATTGTTTAAACATCAAAATGAGAAAAATGTAAGTGAACAAAATAATATAGTTGCTTAAAGTCTGGCATAAATGATAAACTGATTTGTATAGGATAGACGAGGTATTTGAACTTAAAAATTTCAAAAATCAGCAGAATTAAACAAGAAAAAAAAAAACTATTTCGAATACTTTTGAACTAACCGCTTGTGTGTATTCAGCGGTTTTTAAATTCAAATTGTTGGGTTGGTTATAAATCGGATGTAAAAAGTATTTGACAGTAGCATTTTTGTTTAATTATAAGCGTATTGTCTCTGTTAAAAAGAATTCTTCCTAAATCACGAAATTCCAGTTCATTGTTTATTACCGACCTAGACCTCATTTTTTGTTAAGAATTAAGAAAAATAATTTCTCAGACGGAAAATAGGTGGTATTAAAAACGTTACTCACCACAGATTAATGATATATTTATTTTTCATCACAGTTAAGTAATCACACAAAAGAAGAAACATGGATAAAAATGGAATTTTGAAGCAAAACTTAAATTGGACTTTATGATGAGTTCCGTTCTTTGTTCGATTGCGGAAATCAAGCACTTCTGAAACAAGTATTTCAAGGTTCTTTTAATACTCTCTAACACGGTTGAAAAGTGTTTATGACTTCGGCTTGTCTGTCTGCGTTCTAACTGGCGTAAATATATTCGGATTGCCATGTATTTGATATACATTACTATAAGGTTAACCATGGAACGTTCTGTATGGCCATTAGATTGTGATCAATGGAAAAAATCCATTTGCATTATATTTTAATGATGTTACACTCTTTCAAATATATTGAAATTAAAAATATTACTGAGGTGCACCGAAGATACTTATTTCAGAATAGGGTGATCATAACATTTATTGTTTATTTACAGGGACAAACAAAATAATTCGGTCACAGTTGTCTTTAAGCAACAATTGCTAGAAGTGCGTTTTCAAGTTAGGTATGTTTGTTAAACTACTGGTTTTTTTTTGCATATTATTCGGTGTGTATAAATTCTATAAATCCTATACAGGGCTGCTCTAAAGAATTAGGGTGTATTTCCGATTACTGACGGAAATTGCTGAAGAGGAATTTTTAACTGTGTTACGCTTTTTTTAATTGAACAAACCTTTTGCATACTGTGTAGCATATAGATCTATAGCATGTAGCTACAGATCATATACAGGCTGCACACAGGCCCATACAGAAGGGAGGGGGGATGGAAGGATTGAGCCGGTAAGATTTACGAGGACCAACTTCGGTCCTGGTTTTTAAAATAAAATAGCAAAAAAGTGTAATCGTACTTTTTCCCTTAGAAATTTTAAGTTAAAATAACTAACAAATAAAAAAATAAAAAAGTGAGAATTCGCTGACTTTTTTTTTTTTTTTTTTTTGGTGGGGGGGAGGGAGTCGGCCAGGGAGGTCCAGCTGATATATATTGATTTTTCCTGGTACCATTTATATTATATTGGTTAAATAATCTAAGACTAATATTAACAGTTCGAAAATGAAAGGTACTTTTAATGACGTGGATGATTTGAGTCATGGGAACAAGTAACACGTGTTGAGTTTGGTAAAGAAACATGTTAAGGTATTGCATTTTATTTATTTCAAACTTTAAATTTTTTTTATTCAAAATACATTTATAAAATAAAATTTAGTTATATTTTCAAAATTTTCAATTTCTATTTAAATCTTTTGATGAAATCATAAAGGGAAATAGTGTAACAGAAAAAAATAATAAAATTGTAAATAGTTTGTTTATTTGAAAAAAGTACTATCCAGTAAATTTATTTTCTAATGCATTAAAGTCTCTATAACGGAATCCTGATTTAAACGGAAAAATTTCGCAATACCGCAAAAAGGATATTATGCAATTATATCTCCTAAGACGAAAAAAAAACCCTTTCTCAAACGTTATTTTTGCTGAATCATACTTATGGTGCTAGGGGGAGGCGGCCCGGATTCGAATTAATACTGGGGGCCGTCTCTACGACCCTGGCTGCACAAAAGAAATAGGGTGATTTTCTAACTATAGATGGTAATTTCTGAAATTAAATTTTCAAATGCATTTTCCATCATACTCCACCTTAATAAACGGTGAAGTTTTGCTACAGTATTCTGAATATGTTGGAATGTGTTTCATAATCTATGTTTGACACAAGCACATTACCTTTGTTAAAATCTATATAAAAACAAACACTTTCATATCGAATGCAAAAAGAAAAATATCTGAAATACTTTCCAGCTTTCATTTATTTAGAGCAAGTTAAAGTCAGGTTTAAGTAAAAGTGCAAAGAAAACGAAATTCAGTCACCTACATATGTCATTTTTGTTGGGTCGACATTAGAAAGTTCATTTTCAACTGGGTCAGTTACATTTTACATTTGTAAATAAATAAATAAAAATGGGTATTTAGAAAAATAAATAAAACTTTTGAAAAATGATTATTAACGAGGTTTTCAAATTAAGTGATGCTGTGCCATGTATGGAAATAACATATGATGAATAATAAAAACAATCAAAGTTTGAATTCGTGTTTTTTGAAAAACGTTTTATTTATAAACAGGAATTTTTGACTATTGGTTAAACAGATTGTGCTTTTTAAGATACCACCCTTAAAAATTTCGACTAGGTCTTTTAAATATATTATGTATTTTTGAAATTAAAATAAGTTTTTTTTTTTTACTCCGTCAGCCATTGCGGGTATGATATATCTTGAGACTGCATGCATTGTTATGAAAGTTCTTATAGATAATAATCCCGTATGTATTTTTTAAATGTTTTACCCTTAAATAAAAATTATGTCATTAATCATGTACAAAAAATAAAAATCAAAAACTTTTAATTTTTAATAAATAAAATGAGCTATTACTAAAAATCTTATCACTGTTAAACACATAAAAATACATCATTTAAAATGCACATGTGCTTATTATCTATGCCAGATTTCATAACAATCCATCCATACATTCTCAAGATATGCACGCAATCTAACGGGTTAAAAAACAGTTATTTTAATTTGAAAAATACATAAACTTTATAAAAGACCTAGTCAATTTTTAATGGTAGTATATTAAGCACAATCTGTTTAGTCAATAGTCAAAATCTCTTGGTTTTTACATAAAGAAATTTAAAGATACACTAATTAAAACTCTAAATGTTTTTGTTGATTTTCATCGCGTTTAAAAGGTACAAGACCCCTTAAAACAGAGAATTGGCCTATAAATTGACGTTTCATATAGTTATTGCACAATTACAGAATAATGTACAGAACCAATATATATATATTACAAAAATTTAATTTCCGCTATATGTTATAAATTTCCCTATCTAACGTTATTTTGTAAAAGTAGTTTATTTAATTCTTTCATGTCTTAAAAAATATTCCAATGATTCATCTTTAATTTCATTTATATCTAAATATGTACGTTAATATTTTATCTCTTTTTTTCAAAATCTTTTTAAAAAAACACTTCATGTATTATATATTATGTATTATATATCAGGTATTATGTTAAAATAATATGCTATTAATGAGTTGCAATAGTAAACAAGTTGGAAATTGCTCGTCAAACGTGGCAAATGAGGTGCGTTCGTACTATAACTAGTTTTATAATTATTTTTTGCACCCCATATTGTACTGAATGTATACTTTTTTGCACTTCATAAAGCGCATAGTGTGATACATCATTAAAAT